>JAVANC010000018.1:9887836-11363995 GCA_033319125.1 Parnassius glacialis
AATTATACGATGAAAACACAATTTCTACAAACTACTTACATCACTTATTTAAGCAACACCTTGGAAGGGATCAACTCATTCGCATTTGCTATTAGTTATTACACATTATTTTGTTTATTTATCGTGTATAATGTAAAATATATTGGTAAATCCAATTGGGCATACCTTAAGCGCATTAAAATAATTACGTATAGCATGATTATACGGAATTATTAAAGTAGTTTAAATACATTTCGACAGCACTATCGGCTTCAACACCCTCGAAAACCATGAAAATGACACCCATGATGAAAAAATTGATACCCATTGCAGTCGCCATCTTGGATTTACATTTCGACAGCACTATCGGCTTCAACACTCTTGAAAACCATGAAAATGACACCCGAGATGAAAAAATTGGTACCAACTTCAGCCGCCATCTTGGATTTACATTTCGACAGCACTATCGGATTCAACACCCTCGAAAACCATGAAAATGACACCCAAGATGAAAAACTTTATACCTATTGCAGCCTCCAACCTTGGATTTACATTTCGACAGCACTATCGGCTTCAGCACTCTCGAAAACCATGAAAATGACACCCATGATGAAAAAATTGATACCTATTGCGGCCGCCATCTTGGATTTACATTTCGACAACCCTATCGGTTTCGACACCCTCGAAAAGCATGAAATTGTCACCCATGACAAAAAAAATTATACTACTTACTTTTAGTACGTACTACTATTATTTATTATGTGCTTTTAAATATTGTAATAAAGAAATCTCTTATTATTATTATTATAAGTATTTAAGAAATTTGGTTATTCGAATATTGTGTATTTGTACAGCGATCTTTTTGAGCCGCTGAAAACAACCGAAACAATGTCCACTCACGACGGCGACTGAAGCCGAACTTCCCTATATATAATGTACTCTGTGAGCCGAACTAAACTTAATACAAAGGTACTCTGTGAACTAAACTACTCTGTGGCTGTAGATCCCCATTTACAGAAACAATTTATATACGAGACAACCAAATCAACGAAAATTTCGCCATTTTGGAGCCGAAAAAAATTAATTATAGCTAAACAAAACAAAATTACACTGCCATTTACATTCAGTGGCTTCCCACATGATAGATGAAGAGATTAAAAAATAGATTGAGTTAAACAATTGATATTTTCAAAAGTTATAGTGTTTACAAGCCACAGGGACATGATAAATCCACACCATAAGCCACTAAAACCCTTTTTTTTATTTAAAAATAGCAATTAATCGATTTAAAAAAATTATTAATAAGTTCAACAATCATTTATCTTTCTAACAATGTGCTTTTTATATTATTTATATGTATAATATGATTGCTAGATACGATTTTATTCGATAAAATGTTGGAATTTTAATTTTTAGGCGATAGTAGAACATTGCCTTGCGCTTTCGCTTAAGGTATGCAATATTTAAACTAGATAATCCAGGAAGAAAGGAGTCCTAATACCTGGCAAAAAGGCCTAAGTCGCCATGGTCGGCAATGAACAGGAGGGCATAACTTTTCTGATTAATGAATAAGTAGAAATTAATGAAAGTAATTTATTTTCATTAATCCCGTCAGTGCCAAATGATATTTTTATCGCTCACTTTATAATTAATTGGATGATAAAGCCTCACTGTTATAGTAATTGCATCATATTTTGAGTTCGTGGAGTGGAATGGATTTATAATTAATTAATTCATAATTAATTGTAAAATTCAATTTAAATCTTTCAATTGAATGGAATAATGTTCTCATCTCTGGGCCGGAACATCCCAGTACCAGCTCCTTCCACTTTACCGCATTCAGCGCAGAGCGGTTCGAATCGTCGACGACAGAGTTCTTTCTGATCGGTTCGATACACTGGCGCTGCGTAGAGATGCTGCATCCTTTTGCATTTTCCATCGAATCTACCATGGGGAGTGCTCTGAGGAATTGTTCGGATTAATTCAACAAATTTCAAGCAACGTACATCGCGTCAAAATTCACGATACCATCCTCACCGTCTGGATGCTTGGCGGTCTACGACTGTGCGTTATACTAGGAGTTTTCTTCCTCGTATAACTTCTCTGTGGAATTGTTTACCACCGGCGATTTTTCCGGACCGATACGACTTAAGGACCTTCAAGAAAAGAGCTTACACCTTTCTAAAAGTCCGACAACGCATCTGCAATTCCCCTGGTGTTACGATTGTTCATGGGCGGCGGTAGTCACTTACATTCAGGTGAGCCGTATGTTCGTTTGCCCCCTCTTCTATAAAAAAAAATGAATTGGTAATTTATTTCTTATTTACGAAATAGTAATAGTTTTTTTAACAGTGGTAGAGCCACGCGGCAGCTTTTGCTGTCGCGTGGATGGGCCGGCTCGAACCGGGGTGGTACCACGACCTCACAGAAAACCAGCGTGAAGTAGAGGTTTACCTCTGCGTTTCGCTCGGTGAGTGCAGGTGGCCGGAGGCCCTTTTTACTAGAAATGAGGCATTCCATCTTAGATCTTAGTCCTCACGGGTGACAACACATCTACATTTTGGATAGATGTAGATGTCTATGGGCCGCAGCAACCACTTACCATCAGGTGGACTGTGTGCTCGTTTGTCACCCTTATCCCATAAAAAAATAGTATTCTGGATAGGTGTATAACGTAGCTTTGTAGGCAAAATAAAATATTATCTAAGAACCAAATTTCACCCAAATCGTAAGTGCGGCTAGTTTCCGAGAAAACAGTTGTGTTTATAATATGTAAGTATATGTAAACATACATATTATTATTTTTAATTTTAATTATTAATAAAAGTTTTAAATAGTTTTTAAAAGTTTATTAATAAAAACTATGATTTTCTGTAAAAAATACAACAATATAAAATTAAACATTTTCCGGCCAAAGCGTAACTCCGCAAATAATCATTTATTTTGCCGATCTGTGGGGCTATGTGGGTTAGAACATTAACCCATTCGCTGTCCCGTGCACTACATATAGGTCATTGCTATTGTCTTACTATTGTGTTTTAAAACCGGACAGTGAACGTGTTAATAAACGAAAATAAAAACTAAAAAAGATAATATACAACATTGCGAGATTCGATCCCGCACGCTCCGTCGTGGATCGTGGTTAATACACACACGTAGGTACCTCTAGGCAAATTATAAGCTACCATGAATTACGAAATCACCAATCATCATATTGCACGCGCAAATTAAGTATGGTCGTTAATGATTATAATTGATAACTAATGAAAATATATAGATACTTCAACATATGCGTTAGATATTGTAACCAACCCACTTTCCAAGCGTGGTAACTGTGGCAGAATCCCCCGAATACATGGGGGAGGCCCATGTTCAGTGGTGGTACTTTCATGGGTTGTAATGAGTGGATAGTAGTCTTAGATTAATCTAAGATAGTAGTATTCTTGCCGCTTTGAACATTGTCTTTGCGCGTAAATTCTGGCAGACATACGGTACGCTATAACTTTGGAAATTGTAAATCAGCAGTGGACTTTTAATAGTCTGTTATAAATTAATGTTCATTAGTTGAATGCTTCAACAGCACAACATCCATATAAAGTCACTGTACACGCTAGCCACCCGAAAAAAGTGCACAAAGCATCAACAGTGGCAGGGCCTACTACTCTTACTCTGCCCTTTCTACTATCCTTACTACTCAAATACTCAACTATCTTATCCTACAATATATAACCACAAAATATACTAAACACTAAACAAAAACTATTTCAACAAAAAACAACAACAAAAAACTATTTACGTAAACAGCGTTAAAAAACCTTTATAATTCTATCGCCCAGAACGCGCTAGCCCCGACTACGTATCTAGCCCGGGGCGCCTCGCTATTGTAGGTAATTATTTCACGCATCGCATCAGTTAGCAAGAATAATAGATAGATATAAGTTTTAATAAAGTTGTAGTGAAACAAATAAGTCTGCATGTGAAACGTACGTATCGCTTCACATACAGACTTATTTGTATGATTTTTGTCAAAGCTAGTTAATATGCGACGGCACCGTGACGTAGTGGCTTAGCAATGAGTTGCAACGCTTGGGGCCGCGGGTTCGAATCCCGCACGGAACAAGTATTTTGTACGGCCTACAAATAATTGTTCCGGGTCTGGATGTTTGTCCTTGTGCAATATATGTTTGTAAACTGCCTCCACGATACAGGAGAAAATCCTAGTGTGGCGGTAACGTTTTTATTAAAAAATAAATAAAAATATATAGGTACTGAGTGTCATAATATTCTAAATTCTACAAATAAATTATTACTACCAATATACAACCTAATTAGAGTGATCTACTTTAAATAATATAAAATATTTCATATACAATATATTATTGTACTCTTCCTTCTTTGTAATGTATTAAACTTCCATGTCGCAAGGTTTTGACAATTCATTCTCGCCATAAATGTTTTTTTTTTATGAAAAAGTTAATAAAAAATTTAAAGAATCATTGCCTGTTGTTACAACAAGTAGGCGATAAACATCTCATAAGACAATACTAATCTCTCTGTCAAATATATAGAAAGAAAGTCACAAATCTAATAAATATCCCATGTCCATTAAATTTTTAGCTATGCGTCCAGCATATTGTGGCACCAATTGCGTCATTTCTTGGTCGGGAATTGAGACGAGAAAGGCGGATCTGGTTATACTGGTCCCGACACAAGTCCAATTCTTCCGAATGGAAGGGTGCCCCAAGGGACGGGCTCTCACAATGGATCGTACCGAATGAACGCCATTAATTCGCATCTTTGTTATACAAAGTTGAATGTGATTCTTACAAAAGGATAGTGCGGAAATCACTTCTTAAAAATTACTCCACTCAAATGACGTCCTTCTAGTCGCAAACATTCTTGCAGTCTTTCCTTCATATTAGTGAAAACTCTTTTGCAAAGTGCTGGACTGATAGCCTGAACTTCGCGGCGGATATTTTCTTGTAAGGCGTTTATTGTTGATGGAGAATTATTGTAAACGCGAGACTTGAGATATCCCCAGAGGAAAAAGTCGCAAGGGGTCAGATCTGGAGATCTAGGGGGCCAGGCTACGTCGCCGAATCGACTTATTAATTTTCCAGGAAAAAGCTCTCTCACTTTAAACATTGACTCCCGGGCGGTGTGTGCTGTGGCCCCATCCTGCTGAAAGTGAGTTCTGTTATTGTAGCCGACGTGACGATGCAGCTCGGGTATAAAAAAAATATCCAACATATCACGGTACCGCTCTGCGGTAACAGTTTCACCTCTGTTAAAAAAATACGGGCCAATTATGCCATTTCCAGAAATGGCGCACCAAACCGTGGTCTTCGGGCTGTGAAGAGGTTTTTGATGGACTTCGTATGGGTTGCTCTCACTCCAATATCGCATGTTCTGTTTATTGACATACCCTCCGAGGTGAAAATGCGCCTCGTCACTAAAAAAGATGTTAAACATACGCGTAGGCGTAGAAAATCGTTCCAAAAACACTCTTGCGTAAGTCTGCCTCTTTGTGTAGTCATCTTCTTTTAATTGCTGGATAATTTGAAGCTTGTATGAATGGAACTTCATCTTTTTTCGAATTATTTTGTGAACTGACGTCTTTTTCACACCGGTTGCAGCTGCAATCTTCCGGATAGATTTGCGAGGATTTCGCAAAATTTCCCTTCTCACAAGCTCTGTGTTTTCAGGCGTAGTTACAGACGTTGAAGGTCCAGGCCGAGGCTCATTTATAACTGATCCAGTTTCTCTGAACTTCTTGACCCACGCCCACATCAGTTGATTCGACGGACCATCCTTTAATCGGCGGATACCGAAGTGAGAATTAAAAGAACGCCTCGCCACATTGATCGAATAGTTGTTCGCAAAATAGGCTTCGACAGCGAAAGCGCGATGCGCTCCCGTCCACTGACTCATGGCTACTAAACAACCCGCAACACTCCCGCGTCGAACGATACCCCGTACCCCCCGCCACCGCCTTGCTGCACGCTGTGAGCTCGATGCAAAGTGTAAAATCTGCCGGCGGACACCCTTTATTAAGAGCGGATTTTTTTAAATTAAAGCGTGTTTTATGTAAAGTAAACTCCTTGTTTGTTTTCTTTACGTATTTGTGGTCATTTTTTTAACTAACTACTACGGCGATGGAAACCCTTTTGTGCCTTTTGTTATATTTGCTTTCTTTTTCTCTTTTAACCAGAAAACAGCAGTGCATACATTGCAGGGTGATACCTACCCAGACGTATTCCTTTGAATTAAATGAATCAATACTATACTTCATCATCATCATCATTCTCATTAAAGCCCTTCACAAGTCCACTGCTGAACATATGCCTCCTCCAAGGAATGCCACAAAGCACGAATCCTGACCCACCACGATTTCATACTATCATATTATATTATTAAGATGTTTATAATGTGCGGGATAGTCGCCTAATATCTCGTAATCGAGAGGGATTATTACGATCACCAATCCATCTTCTTCATGAAAACTCTGTCATATTCTCACAATTCAGTAGAGGCGTCTGTTAATGTTTGATTTGTTTGCAGTATGCGGTACAGACAATCTCTTTATTCTTCTATGGTTCTTTAAATTTAATTATGGGTAAAGCTTTTTGGTTGGACATAATTGATGGAATAACAGTTTACTATGTTAAAAATAGCAATAAACTGACCTAAGATTGGACATAAGGTGTAGATGGGTTGTATAGTGTTCGCGAATTCAGTTTTTTTTTTATAGAATACGGATGACACACGCGCACACAGTGTACGTGATAATAAGTGGATGGTGTGGCCGATAGACATCTACATCTATCCTTAATTAAGAATCAAAATACAGATATGTTGTCACCCCTGAGGACTAAGATGAAATTTCTCGTTTCCATTAAAAAGGGTCTGGTTCTCTACACTCACCATACGCAACACAGTAGCATTAAGCTGCTATTAGAAGTGACTGGGGACCCGCAGTGATCTATACCAAGACCGATTTTGATAACGTTTAATAACTTATTTGCCGGATTTTCAAAAATTCGTTCATATAAATAAACACAGATCAACAGCCCTTTTAAGTTTCCTGCTGGAAACACTTTCGAAGAATGAGCTAGCTGACATGCATTACTTGGACCATTTATGTAAAATTTCAAAGGAGTGGTAAGAGCAAAGCCGATAACAAAGCACTAACAGCTCTACTACTTGAGTAGTAGTACCAGATTGATATGGAGGCATATAAAATTTGGGTTCGGTGTTATTGAATGGGTCACCACTACTCTGTTGTTGTCAGTACCTCGTCTGCCTTTAGTAGGAAGATTAGAGGTTTAAGGAAAACAAATCCAACTTCTTCGAAATTCCAATTAATATAAACTTTATGTATATTCACAGTTTACTTAGTTCTCTTAGTATTGATCAAATAGACCACCAAAGTAAAACATAATAGAGTTTTTCGAATCGGCGAGTTACAACCTGTAGGAAAGAATGGTTGTCAAAATGATTTTGTCTTTTTCGCTGCATAAACTTACCGAGTGCGAATAATGTTATTCGCGAACAATTGTTAGTTAGGTAACAAGTATCTGGAGCGATAAATTTGAAAGTTTTCACTATTTTAAAAACTCTTATTAAAGCGATTCGATAACATAGTTTTCAGCTAGGTCCAAATTTGTTATTAATTGGTACTTATATAAATCAATTTTTTCAATTTTATGTTTTAAAACTAAAATATATCTTTAAGTTTTTCGCATTATATATATATATATATATATATATATATATATATATATATATATAATATCTCTCTTGTTATTGTCCTCTTCCTGTTCCTAAAGTTTCATCACAATCGGTTCAACTATTCCAAAGATTAGCCTGGACAGACATACAGACAAAAATTAAAAAAAAATGTTTTTGTTTGATGTAAATGATCCTCTGAGCTTAATAGAAGTCAGTAGAGAATGCAATGCCGCAGTATATTTTCAACTTGTAATATCGCAAAATTTGCGATATTGCGAAATTAAAAAATCCTTTAATGGCGGTTTAACTAAAACAACGTAAGTAAAAATAAACCTTTAAATTAAAACACTAACATGAGATAACTACAATTAATCACACATACAACCCTAATCTTAATTTTTACACAGGAAATGTTTATGTAAAAAGCAAAGCATATCCACTGTCTCATCATTTAAAGAACTTTATTAGATATATTAATTTTATTTGATATGTATCCAGCAGCCGAAAATACTCTCTCAACTTCTACGCTCGTTGGTGAAACGCTTAGCAGATAGTTATACACAGTTTCCAGATATTTACCCATTATTATTCCGATTTCATATCGGGTTCGTTTTTAATACTGCGAAATTCGCACCTGTAATCTCGCTTTTGTGGTATTGAAATACAGCGCGAAATTTGCGAAATTGCGGTAACGATATAACGGTATTGCATGCTCTAGAAGCCAGTCATTTTACTGTTACAGACAGACACTTCAACTTTATTGTTATGTATGTATAGATTAAATTATAAAATATATCAAAATAGTTTGCTATGACAATTTTGTTTCTAAAAGTCAGGATGACAATGTGACACATACTGTTGTACAACGCTAATACAGTATAAAAGTAGTTTGGAAAATCCAAAAGTGCACGCCTCAGGAGAGTTTCATTTAATTTTGATGAAAAAAATAAATTACCAAAATAAATCGATTACACAAAGTATAAAATCGATATAGGCTGTATGGTAAATTATTCCTTTGTCTATCAAGGGCTAACGAAGGAAAGGAATGCGCCTTTAAATTTTTCATAGCAATAAAATTTATAAAACTCGAAAATAATTTTATTAACAAAAGACGCGCTATTGATGTGAAATATGGAACCAGTTGAACGTAATTCTGAAGCTAATAAAAAACCCGGTCTGTATACGTTATTTTTTGGGAGTTATCGTGATCATATACAAAATCAACATACGGACGTCTGCGTAAAAATTATTTCAATTCGTTTTTTATCAAATTTAGCAATATAAAATGATTTTTTAGAAAATATAAGATGGATTAATTTGTGTTTTCTTAATGTACGGCTACTCATATTATCGTATAAGTGCAATATAGTTATGATAGAGCCATTTTAAGAACACAAAATTGCTTGACCTTGACGTGTCGAGAGTAATACGCTCCCTAATAAACTACCTAATAAACACTACACTCCTCTTTATTACCTGACCTAATTCCGAAATAAGAGACGCCCGAAAGGAGAACGTACGTAGGCATTTTTATACCAATATTGTGAGATTTTCTTTAAAAAACATCTTTAAAAAGTATCTCATGTAGCACATATAGTACCCAGCAGTAAAACAACGAAACGCTTTATACAACAAGAAACGGATGCGACGCGTTTATTGAAATAAATCACGTCCACGGTGAACAATACCGTCCTCCTTTACTTGTATTCCTTTTTTATTGGGGCAAGGGAGCGGATCAGTGCGATGTTCGGGATTTACGACTGTTTGCGGAGCAGCGAATCTGTTCATAGTGTCCTGGACCGGTTCGAACCAGTTCCAACCGGCCCGCGTATAGGGACATAAAATCTAAACTAGCGACGTGTCTCTAATAAAACTTCGTTTTATTCTCTACGAGTGACCGATGCGACCTTTTTCGTGCTGAAGGAATAAAATAGTTTTGTCGCATATGCGTTTAATTGTTTTCAAATTCTATTAATTTCTATGCTTTATTTCCAAAAGTATCTGTTAATATTCATATATTTGGTAAATTTTAATAATTTTAACCATTATCGTCTTGCTACAACACTAGTATTTAATTTGTGCCTCTTGTCCTTTGACAAGTATTAATAATATGATGTTATTTTCTTATTACATCTCTTGGGGATGTAGGAAAAAGTGTCATATAGATATTATGATAGAAGAGAAATTCAGCACGATTTATTCAGCCAAATATGCCTACTTAAGTACAATTTTTAAGATATGCTAGAAGGACTCGTAGGCAGAATCGGAGTCTAACCAACTAGTAAAATATATTCTTAATTATAGGTACTCAAGATAATTAATAGAATCAGGCGTTACTTTGCGGAAATCCATTTTAATGGGGTTTTTATAAACTAATTTGCTTAATTCCGTGTAAAGAAAGAAAATAATGTGTCCTGCCCAGTTTTAAGGGCACCTCCCACCTTCCCTCAATCGCGCGCACTATACCCGTCGCCGTGAATCCCCAGCACCACCACACTAGGCACTGTACATTACATTTTCTACTACTTACTTACTATATTTACTACATTTTCTTTGAACTAATATGTAAACTGATTATGCATATCCCTTCAAGCATTCTGTCAACCAATATTGGCTGACAGGCGTATGTTACACTTGCGTCACGACACCAGAATTGGCCGATTGCCTAGTGTTTACAACTTCCTATTGAATAAAAAGTAAATGTTGTTTATTTCTGGTTTTGGATCTTTGAACTAGGGCTCGGATAAGGGTATATTTTTCGAAACGGTTTTGCCTTAAATACCTAAAAACTTATTTATTTCGTTTATGTTCGAACGGAATCATAATAAAAACGTTTATGAAAAGAACGAAATTTAAATCGTTCTTGTTCAATAAAATGTTTTTAACCATTTTAAACTGTTTTTTTTCCCATTTTGGCCCTGAAATACGAAACAAACTTAATACACATCCAGTCCAGTTATAATTTTATAAATTATAGATTATTATAAATTTACAGTAATTTAATTAAGGTACTGTGATTGATTTACAGTATTCTGTGTGTACGGTATTTTTATCAAAACACGTAGGTATCTATTTGTTTCATAAATTTGAAGTATACATTTATGTAAAAACACCAGCATCATCTTTTGAGTCATTCACTATTATTAGAAATAAATAAAATTAACGATGCCGATGCCCAATGTAATTAAATGAGTTTTCTTCTGACCCTCATGTAGACTAAAGTTTACAACAACTACGACATCCTTCCATCTGATATTTGGTGGTCCATTGACAGCGATTCCTATCCTCAATTAAGAATCAAAATGCAGATGCTTTGTCACCCCTGAGGACTATGACGGAATGACTCGTTTCCAGTAAAAAGGGTCTCCGGTTTTCTACATTCACCATATGAAACACAGTGGCATTTTGCTGCTATTTAACGCAGGTATTCTGTGAGAACGTGGCCGAGCCGACCGTAGCACGAATGAGACAACCATAGCTGCAGCGTGGCTCTACCACGTATATAATAGAAATAAATGATTGACGCTACCGGTTCAGTAGACTGACAACAATATTAATGTTGTAAACTAGTTACAACTCACCGCACGTAAGTCTAGCGCTGAATGAAACATGGAGGGGACGCGCACGAATTGAATTGCACGAATGCGACTGGAGAGCCAATCAGCGCGTGCGAACGATACGCACGAGCCAATCAGCGCAACTCATGCTCAATAAGCCAATCAGCGCGACATATGCGCAATAACGGTCACCGCTAGACTTTCGTGGCGATACTTATATATGACCACCATAATGTTGAGTGGTTACCCCAAGCCATTTTTTTTAAATAACTTCGGTACTCTATTATAGTGTGTCCATTATCTTAAAATGAAATTCTCGTCACAAAAGTTAGTAATGAACTGCGGTTCTGTGTATAATTGGAACATCGTTTACATTGATCCTGTTACAAAATGAGTCCATATTTCATCGTAATGGGGCAACAGACCCAATACTGATCCAGATTTTATTTATGTACTCTCTCAGAAGTTAATGCCTATCGTGTTGGCGTCCTCGTAATGGACAAAAAAATGACCCCGCGAAAATTAAACTAAGCCGCAATGGATTCATGCCTGGCCTTTGTACAGTTTTTTCATCGATAGGACGAATTCGAACATTTACGATCTTCCCGTTATATTTTTATAGGCGGTTCATAAAATAACTTTTCCGAATACATTAGAACGCCGTTTGCCCTCCGGCAATATTTTTAACGTTTATAGGTCTTTTGCATAAGCTGCGAGTGTATAAAATGTTATTTGAGCAAACTTTGAATTTGGTGTGAATGGATCGTCGTTGTCGTTTCTGTTTTGAAGTATCGCGCGTACTTATATGTATACTTTTTATATGTGTTTAACATCAATGTTTTGATTATGGCTATAGATATTATGTTCTTGCTTTTATTACTTTGCTGCGTAGTTTTATTAAAATATTTTATATTCTTTTTTATTTATTCTCTTTGCGTATTTTATCGCGTCTACCACGGGGAGTGCTCTGAGGAATTGTTCGGATTAATTCCAGCCGCTCAATTTCACCGTCGCACATCGCCATAAAACTCCCGATACCATCCATACCATGGATGATCCCCGGCGGTCCCCCACTGTGTGATTTAGAAGAAGTTTTCTTCCTCGCACAACTTTCTTGTGGAATCGACTACCACCAGAGTTTTTCCGGTCCGATACGACTTAGGGACCTTCAAGAAAAGAGCCTACTTTACTCTTTTTTAAAAGGCTGGCAACGCATCTACAATTCCCCTGGTGTTGCAGTTGTTTATGGGCGGCGGTAGTCACTTACCATCAAGCAGGGATTGAATAACCGAAAAAATTATGGTTAAAACGGTTAGCGGTATGATGTCATACCTTTAAATTTCGATACCTTAAAATAAAGGTACCTTTAAATTACTATACCTTAAAGTAACTGTACCTGTATGATTTGGGTTTTTTGGTTTGATGAGGGCAACGGAACCCAAGGGGCCAGCAGCTGGCCGACTTCATGGAGAAAGAGGGACTCTTTATGATGAACTCTTTCTTCAAGAAGCGGCCCCACAGGAAGTGGACCTGGTTGAGCCCCGACGGTTCGACAAAAAATGAGATTGACTTCATTATGACGACCAGACGACAACTGTTCAGTGATGTCGCAGTGATCGCGAGGGTGAAAACCGGCAGCGATCACCGAATGGTTAGAGGCACACTGAACCTAAATGTTAAGTTGGAGAGGTCTCGTCTGATGAAGTCAACGCTCCGTCCCCCTCGTGCTCTAATCCAAAGTCCCGAAACCTTTCAGCTCGAGTTACGAAACCGTTTTCAGTGCCTAGAAGACTGCAATGAAGTGGACGATATGAATGACAAGCTCGTGGAAACTGTCCATGCGGTCGGAGCTAAGTTCTGCAAGACCCGCCGCAGAAGAACACAAAAACTCTCCGATCACACTCTTAATCTCATGGCTGTTAGACGGGAGATGAGGCTACATTCTTCAACAGATTTGACAGCATACAGGCAACTGAACAGACAGATCTCCAAATTCATGCGGCGGGACTTACGCAACTTCAATACAGCTCGTATTGAAGAAGCGATCGAGCGGAACCAAGGCTCCAAAGTCTTTGCCAGTGATCTGTCTGCCAGAAAGAGCCAACTGTCAAAGCTGAAGACCGAATGTGGCAGGATCGTTTCCGGGGCACCTGAGATTTTGAGTGAGATTGAGAGGTTCTATGGGCAGCTGTACACGTCATCGTTGGAGCCACACGCAAGTGTGAGTAACGATCCAAGAGCGAGTCTTATCCGACACTATTCCGAAGATATCCCGGACGTCAGTCTGAGCGAGATTAGAATGGCTCTCCAGCACCTTAAAAACGGCAAGGCCCCAGGCGAGGATGGAATTACAGCGGAGCTTCTGAAAGCGGGTGGAAGACCGGTACTTGAAGTCCTTCAGAAGCTCTTTAATTCCGTCCTCCATGGTGGCATAACACCGGAGGCGTGGAGCAGAAGTGCGGTGGTCTTGTTCTTCAAGAAAGGTGACAACGCTCTCTTGAAGAACTACAGACCGATTTCCCTTCTGAGCCGCGTCTACATGCTGTTTTCGAGAGTCATTACGAATCGTCTTGCGCGCAGACTTGACGACTTCCAGCCTCCCGAACAAGCCGGTTTCCGAAAGGGCTTTAGCACCATAGACCACATACATACCCTACGGCAAATTGAACAGAAGTCCGAAGAGTACAATTTGCCACTTTGTCTGGCGTATGTGGACTATGAGAAAGCCTTTGATTCCGTCGAAATTTGGGCGGTGCTGCAGTCCCTTCAGCGGTGCCAAGTTGACTGTCGGTATATCGAAGTGCTGAAGTGTTTGTACAGTAGGGCTACGATGGCTATCCGAGTACAGAACCAGAGTACGAAACCCATCCAATTGCAGAGAGGTGTAAGACAGGGTGATGTTATATCCCCGAAACTCTTCACCGCTGCATTGGAAGATGTTTTCAAGCTTCTGGACTGGAAAGGATGCGGTATTAACATCAATGGCGAATACATCACTCACCTTCGATTTGCCGACGATATAGTCCTTATGGCAGAATCGCTGGAGGACCTAAGCACTATGCTCAATGACCTCAATAGTGTCTCCCAACGGATAGGTCTTAAGATGAACATGGACAAAACAAAGATCATGTATAATGTCCATGTCACACCTATGCCGGTAGTTGTTGGGAGCACTAAGCTCGAAGTTGTTGACGAGTATGTTTACCTGGGACAAATAGTCCGACTAGGTAAGTCCAACTTCGACCGAGAGGTCAATCGACGGATTCAACTCGGCTGGGCAGCGTTCGGGAAGCTACGACACATTTTCTCGTCAGACATACCTCAAAACCTTAAAACGAAATTGTACAACCAGTGCGTGTTGCCAGTGATGACTTACGGAACTGAGACGTGGTCCTTCACTGCTGGCCGTATGAGGAAGCTCAAGGTCGCTCAGCGAGCTATGGAGAGGGCTATGCTCGGAGTTTCTCTGCGTGATAAACTTAGAAATAAGGATATCCGCAGTAGAACCAGAGTAACCGACATAGCCCAACGGATTAGTAAGCTGAAGTGGCAGTGGGCCGGCCATATAGCTCGAAGAACCGACAACCGATGGGGAAGAAAGGTTCTCGAGTGGCAGCCTCGTACCGGTAGGCGAAGTGTAGGGCGTCCCCCCACGAGATGGAGTGACGACCTGGTAAGACATGCAGGAAGTCGATGGATGCAGGTGGCTCAGGACCGTGCTTTGTGGCATTCTTTGGGGGAGGCCTATGTTCAGCAGTGGACTTGTGAAGGGCTGTAATGATGATGATGATGATGAATATTGCGGTATCATTACTTTTTCAAGTATCTAAATTATAAAATAAAGGTTTTCTTTGTACCCTGCCGCCCGCGCCGAGGCGTCGCGCGGCGTGTCGGCCGCAATGGTAAGAGAGTAGGTACTTGTTAGAATATTTACTGATATTCGTTATTCGTGCCTCGGCAGCAAGACAAATCAAGTTGTTTAGCCATTTTGCCGTCATTCATGTTTCCGCGTCTACTTTGTTTATGAACTTAATCACAAGTGTGCTTTGTTGAAACTTTAGTACTAGATTGTCACTAAGATGGATAAAAGTAAGTACAAACTGATTAAGCATGTCTTAACCAATTCGTTGCGACACCAATTTTCGACAACTATAGAGCTATAGAGCTGTGGCAGCGAACAAATATTTTGTGACACACCTGTCGTATCAAGCGCCATATAAGTAAGCCGCTGCCGCCGCGTCGCGCGCTCTTCATCCCATCATTTTTTTCGGTACCGAAATTATTTCGATAAAGGTATTAGTAATATATAGGTATAACGATACCGTAAAAAATATATGTATAATTATTTTTTAACGGTACCACAACCGTAATACTCAACCGTTTTTGGTTCAACCTTTAAATCGAAGCTGTATCGTAATTCTATACCGGTACAATACCCTTATGCCTTCACCGCTTTCAACCCCTACCATCAAGTGAAGGTGAGCCGCATGCTAGTTTTACTATAAAAACCTTACTGTATTCACAACAGCTTCTTTTACGTACTTTTAGTACGTAATTTTCATTTTGGAATATATATTATACTAGCTCGCCAGGCAGACGCTGTTCTGCCCTTTCCAACGACCCTTCGAATAAAAATCCTTAAATTCGTAATAAAAAATTTTGAGGGTCATTTATCAGGATAAAAACTATCCTATCTCTCAAGTTGGCCCAAAATGCACACAGTGTGCGAAATTTCATTGAAATCAGTTCAGTAGTTTAGGAGTTCATCGCGGACAAACAACGTGACACCTAATTTTTATATACTAAAGATTATTTAATTTATTGCTCCAAATCATTAGTTCATTTACTTGATAGATGCATATTTAAATTTTTTAGTATATAATATGTTAAAGATATTGGCCTACTACTCATAGGTACTACAATAATAGGTCAATGGTTTAAGGTATTATTTCTTTTATTTTAGTAAGAAAATTTACATTTAATATTACAATTTTCTTTTGAAATGCCTGCAAATGGATAGAATCTATGTAGATATAAAAATATTTTGATAGTTGTTTAAAGCAGCCTACGTTATGACAAGATTTACATAAAATTACAAATTCAAATTTCAGTTTGTTGCGATGATGTGTCCATAAAGATACTAAGACTTTTGTATTTACATTTTTAATTACTAGTCCAGAATGGCGTAATGTTTATTACTTTAATTAAGGCAATAACATTCACCCACAGCGGTCTTGAAGCGAAATTCATGAAACAAAATGGAAATTGAAGCATTAGTCGGTGCGTGTTGAAGAAATGAACGCCCTTGGCTTTGAATAATGTGTCTCGAATGGCTTCTGTAACACTGGTAATAGAATATAATTTTCTTATAATATAGTATATAGAAATAGAAACAGACATACCTATACCTGTTTAATATTTTGAATCTGTTCGTTCATACATTGTTGTTATTTTATGGTATTGAAATAGGTGTTTCAAAGTTTTTGTAAGAATATCCACTACGCCACATCGTCTCGTGGCTGTCGTAACAGAGGTGACAGAGGGAAACATACCAGTCGATGGGCAGCATCCTAACGACTGTTACCACAACCGTCCACAGTGACTGTAATCCCTACAAAAAATCTTGCCCATCACCATGGACAGGTAGTCCATGGTGACTATAGCCACCAAAAAACTAACCACAACATAATAATTAACTGCGTTTGACCACCCGCCTGCCAAGCGTAAAATCTACGGCAAATTTCTCCTAAAATATTCTTAATATTTTTAGGTAACAATAATCTAGTGACGATTTATCCAATAAATTTGAATGTACTTTACGGAAATACATACTCCATTTGTTGTCAAGGCAACCTCAATATACTAACAAAATACGTATATTAAATTATATCACAAGGCCTTTATACATCAGTTTCAATACGGATTCTGAGCCGATGGTAAGAATTTGTGATATTTGAAGTGCAGTCTCGGCACCGTTCCAAATGTTATTTTAAAGCCGTCTTGGAACGGAAGGTTATTTGAACGTCTTATGACTTCATAATGACATGGAAGCTCCATTATAGCTTATTACGTGTAGTACCACAGTGTATTAAATAATGTATATATGCGTTTAGTAGCTTATGTTAGTTATGTATGGATAATTATAAATTCGTTGTCAGCTTGTACCACATTTCAGATAATTACAATGATAATTATGGCTATGTAATAGATAATGATATTATGTTAACTATGCGGTAAGGCTCCCCCTTCTACCTTGGAGTCAGGTCTTGTTCGAAACTGTAGCACTCTGATTCCTACTGGCGCTATATAACGCCGCTAAGTGGCAGTGCACTCACTACTTTGCTCCGGTTTGAAGTGTAAGAAAGCTAGTTAGAGAGCCAGCTTGATTACGTGTACCTCTAAAATTATTGATGTTGGTTAAAACGACTAGCCACTTCAGTAGCCACTTACGTGATGATAGACTGTTAGCTCTTACATATGTATCTAATTTAAAATAACGATATGATGAGCTATACCTAAATCTACCATTTGCGAAGCATAAATGTTTTTTTTATAGTACATATAAGGCTACCAAGCAAGCACACAGCCCAACAGATGATAAGTGGATGCTGTGAGCACATTACAGATGCGTTGTCACCCCTAAGGACTAATATGGAATGCCTCGTATCTAGTAAAAAGGGTCTCCGATTCACTATATAGATTTACGATACTAAACACGGCAGCATTGAGCTGCTAATTTGCAATGGTATTCTGTGTAAACGTGGTCCTTCTTCGGTCGAGCCGGCCTATTCGTGCTGCAACCATAACATAGCTGCAACGTGGCTCTACAACTTTTAAAATAGTTATACATTCTTAATTACAGATTAGTAAGTTAAACCAACAACCGATGGGGAAAAAAGGTGTGTAGGGGCGGCCCTCCACTAGATGGAGTGACGACCTGTTAAGACATGCAGGAATTCGAAGGATGCAGGGCAGGCTTATGTTCAGCAGTGGACTTGTGAAGGGCTGTAATGATGGTGATGATGACTTTCTTAAGAAATAAATCGCTTAAGACGAAATTTGTTGAGTCACTGTAATTACCGAGATTGAGTAAAAAATTTGAAGTCCCTATAATTACATATTGTGAGGTAGTTAGTCTTTAAAGGTGATAAAGCATCTGTAGTCTTTGTTTGAAGTTGACTGGAGGTGTCCGTAGACCGTAGTAACCCTTTACCGTCACGTGGGCGGTAAATTCGTTGGACATTACGGTTTAAAGAAAATCATAAAATGACGAAATACACAAGCGTTGGCTTAGATTTTCATCATAAAAGTATGATATGTAGTAAGTCTATTATTTCTGAGTAAAGTTAAGCATTCCGCATCACTGAAGGGAATATGTTGCGACATAAATAGAAAAAAATATTTCGCCCAGCAGTACCTTAGTACCTTTCAATACACTCGTACTTTTATCTAGCAGCGTGTTGGCGTTTTAGTCTAGGGGCTCGAACGAATGCGTGTCGGGATCGCGGCCATTTTTCACACCACTCTGGAATTCATAACTCGTCGTGACGTACGCCCCGGCTCATTCCCCGTAGAGCACTGCTTATAATATGATACTGTCCTGAGTCTTTTATATTCCTACCCAAGTCAAGTTCATGACGGCGTACTGTTGCAGAAAAGACTATGTATATTTTTTAAAGCGAAGACACGAGAATAAATTTATGTCGGTGATAACGTTGAATCGGATATTTTTGAGGAATACGGAAAAAGGAACATTATGCATGTGTAAATTCATTTATAGAGTTTTTGAAATGCAGCAAATTTTTGAAACGTTTCTGCAACATTAAAAATCGTTATTCATTTCGTGAAAAATGTTTGATGTTTTTATTTACAAAATGGTAGCACGTATACATAATAAACTATTATTAATAAGAAATTGTATTGGAAATGAGAGACAAGTAAAGTTACAGCCTACATACGTCCCACTGCTGGGCACAGGCCTCCACTCATTTCTGAGATAGTTTGCGGGCAAGGAAGTGTCTGCCGCGCTGCCCCAATGCGTGTTAGCGGACTTCATATGTCTTCGAAATATTATATATTTTTTTAAATTTCTCAGACATGCAGGTTTCTTCACGATGTTTTCCCTCATCACCGAGCACAGGGTTAGTTAACAGCACTTAAAATTGCAATTAACAATTTCATTTGTGCCGGCGGGGATCGAACCGAAATTGATATTGTAGAAGTTATTTCTCTAACTTCGAAACCAAAATAACTTTTATTTAGAATGACAATGTCGATGAAAGCAGTTGGCTTAAGACCGTGCTTTGTGGCATACATTGAGAGAAGCCTATGATGAGCGCCGACTTTTGAAGGCCTGAAATGATGAATATGATGATGACGATGATGATGATGAGAATTTCTGGAATAGTATTTATTATATTTAAGTAGAAAGAAGCATTCAATCAAAAATAAATGAAAAAATGTGAGAGTTATGTAACAGCTCTTGAAGAGTTGCAACCGCTCTTTACAACTTATAATGAACTCCAATTGATTTATCTATTCACAGACAAAATTGTGTCAACGTTATCGTTATCTAAATCGACTTTACACGATTTATATGATATAATTAAGGCCTCGCACCGCATTTCCATTTTTCATTTTTATCTTTTCTGTCCCATTTATTTCTGCTAATATCTAATATCGAAAATAAATTTCCCCCTGCTAATGAGCAGTAGGAATGATCCCATTTCTTGGTCTCCAATCGACGGAGTAATAGAGCGCGGCGTTAGGCTTCGCTCAATGTAATCCAAATAAAGCTTTATCATCTCGCCAATATTCCGCATCCGCGAAGCGAATATGCTACTTGACATACTACCAAGAATAAATCAAATTTTCCCCGCCATGCGGCGCAGACTGCCTCCTCGACTCGCACTTCCAAATTTACTTAAGCAGTCCTCGTGGCTCTTTTGTGTATGACATTAAAAGATAAATTTCATTGTCCCTTGTCATGCGTATATTTGAATCGATTGAATTTCACTACTGAGTGAAAATAAAATTAGCCAAGATTACTAATAGTAGGTGTATTATATATCCCTATGTCTTTGTGAATCTCTGTTCAATTTTATCGTTAATAACTTATTTTATCATAGTAGAACATGTATAAAGTACTGGTATAGAATTAAGTTATGATAATATTATTTAAACCATTGTATTATCCTTTCAATTGAATTACGATAACGCAATATATCTCTGATATCATAAAGTGTAATAACACACATTAATAAACCTTCATATTTACTTAAATAATGTTAAATTAAATTTTCCAGAATTACTGGGCGAGTTTATTTTAACGATGCTTGCCCTTTTCTCGTGTGCTTTTAAGTGTAAAAACTGAATGACTGACGTTCTAGAAGCTTCACTCAAAGCGGTTTTCCTTAAGCTTAGTGTTCAGTCCTGCTTGTAGCGAAGCAGCTTATAGGTACATTTTAAGCAGCGCCAATTTAATTCAGGACACTGTAAATATTACACCGACGTGAGAAAGCAATGACAAATAATCCCATTATGAGGCAATCTATGAGACAAGCATATGTTCAGCAGTGGACATTGATAGGCTGTGGTGATGATGATTATGAAACAATTAACTTTTTTTAATTTACATTCCCTACAACACATATATTATTTAAGATTTAATCTTGGTTACTTAGGGGAGGATATAGGTGAAAGCCAAATTAATTTACATATTTTTTAAATCCTGAATTTATATGTCTGAGTCATGTGTGCGGAGGAGTATGTTTTGTTTTTACTTGTACTTAAATAATTTATTTTGAACTTAAAAATTTTTGAAAAAATAAGAAACTTATCTAAAATAATTAAAAATTAAAAATTTTGTACAGCCGACTTCAATATAGGTTATTTGAGAATAACTCAATAACCATTGGTCTGACCTTGATCAAATTCATATGGGACCACACGAGAACTATCAGCTTTCATATAAAAAAAGAATCATCGAAATCGGTTCGCCCAGTACAAAGTTATGAGGTAACACACATAAAAAAAAAACATACAATCGAATTGAGTACCGTCTCCTTTTTGGAAGTCGGCAGAAAATGTCTCAACAGGTTGTTTATTGCTGAACCTTTCTCCTGCATGGACTGCCACACACAAGGCAAGCCACGGGGTGTAGTAGTTGGATACAAGTGCGTTCAACTACTCTCTGGCGCTTGCATGTTTCATCAGGTCGTCACCTTATCTATGCGATATGAAATGAGTATTAGTTTATTTGGAGATATTAATAAATGTAAAGAAGTACCTAACTCGATTTACATTTTATTTACTTGATAACGTAAACATGTTTTATAATACACTGGAGTGGTATTGTGGCGACAACAGCGTAAGCCTCATTATTCCACATGTTACTCGCGGATTGTTGGCGTAACGAAAACTATTTCCGCAGTTGTGTTTGCGAGCGAAACGCGTAACGGATAGCATTTGCATATTGTTCGCAATTGTTTTTGAGAATTTACGCTCGTTGGTTTGGCATAAACAAATATTGTTGAAGTCCCCGTTCACTTGCTACTGCGTTACGCAGTACCGTATAGATTATGTGTTCCTAGTCCAGACATAACTTCTCGTATGACCAGTTTTGCATAACTATGTATAAATGTGAATTGGTTTTCGAAGTTATGCTGACACTGTATTTCAGTTTCGTGAAATTTATATTTACCAATAGCACAATTCACTTTAATTGTTGTAAATGTAAGGTTGTATAGAATAAAAAGAAATAAAAAACTACATTCTATGCACGATCCACCCCTAGACACATACATACATAAACACTCACGCCTGTCACCCAGAAAGGTAGGCAGAGACTATGGACTTCCATTTGCCACGATCCTGATATGTCTCTCTCGCCTCCTCCACATCCATATACATACCTACGCATACACGCTCGTCGGTTAAGTGTACTCTTAATTTGGCCCATTTTCAATATATCGCCAATTTTTTAGATAAACTTTCGCCTAGAGACCCGTTCCCTGACTCTGCCGTTCACCTCTGCAACATAAACTTGCTTTGTCACTCTTTCCTCATTCATTCTTTTTACACGATCAAACCATCAAAGCATTCCTTTCTTAATCCTGGTCACATCATCATCTTGCAAACCACACTCTTCTCTAATCACACAATTTCTCACCCTGTCATTCAGATTCAGCCCTAAAATACTCCTTAATGACCGAATTTCTACAGCACGTATTCTCCTCTCGACACACTGGTTCATTTATTCACTACAAAGAAAATTTAATATATTAAACCACATACGACTAAAAATATATTGAACTGGGACATTCCAATTATTCAAAAAGTTTTAGGGCAGGGGAAAGTCAGCCGCTGGCATTGATGCAGTGGTAGTGTGTTGGCGGACTTTACATGTCCATCAAATATTTTTAATTACGAAAACATTTGTGTTTTCTCATGATTTTCCTCCTGACCACTGAGAATGTGGTTAATTAGCAGTTCTATGCAATGATACGATTATTAAAATATGTAATTATATTTATTATTATTCTTGCCTACACTGGTAAGATTGGTATAAGTGCAAGAAAGAGCTTTTTATAATACTAGGAGTCGTGGTAGCTCAGGATAAGGCACTTGCTATAAATTACACATTAAGGGTTTAATTTTGCGTTTTGTGCGTAAAGTAAATCAATTTTCAAATAGTAAATCAACATCAGCTGTACAAAATATTTCTGCAAACATCTCTCTTACAAAGCAATAAGGACCGTGGCCGAGCTCACTTGACTACTCTAGCGCCATCTATTATCTATCTACGGAAGCGGTTGCGATGTATATCGATATGAAAATTTGACGCGCTAAGTACATCGTTCTTTATTTAATACATTTCCATAGATGTCGCTACATGGTACCGCTAAGTAAGATTGACGAAGTCATTGGGCTCTAGTTGCTATATATATGACAGGCTATAACGGTAACGACGTCATTACCTCGAAAACTTTTCGTACTACTAAATAAATAATAATCTAGAGCGTAATTTAAATTATATTGGAAAGCGATTTTAATAAAGCGCAGAGGGTAGATTGAGAAGTTTATCCTCTGCTTTTTGCCGCAGTCTTTACAAAGTGTTAGTTTCAATCGCCTCTCCGCGAGCTCGATTATTCATCGAAGCACGTCGATCGGCTCTATATATTAATCCCTACCATCCCATGCCGGGAAGACATACCCCGAGATTTAAGTTGAATATATTTTTGTATTACATTTTATAATGAATACTTTGGCCGGCGTCCTGAGAAACTTTCCATTGACTAATCCCACGGTTGCTGCGTTAAAATCACAATTTACGTTGTTACCGAGTCCAGACTTACCGGCTAGCACATTTTTCAAGCAATCCCAGCTCTTTCGCAATGGATTTAGAGGCGTCTTTGTTATCGTTAGTTAGGAAAGTTTGTCCGCCGCCGTCCGTCAGAGAATCTTTATCTAACTCGGTAATCGATAGGAGTCGTTGTTCGTAGATTCAACGGGAAAAAAAGCTTACATTCCATTTTTGTACCTTTTACCTCTCAAAGCGGATTGGCAATTTATATATGTCGAAGTAACAAAACTCGCCTCCAGCGAGTTTATAAAGAGATAGGGGACGGTCCCAAGGTGAAATTACTTTAGGACTTTTATTGAGAAACTGTACGAATCCCGGCCGAAACAAAGTTTTGACTGACCAGCGTGCAACCGGTCCAACTTTTACATAGTCCGTTCCTGTTATTGATACAGGATATTCTGTGGGGAATCGTGCCTATAAAGCTGCAGATGTTGTACAAACGGTCCCAATACTCGGCCTCATTCCAATAAATAACGCGGAAAATTGTCTCCACTTAAACAAGCTTTAATACAAGCCGGCTGTATTTTACATCGTATGTGACTATCGTTTTTGAGTGATGTGATTTTTTTCTGCATAACCGATTTTTATATGTTAGAAAACATTCCTGCAAAATCAACAGTGCGATATACTGAATATCCGTCCGAGTGTCAGTCAAAGCGTGTCATCATAAAATAAGTACACTAAATATTCAATGAACGCTTGACATCTGAATAGCGGCCACCACCCCAACGTCATTCATCCGTGAATTCGGTTGATAGCAGAGTAGGCAACAATGCATTTTGAATGATTAAATTTATTGTTTGATGACTTTAAGGCGTTTGTATTAAAATCTATGTTGTTGTGTTATTATTTGTATTTAAGGTTACGATTGCTGTTTCGCGGGTTTTCAGCCCAATTTCAGATAAAGACGTCATTTTTTAAATAACTTTTTTAGACCTGAAAATGTAATATACAGCTAGTATACTATATATAGTATAGTATACGTAACGGAAACAATTTTATTAAGCTACAATTCCGTTCTCACTGCATGTTTTCTTATGCAAAACCGTATGTCATAAATGATCACATTCCTGCGGTACGCGAAAATTATCCGTCAAAGTTAATAAAATTTATATTGACATTTAATGTTTCTGCACCCTAATGAATAAAAAACTATATTTATTAGAATAAATTAGAGATTGTAGCCGAATTAGGCCATTAGAAGGACATATTTGATTTTTTCCTTTCCCTTTTTTATAGGATAAGGGTGACAAACGAGCACACAGTCCACCTGATGGTAAGTGGTTGCTGCGGCCCATAAACATCTACATCTATCCTCTATTAAAATCAAAATGCTGATGCATTGTCACCCGTGAGAGGACTAAGATGGAATGCCTCATTTCCAGTAAAAAGGGTCTCCGATTGTCTACACTCACCATACGAAACACAGCAGTGTAAAGCTGCTATTTTACGTTGGTATTCTGTGAGAGCGTGGTCCTTCCCCGGTCGAGTCGACCCATTCGTACTACAACTGTACTATAAATATAGCTGCAGCATGGCTCTACACTTTTTCGGTCCATTTTTAATCTCATGTTTACTATATTTAAATTAAAATGAACATTTTTGGTTTTTAAATTTTTTTTGTTATACATTATTGATAGACGCCTTGTAAAGGAATATATCTTATTTTATATTTTATAGGATAGGGTGACAAACGAGCACAGTTGCTGTGACCCATAGTCATCTATAATCTTCAATAAAGAAACAAAATGCAGATGCGTTGTCACCCGTGAGGACTAAGATGGAATGCCTTTTTTCCTCCAGTAAAATGGTTCTCCGGTTTCTACACTCACCATACACACACAAAACACAGCAGTGTTAAGTTATTCGAAACACAGCAGTGTTAAGCTGCTATTTACGTTGGTATTCTGTGAGAGTGTGGTCCTCCTGCAAAAATATGTAGGTATTTTTGTGTCAAGAATATGTAATTTGTATATATATGTTTATATTTAATTAATACATATACAATGAGGACTCTAGGTTAGATTTGCAATAGTCGATCGATGATAGCAGTACCAGAAACCGCAAACTTAGGCGCTACTTTCCGTCGCGGTCTAGCTATTTTACATCGGGTAAGATAAGAGATGTTTATACCGCCCTCTATAGTAGGTCATAAGACCGTTCTCACTTTTCTATAGTCGTTTCTTACGACAACCAAAGCCAAAATATAGTGATGACTTATGAACTTATAATAGATTTTTTTTATCTCTCATAATGTAATACCGTTACAGCCTATCAAAAGTCCACTGCCGGCCGGGGAAAGCTGGCTGACAAGGTCTATGTTAGCCTCCCCCATAGAATACACCATAAACAGGATATTTGTTGTTTTTAGTTTATAGTTGTCAGGCTAGGCAGTCAGGTTGGCAACGACAGTTTTTTTTTATATTTTAGGTTATTACAAATAAGCGGCTGACATTTTTCTGGTACGTTTCCCTCTGTCGCCACTTCGACACCCACGGAACAATATGGGGATAGTGGATATTCTTACACTGCCATTTCAGAGTCAATAATTTAATAAGCTTCTATAAAATAGTTCTTAGCTGTTATATTTATTTGCAAAATATTTAACAATATCCTATACTTATTTTCCAAACGTAACATTCTGGAATCTCGACAGCCGAGTTTCCTACATGTGCCGATCTGATTTATGATCTGCTGAATAAATAGCGTCGAATATCTTTCTGTATTTTCTATAAGGCGGTACTCAACGGCAAAACCGTTTATACGTACATATGTAGTGATATCTTCATATCATAGTGTAGTGGATATTATTTCTATTATTCATTAATTACCGTCTATCAAGGTACACTGCTGAACATAGGCCTACCCCATAGATTGCCCCATGTAGGGGATTATGTAATTGTTGCCATGCTTGGCAGGTGGGTTGACAACCGCGATTTTTATAATTTTGCATTGTTATCAAGAAGATGCTGATGCCAATTCGCTGTGTCAGTTTTCCTTTGACAATCTATAAATAATAGTAAATCGTTTTATTTTTATTTATAATAAGATAAGGGTGACAAGCGAGCACGCAGTTCACCTGATGGTGAATGGTTGCTGTGACCCATAGAAATCTACATCTATTTTCGTTTGCGAATCAAAATGCAGATACGTTGTCAGCCGTGAGGACTAAGATGGAATGGCTCTTTTTCAGTAAAAGGGGTCTCCGGTTCTCGACACTCACCATACGAAACACAGCAGCATTAAGTTGCTATTTTACGCTGGTATTCTGTCCATTCGTGCTACAACTATACAATTAATATAGCTGCAGCATGGCTGTAACAAATTTCCTCCAATCCAAAATAGCAAGATAATTCTATTCATTATATTTATTACGTGTTACATAATAGTATTGTATTCAGCTGAACGTGGCAACTCGTCCAGTTAAGCGGATGTTAATAAAAAAAGTTTATGCAGGTTAAGAGTGTGCTTCAAGCTTCAAGACAAATATAATACGCAATAGAGAGCATGTTTCGCAGTAACTTATAATAGTATCTCCACATACTTACGTCAGTATTAACGTGGTGAAGTGGAAGAAAACATTTTTATTAAAAATGAAAATTTTTATATGTATGAAATATAAAACTCCAGAGGTACTTATGTACATATAAGAAGAATTTTGCGAATGAAGTTCGGTCTAGTTCAACTACTAATAATAATACAATGACGTTGGTGAGGTCGCGTTCTATATTTAAAGATATTATGATTCTATAATTCTTTTGTTTTGTCTGCCTGTCGCAGCCGCTAGTCTCCAAGACCACACGATTAATGAATGAATGAACTGTATCTTAATTCGTAACATACAACTTGAATTTTCTACTCTTATAATATATGTTATACACATAAAAGGTGAAATGGCTGTGCGTGTGTGCACACTAGCACACACACAGCAAATAGCGGGACTTTTTTTTGTAAAGATGTTTTATTTTATTATTTATTTAGAGACTTAAATTTAAAAATAAAATTAGATATTAAATTTTATTAGGTAGTTTAAAAAGTCAACTTGACAGGCCCCGCACGTGTCCAGCGCCCACGACGTTGCTTCTCTATTATGGTATTTTATAAATGGAATCAACGAGATATTGATGCCGCCATTCAATGGGGGAACGCGTAGACAACTTACCACATGACTGAAAAAAATACAATACAATACCCTTTATTGTACGCTAAAAAACAAATAACATAACAAGAAACAAACACAGAGAAAAACAAAAGGCGGTCTTATTGCTATACAGCAATTTCTTCCATACAACCTAAAAGGAAATAAGAAAAGTGAAAAGTTTATTATAATAGTGAAAAGATAAGCGATAGTAAAAATCTAATATCTGCACGTGCACAATTTTGCTAAAGGTTTATGGCTCCATTAAGAAAATAAATTCAACTTTCGGCGAAATGCAGAAATGTATTAGTCTGCGGCATTTCCAAATAGGTTAAAGTCAATTCAATAATTTATAGGTAAGTGACGATGCCGGAAACCGAGTAAAGCCAGGTGCAGTCAGTAAATAAACATTATTTAGATACGACCCGCCGCTGGGCTGGGTATATTGCGAGTTATGAATTATTTACCTGCAAACTACGGGTCTGTGTAGAGCTCTGAAGGGTTTCTGATAAACTTTTCCGCTAATTAAAATCGTGTTTTGTATATTTGTAGTTTTATCATTCCGGATAATATTTTTTAAATAAAAATTTATATAGTTCAGAGGATGTACTTGCTCATTTTGTAATCGTGTTTATTTTAAAACTGAGGATTTAAAAAAATAAATTAATTATCCATGATTAATATTAGTAATGTTATAGGTGTTGTTGATAGGTCACTGCGACAGCAAGGCAACGTTTGCCTCGTCGAGTTCTTAATATCAACACCACGTACATCGATTGGTCTATTTTTTCTATAATACTGGAGAGACAAACGAAGTAGTCCACCTGGTAGTAAGTACATCTGCAGCCAACTTCAAAACGAAAGGCTACAGATGCGTTGTCAACTTTGAGTACCAACACGTAATGCCTCAAAGACTGCAATTATACTGGCTTTTTTCTTATGGATGTACCTTCCGGAACACAGCAGTGCAAGCAAGTTAATAAAGACGAGTTTTTTTTTATAGGATAAGGATGACAAGCGAGCACACAGTCCACCTGATGGTAAGTAGTTGCTGTGGCCCATATGCATCTACATCTATCCTCGTTTGCGAATAAAGTGCAGGTGCGTTATCAACCGTGAGGGCTAAGATGGAATGCCTCTTTTCCAGGAAAAAGGGTCTCTGGTTCTCTACACACACCAAACGAAACACAGCAGCATTAAGCTGCTATTTTACGCTGGTATTCTGTGAGAGCGTGGTCCTTCACCGGTCGCGCCGACCCATTCGTGCTACAACTATACTATTAATATAGCTGTACGAGCTCGTAGCATGGCTCTACCACGTATGAGATACCACGTATGAAACTACTTTTACGGATTTTATCGCGTTTAATTAACTTATTTTGCTTATTTTTATTAATTCCCGAAGTTTCGCGATAAAATCCGTAAAAGTAGTTTTATTCAATGTGTAGTGTCTGCGTAAATATTAGAAGTCATTATACCACGTATGTTTTTTTTTAGAATATATTGATGTGACATACGAGTGAGTGATGGGAAAGATTCTACTTTTTTCTGGTAAGGCATTTCATATTATTTTACGGGATTGAAGACGCATTTGAATTTTGATTCTTAATCGAGGATAGGTTTAGGTGTCTGTGGACGTCAGCATCCACCAAATACTAAGTGTACTGTTCCATCCTTACTTCAATACAAAAACAGTACCTTTTGTATTGTGCCTCTTTAAATGTATGCCCATGAGTGGATATGAGGTAAAATAAATATTAAAGTAAATATTTGATACCACTTAGGGACCTTCAAAAAAGAGCGTAGTACTCCTTTTTAAAAGGTCGGCAACGTATCTGCCATTCCCCTGGTGTTGCAGTTGTTCATGGGCGGCGGTAATCTCTTACCATTAGGTGAGCAGTATGCTTGTTTGCCCCCACTCCTTTAAAAAAAACCGGCCAAGTGCGAGTCGGACTCGCGCTCCGAGGGTTCCGCACAAATCCGTAGTTTAAAATTATTAAAAATATTTTTATTACATGATGTAACTAAAAATTTATGCTTTTCGCAATTTTTCCTTTATCTGTGCTACAATACGTTTCTTCGTACCAAATTTTAAGATTCTGAGTTCACGGGAAGTACCCTGTAGGTTTTGATTCCCTGATTCCCTTCGAATGTCGAAAATTTGCGGCATAAACGGCTGTATCTTTTGATTCCGTTGGCTTAGAAGTTTAATTTTTTCACATCTCTAAGGGACAGTAGATTTGAGTATTTCATATGAATTTCAGCTTGATACCTCCACGCGTTCGCGAAAAAGGGTCTTGACAGACAGACAGACAGACAGACAGACGGACAGACAACAAAGTGATCCTATAAGGGTTCCGTTTTTTCCTTTTGAGGTACGGAACCCTAAAAATCAAAGTGAATACATTTGTATAATTTGTAACAGCGGCATTTCATGCATTACTAATTGTTATTATTAATTATGCACATTTGGCTGAAACCACGCGGCTTATGTTATATTCCGTTTAAATTATTAGTACCATATCACTTATATCAATTAACAACGGCATCTGCATTTATGTTATGAAATGAAACTAGTTTTTTTCGCATTATATGTTTATAATATGATGTGAGTGATATATAATAAATGGTGAGTGTAGTGAAACGGAGACCCTTTTTACTGGAAACGATTCATTCCATGTTAGTCTTCACGGGTGACAACGCATCTGCATTCTGAATCGTAAGCGAGGATAGAAATATAGATGTGTATGGGCCACAGCAACCACTTACCATCAGGTGGACTGTGTGCTCGTTTTTCACCTTTATCCTATAAAAAATTTCACCTCATAATTCATCCAAAGATTTTTTATAGTTACATACTCGTATATACAGATAAAGTTAATTAATTGACCGTTAGGGGCGGTGTAAGAATATCCACCACCCCATATCGTCCCTTGGATGTTGTAAGAAGCAACAAGGCGAGGTGTAGGTAATGTAGGTACATAAGAAATAAATAAAGTAATATGAGCCTAAACATGTGTGTACATAATATAAGGACTGTGTTATTGTAATATGAACCTAAAACATTTAACCATTAGTCATTGTTTATATTACTATAAACAAGTAATCTATATTCTTACGAATATACCATGAAACTAATCCTAAGATCAACATTGTAACCTTATATTTAACTATTACCATTAATATAGTCCTTATATAAATCTAGGCTCATTTGGTGGTTTTCAATACAAATCTACACCCTTTAACATCACATAGGGAAACAAACCAAGAGATTGGCAGCAACGTCTTTCTAATAACAACTAAAATATAAAAGACTGCGGCTGTCAAACCCCGCCAAGCGTAGGTACTAAGGTGAATATCCCCCTCCTTCCCTATGTGGCAATCTACGGGGGAAGCCTTTCAGCATTGGACTCTTGGTAGCCTGTAACGGAATTACCGTTGATGGTCAAAATCGCTTTCTGAAATTGAACTAATTCGGTGTGAGAGTGGTGAAATGACGTCGCGAGTCAAATTCCGTAAAAAATGTAATTACCTTTAGTTATCGAAAAGCCTCTAGCTATCAATGTTGGAGAATGTGGTCTAAGTTCTGTTATACTTACTGTATGTCTATGATATAATGAACAATAACAAATACTTTTATGTACACTGGTAATGAATCCCGAAACACCTCACATGCGATCACATCTGAAAATAAAAAATAAGAGTGACGGTGCGCTGGTTCCGCACGAGCTGGCAGATAAATAAATGTTTTAGTTACCCCACCAGTTTGACGCAATTTGTTTCAATTTCTACACTCCATTCCCACCGATCGTGCCCGCTTTGTCGGGATTTCAATGTTCCCGCGGATCAACTTTGAGTCGTAAGTCTTCTATTTTATTTTCCAGAAAATATTTGCGTGCGAATTGGTGGGTTTCTATGTCTCTTTACCTTTACGTGAGATAGTGGCCAGCATACTAATAATAATAATAACAACATATAAAAGGATACAAATCTTGAAATTAAATAGAACCGTTACTCTTTTTTGCTATTAAGTATGTATATCCTAATTGTAACCATACTTTTTTCTTATTATTTATCAATATGCAAAGTCAATCGAGAATATGGCACACCTGATGATAAATGATCATCGTTGCCCATAAACATCTGCAACACCAGAAGATTTGCAAGTGAGTTGTTATTCTCTTAATATAATCTAGATCGAATCTCAAATTTTGACATTGTGGAGATTGAATTTAAACTCGAGACTGTTTCTGAAAGCCTGCGCGTTAGTCGTTTTATTTGTCAACGTACGCGTAATTCTGATAAATAGATTTTGAATTTTTGATTTGATTTTGATTATGAAACACATTTTATGTGTATATTCTCTTGCAAAGTTTTGATTCTTGAAGATTTTTATTTTAATTTTGATTTCACAACGGGTTGCTTGGTTTACACATCTCAGAATATGCTTTTTCTCGGAAATCACGAATTTATTTTCGACAGACTCATCGGTTCTTAACTAAATTAAAATTAGTTTATTTCAGATAACATAAGATCCCTATCACAAAGTAATAGTAATATTATAGACAAGTTGCCGTCGAACAATTCCTTAAGGTCGAATTCAATGAGCAAGTTTGACGGGTTGAAAGATACTCGTAATATAATACTGCATTTTATAGCTCAAACAAAAGACGGAGACGACACGGAAAAGGGGAAAGTCTCTATGCAAACATTTACTATTGTTATCTACGAATCTGCTTCTGGGATTGCAGATCGAATTTCAATTCTGCTAAAAGATATCTGAATTATTAATGATCACATGTGACAGAAAATTTCCTGAAATAGACGAGAAAAGTTTTTACTTTCTGGTGCTTCTTACTTCTGAAATAAGCGACGGTTGGTTTTGTGCTTAGTTAAAAATGGACGTAGATGCGAATATAGGATCCAACGTACTTTTGGATCGAATTGTAATCAATTATATTTCGATCTAAACTTCTTTATTACGAACGTAGTTTTTCGTAATTAAGATACTTTTACTTTTTTTATATAGGATAAGGGTGGAGGATGGTACGTGGTTGCTGCGGCCCATTGACTTCTACATCTATCCTCTATTACAATTTAAAATGCAGATGCGTTGTGACCCGTGAGGACTACGATGGAATGCCTCATTTCCAGTAAAAAGGGCCTCCGGCCACCTGCACTCACCAAGCGAAACGCAGAGGTAAACCTCTACTTCACGCTGTTTTTCTGTGAGGTCGTGGTACCACCCTGGTTCGAGCCGGCCTATCCGTGCGACAGCAAAAGCTGCCGCGTAGCTCTACCACTGTTAAAAATGCTCCGTTCATATTTTCTAAATGTCGCGAATATCAAAATCTACAAATATATTAACTACATTAAATTAGTGTTTTTTTTATCTTTTATACTTAATATTGTAAATTTTATATTTATTTAATATGTTTTGGTTAATTTTCAACATCTTTTTTATTTTATAAAACAACAAGTACCACTTTTAAAAATTATTTTCTTATGATACACGAGGGTAAGGCGTTCTGCAGATGTGTTTTTTATAATTTGTATATTTGAAAATTGCCTTAACTGTAGATTTATACTTTAAAATCCTTGGTTTTTTAATATTGCAACTATAAACTAGCTAATTATTCACCTGGTGGTAAGCGGGCATTGCAGACCATTGACAACTGCAAATAGTATTAAAAAGGCCTGAGATGTGTTGTTACCCCTGATGACTACGAATAGCCTACATTTATCCTGACTGACTTTGCCTACCTATTTCTACGATTTCGGCTTATTTCTGCCGCCATACATCAAATTGTAGCAAGCTAGATTGTCTCCTAGGCATAAAAATACCTACTACCTTGTAAAAACACCCACCTTTACATGCAGCAGTTGGTGGTTTGGTGATGGCGTGCGTGCAGTACCGGCACTTAGTGGTATATGTGGATTATTATTATCAAATCCGTTTTGGCCACGTTCATTACGAGCATCATGCATAGTTTTACTCTGCCAAATTTAATTAAGTTGAAAATCCGTTATGTAAATTGAATAAAAATTTAAATCATATCAAATAAATTGTAAAAAGCAAACTAAGTTATTTTCAATTGAAATTATTTTATTATTTCTCATTTGATTACGAGCAGAGTATATAATCCAGTTACTATATATATATATATAGAATACCTAGTCCTTCTATACAATACTGGGTGCGTATAGGCAATGTATAAAATATTGTATCTATTGTTAACGATTACATACGTTCCCTAACAATGTATGTAGTACCTAGAAATTATATAGAATGCCATTAGGAGATTAAAAATGATAGACAAATAAAACCACAATAATGATAACATAAAAAGGAAAAGTACAAAAATTAACATCGTAGAATTAGTGAATGAAAAAGTCAAAAATACGAAAGCACTTATCAAGTAATATCCACGACAGTAAGTTGAAGTGCGACTGTAGTGGCCCTCGAGACACCTCAAACCTGCGAACATTTATAAAATAAATAAATTAGGCACAAAGTCATATGGCCGATAAACAGTTGGTAGAAAACAGACGATATCTACGAGTGTTACATACACAATTTGCCATTTGCTATCCGTTCGTTATTCTATAGAATGCCGAGGTGATTATGTCATAAATACTATTTTATACTTTACCTGATCGTTTTGGGCAATCTATAGAATGTCTAGGTATTCTATAGAATATAGTATTTTACAGGTTGCCGATAACATATATTTCCTAATGCCGGAAACAGGTCTTTTCTAAGTTCTCAGGGTTTATATGGTTCAACAACTTTATTTTCATTAAGAATGTAAAAATGGTACGGAGTAATGAATCCGCCACGCTGCTTCAGTTGGTGAACTTCACGTGCCCTTAAAAAATTATTCCTCAAACATGCAGATTGCCGAGTAGGTGCAATCCTCTACCGAACTGTACCGAAGGTTCTACGGGAAGGCTGACTATTTTGTGTCTGTACCTGCTTTAAGCAGATTGAGGTCACCAGTTAACATCTTAGAGACCTTCCACAGAGACTAAAGGTGGGTATTACAGAATACATTTCGGAGAGTTGCGCAGGAACTTCATAACATAATTTCACTGCAATCGGACACGAATGCGGGCGCAGCATATCCGTAAGAGCAGTGGATTGCGCAGTACAGTTGTTAAATATAAAACTGTTAACGTTGTTATATTATAATACATTAATTTAAGCAGGCATTTTGATGCCTTTCAAGCAAATCAAAAAAATTTAAGCCAACCTACACCCTTTTTCATAGAATAACTTTAAAAAAAATCTGTAAAATACGTATTTTTTTCTACAGATGCAACAGCGCTTTTAATAAAAAATGAGATTGTACGTATATTAATGTAAAATAATAGGTGCATTGTAACAGTTCCCTTTTTCTTTCTGGTGTTAAAGCTTTTGCGGTAATAACATACATGGGATGTTGATACAAAGTTTGTAACAATTTGCATTTATAATACAATACGACTATTTCCTGCATGGTTGATAAAACAATTACAAAAACAGACGCGAAGAAAACATGTGACAAAATTAATTCCTCGAAATTTGGAGACAGATTTAAATAGACAGCAGGCGACGTATACTGTTACAAAAGGCATCGCAAATTCGGAATGTTGTACTTGCATTCTTAACAATTTAGAACTGTCTTTTAGAACTAGTCTTTACTATTTAAACCTAAAGTTCACTTTAGCTTGGAATGCTTATTTAGTCTCAGAACTGATTCACGACTATAGAGAATTGGAAGAAACAAAAGCACCTACACTGTACAAAATCTGTAGAGTCGAAAGAGATAAGTGCAAACAGCCCGAAAGTCGTAAAACTTTTAATATAAAAATAGACCTTAAACTATTTCTATTTATTAACACGTTTTTTGTTTACTGACTATGATAGATGCGAAAGACATTCATTTATCTTTCTGACAATGTGCTTTTTATATCATTTATAAATTCAATATGATTGTTAGATACGATTTTATGCGACAAAACGTTGCAATCTTGATTTTTAGACGCTAGTGGAACATACCTACGCGCTTTGAGCTAGGCATGCAATACTAACTACAAGTATTAACAAAAAATTGATAACACTATTTGATTTTAAGCTTTAACCATTAAATAGTGGTGTAACAACTGAAAAATTTCAGTTGTCATCGTATAACTTTTAACTCCAAATTAGAAATTTAGCTTAAATATCTTTCCTTGAACATTTAAACCTTAAACATTTCTGTATTTTAAATTTCTCCTGCGCAGTCAAGGCAACAACCCTTGTTAGTAGTATTATAGTATATAGCATTAATAGTATCGATATATTACCTAAAAGTAATATCAATATTAAACGACTTGTGCAGTGCTGTAATCATAATGTTAATGAATAGCTTAGAGTGCATATGTAACTATAATGCAGTGTAGATACTAGGCATATTGTTCAAATGTATTTGTATGTACTGTAATCTGTCCTTTGAATATACCCGTAGCTGTAATTGAAAATGGTAAAGCAGTAGTCGGAGTTTAAGATTTAGGATATTAAATACCATATTTTAGGTAATACGGCGCAACACATTATTTATATGTAAGATATCAACAACATACATATTTACAAAATTTTGGGTCATTACAGTTGTTAAGTTCTGATATGTACGCCAAAGGTACATACAACTTATACTAAGATAGTAAATTGAAACAAAGTAAAACAAAATACCAAAACTTTAAAGAGATTGAATGAACTAAAAATGTATACAACATATATATATAACATAAGTTTTAATGAACTGCCTGTGCCTCTGAATTTCTGGTTGTACATCTTTTAAATACATTCAATGACATTTTGTGTAGGTAAACAACTGCATTTGATTTGGATACACAAACATAAAATTTCCTAAGTTGCTCTTTAAAGTTATGATGGTGTTGAATTTAAGATTGATTCTGCTCAGGTTTTTACATTGTGTATTTACAAAATAATTCCTTTCTTAATCATCGTTCGCACTTAGAAATATGTAAAGCAAGAAGCAAGTAGTAATTATGCGAGGAGGCGAAGGCGGCTTCAAACGTAGTTTGTGTAATAAAATGGAGTGAGCTGAAAACATAACGTCAGGTGGTCTCACCACTACGGGGGCATTAATATTAAGCGAACCCACGCCGCGCCAGACTTTGCTCTATTATAATAACACATTGGATATAAAATCGAGTTATTTGTTCAAGTCGTGTTCATTGCCGTTGTTAGAGGGCTGGAGGAATTAACATTTACAGATAGAGACTGATTTTTAAAATTGTATCGCATATAGCGGGATTTTTAGTACTGGTATATTTGAATCGAAGACATGTTTAATTTTTATAGTTAGGTTTATTTTTACCCGTTATAAATAGGTTTAGGTTTAGGTATTCTGAACTTATACAAGCGCCGAATCGAAACAAAATATAATTAACAAATTTCCTTACGTCCATGCAACATAGACAATCGCAATTTCAGCAGCCATTTTCTCTGTTTCAAAATACAGAATCAGTTTCCACGACTGGACCCATCGTTAAATTCATATTGGATTACCCAATTAATTCCGTGTAATCGCCGGCCGAACTAATTAATATGCCACTCTGTGCATGGATTGAAATTTAATAGTTTACCCTGGTTATGACATGTTTGTACAGAGTTTCTATTTAAAAGAACAAATTGGTGATTTAATATAAAGATAATCGTTGCCAATATCGTAAGTATTGAGCTCCATGATTTTTTATAGTGTCGACGATTCAAAACTAGTTTTGATACACATACATATATCATAAATCATCACGTAATTGATAAGATCAATTACATCTGTTGACGGCTATTAAAGGTTTTTTTTATAGAACAAGGATGATGCACATAGTCCACCACTTGTCACATTGTTTGCCCGGGATGAACTCTGAAACCACTGCACCGATTTTAATGATGTTTTCTAAATGTGTATTGTTTGCTCCAACTTGAGAGATAGGATAGTTTTTTACCCGATAAGTGACCTTTAATATTTTTTGTATCGTCGGAAAGGGCAGAACAACGTCTGCCTGGCCAGCTATTATAATATAATTTATTTAACACCCATAAACAGGAGCTACATACTAAATTATTATTTTCTAATTTGAACTGAATGAACAATAAGAAATTTCATATATCATGAACAAAGCTAGTGGGGAAATTATTCCGCGACCCGACCGAAGTATACAAGGGTGAATAATTAAGTAATAAATCTGCCAACGAGCAGCATCGCGCCTCCAATTAGCGCGGCCGTACGTTGTTCAGTTTGCAGTTTTCTTTTGCGACGCCGCGCGCCATTAGCCAACCCTTTATCTTCATTAGGTCACATCGCTTAATCTGGAAAACCTTTTACCTGGCCGAGTTCAACTATAGAGATAATAAATAAAAGCAAACAGCGCGTCGTTGATGGCGACGGACCGGCGGCTATTTGAGCATCTCGCTGCGGAGATTGAAATATGAAGGTTTTTACCCTCTGTTTTCAGTGAAAATCTTGTGGCTGTTAAATTTTTTGGCTGATTGCGCCGAGTGATGTTTAATGACTCATTTTTATTTATTATTGTTACATAGATTTCGACTAAGGTGCACTGGAATGGCATGCTGGACTTGTTCATATCATATCTTCTTTATATATTCCAAACAGAAAGATAACGCTTGCACAGAAGATCAGCGGATAACACGTCTAAACTATTTTACTAACATATGGCCTGGGCGCTCATTTGTTACACGTATTTATTTCAAATTTATTTAATTGATGAACATGAGGGATTAATATGAATATATTTTCGAACACATTTTTAACTTAATTGTATAAGATAAGAAATATAATTAAACAACAACGGGACTTGAAAAGAAGCAGTAACGTTTTCGTGATAACAACACGAAATAATAAAAATTCTGCGGTTATCAACTCACCCGCTGAGCGTGGCAACCTATGGATAATATTAGGCCTATATTTGACAGTGGACATTTATCAGGCTGTAATAAATGTTAAATTAATAAACATAACAGCATACATTAATCTTTATATATAAAAATTACGTGTCACGTTGTTTGTCCGCGATCAACTCCTAAACTACTGAACTGATTTTAATGAAATGTTTCACAATGTGTGCAGTTTGGTCCAACTTGAGAGATAGGATAGTTTTTATCCTGATAAGTGACCCTCAATTTTTTGTTGTGAATTTAATGATTTTTTTAGGACACATGGTCATCGGAAAGAGCAGAACAACGTTTGCCTGGGTATCTAGTGTTATTAAAAAAAATGTAGCTATTACTAAGGTTACAGTACAGACACAACAAGCTTATATTGTTGCAACTAAAGAGTTTCCTCAACTAACTTAATCTTGTCAAGGAACTCACTGTTCGCCTGAGTCAGTGAAATTGTTCAACCTACGGCGCCGAGCAGATAAATGTTGCTTCAGCAAGCTTAATAATATTTTAGTAACCAGCAGCGCGTATAAGTTGTTTGACTTAGTACCTGTTTCTTGATTGCCTTAGGAATCTCTTAGTAAACTTTAAAGCTGGAACCGTTTAAAGTTAGTAGTTACAACATTTTTTAGTACAGCACTGATTTTTTTACTTGTTTGAAAGTAAAACGTTAATAGATAATATTAAGGAATATCATCATCAGCTAAACATAGGCCTTCGCCGTGGAGTGCTACAAAAAACGATCCTGAGTTCAAGGGAATCTCCTGCGTTCAACGACTGTATATTTTACTGGGTCGTCATTCTATACAGTGGAAGGTGCCATAGAAAAGTATTTTTTGTTATTTTTTTTTCGCATCTTCTATTTATTAATAGGATGTTAAAAGGCACCGAAAACATTTGGGAGAAATCTAGATTTTTTTAAATTTATTTCTAATAAGTCAGTGCTAGACTACAGTCCCACCTGTTGGTAAGTGCTGTGAAGCTTTAGGTGGTAAATTGTACTGTCTTAGACATAAAAACTCTCTCAACTCTGGCCTTGGACACCCACATTGTGATTGCAAGGAAAGACATACGCTGGTAAATTGATCGATTGACAATCACATGTTATTTAGATCCAAAATCTGTATTTTTACTGAAATAGGAGTAAAAACCCATGATTGTGTTTTAATGGTTATATTAGTGTCAACATTAGAAAACTACAGTGTTGTTGGAACAGAAATAATTTAAAATTAAAAATTTCGTACAGCCGACTTCAATATAAGCGACTTCCATATAGGTTATTTAAGAATAACTCAATAACCATTGGTCTGACCTTGATCAAATTCATATGGGACCACACGAGAACTATCAGCTTTCATATAAAAAAAGAATCATCGAAATCGGTTCGCCCAGTACAAAGTTATGAGGTAACACACATTAAAAAAAAACATACACCCGAATTGAGTACCGTCTCCTTTTTGGAAGTCGGTAGAAATAAAGCACCGATTCCGAAGGAGTAGCGGTGAAAGTGAAAGTAATTCATAACCAATCTGAAATGAAAAAGAGGTTTCAAAATATGCCATATGTTTAACTTGTATTTTCATTATACTGACTACGAGGACACATTTCACCTAAACTATAGAGGTATCGATTGTAACCGTAACGAGGTACACCGGTGGGCGTTTTGAATCACCGTAATTACAGTAACAATTCTAATGGAGGTGTTGAACTGGCCGAGCCATGTTGCTCATTTGCGTGCATCCGATTTTAGAGCCTCGTTTGTGGGGACGACCTTGTTATCAGGTTACAACTTCAAAGCTTTAGCCATTTACTGGGGAACATACATTCAATAATGAGCGAGCTAGTTAGGGCGAAGCTGGACTGAGCAATAGTGAACTATTTTAACGTACATTATACTCTTAATTGAAATTTGCATACCTAGGGTTCCTAAATTGTTGATGAATTACTATATAAACACTCACGCCTGTCACCCAGAGGGGTAGGCAGAGACTATGGACTTCCATTTGGCACGATACTGACACTCCTCTCTCGCTCCCTCCACATCCATATACCTACGCATACACGCTCGTCGGTTAAAGGTACTCTTGATTTGGCCCATTTTCAATATATCGCCAATTTGGTCGATAAACTTTCGCCTAGGGCGTCCCTTCCCGACTCCGCCGTTCACCTCTGCAACATAAATTTGCTTTGTCACTCTGTCCTCATTCATTCTTTCTACGTGACCAAACCACTGAAGCATTCCTTTCTTAATCCTAGTCACAACATCATCTTGCAAACCACACTCTTCTCTTACCACACAATTTCTCACTCTGTCATTTAGATTCATCCCTAACATACTCCTTAATGACCGCATTTCTACAGCATTTATTCTACTCTCGTGCTTCTTCTGCCACACCCAACTTTCACTACCATATATTAACTAACTCAGCATTGTGAATTGCCATACGTGCCTTTTTGGACACATTCTGACTTCTCACAATAGGGTGTAGAGCTCCATTCACTCTATTTCCTGCATTCTCTCGTCGGTCTATATCCTTATCATGTCTAGCTAGAATAAACTTAACTGTTGAAGTACATATTACTCCGTCTGTAAATTATTAATGAGTTATTTCGGATTCGTGCAAAAATTTCAAAAGACGAACATACAGTCGAATTGATATTTTATGCTATTTAGAAATCGATAAAAATGTATGACTCAAAAGTATGTTTTTAAATGTTATTAATAAACGTATGTTTATTCATAACATAAAAATAAGCAGATATGTTCGAAAGGCGTCCCTAATTATTATTATTTTTGTTAATATGACAGAGTTCCAGTGGATTTCATTATAAAAGAATATTTTCGGATTCCTTTACGACAGATACGTCCTTAAGTCCTTTAGACAAGGGCCTTTTAACAGTGGTAGAGCCACGCTAACAGTGGTAGAGCCCCGCGGCAGCTTTTGCTGTCGCACGGATGGGTCGGCTCGAACCGGGGTGGTACCACGACCTCACAGAAAACCAGCGCGAAGTAGAGGTTTACCTCTGCGTTTCGCTTGGTGAGTGCAGGTGGTCGGAGGCCCATTTTACTGGAAATGAGGCATTCCATCTTAGTCCTCACGGGTGACAACGCATCTACATTTTGATTTGTAATAGAGGATAGATGTACATGTCTATGGGCCGCAGCAACCACTTACCATCAGGTGGACTGTGTGCTCGTTTGTCAACCTTATCCTATATAAACAAGACCTCTTCTTTATAGACACAACGAGAAGTAAAGCGATTGTTTCACTTTAATCCTGACACAACTCAAAATCATACTTTAGCGTAACTTGAGCGTAGCATAGCTAGCTCTAATCAACGGTGCTTTTAGTTTAGAAGAACGATTTTTTTTGGTATAAGTACGGTTGGTTCGGTTTTAGATGTTTGTTTTAAAATTTATGTTGAAGAATCCAAAGTCTGCGGCACGAGCTTTGATTTATTTAAAGCGCTTTTGGTTTACTTATAAAATGCAAAGTAGGAAAGCCATTACCTACTTGTATTTACTTTGACTTATGGAGCTTGTTATATCAAGCTTTATATTTAGCTTACGTTTGATTTATTTAGTTATTATAAAAGATCGGTACCTTTTATTGGCAATGGGGGCTAATAATATTCCACTCACCAGATGTCGTTAGTTGTGACAGAGGAAAAGTTTTCTCTTACACAATGTCACTTAATTGAGAAATTAGTTTTAAATAATAGTTTTTCAGTTTCTAGTGTTATATTAATACACAACACAATGCGTCAGTAATTTGATCATTAATTTTTTGTACTTTATATCTCTTTAATTTTTTTTCTTATATTTATAGTTTGGTTTATTTATTTTTAATGTGTTTAACTTAAGTAATATAAAATATAACTAATAATACAGAAAGAAACATTAAACTTTACATTTTTCTAATAAAATATGTTCCCCGCTATGAAATCTGTGAAATGATTTACCTCAATGTAGTGCCGCAGTTCTGGTGACAGAAAAAGTCGTGTATGCCCTCATTAATTCTAATGGATTTGTTTTATTATATATTTATCAATCATTAATAATATCGATACAACTTCACAGTTCATAGCCATACCCCGTCCAGTGGTTGTTCTTAAATACGACAAAAGGAAATTACTAGGAAAATCTCGAGCCTGCGACAGATGAAGTATCAAGCCGACAGCTGTTACAGCGAAAACGTTCATATTACCAACAATGGATTGTTAATGGGTTAATGATGGTGCTTTGATTTTTTCCATTTATAACGTTTCGTCTAATATTGATTTAATTTTCATCGTAATACAAAAAGAATTGTTCGTATATTTATATATGTCATGTGAGTTTATACTTTTTTTTATAGGATAAGGGTGACAAACGAGCACACAGTCCACCTGATGGTAAGTGGTTGCTGCGGCCTATAGACATCTACATCTATCCTCTATTACAATTCAAAATGTAGATGCGTTGTCACCCGTGAGGACTAAGATGGAATGCCTCATTTCAGTAAAAAGGGCCTCCGGCCACCTGCACTCACCAAGCGAAACGCAGAGGTAAACCTCTACTTCACGCTGGTTTTCTGTGAGGTCGTGGTACCACCCCGGTTCGAACCGGCCCATCCGTGCGACAACAAAAGCTGCTGCGTGGCTCTACCACTGTTAAAATACATAAATGGGTCTCAGCTTCTTATCACTTACCATGCGAAACAAAGCAGGCTTATGCTGCTGTTCACTTCAAGCAAGGTTTCTGCTCCGGTCTAGCCGAACCAAGCGTGCTTCATCCATACTCTGAAGCGTGGCTCATCATTTTTATCATTACAATCTATTGCAAATCAACTGCAGAACAAAGGTCTCTCCCAAAGAATGCAGCAAAGCTCGGTCGGTCTTGAGCCACCTGCGTTCTTGTGTCTTTATTTCTTACTTCTTAGGTCGTCACTCTACTTAGTGTAGAAAAAGTTCTACTTTAATGTTTCTCTGTCTTTGATGTTTGTTGACGAAATTGACATTGTTGTGATAATACTTGCACTGTTTATTGCCTGTTACACCCAATGTTGTGTATCAGTTTAAAGATTTTTACTCTTCTCATTTTTTTTGGAGTCTATTCAAATATAGACTGTAAAACATCACATCTTAATTTTCAACGATGACAAGTGATTCTGAGCTTCAATAGTTAATTACCATCAGTTGGACTTTTTACTTGTTATTCTTATATTTAAAAAATAATTTTACGAATTTTACGACTTATTCGATTTAAATATTACATCAGTAAACTGTAACAGTAAAACAGTAATTATTGTCATAGATCAAAACTTATTTTGTTTTTATTTTCAATTTATCTTTTGTAATTCTGTGTTTTTTGCTGTTTTATCATTTTCTTTCCATTTCTGCTAAAGTTTTATTTATTCAAAAGCAGCGAATTGTTGCTAACATGTCAATGCTAATCCTCTTATATTCTACAAGTATTTCTCGCCTTTGCTATAATAAGGTTTTAATGTTTGATGGTCTCAACTATTTCAGTTGTGATGATTCTTAATTACGAGACATTGGCATTATTATTATTATTTCTATATGTTACTTTTGTTTCAAATCAACCAAAATCTAATGGTCTTCCCCCATTTCGATTGGATCTATATAATTATTCAACTAGTTAAGTATATTTTTGTAGTTGTCCAAATTTTTTATTTCCACAAACGTCTTAAATTTTGCGTTAATTTAAAAGTATTTAAATAAACTCTGAAAATATAAATAAATGTATTAATTATAAGCAAGAGACCCTTTTCACTGGTAACGTGTCATTCTATCTTAATCATGGGTGAAAACGCATCTACAGTTTGATTCTTAACCAAGGACAGATGTAGCTCCCTTGTGGACTACGAGTATATGCTCGTTTGTCACCCCTATTTTACAAAATGAGATAAGGAAAATTTAGCTGTCATTTTATTATCCAGCGTAATTTTTATAATTTCAGGATTACTAAAAATATCACCAATGTTACTAGTTTTATTTATTTGCGCTAACAGCCTTAAACAAATATATCCAAAATACATTATATTTCCTTCTTCTTTAGCATAAAGATAATTCTAAAGATTTACGATTCCCTTGTACTCAAAGAATTGCATATAATTTTCATACGCTCCGCATAATAAGGATTGCTTGCGGTCTTGAGCTTCGTCGGATAAAGGATATTATCTCCTCGTGCATACCCACTGTTTGAATTACAACAATTATATGTCCCGTTCCACCCGTTCCTCGCCGCAGCCCCTACATTGCCACGCCAAACGGAAAATTAGTTAACTCGCACAGATCGCGCCGAGTCTAAACTTATTTAAATTTAATTTGTTGATTTTGCTCCAATATTTGAAAGTAGATTCGGGTATCTTTTCGTTGTATTCATTCTATATATTTGATATGTAAAATATACGTATTTATATTTAGCCATTGTTCGCGTGTGTGCTTCAAGTCTGATACATTTAAAAACGTTTATGTTATTTCCATTGCAGTAATTAAAAATTACTAATTTTATTAACACTGTTATGACAGTCGAATATTTACGAATTAATTCGGATATTAGTTTTAAAGCCGGTTTTTTCAATTTTCAGACAAAATGTCTAGTAAAAAAGTCACAAATAAAATTAATAATTTTGGTTGTCTACTCGTATTTTTCAATTGTCATTTATTTCACGAATATCCGCCTGAACGATTTATTGGTAATTGAAACAAAAATATTGCATAAAAAAATATTAAAACATTCAAGTGCCAATTTGATTTCGAGGTTATGTTTTTCTAGTTATTGTATGTGTTGTTTAATATGAGCTGCTGTTGCATTTTTGTGTAATTCAATTCAATATATATGTTCAATGCATAATATAATTGCATTGGAATCAAAAAAAAGATAGCGTCATATTATGACCGTTATTTTTTATATCTATAAACGGTTAAAATCATACATTTATGTTTGTACTCGATTTTACGTTATCACGGATAGTAAATATTGTATAGACTCTTTTAAAACTTACTCCACTATGAAATTCTTTTTCTTTTTTTTCTTTTGACGAAGAATTCTCAGATAGTGAAGTGTCGAGGCCCGGATTTGACATTTCTTATTTTTCTTTCCAGTAGTTTTATTAATTCATTGGTAACGACCTGTTTCTCAATCGTCAGGTCATCAATTCTATCAAAAATATCCATAACAACAATCATTAATATTGTAATAAATGCATAATCAAGAAATATCATAATTATGTATATAAGTAAACGAGAATGCCAGATTCTCTATAGAACTTTGCCCCATCCAAAAATGTGGTGTACACGAATGCTGTATGCAACAGTTTTTTCTACTTTATTACTTCGTCCAAATTATATAATTTAGTCTCTAGAACTTGCGATTTAACCTGGACTTTAATAATTTACATTTACCTTATTTTTTAGAACAGCATTCGTTGCAGTTCATTGTATTTCAGAATATAAATTGTCAGGCGCTAATGATATATAGAAATAAGAATTTAAGAATTTCAGGAGCGTAATAATGTAATGATCAGTATTATTGGAAAAAGGGTTCTCTTGTATAGGATCTAAAAGGTCCTTACACAATATAAATTACACAACACAATTACACAATTTATCAGTGGTAGAGCCACGCGGCAGAATTGTTGTCGCACGGATGGGCCGGCTCGAACCGGGGTGGTACCACGACCTCACAGAATACCAGCGTGAAGTAGACGTCTACCTCTGCGTTTCGCTTGGTGAGTGCAGGTGGCCGGAGGCTCTTTTTACTGGAAATGAGGCATTCCATCTTAGTCCTCACGGGTGACAACGCATCTGCATTTTGATTCGCAAACGAGGATAGATGTAGATGTCTATGGGCAGCAGCAACCACTTACCATCAGGTGGACTGTGTGCTCGTTTGTCATCCTTATCCTATAAAAAAAAATAAGACTAGCACGATCTGTTTTTCATAAAATCTAAGTCCTAGTCATGTAAACGAGTTATATTACTTACAAAATTATTTTTCAAGATACATATTATTGTGCCATGTGTCTGAAGAAGATGTAACTATTTACAGATTAGTAACGGCTCGACTGGGGTTGGACCACGCTCTCACAGAATACCAGCGTAAAATAGCAGCTTAATGATGCTGTGTTTCGTATAGTGAGTGTAGATAACCGAAGATCCTTTTTACTGGAAAAGAGGCATTCCATCTTAGTTGCATTTTGCTTTTTAATTCTTAATAGAGGCGATGTAAATGTCTATGGGCCACAGCATCCACTTACCATCAGGTCGATTGTGTGCATGTTTGTCACACTTATTCTATAAAAAAAAAGATTAAGCGCTATCAGTCTGTTTATCTGAGGATTTAAAAATCGACCCTTAACCGTCATTCGTGTTTCCACGTGCTGGTCAAGTCTAAAAGGCGAACATCAGGCTTGTATGGGAATTTCGTACAGCTAATAAAATTTCGTGTTTTGGGATATTTTTTGTTTTAATTGGTAGCCAGTGGGATAGACAAGCCCTTTTTAAATTCTTAGATTTTTAAAAGTTATAATCAGCTTTATTTTTCAAGGTTATGGTACTAGTGTACCAATGTAGATTTGTTACATATAAGCACATAAACAATTGTTTTGGTGATAAAGTAAATGTTCTAGATTGCTTGTAGATATCTTTTTAGTGTTTTACTTGGCATTAAGTAGGTAGATTGAGATGAGGATCGTACCTACTCAGCGGGATGCATTATGAGATACCTATATCTAGCAGCGGGCTGCAACAGTTTGATAATTATTAACTTCTGATGGGGTTTTGAGTGTAGGTAAATAAAACCTACTTTGTTTTTGTAATTGTAGTCACAAACCACAATCGAAACAACAGCAAAGAACTGAAATGAACTGAAAGACAGATTTTCTTTCCCTGTCAATAAATAATTGCCAAATGAACAAAAAAAATATTGATAACGAAAATCATTCCTATAATTAAATCGTTAACCGTTATGATTTTATGCAACAATTATACATTCTTAAATATAATATAACATAACTGCGTTTAGTTTACGTTTATATTACGTTTATCTATTAAAATCTTTTTATTGATACTATTAATTAATCCGAAGTTATTAATATTAAAATAAATGGCTTAGTTGCCTTAATATGTGGTACAAATTCTATAACAGAACCACAAAAAAGTATGTGGGACGATCTAAGCCGTTCACTTTTTTAAGATTTGAAATATTTTAAGTGTAAAATTATTAAAGCTTGTCATAACAAACTCGGTTTTAATTATATTTGAACGTTTTCTATGTTTGACAAGACGATAGCACTTGATTAAAATCAAGTAAAGTAGTTCGCTTAGTTATGTTAGCGCCACGAAATTTTAAATATTACTTTTTAGTCTAGACGCATAAATTATTAACATTTTAAATTTATTTCACCGTCGTATTTAAAAGAACCATAGCGACAGTCTCTTTTAATTTCAAAGAGAGGAAGACTTATGATTGATTCGAGCAATCATTACCAAACTTTTATTGTTTTTGATCCTATTCACAAGACCACGTGCTCACCCCTTGGAGACCAACACTCTCACAGAATTCCAACATAAAATGGCATCTTAACGCTGCTGTGTTTCGCATGGTGAGTGTGGCGAACCGGAGACACGGTATAAAGTTCACATTTCAATGCCTTACTTTTGTTTGAGTTGGTGTCAAATATTTTCAAAGAGCGACAGCCCTGTACCATCTGTCATAGATGTAAGCCCTCTTAAAAATCGATATCTATCGGATCACTATCATGAAAGAAAACGTGGATTAAGTAAATTAATGTAATTACTGTAATTTTTCATCTACCTATACAAATACAGCTTAAATCGGAGCCAGTGTAATTGAAAAGGAATTCCCGTTCCCGACTTGTTTTCTGAGGTTAGTGAGTGTACGTTTATTAGGATACATATTTGAGGATTTCTTTTGGAGTTTGTAAAGAGGATATTGCCTTTTTATGTTGCTGTTATAAGCTTTTACGTGCCTGTTAATACCCGGAGTTGATAGAGAAACGTTCCAGTTGTTTTGTTACCGTTCTCCCGTTTTGTTTATCGTTTATTTTATTTTCGAAGTTCCAGTCGTCTTCGCAGCCCGACAAAAGCGATCGAATGTAGCCTTTGTATCTAAGGCTTACTTTCATTAGACATTATGTTTAACGTGCAGGAGTATAACGCGAACGTACTAGGTTGTTGAAGTGAAACTTCATTATCGACGTAGGGAAGAAATTTAGTACGGTAATAAAGAAACGTCACGTTTTCTTGTAACGTCTTAAGTAACGTTTCATAGCCAGGGCTGCATGAGTATACTATTATTTAACCCTTTTGCTATCCCTTGTACTACATATAGGTCATTGCTATTAGTCTTACTATTGTGTCTGAAAATCGGACAGTGAAACTGTTAACCTGCTTATGTAAAATATAAAATAAAACAAGAATGATATGTCGTAAAGAAGTTTGACTTCGTACGTGTTTACACAATTACACGCACTGTTTTGAAACGAAGTTCCTTATCGGACGGTACGAATTTGACGGATATGGGCTAGGCGAGGAAAGTGTAAGTTTTTTTGTCACGACTCCTTCTGACGTAGTGTAAACGGCCTTGGCGGCTATAAGGAAGCGAGATGGAATAGTATCCATCTCCTTCGCACTTTTTCTTATTTTCGCATGAACGAAATAAATGACGCTTCATTTTAATAGACGCTAGTAATTCATTTATTTGTATTTGTTAATCAATATTGTAATACGTTTATCAATAATAATATACTACTTCGTTCCAACCTAGTGTTCCACGACACCCACGCATTTTTTTTTACTGTAGTAAGAAGTATCGCCCCATGTGTGAATACAGTCTGTTAGGATGGCTTTCGTCAAATACTTTTAAACCGTTTATGTGTAAAGATTGTATTTGTACTTAAGTATTAAGGTAATTAATAGACTTACCGCGTAGTTGCTGCGCAAGAGAATCCATCTTTAGCCCATTTCGTCCTTTCGGTGACTTAAGAGGCGATTATTTGGAATGCTAGAAAGATCTCATGACTTTTGATAGATGACGGCTTAGTCATTTTGTTTACTACAAACACCAAACACCCAGACCCGCGATGGGAAGAAACTTCAAAGATGCGCGAGGTCTGGTATTGCGATTGCCAGTCCGCGTGCCATACGTGGTATGATTAAGGTAAACATATCCAGCAATGTACTCAAATGTTTAATGAGAAGTAGAATCAGTAAGGTTGTCGTTTAAATCTCATAAACTTTGCGGCCTCCAAAATAACTAGAAACACGTAATGTTCCATATATTCTTTTATCGCCTATCACCTTTTAATTTAACAACCATCAACGTCACCTTTCAGGCTTTTACATACCTCCGATGAATATCTTCATTTTAAGATTTCTAATATAAAGGTATTACTGCGGTACTTTAATTAATTACCTACTTACTAACTAAATTTAGTTTAGGCATATTTGTTCATACGAATGTAATGAATATTCTAACGTAGTCGTACGTGGTATAAAATTTACTTCAGTAACTATATTCCATCGTACAGTCTTAACTACTTCTTTACCAACCTTTGTAAATAGCAGGCGGGTTGGTAAGCACTCAATCAATATTTCTCGTTTACTATTTACAACACCTATCATAAATATATATTTTTAGATTTTTTTACATGATGTAAAATACCCTATTGATTGAATTAAATAAGAAGATTACTATTTAAATATTAATAAAATAAAATTAATGTCAAATCTAGACTAAATAATTAATGTCAATGTACCTGCAATTTATTACAAAGGAGTTTAAAAAATCAGCAAACAGGTCTATTTCGTAGACTTAGCAAGTGTGCCCCCGATAACACGCAGAGCACGATTGGTGGGCGCGTGCCTGCCTACCGGTGATCCGTCCGGGCAACAATTCGTCGTTGATGCCGCATAGGGGAGAACCTCAATTTTTCATAAAATTACGGGAGCAAGAAAACATTCATTTTTCCCCGATTACTAGCATTTTTTCATCAGAAAATTAAATATATTAGACTTAATGGAAAACTACAAATAAGATTTTTTTTATGATAAGTTGAGGTTCGCCCATTTGCGGCGTCAACGACGAATTCTTTTGCTTCTTCTTCTTCTTGTATTTTTAAATGATTTGACGATCACTTGTCTCTTGAGAGTGAAAAGAATTGTACCGCACGCAAATAAGGTTGATTTGTGGAAAAGAATTAGTTATGTTTCATTAAACCTGCCTTTTTATATCTTCTTTCATCATCTTCTTCTTCTTTATCGTCACACTTGGCATGATGGTTACAGTGCTTAATGTACTTCTAAATGAACGGAAGCTAACACTTGTATAGGGGATAGTGTACGCGCAAATACAGAGGCACTCACTGATCAGTGATCACAGTCCATCCGTGCCCGATGTAACGCATATGCAATAAGATAGAAAAGTTGGTAGGACAAAGCGAAAATCGAAAACCAGATCCAAAAATGAACAATTGGTGGTGACATAGTGGCAGCTCTAACTACTAGGAACATAGTTAACATGTTATAGAAATATACTGATATGAAATCTATTTAATATTAAATAACTCAGTGATGAAACTCATTTTATTTCATTATTAATAAATAAAACACTCGACTCAGCAACAAGTTATGTATAAACACGTAAATGGGTCGAGTTCGAGTTTATATTAGGGAGAAATTTTTCAATGTAAACGCCGCGATAAAAGGCTTTAATTCACACAGTCGGTGTCCAAATTAGCTGCGATAAAAAAGTAAGCGCGCGAGGCGACGCATAAATTGCCGGCATAAATTCGCTTGCTTCAAAACAAATATCCTGTATCGGGCTCAATTACGGGGATCGCTCCATCTTCTTTTCCAGTATGAATTCGGTGTTGTTTTATCCTGATGTTACTGTTATATCTTATTTATTAGGTCTACGTGATATACAAAAAAAAAGTTAAAACGCCTTTTATAAATTACCTCTACGACATATCTATTTTTTTTCCATAAAAATATACACTCACCTCGAATGTATTGTGGTTTTCTGATGAAATTAAAAAAATATTGAACAGTATCCGCAGAATATACGATAGGTACTCGTATGCTGCTGCATCCTGTCGGATATTGTCCTTTCCAAGAACACACTTTGCAATGCAACTGTAAAGGTTAGTATACACTCTCAATGTCGACTCTCAACGTGGACAAACGAGTTGGTGAGCGCACAGCCGATATCGAAGCACTGGTAACCCTGCACTCCATTACCTGCCTGTGGAATTTGGGCTTGGTGTATAGAATAGATATACCAACAAGCCATTTATCCCTTGCCGAAATCTCGTTTATTAGTTAGCAGAATGCGTCACTACGTGATTTTGGAGAACATGTTGATTTATCCACCTTACACCCTTCTACTTTGCCTTTTGTTTATTTAAACGTATAATTTCATATACTTATGTATGTGTCTTTTCTTTTGTTTCTTTTTTATTTGAAAATAAAGTTACCTACACACTAGGATTTTATCCTGTTGGTATCATAGAGGCAGTTTACAAACATAAATTTCACAGGGACAAACATCCAGACCCGGAACAATTATTTGTAGATCGTACAAATACTTGTTCCGTGCGGGCTTCGAACCCGCAGCCCTCAGCGCCGAAACTGATTGCTAAGTCACTGCGCCACGGAGCCGTCGTCGTTCTTTACTTTTACAAATTGGTTTGAATAACTTTTATACTTTTTACCAAACAATATTTTTAATGCAGTTATGTATTTTGTAAATTGTTACGTAAATTAGTAAAAGTATCTAAGTGGTCATAACGTATATAACAATCGTAAATAGTAGACCCTTTTACATTGTACATCCACCCGATAATATATAAATGTTAGCAAACTTTTTATTTGTCAGTGAGATCTAACGGTCACATTACCGATAAGATTCTCCAACGTATTCTATGACATTTATTTTTAATGCGGTAGAGCCGCTGTATATATGGTTGTAGCACGAATGGGTCGGCTCGACCGGGGTAAGACGAACCTCCTCACAGAATACCAGCGTGATACAGCTGCTTAATGGTGTTATGTTTCTTAGGGTGAGTTTAAGAATCGGAGACTCTTTTTACTGGAAACGAGGCATTTCATCTTAGTCCTCAGGAGTGACAACGCGTCTGCATTTTGAATTTTAGTCGAGGATAAATGTAGATGTCAATGGGCCTCAATATCCACTTACCATCAGGTGGACTCCGTAGTCGTTTGTCACCCTTACATAAAAAAAAAACAATAAAGACTTAAAAAGAAGCTCCTGTGCTGTATACTGCTAGGTGTTTGTTATAAAGCTAGCTCGATTATGTCAAGGATGGAAGAAAATGCACGGGTGCCTGTTATCTACTATCGTACTGACAAATGTAGTACTGAACTTCGCGGCCCCACACGACCGCACAGTGCGGACTCTATGGCAATATTTCAGATAGATAATACGGACTATTACTCCGTTTCCGAGATAGCTTTTATTGAGTTGAAATACGACTGGCCATATTTTGTATTGGATGTTTGTTGGAATTTCATCATACGAACGTTTAAAAATCGAGGTAGGATTGTGTGCGTATTTTTTATAAAGGTATTTAAGCATGAGCTGTTATCATTATTAAATGTTACTTAGTTTCTGGGTTCCACTTTTCTTACATATTTCTGTTGCCAAGCAGCAATTTACTTAAAGTTGTTTTCCGGTGTAAAGGTTTTGAAAAGTTAGAATAACTGCCGGCTGTGAGGCATTCCATCTTAATCCTCTGCAGTGAGAACGTACTAAATAGCTTTCTCTTTTGAAGTTAAATGCAAGAAGCCCGTATGTATCGCAGTAGGCATTTACCATCAGGAAGAATATCAACCCGTTCTTCACTTTAACTTGGAAAAGACTTAAGATTTTCAATACTGTATCTATTTTCCAAAATATTTTTTAACAAAAATTATTTAGTAATTATTATTTAATACGCTACGCTATTACGCGATCTGTGTATTTTAGGTTTCCGTACCCAAAAGGTAACTAACGGGACATTATTATTAAGCCTCTGCTGTCTGTTCGTCGGTCTATATATATACCGTGTGACGAAAAAGTTATCACATAAAATGAAAAGAGGTATGCTACATAAATTTCTTTAAACATACACAACTAAAAAAAATATAACAATTAATACATTAGTCGCGGTAGCATTTTTTTGTTTTAATATTAAATAACATCATGTAAATGCATACAGATATAACCTGATGAATTCTAGAAGGTCAAAGACCCATGCCATTTGAAGGCGAAGATAGGTAGTTTAAACGTTGTCAATCCGAACTACTCAAATAAAGAAAAAATCAAACAAAAACTGTACTTACGGCTAACAATTTAAGGCATAATTTTATGCGCGAAATTAAAAACAAAGGGACCGCGCGCTGCGGGTGTGTGAAAACAAATTCAAGCGAAAAATTTACTTAAAATAATGAAGTTAAGGCATAATTCTCTATGCGCGAAGTGACAAGAAATGGGACCGGGTGTCGAAATTATTATTTTTCTGGCGCGTGCGACGTTTTGTAAGTCACTGCAGGTCAGTATCCTATATATTATCAAGGCTGATTTATTTCTCGTCAATTTTTTACGCTATTTATTTTGTTTGAAAAATGCATTTTTTATGTTCTTATATTATTGTTTATTTTATTATTTTAACAGACATATATCAACTTGTATTAACTGCTGTGCTATTTAACGTGATAACCTTTTATATATATATAGTGTTATTTCTATTTCTAATCATCTGTACATTACCGTGATTATGTGCTGTACATTTTTCATATAATATGTCGACATACAGTATACATTTCTGTAATACGGATTACCCTTGACAAGAAAAAAACTCTCTCAATACGACCTCTGGCTCCATAAATCCCTGTATAGATTTTAGATTTAATTTCGAGGAACCGACCGGGTTTTATACGTTTGTTGCTTATATTTGGCTGGCATTGTCGGAGCTGCGCTTAGCTAAATTAAAGGTAAACTAATTCCCGAAATGGAAGCGTGAAAGGAGACTGGGTCGGCTCCGGGTTGTCGTCGCACTTAATTAATAAGTTCTCACCTTTCATTGGTAATAATTTGTGTTATTAAAAGGAGTATGAAGGCTAAGTCAATGCTTTGAGTTCCATTAAGTTATTAAATTCACTGAGAGTTCATTTGGAATGGCTTACGAGGATATCCGGGTGGCGTTTAGTGTTATTCAAACGTGTCCTCCTATTCCTCTGTTTTTCTCTGGATAATGTTACTGGATTATTTTTTTTTTACGATACAATCTATATCTTTCGTACGTGGAGGAGCCACGCTGCAAGTATATTGTAGTTGAAGCACTAATGTGTCGGCTCGACCGGGGAAGGACCACGCTCTTTTGAAATTTACTGAAGATGAGGCGTTCCATCTTAGTCCTCAAGGGTGACAACGCATCTGCTTTTTTTATTCTTAATCGAGGATAGATGTAGACCTCTACAGGCTACAGCATCCACTTACTATTAGGTGGATATGTACTCGCTTGTTATACTATAAAAAGAAATACCACTGCCATGTTCCTGTCTTTTTTTATTAAATAAAATATTTTAAAACCAGGATCTACTAAATTATAATTCCCCTAGGATAACGCCGTCATTAGACTAAAAATAAATAAAATTTAAAAATTGAATAAAAACGTACAGAAGATGCCACAAATTTTCTTATATTGATTTTTCATAACAAAAATCAATCTAGTGTTTTATTTCGTTTTTCGTGGGCATAATGAGTCTGAGCTGCAACTGTCTCCCTCACACATATAATCACATGCAGACCCAGCGCGACAGCTATAAATCTGTAAAAAAGCCTTTCCTTCTAGTGTCATGTCACCCGCATTTTCTTTCAATCTCGTGTTTTTTCTTTAATTAACTCTAGTCGCGATTAAAAATTGTCCATTATTAGGGACCTAGAGGAGTGACTCTGTGTTTACGTGTACACTTGTGTTCTATCTCATGAGCAGTTGATAGTTTTGATGACGTAAGACATTACAATATTATGATTTTTGTGCGTACGGTAAACGCGCGAAGAATTTTTTTCTACTCAAATATCAAATAAGGCAAATGTTTTTTTGTAAAAATACCTATATTCAATATCATAACATTTGTAAATGTTTTATTTAGTATCTAAATGTTCAATGTATCTTCCAATAAAGAAAGGGAAATAAAGAAAGAAGAACATATTTATAAGTTGCTGCTAACATTTAAAGCTAGAACAATTAATAACAAAATACGAGTAATAACCTTATTAATGTACTACACAATTTTTAGTTATTTTACTTTATATTCTCAACTTAACTTTCTACTATACTACTTCATTCTATCTCAGTATCACCTCAAAGTAGACCGGTAGAGAATGCCTTAAGCAGGCCATACACGCTAGGGTGTACCTGACAGGTGTATGTCGCACAACTGTGCAGGTTTCCACACCTGTACAGGCAAGTCGAAAAAATATGAATTTTGATATTTTTTGCCTGCCGGTATACCTGTGCAGTTTAACTGTGCAAGCAAAACTGAGCGTGCGTGGCTGTCGCCTGCGCAGGCGTCAGTTGTCCGGTAATTGCTAGACGGGCAGAACGCGTGGCGCTCTACTGTATAGGTACAATATGGCGTCCCGTAAGCGGAACTCGGTCATAGAAATATATAAATCGGAGTATTGTCTTTGGCGCGTAAAATCTAAAGAGTATCACGATAAAAACAAAAGAGCGGCAGCGTATGAAAAACTGACAGTAAAATTAAAGAAATTGGAGCCCAATGCCACAAAAGGATGATGTAATTAAAAAAATTAACAGTCTGCGGAGTAATATTTCGGCTCAAATTTCAAATGTTTCAATAACTTGACATGAGAGTACTGTTTTCTTTGCAGTAACCATGCTTTGCACCACTGTTCACGGTGTCTTCGTTTAAATTTTCTTTTCTTTAATAAAACAAACAATAAACCTATTAACGCTACTGTGTCGAGATCAAGCGCCGTTGACGGTGCCATGGTTTCAACTGAGACTGTACAGGTTTACCGCTACGTGTATGGTCTCTACTCAGCTCAAGTTTACACGTACAGTTGAACTGTACAGGCAAACCTGTCAGGTACACCCTAGCGTGTATGACCTGCTTTAGGAAATAAGTCCGCCTATATAACATGTTTGTATATATGAAGTTTTGAATAAATATATTAATAAATAACGCACTGGATTGCAGTAACGAAATGTTTAACGACTCAACATAATGCTGCGACAACAGAGTTTACCGCAGCGCCCATATTCTGTTGAAACCTCATAAGGCCGGTCACATACATTCGGAAATCCGTTTCGTGTTTCGGGAAATCCATATAAAATCAAGGACCTATCATACACCTACAGAAGTTTTCCGTTAGAAAATTTTGCGCGAAGAACGGGATTCCGAATATATATGGCCGGCCGGCAACTTGTGCCATTTCATTAGTTCTCAAAAGTCCGCTTCTGTACATGGGCATCGCTGTAGAGAGGATTTGCTGAGGATTGACAGGCGGATGGAAATTACCAGCACCAAGAGCTTCGCACCTTTGAAGATTTACTTTGTAATACGTTAAAATAAAAAAAAAAACAGTTTAAAAAATAAATTAAATAAATGTTGTATAAAAGAATGCACGTTACAAGCACTTTTAAAATAATAATCCAATTTTGAGAAATCCGGCGCATTCTGAAGAATCCGCGGCATACTACCGCCGTTCCACTTTGAGTTTAATTAAATTAGGTAGTTCCGCGGGACCCTTTGTCTACGGCAACGTGAATTTGTTCGTGGGTGTCGGCGCTTCCCTGGTTTTCAGGGTTTAAATTTGAATGTTAAAAGTATGCTATGTTAAAAGGTAACGTTAAGTAAAAAAGTGCCTGTATAAAATTTTACACTGCAGAGCGCAAGTTTCCCTCAATTTTAGAAAGTAACTGGCTGTACCCGTGACTTTGTTCGTATAGAATAATTTTTAGTAGTTTATTATTACACTTTCCTGCTTGAATCGGATTTTGTTCACAATTTCATGGGTTTTTTTCTCGCGGAACCCTAACTCTTTTTCTAAAATTAAATGGTCAAAGTTACTCCCTAAAACGTCAGCCAGTGAAAGTCCCGTCACAATCGGTCCAGCAGTTTTGGAAATCAGCCCGAACAAACAGACAGACAGACAAAAACTTAATAAATTTTTTTTTTGTTTTAAGTATCATATATATTATATACTTTCATATACATTTCGTTAAACGCTGCAATTTTATTTATTTGTATATAGTTAAAGTAACGAATGGTGCATTAAGTCACTGCATTTGTGGAATTTACGCATTCCCACACGCGTTTTCAAAATGTACTTCCATTAATTCCACCATCGGACAATTAGACGGTCGTCCAGTCTCAATCTTTTTAATTTCGCCATATCGCGCATTCGAACGGAACAGTTGGCAACCGCTTTCGTCATTCGTACAGCAAAGTGTATAATAATTTGCCAGTACTGTTTTCCATTCAAATACAATGTGGGTGTCTTTAAGGCAAGAGTAAAAATTTTTGTTTTTGTTAATTCATTAATTTTACAAATAGATGGCAGTGTTACAAATTAATAATTATTGTTGAAAACAAACTAGGATATGGGCAGCAGCGTTTTCCTTTTAACTACTAGAAAATAAAAAAAAATACTGCGGAAGCTAACCCAAGCGTGGCAACCACGATAAATATCTCTATGAGGCAATCTATGGGGAAGGCCTATGTTCAACACTGAACTTTTGATACCCTGTTATGAATGATTGAATGGAGAAATGTTATAAGCATACATGATTGGCAGCAAAATAGAACATAATCTTCGGTCATTTTTATGGTTCCGTACCCGAAGAGTAACCAACGGAACCCTGTCACTAAGCCTCCGCTGTCCGTCTGTCTGTCAGCGGACTGTATCTCAGTTAGAAAGTTGAAATTTTTAAAGAAGGTGTATTTCTGTTGCCGCTATAACCACAAATAATAAATATAAAAATAAATTAATAATTAAAGGGGGCTTTCCTACTAGAACCGTGTTTTACGATGGTACGGAACCTTTCATGCGCGAGTACGACTCGCACTTAGCCGGTTATTTATACCAGTAAGGGTGACAAGGAAGTACACTGTTGAACTAATGGTTATAGTATGTTGCGCATATAGAAACCTACATCTATTTTCGATTTATTTGTTACTATTGTATTATTATAAGCGTAAATAGATTTCAAATAATTAGTTGTGAATGAAAGTTTGGGGTACTACATAATGTAATCACACTCACATCTTTAACGTGGTAGAGCCACGCTGCAGATATATTATTATGGTTGTAGTACGAATGGGTCGGCTCGACCTGGGAAGGACCACGCTCTCACAGAATACCAGTGCAAAATAGCAGCATTAATCTGCATGTTTCGTATGGTGAGTGTAGAGAACCGAAGACCGTTTGTACTGGAAACATTCCATCCTAGTTCTCGGTTTTTCTGCCACCAGGGCAGCGCCACTAGAAAATGAGGTATAATATTTGACAGATTTCATAGCGGGGCAGTTAATTTGTTCAGAAAATGTAAAAGTTACTGTCTTTTTCTATACTATTAGCTATATTTTATATTAATAAGATTAATAATAAACCAAACCACATATATTCAGAAAAGTAGAATAGTTTAAAAAAAAGTTAAAAATGTGCAAAAAATTAAAGAGCAAACCACTGACGGATTGTTTTGTATATTAATATAATACTCGAGAAACTGATAAACTTTTATTAAAAGCCAACTTCTCAATTAAATTACACTGTGTTACAAAAAACTTTACCTCAGTGTCAACTAGCGAAATCTGGTGAGCAGAAATTTATTAGCCGTCATTATCATAATTAAAAATTGCAATTGTTAACCCTGCCAGTCGAGACATTCTATAGGAAACCCCTAAAACAAAATATGAGGAAGACTATATTCAGCGGTGGAATTTTGATCGACTGTAATGAATGGTTGAATAAATGAATGAAATCAGCAAATGTTAATTGTTCTAGCAGTTAGTCTTAATTAAACAGAGCAAGCAAATTTACACAAATTACTGCTCTTAGAGACGATGACTGGACGACATTTACTGAACTTATTCGATGTTAGTACATTGAAGAAGTTCTGGTTTAGGGTCAAGAGCGGGTACTCTGAAGACATCTGTAATGGTCCAGTTTCCAATTACGAATGGTCGACGATTAAATAAGATCTTATTCCGTATTATTACAAAAAGTACTTTATAATTGCTCTCAGATATAAACTAGAGACTGTTTTAATAAATAATTTACGTGGAAAATATACGAACTAAAATTTAAAGTATGGAATTTGACATCTGATGTCGGATTTCGCGATGACTGTGGCTAATTTGAATTATATATTATTCGTTTATACTATGGTTAAAGAAGATTAAACCATTGTATAAACCTGAGACTATCAACAAGTCACGTGTGTAATAATTTAATACATCCATCGGTTGTCTGGAAGATGCTGCTGTCAACAATAAGACCGTCCATTGAACACGTTTATCATTTGCTTATTCTGTGCCTTTTTTCTTGTATGGACGAACAGTAAAAATCAAAAAATAAACGTGATATACAAATGATTATCTTGATAATAATGCACTCCTCTTACTATTGCTCTGGTGACTGACATATGGCAGTATATTCACTATAAATTTTGTGTATACTTACATTACTAATTTAAGGTTATCAGTAATAGTCCTCGGTTCGAATCCGCCACTCTACTATTGTTGTGAACAACATACGTTTTAAGCTTACCAGGAGTGTTTAAAGAGTATATTTGTAAAGTTCATTGCTAGTATTAAAAAAAACTGTGTGTGGTTTGAAATAATCCATTCAAGAAATATTTAAAAAGTTATTTAATCATGTATTTAACAGTGGTAGAGCCACGCGGCAGCTTTTGCTGTCACATGGATGGGCCGGCTCGAACCGGGGTGGTACCACGACCTCGCAGAAAACCAGCGTGAAGTAGAGGTTTACCTCTGCGTTTCGCTTGGTGAGTGCAGGTGGCCGGAGACCCTTTTTACTGGAAATGAGGCATTCCATCTTAGCCCTCACGGGTGACAACGCATCTACATTTTGATTTGTAATAGAGGACAGATGTAGATGTCTATGGTCTGCAGCAACCACTTACTATCAGGTGGACTGTGTGCTCGTTTGTCACCCTTATCCCATAAAAAAAATGTAGGTAATAAAAATACTAAGATATATAAAGTAATGGTTTCTTACATTTACGCGAACACTATACATTGAATAAAACTGTTTTTACGGATTTTATCGCGTTTAATTAACTCATTTTATATTACCGACGTTTCGGTTGCTTTCCAGGTGAGGTGATCACCTCAGTCCCCCGTGACAATGGTTGCTGGAAAGCAACCGAAACGTCGGGAATATAAAATAAGTTAATTAAACGCGATAAAATCCGTAAAAGTAGTTTTATTCAATATATAAAGTACTAGTTATTTATATAGGTATGTAATATACAAATTTAATGATTTTTCTATCAAAGTTTTTGAACGTAGTGGCGGTGAAAGAATATCCATTACATCATATCGTACCGTAGGTGTCAGCAGTCATCATGAGCAGCATCGTCGCCCTAATAACAATCAAAACTACTGTCGTTGCCAACCCACCTACCAATCGTGACAAGTATGGTTAATATCCCCCCCCCCCCCCCCAGAGGCAATATATGGGTAGGTCTATGTTCAGCAGTGGACTCTTGATAGGCTGTAACAGGTATGTTTTATTTAAAGGTAAAATGAACTCCAAATTTCTTCTCAGGTTCATTTAGATTTCATTAACATTTCAGTTTAATATTATTGTTACAAAATGGGATGTTATTTCGTTACTTAATCTTCCTTTTGTAAATTTAGAAAAACACGCAGCTCCTCCGTCGAGGAAAGTTCAATTAACAGTGTCATCAAAACCATAAGTGACTCATAAAAACAATTTCTTTGGCGCCCCTCGATGCCGCGAGCGCCACTTCATTAAGATTTTATTGTGTGTTCAAATAGGACGGCTACGGTGCCGTAGATTCCCGACTTTCATGGAAGCAACGACGTAGATGCGAGAGACCGTTGAGAATAATTACTTTGGATATTACTTCCCAATTAATTAAAACTCATTTTTTGCCCTATTCTTTCTTGAAATAAAAAAGTAATTCGCTTCAAATTCTCTCGCTATTTCGACTGTTTAATGTTGGAATAATATGTTATTATATTGGAAGCCGTGGGGGCTCAGTAATTAAGTGGTCGCCTTAAAATGTATACACATATAAATCAAATTGAATTTTCTGTCTTCAATAATATCAAAATAAACTATATTAGGTTATTTAGATCCCTTTAGCCACTAATAGAGAGCCATGGTAGCTCAGATGATTAGTTTACAGCGAGTAAGCTTCACAGTACTCGAGCAACCCGGGTTGGATCCCCGCCGGCACCAATGAAATTGTTAATTGCAATTTTAAGTGCTGACTTACCACGTGCTCGGCGGTGAAGGAAAACATCGTGAGGAAACCTGCATGTCTGAGAAATAAGAAAAAAAAATGTTTCGAAGACATGTGAAGTTCGTCAACACGCTTTGGGGCAGCGCGGCGGATATGTCCTTGCCCTAAAACCAATGAATGAGAGGAGGCCTGTGCCCAGCAGTGGGACGTAAATAGGCTGCAAATTTACTTTACTTTAGACACTAATAATCATTTAATTTTTTTTGTTTATCCGTCTATCTTTGCAATAGCTGAACCAATTGTAATGAAATTTCACGAACAGATTTATTCGAAAAACTTGGAGATTTTAAAAAGAAAAAAAAAAACGATTTTATATATACCTAGGCGAAACCAGAGCGGGTCGCTAGTTTCATAATAGTGATTCCCTTGGAATGGTTAATTTCCATTTTCAGTGGTGATTTATCACGTGTTTCGCGATAAAGGGATACATAGTGAAGGTACCTAATAACTAACAATCGAAAATATTTCGAGGGTACGTAAAATCCGTCAACACGAGTACATCGCGACGGATTTTTTCCTTCTCCAAAACTTTTTCGTAAATGAAAGGTGTTTTGTACTCAAACTTTTGGAATTATGTAGTCTGTTTCTTCATTTTAAGTTGTGTTGCTCGTTTACGTACCGTAGTAATAATATGTGTGATTTTTATGTTGTTTATTTAAAATCGTAACTTTTCAGCAGGTAGACGTATCTGCATTATATACGCATCCATAATACGTTTAACTAATATCCATAAGAAACTTTAGGGTGGATTGGATTCATTGGTTAAGAATTTACTTGTTTACACTCCTGAGGACTAAATATTGAATGCCTCGTTTCCTCTTACACTCACCCTCGTTTCTAGCAAAAAGGGTATCCGATCCTCTATACTAAACATACGAAACAGAGCAGCACTAAGCTGCTATTTTGCGCTAGTATTTTGTGAGAGCGTGGTTCTTCCCCGTTCAAGTTAACCTCTTCTACGTAAAATTAATTCAATGCCGCTGAAGAAAAACCTCTTCCACAGTAAGAAGGGTTTACTTTTATCGTCACTCTTCATTTTATATACACTACTATCTGACCTGGCTTCGCGCGGGTAATGTCTGGATCTCGACAGCAGTGCCACCTACCGGGTTCAATTGTATGGATGCAATCTATAACATCCAGGGACCCACTCAAACGCACACAAAAATTTTCATCAAAATCGTACGAGCCGTTTTCGAGTTCTAGCGAGACTAACCGACAGCACGTTGTACGTGGTAGAGCCATGCTGCAGCTATATTAGTAGTATAGTTGTAGCACGAATGGGTCGGCTCGACCGGGGAAGGACCACGCTCTCACAGAATACCAGCGTCAAATAGCAGCTGAACACTGCTGTGTTTCGTATGGTGAGTGTAGAGAACCGGAGACCCATTTTACTGGAAAAGAGGCATTCCATCTTAGTCGTCACGGGTAACGACACATCTGCATTTTGATTCTTTATTGAGGATAAGTGTAGATGTCTATGGGTCACAGCAACCACTTACCATTAGGTGGACTGTGTGCTCGTTTATTACCCTTATTCTTTATCTATATAAAAAACAGCAGTTGCTTTTTATATATGCAAGGTATTTTTTCAAAGAGGGGCAAAATTTAAAACTTAAGTTGAAATATATAAATAACAATATACTGTTATTGCAGTTTTTGAAAATACGAGTATATAAGGCTTATATATACTTTTACTTGAAACTATCCCAAATTGATTGTGATTTATGGGCAACAACGTTTTGCCTACCGATTGACCCTTACAATTGTGTGCGTGCGCAATAAAATCAGTTAAAATAAACCTAGCAAGCTAACAGCATAGCAAAGTGGCGAAGCAATCAGTTTTGTAGCGGTTTCTAACGGTTGCCGTTGAGCAATCAGTTTCAAAATAGGAGGTTCAGATGCCTGGGTGATCAGTAATCGATTGCTGAAAACAGAATTTGAAAATTCGAAACCGTTCTCGAGATAATCGTGGGACAGACGGACAGACGGACAAACGGACAGACATCGTGAAATCAATAAGTGTCTTCGCAAGCTTCGCCACTTAATAATGCATTACCACGCATTTTTAAATTTAAAATATAAAAAAGACCGAATGCTTGAAACTTTTTACATTAATTTTTCTTCACCATTTGCCTATACATATTACTTATTCTGAACCTTCTTTGCAAATTTGGCTGGTTATTGCAAAAAAACCCTGTAGATATAACACAATTGGAGGATATTCAAACCAATGCCGTGTACTTGCATAGTTTCTTTTGTTAGTTTTTACTAGTACCTTTTAAATGTAGAAGTGATGGAGCCATGCTACAGGTATGTTATACTATTAACACAAATGGTTCGGCTCGACCGAGGAAGGACCACGTTCTCACAGAATACCAGCGTAAAATAGCAGCTTAATGCTGCTGTGTTTCGTATGGTTGGTGTAGATGACCCGAGACCCCTTTTACAGGAAACGAGGTATTCCGTATTAGTCTTCAGGGGTGAGAACGCATCTGTATTTTGATTCTTTATTGAGGATAGATACGGATGTCTATGGGCCAGAGCAACTACTTATCATCAGGTGGACTGTGTGCTCGTTCGTCATCCTTATTCTATAAAAAATAACATCTATTTTATTCAAACTGATGTCAGCGTAATGGCCGTTCCCATTGTGCGGATGTCAGATCTGATTTTAATCGGATTATGGAAGCCTCTGTGCACCCAGTCGAATATTGAATACGATTGAATTTGAATCAAATGTTATTTCATACTTTCCTGGAGGTTAATAAAATAAAATTATATTTACATTGTTGCAAGGGAACTTTTATATTAATTTTTTTAAACCTTAATGAGTAAATTAAGTAGTGACAATTATTTTACTTCCTTATTAATAAAGTTCCTTGCAATTATAACGAAAGATGTGAACAGTACATGAGAAAATAGAGAAGATTCATATGCTAGCCAAGTTCGAAATTATTATTGGTCGTGCTTGTGGCGTGGGCAAACACCCGATAAAATATGTCGGAGCTTTTATAAATCTATAAACAGCTGTAAATATAATTTTATGCTACTGGAGCAGCCGTTTTTGTCGCGTCCGACATCAGACAAATGGAAACGTGCCATGAATATTCGTGCACACTCTAAAGGAATTATTGGCACTCATATTACCATACCCGATAGAAAAAGTTGTCAAACTTAGAACTACCACAGCACACGCTGTGAATATTTCGTCAGTGGTCTACATATTTTGTTTGGCAGTTATAGAAATAGTTATTATGCTGCGTACAGACTTATGTAACTTAACATGCAATGTAACATGAAATGAAGAATTTGCCGTCCACATTAGTGTAATACCCCACTAGATGGAGTGACGACCTGGTAAGACATGCAGGAAGTCGATGGATGCAGGTGGCTCAGGACCGTGTTTTGTGGCATTCCTTGGGGGAGCCCTATGTTCAGCAGTGGACATGTGAAGAGCTGTAATTATGATGATGATTAGTGTAATGTATCATGTAATTTAACACACTGTAACAAATTTTTGTAGTGTGAACGTCATACGCGCGCGGACTGTGCATTTCATTATAAGTTGCGCTCGGAGCAATCCGTGATTAGTCGGTTTTTTGAACGAACACAAAGGGACGCGCAGTGTGCAGTGTTGTGATGAGACGCGCGCGAACACGAACTGAACACGTGCTGAAATCTCATGTCAGTCATTCATTCTGCACCAACTCACTGTTTGTACAACTCTACGCCACCAACGTCGAGGTTCTCGGCGTTTTTAAGACTTCAGATCTCAGAGTTATCAATTGGTCGTCACACTCCATTCTCTACGCGTGTTCTCAGCAGATTGATGCTATGTTCGCGCGCATTCCGGTAACAAATGCAAGTAGGCAGGTACATGTTCCGTTCGTGCGCGCGCTGCGTCCACACTGATGAAATGCTCCTTTCATGTTACATTGCATGTTACACTGCGTTAGTCTGTACGCAGCATAACGTAATGTATTGGATCCTTGGAGATTTCCTTACTGCTTTTCTTCATTCAGTCGATTCAGTTAATATAAAAAGAATAGTCCAATCTTCTTATGTCCTCATCATTTTGTTATCTTACAGATTTTGCTTGATATTGGTTAACAATCTGAATAAGCCAGGTCTAGGTAGTAGTACTTTTCTGCTCAGAAATCCGTCAAGGAAGGTACCATCTTTTTACCTATTTTGGCTGCCAAATAGTAGGGATTACACTGCTTTCTTCCGGTCTGAAGTAGATAGGGGGCCAGTATAATCACAGGTAGCCAGCATGTATGCGTAGGTATATGGATGTGGAGGAGACGAGAGAACCATTCCATTTCCAGAGACTACGGACTTCCGTTTGGCCAGGATCGTTCCAAATGGAACTCCGTAGTCTCTGCCTACTTCTCTGGGTGACAGGCGTGAGTGTTTATGTTACGTTATATTTTTATAAATACAGGCTTTGAGACATTCCATCTCAGTCACTCCTCGGACTATCACACTCCTCGGAGGTGACTACGCACCTGTAGCCTTTAAATTGATGGAAGGAGTGCATGGACGCCAATAGTTGCTTACCATCAGGTGAACTGTAAATTCGAATGTCATTTTAGTTTTATAAAAAAATATATGTTTTGTTGACTCCGAAAAGTAAAATAATCAAGTCTCCATAAATAAGCTTCCATTAAAAAAAAAATAAAGGAAATTTGAAATGTTTACAGGTTGTTTATCTCGACACCTTCTAAGTAATTTAATGAATGAGGGTCGAACAAAAGATCAAAGCAGGTAATGAATAACAAAATTTCCGATCAGGCGTTTATCCGTCGCTCGTCGAGGACCTACCGTTCATTGCCATTCATTAACGGGAAGTGCTCTGTTCCACACTTTCATTATCTCAACATTGACGGCCGTAACGTCGGACATTTGTTTTTGTACCCGTTTATGGTGTCACTTTGTATTATTGTTTTTCTAAGAGTGTGTAAAGTGTTTGATAATATATTTATTAGAAGATGAGCAATTGTACATATGTATTATTTTTAATTCGTAGTAACTTATAATTTATAAGATAAATAACAATATGTTTATTGCTTTATGTGTTATATACATAATGTGTATTAAGATTAAAAAGTAGCGCTTGTAACACCACTCACTCTCATGTACACAGATACATAAATCAACCAGTGTAAGTACTACGTACGTACTATGACTGCACAGTTTTGTCATATGCCGATGTGTGTAGACTTTTCGTCTCCCATGGACACACTTGTATCCCTCCCATAATCACTACATCTATACAATCTGTTCATCTGAATATAATTAAATAAATTGAGGTGAAATAGATCAAGTATACTCATAAAATTATTTTCGTCCTGCATGGTTAACGAAATCGCAGGCTAGAAGCATTTACACATTTCTATGAGAGAATGTACATATAGGTTTGTATATAACTAGAGCCCAATGACTTCGTCAATCTTACTTAGCGGTACCATGTAGCGACATCTATGGAAATGTATTAAATAAAGAACGATGTATTTAGCGCGTCAAATTTTCATATCGATATACATCGCAACCGCTTCCGTAGATAGATAATAGATGGCGCTAGAGTAGTCAAGTGAGCTCGTCCACGGTCCTTATTGCTTTGTAAGAGAGATTATGAAAGTGTATTAAAAATGGCACAAAGTCTTAGTCGGCTTGAAAATCGAGGCTGTAGCGAAAGTTAAAGCTATTACTAGGGTTGCGGTGGTCATCCACCAAAACACGGTGACCTCGTTTGTTACTCTCACGAGACAAAAAAAAACTTGTAATTTACCATTGTAATTAAAATAAGTTTAACATAACAATTTTCTTATTAAAATAATACTTTGCAAATTTTACAAAATGCATAATATCTTAAAACACGTTTGAGCCATGCTGCAGTCTTAAAACACGTTTGAGCCATGCTGCAGCTATATTAGTAGTATAGATGTAGCACGAATGGGTCGGCTCGACCGGGGACGGACCACGCTCTCACATAATACCAGCGTAAAATGGCAGCTTGACACTGTTGTGTTTCGTATGGTGAGTGTAGAGAACCGGAGACCCTTTTTACTGGAAAAGAGGCATTCCATCTTAGTCCTCACGGGTGACAACACGTCTGCATTTTGTTTCTTTATTTCGGATAGATGTGGATGTATATGGGTCACAGCAACCGCTTACCTCAGGTGGACTGTGTGCTCGTTTGTCACCCTATCCTATAAAAAAAAACATGTGTTGAGTATTTTTGGCAAACATTATTGTACTACACAAAATTACATATAGTTGATAAACCTGACATCTGTTAGTATTACTGATTAAAAATAAGTTTTCTTACGAAGACACGGCTTTACGATTTGTTGTGAATATCAACTTTTAAAGCTAACGTAAAACTTTGGTAGACAAAGTTTTTAGCCTGAGAGTCGCGTTCGTTTAATTGTTCGCGTCCTTACTATTTTTCATTAAACAACGTTTTTGCTTTTTGATAGTCTTTTAAAGTTTTGAAACTTTGCTTGAATATATTTGCATTGTATATTTGTATATTAACTAATTACAGTAGGAATTAAATATACTATATATACTTTTTTTAACGTGGTAGAGCCATGCTGCGGCTGTGTTAATTGTATAGTTGTAGCACGAACGGGTCGGCTCAACCGGGAAGGACCACGCTCTCACAGAATACCAGCGTAAAATAGCAGCTTAATGCTCTTGTGTTTCGTATGGTGAGTGTAGAGAATCGGAGACCCTTTTTACTGGAAAGGAGGCATTCTATCTTAGTCCTCACGGCTGATAACGCATCTGCATTTTGATTGGCAAACGAGGATAGTTGTAGATGTCTATGGGCTACAGCATCCACTTACCATCAGGTGGACTGTGTGCTCGCTTGTCACCTTCATCCTATAAAAAATGCTGTAACTATCTAATTAAATCTGTGATCATGTTAACCCCTTGGTTGCCCGTGTCAACTAGTAGTTAACAAATCGAGAATTTAGAATTGACCATGTCAAGTAGTAGTTAACATAACCTTGAAGTCAGCTTTGCCCGTGTTAACTGGTAGTTGACATTGCATTTCACTCAGCTATGACCATGTCAACCTGTGGTTAACATCGCTCCCGCCGTCGTAAAAGCTGATTCTACCCGTCTCTATCACTCCAGGGCCTAATTTGTATTATTTGTCCCGTTTCTTCGTGAAATTTTCCCCCACACAACCCCAGTCAAGCATCCAAGCCATAGATAAAAGTCAAGAAAAAAAAATTTATTACTGATTGTGGTAACAGGTCCTTCAGCGTGTTTTTTATTTAGCTTTGACTTTTATGATTTTAATGAACAAGTGATCATTTTTTTTTCTTATTCTTTTATTTATTATATATACAATATAATCAAAGAATAAAAACCATACGTCATCGCTTTTATTTTTGAGGTATGAGCTTTTGAATACAAGACGAGCTTCAAAACGCCCTACTTCTAAGTTTAGCACAGCATAACTCTGCACCAAAGTCGTAATTTGATAAAGAAAAGATAACATTGTTTAGCTAGTTTCATAATAAACATAAATATATATAACACTTGACGCTTTTTTAAACAAATTGAGTCACAAGAAACGATTTTGTGAAACCCGACCCGCGCGCTGACGGCGCTATAAATGGCGGGGCAAAGTAGGGTCGTCAAGTTTTTTTCGTGGGACATTTGAGGTAGGCACGCGGTGGGGGCCCGGGGCATAGGCGCGTTGCGCGCGGACTCCCCTTGGGCAAGCGAGCGGTTAATAAAATATTTAAAGTTATTATTAATAAGTGCAACACGTGCACACTGCTCTGTGAGCAGTAGTACTTCAGATGCTAAGCGTAAGCAAATATCACATTACACCAGCAAACCAGGTTCGATGCCCACCGGTACCAACGAAATTGTTATAGAATAAATTTATTGAAGACTAGCTGTTCCCCGCGACTTCGCATGAGTGCAATTTAGGGTCTTAATTATATTGCGCGGAACCCTAATTTTTTTTTCTAAAATATAAGTAGCCTAAGTTACTCCTTATAACAGCAGCTATCTGCCAGTGAAAGTCCTGCCGAAATCGGTCCAGCCGTTTCGGAGATTAGCCGGAACAAACAGACAGACAGACAAAAATTTTAAAAAATGTGTTTTTGTTATAAGTACCGTTTATACTTTCATATGCATTTAGTAAAAAGTTGGTGTTTTGACATTACAAGCAGACCCTTCAATTTTATTTATTTGTATAGACATGTGAAGCCTACCAATCGGCACACAAGTTATTATCCCTCTGTCACTGTTCCAATGGGGCGTATGAAGACTATAAAAAGTGTAAACAGTGGATAATTTTAAAAAGGACCTTTAAGTTTCTTCAGTACTTAGTTTTGTTTTTTTATAAAAACCAAATCACTTTAACCTATCAAAAGTCCACTGTTGAACATAGGTAATCTATGTGAAAGCCATAGATTGCTTCCTAGGAGAGATATTTGCCATATTCATTAGGCTTAGCGGGCGGATCAACAACCAAAGGTTTTGATACAAGATCCTGCCGCCAATTTCCTGTATCATTTTCGTCTGTCGTCTCTTACGACACCCACGAGATGATAATATGAGGTAGTATATTTTCTTATGTCGCTACTTCACGGCGTTCTGTTTATATACGTTTAAAGATTTTCAATAACATATATATATATATATATATATATATATATATATATATATATATATATCCCCGCGACTTCACTCGCTTGTTAGGGTTTTTATTTGTTTGCGCTGAACCCTAATTCTTTTTCTAAAATAAAAGTAGCCTAAGTTACTCCTTATGACATCAGCTATCTGCCAATGAAAGTCCCGTCAAAATCGGTCCAGCCGTTTCGCAGATTATCCGGAACAAACAGACAGACAGACATACAAATGGACAGACAGACAGACAAAAATTTAAAAAATTGTATTTTAGTTATAAGTACCGTATTTATTTTCAGATGCATTTACTAAAAAGCTGTTATTTTGATATTACAAACAGACACTTCAATTTTATTTATTTGTATAGATGTATAGATTATATAGATCGAAAACCTTATAGAAAATCTTATCCCGCATATTCACATTTTTAGCGACTTATTTCATAGAAATTATGTTACATACATAAAGTTAAAGCCTATATACGTCCCACTGCTGGACACAGGCCTCCTCTTAATTTTGAGAGGGTTTTATGGCAAGGAAATCTCCGCCGCGCTGCCCCAATGCGTGTTGGCGAACTTCACATGTTTGTCTTCGAAACATTATTTTTCTCATTTCACAGACTTGCAGGTTTCTTCACGATGTTTCCACCACCGCTGAGCACGTGGTAAATAAGCACTTAAAATTGCATTTAACAATTTCATTGGTGCCGGCGAGGATCGAACCCGGGTTGCTCACGTACTGTGAAATTTAATTTAGTTAATGATTTTATTTCAAAGGTTTACTAAATAAGTATTACATTATCATTGCAGTATATGTATCACATTTTACATCGTAGTAAAAATTTTCAAAACTTCAATTAACAGAATAAACTAAATAAGTAAAGAGTAAAAGCATTTAGAAAAATTTACTTCGCAAATATCCGCGTTATAAAATAAAATGATGTGTCTTACCTAGTATGAAGAGCACCTCCCGCCCTCCCTCAATTGCGTGCACTATCCCCGTCACCACTAATCCCAGCACCGCTGCTCCCAACACCACTACACTAGGCAAGATACACCACCGACGATAATACGACACGTGTTTCGCCTCTACACGAGGCATCCTCAGGTGATATAGACTCTACTGTGGCTAACCGCTAAGTGATATTTGCGAAGTAAATTTTTCTAAAAGCTTTTATATAATGGATTTCCGCAAAGTAACGCCTGATTCTATTAATTATAAGTAAAGAGTATTCATTATTAAATAAGAGTATTAAGTAATACGTGGTATACATTATTAACTCATAATACCTATTTATAAGTACCATCTATGAGCGATGCTGCAGCTATATTATTATACAGTAGTTATCTTACAGTATACCAGCGTAAAATTGCAGATTAATGCTGCTGTGTTTCGTATTGTGAGTGTAGAGATCTGGAAACATTTTTTACTGTAAACAAGGCATTTCATCTTGGGAGGTGGATAGGTGTAGATGTCTATGAGCCTCGGCATTCACTTACCATCAGGTGGACTATGTGTTCCTTTGTCACCCTTATTCTATTTAAAAAAAAACATGTTGTTTTAGGGACCTTGTCAACGATCCATTAGCTAGGGAAAAAGATACAGCTGTCATTTACAAAGCTTCCTCAATCCACCCTTTGACTGAAAAACGATTCAATTTAAATTCTATTGCGCATTATTTCAAACAAAGTGGAAAAGTTGTCATTCGGCCAGTCTTTTGTGATATAAAATCTGTTTTTAACTCCCCTTTTAAATTCCAAAAGGCTCTGTAAATGTCTTGGTTGGATCGCGCCAGGCTTTGCTCACTTCATTCTTCGTTGACAATACCTTGACGTGTTTTATGTCCTAATTTAAATTGCTTTTATCTCGAACACGACAGTTATGCGGACCCTTGAAATGGCCACTCTCGGCTTACCATTCTTCTGTCACAAAGGCCACAATTACTGTTCTGTGACATTTCCAATTGTTTCGAGATTAAATGAAGATCTCTTCTGTTTATGTTCATGACACTTTCTTTTCATGCCTAATTATAAAAAATGAACACAAGTTTTCTGTTGAGATTATTTATTATACCTTAAGTTCCATTTTTTATATTGCTAGTCTAGATATAGTAATTTGAGAGTTTGGAGTAATATATTTTTTGTCTGTTAAGGACTTTGCAGGTCGTTGTCGATGACAGCTTTTGTCCTATTTTTATACTAAGACTTTTTTATTACTATAATTAAAACCTTATAACTTGCAGTGAAAGTTGACGCGCGTTCTGTAAATCGAGTTGTTCGTTCTCTGCAGTAAGATTGTGTGAATTTTATCTAGACTTGTAAAAATATTACAAAATTGATTAACCATGTAGTGGCGGCGTTAAATATCTACTATCCGATATCGTTCTGTGGGTCTCGTAAGAGGCGACAGAGGGAATCAAACCAGAGGATCGGCAGCAGCTTCTTTCTAATAAAAACTAAATAATTTAAAATTAATAATTTTTTGCAACCGAATTCAATATATAAAGTATAACTCGAAAACTATAGTTCAGACCTTGATCAATTTATATGGAACCACATTAGAAGCACTAGCTTTCAAATAAAAAAAGAATAATCTAAATCGGTTCACGTACCTAGAACAAAGTTATGAGGTAACACACATAAAAAATTAAAAAACATACAGTCGAATTTAGTATACCTCCTCCTTTTGTGAAGTTGGTAGAAAATAAAAACTGGTATTACCAACCCACCTGCCAAGCGGGCAAGTGTACCATTGCCCTATGAGGCAATCCATGGGGGAGGCCCATGTTCAGGTAGTGAACTATTTATAGATAATGATAATTTAAACAAAGATTTTGCAGATTTGAAAACCTACGGGAATCAACTTTACAATGGTACCGAAATTAATTGTAAGAGTGCAAGCAGACGCACTTGCGTTTATTGCCGTCCGCGGTGCAGGTGAAATATTTTACTACTGTCTTTTTAAATATATAATGTATATTTAAAACTATTTTACATATTTATTTTAATGTACGTAAAAAAAAATTGAAACTTAAAATATCATAAATAAATTGCGTCTCAAACAATACCTATGATATGAAAATATTTAAATGTAACATAATTTAGGCATCATTGAAAATATAGCTAAAATCAACCCCCGCATGACTGTAGCCAAGTATGCGGAACTGCTAGATGCATTTTGTATTCATTTTAAAATCGTCGCCCCTTGTACTCGTTCATATACGGTGATAAATAAAGACAGCTCGCGTGTTCCTGTTTTATAAGGTTCCACTTGAGAACGTGGCTGACACGAAACCGTATTCAGAGTACAAATGTAGTCTTTGTAAAATTTTCTATTCTACTATTTTCGCCCGCTCTATCTATTTTCGAAGCACTGCGATGGCATACGATAAATATTATATTAGATCTTAAAATCCAATCTACATGCTTTAAATTATTCATTTTCATACAGTTTCCTATTGTACTATAATACTATATTTTTTTTATAGGATAGGGTGACAAACGAGTACACAGACCACCTAATGGTAAGTGGTTGCTGTGGCCCATAGACATCTACATTTAACCTCGTTTGCGAATCAAAATGCAGATGCGTTGTCACCCGTGAGGACTAAGATGGAAAGCCTCTTTTTCCAGTAAAAAGGGTCTCCGGTTCTCTACACTCACCATATGAAACACAGCAGTGTTAAGCTGCTATTTTACGCTGGTATTCTGTGAGAGCGTGGTCCTTCCCAGGTCCAGCCGACCCACTCGTGCTACAACTATACTACTAATATAGCTGCAGCATGACTCTACCACGTATAATTTATAGGTTAAATTGCTGTGCTTTATAAAATAATATTTTTGTTATATAACACGCCTTATTGAAAGGCAACAAGTGGCTGTTATTTTAATGCAGTGTACTTAAAATATCATTGTAATTGTATGGAATATATTAATTGAATAGGAGCCCTATATAGTATTTAACATTACTTGCGGAATTATATACAAAACTGATCGTTGGTCTATAAAAGTGTTATTCGTTTAATGTTGGCCATCTGATGTCTGATGTAGAAGAGGTCTACGTTTAGCAGTGACCATTAACGGGCTGATGATAATAAATATGGTAAAATTAAAAGTATAAATTGTTGAATGAATGGATCGAATCAAAATAAGAACTGATTTTCCTACCTGCTACGAAAGATACCCTTGTGGTTTGTGAAGGCGAGAGACAGAGGGAGAGAGAGAGAAGGCAGCTATACATTATAAACATAATAAGAAGTTTAAACACATGAACACAGTATTTAAGTACTTAATCACACTCACATATGCACATGCACCACATTGATATATGCGTAAACACACAACACCCATGCACACATGTACGTTCACAAACACGCACACATGTGCACTCTTTCACCTCCTAAAAAGGTATTTCTCTTTTCTAGTAGGACTAGAGTTTTCTGAAACTTGCTTACGTTGATACTTATATCTGAATGGTTGTGTGTCTATACCTTTACTTTGTCTAAAGCTTGTTTAGTTTCAGATCGATGAGATATATTTTCCACAGAGTAAAGCGACTACGAATGGTCTGTTTTCCCGCTGCAAATATATCTGGAATTGAAACTGACGAGCTTAGTATGTAAGAAATACGGTAGGAAAGCCTCTAAAGAAAACCGTCGAGGCGTAAATTCAGAACATACCTACTTCATTAAGGGGTCCGCGTGGGGCGTTTTTACTGGTTTCATTCCTTTTTACATTTTTTTTATGTGCTGTGTCTAGTGTTGTCGGAGTCATTGGATAAATTTTAATTAAAAAAAATAATTTGCGAAAATTTATCCGTTTACGCATGTGACCTTTGTGTGTTTTAAAAACGATTAAATAAACGAAAACTATTATGTATTTATAAATATTCTAATTCCTTTTGCAGAAATAATTTAAAAATATTTTGGTGAACCTTTAAGCTGTATGTTAGGTAACGTACGAATTATGAATAATGTGTCTGCTCGACCGGGAAAGGTCCACGTTCTCACAGAATACCAGCGTAAAATTGCAGCTTAGTGCTGCTGTATTTCATATAGTGAGTGTAGAGAACAGGAGACACTTCTTACTCGAAGCGAGGCATTCCATCTTAGTCCTTAGAGGTGACAACACATCTGCATTTTGATTCTTAATCGAGAATAAATGTAGATGCCTATGGGTCACAGCAACCACTGTATGCTCTGCACTGTATGTCAGGTGGACTGTATGCTCGTTTGCACCCTTCATTCTATAAAAAAAATTGTGTAGAGTAAACAATTAACTGCGTCGCAAAGTTTGTGATCTAACCATTCAAAATTCTGTCTGCCTATCCCAATTCTCGATGTAGAATCCTCAATGCGTGTTGGCGAACTTAAAATGTCCTTGAAATATATCTTCCATCCTTATTTATTAGATATACAGATTTTGTCAAGTTTTCATAGTAACTGAGCACGTGATAAATTAGAAATTAACAATCCAATTGCTACTCGCGGAAATGGATTTAGGTTACCATGTAATGCTGTGGCCCATAGACACCTACGTCTGTCTTCTATTATGAATCAAAATTCAGATGCATTGTCACCCACCCAATAAGATGGTAAACTTCGTTTCCGTCGTATAAAGGCTCTCTGGTACTCGACATACTATACGAAACACAGCAGCATTAGGCGACTATTTTACGTTGGTATTCTGTGAGAGCAGTCATTATTGCATTTGTACGACAGTTGTAGTTGACGACTTCTGGTCCTTATTCATTTATTCATTACAGCCTATTAAAGGTCCACTGCTGAACATAGGTCTACTTTATGAAGTGCCTCTTATGGGGGATATTTTCCATAGTTGCCACGCTTGGCAGGCGGATTGGCAACCGCAGTTTTTAAGAATTGGATTTTGTTATTAAGAAAATGCTACTACCCACCTTTTTTTTGTTTCCTTTCTCTCTGCAATTTACGTCACACACGGGACGTATCGGCGGCTCCGTGCCGCAGTGGCTTAGCAATCAGTTGCAGCACTAAGTACCGCGGCCTCGAATCCCACACGAAACAAGTATTTGTATGACCTACAAATGATTGTTCCGGGTCTGGATGTTTGTCCTTGTGAAATTTATGTATGTAAACTGCCTCCATGATACAGTAGAAAATCCTAGTGTTTAGGTAACTTTATTAAAAAAAGAAATAATGTAATGGATTCTCTTACGCAGTCATTACGCGACGTGTTTCTGGGTGGCCCACTTTTTGAGTAGTTTTTCAATGCTTATTAAATTATTATTTGATTTTTTTATATTATTTTCGAGTAGGTAGGTTTACTATTCTCTTAAGGCCACCACTATTCGCATCGCCATAAAAGTTGCCACACATGCTATTGGAAAGAGAACAAAGGAACTCATAAAAAGAAACACCGGTGTAATGCAAAACGACCACGCACGCGGCATGCAAATTGGCTGTAAAATTTCGCTAGAATATATCTTAAACCTTATACTACTCTTTGGCTTCTTTAAGAACGTTCCGAACGGGCGTTTTGTTGCCACTATATATTTTTTTATTTTTTGTCATTCAGCTTATAATATTTTCACACAAATCGCTACATTTGTGATAGGGTTAACACACATGGGCATTCCATCTTGGTCCTCGGAGGTCTGAGGTGACAATCTGTAGCTTTCTTTGATAGAAGCTTGTTGCGGTTTTCAATGGATGCAGTAGCCACTTACAATCGGAGGCGGAATTTAAGTTCGTTTGTCACTTCAGATTTATGAAAAAAAGAACTTTCAATATACATATATTTGGGCGTATCGAAAACGACGTCGCGGTTTTGATACGCAACAGATATGATTGCGCGACATTTTGTTTAGGAATAATTGTATAGTTACTGTAAGTCAAAAAGTAGAAATTATCTATATCTATATCTATATCTATACAATAAATAAAATTTAAGTGTCTGTTAGTAATGTCAAAATAACAACTTTTAACTAAATGCATATGAAAGTGTATAGGGTACTTATAACAAAAATACAATTTTTAAAATCATTGTCTGTCTGTCTGTCTGTTTGTTCCAGCTAATGTCTGAAACGGTTAGACCGATTTTGACGAGACTTTCACTGGCAGATAGCTAATGTTATAAGGAGTAACTCAGACGACTTTTATTTTAGAAAAGGAAAAAGGGTTCCGTGCAAAAAAAATTAAAACCCATAAAATTCAATCATAATTCCACGCGGGCGAAGTCGCGGGGAACAGCTAGTTTTGAAATATATTGTTCAAATAAAGATAAACTTAAGTCTGAGGAGGGGAGCGCGCCACCCGTAATCTTGAATGTTCATAAAATTTATCCTCCAACGACTGGACTATGAAAGTAATTTATTACTTTTTTTTATAATCCATTGGCCTATTTTCAGCAGCAGACTTGTAATGGGTTGTAATGACGATGATTATAAATTCCATCTATTCATTACAAGCTATAAAAGTCCACTGCTGAACATAGGCCTCCCCCATAGATTGCCTCAGAGGATACCTGCCATAGTTGGCAGGCGGGTTGGCAACCGCAGTTTTGTATTATTTCAGTTGTTATCAAAAAGATGCTGCTGCCTATCTCCTGTTCCAATTTATCACTATCGCCTCTTACGTCATCCACTGGACGACATGGGCTAGTGAATATTTTTACACTGCCGCTACACAGTAAGGTTATAAATTCATTCACATCATTTTGTACGTGGTAGAGCCATGCTACAGCTATATTTGTAGTATAGTTGTAGCACGAATGGGTCGGCTCCACCGGGGAAGGACCACGCCCTCACAGAATACTAGCGTAAAATGGCAGCTTGATACTGCTGTGCTTCGTATGGTGAGTGTAGAGAACCGGAGACCCTTTTTACTGAAAAAGAGGCATTCCATCTTAGTCCTCACGGGTAACGACGCATCTGCATTTTTTTGTCTTATTTCTTAAAAAATAACGTTACCCCCACATTAGGATTTTCTCATGTATTGTGGAGGCAGTTTACAAACATAAATCGCAAAAGAACAAACATCCAGACCCGGAACAATTATTTGTAGACCATACAAATACTTGTTCCGTGCGGGATTCGAACCCGCGGCCCCCAGCGTAGCTACTCATTTCTAAGCCACTGCGCCACGGAGCCGTCATTTTGATCCTTTATTGAGGATAAATGTAGATGTCTATGGGTCACAGCAACCACTTACCATCAGGTGGACTGTGTGCTCGATTGTTATCCTTATTCTAAAAAAAATCACGTTCTTAAAAAAAAGTTTTGTAATTAGTTGGTAACTGCTACCGAAAAAATATGATTGCTGGATTTTCAATACAACGGTTAGATAATAGTGTATTTTAAAAAAAATAGAATTAGGGTGACAAACGAGTACACAGTCCACCTGATGATAAGTAGTTGCTGTAGCCCATAGACATCTACATCTATCCTCGATTACGAATCAAAATGCAGATGCGTTGTCACCCATGAGGACTAAGATAGAATGACTCGTTTCCAGTAAAAAGGGTCTCCGGATCTCTACACTCACCATACGAAACACAGCAGCATTAAGCTGCTATTTTACGCTGGTATTCTGTGAGAGCGTGGTCCTTCCCCGGTCGAGCAGACCCATTCTTGCTACACCTATACTATTAATATAGCTGCAGCATGGCTCTATCACGTAATTTGTTACATACATACATTATATCTTCTTAGACAACATGCCCTTCTAATACAAAAAATAAACAAATGATAAAAGTTTCGGAAGCGACGAAGATCTTTAAATCTCTTACCAGAAGCAACATCCAGTGCTTCGTTTGATTTCCTAAATCAGAATGAAAGAGCGGGCGATTGTGATTATACTTCACAATCTCGGTTCACTTTCCATATTTAACAATTGAACACATGTATAAGTTTAAAGAAAAGTTTTTCTGAATTAGCAATGGCGTGAAAACAGTCTCACGTGAAAATTAATGGATTATTAGCGCTAGAAAACCAAAACTACATTATATAGTGTTAAATATCCACTGACAACGGAATGGTCGTAGCTAGATGTAGTAATGATCTGTAAAAGACGACTCTAGGCTACAATGACGTATACGTATCAATTAGCAACTGAAACCTAAATCACGCTATCAAAGTGTTATAACACTACTGTACATGTATGAAGAAACACAACAATATATCCCAATATAGAGTTTATCCTACATACTCTAGAAGAATGGAAAATGTATCAAATAGAGGTGAAGAGTCTGGTGAAAAATTTGATGTTAATTTGAGCGAAATAAGTTGTATTTTGATAATACCTGCGGAGCCACACTCAGAGGTGGCATAGTCGTCAATTTCTATATGCCTATCACATTGATTCTCCTTTTCTAAATACTCGTGATTATATGTGTAACAGGAACAAGATATGACACGATAAGGTTAAAATATCTTTGTGTGACAAAAGCATTTTTAAATATATAAAATAAAATGTGATCGTGCGTTGGCTCAACTCCTTGCCCGGCGGGAAAACTACTCTTTTCCTTCGTTGGCCTCGCTTCGGCTTCGGTTTACTGTTTCGTAATACTAATTGCACTTTTCAACACGTATTTTTTATGTTGTTAAATATCGCACCTTCATACGAAACTTAGCGTGACTTTAGCTATATTGCATTCTATTCAGAAGTTGTACAGTTAAATTTATGCTTATTTTCGAGTCGTGCTTTTATCTTAGAATAGGAGCGAATTTACTGGAGACACTTGTAACTTAAGCTCGGAAAATTGTTCAGTTTCCTACAAAGCTTCTCGGAAACTACGCGATTTATGCAATATGAAATTAATGTTTAATTATACCCTTAGAACATTTCGCTGTGTTTTAAAGTTGTTGATTATAACACAATAGTAATATTCTGTTTCCTTTATATTTGATGTACTCGTATAACATTTTCCTATTATAATATACATGATGCTATTTTTTGTTGTATGATTAATGACGTAAGACGGGGACTTGTTTAATGATATGAATGGGTGATTCTGCTATTTCTGCAATTTGTTTTTTGAAATGAATATTTCTTTAGCCGCGTTGAGCGATTTTTGGTAGGGGAAAATTTTATAGGTTCGCATCACCGATGGCCTCGACATGGTCGTGCTCGTCACGAGCACGTTTTTGTCTAGTAAAGCGGCCTGTGTACATGTATATGCGTATTTCATTGAGTTTTCACGTCTGTCGGCGGCAGTCCCTATGACTGCCTCTGTGTTTTTTTTTACTAGGTATACTTCTATTGGGGCGTTTGGGAAAAATTATGAGAGTGAATTTTTTACGATGCACGCGCACACCGACAGCTAAAAACGACACTATGAAGTTGTTACGATACGTGCGCACACTGACACCTCAAAGCGACAACTTCATTGGGTAACTGTCTCTCAAGTTTTCGTGGGAATTGATAACTGTATTTAAAGTAGTTATTTTTAGTTATTTTTGTTTTGTTACGCTAAAGAAGTATAACTTCCTACGTGCGTACATAAGTACACAAACACGTTTTTTTAATAAGGCTCGTTTTTATGTCTAAGGGTCATCATGGTCTGCTTAGGTTGCTGTGACGCATAGACATCTATTTACATTTTATTGACATTTATCCTAGTTTGCGAATCAAAATGCAGCTACGTTGTCACCCGTGAGGACTACGATGGAATGCCTCTTTTCCAGTAAAAAGGGTCTCCGGTTCTCTACACTCACCATACGAAACACAGCAGTGTTAAGCTGCTATTTTACGCTGGTATTCTGTGAGAACGTGGTCCTTCCCCGGTCGAGCCGACCCATTCGTGCTACAACTATACTACTAATATAGCTGCAGCACGGCTCTACCACGTCAATAATATGCAGGCTTGTTGGATCTTATTATCAGCGTGTGCATTCCCATTTTCTAATCGTGGCGTAATGTAATTGTCTTAGTGTTTGTCGAATTTCATCCTAGCCACATGCATTATTAGGTGAACTTGTGCTAGTTTGTTCACTCTTAATTTTATTTAAAAAGAAAACTACAACACTTGTTATGACTTTGAACATTCACTTGTGGTACTAACCGAAATGTATCAATGTGCTCAAAACCTTTCGTAGTCTGGTGGGCTATACTCTATTATATAATCTGCGTGCGACCTTTTGGAACTAAGGTACGCGCTGGCTGATCGCCAGCCGTAGCGTCGGCAAACATTTAAACGCATTTTTTTTAACATGAATTTTTGCTCATGTTTAGTATTATTGTCTTCTTTGTTATTTTGAGATAAATGTTATTGTTTAAACAATAATGAGTCAAAAGAGGGGTAAAATTTGGAAATCAGAAAAAATATGGAAGAAAAATCGAGAATGCAGTCAATTGAACGACCAAATAATTATAGCCTCGAAGATATAAAACAATTACAAACATGAAACATTTGTGTGTATCTTCGTTATCCCTAGAAGTAAGAGTGATCGTACAACTAAATAAGTGTAAAATATTTCTAACTTCTTTGCTAGCCGTACTTCACTTTAGAACTAGCATTTTCAATTAACTTCGACAAGGCTCCATCGCATTCAGATCGCGCGCGAATTATACGTTTAATTATTTTTAAATTAAAACGAACTAAAATATGAATTGCAGTGAGATGGCGGTGTCTGAAAATCCATTACCCGATTCTGGCCCGTGTTTGTCGTAAGAGGTCACTGGGAAATGCTAATAAGATCTTTTGGCTTTCAATTGATGGTACTATAACCGGGCCAGCGTTAAAGATTAGAGACGTCTGGTACAGTGACTCTTTCCAAGTGTGACGATTAAAGCAAATTCTCCCTATAACAAGACAAGCATACATCTAGCAGTGGAAGTTTATGTCCTGGTAAAATAGGAGAAATTATGGATGAAAGTGTTTGATGTGATGATGATATTTCATCTTCGCAAGTTTTCTTATATGTAACAACTTTACAATTTAACGACTTGTAATAGATTCAATTCAGACAATTGCCGCTACCAAGACGAGGGTAGAATTATTCTACAAGCAATTTGATCCAATATACAGTAATTTTTCGGAAAGAACGCCCGGTTTAATATCAGCACCGTCAGCCTTGATAAACGGGTGCGCCCGAGTCCGATTGTAGCCGAATTAAAACCCTAAGATAATTTACTTGCCTTTTGTAGGTTATTGCTTGCCAGCTCCGGCGATATTTTGCCATTTTGCTCCGATTGTGCATTATATCGTTTCATTAGGCTCTCTGAGGGCTTAGATGATGATAGTTTTTTTTTTGCTATTTTTCTCTTTTTATTCTTTTTTCGGTAATGGACTCGAACGATTATTCTATAGTTTTGTTTTATAATAATTTGTTTAAATAACTTCTTCAGAACATTTTGATGCGATATTTTTGGGTGATTTTAACGGCAGTTTCAACCAGCAGACATTCGATGACGGTAGTATTGCAAGGTGCCTGCAGACGCAATAATTTGAGCTCCAGGTCACCACTAAGCACTTGTTTCTTCGTTTCAAATAATATTACTCCTCAGATAAAGGAAAAAAATGTTTTTTTACTTCATCTGAGTATTTCACATGCGCAGACATTTAACTGTCTAGCAAGTGTTAAGTATTTGAGTGTTTGTCCTGTCTAGCTGAAATTGAAAAAAGACGGTTGTTGACTTTGAAACTTTTTCTAATTTATTAGATTGATCTGTTTTAATATTATATAATCTGTGATACAATAAAATTGAAATAAATATGAACATTTAACCGAGCCTATTAAAGCAGGTACCCCGTTTCACGTTATGGACGATAAGTGGTTGCTAAAACTATAATTTTATTCGCGGACATGCTATTATACGGGTATCGTTACTGCTATCGCTCGTTATATACTTTGAAAATGGAGCCATAATTATTTCTCGCGCGCACCCGCTATCGTATGCAACTAAATAACGCTAAAACAACGTGTACAATATGTTTATTGTGCGGATGTTTTCTGTTTTGAGTTATAGTTTTTTTTTTTTTGTAGAGATCGAACACATGTTTGTTAGTGGAAAATGTGATATAGACTTTAAATTAATTGTAATCGTATAATATTATACGATTATTGATTAAATGTGTAAATTAATTATTAAACATTCGAATAAAAATAAATCACATGACATTTAATTACTGCTGTAGATTACTATTATTTTGTGGTTGCTGACAATTTCATCTATTTTTATAGATATGGATGACGAACAAGCCCACGGTCCACCTGATAGTAAGTGGACGCTATGGTCATCTACATCTATCCGCGATTAAGAATAAAAAAATCGTAAGCTGCGATTTTACGTTGGTATTTTGTGAGAGAATGGTCCTTTCCCGGTCCAGCCGACCCATTCATTATACAACTATAATATAGCTGCAGCGCGCTACCACGTACAATATATATATATATATATATATATATATATATATATATATATATATATATATATATATATGAATATATATAGCGGGCAAAAGCTTGTAATATATTACATAATATATTACAAGCTTTTGCCCGCGGCGTCCACTGCGTGGAGATGTATGTAAGTAGGTAACATTTTTGTTGTATCCAACATTGAATTTTTAACATTCCAAGAAACTACTAAGTGCAAGAAACCAATAATAATAGCGACTGTATGTTGTTTGTTATTTGTTCTTGAGCAATTTTTAATAAACTAACAATGGCTCTAAAGTTTACTTTGAAATTAAAATCAATTTTCCTGTTGTTAGGATTACCGCAAAATAGGCTTTTAAAAAAAACGAAGGCTATGCCGGACTCCTACCGGTTAAAAACAACGTCAACATAGTTTAACGACGGGCCTCGAGATATCCGTTTGGAACGTAACTAGGGTGTCTCTATCGCTTTGCTAGTAACATACCGGGAGCAGTGCTTGTTACCGGAACTCTTGTAGTATGTATAGACCACTTTGGAGACATGGTTATCCTCAAGGTCATAATGTACGGGCGTCAAGCGTACGGGCACCCATCCAGATCACTCGTGGCCTTAAACGCCTTTTACAGACACAGACAGAGCGCATCAGCATACTGTAAGTGTACCTTCTTACCCAAATATTTCCAAAGTTCTCACATTACTGGATGGTATTGACTCCTATTATGGCTAGAAATCCATCGTTAAAAAATTCGCTAATATTCAAATGTCAATTAAAATTACGTATTTACTAACCTTTAATTAATTTTTCGCTATTTGTTGCTGGCACACAATTGTTTAAAATTTGGTAAATGAAAACAAGCCTCAGGCAAGGAGATCCTCTATCCCCAAAACTGTTTATAGCAGTACTTGAAAATATTTTCCAAAAGTTAGACTGAAAAAATAGTGAAGTGAAGTGAAGAGAAGAACATCAACGGACACTATTTAAACCATCTGAGATTCGCTGATGACATTGTTGTAATAGCTGAAACCGCCAAAGACCTAGAGGAAATTATGACATCACTTGACTGCGAAAGCTCCTAAATCGGCCTGGAAATGAATGCAGGTAACAACAGTCGTGAACGCCCAATAGCGATAAAAGCAACAATATAGAATATGACAGCGAATACATCTACTTAGGTAAACAAATTTCATTTCACGTTTAAACGTCAAGCAATGAAGAATAAGTAACAAGAAGAATTAACGCAACTTGGAAGAAATTTTGGGCGTTAAGAGAAATCCTCAAAGGGAACTACAACTTGCGCATGAAAAAGACAATATTTGATACATGCCTATTACGCCACTTGATGTATGGCTGCCAAACTTGGGTATTCACAAACACAATTAAACAAACAATCAAATTCAGTCAAACAGCAATGGAAAGAAGCATGTTGGAAATTAGAAGAATACATAAAATTAAGAACCAAGTCATTCGTCAAAGTACTAAACTTACAGATGCGCTCAAGCACGCACTCTTATTAAAGTAGAAATGGGCCGGGCACATCTCACGATACCCAGACAGAAGATGGACCATTGAAGCCACACGACGGAAAGGACCAAAGGGGAAAAGGATTGTCGGTCGACAATTAAGACGGTTGGCTGATGACATAACATACGTCGCAGGAAACGACTGGATGAAGTCAGGCAAGGACAGGGAGTCATGGAAAAGGATGTAGGAGGTCTTTACCCAAACAGGGGTCCATATCTTATAAACAACACTAACATTATAAGTATTTCTTTCTTAATTTTAAGCTATAACCTACTATCAAATACAGAAATTTAAAAAGAAAGTATTGATATGGAACAAATGGCTTTATTATTATTAATTATATTATTATAAATGAAAACCGTGTAGAAAATCACTTAACATACACCGAAAAGGATAATATAATCAAACACGATTTATGTTGATGATAAGGATTAAAAAAATCCAGTAAATAACTTTGCTACCCCGCGACTGTAATGAGTTACAAAGGCGTCCCGAGCCGAAATTGAAAATGGTTGATCCTAATAAACCATTTGTATTCAAACGGCCCCATCGACCGGCCGCATTTTAATTTACTTACTCGAATTAAAACAGTTCGTGATTCGAATCCGATGATTCTTTTTTCATCCCAGACACTTTACCGTTGATTGAAGACGGCCAGCCGATCTTATTGCTAGCTACCCCTTTTGCAAAATACTTCGTTACTCGATTGAGTATTCAAGTCTGCCCATTCCGTATACACCTCGAGTCCAAGGAATATTTTGCAATTTGAGTATACGCCCCGTCGTAAACCCCGTTGTCTCCCATTCTTTGCTTTTCAATTTCCCATTTCGAGCGGTTATAATCGGATATATTTTCTAACGAAATACAAGAAAGGATGAAAATTGTGCAATTGTTTGTATAAATGAAATATTAAAAGCTTTCATTTTTTTCAGTATTTTTCTTGTTTCAGTTATTTTATTTGAAACAAAACGAATCAAAGCAACAACAAAAACACACGATGTTTTTCTTCTTTTTTAATGGACTCGTATGGTTATACTTTTGCTATTGTCAAGTAATAATTTAACAGTGGTAGAGCCACGCGACAACTTTTGCTGTCGCACGGATGGGCCGGCTCGAACCGGGGTGGTATCACGACCTCACAGAATACCAGCGTGAAGTAGAGGGTTACCTCTGCGTTTCGCTTGGTGAGTGCAGGTGGCCGGAGGCCTTTTTTACTGGAAATGAGGCATTCCATCTTAGTCCTCACGGATGACAACGCATATGCATTTTGATTCGCAAACGAGGATAGATGTAGATGTCTATGGGCCGCAGCAACCACTTACCATCAGTTGGACTGTGTGCTCGTTTATCACCCTTATCCTATAAAAAAATAATAATAACGAGTTATCATTAATAATGATTTGTTTAACGACTTCTTCACCGTATGTAAATGCGTGACGTGAAGTTTTCGGGAAATAACCGGGCGCAGCTTGAGCCAGCAGACAGTCGATAATGATAGTATCTTAAGGCGCCTAAGCAGACAAAAATCTGAGGCTTTGACATCGCGATCTGAGCCCTTGTTTCATCGTTTTCACTAATAAATCACATACGCAGACATTTAATATTATACAAAATCGCACCACTATTATGTATAAAAAACTACTTCATAACATTATTTAAACAATAATACGTACGTCTGTATTATTGCTTAAATAATGCAACATTCCGCCGTTACAGTGTCCTGAACGATGATCGCTCATAATGTATAAAATGTATGGCGAACTCGGAGCCACGTCCTATGACCTGCCAAGGCATAGTGCCTCCACTCAGATACGACTCCATGGTTTTTTTTATAGGATAAGGGTGAAAAACGAGCACACAGTCCACCTGATGGTAAGTAGTTGTTGCGGCCCATAGACATCTACATCTATCCCCTATTACAAATCAAAAGGCAGATGCGTTGTCACCCGTGAGGACTAAGACGGAATGCCTCATTTCCAGTAAAAAGGGCCTCCGGCCACCTGCACTCACCAAGCGAAACGCAGAGGTAAACCTCTACTTCACGCTGGTATTCTGTGAGGTCGTGGTACCACCCCGGTTCGAGCCGGCCCATCCATGCGACAGCAAGAGCTGCCGCCTGGCTCTACCACTATTAAGGCTTTTTTTTTGGCTTAGTAAAGTACGTAAAATATGGTAGCTGACTATCGATTCAGTAGCATACTCTTAGGAAGTTAGGTGAAACTTACCTTCAACTTTGACTGACGTAGTTTAATTACTCTTGTTGCTCTGTGAATATCCTCGTTAAGGATTTCTATTAAACAGATAAACTCTGAGTATAGGCCTGTCCACAGCTCGCTGGTAACTTTAAACTTTATCATACATCTAGCAGTTTTAATGTTTGTTCCAATTTTGATAAGAAAAAACAGCCAGTAAACAATTTTTCGAAATTATATTTATTAGCGCCATTAATAACGATCATAAGGCAACATCGAAAGCGAGAGTAAAAGTGCACGGAGCAAAGTCGGCACCAATTAATATTCAACGGTTGGCGACCACGTTCTAATGAAATTACCACAACAAAGCGCCGGCAGCGCTGCGCGGGATTGTTGTGCTAATATAAACATCGAATCCAGCGATAAAAGCGACGCTAAAAATTAAAATAAAAAGCATTTCCGAACAGAACAGTATATGACGGACTCGTTGCAATAGTTTTAGAATTATTCATGACTAGTTTTTAAAAGGCCAACGTTGATTTGATCTTATTCGCTTGCTGTAAGTTTTTTTGTAATTTTTAGGGAAATTACGTACTTTCTGTTGTGTCATATTTTTTAATTTTAATAGATTTCATTAGATACAGGTATTGATCTCCTTAAAAGTATTAGAATATGAAAGAAATGTATAATATTTTACATAAAATTAGCAATTCTGCAAAATTATATTTTTTATTATTATCCCATTTTGATGTAATTCTAACTGGTTTAAGCATTGGACAAGATTTTCAATCATCAAATTCATCGTACAAATTTTTTATTCACAGTAAATACTACGTTCTTATACCAAATAAATCTAGCAAGCTAACAGCATAGCAAAGTGGCGAAACAATCAGCTTTGTAGCGGTTTCTAACGGAAAAAAAATTCAAAATAGGAGGTTCAGATGCCTGGGTGATCAGTAATCGATTGCTGAAAACAGAATTTGAAAATTCGAAACCGTTCTCGAGATAATCGTGGGACAGACGGACAGACGGACAGACGGACGGACGGACGGACAGACGGACAGACGGACGGACGGACGGACGGACGGACGGACGGACAGACGGACAGACATCGTGAAATCAATAGGTGACTTCGCAAGCTTCGCCACTTAATAACAATAGCAACAATATTCATACTTGACTTGACCCTCCGTAAACCGTGTTCGAAAATGACCGTGCCAGACTACTGGGACCTGGCCATCATCACATTTTGGTCGAAATTACCATTCCATATGACGAGAACCTCTTGAAAGCCGAAACAGATCTCTGAACCTGGCTAACCAGGTGACCGACATGTGGGTTGGTCTGCCGGCCGAAATTATTTCTGTAGTCGTTCCTGTGAGCGGGTTAATCCCGGTCGGACTCTTTGGTCATCATCAGGCGTCTGGGACTCCGTGACTCCGCTCTGGGCTCAATTGCAGAAGGCGGTGCTCCTCGATACACCGCCGCCGGTTTCTTTCTCTTTCCCCCTAACCCTCAGCCGTTTAGTGTCCCCTACCGAGGGATTCCATTCGGTTGGGTGTTTATTTATTCTTGTATTATTTATTTATTTATGTTACTATATTCAAGGTGTATTTATACATATATATATATATATATATATATATATATATATATATATATATATATATATATATATATATATATACCATATTCTTATGTGTAGTTATTTAACGACAACTAGATGAGAAAACTCTTTATATACCCGAAATTAATACTTGATAATATTTGCTAAAGCCTTTTGAAGTCCGCTAGTGAGCAAATGTCTTTCTAAGATTGAAGATTGTGGTTGCAGGCATGCATTTCTTGAAAGCGTTGTCCATAATCATCACATCACGTTTGTCAGGCGGTTCGATGAGCGCAGAGCTGAACCACTCACTGATTCACTTTTAAATGCTGCTCCTCACCGCCAGCCTGTTTTTGCTTATTATAAGTATGTGTGATCGAACAATCGTTTGGCGGCAGAAATTAGTAAGAGGGTACTAAACCACCCAGCAGGACCTCCAGGCAGAAAAGTAGATACGTAAAAGTTCATAAGTGGTAAAGCCATGCTGCAACTATATTAGCAGTATAGTTGTAGCACGAATGGGTCGGCTCGACCGGGCAAGGACCACGCTCTCACTGAATACCAGCGTAAAATGGCAGCTTGACACTGCTGTGTTTCGTATGGTAAGTGTAGAGAACCGGCGATCCATTTTACTGGAAAAGAGGCATTCGATCTTAGTCCTCACGGGTGACGACGCATCTGCATTTTGATTGTTTATTGAGGATAAATGTAGATGTCTCAGCAACCACTTTCCATCAGGTGGGATGTGTGCTCGTTTGTCAACCTATCCTATAAAAAAAAGTTCTACCACCTACAGTCCGCTTATTGAGATTGTTAGCCACTATCAGTTGGTCACAATAGCCACACTAAAATTCAGATCCTTAAATAAAAAGCATTTTATATACTTACCACATAATAAAGTATTACGATGAACTTTAAAAAATAAATAACTTATCCACATTCTAATTTCATATAATATAATAGGAATGTTAAGCACAACACAATATTAAAAAAGTTAATTTAGATAAAAGTGAAATGATGAAGGATGATTTACGATCCGGCTTCATACATCGTTCCCTGGGCGGTGTGTAATTAGATTTCGCCGGCGTTACGGAGTCGAGTAAACACCTTGGAGGCATCAGGTGGCAAGCGAACACCGTAATATACTCATCAGCTGAGTATATAACCCCTATAAAACATTAAACAGGGTACACAGGCGTGTGTCGCGTAGTTTACAAAGGGAATTAATGGCGCGGAAGCTGCGAGCTAACTTGCCTCATTGTTTCTAGATGGAGTTTTGAAAGTCGATTGGGATCAATGGCTGGATATAACTGAGATAACCTAATGGCACATAACTGAGATATAATTAATAATATTCAACATATTAAATGTAATTAATATTGTTATAAAATAGTATATAATAAACATAAATAACAAATTTTTGTTGAATTGACAAGATGGAATTTCTTGCGTGACAATACAACCATTTGAAAAAATGGGTGTGAGCGCATTTCTTTCTATTCTCGCTATCGTCTTTTAGTTGGTGACTAAAAATACAAGTTCAATTTTTTTTTGTTAAAATCTATAGAATCGTTATTAATACAAACAGATATTTATTGTGTTATTAATAGTACTTTCGAGATACTTAAGGTGAAAAAATCACTGACGAACGAACGTACAAATACACACAAACTCACCCAAAGACATCATGCAATTTATCAAGAGTAGAATCGGACTGTATGAACCTCAAAATATGATAATATATGAGTTTTGGGCTTTGTAAGTCATCTTATTTCAAAAAAATCGTACCCATTAGTTAAGAAACTCGTTTAAAATTAAAACAAATAATTACTCGTAATTCTGTTCCTTTGCAAAAACAGTGATGAAACTGAGAAATTAAAATTTTAACGCAAAAACAGTTGTGTTTTTATTACGAACAAAGTAACTAAATCGTATAGTGTCGTATAAAATCTATATACTCTTTTTTACACTGATTTATTCAACCTTTTTTATGTATGTATGTATATAAAGTAAGCAGACGCCTCGCGTTTTTCCACAACCGCCAAAGTTTGACACCTTATTGTCTCATGCAATATGCATGATAATATACACATAGCGTCGGAAAATTCTGAGGGGAGTTGCCCCCGGTAATTGGTGAAAATCAACCCGCGTTCCCTCATCCCTATCAGCAATGGATCAACCAAAAATGATATAATACTAGGCGTATACAATAATGTATCTTAAAGTGTACCTGCTAAGGCTTATATTGAAATTTCGTCGTTTTGACCGATTCGATTTCAACTTACCTCGTCTTCTTATTCGTTATATAAAGAGCAAACATTCTCTAAATTCGTATCACATTTAATGTAAAAAATTGTGCCTTAATTGAAATTGACTGGTTTTTGGATACATATCTTCACATTATTTATTAAGTATTATAGTATCGTATTGGCAAATTCAAAGGAACGCCATTGTATCTTGTACCTTTGCGTATTATATTTAGATAACATTTAAGTGATAAAAATTTATCAAAGTCCTAAAATAATTATTAAGTAATTGAAATTCCAATTACTTAATAATTTGTACTCGATGGTGAAGGAAAACGCAGTGAAGAAAACTGCATGTCTCAGAAATGAATATATTTCATGGACGTGTGAAGTCCCCCAACACTCATTGGGGCAACATGGTAGACTATTTCCAAAAACTTCTCGAAAACGAGAAGATACTTTTAATTTATCGTGTTGCAATGAAATATAACAAATTCCAGTTACATACTAATAAAGCAGAATAAATACAAACTCGGAGTGTTATACTGGAAATATAACATTTTTATAATAACTAGACGAATGCAGAGCGTGCGTTGTGAATATAGAACTTTGAAGTAATATTGTTTATGATAAGCAGAAAATCTTGTCGCGGCACTCCATCCGCATATACATTCATGGAGCCCGTACGCTTGGATAGAATAAGTTTATTACGCGGTACAGACGGTCGGAATGTTCGCGAAACTTTTCTTATTTTGATTGAACGTTAAAATGGTTTACGACTGTACGTTGTTTCGGGCTTAATCGAAATCAGTTATGGTTTTAGTTTTATAGTTAACTTGCTAAAGTAGGTACTGATGGCTGTTGGGACCCTTTGCCTTAATAGTCACGTTTGGCAGGCGGATTGACGATACTAGTATCAGGCGTCTCGCAATTTTCACGTTGTTGCCCGTCACTGGTCTAGATAAGCCAGACATAGCTTTCCTTAATATATTTCAATTAAATTAAAACTTGTGACTTTCCTTGCATATAAACTTATGTTGACATTTATAATATGTACCGCAAACTGTGATGAATGTAGCAAATGCTTATTTCGTCGAACAGCGCGACCGTATGTCTCCATGTTAAATAGTGGGAACACCTTGTATACGTCGTTCCTCGGTGCGCTTTCGTGACTTTACGTTTTTGTTGTTACCTTATCGTCATATATCCAGCCAATCTTTTTCTTTTCTGGTATAACGTGGCTTACGCCGTGGTAAGTTATTCTTCTTAAACTGCTTTATATCACTTGGCTAAAACATTGACGGTAGCGTTTGCGTATATGATATTCATCTATACATACATATAAATGAAATTATAGTGTTTGTCTATAATATAGAAATAACGGCTTTTTGTTTAGCGCAGATTGAACAGATAGATAACAATGCCGGGAGTGATTTCGGCTATATATATACACACACACACGTGTGTGTGTGTGTGTGTGTGTGTGTGTGTGTGTGTTTGTGTGTATATTTATACGCCACATCAATAGGCGAAACCCAGGCGGGTCGCTAGTTTATTATAAAAAAACTAAGTGTTAGAGGATTTGAACAAAAACGGGAAAAAAGAGAAGTTTGTTTCAGTTATTTTGACTTTAAAAAAAAGTTAACCCCGCTTACTTAGGAATTGTGTGCATTTTATTTAACAGTGGTAGAGCCACGCGGCAGCTTTTGCTGTCGCACGGATGGGCCGGCTCGAACCGGGGTGGTACCACGACCTCACAGAAAACCAGCGTGAAGTAGAGGTTTACCTCTGCGTTTCGCTTGGTAAGTGCAGGTGGCCGGAGGCCCTTTTTACTGGAAATGAGGCATCCAATCTTAGTCCTCGCGGGTGACAAAACATCTACATTTTGATTTGGAATAGAGGATAGATGTAGATGTCGATGGGCCGCAGCAACCACTTACCATCATGGACTGTGTGCTCGTTTGTCACCCTATTCCTATAAAAAAAAATGCCTTTTAAATATATAAATTGCACAAGGACAATCATCCAGACCCGGATAATTCCTTGGAGACCGAACATGTAGTTGTTCACTGCGGGAATCGAACTCGTGCTCCGCATCAGCAAACTGTACTACCGAACCTAGTCGTCAAATATTGGAATAGCTTTAATTGTAAAAATATAGTATAAATTTACGTACTTATGTAAATTAAACGAATTTATATAATTTGTATTTACACATTATATTATACAATTATACATTATGCAAATAAATAAAATTGAAGTGTCTGTCAAAATTACAGCTTTTTACTAAATACATATGAAAGTTTATACGGTAATTATAACAAAAATACAATTTTAACATTTTTCTGTCTGTCTGTTTGGTCCGGCTAATCTCTGAAGCGTCTGGAGCGATTTTCACAGGACTTTCACTGGCAGATAGCTGACGTCATAAGGAGTAGCTTAGGCTACTTTTATTCTAGAAAAAAATTAGGGTTCCGCTCAAAAAAATATTAAAACTCCAAATAACACGCGGGCGAAGACGCAGGGAACAGCTAGTTTAAATATATAATTTTAAAAATAACGCAAGCAGGCATGTATGTGCTATTTATACACGGGTATATGTCCTACGTCCAAGTTCTAATTAACTATGTAGGGATGTGGGGAATTTCATCTTAGTCCTAAAGGGTGACAACGCAGCTGTGACCTTAGTAGTTACTGGCGTAGATGAGTTACAGCTAAGCTACAAAGTAAATGGTACTATGAGGTGCAATATTAGTTCATTGGTCTCTTTTCTTATAAATTTACTGTTAATTATGTTTCCCTAATAGTTATATTTGTTTTGTTAAATAATGTCAAAAATTTAAATGTTGCTGTGTCGTCGGTTCACTTTTATAATAATTATTCATATAATGTACTAGTTTTAAGTTTAAATGAAACTAAGTTTTCCGGATTCTATCGCGTTTAATTTAACTTTTTAATTCCCGGCGTTTCGGGTGCTTTACAGCACCCATGGTCACGGGGGGGACTGAGGTGTTTGAAGTCCCGATGTCATAGTTAGCCCGGTGGTTACTATTCAAAAACTAGTAGCCGGTGTGTAGTGTTCATCTAAATATAAGAAATCATTAGTTTTAAGTTTATTATTAAGTAGAAAAGTTGTAACAATATATCGAAGGTATATTCATTGTTTAACTCATATCGAATGTTGTTAATTTTATCATTCTTAGGTGTTTTAGTAAAGTGTTAAATTCTATATTCTATTTTTTTATCAATTATATAACATAAAAGTATACAATATTTATTGAAATAAAAAATATTTAAATCGCATCTTCTGTCAATCCAACGCTGGTGACGCGCGTTTTCTCGTTGAATGGCTATACTTCTCTTCTCTGACCGTGTAGTAGTGGTGTTAGAATATCTGCTACCCCATATTACGAAGGTGTCTAGACGGGGCAATGGTACGATACTTTGCGTGGCGAGACATGGACTGAAAGTTCCCGAGCGTTCGTTAGTCGCTCGGGATAGTCGGGAACTGTTCACTAGGGCTGTCCTGTCACGCAAATAAATTAAAATGGTTCACACTTCATGTGCGGTAAAAACTGTGCGTCGTCCTCATTTAAAGATAAGGAATTAAAATTATTATAACCTATTTTTATTATTTCTGAACATTAAATGTCTAATTAAGTTATTTAATTTCTTTAATCGTGAAATAAAATAAAATTATTTTTTTATTACTTCCCGTTCTGACAACCCTAGCAATTTATTATTTATGTCGGCTTTTTCGACAACATCAAACGCGATGATTGACTGTATCCTTAGGCTTCTTTGGCTGTGAACATATCGCGTACTGTGGGTGTCGTAAAACAAGCACAATAGCATTAAGTATCATACTTTTTGCACCATTGACGTATATATTGATGCGTGGCGTAGCTGAAATGGTTGTACATCCATCTTTTTTTTAAATGTTACCCCCACACTAATATTTTCTTCTGTACTGTGGAGGCAGTTTAAAAACATAAATTGCTCAAGGACAAATATCCAGATCCAGGACAATTAATTGTAGATCATAGAAATACTTTTTACGTGTGGGATTCGAATCCGCGATCCTCAGCGCCCCAACTCAATACTTATCTACTGCACCACGGAGCCGTCAATAAGCAGTTTTAAGATATTTTTGGCGTATCCAACAGTCGCATATTAATACACCCATGGGACGAAATGCAGTGTTGTATTCTTATATGCGGCACACGGTAAGAATGTTATTAAAATATTAAATTATTTGACGTTAATTCTCACAAAATATTTATATTATAGGTACATTTGTTAGGTGTCCTAACGAAACATTTGTAGTGCTTACTAATTAAGTCTATGCGAACCTTAAGAATTAGGTTTTCTATTGGAAGCAGTCTAAATGTTAGTAATGTAAGTCTGTTTCCATAAGGTTTATTTGTTGTCTGTTTTTACACACGAGGTCAGAAGCGACTTAAGTATCCTCCAAAGAATCAGGTACGCCAAAGTAAGTAAGCGCCTTTGTAACAAAAGCATCTCGTCATTATTTCGTTTATATATGCATACATTGTTGGTCGAGTCTCAAGTTTATGTTTTGCTATAAAATATTTTAATGCCCTCATCTCAGAGTGCACTTTGCTTTAAACTAGTTTTATGTCTACATCGATAAGATTAAAAAGCACTATTATTACGTTAAGGCAAAGTAGAGCCTAGTCACTTTGAGCACATTTTTATGTTCCATTTAAAATGAACTAAGGTTTTTCATGAGCAACTTTTTAAATACGCTAAAGATGAAACTTGAGTGTGCTGTTGGAGACAGTGTTAGGGAATTCAAAACCTCATTTCGACCCAGAAGTTTCGTAAAAGTCTAAATTTTGTAACATCAAGCCATTAATTACTTAACTGTTATATCTAAATAGTATAAGTCCAACGTGATAAGTATTGATTGATAGATACGAATTTATAAATAAGCTACGTTTCTAAATTTACCCGCTAAACGTGGTGATAGTAACAGATTCGTCGCAATTGAAAGATGAATTTATGTCCGGAAATTGATTATAACAAGTTGATGTGGGCAGTAACAATTGAGAATATTAGGTAATAGATTTTACTTTTTACACTAATAAATATCTGATGTTCGAGGTACAACTAGAAAGTTGTCTAAAAAGTTACATTAAATTCTTCATCTCCTATTTTGCCAACCTTAAGAACGTATTTTTTCTACAAAATTTATATGGGACCATCCCTTAAGTATTACCCATTTAAAAATTATTATTTAAATCGTTTGATAAATAAACAAGTTATGCCCTAACGGTAGATGATAATATATATAAAAATATATAATATTATCAGAAATATTATTATATTTTTGTCAGAGTCTCAGGTTTATGTTTTGCTATAAAATATTTTAATGCCTTCATCTCCAGAGTGCACTTTGCTTTAAAATAATTTTATGTCCACATCGATAAAATTTTATAATAATATTTCCGATAATAACTCATAGGAAGTTGCAACGCCCTCTATAAAGCAATCTATGGGGGAGGCCCGTGTTCTGCAGTGGACTTTTGATAGGCTGTAGTAATTTAATGATGATGATGAGCAAGTAACATGACTTGTAATTCTGTTTCACTGAAAATTAACTCTGGAGATAGCCCTCAAGTATTATTGGTGAATGGGTTCCATCCTATGTATCTACATTAGCTCACATTGACATTTTTTATTTTAGATTACTAAATAATAATAATATGTCTTTAATTACCGTACCTTTATAATAAAAGTTTAACAAATTCATAATATGTTATTATTGTAAGCAAATTGCTATAACGTGTTACTAAATAAACTCAGTTTCTTTCTTTGTTTCTTTAATTATGTAAGTTTAATTTTCTTTCTAACTTTTTAACTTTAATTTTGTTTTATGATTGTTATACATTCATATTTTGTAATAATGCGGTATCCAATAACACTAGAATTCAGGGCCGAAAGATAATCATTCTCCCGAAATCCATCATTCAGCATTAACCTAGGGTTTGAATGTTGAATCAATCTTCTTTGTTTTTCATAAAAAAATACTAAGGAATATTTATCAAGTTTGTTATGAAAATTCTTTGTGCTTGTCACTTTGAAAGTTAATAAAAATTAAAAACAAATAAGTGTGCGAGTTTTTGGTGGGGAATTTGACTAGCGACTGCTCTTGTATTATCACTTTAATAAATTGTTTGAAGTGGATTTTGATACGTAGAAGTCCAGCGATTTTGTCTATTTAATGTCTGCGCGTAAGTGTAAATCTATTCAATTGAATTACCTATATATATACAAGGTCAGTGATTCAATTCTATTCACTAAGTTTTATTTGCTATTCCAATAGTTTTTCCTTACGATGTTGTCGGTGTTATCCTGTGATTAATATTATTGATATGTAATATTGACTGTGGCTGTGGGATGTTTCAAAACACATAAATATGATTATCAAAATTTCAAATACTTAGCTTTTTTTATTTGTTGTGTCGCATTTTACAGATAAGAAAAGTCAAAAAAGATGTTTGGTATTCATTTATTTTATTTTAAACTTTAATGTAAGGTACATTGCTTGCATTGTTTGCTCAATATTAAGTAATAATGCGTGGACTTAATGCGAGTCGACAATCTCAGCCAGTCAGCCGGTGTGTAAGTGTGTAAGTACGGTGTGATAAATTATAGTGGCAGTTGTCGTGAGTATGTAAATAAACAAACATAAATAAATTTCAAAAAAAAAAAACAAAATTGACAAACATCTCCGTACTACTCTAATAAACTTGTCCGTCCTTTCTGACTATAACCTCCAGTGCATTAACCAAGCTATACAAACGCCGCCTTCAAAAATGTATTGCTTATAAACTTTGCCTTTAATAGTGCATTTATTTTTTCATGAATTCGCTTCATTTGTTCAGGGGAAATTCTTGATACTTAGTGATTTCGCTGTTTCATTTTTAATCCTATTTTATTTATATATATGTATGTTATGAACATTGATAATATTCCCTTTGATTGGTTTTTTAGAATTCGGTTAATGGTTATAAACCTTTATTGGCATAACGTGAGGGCTAGTCCAAACTAATTTAAATCTGGAGAAGGATATCCTAAGGTTATATAAATTTCTATTATTTATTTATGTTTTAGTAATAGGTGAATAGAATTTTAGGTATTTCCTGGCGAATTTACAAGACTCGAGTTATCAGTTTGAAAATTCGGACAGCTTATATGCCGGGGATTATTTTAGTTCATCATTATCATGTTAGTTCATTATCTGCATGTCTTACCAGGTCGTCACTCCATCTCGTGTGGGGTCGCCCTACACTTCGCCTACTGGTAAGAGGCTGCCACTCAAAAACCTTTCTTCCCCATCGGTTGTCGGTTCTTCGAGCTATATGGCCGGCCCACTGCCACTTCAGCTTACTAATCCGTTGGGCTAAGACGGTCACTCTGTTTCTACTGCGGATATCCTCATTTCTAAGTTTATCACGCAGAGAAACTCCGATCATAGCCCTCTCCATAGCTCGCTGAGCGACCTTGAGCTTCCTCATTCGGCCAGTAGTGAAGGACCACGTCTCAGATCCGTAAGTCATCACTGGCAACATGCACTGGTTGTACAATTTCATTTTAAGGTTTTGAGGAATGACTGACGAGAAGATGTGTCGTAGTTTCCCGAACGCTGCCCAACCGAGTTGAATCCGTCGATTGACCTCTCGGTCGAAGTTCGACTTACCTAGTCAGACTATTTGTCCCAGGTAAACATACTCGTCAACAACTTCGAGCTTAATGCTCCCAACAACTACCGGCATAGGTGTGACGTGGACAGTGAACATGATCTTTGTTTTGTCCATGTTCATCTTAAGACCTATCCGTTGGCAGACACTAATGAGGTCATTGAGCATGGTGCTTAGATCCTCCAGCAATTCTGCCATAAGGACTATATCGTCCGCAAATAGAAGGTGAGGTATGTACTCGCCATTGATGTTAATACCGTATCTATCCTTTCCAGTCTAGAAGCTTGAAAACGTCTTCCAATGCAGCGGTGAAGAGTTTCGGGGATATAACGTCACCCTGTCTTACACTTCTCTGCAATTGGATAGGTTTCGTACTCTGGTTCTTTACTCGGATAACCATCGTAGCCCTACTGTACAAGCACTTCAGCACTTCGATATACTGACAGTCAACTTGGCACCGCTGAAGGGATTGCAGCACCGCCCAAATTTCGACGGAATCAAAGGCTTTCTCATAATCCACATACGCCAGGCATGGTGGCAAATTGTACTCCTCGGACTTCTGTACAACTTGCCGAAGGGTATGTATGTGGTCTATGGTGCTAAAGCCCTTTCGGAAACCGGCTTGTTCGAGAGGCTGGAAGTCGTAAAGTCTGCGCGCGAGACGATTCGTAATGACTCTCGAAAACAGCACGTAGACGCGGCTCAGAAGGGAAATCGGTCTGTAGTTCTTCAAAAAAGCATTGTCACCTTTCTTGAAGAACAAGATCACCGCACTTCTGCTCCACGGCTCCGGTGTAGTGGTACCATGGAGGACGGAATTAAAGAGCCTCTGAAGGACTTCAAGTACCGGTTTTCCACCCGCTTTCAGAAGCTCCGCTGTAATTCCATCCTCGCCTGGGGCCTTGCCGTTTTTAAGATGCTGGAGAGCCATTCTAATCTCGCTCAGACTGACGGCCGGGATATCTTCGGAATAGTGTCGGATAAGACTCGCTCTTGTATCGTTACTCACACTTGCGTGTGGCTCCAACGATGACGTGTACCCATATGCCCATAGAACCTCTCAATCTCACTCAAAATCTCAGATGCCCCGGAAACAATGCTACCACACTCGGTCCTCAGCTTTGACAGTTGGCTCTTTCTGGCAGACAGATCTCTGGCAAAGACTTTGGAGCCTTGGTTCCGCTCGATCGCTTCTTCAATACAAGCTGTATTGAAGTTGCGTAAGTCCCGCCGCATGCATTTGGAGATCTGTCTGTTCAGTTGCCTGTATGCTGTCAAATCTGTTGAAGAATGTAGCTTCATCTCCCGTCTAACAGCCATGAGATTAAGAGTGTGATCGGAGAGTTTTTGTATTCTTTTGCGGCGGGTCTTGTAGAACTTAGCTCCGACCGCATGGACAGTTTCCACGAGCTTGTCATTCATATCGTCCACTTCATTGCAGTTTTCTAGGCACTGAAAACGGTTTTTGTATTTTAGTTACCGCAGCATATTGATTTGGTAGTAGAGAACATTATAGGATCACCAGCTTGCTTTATTACTAGAGGGTTTTGCTAAATACAAATTTTTAATTCTGTATAGTAATATACACTTCATGAAGTCAAATGCAATCTAATATCTGCTCAGATATTCTATGACAGGGAAGAGCTTTTGTGATAGCGTGTACAATTACAACAGTGTATAGTTTCTATGCAGTGAACAGAGTATACGTCAAATAACGTCATTTTCCTTACGTCACCTCAGCTCGTAATCAGTCCCTTATTATATGTGAAGTCATAACACAGCAGAAAAAATGAAAAGGGAGTATGTCATAAAGAACAATGAAAAGTTACAATTTGTCAAAACAGATTGGCGATTATAGTACCAGACGACTTGCACCTTTCACGCTAGTTCACATAGTCGTTTTTTGTATGTGATTATACCGCCATTTTGGATGCCTCAGAATGTTCTAGACGTTTCCCTAACTAATTGGCTTTCACGGGATAAATTGGAGTATTGTATTCTTCTAATGCTATTACCGTTATCAAACGCTATTATATATTATACACTTTGTTAATTAATTCGATTTGAAAAAAAACTAAATTAATGGCTAATAGAAATATCAATTCGGGTGTTTGTGTTAGTAAATGATAAAAGGGTATTACGTCCATAATGACAAGAAATTCATTTGAATGAATACCATAGCTCTTGTTTGATGGTCCCAGAAAAGGCTTTATTAATTTCATACTTTTCTTTAAACTTATGACACATTCATTGCTTTTTAATACGTGCAGAGTATTTTGTCAAGTTGGTTTGTTGTTACTTACAACACACAAACATTTATAACTTTCTCAAAGAATTCGATGTTTTAGTTTTTTAACCGTACGGTTGGCGCGTAAAAAACATAAATGGCATTGCGCTTGAGGGGATATGGTATAAGGTAGATAATTCACTTTTTAAAAATATAAGAATGGAGATATGCATGAACAATATTCATTGCGATTTTTAATTCGAAAACTGAACAGGATTAGCTTCAAGCCGTTAAATTCAGCATGCAGTGCAATAATAGCAATGATCATTTTTGTTTCCGAAAAAAAGGAGCACACATTACAGTGCAGAGAGCGTACGCGATTCATATTAATGCGGGCTATTAACCACGGAGCGCTCGATAAATTCCCAAGGGCGATAGAATAGCGATTTATTTACGTATGGAGCGGTGTTCTGACATGAAATATCATCAACGCCTACTCCTCCGCGTATCTAGACTTTGTGAAATTGCTGTCTTATCGCACTATGATATAATGGTGCTTGAATAGTGAATGAGCAGAAATAGTACATGCTATATTATATGATATATGTGACGAGCATCTTTTTGTTATTTCAGTCATTTCTTTGTGCAATCACAACTAATTAAAAATAAAAATAATTTAGTTGAGTCTTGGCTAAGAGTATATTTTCTCCTACTCTTATTGCATGCCTCATAACGTAAGGGACTGCTCTCAATATTTGGCCATAGCTCAATTCCTCTACATAAAATCATTCTTATACTTTTAGCTAGACATCAAATCCATATTATTATTAACGTTACAATAATTACAGACATTGAATTAATACATTAATTTATTTTCTAATTGATTCACTTTAGATTACATAACAGAAAACGTAATTGAAAAAATATATAGACTGCCGTCTGTAGGTATGTACGCCGGCGAGTCTTCTCGCTTTTAAGGAGGATCCCTATTGATGTTTTTTATTCAACTCAACACCGTTTAAAAGTTATTAGTAAAAGTCGATCAGATACTCTGTTTTTTATTACTAATTTTATTTTTTCATGAAAATTAAACGAAACGTTCATGAGGTGTGCACTTTTGGGTTTTCCAAAATATTTTTGTTTCCAGTTCTTTGACAAATCGGACTAAATAGTATAATCTTCGAACGATGCTATTAATAGAAATTTTTAATCAGGAAACAAATTAAAAATAGTAAGGGCATGCGGTGCGTTACGGGAGATCCCGCGCTTTAATCACGTTGCGGGTATACGCAGGAAACTCCGTCGCGTGCGACCGTTGCACTCGGTTTTATTTGATACTAGCTGATACCCGCGACTTCGTCCGCGTTTCTTAATATATCAACAAAGAAAACACACATTACTGAACACGTAGTACTTATAAAAATCATTCTTTCTTAAAACTTTAATAACTTTATATTAAATGAAGATTTTTTTTTAGATAAGGGCCAAGTATCTAAGAAATAAAACTTAAAAAAGCTAATTGAAATATATCCAGTAGTTTTTCCGTGATGCGCGCACAACTGCAAATCTCTATCATTTTATTTATAACAAACAAAACCGGGCGCGGGATCACGTTCTGGGTAGCCGTCGCGCGGTTCTGTCGCACGCATCGCGTGTAGCGGGCAGCCCGTAGCGCATGTATTTGCATTTTCTGCAGACTTCCAAAAAGAAGACGGTACTCAATTCGACTGTATGTTTTTTATGTGTGTTACCTCATAACTTTTTACTGGCTGAACCGATTTCGATGATTCTGTTTTTATTTGAAAGCTGGTACGTCTCGTGTGGTCCCATATGAATTTGATCAAGGTCACACCAATAGTTTTTGAGTTAGGTATTCTTAATAATTTATACTGAAGTCGGCCGTACAAAATTTTATATTTTAAATTATTACTTCAGGATCTATTAGTGATTCAATTTTTTTTATTGGTTGGAGTTTTATAGAATTTCAAAAAAAAAGCAATATAAATATATTGCACATTGTTTGCCTTACTTAATATTATTGATTATCGCTCGCTTAAGTATTGATTATCTCTATAACTGTGTCTATAAGAAAGAGAGAGAGAGAGAGAGAGAGAGATCAACTTTAAGCATTTCTTAAATAGACGTAGATTTATTTTATTTACTTGCTCTCTTCATATGTCTTTCCGGATCAAAACTTGGTTTTAATTTTGGAAACACTTGCTGACATTTTTTTAATTGAGCTTTGTATTTTTACATTAATAATCATTTTTACAAAATGTGTTAACATTTTGTACAAAATACCGTAAACCGATTCGCTTGAAAGGTAACGCAATTAAAGATCGCAATGGCTCACTTTGATGTAGGTACGATATTTTCGATTCGTACAAACGCAATTTCATTGTCTCTTCCGCATCGTAGTTTCAAGCTGTGATTCCCCGTGTTACGCATCCTTTTTGTACCAGATCTCCTTTGAGGCGAGCCCGCATTGTTCGTTGGCCATTGTTGTACGTTTGTTTATTTTTCACCTTTTAGTCTTCTCTACATTCATTAACGGCTTTCATGGAAGTGTTGAGAATGAACATTGCGAGGCGCTTCAGGGCTTGCGAGTAATATTTTTATTTTTGTTTGTTTATTGTCTCCATTATGAAGCATTGCAATGGATGGAACATAATTTTACATTGCGATCGCGAAAATTAAACGTGCGCAATCAGCAGTTTCGTTTTCATGTGTGTTTGGGAAAAGTAAAGCGTCAAAAGATATCTTTGTGTTAGATTTACACTATTAGCGGTATTTACAAACAACAAATTACCCTGTAGTGATCAAACACGTTTACTAATATTATTAACTATTAATAAGAATTTTTGCATGTAATTAGAAAATAACAAAAAATAAGCAGGGTAAACTCTTGGCTCCTTTATATAAACTGACAACTACATCTTTCAATTATGTATCAGTCTAAGGTAGACCGGTAGAAAATACTTCAGAGATTAAGTACGCCGCATAAAATATACCTAATAAAAAAATAACATCCATCGATGAATATATAGGTATTTTTACCAACTGCTTTTACAGGTAGTCAAATTTTATTATATTGAAACCACAGATAATAAAGTTCAACTTTGAATATCCACGTTGACGGCACAATAAAAGTCAATTGCTTTATTATTGACTCCGTATAACGCATATAGTTATTCATCCGTATTCCTATTATCCATTTTTATCGCGTTTTCACATACAATGGAACTCTCCATGTGAATAATGATGAAAGTACACACGCTTGACAGAGCTGAGATATAAATCTTTCTGTAATCATTATTGCTCCTATGTTTATTTATTGCATCGATACCGGGAGCATATCCAAGTTTTTTTTCTCGATATTAACAATAGGGATGATTTATAACACCTTATTCTCGGGGACTGGGTGAATTCTATTGTAGCAGAAGTGGAACAAGCAAAATTAAACGCTTTGCAAATAGATCGAAGGAAATAAGTCTTCACGGGCCCTTTGTCGTTAAATGTTTCATTGTTCATTTTATTGCCGATGAATATACCTTTGAATTTGTTGATTTAGGGTGTGTATTAATAATTTTCAACACTTGAACGTCTCATATTTTATTTCGAAAGCAATTGTACGCATCATAGATAATGACATAAACACTAGAGTGTTGAGTTATTGTTTCTATTTAGTTATTTATTTAACTGCGGGTAGTTACTCGTTTTGACAGAAATTTATGTTGTTTGTTTTTCAAATATCGATCTTACAATTTACCTAATGGTAAGTGGGCTATTGAAGCCCATGTATACCTGCAACTTTCAACATAAACAGCTGCAAGCATCCCTAAGGATTAAGGTGATCCACCTCGCAGCCTAGAATTGACAATGTTGTTGTACGAGTATGTATTATCATTCATATCGGGACACGGTAGTAAGAGCATTATTGTTCGGGTCGAGTGAGTTGGTATTCTAGACAGAAAAGCGGTACAGCACCTGGTAATGTTATAATATTGTTGTTGATAAAATAATAGACACTACGATCATACATAAAAATATAGGATTAAGTACATATTTTTCATTGAAATATTATTAAGAACTTTTACTGCAATAATACATAAAACATTCGTAGGGTTTAATTGATTAAGATCGAATTTTCTTATACACAAAAATACGACAACCGTTTTCAATCTCAAAACAATTCTTCTCGGGCAGACGAAACAGAAATCGAAACAGAAGAAACCGAGCCGCCTCCAGAAATAATCACAGAAGAGAACATTTCCGGTATACCCGCAGTGAACGATTCTTCAGTTTTATTTATACGTTATCTCACACGTAAGTTGATGTAATAGTAACAGATTAATTCTTCTGTTTCAGAGATTGTTCCTGATTCCGCTGTGTTATCCTACACCGCAGAGAACGATTACGATTTACGATTGTAAATATTATGTCCGCCCAATATGCAGTGTCCAAAGTTAAAGAATGATATGAGATATGAAAGAATGAAATCAATGTGTTATCAGTAATATAAAAATGTACTTTTCATTTAGATAAAATTCTTTGTCTGTTGCAGTTGTTTATCTAAAATTACTCATGTAAAAATCTTTTTTATTTTTAAGAATCTTTTAATCATTTTAGTCGTTGAGCGATAGTTTGTTTGTCGATTTTTGCATAATTCTATATATTGAACTTAACCGACATAAATCATTAATCAAATTGCTGCTATTAAAGACAATATAAGAGAAGTACTAGCATTTTCTGTTTTTTTTTGTACTATATTTTTATTAGTATTTCCTCTTCTATTTTATTAGACTATTATGGACCAATTGCCCTTGGCTCGCTGTCAATCGCCTCTAAAAATTCAATGGATTCCAAATTTCTACCGCACAAATTTGCGGTACCTACTAAACACTGCGTGTACCGAAGCATTGGCACTGTACATTTTCGAAACAAGTGGATAGTGACATTAAAAGTTCGTTATTAAAATCACACTGGCTGAGAAATATAACATTATGAATAATAATAATTCTGTCAACAGAATCCGGTATTACCATTTTTATAAAATAATGATGGTATGTGGATGTGTGGCACATTTTAATCAAATTATTAATATTATGAATTAAAATGCACATGACTCACACATGACATGCACATGAGTCATGATTACTGAGGACTAAAAATGACTCATTTCTAGGAAAAAGGGTCTCCGGATCTCTGCACTCACTATACGAAACACAGCGACATTAGCTTCGGTTTTACGCTGATATTCTCTGTCCTTCCTCATTCATGCTACAACCGTAATGTAGCTACAGCGAGTTAGTACTGCGTGTAATATTTTATTATTAATGGAACAACATGCGATATGATGACGAATGATTCAAACTCAGCAATATGTTGTACACTGAATGATAAATACTGGACAATAATTGAAAGCAATATTTCCCTTTGTTGTGCTGTGATTTCGTTCAGTAAACAGTTTTATTGGGCGTTGCTTTAGCTATAAAACACCACCAACAATTTTTAATTTGGCCATTACATCGAAAACAGAGTCGGCTTGTGCGTTTAGTTCTGTTTGAGCATTAAAATTGTCTAAATCGTAAATTTAATGTACTGATTTGTATTATTTTTATTATTGTGATAATTTCTAAACGTGATTTTTGAAGTTTCCAAGGTATTTTTGGTATGGTTAGCACAACACAACAAAAACTCTCACGCCTATTATCCAGAGGGGTAGGCAGAGATTACAGACTTCCACTTACAGGCACAATCCTGGCACAACTCTCTCGCTTCTTTCACAACCATATATCTACGCATACATGTTTGTGGGTTAAGGGTACTCTTAATTAGTTCCATCTTCAATATATCACCAATTTTTAAACAGATATTAAGTGATATGAAAATAAAACAGTTAAGTTACAGCCTTTATAATTTTCAGGACTGAGCACTATCATCCTTTCATTTCTGAGGGGGTTATGAGGTGATTAGTTAGTTGTGCTGCTCTAATTCGTGTTGTTGGATTTTAAGTTGTTTTCGAATTATTTCATTCCTCAGATATTTAGGATTCTTCACGCCACCCACGCCACATATTAGTATGCTCACTCTTGTCCTCTATCTGGGCCGAGGGGCTAAGATGAGGTCTACAATGGAGATTTAAAATTATTATTTATTGCTTTAAATATATGTATAATATGTAAAATAAAGAATGTGAATGTTTTTATTTAAGCGTAAATATACGCTTAAATAAAAACATTCACATTCTTTATTTTTAAGCTTTCTTACATTCACATTTTACATTTTCTTTCCTATTATGTGCGCTATTTCTTGATAAAAATCTTTCCACTCATTCAAATGACGATCAAGCGCGGAGTCGCCTTGACGAAAACAATTTAATTTTCGTACATGGTGGCGTCTATGCTACGCGTAAAATTTAATCCAGCTTAGTAGGCGCGAACGGCGTAAAAAATGGCTGCTTTTTTATTTGTATGCGTATGTCGGCACGTCCCCGCGCCCGTTTCAATCCCGCGCACATAAAAAACGTGACCATTCACATCCCAGTCCGTCGAGAAATAAGCATAATCCGTCACACGATTTTTTTCTATTGTTGATTTAAAAGCTAAAATGGTTAATGTTCCCAGCGCCGATAACGCAAGAATTGCTATCCTATTCGCAATTACAAATAAAATGTGCAGTCATTTAATTGTCGCTTTCGAAAAGAGATTACTTTTATTTACGTACGGGGCGATGGGGAATAATTTATATGGATTCAAGCTATGCCCCGTATATGACTTGTTTCACGCTTCCCGGCTTTATACCGCGGTCAAAGCGGATTTTACCTTTTTTTTTTTGATATACCTAATCTGTGCGCCAACCTCGGCGGTGTCCGCTCCATGCATATTTTAACTCATGTGTGACAATCTCCGAAAATACGTTACTCGCGTTCGTTTATTAATGTTATATTGATCGTCAGATTCTTCACTCAAGGGAGAAGCACAGATACGTATAGAGAAGTAAATAGGATTTCATTTTCTAGTTCAGAAATCAAACGCTCCCCGCGGCTCGCGTCCAATGTTTCGAGGATCCCGGGAGACATTTCGTTCTAGGTCGTTTAGTAGCACGATTCCAGGCGCTTAAGCTTAAATTTCAAATATTTCGCCGTGGGTGTATTTATTTTGTTGCTTTGTGTTTATATATTACATATTATATCTGACAAAAATGAGTTTCGGTGAGTTATTGTGTGCGCGACTAGGAATGTTGCTAAATGTTACATATGTATTTATACTTTTAACATGGTGTCGATACAGTTTACAATACAAGGTGTTAAATAAGAGTTGTACAATGATGCCACACAATCATTTTTGTGCGTTTTATTTATAAAACAAACTTAAGAATCATATTTTAACTTAAAAACCAAAATTTTTCAATTCATAGTTCAAAATGATCAAATAGCCCTACATCGCTAAAAGGCAAAGAACCACTGATGTAAGTATATGATCTTGATTACTATGGGTTACAGTCACCTGTAGTCTCTTACCATAAAATGGACTGTATAATTGTTTTTGAAACTGACTGATTTTTTTCACATCATTTAAATTTTAGAGTTTACCTTTACGCAATTTATTGAAAGTCGTCTTACGCGGGGTTAATACTGTTATGGGGGCCAGGAGTTCGCATGTTCGCATGTTCATGGTGGAAAATTAGATAGAGATCGGTTCGCTTGACTAAAAGCCTTAATGATTATATTGCCCCTTGAGAAATGACCTAATTTAGAACGTGATGATCTACATAATTCACTTTAGGAAATAATCTCTCATCAGATCTATTTCTTTAATAATGGACACTGCATATATACCTAAGTAGTATATATTTTTGCCAACACAATCTTTAATATTATATTTTTTCATTGTTTAGCGGTTTAAAATTACGCCTTCGCTGCTTGATCGACATTTTCAAAGATATCTCACCACTGAGGTGTATAATATAATATTGTAATCCGACATCAAATGACCCTCGACATTTACTGGACACATTTCACTGTCCTATAAAATTGTGTTCTTTTGTATCGAATGAGCAATAGAGAATAAACCTTTTTAGTGACTGATCTAGGTTGTTTTTTGTGTGCACACAGATCCACCCGAGATCACGATCCGCCCACGGAACCTGCAGGTACGAGCGAACGGAATCGCCGCGTTCTACTGCGCTGTCCGGGGTGACCCTATACCAAACATTCAGTGGCGGAAGAACGGCAAGCGAGTTTCTAGTAAGTATTTCATATATATTTTTTATTAATCAATGCTTAGCAATGTTTCGTTTTTTACGTTGGTGAGCCATTCTGCAGGTATATTATGTTTGCAGCACTAATGGGTGAGTGTCAAACAGCAGCATAATGTTGCTGAGTTTCGTATGGTGAGTGTAGCTTTACCGGAAACGAGAAGACATATCATCTTAGTCCTCAGGGATGACAACCCATCTGCATTTTGATTCTTAATCGAGGATAGGTGTAGATGTCTAAGGGCCATAGCATCCACTTACCATCAGGTGGACTGTCTGCTCGTTTGTTAACCTTGTTCTACAAAAAAAATAGCAGTGAAGACAAGGATCGTGAGGAAATCTACATGCCTGCGAATTTTAAAAATGTATTAATTATTAATATAGTAGGTAGTAAATGAAAGTTTCTAATTATTTTAAATCATTCATTGATTAAAGCCTATCAAAAGTTCATTGCTCTCCAGAGATCGCAACCGCAACGTTTTATTTTTTTTAGTTGATATCAGAAAGATGCTGCTTCCTATCTCCGGTTACGATTTCTCTCTGTCGCCTCTTATGACACACATGGCATTAAATGGGGCAGTGGATTCTTTAACGTTATTTTTATGGGATAGGGTGACAAACGAGCAAATAGTCCACCTGATGGTAAGTGGTTGCTATGACCCATAGACATCTGCATCTATCCTCAAGAAAGAATCAAAATGCAGATGCGTTGTTACCCGTGAGGACTAAAAGGGAATGCCTCTCTTCCAGTAAAAAGTGTCTCCGGTTCACTACACTCACCATACGAAACACAGAAGTGTTGAGCTGCTACTTTACGCTGGTATTCTGTGAGAGCGTGGTCCTTCCACAGTCGAGCCGACCCATACGTCCTAGAGAGCGTGGTGATACAACTATACTACTAATATAGCTTCAGCATGGCTCTACCACGTATCTCAAAAATTTCATTGAAATCATTTCAGTAGTTTACTAGTTCATCGCGGACAAACAATGTGACACGTAATTTTTAAATATAAAGATTAATAAATATTTTTCAATAATACTGGATTGTACATCTGACGTTTCACACGTAGAGCAAATTAGTATTATAATAAGATTTGTCTATTTTAACACAGAAAATAGAAAGTTGGAAATAAGGGAGCATTTCATAGCTTTCTGTCCAATTATCGATATAACTGGCACTGGATTAACGTTATTTATAGTAGAAAAACTAGCCGAAATTAATTTAAACATAAACAACTTAAGGAGACAGGGCTATGATAATGGATCAAATATGCGCGGTAAGAATAATGGTCTTCAAAAAAAGATTGCTGAATCTAAATCTAGTGCGCTAGCCATAGTTTAAATTTAATAGAAAACGACGCTGCCAATCTCAATCATCATACGACTGCATTGTCGAACTGAACTGAACTGCATCGACCTCTACCAAAAGATGGAATATATTAAAAAAATATGTGACCTTAAAACCATTGTCTGAAACAAGATGATCAAGCAGAATAGATGCTATCAAACCGCTGTTTACAAATTTACCAGAAATTTATCATGCCTTATATACGTGGGAGAACCATGCTGCAGCTATATTAGTAGTATAGTTGTAGCACGAATGGGTCGGCTCGACCGGGGAAGGACCACGCTCCCACAGAATACCAGCGTCAAATAGCAGTTTAAAACTGCTGTTTTATATGGTGAGTGTAGAGAACCGGAGACACTTTTTACTGGAAAAGAGGCATTCCATCTTAGTCCTCACGGGTGACAACGCATCTACATTTTGATTCGCAAGCGAGGATAGATGTAGATGTCTATGGGCCACAGCAACCACTAACCATCAGGTGGACTGTGTGCTCGTTTGTCATCCTATCCTATAAAAAAGAACTTTATTGTTTTTACTTTTTTATAAATAATAATTTTAAATACCGTTACCGTGTAGTCCACTACCCCATATCATCCCATGGGTGTCGTAAGAGGCGACAAAGGGAACAAATCAGAAGATGGGCAGCAACGTATTATACGTGGTAGAGCCATGCTGCAACTATATTTGTAATATAGTTGTAGTACGAATGGGTCGGCCCGACCGGGGAAGAACCACGCTCTCACAGAATACCAGCGTAAAATGGCAGCTTGGCACTGCTGTGTTTCGTATGGTGAGTGTAGAGAACCGGAAACCCATTCCACTGGAAAAGAGGCATTCCATCTTGTCCCTCACGGGTGACGACGTACCTGCATTTTTCTTTATTGAGGATAAATGTAGATGTCTATGGGCCACAGCAACCACTTACCATCAGGTGGACTGTGCGCTCGTTTGTCATCCTATCCTATATAAAAAAACGTCTTCCTAATATCGACTAATAATAAAAAAACAGCGGTTGCCGACCCGCTTGCCAAGCGTGACAACTGAAATAAATATATAACATAAATTGCCTCATAGGGGATCCCCTATGAGGCAATTTATGGAGGAGGCTTATGTTCAGCAGTGGACTTTAATAGGCTGCAACGGTAAAGGCAAGAATTTAAGATCTTCTAACCTAAGATCACTAAAGTGCCAAAGATCACGTTGACGATGATATACACGCCGTTGCTCTTACATTTTTAGTTCGTGATTGAAATGTAAAAAGGAGCATTTTCGGCCCATAAATATCTGGAGCCGGTAATGACGCCCATAAGCCCGGAGGCAATGAGCTGAAAAAAACGTATCGCCCGTCGACCACGCACGCGAAAACCTTCCTTACACGTCCCCATTCATCCCCCCTCTAAATAGTTTGATCGGGCCGCCATGAAAAATGTAATAGCGTCGATCATCCGACCGGAGAGCGGCAACCATAAAAGAATAATGACCGCGATCATACGTACCGATCTCATTTCATATTCTATGTGTTTTATCTGACTTTAGTCGCGATTTGTCGCACCGACGACCCGGCCTGCCGATCCATCAAATCTGTCGACGATTGGGTAAACTGTAGATTTTGTTTCTTTCATTTCTTTCAATGGACGTATAAGATTTATCGCTCTTAGATAGCATTGTTGATGAGAAAACTGATTGGGACATATAAAAGAAATATGTAGCGGGATGACTTTGACCAGACATAAGTTGGGTTGAGTTATATAACAATTTTTTATTTAATCTAGATTCTTAGAATAGTTTAATGTGTTTAGGTAATTTTAATTTGTATAATTTTACCATGGAAGCTCAAGGTCGCTCAGCGAGCTATGGAGAGGGCTATGCTCGGAGTTTCTCTGCGTGATAAACTTAGGAATGTGGTTATCCGCAGTAAAACCAGAGTAACCGACATAGCCCAACGGATTAGTAAGCTGAAGTGGCAGACGACCTGGTAAGACATGCAGGAAGTCGATGGATGCAGGTGGCTCAGGACCGTGCTTTGTGGCATAGTGTGGGCGAGGCCTATGTTCAGCAGTGGACTTGTGAAGAGCTGTAATGATGATAATGATGATAATTTTACCATGTAGTGGTGGTGTAAGAACATCCACCACCCCCTATCATCCCGTGGGCGTCGTAAAAACTGTGGTTGCCAACCCGCTTGCCAAGCGTGGCAACTATGGAAAGTATCCTCCCTATGAGGCAATCTATGGCGGAGGCCAGTGTTCAGCAGTGGACTTTGATAGGCTATAACGATAAACAAATTTAATTAAATGAATATATCTTAGGAATAATTTCAAATGACGTTTTTGTAATTCTCTAATGCGTAATAACAATATGAATTACGTATTCTGAAGTGATTATACACTAATGGTTTGACACATTCAATATTCCTTCAGTTCCATTAATTTACACAATTACTTTTAATTAAATAATCGATCACATGGTAGAGCAAAGTTGGGAACGACTATTAAAAAGATCAAAGTGTCTCAGCATGATATAATTAGAGATATTTAACATAGTCTGGAGGACAGACAAATACATACGCGTTGAATATTTATGTAAATTACTTTTTACCTAGTGTGTATATATAAATTTATTAAATGTTATTTGCTTCAGGGCCGAATTTTCATCATCCGATAAAAGTTAGGTGTCAAATAAATTATAACTTGACTGAATATAAAAGTGATACAATTGATTTATTTGTTTCATACAACTGTAATATTCAATTTATTCATGTTGTACTTTATTCTATGAATAACTTTTATCTGTTAATTAACTAAATTAATAGTTAAAAAAAAACATTTATAAAGACAAGCTTTTATTGAAGTGCTCTAAAAAGAAGAAAATAAACTTCAAATTAAATCAAACCCATCAATTTATTACATTACACAATTTATATGACATAAAAGCTTGTCGCGAAATTTATATATTTTATATAAACATTATTTTTTCTTAGAATTACCTACTTAGGTCACATATTACATATTAAGTAACATTGTATACTCGTTTATGTACACAGGTAAATCTCGCAGCAAGTCATTGCAAGTCGAATATAGATTAAATAAGTCGAAAGTTTGTGTAATGGAGCAAAGTTGTATCTCTCACGTCCGACTGTCATTGTCGTGAAAAAATATAAAAGGGCTTGCAAAACTTACTACACGCGAGATTTATGGAAAACTGTTTATTTTAGTAACAACTTTATGTCTTCCCTAGTTTAGAAGTAACTTTCAAAGTACTTGTCTCATTTTCCTTGTTTCTAAAATAAACTTTAATCACGCGAGTGATTTTAGTGTTGATTCCATTATCTCATTTGGCCCGTAAACGTCATAACAGATGATTATGAGCAGAGAAATTGCAGCCTCGAATAGATGTTGGCCTACTATCTCGTTTATGACGAACAAACTTGGATCGGCAACAAGGTGCATCATTAATAGGCGTGATATGTAGTACCGTCATCGCCGTGCCACTTGCTAAGCGTGGCAATTTGATGGCTCTGTGCTGCAGCAGCTTAACACTGAATAGCAACGCTGAGGACCACGGGTCCGAATCTAGCACGGAAAAAGTAATAGCTTTTTTGTCTGTGAAATTGCCGTTTCGCAGTACTGGCCATTTCAAATCAATATAATTTTTGTTTGGCTAGGAATTCTGGGTGGGTGTGTGGGTGTCGTAAAAGGCGACAAAAGGAAACAGGCAGGAGATGGGCAGCAGCATCTTCCTGGTAACGGCAAAATACAATTAAAAAATACTGCGATTGCCAACCCGCTCGCCAAGCGTGGCAACTATGGCAATATACCCCCCATAATGAAAATTACGAAGAGACGGCCCCCAGTCCCCGGCGGCCCCGCTATTCCTGGCTACGGTAGAAACCATGGTAACGGCGGGGCACGGGGTGCTAAGAATCTCCGGTGGAGGTTCGGTTGCCACCTACGACGACTCGACCTGGCAACATACAACGCACGCACCCTGAGGACTGACGAGAAGATTGTGGAGCTGGAAGAAGAGATAGACAAGTTACGCTGGAATATTATAGGATTATCCGAAGTCCGAAGAGAGGGGGAGGACACGGTAATCCTCGAATCCGGCAACTTGCTCTATTACCGGGGCGATCATCTGTCCCAAGGAGGTGTCGGATTTATCGTCCACAAGTCTCTCGTTTATAACGTTGTAAGGATTTAGAGTGTGTCGACGAGGGTTGCGTACCTTAATCTCCGAATCACCAAACGGTATTCGCTGAAGGTCATACAGGTTTACGCACCAACCTCGGCACACCCCGATGAGGAGGTGGAGGAAATGTATGAGGATATCTCTAGAGCCATGCATTCCTCCAAAACCTAATATACGGTGTTAATGGGAGACTTCAATGCAAACCTAGACACAAGAGAGAACGGTGAGCTGAAAGTGCTGAAATTTGGAATAGGGCAACGGAACCCAAGGGGCCGGCAGCTGGCCGACTTCATGGCGAAAGAGGGACTCTTTATGATGAACTCTTTCTTCCAGAAGCGGCCCCACAGGAAATGGACCTGGTCGAGCCCCGACGGTTCGACAAAAAATGAGATTGACTTCATTATGACGACCAGACGACAACTGTTCAGTGATGTCTCAGTGATCGCGAGGGTGAAAACCGGCAGCGATCACCGAATGGTTAGAGGTACACTGAACCTAAACGTTAAGTTGGAGAGGTCTCGTCTAATGAAGTCAACGCTTTGCCCCCCTCGTGCTCTAATCCAAAGTCCGTAAAGACCTTTCAGCTCGAGTTACAAAACCGTTGTTAGTGCCTAGAAGACTGCAATGAAGTGGACGATATGAATGATAAGCTCTTGGAAACTGTACATGCGGTCGGAGCTAAGTTCTGCAAGAGCCGTCACAGAAGAACACAAAAACTCTCCGATCACAGTCTTAATCTCATTGCTGTTTGACGGGAAATGAAGCTGCAGTCTTCAAAAGATTTGACAGCATACAGGCAACTGAACAGACAGATCTCCAAATGCATGCGGCGGGACTTACGCAACTTCAATACAGCCTGTATTGAAGAAGCGATCGAGCGAATACCAAGGCTCCAAAATCTTTGGCAGAGATCTGTCTGCCAGAAAGAGCCAACTGTCAAAGCTGAAGACCGAGTATGGCAGCATCGTTCCCGGGACACCTGAGATTTTGAGTGAGATGGAGAGGTTCTATGGGCATGTATGGTACACGTCATCGTTGGAGCCACACGCAAGTGTGAGTAACGATACAAGAGCGAGTCTTATCCGACACTATTCCGATGATATCCCGGAAGTCAGTCTGAGGAGATTAGAATGGCTCTCCAGCACCTTAAAAACGGCAAGGCCCCAGGTGAGAATGGAATTACAGCGGAGCTTCTGAAAGCGGGTGCAAAACCGGTACATTTAGTCCTTCAAAAGCTCTTTAATTCCGTCCTCCATGGTGACACTATTCCGGAGGCTTGGAACAGAATTACGGTGGTCTTGTTCTTCAAGAAAGGCGATAACGCTCTCTTGATTGCTCTCTTCTGGCCGTAAGAGGACGCTCAAGCTCGCTTAGCGAGCTGTGGAGAGGGCTATACTTGAGGTATGTCTGCGTGATAAATTTAGAAATGAGGATATCTGCAGTAGAACCAGAGTAACCGACATAGCCCAATGGATTAGTAAGCTGAAGTGGCAATGGACCGACCATTCATAGCTCGAAGAACCGACAACCGACGGGGGAAAAAGGTTCTCGAGTGGCAGCCTCGTACCGGTAGGCGAAGTGTAGGGCGACCCCACTAGATGGAGTGCCGACCTGGTAAGACATGCAGGAAGTCGATGGACGTAGGTGGCTCAGGACCGTGCTTTGTGGCATCCCTTGGGGGACGATTATGTTCAGCAGTGGACTTGTGAAGGGCTGTAATGATGATGATGATGATGATGGTGGTGACAAGTAAAAGAAGATCTACACTTACTTTTATCCTTCGTAGGTTCTAGAATAAGAAGAAATAAATTCTTTTTCTATGCAGTATGAATATATTATATCAAAGAAATCTCTACGTGTTTGCGATTATTAGCTACGAATTTATTACAGTTAACTTTATAATTTTCATAAAACTTTTTGATATTACGGTTCAGCCAAAAATAACTCTGACTCTAAATTTTTAATTATAATCAGGCCTCTATAACTTTATAACTTTATTAATGCTCAAGATAAAGTTTGTGTGACCGTTTTTGCGTAAAAAGTACCCCTTTAGAAGTTTAATAAATTCATGTTAAATATTTTCGTTCTAAATATTTTATTAATATATAAATACGCTTTTAATTATTACGAAGATGATGTTTACTGGCATTTTACTAAACAAACGGTTGAATTTTGTTGTGAAGCTTCTTATAAGAACTTATTTGCATATTTTCAATATACTACTTTCAAGCTCATTAATAACGAGCGTTCTCCATTAAAATGCATAAGAAGTTTTATACTAAATAATTATAAAATTTTTATTATTTTCTAGAAAGCGGTGGGTCGTTATGATGAGGGTTTTTATTATTAATTTTGATTGTTTAGAAACTGTTTATTGGCGTTATTAAGTGGCCCGTGTAGCGGCAGTGAAAGAATATCCACTGCCCTATATTGTCCCATGGGTATCGTAAGGGGCGATAGAAGGAAACGATCCAGGAGATGACCAGCAGCGTCTTCCTAATAACAACTTAAAAATAAAAATAAAATGGAATTGCCAACCCACCTGCCAAGCGTGGCAACTATGGCAAATCTATTCCGCATTTGTACGAGGAAAGTAAGCGTGTTATTAGAAATTTGACACAAGAAAACGGAAGAAATATGTTGACTCTGATGTTATGTATGTAGACCTACCCGTACCATAATGATTTCTTATATTTACGCGAACACTACACATTGAATAAAACTATTTTTACGGATTTTATCGCGTTTAATTAAGTTATTTTATATTCCAAAACTAACGAAATTAAAAAAACATTTCAATAGAGAGGGAGGCTGGGTACTACCACCTGCTTGGGATCCTGTAGTTCATAAAATTAAAACTAAACCCAAGCATACCACTGCAAGACTTCAAGACACAGTTAGTTCATTCTGCGTAGATCGGACCAAAATTAATAATTAAAAAGCTGAAGGTACTCCGGGTTAACTTTGACATCGGGTCGTCAATCACCTCAGTCCCCCGTGACCACGGTTGCTGGAAAGCAACCGAAACTTCGGGAATTTAAAATAACTTAATTAAACGCGATAAAATCCGTAAAAGTAGTTTTATTCTACCCGTACCATGTCCTACCCGTGCTACAACTATGCTACTAATATAGCAGCAGCATACAGCAGCTATATTAGTACCATAGTTGTAGCAAGAATGAGTCCGCTCGACCGGAGATGGACCACGCTCTCACAGAATACCTTCGTAAAATGGCAGCTTGACACTGTTGTGTTTCGTATGGTGAGTGTAAAGTACCGGAGACCCGTTTTACTGGAAAAGAGGCATTCCATCTTAGTCCTCACGGGTGACAACGCATCTGCATTTTGATTCTTTATTGACGATAAATGTGGATGTCTATGGGTCACAGCAACCACTTACCATCAGGTGAACTGTATGCTCGTTTTTCACCCTATCCTATAAAAAAAAAACTAATAATTTTTACTAACCAAGAGGTCATGTGGTAGTCGTTATTAGTCTTTATTAACCTTAAAAGTTGATTTTAATGGAACATTCTTATAGTTATTTTTTTTTAATTTAAATTACTGTAAAACGGTAATTTGCACCGGTTAAAAGAAAAATATAAATATATACCATTCTGATAACTAAAATTTACTTCTAGGAAAACTTCGTATCGTTCTACAAATTGTCGAATAATCATCATCATGTAGGTGATTTTGTACAAACGCTTATCTGCCGACTTCCAAAAAGGAGACGGTACTCAATTCGAGTGTATGTTTTTTTTTATGTTTGTTACCTCATAACTTTGTACCAGGGGAACAGATTTCGATGATTTTTTTTATATGAAAGCTGATAGTTCTCGTGTGGTCCCATATGAATTTGTTCAAGGTCAGACCAATGGTTATTGAGTTATTCTTAAATAACCTATATTGAAGTCAGCTGTACAAAATTTTTAATTTTAAATTATATTTTGCATCAAATTTTGACAACGACTTTTTTTTTACGCAACCCTGCAATGTCCGCAATAGAACCAAGCTAGACAAGGGCCTCTTTTTTATAGAGAGGATATGCCGTGATCAACTTTGACGTCATTCCACATCGCTGGTTTGTGTATTTGATATCTGCTGCTGTATTACAAAAGATGCAATCACCACTATTTATTGGAAGTCGTGGGTTCTTACTTAGCATTTTCCATTGTAGCCTCTTGCAACTCCAATGTGTTTCACCCAACTCACACCTCTTACAAACAACCAACACGTACAAACCAATATGGGATATACAACTGCCTGCCACCATACTACAATATCTGTGCGCGTTTAAATGTTGCTCTGCATGTTGCAATCCATTAGCGTAAGAGAATCGTCACCTCTTCATCACATGAGTGGTGTACGAGGAGATTATGGGAAATGGCAAAAATATTCCGACAAGACTGAAGAAGGAGTGCGAGACTTGTAAAGTGCGAGTTCCCATAATAGGATAAGCCCAGCTCATGTCCATCTATGGACTTTTACGATCTCTTAAAGAAACAAAAACGTGCGTGTGTACTTATGTACAAAAAAATTACATAATATATAATAGACACGTGAACTGATCGAAAATTCGTAAGACGGACGGAGAGTAGACAGCCGGTGCGGCGTAGGAGAGGAAGTATCCCCCTCTCTTTCTACGGCGCGGCGAAAATGTATGCCTGCGCCTGCTGTTTCGTTTAGGCGGCGCAGGACGCTTGCGCGAACGTTCGTGTGTGTCATTTTTCTGAGAGATAAACTTTTTAATGTATTATAAATTGTCATGTTTGTGTACGATAGCGCAATAAATAAATATTGTATTCTACCACATAAATGATAGTACTTTTATACTGATAATTAAAGCAATTCGTGAAAAATTATTCCCTAAGCATTCCAAAATATCAAAAATGCACAACGTTAGTATTAAAGTTTTCACTTCTGCCGGCATTCCCGGAGTGGAACCCGTCGTTTATTTTTTTAAAGAATAAGGGTACAAAGCGATCACACAGTCCACCTGATGGTAACTGGATATTGTGGCCCATAGAGAATTAGAGATCTACATTTATCTTCGATTAAGAACTAAAATGCAGATGCGTTAACACTCATAGAATGCTTAGTTAACAGTAAAAAGGGTCATCGCTTTTCTATACTCACCATACGAAACCAGCATTATTTTGCTGTTTTATGCTGGTATTCTTTGAAAGTGATGTGGTCCTACCCCGGTCGATCTGACCCATTCGTGCTACAGCCATAATATAGCTGAAGCGTGGCTCTACCACGTCCGTAAAAGCACTTATAAACATAATGCTTCTTTTATAGGTTAATTCGATATGCCACTGTCACTTCGGTCTAGTAATCTTAAATGTGACAGCTGATCATATAGGCCGAAGTTTCTAATCTTGGCTGTGGTCGATGGGGTTTTCTGGTCGATTGGGATTCAGGATTAAGAAAGTTGGCTGTGTTTCACTTCCGTGCCTTGGAAAACATGTAAATCAGTCCTACTCTTTATATCTCTCCGGGCGTGTCTGATTACCGTCTTACCCGGTTATGATAGTGACGGAATAGAAAGTGCACCTGTGCTTGCGCATACACTTGAGCACTATAATCCTGTCCTATTGATTGAGATGGATAGTCAGTTAAGAACAGCCGTCGTGACCAAAATTCGGTATGGAAGACGTTAATTAATTCATTTTACATTTTATATTTTTGCTTGCTATTTTATTGTTGTACTCGTTCAAAGTTATTCAGAAAGCTATTTTGTAAAGTACAAAGTTGTTTCCCAAAACTTATCCATTTTCCGGTCCGCTTTTGAATAAGTTACTATACATTCTTACTGAGTTATGTTCAAGTAAACGTGAGAAAAATGTGTTGTACCTACGTGCGCCTGGAAGACAACAACTAAGGGTGGAAGAAACCATTTTACTTTTAAATCCGAGCGGTCGTGGAAAGACAACGATTATTCTCACTTGTTTTGAAATACATTTCCCTGACACTTACCGCGAATGGCGATTTAGCTCTGTCTTCTTGAAGTTGTATTCCACCAAGTTTGTGCACAACGTTGCATTCGCATCTGCACTTTAATTTGAATCCTAGGTAACTCGAGTTAAGAGCACGATTAGCTGCACAAAAGCTGTTCATTGTTTTTTCCCTAGCAATCTCGAGCTGTAAAATGCAAAGTGCAGAACGTCTCACAAAGTCTTGGACATTTTCGTTACACGTTATAAGATTTTCAATAAACGTTATTACTTGTAAATTATTTCAGTTTCGAGTGGCAATAAACCAAGGAGTTGTTTCTTTCTAAACGATTTTAACTACATTTTTTAAACAAGTATTTCAGCAATTTGCAATATAATTTTCTACAGAATAATTTTAACGATAAAGTAGATTGATATGAATGACTAATTAATATAAGTATTGGTATGTTAGTTATTTTAAGCCTTTTTTATAGAATTAGTCTAATTTAGACTTAAACTTTTTTATTGACAAATATATAATAAATGAATTACTAACTCTGCGGAGTCTTGTAACTGACATCATAAACTTGTGTTTGTTCCCAGTATTAAAAGTATGAATATGTTTGAGTTATTCTCCAAGTTATTTATGATTTTATGTACATACATTACATTCCCATAAATATATTGCGAGGCTTAAGTTAATATTATTTATTTCCTTAAACTTTACTCAAAAAGACTTCTTACAATTTAACATATAAATTGCACTCTTTTCATAACAAATATAGTTTTAATGTCAGTCGCGTTTCCCCATTGAATTATATAAGAAAATTAACCTATGAAAATAATAAAAATAAATTAAATATAGCTGTTTCAACATAAAGAAATTTCTAATATTTTTACAGTATATGCTACGGAACTAAGTCTGCTAGTTAATTTCGAGGAAACCATCGGAGCTTCGCGTCGATAGTGATTTAAGAGTCAATTCTCCCCCATTGAAGAACACACCGTATTCAAATGTGTAACATTAGGTTTTGTAAATTTTATACATTACTTTTACTAGTTATATAAAATTGCAATTAAGGGTTTGAACGGTGTCGACGGGCATTGAACTTGGGTTGTTCGCGGACTATGATTTAACTTAAAACACCATGGCTCTTCTATTATCCACCTCAATTTACAATAATATATATGATTTCGTATTAATCTCAATTTTTTTTTACTAGGCACTCAGTCAAGGTACCAAGTTTCGAGCATGGACGCGGCGGCGGGGCTCGGTGCGAACGGGGCGTTGTTGAGAATCGAACCCGTTAAAGCGCAGCGAGATGAAGCCACCTACGAGTGTATGGCTGAGAACGGAGTTGGAGACGCCGTCACCGCTGTCGCGACTCTCACCGTGTTCGAAGGTAAGTTAAATAACTCTACGATTGCTGAATCTTGTAAATACAGGAATTAATGACTTAGTAATCAATCTACAATCATAACATTCATAGGACTAAAACTCTTAACAAGCACTCTCTTATGTTTGACGTGAAATAAAATAATTGAAGTGTTTGTTTGTAATATCAAAGTAACAGCTTTTTACTAAATGCATAGGAAAGTATATATGGTACTTATAACAAAAACACAATTTTAAAATTTTTTTGTCTGTCTATCTGTCTGTCTGTTTGTTCCGGCTAATCTCCGAAATGGGTGAACCGATTTTGACGGGATTTTCACTGGCAGATAACTGATGTTATAAGGAGTAACTTAGGCTTCTTTTATATTAGAAAAATAATTAGGGTTCTGCGTAAAAAATTAAAACCCTGAACTACACGCGAACGAAGTCGCAGGGAACAGCTAGTAAATTAATAAGTTTATCATAGGCAAACATACGTATTGTCTTGGACTGTACCGTACGCGCCGTACGCGCCGCACGCGCCGAATTTTAGAATTCGTTGTATGGAATCATATGAAACCTCGTACATTACACCCGCACCGTACGCGCCGAATTTTATAAAATTCGGTAGGTAGGTACGATATCGAAGGACGAATGCTGATGACGTCATACAATGCGGCGCGTGCTGACTCAGTGTTGTCTAATGTTGCCAACTTTGTGGATTTTCCACTATAACTGGTGGTTTCGACTTACGTGATAATTTTTGTATTTTTATAACTTTTAATTAATTCGTATTTAATTATACATAATTTGATTTTATGCATTGATAATCAATATGAATACTGAGTTTTAAATTATTTAAATACTGAACTAAAAAACATGGTTAAATTTAATTCAAAAACCCAATTACACCTGATTACTTAATTATCAAGAAAAGTACTTACTTCATACATACAACAAGTCTTTTCTCGGGTTCAATTGGCCTTCTAAATCTTGAGTTTTCCATAGAAAGATATGGTTTTAGTACATGAAGCAATTCTTGAAGTTTCTTGTATGTTAAATGCAAATATCTAAAAAAGCGTTCATCATCATCTAATAAGTCTTTAAATAAAGTATATCCCCTTCGTATTCTCCATACAATTACCTTTTTAAATTAATATTATGTATCCAAAATCTTCTTTTTCTTGGAATTTTATTTTATTCTTCCTCTGCCAATAAGCAGGCTATTACTATATTTCTTTCCATAGTGATTTCGAGCGATCAATTATAATGTACCGTTTCCAACCAGTAGTTGAAAAAAACTACAAAAGTTGTTGGTAATACAAAAGATTTGCGTACGGTGCGGACGATGCGTACGGGCAAATGTGCACACACACACACACACACACACACACACACACACACACACACACACACACACACACACACACACACGCGCGCACGCGCACGCACACGCACACGCATACACACACATACACACTAACACACCCAAAACACAATCACGCGCGCGCGCACACACACGCACACGGACACACAATTTTATCAGGGTTGGTGGAGCCTGTTTCGAGTTTTAGGCAGACTAACGGACAGCAAATTAATTTTGTATATAGAAAGATATATGAAAAACAAAATCAACAAACCGATGTTTCTACTGTACACCAAATGATACTACTAAATGTTTTAATTACGTAGTTGGATTAAAATAGGCAATATTTTACTCATTACAACACCAAATTTCATGGAAGAAGTAGGTTTTGGTTGAGTTGTGAATACACAGATCGTGAAAAGTTCTAAAAACCGCTGATTTCAATTTCATCATCATCATCATTACAGTCGATCACAAATCCACTGCTGAACAATAGGCCTACCCCAAGGAATGCAGCAAACCACGGTCCTGAGCGACCTGCATACATCAACTTCCTGCATATCTTACCAGGTCGTCACTCCATCTAGTGGGCGCCCTACACTTCGTCCACCGGTGCGAGGCCGCCACTCGAGAACCTTTTTCCCAAGAGTAAGTATACCCACTAGCCCATATCTCGTGGTTGTCGTAAGAGGCGATAGAGGGAAACTGAGGCAGAAGGTGGCAGCAGCGTCTTTCTGATAACAGTAAAACATCAATAAAAAAAACTGAGGTTGCCAACTCACTCGCTAAGCGTGGCAACTATGGCAATATACCCCCCAAGTTACGATTTGAATTTAGTATCCTTTAAATTATCTTTGAACTTGTTTGCCCCCAAAATATTAGAATTACAGACACAAATATTCTACAGATTTATTATTTATTATAATACGAGTATGATAAGGTGAACCGGCTCATCGTTAACTTACGTACGATAATCCTCGGATATATTAAATAGAGATACTAATATTTCAGACAGGATTTATTTCATCGTGCGGAAAAAAATAGTTTAGTCACAAAGAGTAATAAGAACATAGAAAATCCGCAAGGTATCATTTCCACAGATCAGAATCTACAATAACTTTTCCCCGGCTTTGTTTTTAAAAAGATAAAAAAGTGTATACGAAAGTTTATTTTTCAAGGCAGTGTTAGCCGGCGGTACAGCGAAGTGGAATGAAAATGTTACAAAGATCCGATAGAATTACGTGACTTTCATATATAGAAGGGAAGTTGTAAGGTTCGCTTCACTAACGCTTTATGGACTCTCAGTATTGCTATTGTGCCCGCCGCTCATATCGATGTTTAACGTCAATAGGACAATCGGAATGGGAATCTGCGGTGTAATATAATATCATGAAATATATGTAAGTTAAAAGTAATTTTTTTTAACGCTTTTTGATTAGCTTTATAGACACATATGTCTATAATTCTTCTGTATAATGTATTTCTCCTAAACGGCTTGACTGATTTCGATGATATTGTTTGTGCATGTTTGAGCTGGTCCCTGGATGGTATAGATTGACAGTTGGAACCAGTATGTGGCGATGAAGTAAAGATCCTGAAATCACTCGTAAGAAGTCAGAGCGATCGCTAAATTTAATAATAAAATAAATTACATTTAAGTCAATTCGAGGTTGATGTATGAAATCAATTAAATTTCGCATAGATCTATTATTGATGATACACCGGCCATGCCAATATTTCTCGGGTATATTTCACCGAGTACCGGAACAAACTTGTGTCTGAAGTCGAGTCGTTGCTGAACAAAGTCTCGGATTGGGGGCGACTAAATCTAGTCCAGTTCAATCCCCAGAAGACACAAGTTTGCGCGTTTACCGCTAAAAAGAACCCCTTTGTCGTATCTCCTCAGTTTCAAGGCACTCCCCTTTGTTCCCTCAGCCAGTATCGGAATGCTCGGCGTCGACATATCGAGTGACGTGCAGTTTCGTGGTCACTTGGAAGAGAAGGCCAAATTGGCCTCTAAAAAGCTTGGCGTGCTCAACAGAGCGCGACGGTATTACATGTTGGCACACCGCCTGCAACTTTACAAGGCGCAGGTTCGGCCCCACGTAGAATACTGTTCCCATCTCTGGTCTGGGGCTCCCCAGTGCCAGCTCCTTCCACTTGACCGTATCCAGCGCAGAGCGGCTCGAATCATCGACGACCGAGTCCTTTCCGATCGGCTCGATTCACTGGCACTGCAAAGAGATGTTGCATCTCTTTGCGTATATTATCGCATCTACCACGAGGACTGCTCTGAGGAATTGTTCGGACTAATTCCAGCCGCTCAATTTCACTATTGTACATCGCGACAAAACTCGCGATACCATTCATACCATCTGGATGATTGGCGGTCCACCACTATGCGATTTAGAAGATGTTTTCTTCCTCGCACATCTTTCTTGTGGATTCGATTACCACCAGCGACTTTTCCGGACCGATACGACTTAGGGACCTTCAAGAAAAGAGCCTACTCCTTTTTAAAAGGCCGGCAACGCATCTGCAATTCCCCTGGTGTTGCAGTTGTTCATGGGCGGCGGTAGTCACTTACCATTTGATGAACCGCATGCTCGTTTGCCCCCTCTCCTATAAAGAAAACGTGTCTTAAATTGTTACAATTTTTCATTGCATTAAAATTATTTAGACGTAAAGCTCTAGTCGTACATTATTTTGAAAACATTCTTTTTATATGATAGGTAACGTGTTGGAAACAAAAAAAATATCGTTTGCGAGTGTCGTCTGCCGGTTTTTTTTTATAGGATAAGGGTGACAAACGAGCACACAGTCCACCTGATGGTAAGTGGTTGCTGCGGCCCATAGACATCTACATCTATCCTCGTTTGCGAATCAAAATGCAGATGCGTTGTCACCCGTGAGGACTAAGATGGAATGCCTCATTTCCAGTAAAAAGGGCCTCCGGGCACCTGCACTCACCAAGCGAAACGCAGAGGTAAACCTCTACTTCACGCTGGTTTTCTGTGAGGTCGTGGTACCACCCCGGCTCGAGCCGGCCCATCCGTGCGACAGCAAAAGCTGCCGCCTGGCTCTACCACTGTTAAAACTGTGCTCTTAATCATTAAAATGGTAATTTATCACTACGATTTATGATGTTATTTTATTACCATTACAGCCTATCAGAAGTTCACTACTGAACATAGGACCCTCCCCCCCCCCATAGGTTGGGGGATAGTTGCCTGGCTTGGCAAGTGGTTTGGCAACCACATTTCTTTGTTTGCATTCGGTTATTATCAGGAAGATGATGCTGCCATTTCCCGGTCTAGTTTCCCTCTCTCGCCTCTAAGAACACCCACGGGATGATACTACGCTGTGGATATTCTAATTCTAACACCACTACACCACTTTTTTACTTATGTTTAAATTTTACATCTTCCTTTTTGTGTAATAATAAAGTTGAGATTTCAAATTCATGTAGAAGCAATCTTCTTCTTATTTTTAAAGTACACTATTAGACTTCAAAGGGCAAAGGAACGCACCTTTGAAGGAATAATGTGCCCTAATCGTCACTCTTAGCAGACATATTTAGGATCGCGTGGCGACGTATTGCACCTTGAACGCTGCTTTATAACCAACCGTAAAGCAGTAATTGTAATAGGTACTAGCGAGCAATTCGAAATATATACTTCAATAGTACGAAATATAAAATAATTTATTTGCTCCTTGCCAGCAAGTGATAGCATTTACAAAGTCGCAATGTGTACGTAGTGCTTATGAGCACTGCTTACGTCTGTTATTTCCTTATCGCATTTCACCGCAACTTTGTGCAATGTTTACCTTAATAACTTTCAAGTTTGTTTGCTTCTTAAATCTCAGTAAGGTCATATATAAACAATGAGGGATAAAAGTCGTCTTTTAGTTATATTTATATTTTGGTTTATCCATTTCTAATGTAATTAATATAAAATATAACTAATAATACAGAAAGAAACCTTAAAGATTACATTTTCCTAAGAAATTATCGTCCCCGCTATGAAATCTGTCAAATATTTTACCTCACTCGAAAGTGGCGCCGCCCTGGTGGCAGAAAAAGTCGTGGATGCCCTCATTATTTACGCTGTCGAGCCATGCTACATCTTATCGATATAGTACGAATAGGTGGGCTCGATAAGGAAAGGACCACGCTCTTATGGATATCAATGTGAAAAAGAAAAGAAGCTTAACGCTTGTGAGTTTCGCATGGTTAACCCGGAGTCCCCTTATCCTGGTTACGAGGCATTCTATCTTATTCTTCAGGGCTGTCGTGACATTTCGATTCTTTATTGAGGATAGATGTAGGTGGCGATGAGTCACAGCATCCACTTACCACTATGGTGAACTGTGTATATTATGTATTATTTCTGTACTTTGATTTTGTTATTAAACCATTTAAAAGTTGCGATTTAATTTCCTTTTTCAAATTTATTATTAGTTTACACACTTGTTTTTTTTTTTATCGTCCAGTATTATTTTTTAAAAATGTAGATATAAATTATTTTAAGTATAAGCAAGCAACAAGGCATTGATTATACGAACATTGGCACGAAGTCGACTTGCCTCTCTGCCATAAAATCAATGGCACGAGTGAACCCGAGCAGTCCTTTCACAAATATCCAAGGCACAGTGCGATCGAGGCCGCCAGTAACGACCCTCCACCACATAAAACAAGCCGAGCGCTGACACAATGATCCCGAAAATAACTCGACCAGTCGCCAAGACGCAAGCCTTTCAATAAATAAGCATTAAAACCACGCTCGGAGGACGTTCGGTCGATAACGAGTGCCCCTAAATTGCGCCTAACGCCCTGAGACAAAATACAACGACAATTTCGGTTGTAAATGAGTGGAAATTATTACGTGACGGCTTTTAGTCGTCCGGATTTACGTTGCGAAACGGTGCAAGCGGTAATTGACGACTAAATCGTGGTAATTGTGTCATATTTCAACTTGGTCAACAAGCACGACTTACGGTATATATTTGCGACAACTACAGCGAGGTGAATTATTTTGCACATTTAGCGTAACTGTTACGATAATAAGGTACCTAACAAATGATTTCTTAAAAATTTGTGTAAATTTATTATTCATATATACATGGGATCCTACCACGTAGATATATATCTACGTGGTACCACCTAAGACTCCGCCTGGAAAGGTACCACCTACTTAACTATTTCTGCCGCCAAGCAGGACTTGCACTGCTGTGTTCCAGTCTGCAGGTTATAGAAAACTAATGATAATGACAATATGTCTTTAGCATTTTGTTTAAAGTTGGTTGCAGGTGACTTTGTGCTGCAAAAACCCCTTATCATTAGGTGGACTGTTGGTGCGTTAATTAGCTCAAAACGCTATAGTTACTAGATAAAACATTTTAAACTTATAAAAATGGAATATTTTAATGTTTCTAGAACTGTCTCACAGAATACCAGCGTAAAATAGCAGCTTAACGCTGCTGTGTCTCGTATGGTGAGTGTAGAGAACCGGAGACCCTTTTTACTGGAAAAGAGGCATTCTATCTTAGTCCTCACGACTGACAATGCATCTGCATTTTGATTCGTAATCGAGGATAGATGTAGATGTCTATGGGCTACAGAAACCACCATCAGGTTATCATCAGGTTGACTGTGTGCTTGTTTGTCGTCCTTATCCTATAAAAAAAACTGTTTTATTGTAGACACTTCCTTGTTCCAAGAATCTTCTATAAATTAGACTTGTGCCCAGTAGGTCATTTATAGGTAGTTTGATTTACGACTGAAACTTTGATTTATGATTTGATAAATTCCAAATGAGTTACGTATCTATACGAACAAATAAAATTAAAGTGCCTTTCCGTAATATAGAAATAACAAACAAGAATTAATAAATAAACTTAAATTATATTCGATTGATGTGGAAAACATGAAAAACTGTTATGAGACTGAAATAAAATGCCTTAATTCAGAAATCGTATCTTATTAGTTAAAACTGACTTTTCTCGTGCTCAGGTCGACGACCGAGTCCTTTCCGATCGGCTCGATTCATTGGTGCTGCGAAGAGATGTTGCATCCCTTTGTGTTTTCTTTCGCATTTACCACGGGGAGTGCTCTGAGGAATTGTTCGGATTAATTTCAGCCGCCAAATTTCACAAACGCACGTCGCGACTGAACTCCCGATACCATCCACACCATCTGGATGATTGGCGGTCCACCACTGTGCGATTTAGAAAATGTTTTCTTCCTCGCACAACTTCCTTGTGGAATCGATTAACACCCGCAATTTTTCCGGACCGATAGGACTTAGAGACCTTCAAGAAAAGAGCCTACTCCTTTTTAAAAGGCCGGCAACGCATCTGCAATTCCCCTGGTGTTGCAATTGTTCATGGACGGCGGTAGTCACTTACCATCAGGTGATCCGTATGCTCGTTTGCCCCCTATAAAAAATCCTCCTATAAAAAAAATTACGAAAATTTTATGTCATTTGGACATGAAGAGCCATTTTTACAAGTAGTGTCTATCTATCCGGGCTAATCTCTGGAATGGCAGAACCAATTGTCATGAATCTTTACGATGTTATGCCAGGAGTGATTTAGGATATATTTATTCCTAACTGAGAGTTTTTTTGAAATCGAAAATTGATAAAGTGATGGAATAGTAATTTTTTTTTATGGGATAAGGGTGACAAGCGAGCACACAGTCCACCTGATGGTAAGTGTTTCCTGTGGCTCATAGACATCTACATCTATCCTCATTTGCGAATCAAAATAAAGATGCGTTGTCAGCCGTGAGGACTAAGATGGAATAAAAAGGGACCCAATTCTCTACACTACGAATACCATACGAAACACAGCAGCATTAAGCTGCTATTTGACGTTGGTATTCTGTGAGAGCGTGGTCCTTCCCCGGTCGAGCCGACCCATTCGTACTACAACTGTATAATTAATATAGCTTCAGTATGGCTCTATTACGTATAAAATAATTTGTGATTATTTGAAAATTTAAATAACTCCACATTAATAGATCCTGCACAGGCAAAGCTGGGACGGGTCACTAGTATTTAATAATATATTGTTCGTTCTTCTTGACAACGAAACTGCAAGCCAACGATTTAAACCTAATTGTAGAAAGTCACAAAAGAAGCTTCGTAAACGAGTTGTACGTGATGTATTGCGAGCCATTGTTGTCCCGGGGAAGTTGCGAAAAGGAAACAAATAATAGCGGCCCCAGGCCGGCGCCCGGCGGATTCTCGTTACGCTTTAAAATGAGTTGTAATGAAAGATTGGGACTCATGATGGAACGTTTTTTTTTCTGTTACGATTTGAAAATTGAAAAAGTTTCTATTAATTTTATTCTAAGCGGAGAACTTCTATATAGTTATACAAGTCAGCTTCTGCGGATTTTGCGGTCGATAGACACCCACATCACATGTCTTCGATGCATGGTTTTATTCCTTTTATAGTATTAGCATGCGGTTTTTCGTTCGACGTTTGCTTTCGCTTCCGAACACATGGAAAATATATTAATTTTATATAAAATTATTATAAATTATTAATTGCAATCAACAATTATATTAGTGACGGTGAGAATCGAATATTCGATTAATAATATCGAATTTGGCTTGCTGGTGTACTATAGAATTTCATATTCACATTGACAGATGTCGCAAAGGTTCCTTTCTATCTGTCCCATGCATCCTATGTATGCTTTTTGATCTAGAATAGGCGTTCCCAGTTAAATCTAGCCTGAGTCGAGAATGTAAAGCAGTTCGTAAATTGTAGCCCGTTCAGTATATACCATGAGCGGGGGCTATAAGACACTATACCTACCGCATATATACTTTGTTTGCTTGTGTCGATTTCATGAGGAGTAGGCTGTTTGGTCGATGGTGGTGCACATGCATTTGATCTAGTCGTTATTGATTTACTAGCTTTAGTCTGATAGGCGGTCGTTTTTTAGCACTCAATTATCTATAATACATATAAGCAAAATTGAAGTGTTTGACTGTAATATTGAAATAACTGGCGTCTATTAAGCTCAGAGTATTTACGAGTACATGCTATAAAAATAAAGGCAACCATTTTTAAAATGTTTGCCTGTCTGTATGTTTGTCCGGGCTAATTTTGGAATGGTGAATGATGATACCTTACGAGCAAATAGAGAGCAATACCAGTAGGGATCTATGCTGTATTTTATCCAAAAAATTGAAGTTTTTTTTTTGGATAAACGAAATAATAATAAAATGTATGGTCTTTGATTATCTTAATTTAAATAACGCCACGTTAATGGATTCTGTCCAGGCGAAGCAGGGGCGGGTCGCTGGTAATTAATAATAATGACTTCCATGATAAATAAGAAATACTCACTTGTGCTTTGCTATATTATTGCATTGCTTTTTACACTACATTTACGGACTAGAACGGATATATTCGATTTTCTTAAACTATGCGAATCATACGATTTCTTATATTAACGCGAATACTAAATTAGATAAAAATAATTTAGGAGCAATTCTTGTCTGTAGATAATGTTTTACTTTCCAAGCTTATCTCGATAGGTGTCATCCCTTAAATAAATTTATATTTTTTTTCTGACGCCGATCAAATCTCGGTCGCCCTAGTACTCTCATTTAATTGTAACTTATCTTTAATTCCCGACATTTCTTAATTTGAAGCGACAGTAATTTGATGTTTAAGAGCACGGACTGCAGAACAAAAAAAATAAATTTGGTTGGAGTGTTGTGTCTGATAACCACTCAAAATTTTTGAGAACTGCGATTGTCAACCCGCCAGCCAAGCGTGGCAACTATGGCAAAATCTCCCCAAGAGGCAATCTGTGGGGGAGGCCTATGTTCAGCAGTGATTAATGGGCTGTAATGGATGGATGATGGTTGGATGGTTAACTGGAGATTAAATATTACACGAATGATATACTCGTATACGATCTACTGGTATATTTAGACACTTACAATATTTTTACAGTATGAATTGGCAAACAAGCTTTATTTATTTATTCAGCCACACTTATCACTAACATTACTGGCTCTTATGACCTAATGTTCTCAGGATTGTCTATTTTTCCTTTTATTGCTTGGAAAATATATGACACCATTGCGAAGTAAGTAGCTACTGCAACCCAGACACCTTTTTTATATAATAAGGGTGACAAACGAGCACACAGCCCACCTGCTGGTAAGTGGATGCTGTGGCTCATATAGACATCTAAATTTATCCTCAATTAAAAATCGAAATGCAGATGCGTTGTCACTCGTGAGGACTGAGATGGTGTGCCTCGTTTCCAGTAAAAAGAGTCTCCGCTTCTCTACACTTACCATATGAAACACAGCAGCATTAAGCTGACATTTTGCGCTGGTGTTCTGTGAGAGCGTGAACCCCGGGCGTGCCGACCCTTTGGTGCTGTAATCACAACATAAAGAAGACTACAATTTGATTGCCCCTGCGGGCTACGATAGAATGTAATTATACTTGCCCTATATAGACTTTAAACCAAATCGCGACAGTAGATATCTCCTACAATAAATACATTATTAAACGTAAGGTTCAGGCCATAGATATAATAATAGAATCTCTATTAACATTTCTATGGTTGAGGCACATTATTTAAAATTACTTGATTAATGTTATTGGTTTATATGTATATATATATGTGTGTGTGTGTGTGTGTGTGTGTATATGAAGTGGAAATATGTATAAAGTAACATATTTATATTATATTGTATTATTGAATAATATGTGAAAATAAGTTAGTTTTTTTCCCTTCTGTTGTGTAGCTCTCACCACACTACCAAAGGTTATCTGGCAGAGAATGCCTCTTTGGCATTAAGTTCGCCTTTGTACCAGATGTTTGTTTGTTTGAGTGCAATAAAGAATTTTCTATCTATCTATCTATCTAGATACCATGCTGCTAGGCGGCATAATAAAGTAAGGGATATCTATCCGGACGACCTCTTACCTCTAGCGGTCGACTAGCCTTACTACCGTTGCAGCTAAAACAAGATAATTATTAACTGTTGGCCCTGTCGTAACTTTGAAGTGTTCGTTAGCGGTTTTAATTGGAACGAACCGTGAGTTATGAAGTTTTTCGTGAATCCATGGTGCTGTTTCGTGCCGCCTGACGTATTTATTAATCCGTTGAAAATCACCCCGCGCAATACTAAGCGGCTTACAATTAGTACGTCAGTGAGACGAGCGAACAATCATTGCTAATTGTTGTGTTAGTTGGGCTCCTAATTATCGGCCTTGTTCATTAAAAGTTACGAAAAATAACGAAAGAAAGAATGACTTAATTTGTCCACAAACCATCGATAATTTTTTATAGAATATGGGTGACATACGCGCACCCAGTCCACTATAGCTGTGGCCCATAGACTTCTGTGATTTATCTTCGATTAAGAATCAATATGCAGATGCGTTGTCACCTCTGAAGTGTAAGGCTCTTTTCCAGTAAAAATGGTCTCCTGTTTTCGCCAATCTCGGCTCAATCGAAACGCAGTTGCATTAGGCTACTATTTTACATTGTTTTCTTTTTAATAAATAAAAAAAAGTATAAAATGAATAATTATTATAACGTTATTTCTATAAGATTAAAATCTTGTGATACGTATATAATATACAATTTTAAAACTATATAATATGTTAATATTTTTACCTTAATTGCCTATGAATAGAACATTAAATTGTAAACTATCGTTTACCACCTATTCATATCATTATTATAATAATATGATTGAATGTAAAATGGTAGCAAGCCGTAAATAACAATCCGAAATAAGAACTAATAACAATCTTATAACTTAATAAAACAAAATAATTAGCCGTAAATAACAATCCGAAATAAGAACTAATAACAATCTTATAACTTAATGAAACAAAATAATTAAATTCTAATATAAATATTAGTAAACAAAGTTAAAGAAGAATTTGACTCTGTAACACAGTATTTTATTATTGTTTTCGATCAAATAATTCGTAGCCGCTGGGAAATAAATTCGAAAAAAAATTTGTGATACCATTATTTAAATTGTTTACGAGATTAACAATTCGTTTCTTATAATTGGTATGTAAAACACAAATAATGATTATGATATTTTATTAAGTGTATTTTTTTATTTGTTGAAAAAAAAATTTGTTTGTCTTCTTTGAATATTATTTAAAATTAATATACGTCATCAAATGTGTTAGTCTTTTAGATTTATCAAAAATCTTTATTCCAAATTCAGCATAAACAGTATCAATGCCTCGTTATAACTCATCTCATTATTTATTTCAGCGAGTGTTATTTTTTACTGCCTTTGTTAGTTTACACGAGCGCAACATTTGAAACCATTTTCTCAGCCAAGTATTTTATTGCGACTTTGTTTTTAAAACGTTTCAGAAATATGAAAGTAATGGAGTTAGAGTGTGATAAATTAAGAGTTTTGTGAAACAAACAGTCTCATTATTGAGTTCTGATCCTTTTTATTGGTATGTCGGTGTATAAAATGCTCTGAGTATTGATTTCAGTTTTAAAAAACAACGAATAATTTGAAACATTGCTTCGAATTTTTGTATGCTGATTAGAAATGTAAATATTTTTGAAGTGTAAAATTCTTTAGCCGCGTTGAGCGCGCAATTTTTGGTAGACGAATAACTTATGGGTTCGCGTCACCGATGACCTTGATATGCTCGTGCTCGTCACGAGTATGTCTACTAGTATATCGGCTTGTATACATGTATACGCATATATTTTTTTTATAGGATGAGGATGACAAACGAGCACACAGTCCACCTGATGGTAAGTGGTTGCTGCGGCCCACAGACATCTACATCTATCCTCGTTTGCGAATCAAAATGCAGATGCGTTGTCACCCGTGAGGACTAAGATGGAATGCCTCATTTCCAGTAAAAAAGGCATATATATTATTGAACATACGCATATATTATTGAGTTTTCTCTTCTGTCGGCGGTCATTATAACTACTTCTGTTTTTTTTGTGTTTTTGGTCGTTTCCACTTTTATAAGCCGGTTATCCGCGATAGTATTTCAATTCTTTTAGAATATAACTGTTCTTTATAATAAGATTTTTAGAAATATCGAAAGGACCATCAGTAACTTATAATATTCCTTGTCATCGTAAGAGTATTCATTTGTATTTGTTTAGATAGGTTAAATTGTATTTTTGTTCTAATCATTTTGTTAATTAGACCAAAAAAAAATAACTGCCTCGTATTTTTCCTTACTCTGCAGACAAAATTAATGAATACAACTTCGGAAAAAGTTACAAAGAAAAAGAAATACTAAATGATCCAACATTAAAGGAAAATAAAGATTGAAACGTTCTTGGAACATCAATTTGGGATCTTCATCCCTCCCTATATATAGATTATCTCTTCGTAATCCTCGAGTCCGTGAATTCGAGACGGCATTCGCTTAACCCCGGGGCGAGGTTCAAGTTTTGATTGGGTGCGATCGCGTCAAGTCGCGATAATCCTATTATCGGCCAAGTTATAATGACAATCGCCGGGTCCATGCTAATGGAGCGCAACCGGCGCGACGGCACGAGGTGGCAGTTACTGACATAGAAGTTAGTCGCGGTATATTCGTTTACGCTTCTTGATGTACTCGTAAGACATTATCTATACATCTGTACAAGTAAATAAAATTGAAGTGTCTGTTTGTAATGTCAAAATAAGAGATTTTTACTAAATGCATATGAAAGTATTTACGGTACTTATAACAAAAAAAAAACAATTCGTAAAATTTTTGTCTGCCTGTCTGTCTGTGTATTCCGGCTAACCTCTGAAACGGCTTGACCGATTTTGACGGGATTTTCACTGGAAGATAGCTGATGTTATAAGGAATAACTTTTGTTTTACTAAAAGAAATAGGGTTCCGCGCAAAAATGAAATCCAATCTTAACAAATTTAACTTTTAACAATTTAACAAAAAAGCGAAATCGCGGGGAACAGCTAGTTATGATAAAAGTGTGTTTTATTTGTATTCCATATGTCAAGCACTCATGTCAAACACTCTGCTAACTGATGGAAGAGGTTCCAACAACCGACTGATAGCAAAAAAACTTCATCTTCATCGGTACTAACCTATTTCATAATAATATAACAACACTTTTGATGTATATATGTTTTGTGTATATATACCTTGAATATATATACACCTTGTTTAATTAAGTTGTTCACTCAGTCATTGCATGAACAACATTAATCTACATTCATTGAGAATTCCTGTTTCTAACAATCAAGTAATTGGACTTTAAAGAACAAGAAATTTTTTATCGCGCTTTCACAATTCTCAATATTATGTAGGAGGGCAAATAATATAATCGACAAAGTATGAATTTTCTAGCAAATATATAATTAACTTTTTATTTAACTTAATGGATTGTGCTGGTTATACATTAACTGTGATTTAGTTTAAACCTTATAAAACTGGTACTAAAATATAATACAATAATACAGTACAAAAACTCACGCCTGTCACCCAGAGGGGTAGGCAGAGACTACAGACTTCCATTTGGCGCGATTCTGACACACCTCTCTCGCCGCCTTTACATCCATATATCTACGCATACACGCTCGTCGGTTAAGGGTACTCCTAATCTAGCCTATTTTCAATGTATCGCCGATTTGGTCGATAAACCGAAAGGATACACTCGGCTCTTTACCGTATGGTAGCGGTGTAAAATCTACCACCCCTTAGTTCGCACCATGAGCCCACAAAATGATACTAAAATATTTTTTAATTTTCTTATGTATATATTTACAAAAGGAAAACATTTTTTTTTCAGAAGTCTATTGAAATTATTGTAAGAATCTCTATCGAAATATCAAGTATTGAATTAGCAAGATGTCCCACCAGCATATATTTTATATGCTTTTAAATTAAATTATTATTTTTATTATATTTATTATTGATGTGATTTTAAATTAAATTATAACGGGCACCTTATTTGAGATAATCTATGTAGCGTCATCCTACTAAGATTGCTGTTGGCATTTTTAAAGAATCTTCAAAAAAATGCCAATAGCAATCTGCAAGCGCAAGGTTGGATGACGCTATGCTACACTATGGGTCGCTATTTCATGTAATAATAATACATATTTATTCAAAATCGTTTTTAAAACTTTCTTTTATTAATTAATTATGAACTAATTTGACTTTATCACAAACTGTTTTTTTTTTAAATTGAAGTTACAGACGAACTTACAAGTCCACCTGATGGTAAGTGACCACTGCAAGTCCATGGAACCTACAACAATACTTCAAATAAAGTATGACATTTTACGTGGTAGAGTCAGGCTGCAACTTTATTAAAAGTATAGTTGTAGCTCCAATGGGTCGGCTCGACCGGAGAGAGACCACGCTCTCCCAGAATACCAGCGTAAAATAGCAGCTTAATGCTGCTGTGTTTCGTATGGTGAGTGTAGAGAAACGAAGACCTATTTTACTGGAAACGAAGTATTCTATCTTAGTCCTCACGGCTGACAACGCATCTGCATTTTAATTCGCAAACGAAGATAGATGTAGATGTCTATGGACCACAGCAACCACTTACCACCAGGTGAACTGTGTGCTCGTTTGTCACCCCAATTCAATAAAAAAAAACCATATCTTTTGAGTTTTTATCACAATATATTATAATATGTATATAAAATATGTTTCGCAACTATCAACCTTCTGGGTGACAGAAGTGTGAGTTTACAATAATAATAATGTTTACTTTATTTGCTCTCACAAGTTTGCATTGCTTTGTAATAGTATTGGAGGTATAACCATTTTAATTTGTGAGAGCCTGATGTTAGTGCTAGGAAAGACCTATATGACTAATCACCACACTCTCGTCCCTTAATGTAACATTTATCAATATACTTTTAACTTGAGTACACTTCGTGCGACAATATGATTTACAATTGCAGTTTCTGTAATTAGATGTTGTTTGTCACCCCAATTCTATAAAAAATACTTATCTTGCGAATTTTTATCATAATATATTATACTTGTAATATGCATATAAAATATGTTTTGAGACTATCAACCTTCTGGGTGGCAGAAGTGTGAGTTTACGGTTTTTCTTCATAGGTAAGTTGCATTTACAAACGATTTTGTTTTAATTTATACCATTGGTTGAGCCAAGTTATAGCTATTCATTGCGATAATACGCGTATAATTCATTTTAGCAATGGCACTCCACCTATGATTTTCAATATTAACTGCGATAACTACACCGCGCACGCGATACCAGCGGACTACTCATTCTATTAGGATTAAACGGTTTGGGCGGACGTTAATGCCTATAATTATAAATCACGGTTTTATTATCGATGCGATCCAGACTATTTGGTGTTACCGATCTTATTTATGACAGAAATACAGAAGTTTTGGATATCCCGAGTCATTTATTTGGAAGTAATTTTGGAAGTAAAGACTTAAATGGGTTGGGGGGCGACTCGAACTTTAGGAGTAGACAGTTTGAATAGCGTATCATGTAGAGGGAGTCATGGTTGAATAGGAGTAAAAGCTCTCATCACACTCCTAGGGGGTGAAAGTGGCCAAAAACCAAACAATTAAAAAAAATTATTTCGGCTATAACTCCGCCTCCTTTGGAGGTTCTTACACAGTCTTTACTTCCCGCATCCCACTAGTTTGGAAATAAAGACTAGAAATGAGTTGGGGGTTGAATCGAACTTTTAGGCCTAGTCATTTTGAATAGCCTATCATGTAGAGGATGTAATGGGGGTCATGGTTGAATAGGGGCGAAAGTTCTCATTACACTTCTAGGGAGTCAAAATGGCCAAAAAACGAAAAAAAATTAAAATTCTTATTTCGGTTATAACTCCACCTCCTTCGGAGGTTCTTACACAGTCTTTACTTCTCGCATCCCCCTTATTTACATATATTGATTCAATAATCAGTATGGCAACTACATTGTAGGAAGACATACCACGAACGTGAAATAGTTTAAGCTCGTCAAAATGTAGATATTTAAGACCTTATCCTGCCTGTATAACCTCGCACCCTTCCAGTTCCTTGTTTCTTAAAATTAACGACACTAAAAATAATGGATGTCGTTATTACACGGTTGGTCTACTTGCTTTGACTTTATAATTTTAAATTTGTGTTAAATTTTGTGATTAGTATAATATTGTGATGATTGATATAATATGTATAATGTGATTCATTAGATGATATTATTATGTTAAAATAGTAATACTTTGAGAGTATCTGTTCAACTCATCATCTTAAAACTTATGTATTAATATTTATAATTTAACTTTTTTTATAGGATAGGATGACAAAGGAGCATCCATCAGAGTCCATCTGATGGTATGTAGTTGCTGTGACCCATAGACAACTACATCTATTCTCAATAAAGAATCGAAATGCAGATGCGTTGTCACCCATGAGGACCAAGATAGTTTTTTTTAATAGTATAGGGTGACAAACGAGCACACAGTCCACCTGATGGTAAGTGGCTGCTGTGGCCCATAGACATCTACATTTATCCTCGTTTGCGAATCAAAATGCAGATGCGTTGCCACCCGTGAGGACTAAGATGGAATGCCTCGTTTCCAGTAAAAAGGGTCTCCGGTTCTCTACACACACCATACGAAACACAGCAGTGTTAAGCTGCTATTTGACGCTGGTATTCTGTGAGAGCGTAGTCCTTCCCCGATCGAGCCGACCCATTCGTGCTACAACTATACTACTAATATAGCTGCAGCATGGCTCTACCACGTACAAAAAGAATGCCTTTTTTCCAGTAAAAAGGATCTCCGGTTCTCTACACTCACCATACGAAACAGCGGTGTTAATTGCTAATTTACGCTCGTATTGTGTGAGAGCGTGGTCCTTCCCCGGTCAAGCCGACCCATTCGTGCTACAACTATACTACTAATATAGCTGCAGCATGGCTCTACCACGTGTAAAACTTTTATTTTACTTTTTGTAATTGTAAGTCTTGTATCTCATTAATATTAGCTTCTTTACCTTAGTACTATACTGAATGACTTGTATTTTGTATAAGTAATAAATATTTTTTTTATTTACGTTCTTATATACAACAAAATATAACTTATTGTTTCAGAAAATCAGAAATAAGATGTTATTATTCTAAGTACTTTCATGCGCATTACAATTCGCCCAAATTAAGACGTATCGATGCGCCGCACCCAAGAGCTTTCGAACAGATCGCTAATAGACATCATAACATATTGTCCCCATAAACTATTCCACTATCGAACCGCCTATAAATCCTAATAACTGCGTATTAAAGTCACGTGCGCGATATAATAGAGAGCCGTAGAAATCCACGCGACGCCCGCCCACCTGCCGCCTGCTTTAATCTGAATATAAATTATCCATAATTAAAGAGGACTCGGACACGGGGAGAATAAATGCGACCACTTGAAACAAAGCCTCGGTCCGCGGGAGAAGGGACAGGCGCCAACGAATGCGTACAATTGTCTCATTGGTATAAGTTTTAAAACACGAAGTTTCAAACTTATTACAAGCCTATTGTTTAATTGTACAGTGCAATGCCTTTTGTTCGTCGTTATATATTTACATAGTAAGGATGAAGTCCTTCGACGACTTTCTGGTTCATTTAGTGTGTACGTGTCAACCCAACCGTTAATACTAAATTCGTAACACGGGCAATGCTGCACGAGTATACCTTACTCTGCTATTGAGGTACGGGTCTATGTTTTGTTCGTTTTATCGTATTTGGTATGTTATCATGTTTCATCAGATATTAGAAGGTGAATAATTTACGAGTAAATGAATGTCTTAGTACTACGCATGTACACCTACTACATGGGTCGAAAGCTAAATTGGATAGAAGGACTTTATCACATTTCACGGTTTATATTTTTAAAATATTATTATACAATCATCATCATGAATTAAGTTATCAGCAACATCATCACAGCAAAAATTCTATCAACATACGACTTCTATACAAATAGCCACTAGACAAGCTACGGAGATAATGAGTCACCTTCTTCAATTGATTTTCTCCATACTACATAGCTCACAAATATTTTTTCTAAAATCTGTGCTGAGTCCTTATTAGTAACTGAAGAAAATTAGGTTAGTTTATAAAACTCTCTAAGATGCCAATTTTAACTATGTAGCTGGATTTTTGTGGCATGGTTTAAATTAAATGGTCGATACAATTGATTTGACATACCTACTTTTTTATACATATCCTTATTAGTATCTACTAAATATTTTATATAATTGGCAGTTAGAGTAAATTTTATCCGCTTGTTGCTTATGGCCTACACCATCATATCTCACTGAGCCCTTGTAATGCGAGCTCAAACGGCACCATATTTTTTCCGGAAGCTTTTGCGGGTAATGGTACTAAATTTGGCGTTATGTGTCACATTGGGGGACTATGAGATAGTGTTACAATCTAGATGCACGTATACGTATCCGTATCGTTAAGAGATATAATAAGGTACGTGACGGTAATATGGTCATTTTAATTTTAAGCTTTGCCGTCTTATAAAACCAAAACGAGGAGAAGAACAGTGACAAAACATAAAGTCGTAACTAATAGTTAATGTATTAAGAAAAAATTAGCAAACCAGCCTTGCAAATAACTAGGAATACTTAGAAAAATCAACTTATAATAACTAACTGCACTACACAATAATGAAATCGACTAAAATTTTTACTATATTTTCAACTGTCATAATTTAAAATTAAACATTTTGTACAACCGACTTCAATATAAATTATAAAGAATAACTCAGAAACTATTAGTCAGACCTTGATCAAATTTATATGGTACCACATGAGAATCACCTGCTTTCAGACAAAAAAAATTATCATCGAAATCGGTTCATTCAGAAAAAAGTTATGAGTACCGTCTCCATTTTGAAGTCTGTAGAAAATGGCGTCAATAAAGCAGCGCACTTTTGACCCTCTATTATTAGATTGACTGATAAAGAGCTATCGTATCACAGAGTCACCTATGCAAACAAGGCTCCATTTTATTTAATTGTTGAGTTATATATTTACATAGTAAGGATGAAGTCCTTCGACAAGTTTACGGTTCATTTAGTTACTCTACATCTCCTTGTTTGTTTTCCCCTGTCGTCTCTTTCCACACGCAATGGACAAAATGGGGTAGTGGATAATATAGGGTATTGGATAAATGCAATTAACTCAAAGAATATGTTTTACTTTAAAGTGTAATTGTAAGTTATTTTTGTCTTCTGACACAGTTAGCATATTATAAGTCCATAAAAAAATATGACAAAATCCGAAATAAGAATAAAATATCCGTTGATTTTTCTCACTTCTATAGGGTGTAGTGTTTGTTGTTTTCACGACGGTTGCGTTGTATAAGGCTCTACGTAAAATATAAACTGCTCGAAGCAGCACTTCTTTGTGAAGCTTGCACCGAACAATCCGAACACTCTTAGCAACCAACAAAGTTATCGATCTCTCACAGCCGTGCAAACTTGTTGAAAACTTACAAGTTTTAACACATTTTGTGTCGCGATGCTCTATGGGGGATATTTTTGTGTAAAATATGGGAGGAAGTTCAGCTTCAAGCAAATGTTGCTCGCATGACTGTTTCTTCTCTTATGACGATAATAAATTTATGTGTCGATGTTTACGGCGCATCGAAAGTTTTCAGCTTAATAGATGTTTTGTCAGTAGGTATCTGAATTTGTAATTTGCTTATGATATGTTATAATATAAGGAAAGCGAATTTGAAGCTATAAATCAAAATGAGATGTATCACAAAAAATGTGGGCAGGAAAACGTCGCGAGTACAAGCTTACTATTTGAATTTTGTTTTTCGTATTTATAAATATACTAGCAATCCGCTCCGGTTTCGCATGGGTGATATCTGTATCTTGACAACAGTGCTACGAATCTATTCTAGAATCAACTTAATCGCACACACAAGATACCATCAAAATCGGTCCTGCCGTTTGGGAGGAATTCAGTCACATACACACAGACACACGAATGTTATATATTAAAGATGAATACGGAGAGGATTCAGAATAATATACACTTTTCATATAAAAACTATGATATAGGTTTTTATCTAATATAAGCCAGTGCTTGATTACTGATACTATCCCACCTGATGGTTATCGGTGATGTAGGCGAGGATAGCAAAACGCACGGACTTAGTTTTCTGCCGACTTCCAAAAAGGAGACGGTACTCAATTTGACTGTATGTTTTTTTATGTGTGTTACCTCATAACTTTGTACTGGGTGAACCGATTTCAATGATTCTTTATTCATATGAAAGCTGATAGTTTTCGTGTAGTCCCATATGAATTTGATCAAAGTCAGACCAATAGTTTTTGAGTTATTCTTAAATAACTTATATTGAAGTCGGCTGTACAAAATTTAAAATTATTAAAACGGCCGTTCACTCTTGCCTGGACAATACCCACATTGTAATCGAATGGAAAGACAGATGCTGGCAAATTATTCCACTCGGTAGCTTGCAAGCATTATGAACGACATAGCAATTGTTAAGTTCGAACGCGTGGTTGTGACAACAACGGGGTAGAGACAAACGGAGCGTCTAGTTGTCTGATGGTGTCTTATTGTTTTGTATATAAATAATGTTGCATAAACAATTAGTAAAATTAAAAATTTGTACAACTGACTTCAATAGAAATACAATGGGAACTTCATCAATGTAGTCGAAGTCAATTAAATACGCATTATTAAGGATAACTCAAAACCAACTGGTCACATCTTGATCAAATTTATATGGGACCACAAGGTCCCATGTAAATTTGATGAAGAAAATTGAAAAATTAAAACAGAAAATTTAAAAGCTGGTGTTTCTCTTGTGAGAAGCACCAGCTTTTCAAGTAAAAAGAATCATCAAAACACATAAAAAATACAGTCGAATTGAGTATCCCCTCGTTTTTTTGAAGTCGGTTTAAAAAAGCAGATTTAAACGCGTTTAAATTTCAGGTCGATATGTTCTAGCGGTAGAAAAATTATGTATTTCTTGTCCAATGCACAGGAATAATAGGTACATATTACCCGATGCATATTTTCTGTGGATATAAGAAAATATTTTGTAATTAGTTCCTAGAAGCGACACCTACTGGGGAAAAAAGTTTCGAGCAACAGAATAGTAATAGCGAACGCATAATTGAGCAACCATCCACTAGATGCTCTGTTGAATATGCATGGAGTCGATCAATGCACGTACTTTGTGACAATCTCTGGTGGAAGCCTTATTTCAGCAGTGGACTTAGAAGGGTTATAACTGTGATAATAATTGAGTTATTAATGGTTAAAATTTGACATTTAACATACATAAACACTCACGCTTATCACCCAGAGAGCTAGCCAGAGACTACGGACTTCCATTTGGCACGATCCTGATACACCTCTTTCGCTTCTTTTACATCCATATACCTACGCATACATGCCCGTCGGTTAAGGGTACTCTTAATCTTGCCCATCTTCAATATATCACCAATTTGGTCGATAAACTTCGGACTAGGTCGTCCCTTCCCGATTCTGTTGCTCACTTCTGCAACATACATTTTCTTTGTCTCCCTTTCCTTAACATAAAGTTAACATTTGACAAAAAGTTTATCTAGAATTTCCATTTTATAGTAGATTTTAACTTTCTAACATCGCTGCAGACCTGCAGAATGCAGAATGTCTTCAAAAGTTAATACCGTGATGAACTTAGGTCCGGTGAATTGTAAATAATCCTCTTTTATTTAATTTACAAATTATAAAGAGAGCATCTTTATCGCTGCTTGTCTAACCCTTACGACATGATAACAAAGTTTTTTAATATTACTAACGCTTTATACACGAAAGAACATAACATTGTGGCGTCCGACACTTAGCGATATAATCAACTCATATTTAAGGTCGGGGAAAAAGTTTCTTCGTATTTTATATACAAATTCAAGACATTTTTTGTCAAAGTTTATATATATATATATATATATATATATATATATATATATATATATATATATATATATATATATATATATATATATATAATATGCCATATTGTTCGATAACTTTTTTTTTATAGGATAAAGGTGACAAACGAGCACACAGTCCACCTGATGGTAAGTGGTTGCTGCGGCCCATAGACATCTACATCTATCCTCTATTACAAATCAAAATGTAGATGCGTTGTCACCCGTGAGGACTAAGATGGAATGCCTCATTTCCAGTAAAAAGGGCCTCCGGCCACGTGCACTCACCGAGCGAAACGCAGAGGTAAACCTCTACTTCACGCTGGTTTTCTGTGAGGTCGTGGTACCACCCCGGTTCGAGCCGGCCCATCCATACGACAGCAAAAGTTGCCGCGTGGCTCTACCACTGTTCAACTTGTTGCCATCTTGCAAGTAGGGACATAATCCAGTTGCTGTAGAAATCTTGGGATTTTTGATTAAAAAAAATGCGACAAGTAGTTTAGCAGTTCTCTCTTCATGTTACGTAACACTACCCAAATAATTCTGAAAATACCGAAACTGGTGAAAATCTAAATCTGAGGGTGCAAGGTCAGGACTATAAGGTGGATGTATTATACATACCCTTTTTTTCTATTTATTAGGTTTACCAACAATTGCTTACACTAACACATCAAATTAGTACAATTACTTAAAAATATTAACAAAAGTGCTACAATTACTTAAAGGTAAACTCCGCGTGCATATAACTTTATAAAACATAAACTGATAAAACAATAAGTTATTCCTCAACTAAAATTAAAAATACATCTATTAGTAAGAATAGTGCTACATAAACTTAAAAAATAAAAATAATAAACGCCATTAACTTATACATTTATGGAGAAACTTAGAGAATATTCTGGGTGAGTCAAAGTGAATGTCGATTTGATCGCTGTATCCATTAATAACTTTGCAGAATCTGGCATATGGAGAATTCCTTCCCAATACAGTTCTTTTTAATGGTGAACTATGTGGTGGAATAGAACTGCGGGGTTATCTCGAGGGTACACGAAATTTAAAAAGTTCCATTAAACTTGGGCAATTAAATGTAGAATTAAATATTTTATGTACAAAAACTGCATCATTATACTTTCTGCGTCTTTCTAAGGTTTCCACATTAAGAAGATGTAATTTGCTATTATGCCAGAGGAACCGCTTTTCACTTCCCAACCAAACTCTCTTAATTTTTGATGATTGGCCTGACTTTAAGACGTGTGCGGTCTGACGTTATCATGGTGAAAGACCACTCATTCTCTGTTGATCAATTCCGGCCGTTTTTCTTAATTTCTAGCTTGAGTCTCATTAGTTGTTGGCAGTAGAGATCCGAATCGATGGTTTTGCCCGGCAGTGAAAGCTCATAATAAACGATGTCCTTCCAATCCTACCATACACACAGCATCACCATATTGCGTGTTCATCCGGGTTTCGCTACGTCTATGAAACTTGACTACTATTTGACCATGATCTTTTTCGCACGTTCTTATCGTGGGTGATCCACTTTTAATGACCAGTCATCAATCTTTTCAAAAATGGTTCGTTTTCATTACGTTTCAAATTAGTACAGATAGAGCTCGTGTGGTACCCAAATATCAATAGCCAAACTATTTGAAGACTGTTGACGGGAATAAAAAATAAAAAGTAAAATAATAAAATAGTCAATAATTAAAAAAAGCCGCAAAAGTGCAATGCACTGAAAAAAATCCAATGTGATTTGTTACCTTTGTATAGCAAAGAGCAATAATCCAAGTGTTTCCCAGGATTTTTCCACACTTGTAGCGTCAGTTGAGTCGATCGGAGTAACAATAGAATACAAAATGCATACTGAGAGATAGCTTTTATGTTTGCGAGATGTAACGTCGCATGCGGAGAGCTACTCGTAGCAGCTTACGGACTTACAATAATCATTTTGGTTTTAGATAGTTTTGAATATTTTCTTCCCTTAACATAACATTGTAGAGAAAGGACTTTTTATATTTAAATTTTTTATTCGTAATTATTTCAACTTAGTGCTATAATCATCATCAACATTTCTATTATCAGTTGGACATCACTATAGACTTTTCTAAGCGACTTCAAAAAAGGAAGAATTTCTGTATTTAACGATTTCTCGGACACTACTTAACGGATTTTTTATACGTGGTAGAGCCATGCTGCAGCTATATTAGTAGTATAGTTGTAGCACGAATGGGTCGGCTCGACCGGGGAAAGACCACGCTCTCACAGAATACCAGCGTAAAATAGCAGCTTAACGCTGCTGTGTTCCGTATGGTGAGTATAGAGAACCGGAGACTTTTTTTACTGGAAAAGAGGCATTCTATCTTAGTCCTCACGGGTGACAACGCATCTGCATTTTGATTCGCAAACGAGAAAAAATGTAGATATCTATGGGCCACAGAAACCACTTACCATCAGGTGGACTGTGTGCTCATTTGTCACTCTATCCTATAAAAAAAATTAAATGAATAATTTACTATTGATAAAGCTTATATCTCAAGAGTAGCCTCATTTAAATTCATAGAAAAAAAAACAACGCTATGAGTGGAAATAAGGGTATAACTTTTTTATTGTGACTATTTTGACGACATCCTAGTGACCCTGTAGTAGACCTTGTGTTGTTAAGTGTACAGAAAAGGGTGAATAAATTACGCCGAGACAGTGGCTCAGGACCGTGCCTTGTGGCACTCCTTGGGGGAGGCTTATGTTCAGCAGTAGACTTGTGATGGGCTGTAATGATGATACACTACTTTAACATTTCAAATACTCGTAATATCGGATCCCTTTTCCGATTTATTCACGCCAATTTCGCATCTATTCTAATGCGGTAACACTGACAGTGGCATACGGCGTTGACATGTAGCTTAGTGCCGGCTGTTTACAAGGCCTGCTTTGTGCCAATACTAATTAATGCACAAAGGGTTTTCGTGTATATCGCGCTATATTAAGCTGTTTACACATCGTTGCGAACACTCGGATGTTTGACTTGCCTCGATTATTATATTAACATGTTTGTATAAGGATCTTTAGATTAAGACACTATATGGCAATAGCTAACAATGTATTGAAAATAATTTAATGTGGTTTGCTCGTAAAAATAAAAGAAAATACTACATTTCGAGTTTACAACTAAACTATGTAACTCCTGTAACTCAGGTGTAAGGTGGGCGCCTTAAAGTTTTCAGCGCTAGCAATATGATTTAGATCGCGTCCACACAATGTAAGGCAATAAAGGAACATAAGTCATTAAAAATATTTCAAGATGTATCAAGCTCTATGCTCTCTGCTTCCAAGTTATACAGGCATAAATAACTCTTCTACATTTGATCTGCAAACAGGACATGGATTACAAATAAAAAAATTGAAGTAACACAATGGTAGAGCCATGCTACAGCTATACTATGGCTGTAGCACATATTCGTTGGCTCGACCGGGGAACGACCATGCTCTCAGAGATTACCAACATATTTTTTTTATAAGATAAGGTGACAAGCGAGCACACAGTCCAACTGATGGTAAGTGGTTGCTGTGACCCATAGACATCTACATCAGTCTATTCTCGATAAATAATCAAAAAGCGGATGCATTGTCACCCGTGAGGACTAAGATGGCATGCCTCTTTTCCAGTAAAAGGGTCTAAAATACCAGCTCAATTCTGCTGTGTTTCGTATAGTGAATGTAGAGAACCGGAGACCCTTGTTACTGGAAACGAGGCATTCCATCTTAGTCCCCGGGGGTGACAACGCATCTATAATTTGATTCTTAATTGAGGATAGATGTAGATATCTATTGGCCACAGTATGCACTTACCATCAGGTGGGTTATGTGCATTGTATAAAGAATAAAGTAAACTCGATCCTAAAACTTATCTTTGAACACCGCTTTAAAGAAAAAAATATGTGTATATCTATACAATCTATACAAATAAATACAATTAAAGTGTCTGTTTGTAATGTCCAAATTACAGCTTTTCACTAAATGCATATGAAAGTATATACGGTACTAATAACAAAAATATAATTTTTAAAGTTTTTGTCTGTCTGTCTGTCTGTCCGTCTGTCTGTTTGTTTGTTCCGGTTAATCTCTGAAACGGCTGGACCGATTTTGACGGGATTTTCACTGGTAGATAGCTGATGTGACAAGCAGTAACTTGGGCTATTTTTATTTAAAAAATGATTAGGGTGCCGCGCAAAAAATTAAAACCCCAAATAACACGCGGGCGAAGTCGCGGAGAACAGATAGTCTTAAATATTATTTTGGAACACTAATATACTAGTGACAGCACTGATCTGCCTACGTCATTAAGTTTAAAGTTACAAGTTCAGTCAGTGGCCACATATTATCCGACATCACTTAGTAGACATTGTGAATCTTTCGCAAGGTGAGAACTAAGATGGTATGCCTCATTTCCAGTAAAAGGGGTTTCCGGATCTCTACACTTATACGAAACACAGCAGCATTAAGCTCCTATTTTACAGAATACATCCGGCTTTAAGGATTTTTGTTGCATTTCTAACGTACCTTTTTGAAACCATCAAAACAATGGACTTCAAAACGCACCCTTTCAGATGGCTTTCAACGAACACGCGTTATTTTACACCGCATGCATTTCAGTATTCAGTGTGTAGTATATTTACCTTTCATAGCTTGAGTAAGCAAGGTGGGTTTTATTTCATATTTTATTCTATGTGTAAATATTTTATTCACAGACTAGATAAAACAATGTTTAAAGGAGGTTTTCTAATGGTATCCTTCTATCTTTATGTGCAGTGCATGATGAATATTCTCTACATGGAGTAACAATCTGATATTAAAGCAAGCAGGATATAGACTGAGGTGGGGGTTTGAGACTGTTTATTGTGGTATTTCGGAATAACATTTATTTGTTTAGGCTAAATAAGATTTATTTATCTATTTATTTAGACTTTACTAGCACATTAATTACAAAAAGGCGTAGGTACTTAGTACCGATCTAAATTTACTAGTAGACTCGTGATAAGCTGTAATGGTAATAAACCATAATCAACATTTTTTCAATACATTGTTGTTCGCAATTTACAGTTAGATGATGATGGTGATGATGATAACCGTTACAACCTATTTAAGTCCACTGCTGAACATAAGCCTCCTCCAGACATTGCCTCAAAGGGGGATATTTGCTATAGTTGGCACGCTTGGCAAGCGGGTTTGCAACCGTCGTTTGTTAATTTTTAGTCGTTATCAGAAAGATGCTGCTGCACATCTCCTAATTTGTTTTCATCTGTCGCCTCTCACGACACCCACAGGATGATATGGGGAGAGGGGGGGGGGGTATTTTTACACCACCACTACACGATATGATGATGATGATAGTAGCGCAACAAAACCATATAATTCCTAGATTGAGTAGAATAGAATAGAATAGAATAGAATAATTTTTATTCAATATACATTACATGTGTAATTCTTATTGAAAGTCATTTTTTACTTTACCACTGGTTCGAAAAAATACCCTCTGTCCTGGGAAGAACCAGCAAGAAACCCAGCGGCACATTTTTTTTAAAATAAATTTTACAATATAAATGATTACGAACTATTTACAAAATTTATTTTAGAAACTGCTTGGAAGCGACCACCTCATTCCCAGGGGTTATTATCAACCATGTATTCATTTATACTATAATAACCCTTTTTATACAGTTTCATCTTAATAAAACATTTAAACTTGGTAATAGAGAGAACCTGTACACTTTCCGGGACCTTGTTGTAATAGCGTATACATTGCCCCAAGAATGAATTACTGACTCTGTGGAGCCGAGAAACTGGCATCACTAGCTTGTGTTTGTTACTAGTGTTTACAGAATGTATATCACTTTTTTTACTAAAACTATCTTTGTTTTTGTGAACATGCATATTAATTTCTTTAAATTTATCTCTAAGAGACTCTCTCGGTTTTAGATTGTAAATAGCTCTAATGGCCCTCTTCTGTAAAACAAAAATAGTTTCTGAATCAGCCGCATTTCCCCATAGCAAAATCCCATAAGACATTATGCTATGGAAATAACTAAAATAAACTAATCTAGCTGCCTCGACACTAGTGAGACCTCTAATCTTTTTTACAGCATAGGCTGCAGAACTTAGTCTGCTTGCTAATTTGGATATATGGGGGCCCCACTGAAGCTTTGCGTCAAGAGTGATGCCAAGAAAAACAGTGGATACAACAGGGCTCAATTCCTCCCCATTTAAAAACACATTGGTATTCAGATTTTTAACATTCGTTGTTGTAAATTTAACACAATTAGTTTTATTTCCGTTCAAATGCAGATTATTAACGTTAAACCAATGCACTAATTTTGATATAGCATTATTCACTTCGTCACATTTAAATGATTGACGTTTAAGTTTAAAAATCAAGGAAGTATCATCAGCAAATAATACTATATCATGACTATCCCCTACAAGGTGAGGTAAGTCATTAATATACACCAGAAACAGGAATGGACCGAGAATCGAGCCCTGAGGAACACCCATTAGTACAGGTGACCCGGAAGAACTTTTACCATTGATAATAACCTTCTGCTTTCTATTACTTAAATATGAAATAATAAGTTTAAGCGCTGTGTTCTTGACACCATAGTACTGTAGCTTCCTGATTAATGTCTCATGGTGAACACAGTCGAAGGCCTTGGAAAGGTCACAAAATATACCCAAAGCATCCTCTGAATTCTCCCATGCACAAAAAATATGTTTAATAAGCTCAACTCCAGCGTCAGTTGTCGAGCGACCCCTTGTAAAACCGAATTGATTTTTATGTAGCAATTTATTAATATTAAAGAAACTTAACATCTGATCTAAAATAATTTTTTCAAAAATTTTACTTAATGTTGGTAGTACAGAAATTGGTCTAAAATTGGCGGGGCCTATTGTACTACCAGATTTAAATATAGGTATGCCTTTACTATGTTTCATTAAATCAGGAAACACACCAGATTCGACGCTTATATTAAATATAGTAGCTAGATAAGGTGCTAATATATCTATTATAGATAAAATAACTTCAACGGAAATCCCCCATAAATCTGCCGTTTTCTTAACATCAATAGGAATCTCTATGGAATTTAAAAGTATTAGAACAAGCCTTTACATTTTGTTTGAGCAATGATTCGGCGACAGTAGGAGAAGAATTTAATGATTTTGTTGTCAAAAAAGGAACATCAGTAAAATGTTTCTCAAAAGCCATAGCAACTTCTTGATCAGATCGCGTTAAATTATTGTTAATATTCAATTGAAAATCCGAGTTGCGCGGTTTGACCTTGCCTGTTTCACTATTTATTATTCTCCAGGTCATTTTAATTTTTTCGGATGCAGTTTTAATTTTGTTGCTTAAATGTAAAGCCTTAGCAGTGGAGCACACTTTTTTAAATATTTTAGAATATGTTTTTACATAATCTCTAAATATAACACTACTATTATTAGCCGTGTTGGCTTAAAAGCTAAGATGTATTTAGATGTTACTTTTTAAAATTAGATCGAAATATTAAAGATATTATATACACTGCAGAGGACAAGCCTCTTCTCATTTATTGGAGGGTTTTTAGACTACGCAAGAGTCCTTCGCGCTGCCTCAAAACGCGATCGCGGACATGTAATGTCTGGGTAATATTTTTTAATTAGACAAACATGCAGTTTTCCTTCATCACCGAGATCAAAGTAAATCAGCACTTAAAGTTGTAATTATAAATTTTACTGATACTGTCGGGGATCGAACCTGGATTGCTCGCATACTGTGAAATTTATGGCTAGCGCTTAACCCCCGAGTTACCATGGGTCACAAATTAGGCCTATATAAATATTAAATTACGGAAATAAGAACTGAAATACATCTCAATGTGTCAAATGGTTTTTGCTATAATTGGTTCGAAACTGCTTTCGACAGATGCTTTTACACAATAGCTATTGATATATTTAATAACTACCATGTTTTTGTAAAAAAAAAATATCACACAAAACTTGACATCAAACTGAAATTGTCTTTTATTTGCTTCTGTAAAATAGCTTACTTAGATATTTATAAGCCCGCATTACTTTCAATTTCAGACCGCCAGCGATGTGATTCTTTGTTTATTTTTACACCGCGACATTATGATTAACGAGTCCCCCGATATCACGATCCGCGGTAAAGGATAAAGTATCTTCGTCTTACGCTCTCCGAAATTGAATTTTAGATAGCACAATAAATATAAATCGTTCTTGTATATTTAATAATCTCATATATTACTTGAATACTTATAACTGATCAATAAGCTGTAGAGATAATAGGTCAGCCATGTAGATCGAAGATTCGGAACCAGCAAGCGTAAAAGTGACGATCTGCTGAGGGTTACAGTCGATGGATGCAAGGTTCAGCACCGTATTTTGTCACCATATTCCTTGAAAGAGACCGATGTTCAATAGTAGACTTGTTAAGACCTGTTTTGATACACATATGCTTACCACTTTAGGTATTTTGGTTGTTGAGGGCAGAACCGATACCCTCGCACTGGTAATGCTGTTCCCCGTCACCAGTTAATGAATTTTGCATGGCTCTAACAGGTACATTTGTTTAAAAATTGGACTCAGATCAAAAATACTCTACAATGAATTTTCATTAAAAAAAAACACTACGCAAACTTTACATAAACGAGTCATTTATAGGCAAGACCGATCACTTTGTTAATTGAAAAAAGAACCGTTGTTAACGGAAAAAGAGGAAAATAAAAAGGTAACGGATTTGTCTCAGCGTGAATTTGATATTTCAAGAAAAGGGAGAACATTGTCGAACCATTCCAATCCAATTTTCATTAATGGCCGTTTAAGAAATACGAGACGGAAATTGATAAAAGGGTTACTTCGCTGACGATGGAATTCAAAGTTAAGCTATTATTTTATTTGCGTTGTGACATGCCATCCACACAATGTTGTTCCAAATTCAGCGCAATAACATTGTGTGGATGGCAGGTATTTAATACGCAGTTTTTACGATTATTCATTTATTTATTCATTACAACTTATTAAAGGTCCACTGCTGAATACAAGCCTCTCCTATAAATAGTCTTATAGGGACCACTTTTACCATAGTTGCTACGCTTGCCACGCGGGTTGGCAACCGTAGTTTCTTATTATTTTGAGTTTTATCAGGAATATGCTGCTGCCCAATTTCTGTTGCCTCTTTAAATACGTACAGGACGATAAGAGTATTGGATCTCTCGCGCCGACACTAAAGGGCGTGGTAAACCAAAGATTTTTTAACACAAGTATTGTCTCACGCAATTTTAATTTATGTACAATAAAAAATTATATTTTTATATTTATAATGATATTACTATTTCTATTATTCTCTCTCATGTATTGCTACTTCGTTTTGAAAATCTAATCGGATTCGGATGTTGCCGCCTGGAGTTGAATAAGAGCATATATCCATGACATCACATTCCTTACAGCGAATCAAAAATCCACTTTTGAACATAAGCTTCCTGCAAAGATCTCTTAGGATTTTGATCATAGTTAACAGTGGTAGAGCCACGCGGCAGCTTTTGCTGTCGCACGGATGGGCCGGCTCGAACCGGGGTGGTACCACGACCTCACAGAATACCAGTGTGAAGTAGAGGTTTACCTCTGCGTTTCGCTTGGTGAGTGCAGGTGGCCGGAGGCCCTTTTTACTGGAAATGAGGCATTCCATCTTAGTCCTCACGGGTGGCAACGCATCTGCATTTTGATTCGCAAACGAGGATAGATGTAGATGTCTATGGGCCGCAGCAACCACTTACCATCAGGTGGACTGTGTGCTCGTTTGTCACCATTATTCTATAAAAAAAAAGTTGTCACGATTTGCAGTCGGTTTGACAAACATAGTTTTTTTTTAATGTTGTTATTAGAAAGACAGTTCTGCCTAGAGACGGTTTAAATGTCGACCTTCTAAAATGCCTCTCTGGCGGGCATATATTATAAATTATAACTACTTATTTTGCAAATAAGGCTTTGGTGAGTTTCACTTGTGGCCCGACTACGACGCCAGTTTATTTGCACACTAATTAGGTGGGCTTGAATGAAAAATGTGAATTGAGTGAAGAAAGCAAGAGGAACAGAATCTGATAATTCTATCCCTCCCCAAATTGTGGAAGTTCGTTTAATATTTAATATATAAAACAATAATGCTATGAATAAAATTATTTATTTGAAGTTGGTATCAACTAACGATTATTTATCCAATTATATTTGTTAAAAACGTCTTCGTCTACATTTTTGTTTTGAGAAATTGTCAATAACCTCGTCATAGTTTAGAGATATATCAACAAGTTTGATTAATTGTTAAGTATCGCTAACGAATTTAATCTTTTATCTTTCATGGTTGAGTGAAGATAATTTTACACTCTCTTTAGCAAAAAAAACTTTCGCTCACTGGTGCAATTGCTGAATGCCGTCGCACATTCTTCGTTTAAGAACATTCGTGCACGCCCCTTTGTTATCTCGCGTCTCCATGCACGTGTCTAGTTTGCCTTAAGGATACTCCGCCACTGCTGCTGCCTATCTTCTTGGTTGTTTCCTCTATCCGATACCCACGGGAATATATGGGAATACATACGAACCGCATAAACTAGTATCACATAAACCTTACACCGGTACTGAAGCGTGATCTATGTGTTTAAGATATCTTCAAAATATAATAAGCCCTAACCCAAGGTGCGTCACATACACGATCCTGAACCACCTGCTCCTGTCGACTTCGTGATTGTCTTACCAACTTATGTAATTATCTAACGGGCTGATGTAGATTTGGATCGTGTTATTACCGCACGGTTCCAACCATGAAGCAAATACAAAGAGGAGACGTTGTAATTAAATTTCACTATGTAATAACGCGTGACAATATGCGGGGTGAGGGGATACAAAGCCCCGCCCCCTTTACATTACCTACATCTACCGATAAATAGTAAAACTACTCGAATCTTTCCATATCGATGTTGCTATGTAGCTTAGCTACCTTGACGGCAGATGGCGGCATGTCCACAAAATATTATAAACTATAAAAATAATATTTTGGCGATTAAAATTTCTTTATGTCTGAATGCAAAACAAATTTCATCACCTTCGTATGATTATTTTATCATTACTGAGCTCTACGTACCTTTATATTTTTAGTTCACAGGACATAAAGTGTCGCCATCTAGTGTGGAATATATTTAATTATATTTGAAAGCCGACGCAAATCACGCAAAGAGATTTTTCAAGAATTATTTTAATAAATTAGGTGTATAATTACTTACAAATGAAATGTGATGCCATCCATAGCATCGGAGCGTCTATCTCATGAAGCAAGTACATTCAGACAAAGAAATTTTAATCGCCAAAGTAATATTTTTATAGTTTTCATAATAATTTTTGGAACAAGCCGCCATCTATCATCAAGTAAACCCAGTAACCCAACATTCAATATTAAAATGAAGGAAATTGTACTTGGCTGATTTTTACGAAATGTTTAAGTTATATTTAAGTGACATTCTATATGCAAAAAATAAATTAAATGCCGTGTAGTGGCGGTCAAGAATATCCACTACCCCATATCCTCCCGTGGGTGTCGTAAAAGGCGACAAAGGGAAACAGGCAGGAGATGGGCAGAAGCATCTTCCTGATAATAGCCAAAATTTCAATAAAAAACTGCGGTTGGCAACCCGCTCGCCAAGCGTGGCAACTATGGCAAATACCCCCCAATGACTAAAGCAACATACAGACGACCCCCAGTCCCCGGCGGCCCCGCTATTCCTGGATACGGTGGCGACCATGGTAACGGTGGGGCAGGGGGTGCTAAGAATCTCCGGTGGAGGTTCGGTTGCCACCTTAGACGACTCGACCTGGCAGCGTACAACGCACGCACCCTGAGGACTGACGAGAAGATCCTGGAGCTGGAAGAAGAGATAGACAAGTTGCGCTGGCATATTATAGGGTTATCCGAAGTCCGAAGAGAGGGGGAGGACACGGTAATCCTCGAATCTGGCAACTTGCTCTATCACCGGGAGGGCGACCATCTGTCCCAAGGAGGTGTCGGATTTATCGTCCACAAGTCTCTCGTTAACAACGTTGTAAAGATTGAGAGTGTGTCGACGAGGGTTGCGTACCTTATACTCAGAATCACCAAACGGTATTCGCTGAAGGTCATACAGGTTTACGCACCAACCTCGGCACACCCCGATGAGGAGCTGGAGGAAATGTATGAGGGTATCTCTAGAGCCATGCATTCCTCCAAAACCCAATATACGGTGTTAATGGGAGACTTCAATGCAAAACTAGGCACAAGAGAGAACGGTGTGCTGAAAGTAGGGAAATTTGGAATAGGGCAACGGAACCCAAGGGGCCAGCAGCTGGCTGACTTCATGGAGAAAGAGGGACTCTTTATGATGAATTCTTTCTTCCAGAAGCGGCCCCACAGGAAGTGGACCTGGTCGAGCCCCGACGGTTCGACAAAAAATGAGATTGACTTCATTATGACGACCAGACGACAACTGTTCAGTGATGTCTCCGTGATCGCGAGGGTGAAAACCGGCAGCGATCACCGAATGGTTAGAGGCAAACTGAACCTAAACGTTAAGTTGGAGAGGTCTCGCCTAATGAAGTCAACGCTGCGTCCCACTCGTGCTCTAATCCAAAGTCCCGAAACCTTTCAGCTCGAGTTACAAAATCGTTTTCAGTGCCTAGAAGACTGCAATGAAGTGGACGATATGAATGACAATCTCGTGGAAACTGTCCATGCGGTCGGAGCTAAGTTCTGCAAGACCCGCCGCAGAAGAACACAAAAACTCTCCGATTACACTCTTAATCTCATGGCTGTTAGACGGGAGATGAAGCTACATTCTTCAACGGACTTGACAGCATACAGGCAACTGAACAGACAGATCTCCAAATGCATGCGGCGGGACTTACGCAACTTCAATACAGCTCGTATTGAAGAAGCGATCGAGCGGAACCAAGGCTCCAAAGTCTTTGCCAGAGATCTGTCTGCCAGAAAGAGCCAACTGTCAAAGCTGAATACAGAGTGTGGCAGCATCGTTTCCGGGACACCTGAGATTTTGAGTGAGATTGAGAGGTTCTATGGGCAGCTGCACACGTCATCGTTGGAGCCACACGCAAGTGTGAGTAACGATCCAAGAGCGAGTCTCATCCGACACTATTCCGAAGATATCCCGGACGTCAGTTTGAGCGAGATTAGAATGGCTCTCTAGCACCTTAAAAACGGTAAGGCCCCAGGCGAGGATGGAATTACAGCGGAGCTTCTGAAAGCGGGTGGAAGACCGGTACTTAAAGTCCTTCAGAAGCTCTTTAATTCCGTCCTCCATGGTGGCATTACATCGGAGGCGTGGAGCAGAAGTGCGGTGGTCTTGTTCTTCAAGAAAAGTGACAACGCTCTCTTGAAGAACTATAGACCGATTTCCCTTTTGATCCGCGTCTACTTGCTGTTTTCGAGAGTCATTACGAATCGTCTCGCGCGCAGATTGACGACTTCCAGCCTCCCGAACAAGCCGGTTTCCGAAAGGGCTTTAGCACCATAGACCACATACATACCCTTCGGCAAATTGTACAGAAGTCCGAAGAGTTACAATTTGTCTGGCGTATGTGGACTATGAGAAAGCCTTTGATTCCGTCGAAATTTGGGCGGTTCTGCAGTCCCTTCAGCGGTGCCAGGTTGACTGGCGGTATATCGAAGTGCTGAAGTGTTTGTACAGTAGAGCTACGATGGCTATCCGAGTACAGAACCAGAGTACGAAACCTATCCAACTGCAGAGAGGTGTAAGACAGGGTGACGTCATATCCCCGAAACTCTTCACCGCTGCATTGGAAGACATTTTCAAGCTTCTGGACTGGAAAGGATACGGTATCAACATCAATGGCGAGTACATCACTCACCTTCGATTTGCCGACGATATAGTCCTTACGGCAGAATCGCTGGAGGACCTAAGCACTGTGCTCAATCACCTCAATAATGTTTCCCAACGGATAGGTCTTAAGATGAACATGGACAAAACAAAGATCATGTTTAATGTCCATGGCACACCTATGCCGGTAGTTGTTGGGAACACTAAGCTCGAAGTTGTTGACGAGTATGTTTACCTGGGACAAATAGTCCGACTAGGTAAGTCCAACTTCGACCGAGAGGTCAATCGACGGATTCAACTCGGTTAGGCAGCGTTCGGGAAATTACGGCACATCTTCTCGTCAGGTATACCTCAAAACTTGAAAACGAGACTGTACACCCAGTGCGTTTTGCCAGTGATGACATACGGAACTGAGACGTGGTCCTTCACTGCTGGCCGGATGAGAAAGCTCAAGGTCGCTCAGCGAGCTATGGAGAGGGCTATGCTCGGAGTTTCTCTGCGTGATAAACTCAGAAATGAGGATATCCGCAGTAGAACCAGAGTTACCGACATAGCTCAACGGATTAGTAAGCTGAAGTGGCATTGGGCCGGCCATATAGCTCGAAGAACCGACAACCGATGGGGAAGAAAGGTTCTCGAGTGGCAGCCTCGTACCGGCAGGCGAAGTGTAGGGCGTCCCCCCACTAGATGGAGTGACGACCTGGTAAGATATGCAGGAAGTCGATGGATGCAGGTGGCTCAGGACCGTGCTTTGTGGCATTCCTTGGGGGAGGCCTATGTTCAGCAGTAGACTTGTGAAGGGCTTTAATGATGATGATGAGGTGTAAAATTATTTACAAATGAAATGTGATGCCATCCATAACATCAGAGCGTCTATCTGAGTAGTTTTTACACAATAAAACACAACACTTCATCTTTTTCTTCTTAATACTACGAAAATACACCGATTTGCGATTTTTTCAACACATAAGCGCACAGGACGAATGCTGACAGTCACGCCCACTATGATGACGTCAGGACCTACTTAGAATCACAGTGCACAGTTGATTATGCCGTCTCCCCTTTGTATTAGAAGACTAGCGTATAGTGCTTACAATCAGCATTTATGTTAAATTTTAAGCAATCACACATATTGTAGGTATTATGAATTGTAGTCCATTTTCTTTCTTTCTTTCTTTCTAATGGATAATCGCCCTACACTCCATATAACAGTATGAGGAGGCTACTTGATAGCCTTCTTTCCCCATTAGTTTTTTATAAGATAAAAGGATAATACGTAGAATTTTTTTTTTAATCTTACCTAAAACTGGACAGGTGGTTGATACCCTCCTTAGATAGGACGCCTTCTCCTATCACATACCCCCACCACCCCCTCCTTCATGTGTGCTCTATGGCAGTTTTGTAGCAATTTCTGCGATATGAATTGTTTGTTATTATAGCAGTTTTCGTTTAAACCCAACGTGTAATTTCGCTTCGTATCAACGCATATGAGCTGTAATGCCGCCTCAAGCGTGTTTGTTTGTTGTTTTGTGAATATTGTATTTCTAACCTTCGTCCTGAGATAACGAATACATTATTTTATACAACATCTTAATAGTGACCTTCAAGTAAAATGTAGTCAAGTATTCAAAGCTTCGTTAGATATTTATAACAATATTTCTATTGCCTCTCAAAGTAAAGCAACAATTGATTTCCAGATACAGCAAGCTCATTCTGCGTAGATAGACCTAAATTAATAATAAAAAAGCTGAAAGTACTCAGGGTTTACTTTGACACCGTAACGTCAAACACCTCAGTTCCCCCGTTACCATGGGCGCTAAAAAGTGCTCGAAACGTCGAGAATTAAAAATAAGTTAAATATGATGAGATAAAGTCGTTAATATAGTTTTATTCAATAATTTATTTATTATGAAATTGCCGTGTAGTGGCGGCGTGAGGGCCTCCATTGCCCATTTCGTCTACGGCCTGATAAAGAAGGTGGAATGAAAGATATTATTGAAAGATAGTAAATAATGTCAATTTTTTTGTGAAATGTAAACATTTTAAAAGGGGCTTTATTGTGATCACATCCATATCTTTTTCTGCCACCAGTAAGGCGCCACTTTAGAATGCCTTAAAATATTTGACAGGTTACATAGAGGGAAAGTTAAATTGTTAAGAAAATATAAAGTTAAATGTTGCTTTCTGAAATATTAGTTATATTGCATACCGTAAGCGCAAAGCGCCTAGGTATGTTCTACTAGCGCCTAAAAATCAAGATTCCAACGTTTTCTCGCATGAAATCGTATCTAGCAATTGTATTATACATATAAATGATATATAAAGCACATTGTCAGAAAGATAAATGATTGCTGAAATTATTTTATAATAATTAGATGAAAATGTATAACCAAACTACAAATATTCCTAAAAGTAAAAGAATTAAAAATCAGCAAAAATTTATGAATAATCACTGTGGCATTGTTTTGTGTTTATTGATATATACACTAGAAACCGAAGAACTTTCATTTGAAATGCAACTTTTCACTTATAGCGACACTGTGTGACAATTATTTTTACCTTCCTAACTAGCGGCATCTGGTGATCGGTAAATTATTAGCCCTCATTGGCATAGTAACTGAATCCTGCAGCTAAGGGGCACCTACAACTTACTTTAAAGAAAAGAAAGTCACGTATGTGCAACCTATGAATCTCGCTCTTGCTGTAAGGAATTAAATAAATATAGAAATAGTAAATAGACACTGCACTCCACACAGTGGAGATACTTTCCACTCCATACAGTGAATAATGTATAGCGTGGCGTGCAATGTAGCAGCATATTCGCCATACATTTGACGCGGTCGCCACTCAGGACTAACACACATGAGCACGTGTTTGTCAGACACGCCGATTGGCCCGCCCCACCAAACTTTCTCCATTGAGGCCTTACTCTTAGAATTAAATAGTAACTCGACGATTGATAATTCATTGAGCAGATTCAAACACGAAATATCTGCGAGTTCATTTGCTTCGAAATCAGGCATATTTGTTCCGTTTCAAGATGCACTCGCCGTTGCTCAGCTTGTAGAGTAACGAAGAGCTCTCAACGAACTCGTGAGGCGCCTGTCGTCTGCACTATATATTATGTACAATACAGAAACTTGTCGATAAAATAAAGCTTAGTTAAATTCTCCTTGCACATTGTTCATTTACAAGTTTTTTCACCTTGCAAATGTAAAAAATAGTACTGCAAAGTTTGCTTTCTAAAAACAGACAAATGTGGTTGTAAATTTATACGCCTTTGCACATATCTTGTTTGTCTTTGTTTTGTTTCTTCTTTTATTTTATTAAAATTAAAACATAATAATTTTATAAAACTCATTATTAAATTATTACCTCTTAATAAAATATGATAGTTTAGATAATGTAACAATAAATTTTCCCTAAACAACAAATTATTCCTGCATAAATTGTTGACTTGTCTAATGTGAGCGTTTTTCATCATATTTTTATTCAATGTACCTAAATAACGATTTATAATCATTTAAACGACAATTTTCGCATAGAAATTAAATTCTAAGGAACAAGATATAATTTATATAAGCCTTTAATAATAATTCAATCTATTATTGATATAAGCTTTGGACTTAACAATTTCCGCTATCTAAATTTTGAATTAACCAATTTCTGGAATAATAAATCGCGTGATGAAAATTCGTTGTTGTTTCTGTATAAATATAATTATTTATTTGAGATACTAAATGGAAATTAAAACAGGAGAATTATGATATTTTAATATTTATTTAATACTATATTCAACAATAAATTTTATTATATATACCACTGATTTCGATTGTTATTTTGTTTTCTAAATATTTCTCCGTTCACTGCTAAAATAGGCCTTCTCATAGATTGTCTCATAGAGTAGATTTTTTTTTATAGGATAGGGTGACAAACGAGCACACAGTCCACCTGATGGTAAGTGGTTGCTGTGGCCCATAGACATCTACAGCTATCTTCGTTTGCGAATCAAAATGCAGATGCGTTGTCAGCCGTGAGGACTAAGATAGATATTTGACATAGTCGCCACGTTTGGCAGACGGATTGGCAGCCGCAATTTTTTTTTATTTGTTATTGGGAAGACGCTGCTGCCCATCATCTAGTTTGTCTCTTACGACACGCACGTATCGATACAAGGTAGTGGATATTTCCTTACACCGTCAAAATTGAATCTCATCAAAAAAATAAGATAAATTAATTTAATTTATCTTATTTTCATTTTTATAATTATATAAATAGTTATCATGATAACTATTTATATTTTTTTTATAGGATAAGGGTGACAAACGAGCACACAGTCCACCTGATGGTAAGTGGTTGCTGCGGCCCATAGACATCTACATCTATCCTCTATTACAAATCAAATTGCAGATGCGTTTTCACCCGTGAGGACTAGGATGGAATGCCTCATTTCCAGTAAAAAAGGCCTCCGGCCACCTGCACTCACCAAGCGAAACGCAGAGGTAAACCTCTACTTCACGCTGGTATTCTGTGAGGTCGTGGTACCACCCCGGTTCGAGCCGGCCCATCCGTGCGACAGCAAGAACTTATATAATTATTATTTTATTTTGCTTCATATTTAATCACATGCGGCTCCCGGAATGCTTTTTTATACCTGTTTCATTATCCTGTTATGGCTTCAGCGTAATTATTTTGTCCACATATGTATAAAATAATATGTTAAATATCTGATTTTTCCAAATTAATTTTGCAAACAATGAGTGCAATCTTTAAGTGTGTCATATGACATGTAAATCTTGGTAAAAAACCTCCTGAACCTAGTGTGATGAAAATGACCACAGTATATTTTAAATACCAGATCCTTTTGAGGGAATATTTTGTACGAAGATGAAATCTTTTAAGACGCTATATCTTCACGACTATCATCTTTTTAGGTGATTTCCGTAGCTATGCTTTCATATACGAGTAGTATATAATTTGTTAATGAGTTAAATCAAACGCTGTCTAAACGTAGTGATTACTATAACTCTACAATAATTTTCATGTTCTGCTGACAGTTTTGAAAATTATTAATCGTTGTAAGTTAATCACTAAGTAAAATCAATGAACGAGTTCCGAACTAAATGAATAACCATGTCAACCTCACCGATACATATGTTTAATGAAATACTCAAATATCGGTACGTTTTAGCGACAGGACTGCTCCTTACGTCAATGGTCATAGTCTTTGCCTTCAATACTATTGAGTTTCTTCTTTCAATATGCTACCGCTATTGATTGGTCCACAGCACCAATCCGATAGCATTACTAAACCTTTGTCTGACTTTATGCAATTCGATAAGGATGAGAAATTCGCGAACAACTCTTCTTTGTGTTATCTATGTAGATATTGTGGACCGCTTTGTCCCATTTTCGTTAACGTGAGCCCTCTAGTAATGTACTGAGAGGATACAAAGACAGAGAAAAAAAATATTATCTCAAGCAATCGGCCTTGATGAAACTTTTTTTTTGCTCTTATATACTGTTCTGCACTTATCATGTGCTTAATACTCCACTGTCCCATACACTGCTCGAGGATGTCTTTTAGTGTACAGTGTACAGTAACCTTGTACAGTTTGTGATCATCTTTAGCTATGTGTGGTACGGAGTCGAATGTCTTTCTGTAGTCTATCCAGGTGGTAGAGAATAATGGTTTGTGTTTTACTGTATGATATCCATTAAATGCAGGTCGCTAAGATCGCTTTGTGGCAGTCTTTTTAAAAGTCCTATATTCAGTATTGGACTTATGAGATGCTATGAAGATGATGGTGAAGTAAAATTAAAGTGTCTTCATCATATTATTTGATAATTTCCCTGTCCGTGAAAAAGACACAATAGTTAAACATTCGAAATGTTCATATTTTTTTTATAGTATAGGGTGACAAACGAACACACAGTCCACCTGATGGTAAGTGGCTGCTGTGGCCCATAAACATCTACATTTATCCTCGCTTCCGAATCAAAATGCAGATGCGTTGCCACCCGTGAGGACTAAGGTGGAATGCCTCGTTTCCAGTAAAAAAGGTCTCCGGTTCTCTACACTCACCATTCGAAACACAGCAGTGTTAAGCTGCTATTTGACGCTGGTATTCTGTGAGAGCGTGGTCCTTCCCCGGTCGAGCCGACCCATTCGTGCTACAACTATACTACTAATATAGCTGCAGCATGGCTCTACCACGTACAAAAAATCATATATGACTCACGGGCCAGTGAAATGGTTAATATTGCCGTTAAAACTTTGGTTATCTTAAACTTTCATAAAATATTAAAAACGTTACCTTATAATTAGAAATGTTAATGAATATTGCAATCTTGATTAACTATAAACTCACATAGAGTAATTCTACAAAATATCCAATAGTTTTCCCAGTAACTCACTCTCCATTATTACGACCGGAACAAATTTTTTTATTACTCTCTGAATGAATAACAAGTTTTACGCTTGTTAGGCACGCACTTGACGGTTTCATTCAAAAGCAAATCGCATCGGCTTTATTTTTTCTTTTATTACATTTCCCAAATCCAAGGCGAATTCGGTGAGCGCACAATCGCGAGACGAGTGAAAGAAAAATTAAATAACTCGAGCGCTCGGTGAAACCGCGTCACGTACCTGGATGCTGTTCGCCACTTTTAATGTTCCCTAATTTTATATATTTATTTACGTTATGCGTGCGTGGGGCTTACGCACTCGGCACACATTAACATGGAAGTTTATTTTGTCGTTGCTTTTCCTGTTTTTATTAACGTCCTACGGCCTTACTCATAACAATTGACGTCAACATAAGAAATGCTTAATGTCGCTCTTTTTCTCTTCGATATCAGAGACAGGACAGATAATTAATACTTAAGGCCAGATTAATTATCATAAAACCTTTATTAGCTTATTTATTAGTCTTAAGTATTGTTATTTTATGTCTAGTTTTTACGTTTATTTAGGTTTTCGAAATTGTTGTGGAAGAGCGATACCTTTGCTACAAAATAACATTATATTTACTTACTAGAAGATCTGAAAATTGCGCCAAAGATGTAAGAAAGAAATGAATAAACATATATTAATTATATTATAATAACGGATTAGTAAGCTGAAGTGGGAAGAAAGATTGTCGAGTGGCAGCCTCGTACCGGTAGGCAAAGTGTAGGGCGCCCTCCCCGCCACTAGATGGAGTGACGACCTGGTAAGACATGCAGAAAGTCGATAGATACATGTGGCTCAGAACCGTACTTTGTGGCATTCCTTGGGGGAGGTCTGTTAGTGTCCTGTAGTAGTGTAGTAGTTGTAGTGAACTAAGACTAACCTAGTTCACTATTTGTGAAAGGACATAATGATGATGGTGATGATTATATTATGTTCTGATAGGTCCAGCTCCGGGCCTATCATAAGGTCAGCTCCATGCGTACCATGTTATTGCATTGTCATTGAATTTACATAAGTATGCCAAACTTTAACTCAATCGCATGACAGCAAATGATTTAAAAATTAATTACAGATTTTGGACTAGAAAAACATACGAAGACAGCAAGTTAATAAAACATTGTAATAAAAAATAGCATCAAGGAGTTGCGCATGCAGTGCTGTACTGCGTCTTGTGGCTCTCTTGTAATGAATAGAAGTGTTTTCTTAAAACACAAATTATGCCTTTTTCCTTAAAAATAACAAGAATATGTGTTCTTATACATATATGCATGTAATTTTAAGGTTAAGCCATCTTTTTCCCTCTGGGAAATCGTTATAGAACAACAATTTATGTTACTTTCAATGTCTTTATATTTTGGCATTAATTTGTAAGACGACGAAACAACTTGTACAAAATTACTAGTTGGATCCAATATTAATAATTATATTATACTGGCTCTCTGTACCCTTTACACCGGTACGACATAAAAAACGTTATCATTTTTACATTATATATCAATACAGAGTTATATTGCAATAACCGGTCAAATTTGCAGAGAAGGTTCAGAGTAAGTAATATAGGCAAACGGTGAAGAGAAATTAATGAAATAAAATCACAAACATTCTGTCCTTTTTATCTTTTTAATTCAAATTGCGTGGTAATGCATTATTTTAACTTATTGTCATTCATAAATATCTAACGCCTACTATTTTACTACGCACGCACATATCCGTAAGGGTCGATCGGTCAACAAAAACGTTATGAATTGGACACAGAAGAGCGCGCGCACGCGTAGCTGTTGCCCATAAATCACATTCAATTTAGGATAATTTCAATTTAGGATAATATGAATAGAAGCCTTATTTAATCGTATTTTCAAAAACTGCAATAACGGTATATCGTAATTTACACATTTGAACTTAAGTTTAAAGTTTGGCTACTCTTTGAAAAATAATCCTGTATATTATGACTGATACACGCCTTCGTACCTCCTCGAAAAAGGGAAGATAATGGTAAGCTTTTTTGTTGACACGGCACCGCTTTCAGGGCGGGGGCTTTTTCCGAAGCATATCCGACCTCCCACGTTACATCTACTCTTATCTAATAATCAAACGTAAACACCTTTGTTGTGACAAACACGAAGCTATATTCGTTTGTTTGTTCTATCGTGTTCACTTTAATTCATCTTCGCGTGTTATACATTTTTGTTTGCGTATAATATACTTTTTATATAAGGTATTATAGTTTTATTTTATAGTTATCTTTTTTATGTAACAGTAAATTTTTATATAAAATGAGCCTTCTTGTCCTATCAAAGAAGTGTCCGTCGTGCTGCTATTAACAATTTTACTGGTGGCAACGAAGATCGTACACAGGTTGCTTGTGTACTATGAAATTTGCGGTAAGCGCTTGTTACCAAGACTACATTCGAAATTTAAGTAATATAGAAATAGAACTACATAATAGGTAAGAAAAAAATTAATTTAATTACTAAAATTTAATTATATTCTTAGCTGGCCAGGCAGACTTTTAAAAAATCTCCTTTAAAAATCCTTAAATTCGCAATATAAATATTGAGGGTTACTTATTGGGATAAACACTGTTCGTTCTATCTCTAACATCAAGTTAGAGTAAGGAATACTCATATACAAAATTTCATTAAAATCGGTTCAGTGGTTTAGTAGTTAGTCGCAGACAAACTTGCAGACAAATAATGTGCACGTAATTTTTATATATAAAAATTTATGCTATATAACATTGCTTTCTAATTGTACAAAAAAAAGTATATACGCAAACAAAAATGTTACATCCCTATTAATTAGACTGGTATGCTTCGAACTATTCAATAATGTACTTGTATGTATTGCATTATTTTCTTATTATTATTTGTTTTTCTAAAAACGTTATCCCCACACTAGGATTTTGTCCTGTATCGTGAAGGCAGTTTACAAACATAAATTGTACGAAGACAAACATCCAGACCCGGCACAATTATTTGTAGGCCATACAAATACTTGTTCCGTGCGGAATTCGAACCCGCGGCTCCGAGCGCAACAACTCATTGCTAAGCCACTGCGCCACGGAGCCGTCTATTTGTATGTATTTATATATTTTACTCACAATTCCCTCCGTATTCGCCTAGGTCGAAGTTCGCTTTAATGACATTAATGTCATCATTTAGATTTAAGATTAAAAAAACCTCTAGAAGCTTTTTGGATAAAATATAGCCTAAATCACTCCTGGAATTGCTGTCTATCTGTTTGTGAAGTTCCATCACAATCGGTTTAGCCATTCCGAAGATAAGTCCGAGCAGACTGACAGACAGAAATTTAATAAATGATTATTCAAATCATAATGACATGCAAATAACCCTCTGATTTAAACAGAAGTCTGTTATTTCGATTATATATAAACTAGCTGTGCCCCGCGGTTTCACCCGCGTCATCACGTGTCCGAGGTGCGCGACATGACCTAGTTCAAGCATATTATAACGGCTAGGGTTTAAGCGTCGTTCATGATCTCATGGCGACATGGAGAGAGCGACTGTCGCAACCCCGTGCTGGGCACGCCACTATAGCGGCGATAAGATCCCTCTTTGAGGAGTGGCTTGAGAGACGCCACGGCGTCCTCACCTTCCGCCTGACGCAGGTCCTCACCGGACACGGTGTGTTCGGGAGGTTCCTGCACCGAATCGGGCGGGAGGAAACGCCCGGGTGCTCCCACTGCGAGGATCGACCGGAGGACACGGTGGAGCACACCGTGGAGGTGTGCCCTGCTTAGGCGGAGCACCGCCGTGTCCTCGTAGCGGCGATAGGCGGCGGCGACCTCTCGCGTCCGGCCCTGGTCGAAGCCATGGTCCGGAGCGAGACGGAATGGGATGCCGTCACCACCTTCTGCGAAGCAGTGATGCTAGCGAAGGAGGTGGCGGAGCGGGAGAAGGAGAGAGCAGCAGCTTTCCTTCCCGGCCGCCGCGGGAGACGCCCCGGGCGTCGGGGGCTACGTCGTGGCCCCCGGCCACCGTAGGCGCGGGCCTGTGGATGGCGAGCAATGGGTAGCTCGCCGTCCGTCCGTCTAACGACGACAGGCCGTGTCGACGGCGCGTTTTGTTCCACGCGCGCCTCAAAGAGCTGTCAGCATCGTGAAGGGGCCCGCAAGGGCCGACGCCTGCCGGGGCTGCGGGCTGTTTGAAAGAGATACCGCGGCTCCGGAACGTAAGGGCACTGAAGGAACACGGATGGTTTTTAGTCAGTAAAAGTCTGACACTCCCTTCCGCTCCACCCAGAGCGAAAGGCGTCATTTGATGATTTTCCATCCGCAAAAAAAAAAAAAGGGTTTAAGCGTCGTTCGCGCGCCCAGCCAAGTATTGAATAATTTTAATTTTACATTATCTCTTAAACTATGCGTCCAAACAACATGGTATAAAGAATAAAGTTTATCTTCATAAAATTCTCTTGATGATGAAGTAACTTTCGTTCGTAAGGATAAATAGACCATGCCTAATAATAACGCTCATAAATCACTTTTAAATTTTCGATATTTTTTGTCACAAAATAGCAAATTATGGCTTATGTATAAGAAATAGACATATGGTATCGTGGACTTTTTTTTAGACGGAGTAAAGGTCTATATTTTTCTAGAACATTGTATTTACGTATCCCTAACGATAACACCAGCGTACGCGGATAAATCATTTCGGGAGTGCTTTTTCTTCTGACTTGCTTAACAAATATCCATATTTAAGGCTATCTGAGTGATATAGCGTAATGCTAGATAGCCTATACTATTCCACATAAATCTGGCTATAATATACAAAAAGATTTTTTCAAATCGGATTGGTAGTTCCAGAGATTAGCCCGTTTAAACAAACAAAAAAACAAAAAAAAACTCTTCCGCTTTATTATATTAGTATAGATATGTATAGATAACAACAATTACCTTAATTTGAAAAAATAGTTCTCTAACAATTTTTTTAATTTTTCAATCACATGAACTTATAATACAATATGATATTTTGTTAATGAGAATCTAAGATTTACTTGATTTTCAGTATCATAATTAAAATATAAAAATATCTACGTTGTAATAGATATGCAAGTTCTGCCCCCATATCGAGAAAAACAGTGTCAAAACTACAAGTAGACTTCATTAAATGAAAAAACAAGCTTATTGAAACCACGTTAAAGCGTCCTCGAGTCGAGTTTCGGTCTTTCGCGCTGTCGAGTGTACTTGATTCTGTTTTTAGATGGAGCCAGATACAAGCCGATAGTGTTGCAGTCTAACAACTCAATAGACAATAAGTGTTTTTTCAACACTCTGTTACAGTAACATAGTTTTCTTTGCATTAATATTGAATACATACCTAATTTTAACATTTTATTTAAATACTATGCATTGGCAGCCGCATATACGGTTTCTTAATAATTTTAGATTTGTATAATTGTAAAATGTGAGAGTGATTTCGAAAGAAGAGTGAATGCAGGAAACATGGTGAATGGAACTATGCACTCATTTATGAGCAGTCGGAAGGTGTCTAACAAAGCTCGTTTGGCTGTGCATTAGGGGGTGTTGGTTCCGACACTCATGTACGGAAGTAAAAGTTGGGTTTGGCAGAAGAAACATGAAAGCAGAATAAATGCAGTTGAGATGAGAGCGTTAAGAACTATGATAGGAGTTAAACTGAGTGACAGGATAAAAAATAGTGAGATAAGGAAACGTTGTGGTCTGAAAGAAGATGTAGTGACAAAAATTAAGAAAGGTGTGCTGAGATGGTTTGGCCATGTCGAGAGAAAGAATGAAGAACGATTGACGTAAAAAGTGTATAAGGCGAGTGTGAATGAAAGTGTTGGAAGGGGTAGACCTAGGCGGACGTTTCTAGACCAAATCAGGAACGTCTTGAAAAAAGACCAGGTCAAGAGTACCCTCAACCGAAGAGCATGTATGAAGGAAATAATGAAAGTGGACGAAGCGAAACAAGTAAGGATCGTAGCAAGTGGAAAGAAGTGGTCTCTGCCTACCCCTACAGGAAAGAGGCGTGATTATATGTATGTATGTATAATTGTAATGTTTACTTTTGTCGCATTGCTCACATTGCCATGTGTTGGTGGTGTACGAGAATCTGTCACCCCATTCAGTCCCGTGGGTATCGTAAGATGCATAATAAGTGGGTAGAGCCAGAAAAAGTTTATGTTTTTTATTATATGGCGGTAAAACTATCTCGTTTACATCAGAAGTAAAATTCTCTGACCAGCAACGGGCAGCAGCGCCAAACGTGCGGGGTGTCTGGTACTGCGGTCGTCAATCCGCTTGCAAAGCATGACGATGAAAGTTATCCTCCTTGCAACGGGAAATGCTCATGTCCAGCACAAATTTATCCACTTAATTGTCAGATAAAAAAAAAATTCAAAAAAAAAAAATTATGGGTCAGTACGACAAGCTCATCAAGATGAAGTCTGACGCGCTCGAGTATTTCATTATCATAATATTTTTTTTCACATTTTCAAAAATCGGTCATGACTTTTGGTCGCGTCCAAATCGTCAGTCTTTGAAATAGGAGCTACTTGAAAGTTCACTTAACATCCCTTCTCAATATCTGACGCGCTTGAATAAATTATTTTATTTTCCTATTTTCAACCCATTTGTACGGTCACCCCCACCATGCGAACCGGCAGATTAATATTTCTTCGTCATCAAAAACACGTGGGGCGCGTACACTATCAAATATCTGAAGCGCCCGACTATTTCGTTGTGACTGTTTCTTTTTTACATTTTTGAAAACCTGTACCCACTCCTCCCGCCAGTAAAAGGAGATACATTATATAACCTCTTTTTCTTTTTGATTTTCACATCCAAAAGGTTTCCATGACGCTCGAGTAAAATTTTATATATTTTAGCCTCTTGGGATCCCCTACTATAGTAAACAGCTGCAGTTTGTTAGTAATTCTCACTGTCTACTGTCAACAACGTCTGTGTACAAACTTACCAGTGTGATAATTTTATCTTTTGATTTTCTTTAGAATTTAAAATGGATTTTTTACACAAACAAGGCTAATAACGAGCACAAAGTCTACATGATGGTAAGTGAATGTTGTAACTCATAGACAGTATTCTCGATTAAAAATCATAATGTTGTTGCGTTGTTACCTATGAAGACGTTGATGGATTTTACAATAAAAAGTGTCTTTAGATATCGTCAAATACTGTACAAAACACATCTCCGTTGTGCTGCTATTTTACGTTGCTATTTTTTGAACTATAATTAGCCAGTGTTTGATTTTAGCGCATCATTACAGCCCTTCACAAGTCCACTGCTGAACATAGGCCTCCCCCAAAGAATGCCACAAAGCACGGTCCTGAGCCACCTGCATCCATCGACTTCCTGCATGTCTTACCAGGTCGTCACTCCATCTCATGGGGGGACGCCCTACACTTCGCCTACCGGTACGAGGCTGCTACTCGAGAACCTTTCTTCCCCATCGGTTGTCGGTTCTTCGAGCTATATGGCCGGCCCACTGCCACTTCAGCTTACTAATCCGTTGGGCTATGTCGGTTACTCTGGTTCTACTGCGGATATCCTCATTTCTAACTTTATCACGCAGAGACACCCCGAGCATAGCCCTCTCCATAGCTCGCTGAGCGACCTTGAGCTTCCTCATACGGCCAGCAGTGAAGGACCACGTCTCAGTTCCGTAAGTCATCACTGGCAACACGCACTGGTGGTACAATTTCGTTTTAAGGTTTTGAGGTATGTCTGACGAGAAGATGTGTCGTAGCTTCCCGAACGCTGCCCAGCCGAGTTGAATCCGTCGATTGACCTCTCGGTCGAAGTTGAACTTACCTAGTCGGACTATTTGTCCCAGGTAAACATACTCGTCAACAACTTCGAGCTTAGTGCTCCCAACAACTACCGGCATAGGTGTCACATGGACATTAAACATAATCTTTGTTTTGTCCATGTTCATCTTAAGACCTATCCGTTGGAGACACTATTGAGGTCATTGAGCATAGTACTTAGGTCCTCCAGCGATTCTGCCATAAGGACTATATCGTCGGCAAATCGAAGGTGAGTGATGTACTCGCCATTGATGTTGATACCGTATCCTTTCCAGTCCAGAAGCTTGAAAACGTCTTCCGATGCAGCGGTGAAGAGTTTCGGGGATATAACATCACCCTGTCTTACACCTCTCTGCAATTGGATAGGTTTCGTACTCTGATTCTGTACTCGGATAGCCATCGTAGCTCTACTGTACAAACACTTCAGCACTTCGATATACCGACAGTCAACTTGGCACCGCTAAAGGGACTGCAGCACTGCCCAAATTTCGACGGAATCAAAGGCTTTCTCATAGTCCACATATGCCAGACATAGTGGCAAATTGTACTCTTCGGCCTTCTGTACAATTTGCCGTAGGGTATGTATGTGGTCTATGGTGCTAAAGCCTTTTCGGAAACCGGCTTGTTCGGGAGGCTGGAAGTCGTCAAGTCTGCGCGCGAGACGATTCGTAATGACTCTCGAAAACAGCACGTAGACGCGGCTCAGAAGGGAAATCGGTCTGTAGTTCTTCAAGAGAGCGTTGTCACCTTTCTTGAAGAACAAGACCACCGCACTTCTGCTCCACGCCTCCGGTGTAATGCCACCATGCAGGACGGAATTAAAGAGCTTCTGAAGGACTTCAAGTACCGGTTTTCCACCCGCTTTCAGAAGCTCCGCTGTAATTCCATCCTCGCCTGGGGCCTTACCGTTTTTAAGGTGCTGGAGAGCCATTCTAATCTCGCTCAGACTGACGTCCGGGATATCTTCGGAATAGTGTCGGATAAGACTCGCACTTGGATCGTTACTCACACTTGCGTGTGGCTCCAACGATGACGTGTACAGCTGCCCATAGAACCTCTCAATCTTACTCAAAATCTCAGGTGTCCCGGAAACGATGCTGCCACATTCGGTCTTCAGCTTTGACAGTTGGCTCTTTCTGGCAGACAGATCTCTGGCAAAGACTTTGGAGCCTTGGTTCCGCTCGATCGCTTCTTCAATACGAGCTGTATTGAAGTTGCGCAAGTCCCGCCGCATGCATTTAGAGATTTGTCTGTTCAGTTGCCTGTATGCTGTCAAATCCGTTGAAGAATGTAGCCTCATCTCCCGTCTAACAGCCATGAGATTAAGAGTGTGATCGGAGAGTTCTTGTGTTCTTCTGCGGCGGGTCTTGCAGAACTTAGCTCCGACCGCATGGACAGTTTCCACGAGCTTGTCATTCATATCGTCTACTTCATTGCAGTCTTCTAGGCACTGAAAACGGTTTTGTAACTCGAGCCGAAAGGTTTCGGGACTTTGGATTAGAGCACGAGGGGGACGGAGCGTTGACTTCATCAGACGAGACCTCTCCAACTTAACAATTAGCTTCAGTGTGCCTCTAACCATTCGGTGATCGCTGCCGGTTTTCACCCTCGCGATCACTGAAACATCACTGAACAGTTGTCGTCTGGTTGATTTTAGCGCATTAGCTTTAAATTAATGATTGATGGTGGATAATTTCTGGTCTTGATTGTCAAGACTCTTTTTTTATACAGGGTAACAAACGAGCATGCAAATCACCTGATGGTAAGTGGTTGCTGTAGCCCGTAGACATCTACAGCTATCTTCGTTTGCGAATTAAAATGCAAATGCATTTTACCTACAAATAATTGTTCCGGGTCTGGATGTTTGTCCTTGTGCAATTTATGTTTGTAAACTGCCTCTACAACACAGGAGAAAATCCTAGTGTGGGAGTTACGTTTAAAAAAAAAAAGATGCGTTGTCAGTCGTGAGGTCTAAGATAGAATGCCTCTTTTCCAGTAAAACGGGTCTCCGGTTATCTACACTCAACATTCGAAACACAGCAGCATTAAGCTGCTATTTGACGCTGGTATTATGTGAGATCGTGGTCCTTCTCTGGTCGAGCCGACCCATTCGTTCTACAACTATACTATTAATATAGCTGCAGCATGGCTCTACCACGTAAAAAATTTTCACTCTCAAAGTAAACAAAAATATAGCAGAACCAGGGCGGTACCCTGCATAGCACAACGGATCAGTATACTGAAGTGGTAATAGGTCGGCCGTATAACTCGACGAACTGACAATCGGTGGGTTGGAAAGGTGGTGGAAAAAATGAAGGATGGCCGCCCACTGGATGGTGACGACCTAGTACGATATGCAGGACGCCGATAAATTCACGTAGCTCCTTTATTCATTTATTTGAGTCCTTTTATTTATTGTCATTACTTGAGGGAGGCCTATGTTTAGCAATGGACTTGTGGTGAATGGCTGTAATGATGATGAGGATATGGATGTCATCAAGATAAAATTTTGATCAGCATCAACTTGCAAATTGTTTGTATGTACCTTAGTAGCAACATTTCATCTATTTTCATCCCATCTTTGACTCTAATGCTGTGCAACGTGAAAGCGTACTCTCTTGAGTTTTTCTTCTACAAGAAGTACTTACTCTACGGAAGTTTGAGGAACGGGTTCATTGCGAATCCAATTCACTTTTAGTCCCAGCTTGAATTGAGCATAAAGCGTGCAGTGCAACTTTTCTATAGCCGTAGAATGATTTTTATTTGTAGTTTATTAAAGTTTCTCTCGTGAAATTCGGGCAAAATAAATTCATTTATTAATTTCGAAAAAGAGTTCCACCTAATTCCGGGGTGTCTCATTCATACCTTTTTAAATTTTAGCGTAGTAGAATCACGTTGCAGCTATATTATGGTCGAAGCACGAACGGAACGGGTCGATTTGACCACGTAAGGACCACGGTCTCACATAATACTCGCGTAATATATTTACATATGAACATTATTGAAATAAACTGGCAGAATAATTTTATTAGTAGTATTTATTTTTGTATTTACATAAATATATAATTATATAACGTATGTAATTTATTTATTTTTATGTACATAATTTATATATAATACTATGCATGTATTAAATAATTTTTGAAATGTAAGTTTATGTAAGAGTATATATTTTTTTATATATTTATATACTTTAATTTACATAACTTTCTTTTTAGTGATTCACACACCTACTTCATATTTTTATCTCTGCATGACCCAAAGGTTGACTGGTAGAAAATGTCTCAGGTATTAAGTCCGCCTATACATCATATTGTATGAAGTTTAAATAAATAAATATAATAGAAGTATAATGGTACTATGTTTTGTATGGTGAGTGTCGAGAACCGCAGACCCTTTTTACGGGTGTCGAGGGTTTCCCAAGCGTACTTGAAAAGATAAAAAATAAAACTTAATGGAAAACTAAAACACGACTGCGAAAAACACCTATTAAAATTGCCTATGCAATATTAAATATGGAGTAACCTACAAGTTGTATTTAGACGGTATCTGTTTTAGAACCAGATTATTAGCATCTTGGATGTTAGTTGCTGTTGCTGCTTGGATGTAAATAGCTCCTGCTCGCGTTAAAATATGATATTTATATATTGTCTTTATTGAAAACTCTTTTGTATCGATAAATGTCCCAAGATGATTATGTCATTTTATATACTTTTTGGGCATCCTCGGGATAAAATGTGGTGGGATGTGATAGATTCTTTTGAAGTATCACAAACATTTTACATAATAACAGGATTTTACGTCCTACAGCTGGGCGCAGGTCGCCTCTCATTTTTAAAAGGTTTACGGAGTAATTAACCGCCGCGCTGCTAAGTTCCTGTTGCCTAGTTTCACATGTCTTCCAAATATTTTATGACAACTCAGACACGTAATTAAATGAAAAATTTTTTTTTCGTTTCGACGGGATTTGACGTCATGACTTAAAAAGTTAAATTAAACGCGATCAAATCCGTCAAAATTAGTTTAATTTAATGTGTAGTCATCTTTTTTCTTTTTTTATAGGATAGGGTGATAAACGAGCACACAGTCCACCTGATGGTAAGTGATTGCTGTGGCCCATAGACGTCTACATTTATCCTCAGTAAAGAATCAAAATGCAGATGCGTCGTCACCCTTGAGGACTAAGATAGAATGCCTCTTTTCCAGTAAAATCGGTCTCCGGTTCACTACACTCACCATATTAATCACAGCAGTGTCAAGCTGCCATTTTACGCTGGTATTCTGTGATGAGAGCGTGGTCCTTCCCCGATCGAGCCGACCCATTCGTGCTACAATTATACTAGTAATATAGCTGCGGCATGGCTCTACCACGTAAAAAGTCTTCGCGTAAATATAAGAAATCATTATTAGCCACGTAAATTTAGTCATGATTTTTTCATCACCGCTGAGCTCTTTGTAAATCAGCACTTAAAATTGATGAGAGATATTAATGAGTACATTTTAATTTAATATTATTTATTGTATTTAGTATATTATATTATTAGTCAGATCACTGTCGGTTCATAGTTCTCATTTAAAAAGTTATTTATTATATTAGGGTATAGATCAACACAAAACTTAAATGAATATTATTGGAACATTTTTATATCTTTAACGTAATCGATAAGTATCTAATTGAATGTCATTTTACAGCCAAAGTTCGTATTTGAAGTTTTTGATCTTAAATAAAAGCAATAACATAGACGTTCTAATATTCCCGTTTATCATTGACAGTAGTCGATAGTATGTTAATGGCGGATTTTAAGTTATGCTACTGATGCTGCTAAGCTTTGTAAACAACTTTGTGTACACAAGATCTGTAGAGATTTTCTTCAAAAATTTATTTAGGTCATGGCTCGTCTGTGTTTGCTCTAGAGGAATGCTTTGATACCCTATTGATTACGCCGTTTTACTTTGAAATTCGAATTTTCTTAATGGATTCATAGCGAATAAGAAAATATCTTAACATATTATAAGTTTATAAGTAATTACTCGTCAAGTAAAATTAATAATATTATGGCGTTTAATTTTTTGTACAAGTAACATACGACAGTGCACCTGACGGTTAGTGGATATAGGTCATAATAATATCTTATACCTATAATAATATCTTCTATGAAACCAAGATTAAGAACAAAATGCAGACGCTTTGTCACCACTATTTATTCGGACACTCCAATACTTCGACCATTGTTATCTCCGTTTCTCGTCACTCACTATACTAAACACAATTACCATGTTTTAATGTAGGTATCTTTTTTACGCTGGTTTCAATGACATTCGCATTACCAAATAGCAAGATTCAGTACGACGTTACGTAATAGAAATAACCAAAACAACAGATGTAACTCTTTGAACACAAGGAAGGCTTCTAATCTTTTTCACAGCATACTGCAGAACTAAGCCTGCTTGCTAGTTGAGATGTACTAACCCGGTCTAACCGACCCATTTGTACTACATTTATAACACAGCTGAAGCTTGTCGGTCCAATATACTGCTAGCAAATACTAAAACTGTATTATATATATCACTAAATAAAGGGACTAAGATAATCAATGTCCAGGAGACTTGATAATATAAATAAGCTTAATGTGTCTTGACGAGTTGCAGTAGTACATATGTATTGTATTGTAATATGTACTTGGTTTAAACTGTTTGCATGAGTTTATACCTATGAATATTTTAAGTATTAAAACAACAGCTTCTTTCATTCATTCAGCATCGATCTTGTGTTGCTAACGTACTACATGTTTGAATAAAATTGTGATTGGTTCGCAATATTTCAGTAGTAATAAACTGCGGTGGATAAATCATTATGCCTCAAAGGGGCGATTGTCTCACTTATTCGTATACCATTACTATATTTTATCACACAACACTAATATAATTAACGAAGTTGGTAATTTATTATGGTGACTGAAAAAGAATATGTATGAGGAGTACTTAAACTTGATAATGCAATGAACAAATAATGTTTCAATAACTTTGTTCTTCTATTTAAAATAATGTTTTATCTTTTCCCCATCAAATGACATAATTACAAATATATATACAATCGTTTGCCTGATAGCTATATTTTCCTTTCATCTTTTACCACGAAACGCACGAAATGATCTCCAGTCGCTTTGATCGATCCCTAAGGACACGTTTGTCCAAACGTCCATTCCGGCTCTCGGCGGGCAGCGGTGACATTTCGCCCGGAACGGAAACCTTTTCAACTCTTTTGACTGATACAAAATACGGCCAGTAGCGTTCAACTGGGAAGTGGTTATGTCTATAACAAACTTTATTATCTCTACACTAAATTATTATGTGTAGGATACAATAAAAATATTTTTAATTTCTTAATAATAAATGAATGTGGATGCGTTTACTTTACTGGCCTAATCTTAACTTTTTTTAAAGAAATAAAATAAATATTTCTAAGAACAAATGTAAGTAACAATAGGTGTGGGTGCGATTCGAAATGAAAATAACGTGTGCAATGTTTAACATGTTTTTAACTGACAAAAGTGCCACCTGATAGTAAGTAGTAAACAAACACTGTAGTGCCGTAAAGCTCGAAAAAAATGTCGTCTCGAAGGAAAACCCAATCTCTAACAGAATACCAGCATAAAATATCAGCATTATGCTTATCGACCGAGAGGTCAATCGACGGATTCAACTCGGTTGGGCAGCGTTCGGGAAATTACGGCACATCTTCTCGTCAGGTATACCTCAAAACTTGAAAACGAGACTGTACAACCAGTGCGTGTTGCCAGTGATGACCTATGGAACTGAGACGTGGTCTTTCACTGCTGGCCGGATGAGGAAGCTCAAGGTCGCTCAGCGAGCTATGGAGAGGGCTATGCTCGGAGTTTCTCTACGTGATAAACTTAGAAATGAGGATATCCGCAGTAGAACCAGAGTGGCCGATATAGCCCAACGGATTAGTAAGCTGAAGTGGCAATGGGCCGGTCATATAGCTCGAAGAACCGACAACCGATGGCGAAAAAAGGTTCTCGAGTGGCAGCCTCGTACCGGCAGGTGAAGTATTGGGCGTCCCCCCATTAAATGGAGTGATGACCTGGTAAGATATGCAGGAAGTCGATGGATGCAGGTGGCTCAGGACCGTGCTTTGTGGCATTCCTTGGGGGAGGCCTATGTTCAGCAGTGGACTTGTGAAGGGCTGTAATGATGATGATGATGATGCTGCTGCAGTGTTTCGTGTGGTGGGTATAGACAACCAGAATAGAATAGAATAATTTTTATTCAATATTGATTAGAAGTAATTCTTATTGAAAGTCATTTTTTTTACCACTGGTTCAAAAAAATCCTCTGTCCTGGGAAAAACCAGCAAGAAACCCAGACCAGACCTTTTTTTAAATAAATTTTACAATATAAGTGATTACAAACTATTTACAAAAATTTATTTTAGAAACAGCTTGGAAGCGACCACCTCATTCTCAGGGGTTATTATCAACCATGTATTCAGAGACCCTTTTTACTTATCTCGGCGTATAATTTAAATTATAAAAAAAAAATCGGCCTGTGATGGTTTTTACCTCTGAGGACAAAGGCAAAATTCCTGACGCCCTGAAATTAATAATGTAATTAAAAAGTAAAACACTTGCTCTCTAATAATTCAAGCCACACAGTGGGAGTACTTCTGCTTGACAGCGAATACTTTGGAATAGCCTTTTAGTTTATTTTCATAATTACAGACACCTACACATAAATTTCTATTTTGAGACACTAACTTTTTATATTGCATTTAAATACGCCTACTCTAATGCGTACGTAATAAAACCCATTACACGCTTTTAACGAATTCTACTTTCATTTTCATTCATGGCAATTGCGAACTAAAGGTTTCCGTAAATAATATTCATGAATACTTAATTTCATTCCACGGAGCCACCTTTTGTTAATGTTCCCGGGCTTTAATAAATTCAAGAATATTCATCTGAAGCCTTCGGATTCTATCATCGTTGAACAGTACTATGTTTACGCGATGGTTTTTATTTCCCTAGACTTATTACTCAACCTACTCAAACTAATGATAAGCATGTCTGAACTTATACGTGGTAGAGCCATGCTGCAGCTATATTAGTAGCTCGAATGGGTTGGCTTAACCGGGGAAGGACCACACGCTCACAAAATACCAGCGTAAACGTTAACACGTTAACGCTGCTGTGTTTCGTATGGTGAGTGTAGAGAACCGGAGACCCTTTTCACTGGAAAAGAGTCATTCCATCTTACTCTTCATGGATGACAACGCATCTGCATTTTGGGTCTTTATTGAGGATAGATGTAGATGTCTATGGGTCACAGCAACCACTTACCGTCAGGTGGACTGTGTCCTCGTTTGTCATCCTATCCTATAAAAAAAAAGAATTGTGTGGTTCTATGTAGTTTGGTTCTGTTGCTGTGATATCTTTAACTTTGTGGTTCGTATGTGAAGGCAACAGACAATTAAAGCCTGCGTAGTGAGTGTTATAATACGTATATTTAGGTTTTAATTATCTGTTTGTTTCATTATTCCATTATTATATCATAGTAAAGTAAAGTAAAGTTGCAGCCTATTTACGTCCCACTGCTGGGCACAGGCCTCCTCTCATTTCTGAGAAGGTTTTAGGGCAAGGAAATGTCCGCCGCGCTGCCCCAATGCGTGTTGGCGAACTTCACATGTCTTCAAAATATATTTTTTTCTTATTTCTCAGACATGCAGGTTTCCTCACGATGTTTTCCTTCACCGCCGAGCACGTGGTAAATCAGCACTTAAAATTGCAATAAACAATTTCATTGGTGCCGGTGGGGATCGAATCCAGGTTGCTCGAGTACTGTGAAGCTTACAGCGAACGCTGACCATCTGAGCTACCACGGCTTTTTATTATATCATAATTTCTGTAAAAATATCTTTTCTTTTAGATGTTTATGTCTGGTTGTGTTATGACTGTCTTTTAGTTCTTCTTCTTATTATTTATTCGTATAACGTAGATCTCAAAGAAATACAGATTACACTGCAGCTATATTATGGTTGTAGCACAAATGGATGGGCTCGACCGGGGCAGGACCACGCTCTTCCTCCTTTTGTCCCTATACATTGACTAAGGTTTAATAAAGAATAAATCTAAATTTATATAAGCGAATTACAACTGACTGACCGACTCATCACGAGATCTCTAAAACTATACACCCGGTTGACTTGAAATTTAGTAACTAAGAACGGATTTCAATAGGTTCCGTAATTAAATATTATCCTGTGTCCAGAGAACCGAGCGGGTATCAGCTAATAAATAAATAAGAACCACGATCTCACAAAATTCTAGCGTAAAATAGCAGCTTCATACTGCTGTTTCGTATGGTGATTTAATGGATATGGTGAATGTAGATATTGGAGACCCTCATTACTGGAAATGAGGCATTCCAAGTTAGTCTCCAAGGGTGACACTTCATGTGCATTTTGATTCTTAATCGAAGATAGGTGAGTAAGTATGTGTCCATGGGCCACAGCATTCATTTACCATCAGGTGAACTGTGTACTCGTGTTTATAGCTTATTCTATTAAAATTAGTAAAAAATATTAAGTGACAAGTTATTTACGTATTCCTTTGGGATTCCGTTTTAAATTCTGTTCGTTAATTACTTCGTGAATACCTAACAAGTATTTAAAGTTTCATAAGATTATTAAATGTCTCGCTACTTTAATGCCTAAAATTAAGAAATAATTATTAATTTTTAAAATATCAAAATTTATTTGCAATAACAACTATTTACCATGTAGAAGTAGAGCTAATTTTATTTGACTATTTTTGCAGGCGAAATACTGCTGTGTAATTTGTTGCCTCTATTCTTGTGGGGGATTCCATTTTATATTTAGAAGATTACCTCGTTTGTTACTTTGTTTTATAGAATAAGTTGTACGAATGAGCGTACAGTCCACCTGATGGTAAGTGGATGATGTGGTTCATAGGCACCTTCACCTACATTTTCTCTTCGATTAAGAATCTAAACGTAGATACGTTGTCGCCCCTGAGAATGTAGGTGCAATGCCTCGTTACTTGTAATTAGGGTTTCCATTTATCTATAATCACTATATAAAACATAGCAATAGTAAGCTATATGTATATGTATGGTAGGATATAATGAACTAAGAGTTAATAGGGAACTTGCTCTCACCTCGTATATTTTTAAAATACTCAAAGAAAGTTGCATAACGCTGAAATGTTAGGGCAATTAAACCCATGTGTTTCTGAGAGGTATGTGTAGCGCTGACGGCAGCCGCGACTGTTGGTGGAGCCGCGCGGTCGGACCAATCTTCTGAGTATGGCACCTCTGACGCGCGCACTCCATACGCTCAACTTAATAGCTAGTGAGACGGACCTGTGCTGTTATACTCTGAGTGAATTCACAAAAACAGCATTGCATGTAATTTATTACAAAAATTAAAGCACGAATACAAATTAGTTAGACAGCTACACTATCGCATTAGGTAATCCTGTAATGATAGTTGTAAGTTTCAGAAATAAATAAATAAAGCTGCTACTTTACGCTTGTATTCTGCTTAAACGTGGTCCCTCTTCTTCTCACTGGTCATTATATCCTCTAAAATATGGTTGCCTGGTAGCGATCGCTTGTAAACGAAAAGGGCGCCAGTTGTCCTTTTTAAAATTTTATTTCTCTTATTTATCCGCGTACAAAAAGTATATGTCATTAATTTCATTTCATTCATTCATTCATTCATCCTTCCCAGTCGAGCCGTCCCATTCAATCTGAAACCATAATTAAGTTGCAGCGGGGCTCTACCACTTTTAAGAGAACACTTTGTTATAATATCCGGAAGTACGAAGATTTTCTCACCGGAAACTCCATGGGAGGTTTTGCACGGGCATTTCGGTTTTACATGGGTCTTTCGTAGATACAATCCCATCCTTCACTGTCTAAGTTTCGGGGATGTCTTTGGGAAACCGAGGATTTTACCTGTGCGATACATGATAAGGTTATTGAGACCAACATTATTTGAGGTACATCCTAATGGATGACATCGTCGTCTTCTGTGATTAGTTAGTCGCCAGCCTAGAAAGTAACATAGGTATATCATTTCCGGTTGTTCGGTGCTTTCTTCCATAGCATCCACTTACTAACTTGCAATCAGCATTTTAATTCTTAATTGTGGATAAACGTGAGTGTCTATGGGTCACAGCATCCACATACATGCATGTGGACTGTGTGATCGTTTGTCACCCTTATTTAAAAAAATACTCGTACAAGTTTAAAATAGAGTACATTTTATGTCACAAATAAATTGTTTTAACAATTCAACGAGACGCAGGGGCCCGCCAGCTGCACTGCCAATGCCTCTCGTGGGTAATGAAAAGAAGTGTCTCCTTCCGACACAAAAGATTATTACCTTGCTAGTTTGAAATTTCTTTAGAAGGAAATACTTAGACGGTCGTGCTTTCTTTATCCTTGCAAAATGTCTTTTAACTGCACAATCTCGTTCTATGTTTTACTTGCAACGATAATTACATACAAAGTAATGTACCTCAATGTATGTAGCTTTAAAAACAGTAGCTCTGGCTCGCAATTTTATTCGAGTGAAGCTCTTGTCGTAAGATCTTTATTTTTCTATCGACACATCATATCTTTCAGCATGCAAAAAATCATCGTGTGATGATAACGTTAAAAATCCGTTAAATTTTGTTCTTATACATTGTGTAAGGTTCATCAAAGAAAAAAATAAATAAATAAAATCAGCTTCGGTGGTTTGGTCGTGTAGAAAGAATGAACGAGGAAAGAGTGACAAAGCAAATTTATGTTGCAGAAGTGAACGCCAGAGTCGGGAAGGGACGCCCTAGACGAAGGTTTATCGACCAGATCGGCAATACATTGAAAATGGGCCAGATTAGGAGTACCCTTAACCGAGGAGCGTGTATGCGTAGATATATGGATGTAAAGGAGGCGAGAAAGGTGTGTCAGGATCGTGCCAAATGGAACTCCGTAATCTCTGCCTACCCCTCTGAGTGATAGGCGTGAGTGATTTTTTATGTTGTTGTAAAATCCTACTGCTGGTCATCTGTAGTCGATTGTAAGCTCCGACACATTGCGATTATCATGCCGCTATTTGATTATTAGAAGCAGCTTGTCTGAAAGCCCCGTTGGTCTAATGATTGTATCATAAAGTCTCGGGTTAGAATCCTGGTTCGGGCCAATAAATCAGTTTTCTACCGACTTCAAACAGGAGGAGATACTCAATTTGACTCCATGTTTTTTTTTAATGTGTGTTATCCTCATAACCCTTTTCTGGGTGAACCGATTTCGATGATTCTTTTTTTATTTGAAAGCTGGCGGTTTACATGTTGTTGATTAAGGTCTTTAACAGTGGTAGAGCCACGCGGCAGCTTTTGCTGTCGCACGGATGGGCCGGCTCGAACCGGGGTGGTACCACGACCTCACAGAAAACCAGTGTGAAGTAGAGGTTTACCTCTGCGTTGGGCTTGGTGAGTGCAGGTGGCCGGAGGCCCTTTTTTACTGGAAATGAGGCATTCCATCTTAGTCCTCACGGGTGACAACGCATCTGCATTTTGATACGCAAACGAGGATAGATGTAGATGTCTATGGGCCGCAGCAACCACTTACCATCAGGTGGACTGTGTGCTCGTTTGTCACCCTCATCCTATAAAAAAAAACAATTGTTTTTGAGTTATTCTTAATAATTTACATTGAAGTCGGTTGTACAAAATTTTTAATTTTAAATTATATTAATATAGATTAAACTAGCTGGTACCCGGCGCGTGACTGCCACAAAAGAAATAATTGTGTAAATATCATTTTAAATTTGGAAGGGTTATATTGTTTAATTAGGAATGATAATGCATTCATTGAAATTTAATATTTATGACTTTGAAATAAATTTGTAGGAACGATACGCCCGCCACCTATAATATTGTAAGCACTTCGCCCAAGTTCAAACAATAAGTTGACAAAGTTTTAGCGCAATCTGATGAACGGTATGGCAACGCATAAAATACGAACAAACAAACATATTTTTTTATTTAGATATATAAGTATGTACATCTCGGCCAGTATTTATATTTGACGGCTCTGTGGCACTGTTACTTGGAAATGTGGTGTTAAGGGCCACGGGTTCGAATTCTTTGTGTGTAGTATTTGTATTTGTGGAAGAACTTTTTTTTAAATTAAAGGATATATGTTTACACTTGTCAAAACACTAGAATTGTCTCGTGTTACTGAAAAGTTCAATCAAATTTACTGTACCTATACTGTATACCTATAATTAATAAGGTTTGAAGTTGCTGAATAAGTAGTCTCTACAAATCCAGTACTCTATTGTGCTGACACAGCCATCTTGTTCTACGATTAAACCGCTCTCATGAGCGCGCAACGTTAATATAAGTTAATTATGCATTTCGCGTGCGTCAATTAAGCTTGGTTTCGTAGCCGGGAATTTAGGATATTGCCTTGTGTGTTCTATTACTAAGGAAATGGTCGGGTCGGCATGAGTTCGCTTCATTTTAAACACTCTTTTATTATAAGCGCTGTTTATTATTAAGTTTTTTAAACATAATAAATTAAAATTGTCAATTATAAAAGATGTAGTGATCTTAGTCAATCAGTAATCTGTTTTATCAGTCAGTTTTTCCCATGAATTCAATATTTCGTTTTCTACGCTTAAGAAAATATTAACTCGACATGAATTAAAAGAATTTCGCAGAAAACGTTGATGTTTTAGAAATTCTTAGTTATAAAAATTTTATTAAATGGAATGAAAAATTAACTTTTCTTACTAAAATCGTCAAATAAAATTTCTGGATAAAAAATTTTTTAATCAAACGAATATTCCCTTAGCTATAATAATAGAACTAATAGAAAAATTCCAAGTACCTACTTGTTTTATCTATTAATTACAAATTACCGAGCCTGGTAGTACTCTGATGGTTCCTTTATTTTAGACGCTACATCGTCGTAGTATATGTCTAATGTTATTGTAATACATTTACATAAGTCACGAATAGGTTAGGAAGAATAAGTGTTTCTGTGTTTCCGCATATATTTATATAGGAGTATAAGTATTTATGATATCCGAAATATCGCATTACATTATCAACGCGACATTCATTATCAATGCATTACATTATCAATGCGATATTTCGGATCTAAATTACAATAAAAATCAAAATCACAGAAGAACTACATAGTTTCATAAAGATTTTTATAAACCATCAGGTTCAAACTAAAAAATTCAACCAAAATAAAATAACACTACTCATACTATCACTATAATAATGTTACAAATCAATAATTGAACTCATATTAGCTACGGCGCAAAGACAACCCTCCCGCCGCTGTTCACCAACCCGGAGTGGGCTCGCCAAGCCCACTCGGAGCATGCACCTCGGGCCAGCTTTGCAGGGTCTTCTTCGTTCGAGGACCAAGATAAAATGCCTTTGTTATACCATTAAAAAAAGTCTCCGATTCTCCACACTCACCATACGAAAAACAGCACCATTATGCTACTGTTTCACGCTGATATTCTGAGAGGGCGTGGTTCTTTCCCCGGTCGAGCCGAACTACTCGTACTACAGCCATAATATAGCTGAAACGTAGCTCTACCGCGTAAGAAGATATAACGTCATATCATATACATAATATGTCTCAACAAAATCATATGAAGCTGTATATATATAATAACAAATAATGAAAATTAGTTCCCGGTGGTTGCAACGTTGTAACATGGTCTACGTCGTTTGCCACTAAATACGCAAACAAATTTATTGCTGCTCGCCATGCTACACATTTGTTTGTGTTATGCTTCTTCGAATAGATCTTCAAGCTATTCACGTGGTTGCTTTAGGTTTGTATTATATATTATAAGCATAACATTAGTGATACATATAATAGTGATACAAATGTAAATAGTTAAAAATAGGCTTTAGAGAAGTAAAAGAATGTAATCATCGAAATCAATTTCGGTAAAGATGTAATTGCCGATATATCATGCAGATGTGTTACAAATTGTAGAGCTAGACGATTTTTCATGGATCCCATGATTGGATCGTGACTAAATTTATTTGGGTGGTCCCTTGAGGTTACCTCAACCTTCGAGCCATGGTTGCTTAGGGTCTAAGCGCTCGCTGTAAATTTCACAATACGCAAGCAACCTGAGTGCGATCCCCGCCGGCGCCAATGAAATTGTTAATTGCAATTTTAAGTGCTGATTTACCACGTGCTCGGCGGTGAAGAAAAGCATCGTGAACAAACCTGCATGTCTGAGAAATTAGCAAAAATTTTTTGTTGAGACATGAAGTTCGCCAATACGCATTGGGACAGCGCGGCGGACATTTCCTTGCCCTAAAACCCACTCAGAAATGAGAGGAGGCCAGTGCCCAGCAGTGGAACGTAGGCGGTAACTTTAACTTTTATAAACGAGGTGGACCACCACCTTTTATCATTGTGGTATGAGATCATCTTCCCATTCCCATACCGCCTCTGAGTTTTACGAAATGACACAGAAGAAGTGCGAAAGAACCCAAAAAATAACACTCTATATACAGATGGGTAAGATTCGGATCCAAGACGAGCGTTGATCCAAGTTTAATTCCCTCTGTTGTATCGCACAAGCATTAAGTCGGTTAGAACCCGTAATTGTTAATGAATTTGCGGTACACGTGTGGCATTATAATACTTATAATAATTTCCTACGACGTAGCTTACGACTAATGATTGGAGATGTTCAAAGAATGCAGACTTCCCGAAATAAAGAAGAAAATAAACTTATTTTTGTAACGTATTTTTAAACGCGAAAAAAATCCATAAAATTGGTTTTATTGAATGTGTAATATTCGCATAAATGCAAAAAATCATTAGTGTATAGTATAGTATTAGTGATAATACCAGTTGCACTAAAGTAGTATCTCCCTTAAACTGAAATATGTTGAAGGGAGTTTAGAGTAAGGAGTTCATCTATATTTAACATTGTTTCATTCATGTTCAACGCCACAGCTTATATTTCTGATAATTTTATTAGAGAGCCACAAAGCCTTTTTACAGTTACAAGCATTTTCCCGTACTTTATGTCTTATATTAATTTTTTGTAAGTTTTATATTATTACTGCTAAAAATATATCTCATCTACTGTTACTACATCTCTAACAAGCACGTTTTACTATAACAAATCTCACGTGTCACAAAACCACACCTCGACGTCAAGTGAGAAATGTCTCAAATAAAATACCCTCCGCCATTTTTGACTGAGCAGTCACTTGAAACTCTAAGCACGTGTACTAAGTTGACGAGAGCCCGAAAATTGCTCTTCACGTTTCACAGTTATTGTTGAGGTTTAAGCTGGACACCGGCGGTAATGACCTGCTCTTTTCCTCTAGCATATTTCATTATTTCGCGCAGTAGCAGTAGAGTGTATAAATTGACACGAGTACTACTTGGTACGAGAATTCACTTTTACAAATTTAAACCAGCACCGATATTGTATGTACTTGGTTATTTATAATATGTATGTAGTATGACTATACAACCAGTGCGTGTTGCCAGTGATGACCTATGGAACTGAGACGTGGTCCTTCACTGCTGGCCGTATGAGGAAGCTCAAGGTCGCTCAGCGAGCTATTGAGAGAGCTATGCTCGGAGTTTCTCTGCGTGATAAACATAGAAATGAGGATATCTGCAGTAGAACCAGAGTGATCGACATAGCCCAACGGATTAGTAAGCTGAAGTGGCAATGGGCCGGCCATATAGCTCGAAGAACCGACAACCGATGGGGAAAAAAGGTTCTCGAGTGGCAGCCTCGTACCGGCAGGCGAAGTGTAGGGCGTTCCCCCACTAGATGGAGTGACGACCTGGTAAGATATGCAGGAAGTCGATGGATGCAGGTGGCTCAGGACCGTGCTTTGTGGCATTCGTTGGGGGAGGCCTATGGTCAGCAGTGGACTTGTGAAGGGCTGTAATGATGATGATGATGATGTATAGTATGTACGTGGTTGTATTTAATAATTTTTTATTAAAAGGTAAGACTTCTATTCCACCTAGGATTCCGTCTGGGTAGATTAACCTATTACCTATTACACTATTTTACCTAGTAGACTAACCTTTTATCTATTTCTACTGCATTGCTGTGCTCAGTCTAAAGTGTCTAATATAACTAGCATAATTTCAGGATTTTTTTTATACGATAGGATGACAAACGAACACACAGTCCACTTGATGATAAATGGTTGCTGTGGCCCATAAACATATCTACATTTATAATCAAAATGCAGATGCGTCGTCACCCGTGAGGACTAAGATGAAATGCCCCCCCCCCTTTTCCAGTTAAATGGGTCTTCGGTTCTCTACACTCACCACACGAAACACAGCTGTGTCAAGCTGCCATTTTACTCTGGTATTCTGTGAGAGCGTGGTACTTCCCCGGTCGAGCCGACCCATTTGTGCTACAACTATACTACTAATTTAGCTGCGGCATGGCTCTACCAAGTATAAAGGCTGTGAGGCATTACGTCCTAGTCACAGTGGTGACATCGCATCTGTAGCTTTTTTTGTTTAAAGTTAGTGACAGTTGTCTTTAAGCTGCAGCGACTTACTATCGGGTAGTCTGTTAGTTTTTTTTTTATAGAATAAGAGCGACAAACGAGCACACAGTCCACTCGATGGTATGTGGATGATGTGGCCCATATACATCTACATTTATTCTCGATTCAGAATTAAAATGCAGATGCGTTGTCACCCATGAGGACTAAGATGGAATGCCTCGTTTCCAGTAAAAAGCGTCTCCGGTTCTCTACACTCACCATACGAAACACAGCAGTTTTAATCTGCTATTTTACGTTAGTATTCAATATAATTTTAAAGTTCGTTTCTCACTTCAGTTTTATTCAAACAAATTTTTGTATGATCATCTATAATAAGCAATTTTATATGTTATTATGCAAAACTCAACTGCAAAGTAACAAAATGCTTAGTGTATAATTATCAACGCATAAAGAATCCTTATACTGTGTTTATCTCAGATATTATTCATGTTTCGTGTCCATATTTCACGGTGACAGCTCGCCAACGATTTCGCTGGCCTTAATACTAAGCCGGCGTTAAACTGTTCTGCTCCTGTTATTACTTATTACACAACGTATAACGTACAAACTAAGATTTATAAAGATACATTGGAGATGCCAAGCTGAGCATTCTACTACAGTGTGATATAATCTGTGTTTTTACGCGTTTCATATATTGCATCTAATTTATCGTGGAAGTGCCAGATAAAGTCACCTAAATATATTGGTGCTTTATAATAGGAAGACGGGAAATTTGTTTATTTTTGTTTATTTATTTCATAAGCACACTTACTTATATGAAAAGTAATACGCTCACTGATATGTATATCAATAACAAGTATACATAACATTCACTAACAAATACATGTTAGCATTAAGAAAGAAAAAAAAGGAAAAAAGAAAATATATTTTTTTCAATGTAAATGAGGACCGAAAAAATCTCACTTCTTTTTTAAAGACACCATAAGAATTGTGTAAGATGTCGATGCAATGTATAGCTAGTATATAGTGAATAGTGATGCGTTATAGCGGAAGGTATGTGAAATATATTTCGATAACGACGATATCTACTTGGTATTGGGATAGGGCAACCCGTTCAAGGAACTTACTGCACTTGATTTTGGAAGGGATAATTTTATCCAAGAAACACATATCAAGTATCTCCCGCCTACTTCGAAGAGACAACATTTTTTTTTATATCGAAATAGGATGACAAACGAGCACACAGTCCACCTGATCGTAAGTGGTTGCTATGGCCCATAGACATCTACAACTATCTTCGTTTGTGAATTAAAATGCAGATGCGTTGTCAGTCGTGAGGACTAAGATAGAATGCCTCTTTTCCAGTAAAAAGGGTCTCCGGTTCTCTACACTTACCATACAAAACACAGCAGCATTAAGCTGTTATTTTACACTGGTATTCTGTGAGAGCGTGGTTCTTCTCCGGTCGAGCCGACCCATTCGTGCTCCAACTATACTATTAATACAGCTGCAGCATGGCTCTACTATGTATAAAATTCAAGCAATCTTTGATTATAGGTATGTGTGAGATACCAGTGGCATGAAATGCAAGGTGTCTTGTAAAAGCGCGTTGTACGCTTTCATGGTTTATTAGCCTCAAAAAAAATATTATATGCGAAACTAATTTTAGGCTCATTATTTTCTTGCCTTACAGGTAGTTAACATGATTTGAGTGATCTAATATCAAAAGCTTAATTGGCAAAATTATAGCTACTTGGAAATATAATGTTTACGAATAATCTAATATCAAAAACTTATTCAGGACAATGGGGATCAACATTTGTTATGATATTACGGTTACTTCCAGACTGTATAACTATGTACTAAACAGGTGTTTGTAAGGCCTTTAAAAAATAAAGTAATAAACCTATAATTCGCTTCAAGGGTATGGAGTAACATCCTTCCTTCATATGACAAATTATTTTATTTATTCAAACAGCTTGCAAATCTAAGGCATACCTACCTACGTTAATATTTTTATTAATAATTCTATAACAGTGAACAAACAATTTAAAATTCAACGTATAAAAAGTAACTTATCCACCCCGCTACGGCCTCGCTTTACGAGTGATTTATTAAAGACTTCAGCTAAAAAGCAATAACGAAAGCAAATGCTTTCATCCAAAGTATGGTAAATACAAACACAACTTCGCAAAATCGGCTCTCGGAATTACAATTATTGTGCCCTGAGAATGGCTCTACGGTTGCCTTACGCTTTAGTTTTTTGAGCAGACTTCATAAAATTAGAAATTTTTCAATCCGACTGTATGTTTTTTTATATTTAAGGTAACTGCGGGTAATAAGGCGATTCGATTCGATTTTCCCTTAACTAGGAAAATCGAAAATAAAACCAGAAATATCTAATTTGGTCTACAGATGTTAATAAAAATCATTAGTTCAGTACAGTTTCTATAAGTTATGAACGAAAAATTGTAAAATTTTCCAAACCTTGCTAGTAGGCCTTATTTTACTGTGGTAGGGAATAAGGCCTACTGCTTTAATGAACTTAAATAATCAATTTATACGTAATATACAGAATGTATGCGCAAGCACAGTTGCACTATCTATTCCCTCACAATCATCAAATCGCAATCCGACACGTTCGGAGAGAGCTTAGGCGCAGGACCAATAATTTACACATAATTTAATAGCTTCTAATGTCCAAAGCCTTAATTCTTCGACACACTTTGCCTTTGCACTGTTTGGACAGCTGAAACCAGGCCTTTTTCTGACTACGACATTAGTTTAGTAACATCTGTTTAGAAAGAAAAGCTGCTGTGCTTTGAATACATTGATGCCAAATTCAGAAATATACGCAAAATTTGTATACGTTTAAGATAAAGAAAGTGCTTGCTTTATCCAATTTGTGTGCACGGAGAGAAGGCTTAAGCGCAGTATTGCCGGTAACATCAAGAGTACTCAAGTTTCTACAAACACCACCGAAAGAATTCTTCGCCGCATTATTGCATTTGATTTTCATTTGCCTATTACTATTCTGTTTTTATGGTTCATAAATTAAAAAAAAAGTTTGAAAAGTTGTCGTATATTGACTCTAACATGGTAGAGCCACATGAATAAATATCACTTCCTTACTCTGTGGTAGAGCCACGGCGCAGCGTACTACGGCTTCATCAAGAATAGCTCGGCTCGACTGGGGTAGGATAGCGATTGAACAGAATACCAACGTGAAATAGTAGCCTAATGCCGCTGTTTCATATGGTGAGTGACGAGACCCGGAGACCATTTTGTACTGGCGATTACGCATTCCATTTTAGATATCAGACGCATTTTTTTTTTATTGAATAAGGTTGCCAAACGAGCATACAGTACCTGATGGTAAGTGGATGCTGTGATAGACATATTCATTTATTCTCGATTAAGAATCAAAATGTAGATGCGTTGTCACCTCTAAGGATTTAGACCTTGTTTTCAGTTCAAAAGGTCTCTGGTTCTGTACGCTCACCATACGAAATACACCAGCATTAAGTTTCTATTTTACGCTGGTATTCTGTGAGAGCGTGGTGGAGCCGACCCACTTGTGTTACAACCATAATATAACTGCAGCTTGGCTCTACCACGTAATGCATTTTCAAAGAATGCGACAACTGACAAGCGTTTCTTGAAAAAGTTGCACATTCTCAACTTTCTGTATTTCTGTTGGTTTCTGCCACAAAGTCATACTTTATTAGTTCTAGGGTGGTCATCGTTTAGATGAAGCTGATATTTGAAGAAAAAGTTGGTATATTCTTTTCAACCTCACACATCGACTGCAAAACAATCTGACTAAAAACTATTATTTGTATTTTCCACATAAGTTTTCTCTGTCTGGGGTTAGAACCCAGAATTCACGACACGATTGGGTTCTATAATTACTAAATCACGCAGTTCTTGAGTAATATTACGCTTGTCTAAGTAGCTATTAATTGACTGTTTACCTTAAGCAAATGAAATGAAAGTCTTGAAACCTTACTCTCAAGCAACAGACTCGACGTTTATGAAAGCGTTACATTTAGCAAGATTTCAATGTCGACATTGTAACTTTTTAGCTCAATTCATGACAGACTACAGTACCTTTAATATAGACCAATTATTCCAGAGAAATATATAATTTAATTTAAAAACTATATTAAATAAGTATCATAATACCGTCATTCCACGAGGTAGAATTGTAGTGTTGGCTTCATTATCATCATCATCATCATTACAGTTTTTCACAAGTCCACTGTTGAACACAGGCCTCCTCTGAGGATCGCCACAAAGCACGGTCCTGAAATACCTGCATCCATCGACTTCCTGCATGTCGGCCATGGGCGGCTACCTACTAGATGGAGTGACGACCTGGTAGTGTAGGCTTGTGGGTCACAAGCCTTTCAATTGTCAGTCCTTACAAATACATTTTTTTCTCCAGTATACAGGTTTTATCGTAACTTTTCTTTAAATAGCGAACATGTAGTAAATGAGCAGTTAAATTTGCAAGTAAACAATTTCAGTTGTCATAGCGGTGAGAATCGAACTCGGGAGTTACTAGGGAAAGACATTAAAATTATTCAAACGTTATGTACAATAATCCATATGATAATTACATTACAAAGTATTAGCTAACAACTCGTCTCCGTGGCACCACAGATCCGTCAGAATTTTCATAATGGCCGCCGCGGTGTCTTGTTCTACGAATAAATTGCTCCCATGAGCGCACCGTTCTATGTTAATATAAGTTAATTATGCATTTTGTGTGTATTTAATGAGCTCCGTTTCACATCCGGGAACCTGGAGATTACCTGTGATTTGATATAACGAATGAGCGAGTGTGAATGTAGGAGAATGTTGTAATTTTTTTAACACAGTTTTGAATAAACTAAGTTATGTCATAAGCTCAAGTATCTAGAATGACACCTAAATATTTCGTTTTCTGTATTTTTACCCCTTAAGCCTTAGGGGTGAAACTTTTTCTCTTTCAACTTGAAAAAGGATTTTTTTTTACTTATTATAAGCCAGTGCTTGACCACAATCCCACCTGGTGGTAAGTAGTGATGCAGCCTTAGATGGTAAATCGCACTGTCTTATCGTAACAAAAGCCTATTCACTCTTGCCTTGAAGACGCCTAGATTGTATTCGGACGGAAAGATAGACGCCGGCTAATTATTCCACTCCTTTGCTGTACGCATTACAAAAGACGAAGCAAACCGTTTGGTTCTAATGCGTGGAATATCGACAACAAAGGGATGAAGACCCGCCGACCATCTGGTTGTCCGATGGTGGAAAGAAGAGGGCGGAATTAAGGCGTGTAATTCCTGCGCACACTCACCGAAATGCATCCTATAGAATACCGAGAGACTGGCTACTCTGCGCCTGTGCTCGAGGCTGACAAGATTGGTTTCAACCAAATCAAGGTCACCAATAAGCCTCTTAGCACGTCACTTCACTGAGTCCAATGCTGCCAGGTGGCATTTTGCGGCACCAGGCCATATGTGAGAGCAGTACTCCATGCACAACCGGACTTGCGCTTTATATAAGGCTCTTTCTGACTGGATTTGATCCCGCCTGGCCCGGGCGCTTGGTTGGTATACAACTGTGCTGTCGTCTGCATACTCATAGACACCGGGAATAAGCAGATCATTTATATGCAGCAGGAAGAGAGTTGCGGAGAGAACGAACCCCTGTGGAACACCGACGTTAATCGCCACAGTATAGGATGAGCAGCCATCAACGACGACCCGGAGATACCGTTCACTCAGAAAGTCCTTTAATAAATAGAAAATATTTTAATAGGTATAGTCGTTTCCAAGAAATTGGTTTACATACATAAATAAACAAACGCGTCAAACTTATAACCTCCTCTTTTTTGATCTCTGTTAGAAACAACATTTAGAAATTGTTTGTGTTTTTAAAAATGCAGTAGTATTTCTAGGCTTATTGCTGCATAGCAAACACTTGTAAGGGCGGATTCGATCAAACTTAGTATAAGTCTTATCCTGAGAATAAAATCACTAATTACTCTCGAGTTAGAGAACTTTCGCGTTACCAAAACTTAACCCAGGCATAACTGTCTATCCGAGAGTAAATTGTAATACCGCCAAAATTCATGGAGTAAACAAGTTATCCCAGAGTATTTTAATGGCGGCCACTACATTTTAACAGCTGGTTTCGAATGCTTTGTTGAAAAAGTAGGATATTTTATCGTTGTGCATTTATAAGTTCTTGTATTTTTGTGATAATAGTCAGGATTATTTTTTGAAATATTGCAACATTTACGAAATATAGAAGATAAGAATAAGATTAGAAGAATAATCAACTAACAACTCGACTCGTGTTAATATTCTAGTGTTCAGTGACATTGACACTAATATAATCCGGTAAAACTAAGTGGACATAAAATCTTGCATTGCGCTATATAAACAATTTTATTTATATTTTAGTTGGTTTACATGTTCATTCATTTTTCATTCACCAACTCTAGAGAAACAATACCCAGTATTAGCTATGTTTGTGTTGGAAAAACGCAAATGAAGTTATCTGAGAGTAAGAGCAAAGAGTAAAATTATTCGTGGGTTAGTTACTCTGGAGTTGTTACTCCATTTATTCCATGGTATTTGATCGAATCCGCCCTAAGTAAATCAACCGTGCAGTGGTAAAGTAATAATATCCACTACCCCGTATCGACCCGTGAGTGTCATAAGAGACGACAGAGGAAAACAAAGATGGAGATTGGCAGCAGCGTCTTTTTTAATACCAACTTGAAAAAAACTACAGTTGCCAAAGCGCCTGCGAAGCGTGGTAACTATAGAATAGAATAGAATATTTTTTTATTCAATATAGATTACATGTGTAATTCTTATTGAAAGTCATTTTTTGCTTTACCACTGGTTTGAAAAAAAACCCTCTGTCCTGGGAAGAACCAGCAAGAAACCCAGCGGGACTTTTTTTAAATATATTTTACAATATAAATGATTACAAACTATTTACAAAATTTATTTTAGAAACAGCTTGGAAGCGACCACCTCATTCCCAGGGGTTATTATCAACCATGTATTCATTTATACTATAATAATTCTTTTTATAAAATTTCAGCTTAACAAAACATTTAAACTTGGTAATAGTCAGAGCCTGTACACTTTCCGGGACCCCTGTTGTAATAGCGTATAGATTACCCCAAGAATTAATTACTGACTCTGTGGAGTCGAGAAACTGGTATCACTAGCTTGTGTTTGTTCGTAGTGTTTACAGAATGTATATCACTTTTTTTTACTAAAACTACCTTTATTTTTGTGAACATACATTAAATTTTCGTAAATATACTGAGAGGCCAAAGTTAATATATTTATTTCTCTAAATTTATCTCTGAGAGACTCTCTCGGTTTTAGATTGTAAATAGCTCTAATGGCCCTCTTCTGCAAAACAAAAATAGTTTCTGAATCAGCCGCATTTCCCCATAGCAAAATCCCAAGCAATGCTATGGAAATAACTGAAATAAACTAATCTAGCAGTCTCGACACTAGTGAGACCTCTAATCTTTTTTACAGCATAGGCTGCAGAACTTAGTCTGCTTGCTAATTTGAATATATGGGGGCTCCACTGAAGCTATGGCACATATCCACCTTAATAAGGAACTTTGATAGGTTGTAATAGATAGATAGTAAGTTATCATACCTTATATTACTAAAATTAAAAAAAAAATATTTTAATCTATGCATATTCTGTAATACGTTTTACGTTTACACGTATAATGTGTTTTATTGTTATTTAAGAAGGTGTGTGCCTCTTAACACTGATTCTAAATTTTTCCTATATGAAAAAAGGAAATATCACGAATCCTACCTTATTTCTTAACAAGCGGATAAGCATAACAACCTGCTTGTAATACAATTCCGCTTCTCGGCTTCAAATGGGAAAACACTGTCACTTGACTCGTTGAGCATGATATTAGTCAATATGATATCCTAATTTACCAAGATCTTGCAAAATTGAGACTTATATTTTAGCGGGTATTTGAAATTCGAACCGGGCTTCTCTACGTACCCTTTAGCTCTTCTCTTATGACTCTTCGTCGATTGTATTCGGATATATTATCTGAAGTTAATTGAATTATGGTTTCTTGCCCGTTTATAATATTATATTAATGACGCTTGCGAAACATAATATGGTGCTTTCATGAACCGCATTTCGACCAATGTGTTCTTTTAATCTTTTTTAATATTATTTTAATTAAAAAAAATATTAGTTCATTTCTTTTTTTTTTAAATAAATGGAGAACAATTTAGTTAAAAGTAAAATAGTTAAGGAATGTCGAGTCAACTCGTTCGTTTCAAGTTTCAACGCTTCATAGTTAGTCTTCATGATAGCAAATGGAGGGATTTAAATACAGAAAGTGCTTACACGTGTCACGAAACTTTAGTGGGATCTGTCACCACATAATGGTCGACTCGTCACACTTATTTGGTACACTTTAGATATTTGTACTTTCACGTTTGTTAAAACTTTTACATTTGTTATTTTTTTTATTCTAATTTCTTTTTTTTCTTGTGAAATTTATTCGTTACGTTTATATCTGTGGAATCCGTCCTTTCTTTTTTTAGTTTAATCAGTGCATTTTACCATCTTTGCCTGCTTCACCACTTACTAGGTGAGATAGTAATTAAGCACTGGCTCATAATAGTAAAAAAATCCTCATTAACAATTTTAATGGAAAATACGTTTTAGTCATTCATTTATTTATTTAATTACAACGGTTTTTAATCCAATTACAGTAAATAATTTCGAAAGGCTCATGAGAATAAACTATGCTGTAACTAAAACTATACTAAGAAAAAATACAACTTATATATCATTACTTTCGCAATTTTTTTTTTATAGGATAAGGGTGACAAACGAGCACACAGTCCACCTGATGGTAAGTGGTTGCTGCGGCCCATAGACATCTACATCTATCCTCTATTACAAATCAAAATGTAGATGCGTTGTCACCCGTGAGGACCAAGATGGAATGCCTCATTTCCAGTAAAAAGGGCCTACGGCCACCTGCACTCACCAAGCGAAACGCAGAGGTAAACCTCTACTTCACGCTGGTATTCTGTGAGGTCGTGGTACCACCCCGGTTCGAGCCGGCCCATCCGTGCGACAGAAAAAGCTGCCACGTGGCTCTACCACTGTTAAAAATTCGTAAACAAGCTGACAACAGCACATTCCAACTATCCGCAAATATATCAAAGTTGTGTGCAGCCCTCAGAAGAGCGTTGATTGCTGTGCATTAGTGGGGAATTAGTGAGCGACAGCGTGTGCGATGACGACGTTGCGAATAATCTAAGCCGGTGAGATGGCCTATGTCGCAAGTAGTGGTCGGGCACATAGATCTTTCATAAGGTATTGTGAAATGCGGGAGCATCTATTACGCCTCTTATAATTTTGAGTACAATGATAAGTATGTTGCGAGAACGACGAACTGCAAGAGAATTATACCCTAAGGTACCCAACAAAAATTATCCGTAATATATTTAATAAAGCAAACGTAAGAAGGCCTTTTGAACTTTTTCTATGGTCAGAACATACTTAGACTCATAAGGATTCCAAACACATGCCGCTGATTTCAATTTACTTCTCACTAAGGTATCTCTCTCAATAATTTCTTGATTATTGCTGTGTTTTGAAATTTGCGGACATTGCGCAAAACGAATCTGAGGCGTTTATAACAGTCAACAGCCAAGGCGGATGTATGTGCATGAAAAGTTAAGCTATAATCAAAAGTCACGCCAAGATAGTTTTACAGTGTGTCACACGCGTTAGAGTACTTTCTTCTAAAGTGTAGGTAGCTTCTAGAGACTGTAATTTGCGACTAAAGGTCATAACATAACACTAGAGAAACATTTTATTGTCAATACTATACACTTTGGAGATGACTGTGATTGACATTTTCATTTATTTCAAGTGTCAGTTTTAAATCGTCTGCGTAAAGTAAGCATTTAGCATGCTTGACGTCGCTAACAAGATCGTTCATCATAATAAGAAATAGGAGTGGACCGATTACCGATCACTGACTAACTCCGGAGCCAGTATGATATGATTGGGATAGGTAACAACCATGGGTAACATATTGGCGTCGGTTGCGAAGATAACTTGAAAAAAGGGATAGTACTTTCGGCGTAAATCCTATAGAACATAACTTTAATAACACTTTGTCATTGCCAACTTTATCAAACGCCTTTTTAAAATCGAGGTATAGCACATCTACCAGCCTACATTTATCTATACTCTGCGATATGTAACCCACAAGCGAAAGAAGATTAGTCTCTACTGAGCGTCCAGGTCGAAAACCATGTTGTTCGTCACATAAATAGGATTTAACTGTTCGTAAATGACCTTACGTACAATATGTTCAAAGACCTTGGCAGTGGATGAGAGAATCACAATGGGTCGATAATCCTCAACAGAGGATCTGTAATTAGTTTTTTGGAATGGGGGTGACACGAGATAGCTTCAACTGTTCGGGATAAGTGCCACTATGCAAAGCCAGATTAAATATATGACAAAGGGACGGCACAATATGTTCCTTACATCCTTTTAATATATAAGTAGGAACCTTATTGGGACCAACAGAACTACCGGGTTTTAATTTGTTGATACCTGCTTTGACTTCAGAAAATGTAAAGTTGCGTATGTTTACATATCCCCATGTCGTGCGATGTTAGCGGTACATACTTGATTGGGATTTAGAATGGGGTTATTTGGCAGGAACACACTTGAAAAATAGAACGCAAATGCATCGGCTGCTTCAGTACAGGAGAATTATTTTTATTTTTATAGGTCACTACGCTACACTAGCCGTGTAGTGGCGGTCAAGAATATCCACTACCCCATATCCTCCCGTGGGTGTCGTAAAAGGCGACAAAGGGAAACAGGCAGGAGATGGGCAGCAGCATCTTCCTGGTAACGGCATAAATACAATAAAAAAAAAAACTGCGGTTGCCAACCCGCTCGCCAAGCGTGGCAACTATGGCAATATACCCCCCCATGAGCAATGACAATAATAAACGGCCCCCAGTCCCCGGCGGCCCCGCTATTCCTGGCTACGGTGGCGACCATGGTAACGGCGGGGCAGGGGGTGCTAAGAATCTCCGGTGGAGGTTCGGTTGCCACCTTAGACGACTCGACCTGGCAACGTACAACGCACGCACCCTGAGGACTGACGAGAAGATCGTGGAGCTGGAAGAAGAGATAGACAAGTTGCGCTGGCATATTATAGGATTATCCGAAGTCCGAAGAGAGGGGGAGGACACGGTAATCCTCGAATCCGGCAACTTGCTCTATCACCGGGAGGGCGACCATCTGTCCCAAGGAGGTGTCGGATTTATCGTCCACAAGTCTCTCGTTAACAACGTTGTAAAGATCGGGAGTGTGTCGACGAGGGTTGCGTACCTTATACTCAGAATCACCAAACGGTATTCGCTGAAGGTCATACAGGTTTACGCACCAACCTCGGCACACCCCGATGAGGAGGTGGAGGAAATGTATGAGGATATCTCTAGAGCCATGCATTCCTCCAAAACCCAATATACGGTGTTAATGGGAGACTTCAATGCAAAACTAGGCACAAGAGAGAACGGTGAGCTGAAAGTAGGGAAATTTGGAATAGGGCAACGGAACCCAAGGGGCCAGCAGCTGGCCGACTTCATGGAGAAAGAGGGACTCTTTATGATGAACTCTTTCTTCAAGAAGCGGCCCCACAGGAAGTGGACCTGGTCGAGCCCCGACGGTTCGACAAAAAATGAGATTGACTTCATTATGACGACCAGACGACAACTGTTCAGTGATGTCTCAGTGATCGCGAGGGTGAAAACCGGCAGCGATCACCGAATGGTTAGAAGCACACTGAACCTAAATGTTAAGTTGGAGAGGTCTCGTCTGATGAAGTCAACGCTCCGTCCCCCTCGTGCTCTAATCCAAAGTCCCGAAACCTTTCAGCTCGAGTTACAAAACCGTTTTCAGTGCCTAGAAGACTGCAATGAAGTGGACGATATGAATGACAAGCTCGTGGAAACTGTCCATGCGGTCGGAGCTAAGTTCTGCAAGACCCACCGCAGAAGAACACAAAAACTCTCCGATCACACTCTTAATCTCATGGCTGTTAGACGGGATATGAGGCTACATTCTTCAACAGATTTGACAGCATACAGGCAACTGAACAGACAGATCTCCAAATGCATGCGGCGAGACTTACGCAACTTTAATACAGCTCGTGTTGAAGAAGCGATCGAGCGGAACCAAGGCTCCAAAGTCTTTGCCAGAGATCTGTCTGCCAGAAAGAGCCAACTGTCAAAGCTGAAGACCGAGTGTGGCAGCATCGTTTCCGGGGCACCTGAGATTTTGAGTGAGATTGAGAGGTTCTATGGGCAGCTGTACACGTCATCGTTGGAGCCACACGCAAGTGTGAGTAACGATCCAAGAGCGAGTCTTATTCGACACTATTCCGAAGATATCCCGGACGTCAGTCTGAGCGAGATTAGAATGGCTCTCCAGCACCTTAAAAACGGCAAGGCCCCAGGCGAGGATGGAATTACAGCAGAGCTTCTGAAAGCGGGTGGAAGACCGGTACTTGAAGTCCTTCAGAAGCTCTTTAATTCCGTCCTCCATTGTGGCATTACACCGGAGGCGTGGAGCAGAAGTGCGGTGGTCTTGTTCTTCAAGAAAGGTGACAACGCTCTGTTGAAGAACTACAGACCGATTTCCCTTCTGAGCCGCGTCTATGTGCTGTTTTCGAGAGTCATTACGAATCGTCTCGCGCGCAGACTTGACGACTTCCAGCCTCCCGAACAAGCCGGTTTCCGAAAGGGCTTTAGCACCATAGACCACATACATACCCTAAGGCAAATTGTACAGAAGTCCGAAGAGTACAATTTGCCACTATGTCTGGCGTATGTGGACTATGAGAAAGCCTTTGATTCCGTCGAAATTTGGGCGGTGCTGCAGTCCCTTCAGCGGTGCCAAGTTGACTGTCGGTATATCGAAGTGCTGAAGTGTTTGTACAGTAGAGCTACGATGGCTATCCGAGTACAGAACCAGAATACGAAACCTATCCAATTGCAGAGAGGTGTAAGACAGGGTGATGTTATATCCCCGAAACTCTTCACCGCTGCATTGGAAGACGTTTTCAAGCTTCTGGACTGGAAAGGATACGGAATTAACATCAATGGCGAGTACATCACTCACCTTCGATTTGCCGACGATATAGTCCTCATGGCAGAATCGCTGGAGGAGCTAAGCACTATGCTCAATGACCTCAATAGTGTCTCCCAACGGATAGGTCTTAAGATGAACATGGACAAAACAAAGATTATGTTTAATGTCCATGTCACACCTATGCCGGTAGTTGTTGGGAGCACTAAGCTCGAAGTTGTTGACGAGTATGTTTACCTGGGACAAATAGTCCGACTAGGTAAGTCCAACTTCGACCGAGAGGTCAATCGACGGATTCAACTCGGCTGGGCAGCGTTCGGGAAGCTACGACACATCTTCTCGTCAGAAATACCTCAAAACCTTAAAACAAAATTGTACAACCAGTGCGTGTTGCCAGTGATGACTTACGGAACTGAGACGTGGTCCTTCACTGCTGGCCGTATGAGGAAGCTCAAGGTCGCTCAGCGAGCTATGGAGAGGGCTATGCTCGGAGTTTCTCTGCGTGATAAACTTAGGAATAAGGATATCCGCAGTAGAACCAGAGTAACCGACATAGCCCAACGGATTAGTAAGCTGAAGTGGCAGTGGGCCGGCCATATAGCTCGAAGAACCGACAACCGATGGGGAAGAAAGGTTCTCGAGTGGCAGCCTCGTACCGGTAGGCGAAGTGTAGGGCGTCCCCCCACAAGATGGAGTGACGACCTGGTAAGACATGCAGGAAGTCGATGGATGCAGGTGGCTCGGGACCGTGCTTTGTGGCATTCCTTGGGGGAGGCCTATGTTCAGCAGTGGACTTGTGAAGGGCTGTAATGATGAATGATGAGGTCACTACGGGTTCAAAACCACCCTTGAATTGCAGGTTAGCAATGTGCTGCCAAAGCTTTTTCAGGTCAGTCTTAATGCCCACTTCGATAGCTATTATGTATGATTTGTAGGTTAACTCAATGCGGTTCTTTAAATTCGAACGTAATCTAGAGGAAGCATTATAATACGTCACCATGTTTTTTCCATTGGCGACGAAGTCTTATTTTACGATTGATACATCTTTTATGATATCAGAAGAAAACGAGACTGGGTAACGTTTGCAATTTAATTTAAATATCCGTTTTTTGGGTACACAAACATCATATCATCAGGTCATAATCACTTTGAAGTCATTATCATTTTGTATAGAAAACGAGTGGACAGTGACTTACTTCATCTTCATCACAATCAATGACTTACATTCTAGAACCTAGAATGAGGACTACCTACAATTAAATTGTAAACTGCAATCTACTGTACTCAAGGGAGGTCTAAAGTTCTGCAATAATAAAGAAAACAAAGTGTTCCTACCATTAGATATACTGGATAATAAGTGCGCAAAAGATAGTAACAACAAGAGCGTTTGGGAGTACCTTACATAACATAAACATTCACGCCTGTCACTCTGGGTGACAGAGACTATGGACTTCCATTTGGCACGATCCTGACACACCTCTCTCGCCTCCTCCACATCCATATACGCATACACGCTCGTCGGTTAAAGGTACCCTTGATTTGGCCCATTTTCAATATATCGCCAATTTGGTCGATAAACTTTCGCCTAGGGCGACCCTTTCCGACTCTGCCGTTCACCATGGGGGATGAGTCGCTCGCGTCCGTAGGTTTCGACCACCTAATCCTAGGCCCACCCTACACATGTCCCCGGGTGGTGCTAAACAAGCGACAAAGCCGAAAGAACAGACTCGGCTCCTCGCCGTGTGGTAGCGGCGTAAAAAATTACCACCCCCTACTTTCGCACCATGAGGCAAAAAAAATTACGAAATTTACGAGTACCTTACAACCAACATAAAAGTGGTAAAGCCACGCTGCAGCTATATTATGGTTGTTGCGCGAATGGGTCGGCTCGATTGGTGAAGGACCAGGATCTCACAGAGTTCAGGCGTTAAATAGGAAACACTTCTTACTGGAAACGAGGCATTTTATCTTAATCCTCATTAGTGACAACACATTTTCATTTAGAATCTTAAACGAGGATAGATGTAGGTGAACTGTTTGCTTGTTTGTCACACTTAAACTACAAAAAAATTGAACCAACTCTGCCAATACTAAAAACATACTTTAAGTGACCGTGTGGCACGATACTGTAATATTATCAGTCTGACGATTAATTTATATTTCTTTGTTATTGGTTATTTTCTCATACCATGGTAATAATGAAATACACGCTTGCTTTTCTAAATTTTACATGTTTTCTCAAAGGTTTGCAGTTAAGCGAAAAACGACCAATAGCAACGTGAATTCTATTCAGGAGTTAACAACAAAACGAACACGTAAACTTTATCAATCGTTGCAGCCCTGGCTTTCGGTGAAATTAAAAACGTGATTTGTGGAGTTTATGGATGAGGAGCGTTACTAGAGTTGAACGTTTAGATCACTATATCACTTTCCTCAGGTACTTAATGTTAACTTCCCAAAAATTATTTTTAAAGTTCTGACATGTCTATCACTCAAATAACTTGACTTACCTTTTTAATTATGTTTAAATTTTGTAATGGAGTTAGAAATATACGAGTGCGATAGTCTAAGCTTACTTTTAAACTAAAAAAATAATCGAGCAGTTGTCATGACTAGCATCTACATCATTACAGGACAATACAAGTCTACCACAGAACGTAGGCGTCCCCAAAGGAATAGCACAAAGCACGGTCGTGAACTCTTACTAAGTCGTCAATCCACCCAGTAGGAGGCGGCCCTACACATCGATACAGAGATAAGAGGCTGCCATTTGAGAACTTTTCTTCCCCACTGGTTGTCGGTTCTTTGAGCTATATGGCCGCCACATTGCCACTTCAATTTACCGATCCGAATGGATCGCCTAATTGTACATAAAATAAAATCGAAAATATGTCAATTGAATGTGACATAATTACTTTGATAATCTTTATATATAAAAAGTACGTGTCACGTTGTTTGTCCGCGATGGACTCCTAAACTACTGAACTGATTTCAATGAAATATTTGGTCAATGTGCAATTTGGTCCAACTTAAAAGATAGGATAGCTTACATCTCAATTTATTGTCGCAATATAATATTATTTTATTGAAAATTATTTGTCTATTATTTGACAGTCACAAATATCTGTTAGCTCCAAACGATTTTGTCAGATGACGATATCTGTTGACTGGATTGAGTAAATATTTAATAGATGGCGCTATGCTAAAAATACTAACGTTTAATATAAGCTCAACAGCTCAACTCAACAGTGGTAGAGCCACGCGGCAGCTTTTGCTGTCGCACGGATGGGCCGGCTCGAACCGGGGTGGTACCACGACCTCACAGAATACCAGCGTGAAGTAGAGGTTTACCTCTGCGTTTCGCTTGGTGAGTGCAGGTGGCCGGAGGCCCTTTTTACTGGAAATGAGGCATTCCATCTTAGTCCTCACGGGTGACAACGCATCTGCATTTTGATTCGCATACGAGGATAGATGTAGATGTCTATGGGCCGCAGCAACCACTTACCATCAGGTGGACTGTGTGCTCGTTTGTCACCCTTATCCTATAAAAAAAAGCTACAATTTAGTAGTATAACCACCACGTGTTGCTGTAAGTATTAAACAGATAGAACCGATTTCAAAAAAAATTTGCAGACTGTGTGCAGTTTGGTCCAACTTGAGAGATAGGATAGTTTTTATCCCGATAAGTGACCCTCAATTTTTTTATTGCTAATTTCAGGAGTTATTTTGGGAAAGCAAATGGTCGTTCGGAAAGGGCAGAACAACGTCTGCCTGGTCAGCTAGTGTAATATAAATAAGTCCAACTTTTACTAAGCCTTGGGCGCGCATTGTTTGGAGGTCTGCAAAAATTAAAATTTTTTTCTACTATGATTTACGACAAATAGTTATTATAGTTAGCTAACACATTATACGAGAAATAAATTTGTTTTCAAAGTAAACTACAGTAAAATACAACTTTTAATTTGTCCCACTGGCTAGTCCTCCTCTCATCTCTAAGAGTTTTATGGATTACTTTTTATTTTACAAGAAAAAATATACGTATCTCTATTTAAAAAACTTTAACATATTCGGGCCCATTTCAGGCCGGAGTGCTTGTGCCCCATGTGCCCGTAGGGTAAAGACCGTGTAATATAAACCAACTTGCCTTACATTAAATAAGTGTATTTAAATTCCATCTTACAGGCTTGAGTAAATGTCATATATTATATAATACTGACGAAAGCTCTTACCGATAACACCTGTAATGATTTCTTATATTTACGCAAATAATGTAAATTAAATAAAAGTGGTTTCTTATTATTTATTTTTTTGCGTATTATTATACTCCCACTCTACTACATCTATGCTTCTGTATTATTATATTATTCTGTATTAAGCACCCGATATATCAAGAAAAAATTAAACGCGTTAAATTTAGAAAATTAGTACATATTAATAAAGTTGAAGAGTCTGTTAATAATATCAAAGTAACTGCAATTTATCAGGGGATTATTTGCATGTCATTAAAACGTGAACAACCATTCATAAAAAAAAAGTTGTCTCTCTGTCTGTCCAGGATAATGTTAGACTAACAGATAGTGAGCAATGCCAGAAGTGTTCACGGCTATATTTTATCCAAAAAACTTGAAGTATTTTTTTGTGAAATAACAAAAGTATAATGATTTCTTATATTTACGCGAACACTATACATTGAATTTTTATAATAAAAATAAGATAAATAAGTTAATTAAACGCGAAAAAATCCGTAAAACTAGTTTTATTCAATAACAAAAGTAATAAAATAAATAGTCATTGGCGATTATTTAAAAAATCTAAGTAACTACTAAATGACATTAATAATCCCACCCAGGCCTAGCCGGAGTAGCTCGGTAGTGCGACAATAAGACCTATGTTAGACTAATATGCTGTGCAGAAAGCACAAGCTAAAACCTGAAAAATCGACGCTTGAAAGGCAATAATTACCAAGTGACATTTTGGGCGATATTGGGTTATATACATCATTGAAACTAGCAAATAATTCTGCGTCAATATGGCAGGCATACTCTCGCACTGCTAGGAAGAGTTTTGTTGTCGCTTGGTATCTTCTAAAAAAAAACATTTTGCAGTTTTCGGCGACCAAGCAACTAAAACTTTACTGATTAATGAATAATTTTCACTTGGTAGGTATTCGATTTTAACTTTACACACTTAGTAATTTTAGCTTTGACTCAAATTAATGCGGATAAACATAAGGTATTTTTCCTTACAGTACCTATCTCATCATTTAAGACTTTTAACACACTAATAGACACACACACACACACACACACACACACACACACATGTCACTCATTTAGTATTTTTTCCTAAATGCAATGAATTTAATAACGTAATATAGTAGTATTGTTTCTGCCTAAAAAGGATATATTTTGTTGTTTGGTAATATTTTTGGTGTTTTTTTTTACTGTTTATGTTACTTAGATTTCTAATATGAAATTTGTATAAAAATGAGCTTACCCCAGTTGCATGTATTTTGTTTTGTCGCTTATACGCACTGTAAAGCAGATTTTGAGTGACTTTTGGTAACAAAATATCGCATAGTCTTTATCGAACTGTCGCATAGGCAACCTAATATGCCATATATAACTAATTAGTAGTAACTAAAGCTCTAAATTGTTAGGACTTGATCTTAATTGTGCTTTAATTGATAGTTTACTAAAATATTTTCACTTTCACTCGAGTTTTTATTGTGAAACAGTTGTTAGAATATTTTTAAAACTTGAGGGCAATTTTTTCTTAGCTGAAATTTTGTCCCGAAAGTCCATAGACAGTAAAGAGGGTCTCCGTTTCTCTACACTCGTCGTACGAAACACAGCAGCATTAAGCTGCTATTTTACGCTGGTTTTCTGTGAGAGCGTAATAACTAAAAATATTTATCAAATTCCATGGCTCAATATGGGATAGGTCTCCCTCCCTCTATAGATTGCCTCGTATGGAGCATATTTGCCATAGTTGCCACGCATAGTCGCAAAACTAGCGTAGCAGTCATCAAAAATAAGATTTGAAATATTTATTCTGAACTTAAACTGAAACCTGTTGAAAATTATTGTGTATTCATTTAATATTAACAAACAAACACTTTTTTCAAATTTCATTATAAATTAGATAAGTATTGAGTGTTATCTGATAAAATGGTAAATAATATAATTTAATGCTTTTTCATTTTTTAGGGTTCCGTACTTCAAAAGGAAAAAACGCAACCCTTATAGTATCACTTTGTAGTCCGTCTGTCTGTCTGTCTGTCTGTCAAGACCCTTTTTATCAGGAACGCGTGGAGGTATCAAGCTAAAATTCATATCAAATACTCAAATCTACTGTCCCTTGGAGCTGTGAAAAATTCAAACTTCTAAGCCAACGCAATCAAAAGATACAGCCGCTTAGGCCGCAAATATTATGCCGCAAGGGAATCAAAACCTACAGGGTACTTGCCGTGAACTCAGAATCTTAAAATTTGGTACAAAGCAACGTATTATAACACAGATAAAGGAAAAATTGCGAAACGCATAAATTTTTAGTTACATCATATAATAAAAATATTTTTAATAATTTTAACCTACGGATTTGTTCGGAACCCTCGGTGCGCGAGTCCGACTCGCACTTGGCCGGTTTTTTTATTTGTACACTAAGAGGATGAATGGAATGAATGATCAGCCGAGTTTATTTAGATTGAGTATTGTGTAAGGTAAAATTAAAATACCTTAGTCTTTTACTAGTTGTTACTTTTTTGTTTATTTTTTCTAAATAAAGAAATAAGAAACTGAAAAATAATTATTGTATTTCATATTTTCGGATATTAAATTTTATAGTATAAACTTAAATTCTTTGATAAAAGAATTCCAAAAGAAATAATACAAGAATAGTTAAGCTTAGTATTGCGACTGTTTGTTGTTCGCTAAACATGCGTATTTTTTTTAATTTAGAGGTTTTAAACTTTTTCTTAGAAATAAGAACGATGAACAAGCTCCAGTCCACCTGGATCGCAGCATCATCTTTTATCATTAGGGTCTAAAAAAAGAAAATGTAGTTACCAACCAGCCTTCAAAACGTTTCAACTATGACAAAAAGGAGCTATCTATGGTGGAAGCCTAGGTTCAGCAGATTTTTGAAAGGCTGTATCGAATGAATAAATAAAAAATTATACGTGGTAGACCCACGCTGCAGCAGTATTACGGTTGTAGCACAAAATAATCGACCGGACCGGGGTAGGACTCTAATGCTGCTGTGTTTCGTAAACTTCTTCTTCAAATATCAGCTTCACCTAAACGATGTGCACCCTAGAATTTATAAAATATGACTTGGTTACCGAAACCAACACACAGAAAGTTGAGAATGGGCAACTCTTTGAAGAAATGCTTGTCAGTTGTCGCATTCGTTGAAAATGCATTACGTGGTAGAGTCAAGATGCAGATATATTAAGGTTGTGGCACGATTCGGTCGGCTCCAGCACGCTCTCACAGAATACCAACGTACAATAGCAGTTTAATGCTGCTCTGTTTCATGTGGTGAGTGTAGAGGAGCCGGAGACCCTTTTTATTGTAAACGAGACATCAAATCTTAGTGGTGACAAAGCATCTTCATTTTGATTCTTAATTGAAAATAAATTATGTCTATAGGCACAGCAAACACTTATCTTCACGTGGACGTTTGTCACCCTAACTCTATAAAAAATCATTATTTCACAGTACAACTGGACCTATAAAACAATAAACGTTATTTTCATTTGCATTTATAATTTAATAGATTTTTCGATAACCCGACTTAAAATTCGATTAGAATTGTTTTCGTATTCGTAATCGAGATGGCGTCGTATTGCAAGAGCAAATTTGATCAACGATCTTTTTAAACAGACATTCAGGCTCGTTAAACCAGCATCGGGTTCCGTCGTTATTGAACACATTACAACGGCTCAGATAGCCCGGGGAACGGAACACCCGAGATGAGAGCAGGAGTCGTCTTTCTCTTCTCATCCAGAAGCAATCTCACGCGAAAGGATGACGAATTTATTGTTCGACGACATCTAATTACGGCCGGTGATACACAAGACTGATTTTGATTTGATTCACTTTAAAATTTATTCTAATTATTTATTTAATTTAAATGCTGTTCTCAACGTGTTTACAGTTTTGGATTGACTAAGATAGAAGTTTAAAAAAAATAAAGATTTTTAGCATTTTAAACCTTTTAATTAGTGCGCATAGTACGTAAGTACACAATATCTGAAAGAGCAATAGAGCAGAAATGATCCCGTCGTAAGAGCTTTCAATATGTCAGGATGCTTTTGGAATTACAGTAAACAATTTCCAAAGTGCTTGCGAAGATCGAATTCAGGTTGGTTGCGTACTATAAAATATACAAATACGGCATGTATTTAGCCGCTAAACTACCATGATATTATTAATTACATACTTCAAACATGACTAGTTTTTTTTTTAAATCCACGGCTGCATATAGGTTGCTAACCAGCCAGTGGAGTAGAAACGGTGGACCTTGGCCCGGGCGGTAAAGGAAAGAAAAATAAGGCGGGCCTTAACTTTTTTATTGATATTTTCTTTTAATTTAAAAAAGTGGCTTCAGTATGGTGAGCATGTAACTTATACATTACCAAGGACGATTTCACACGAATGACACTCAGTCGACGAAGATTCACTCCGATATTGAGAGGAATGGATATGGAGAGCCGAGAGACTTAAAACTTAGGTATTTGAAGAAACTATCGCTCTCCCTCTGCGAGTGCTCGGCGTACGATAAGGACAACTGCAGATCCGACTGAATAGCCTAAGTAAAAAGGCATAATTCTACGTTTGGCTATCTACCATTTCCTCCTCCAATATTGGACCAATTTAGAAGATATTTCATAAACTGAATAAGAAGGATATACCACTGAGTCCTTATGTTTTTCTTTTTTCATCATTAGTTATCAAATTTGAACACTAGGCCTCTGTTGACAGCGGTCTAAATAGGCTATTTTGAAAGCGTTTGTATGGAGAAAAGACCACCCGCGTTTCTTCTTAAGTAAGGAGAACAACAGACGTATTGTACCTTTAATCTCAGAGTCCATCTTTTAGAACTGGAGTCTCGCTGTTAAATTCACGGTACTCAAGCAACTTGGGCTTGATCTCGCCGGCACTAGTGACATTGTTATTGCAATGTTAGTGCCTTTTTACCAAGTCATAGACGACGGTATGGAAAAATATAGTGTGAAAATTTCTGTCTGCATAAGCAAATATTCCGAGCACGTGAGGACTCTTGTCTAAGAATATCCACTACCCCATATCGTCACGCGGGTGTCGTAAGAGGCGACAGAGGGAAAATTAAACAGGAGATGGGCAGCAGCATCTTCCTGATAAAAAATCAAAATAATAAAAAACTGCGGTTGCCAACCCATTTGTCAATTGCGGCAACTTTTTTTTTTATAGGATAGTGATAGTTTTTTTTTATAGAGGTGACAAACGAGCACACAGTCCACCCAATGGTAAGTGGTTGCTGCGACCCATAGACATCTACATCCATCCTCGCTTGCGAATCAAAACGCAGATGCGCTGCCACCCGTGAGGACCAAGATGGAATGCCTCATTTCCAGTAAGAAGGGCCTCCGGCCACCTGCACTCACCAAGCGAAACGCAGAGGTAAACGTCTACTTCACGCTGGTATTCTGTGAGGTCGTGGTACCACCCCGGTTCGAGCCGGCCCATCCGTGCGACAGCAAAAGCCGCCGCGTGACTCTACCAACTCTGACAAAATCCCCACACGAGGCAATCTATGAGAGAGGCCTATGTTCAGCAGTAGATTTTTATAGGCTGTAATAGATGGTGAAGTCTACCAACACGACAAAGTCGTTCTCTATACCTATTTTCGTATTCAATTTCTTTTTCCAAGTTACTCAACAATTTCAAGGAAATCTCTAAATAAAGCTAAGCGTACATCAAAAGAGGCAGCTTAAATACTTAAGCGGAATAGTCCACTTAAAGCGCACAATTACGTCCAATGTTTGCAAGCAATTTATACTTAGTTAATTATGTTGTAATTTTTTTTCTTTTTTCTGCATCCTAGCTTCGCTTTTTCGAGTCTAGTTTTTCATCGTCTGTTTTATATTTTTCTTCGTTTGAACTCTTAATTACTGTTGGCTAGCGCCTTATTTGTTTCAATTTTTTATTAAAGGGTTTTCTGTAAAAAGAGTTAAGACACGCGAGCGTGATGAAAGTAGCAAGTAGTTGCAGGCCATGAACATCTGCAACAAGCAACAAACAAGGAAGTTCACAGATTTGTTGTTACCTTTGACGTGTGTGATGCAATGCCTTACAGTCCGCATTAATACTGGCACTCTTACATCTCAAACCTGGCCTGCTGGCTCCCAAGCAAAAAGTAATGTTTATCTTTTTCATTAACATCACCGCACCATGCAGTAATTCATAAAATATTTTAAAATTTGATAATTGAGAAAATGTTAATTTTGACTTATTTTACATATCAATACGAGTAGTTTTAGAAATTACTAATTCTCTTTCTCTAATTTAAAATTATCTACTTACTCATCATCATTATAAATATAGCCAATAAAGATTCCAGTGATGAATATAGGCCTCACTCATAGATTGCCTAAAAGGGGGATATTTGCCATAATTGCGCTTTGCAGGCGTATTTTCAACCGCAGTTTTTTTATTATTTTGGGCTGCTATCAAGAAGATGTTGCTGCCCCTACTCAAAAGCTCACACTATACTCGCGCTAAAAAATTTATAAATTATCACCACAATTACCAATCATGCAAATATAAGAAATATTTGCATGATATAAAAACCTAGAACGATCTTCAACGCATATAAAGTTATATAACTGTGGAGTACGTGTGAATACCGAGGTACTTACGTAAATGTTTCCACGAACACGCATTCATAAAACGAGACGTATCTCCGTTAACAATATAAAAATTAAAAAAAAAAACACACAGAAGCGGATGAAGGAAAATACATAAAGTTTATTGCCTCTTTTTAGGCTCAGAAAATAAGCAACGAAATGAGATGAAAATGTTTAATGTTTAACAGCAAACCGCAATATATCTCGCGCTTGTTTTACAACCCGCTGCGCTCGCCCCCGTGCGCCGTTTAATAACAGTTTTTAGCATTTGGCAAAAATGCCTATAGCTACTTAAATTAATTAAAAAAAAACTGCGGTTGCATGCTTCCGGCAAACATGTCCCTTATTTCTAAATCATAAGGGCGACCACACTGCTACCTGGGCGTAAGTGGATGCTGTCAAATCTACATCTACCATCGATTAAGATTCAAATACATTGCAAGGTGCATTGTGAGCACTGAGGACTAAGTTCGAATGCCCCCAGTTTCCTTAACTCACCATACGAAACACAGCAGCATTAAACTGCTATTTTGCGCAGGTATTCTGTTAAAGCGTGGTCCTAACCCGTTCGAGCTGACCCGGTCGTGCTACAGCCATCATATAGCTGACACGTATTTAACTTTGGTTGTAAAATATTCTCCCCCTCTCTCGTTCAAGATTTCGTGAATTTGAGTTTAACGCATTTGATAGCTTAGCTTTTCCATTATCTGTCGGTCGCCGGGCTCTCCTTTAGTTAATCAGCGACGCGCAACATTGTCAGTAGCAATGGTGCAACAGCTCTTTTAGTAATACTGGCGTATGGTGACGGTTTAAGAGAATTATTCCATTTCGTCTCGTGGGATTCGTAAGAAACGCTTATGGGAAATACCAGAAAAAATCATCTCGTTTATACCAGAAGATGACAGCCTGTTTATAATGCTTATTTGTGGAAATTAACGAAAAGATAGTGATTCTCAAAAGACGTTTATAAATATTAGCTTACAAATTTAAAACACTATGGGAGCACTATAGAATGGCCCTTTTTACTGGTAACGAGGCATCACATCTAAATTTTGATTCTTAATCGAAGATAGATCTTGGTGTCTGCATCCACTTACCATCAAATTTACTGTGTGCTCGCTTATCAACCTTATTTTATAAGAAACCTGACTACAGAATTGCAAGTCTTACGATCGGATTCAAGCGGAAGACATTTGTGCAAAGAAATTAGAAAGAAATTATAATGGTGTCCGTGTCTCTGACTCTATATCCTTACAAAAATTAGTAGGGACCTTAATTCAGCAGTGTAAAAAGCATAGTCAACTTTTAAATGCAATTAAAAACGTTTAGCTAAAAACAATACAAACGCCAGTAAAATGGTATTTGTTGAATTCTTATTATCTTTATTTAATTTATTTCCGATGTAAGTATTTCTACTGAATGAGAAAATACAGTAAGTTAATTTGAGGTCAAAAACAAAGACATCATAGAAAAACAAAACGAAAAACTGAATTTATTTTCGCAAATCAAAGGAAACACTATTACGCGACGTTAGGGACGCGTCAGAGCTATACGTCCCGAATGCGATTTCCTTCGGATGGACGTCTTGGTCAAAGGGATTTTATCATCGGAATAACTTAATTTTGCTTAGTTTTAGGATTGACTTCACTGAAAAAGGTAAATGTTGAGTTAGAATCGAAGTACCGAAAACCTTTTATTTTGTTTTTTTCTTTAATAATGGACATGTCTTGATTGACCAATCGGCAATACACTTTACGGCAACGATGCGACTTACGTCCCGTAATTGTAAAGCCATTACAGACGTAAATTTTCACACATCGAGCCGAATCAATAAGGCTACCCGCGGTGGCTTACACATGTAGGTTTAAGTGATTAAACCGGACCGACTAAACTGTCGGCCAGCTTTAAAATATTATGTGTTGTATAAGTATTTATCACATCGGTCGACTTCAAAATCTTTGCCAAGACACCAAATACCCGATCGCGATTGGCCGTTGACGTTACATCTATAGTTTTCTACAAGAGGCCGCGCTGAGCTTGATTACTAGACGGTCCATCACCTTCAACTAAGCCACTTGCTTTCAATTTCGCTACAAAATGTATGAAATTAACATCGATTCGGAAAATATTATGTCTTCGATTGAAGTACGTTTCTGAGGATGTCATAAATCTTTGTGGGATCGAACAAATTGTCCTTTCTTCAGTCACTTGTCTTGGACTTAATAATGGATGCACGCAATATTTTTTTGGCTTATTTTGACGCATTTATTGTCGCATGACGAAGAACACAAATAAATGCTAACTAAACCAGGAGGCAGCAGCAGCGTCGTCAAAAATACAATACTGAGGTTGTTTATAGAGAGATATGTTAAGCAGTGGGCTTTAGCAGGTTGTATAGATGATCAACAATATTGTACTAATCTAACCATTCGGTAGGAAATCGTTCAGTGGGCGCTAAGTTGATCGCCTGACGAAACAACGGCGATACTATGCGTTTTTACCTATTTCCTCGCGTAATCAAATTCGTATCATATATAGATTTATGGTTGGATATTATGGTAAAATATTTTGTATCAACTGTTTATAGTTGTCTGTAATGATTTATTTCTATGTGTATAAATGTCTTCAAAACATTTACGCGAAATCAGAAACCGCCATTTCATTTTGTGATACACAGATAATCAATCAATAAACAATTAGGTGTTTTTTTCCCCTTCATGTTTCTTTATTCGTTTTCATAAATAATAAAATATTCCATTGATCGTGTAGTGGCGGTGTAAGAATATCCACTACCCCATATCATCTTGTGGGTGTCGTAAGAGGTCGCAGAGGGAACAAATCACGAGATGGGCAGCAGCGTCGTCCTAATAACGACTAAAAATAAAAAATTGCCGTTGCCAATCCGCTTGCCAAGCGTGGCAACTATGGCAAATATTCCCCCTATGAGGCAATCTATCGGGGAGGCCTATGTTCAGCAGTGGACTTTAATAGGCTGTAACGGTAACAGTAATTCCATCACCAGAACACAAGTTGTAGTTTATTAGCCCAGTCTCGTGTTTATTATTTTGCTATTTACTGTTAAGATTTATTTAATATTTTTAATATCACTGTACTCGAAAAAGACGAAACGGGCCACACTGAAATGCAGCGGCTGTAGTTCGCTACGCCAAATGCTGAGTGCGACCCCATTTCGTCGCGTTCGATTCGGCAACTTCTTGTACTATACATGCGTATATTTAATTTTTGCACGTGGTAAATAATATTTAAAATAGTAAATATCATTATATACAATTTTTACTTTTTTCGTAATTAGCAACATACTTAAAAATCATAAATTGCCTTCACTTTGCGATGTTATTAACAAGTGATGTCATCATTATCATTACAGCCCTTCACATTTCCACCGCTGAACATAGGCCTCCCCCAAGGAATGCCTCAAAGCACGGTCCTGAGCCACCTGCATCTATCAACTTACTGCATGTCGTACCAGGTCGTCACACCATTTAGTGGGTGGTCGCCCTACATTTCGCCTACCGGTATGAGGCTGCCACTCGAGAACCTTTTCCCCATCATCGGTTGCCGGTTCTTCGAGCTATATGGCTGGATCATTGCCACTTCAGCTTACTAATCCGTTGGGCTATGTCGGTCACTGTTTCTACTGCGAATATCCTCATTTCTAAGTTTATCACGTAAATAAATCCCGAGCACCGCCCTCTCCATAGCTCTCTGAGCGACCATGACCGTCCTAATACGGCCCGCAGTGATGGACCACGTCTCAATTCCATAAGCAACCAAAGCGTCAGAAATAAAAATAATAACTTATTTGTATTCAACGGACTCGACTTAAAACAATGTTGGTTTCACATCCATAACATAACATAATACACTAACGCTTGAACAGTTATTAAATTACAAGCTTATCGTCATCACTTATATTCTTTGTTACACAGATTTTCAGTATAATACTCGTTTTAGCCTTTCTATTCACAAAAGCGTACCCCATTGTTCAAACAACTTCATTGTGAAAACTTTATCAAACTGTGTAACCATTGAATTAATCTTTATGTCCATTAAAATTATTTTCATTTATATTCTCCAATCTGAGTCAATTTACATGTGTACCTCTAGTCCAGGCTTTCTCAAACTTATATACCCATGTACCCTAATTAAATTTCCCAGATAAAGGTCAACCCCCTAAAAACTGTAACATAGAGCAATATGTTTATACGTGGTAGAGCCATGCTGCAGCTATATTAGTAGTATAGTTGTAGCACGAATGGGTCGGCTCGACCGGGGAAGGACCAAGATCTCACAGAATATCAGCGCAAAATAGCAGCTTAAAACTACTGTGTTTCGTGTGGTGAGTGTAGAGAACCGGAGACCCTTTTTACTGGAAAAGAGGCATTCCATCTTAGTCCTCACGAGTGACAACGCATCTGTATTTTGATTCTTTATTGAGGATAGATGCAGATGTGTATGGGCCACAGCAACCACTTACCATCAGGTGGACTGTGTGCTCGTTTGTCACCCTATCCTATCCTTTAAAAAAAAATTAATGTGAAGGTGACAAAATTGCAAGTTTCTTTTTCGCACGGGAGACTCTAAAAGTAAAGTAAAGTAAAGTTACAGCCTATTTACGTCCCACTGCTGGGCACAGGCCTCCTCTCATTTCTGAGAGGGTTTTAGGGCAAGGAAATGTCCGCCGCGCTGCCCTAATGCGTGTTGGCGAACTTCACATGTCTTTGAAATAAATTTTTTTCTTATTTCTCAGACATGCAAGTTTCCTCATGATGTTTTCCTTTACCGCCGAGCACGTGGTAAATCAGCACTTAAAATTGCAATAAACAATTTCATTGGTGCCGGCAGGGATCGAACCCGTGTTGCTTGCGTACTGGGAAGCTTACAGCGAGCGCTAACCATCTGAGCTACCATTGAAACTGTATCGTTGTGGTTAATCGCATGCAGAGTGTAGTAATATAAATGGTCTGTACCATCATGCGAGCTCCACGCGTTAGGCAGTTATTTATTTATTCATTCTTTGTTGCAGTCTTTAATCTAAAATAATACAAAGGGCGGACTTAATACCTTGAGGAATTATCTACCAGTCACCCCAGAATTTAGTCAGCCGCCAAAATGTGAATCTTATCGCGAACCTCCTACGATCGTTTGGCGAACCCTTGGGGGTAGGGGTTCGCGTATCCCACTTTGAGAAACCCTGCTCTAGTCTATACTTGCTTGTCGATCGAACGTTCCGCACATCCGAAACGACCAACATCATAAAGGGTTATTGATCCCGTTTTAATGTCAAAGAGATCCTTTATTCGTCGGCGCTCAGATCTAAAGCCTTTATCCTACATTTGATACGTAATCAAAGGCGAAGGTGGGCCTCGTGTTCTAAGATAGAAGATATATTTTGCCTTTTGATTCATTATAATATTTTAGAAAAATAATCATTCATGATTATGTTATGAAACTGAAATTAAAGACCTTACTTAGCTTTTTATTAAATAAAGTCAGAGGTTTACATTTTTTTTTTAATTGGATATTCTTAACCTTCATTTTATAGGTATGTGTTTGTTATTATAACCGCCACTTATATGTAAGTCAAAAATTAATATAAAAATGAGTCTATATTTCAGTTGGAAATAGTTACAGCCACGACCTTAATTAACTTTGTTTTAAATTCTACGCAACAGTCATGCGATATTAAACTTTATCTCTTAATGTAAAGGTTCATTAATAAACAGCATAGCTCTGAAATGTTTTAAAAATCCAAGTTCGAGAGCAATTACATTTGTTAGGTAAAATCGTCAGTCCGTTCGAATACTTTTATGTGTATGTATGATTATTAATTAAATTTTCAGACGGATAATATTTTGAATACGTAAAATAGTGGTTAAATTAACTTGTTACCTGAAAAGATACCTATTAAAAACCTTTAAATCTTTACAAGCTAAAGTTGCGTTAGGAGTCGAAGAGGTAACAACCGCTAGATGAACCGTATATAATGCCGCCTCTTCACGTTGGCCAACACACTGGCGAATGTGTTGGCCAAGATATTGGCCAAGAATTAGTGATCGCGTCCACACGTTGGAAGGTCGTTCAGTTTGCTTCGGTTCAGGCCAATGTGCGGACGAATTTATTAAAATGATTATTGAAGCGCTAACGGCTGCTGCGGTTTATTTATTCACAGCATACCACTATTTTTTTTATTTAATTTTTTACTACTTTTAATATTTAATATTTTTAATATAAAGTTTTAATATTTTTCTTTGTTATACACTAACGTTATACAGATAAGTAAACTATATAAACATTAACACACCTAGGCATAGGTATAATTAACACCTTTACAACTAAGACCTGGAAAATATTCGAAGCCTGTCTATGAAACTGTTGTAAAATTTTATTAAACAAAACCTTTTTTAAAAGGGTTATTCTTATTATATAATTAAAGAATAAAACTTAATAATAATAATAATAAATTATTTATTTTGTCAAACATTAAAGTTACATTTATACGATCAGTGATCGAGGTCACCTAGTAAGCAAAATAATGCCTGTAGCGGGTGACTTCGCTCTTCCATAGCTAAAAATTACAGTATTATTAACGAAATAAAGTAACTAGGGAATAATAAAGACAGTAAAAACATGATTTTAGTATCCTACTTTTTAATTCGATTTTAGTATGCTACCTATAATATAGCATTAATACATCAATAAATAAATTAATACATCAAGCACTACAACGTGAATGTTCATAAGATAAGGATGATCAAAAAGAAATTGAAAAAAGAAATTTTATTTCTTGACGGCTCCGTGGCGTAGTGGCTTAGCAATGAGTTGCCGCGGGTTCGAATCCCGCACGGAACAAGTATTTGTATAGCCTGTACATAATTTCTCCGTGTCTGGATGTTTTTCCTTATGCAAATTTATGTTTCTAAACTGCCTCCACTATACAGGAGAAAATCCTAGTGTATAATAAATTTTTTTTGTAAAAAAACTTGTGTTTTACAAACAATTTTCGGCTTGGTAGGGCTCTATAAAGCGAAAAGTTTTTTCATTGGTCATTGTTACTGCCGTTATGTAGACACTAGTTACGATGCGTGCATATAAAATTTAAATCAGGTGCGTGCAATCGCTCTGGGAGCTCGTAGCAAACTGAACGTGCGCCCAACGTGTGGACGCGGCGGCCAATACTCTGCCACAACCCTTTGATCTTTTGTAAAAAACCGACACCAGACGGATCTCGCGCCAACTTGTGGGCCATCGTCCCAATACGTACCAACGTAGCTTAAACACCCGCTCTACACGATGGCCATCGTTGTTGGCCAACACATTCGCCAGCGTGTTGGCCAACGTGTAGAGCCGCCGTAAAGTGGATATCGTATCCCTTTTCTGGATGAATCGAAGGTCAGACGAAGAAGAAACCAAAACTCGGCCTAAATGCACCTTGGAAGATATCGTTGTCCAGTAAATTATATCTGTGGGCTAATGCCGGATTGTTGACAATGATGGGGATATTAATTTTGAGATTTCTGGGTTGGATGAGTTTTGATAAAGCAAGGTGCTCACTTTGAATTGCATTTTATCCGAGCAACTTAGGTTAACGTCCTTATGCCAGCACAAAAAAAAAATTAAATGCTTATTAAATCTGCCAACCATTACTGGAGCAGCAGTGTAGTAAGTTTTTTATATACTCTTTAAAATAGTGGGACCCCCTTGCATGTGCGTGTGGGATTTTTATAAACTTTTTCCTAAGAAGTTAGATTTCGTTTGACATGAGTCCTTGCGCAATATTCAATAGTATCGAAATACTTCACCGGTGCCAGATCTATCTGACTGTTACGATTTTGAATTCTTTAAGGCAAGAGCTAATTACCTTAGAACCTCAGTACTATTTATCATACATCAAATATTAAATAAAGGTAAACTGATAAATACTCGATGATCTGTTCGTGATCCACTATGTAATAAATAGTACCAAAGTCCCACAAGTTTATGCGGTAACATAAAGGCGAATAGGTGGCGGCATAAGAGAATAGGTTTCACTCCATGACCTATAGTTACTCTCGAAATAAAAAATAAAAACACATGCGACTCGGAAGGTTCACTTTTTTTATAGGATGAGTGACAAAGGAGCAGACAGTCCACCTGATGGTAAGTGGTTGCTGTGACCCACAGACATCTACATACATCTATCTTCATTAAAGAATCAAAATGCAGATGCGTTGTCACCCGTGAGGACTAAGATAGAATGCCTCTTTTCCAGTAAAAGGGGTCTCCGGTTCTTTACACTCACCATACGAAACACAGCAATGTTAAGCTACTATTTTACGCTGGTATTCTGTGACTACAGATTTCCTAGTATTAAGTGAAAAAAATTGACACCATAAAATTTTCACAAATTAAAAAATGCTCTTATCATGCTTAGAACCTTCCTGAGGAAAATGTATCGTAATGATCATCAATTACAATGATAACTTTTAATGCATTTTTTTGCTTTCACGTCTCATAACACTGCAGGCCATCGTAAATCACAGTTGAATTTGGTAAGGTATACTACCTTAATCATCGTCATCGTTTCATCTAGTCACCTTCAGTCGTTAGGCGTTTAGTTGATGATATTTGGTGTTTTAGCCAAAAATAGTAAATCGCACTGTATTAGCTTATCACGTGCCTTATTTCGTTTGACGTTACCTTTTTTTACCAATATATCAAACATTGGTGAACGGCTAACTATGGTGAATTACAAGAAAAATGTAGGTTTCAAATTATCTTCAATTTAAGTTACCGTTACTTCGTATTAAGATCAATTGCTGAACATAGGCCTCCCCCATAGATTTCCTCTTAGGGAGGGATATTTGTCATAGGTTCCACGTTTAGAAACCACAGTTTTTTATTTTTAGTCGTTTAAAGACGCTGCTGCCCATCTCCTGATTTATTTCCCTCTGTCGCCTCTTACGACACTCACGGGATGATATTATAGGGGATAGTATTCAGGTTTGGAATAGAGAATGTTTTAATATAGATAAAAAGCATAAAACATTGATTAAAATTAATTTTAAAAGAATTTGTATTTTGTTGAACTAACGATGACTCAAATAAACTGAAATTTTACTATATGTTTTTTTTTTAATATTATACGTTGCGGACATTTTTTAAGAGCTTTTTGTGAAGAATAATAGGGTATTACACTCATTTTCAAAAAGTGTTTTAAATGAATCCCAGAGTGATAATGAACCACTATAATTTTTATATAAATTTTTTAAAACCGAATAGTGACATAAAAATTACTTTTAATCTATCGTTTTAAATTTTAGCGTGAAAACGCTAGCCGCCATACTGTTCAAGTCGTGACGTCACTGTCCTAGAATTTTGAAAATTTTGCAAAGGAATAAGACACTTTTGAATGTTTAATAATGAGTTATCATCTACATCATTGTTGTGTTGTACCTGATTGCAAAAAGACGAGCATAAGAACGCCGGGGAAGTTATGGATTAAAGTGCCAACTGATTTAAATATGAGAAATACTTGGTTAAAACTAGCAAGAAGAGACCCGAAGGCATTGTCTACAAAATCTAAACTATACTTCTGTGAAGATCACTCTGATGTAAATATGACTTATATTTAACTATCGATTAAACAAAACAAAACATCATGACATGATAGGTACCTATTGCAAGTCAAATTTTGTAATAGATTAGGTTCATCACTCGTCTGACCCGCCCTTTGTGGGCCATTTTGATAGCCCTTGCAAGTGGAGTGCAGTGTTTTACTTAATTCCTGTTTTCTTCTATTATATGGGAATAAAGACATGGTTTGTACTCAGACCAAATAAAAAAGTGACTTTTTATTTCGTCTGAGGGTTTGTACAAAAAAATATAACAAAAAGTTTTACTCACCTAAGCTTATATTATAATATCTATAACATTAGTGCTAAAAGCGAAGTAATAAACTCGCTTTTACGAATCCGTCTTCCATGATGCCTTTTCAATAAAATTTGGAATGAAAGTCAACAATATATATAATAATAACTTGAAAAATTTCGAAATTAACTAGTTAGTACACAGCACATAACCTATTTCTTTGACCTAGTGACGTCACGACGCTATCTAATATGGCGGACATCGTTTTGCAGATTTGAGGCACAGGTAAAAAAAAATATTCTTTAAATTGAAATATAAAATTTATAATGCATTTTTATAAATAGAAATCAATATTTCTCGTTTACTTTTTACAAAATCTATCATAAATATATATTCTTTGACTTATTTTTACATTGTGTAAAATATCCTATTCCACCATACATTATATTCGTATAAGTTTATCAATTTACGCAGTGTACATCATAAAAACAGGCACGCTATTTTCTTAACCTAATCGACAAACATCATCATAAAATTAACTAATTTGCAAAAAAATATTCATAAATTATATTCCTAAATCTTCCTCCTGAAACTTCTTTCTATTGGTTAAAACCGAGTAAAAGCCCCCACAGCAGGTAGTTTCTGAGATGGGGTTGTTTAATTTATAATATGTATTTGCTGTACGTCCATTTTTAAACCCTACAAATTCAGTTACCAAATGTTTAACATAGCTTTTTAATAATGCGTAACACAAAGGTAAACCCCACTCATAAAGCGCGTACTAAAATACATATAACGATTACATTAAAAATCTGTGCGTATAATTTTGTTGCGTGTGAGCAAACAACCGTTCCCCGCATTAAAATTATTATGTATCAGATTCTAAGCTCGCTTAATTTCTGGTTAATTCCTGTCGAAACTATACGACGTCGCTAATCATATAACAAGTACATGCAATTACAAACTGGCTCCGTGTTGTATGATCATTACTGAGGTATTTCAAAGAAAGCCCTACAGTGGTTCGGGATCACAACATGCTGCCGTACGACCCAATTAAAGTATACGTTACTTGAAACCCATACTACACTTGTAGGGGTTGAAGACTTCTTTGAAAACAATGTAATTTGGCAATTCTCATGTTGTTTAAAAATATACAATTACAGTATATGTTACGTTAGATATTTTTTTTAATAAAACTGAACGTACACTTATTTCTATTAAGTTAAAATTTAAATTACTACCTACGGTCACTAGTGTTTTCATTCATTCCTTCATTAAAGCCTCTTAAAAGCAACAGTGGACTTCTGAAGATAGACCTCCTGCATATATTGCCATAGACCACTTACCTTGTGGTGCTCAAGTTCGATTGTTACTCTATATAAAAATACAACAATTGAACCCACAACCTCCAATACTACTTACAAATATGTAAGCCAGTATTTACTATAACAGGGTTATAAAAGTTAGTGTATCTGTGAAATTTCGCACTCGTTGTGTTCGAATTAAGTGGAAATATTTCGTGTAATCTTAAAATGCCGGTAAAATGGAGATAGTGAAATGTTAATTCGCTAAATGAAAACGCCCCTTACCCCAGAGCCGTGGCCTGAACGAGATTTGATTAAGCAACAAGACTGACATTATTTCTTGGATATTTCGAAATTCGTTTTGGCCCGGTAATCCAAGATTTCGGGTGGCGCGATCGCTCGCTTAACTTTCGGATGTAATTCACCCGCTCGCGGAACGTACCTCGACTAATTTCGCGAATAAGGAACTTCAACGGTTCTTCAAATAGACCGAGTTTTGAAATTAACCGAGTTTACAACGCAATTACGGATCGTCCGTGAAGTTAGTACATTGAATAAGTTAATGTTCAAGCTGCGTAGCATGGTAAGATGCTTGTTACAGCTCATTATATGTGATAATAACTTTATTCGTATGTTTTTTTTTAATATATGAGTGAGTGAGTCATCGGTAAAGAGTATATAGGTGGAGCTTGTGGCGTATCGACTTATTTGCATTACATTTTGAGCACCCCCACTTAGTCATTAATAGTCATGATCATTGCCTTTATAGCCCAGCTAAACTCCCCTGGTTATATGCACCACTAGATTGGTTCAAAGGGAGGCCTATGTTCAGGCCTATGTACCTTCTACAAGCTGAAAAAAATACGGAATAGATATGTATAAATTGAAAAATTACATCACGATGCCACCTGCTAAAATTAACCATTGACAATAAAATATGTATTAAATAGCATTGTTGCTGCCTGTACTACGAAAGATATACGTGTTAAGCCATGTTGCAGCATATTATTGCAGCATTGCATTGCAGGGTTTTAACACAAACGGGGAAGTACCACGCTTTCACAGCATGAAAAAGCACTTTTTACTGGACACTATGCAATCGTATTTTGTTTGTCTCAGGGGGACTGTCTGTGGGTCACAGCATCCACTTACCATCAGGAGGACTGTGCGTTCATTTATCAACGTAATTCTTTAAAAAAAAATAGCTCTGTCATACAAATATATTCACACGTCTTCAAACATAAGTTTCTCATTTACTTATTGAAAATTAAAACATGGTAAAGTTAGTAGAAAAACTAACGTTTTATTTCCAAAGTTCGTTTAACATTAAAACAAAAATACCTTGTTTTCATCAAAAATAAAAGAAGCTCAGTATACATCTAATTAGAAAACAAACTAAACTTTTTGTATTTCTTATAAATCTTCTTTAAAACCATTGGAAAGTGATTCGGCGCTTAAAACTTTTCGCGTGGAAATCCCATAAAGCGCTTAAAATTTATGAAGCAACACAATCGACCTTATTTAGATTGTTTGCCCAACCTTTGTCGACCCTTTTAAAGGGATCGCTTCAACGAATCTGCATGAAAAAAATCGGACACAAAGCACGCCGCTTTAAAACGTTTCTTTGTCCAATCTACGACGTTGATGTACAAAAATCTTGTTTTATTCGATGAAAATTCTTCTTTCTTATTTCGGCCAATCATTTAAGTATGAAAATTCATTTATAGGTTACGTTAAACGCTAAATTGCAAAAGCATTTTGAAATTGCCTTACCTAATCTCTACGAATGAGGTGATCTCTACTGAGTTACTTTTCATTCGTATATAATATGTGTATCCTTATTCCTTATATAAAAAAATGCTTTACTGGAGATTTTGCTGGATCTTCTTAGGCATATTACCTGAAATTTGTGATATTTATAACATCCTATAATATTAATTCTTTCGCAGTATAAGAATAAGATTTTATAATTTATAAAAAAAACCGTATAATTATAGTAATGATATTGTGGTAATCGAATGAATATTACATATAACCGATTGATATTGCTACATGAAGCTGCAAAACTAAATTTCTTTTTTATACGTTCGACTGACATTTGTAATTGAGGTTTTATAACCGCGATGTATTTTGACGATCTCTAGAGATTTTCCATGCAAAAGGGTCACCAGTAACCCTTTCGACCATAAACGTCGATAAAACAGTCTACTATTTCAAACGCTACCGTTACATAAATGAGACTTTCTTAATATTTTTTTCAACAAAGAAGTTTATAGCCGTAATATATTTTTTACGATGAGCAGTAATGTATAGAGTTAGCGTGGTAGACTATTTACTTGGTTTAAATTTTTTTTTAATTTAGGTTAGAAAAGAATTGCTATGTGCTTAAAAATGAAATAAAAATTTAGTGGCAATCAACTTTCCATTTAGTTGATAATGAAAACTGAATCAGGAATTTATAATGCAATTAGGCGTTAAATGATTTTGGGTTGGAAATGATAATATACACGAATGTATAAACGCACACGCATTTAAGTCCAACGCAGAAGATTTTCTGATGGTCACCTAACCTAGTCGTAATTCTACTGACCGTGTCCCGTGCCGAGTTCACAGGACAGACATCCTGTGAACTCTTGACTATCATTAATGCTATAATAGTAAAGATTACCAAAATTGAAACTTTAACAAAAGTTAAATCACACGACTATCACGTGACTAAACTGTGACGTATCATGTCATTGTCACTTTCATTCATTTTTAAAGTTTTCTATTTTTTAACTGTTGTAGAAAGTCTACTTAGTAATCAATCTTCAGTTGTTGACATGTCGTGACTAATTGGCAAACCTGTGCGCGATGATCTGTTTCATCTCCCTATGTCGTCTCTTACACCATCCACCAGTTGATATGGGGTAGCTATGATGGATTATTCGTATAACAAATAAAAATAATTATTTAATGTGTAGATGTTTGATAATTTGTTAAATATATTGCATTTTTCTTTGTAGCGGACAAACTGCCGCCGGGTTTCCCGACTATTGCGCAACCACCGTCCACAATGGTCGTGGAAGTTGGCCACACGGCAACGCTGCCATGTCAGGCGAGTGGTAACCCTCCCCCCAGGGTGCGTTGGCTTTGGAACTCGTTGCCTTTGGACGTCGCCTCTAATCCAAGATATGCGCTGCTCAACGACAAGATGCATGGTAAGTTGTGATATTTTCCTATTAGATAATTAGGTCGTACCTAAGTTGTAAAGTTTTAGAGAATTTTTAATAAGACAAGGTTGATAAAGGAGCACATAGCCCATTAAATGAATGCTGTGGCCCCTAGACACCTACATCTATCCCCGATTTACTAAGTGGTAGCACTTTTTTTCTGCTTTGGATCTCATCGGAATAGGTACCAACTCTTACGTATTTCTGCCACCAAGCAGTAGTAAATACACCGCTCTATTCCGGCCACAAGGGTAACACAGACAGTTTATTTATAGGCTGTGAGACATACCATCTTAGTCTTCATGAATCTACCACGCTATCACATATAAATTTATGGTTTTAAAATAACCCTTTTTAGATCATGGTATGGTATCGTATATATTACAAAGTCAGTTTAACATTCGGAGAGTTAAGATGAAATGCTTACAGCTATAATTTCTTTCTGTTTGTTCACCTTAAACAAGAACTAAGAGCCAATATTTTATCAGACAAAACTCGTTTGCGTAAAGTTGGTGGTAGGACCACTACTCAGGTTTTTAGCTTTTAAGTCTCTTTAAAGGATAATTTAAAGGCATAAAAAGGGATTGATTAGGTGACAGTCTAAACAACTTGTAAATACCAAACCTATGTATAAAAAATAGAGCAATCGCCTCTCGATTGAATTGAAATGATATCTATATATCTGGTAAGTAAAACGTTGTACCCTTTTTTAAGCTCATTGCGTGCACGGAGTAATGTAAGATTTGTCATACTTACAGTTTATCTGGAGAAAGAGTGCAAAAAGTAAAGATTAGTATATAACATATGAAATAAAATAAATAAGTAATATAAAATATACATTGTTCACGTTCGTACTACCAATTTCTAACAAAAATATAATTATCGCTTGGACAAATTATAATGGTTGTTGATGTTTATACTGCCAATATATCAGAGTACGGAACAAACATTAAAGGTTAATAATATAGATCAAAGTTTCTATTGGAAAAGAGACATTCCATCTCAGTCCTCACGGATAACAATGCATTTGCATTTTGATTCTTTATTGAGGATAAATGTGAATGTCTATGGGTCACAGCAACCACTTAACATCAGGTGGACTGTGTGCTCGTATGTCAGTTACCCTATCCTATAAAAAAGTCATTAGAGGAATTAGTAACCACTGCTCTGGCGGTACAAAAAAAGACATCAAAAAGGAAAAAATTTACGGGGTGAACACCATAATGTTGCTTAGACATACAAATGGGTGTGCAATTCGCGAATCTCAGGCGACGGACAAAACTGTCCTGTCTATTTAATTTAAGATTAAATAGCTTTGTGTGGCATAAGTTATAATGGCTCATATTTGCCACAAACCTTCGCGGTCACACGCACAACAACTCACCAAAGTGCCATCGTAATGGGATGAAATAGTATAAGAAATATGAACGCATAGAAGACGGACGAACAAACAAATATTCATATTTACAGCTTAGTGGTATTAGAAGATTAGCACGTCTAAGAAAATCATATCTTGTGGAGCCTCAAAGATAATCGATCAGGGGAGACTGATGCTAGTAAGGATTTAGTTCTTATATCGACATATTTCTCATAAAATACAGCGCAAGAAACAGCATGCTCTTGATATATTAAATTCTCATCTGCTTGAACAAGCTATGTCACTACCTTGTGGCGCAATCTTAAATTATTTTTTAATGATGAGAGAGAAGCTCATGTCCAATAGCCGTCTTTCTCTTTTTCCGTTATTTTTATTTTCTTAGAACGTCGTATTTTACTCTTCGTTGTACCACAATCTGTGAGCGTATACTAGCGAATAAACGTATCCATAATTTATACGTTATATTATTCGAGCTACGTATAAATTGTTATTAGATCCAGAAACCACTTCCGGGACGCTCCGGGAACATTATCCTTACAATAATATGAGGAATGGACCATCTCGCGAGGGATAAGGTAACTGGAATTTCTCTGGCATCTCGAACTTACTAGTATTCGGATATGCTTACCAAAATTATCTACTATAACATGTGTTTCTGAGAAGCTTTCACGTGCCAAGAAACTATAATTCAGTACATTGGAATATCCAGGACCAATACATTGCAATTTTCACGCGATTTTTCTTTCTCTGACAAACAGTTTTTTTATGGCGAACTTCACATGTTGTCTTCGAAATATATTTTTTTTCTTATTTCTCAGACATGCAGGTTTTCCTCGCGATGTTTTCCTTCACCGCCGATCACGTGGTAAATCAGCACTTAAAATTGCAATTAACAATTTCATTGTAGCCGCCGGGGATTGAACCCGGGTTGCTCGACGCGTACTGTGAAACTTACTACGAGCGCTAACAATCTGAGCTGCCACGGCTCGTAGATTTAATTATAATACAGTCAATTTATAACTAACAATAAAACTTTATTATTCTCTGTCTTGTTAGTTGCTACATACACATTGAGTTTTCCATTCGATTTTAAAACTATATTTGTGACTGATTTTCAAATTTAGATACTCTGAAATTATCATAAAACAGTTTTTTTTAACATGTAGATTCTTTTTACCGATATTTTATCTTCCTGTAAACTTCTTTATCAACCTCTTCTCTACTAGAGGCCAGACATGTATATCTCTCATTAAATAATTGCCACTCGTATCGTTCCTTTATCACTGTCGCCGGTAATAATATATATTTTATAAAACTAAAGTGACACACGAACTTACAATCCGCCTGATGTTAAGTGGCTACGCACGTGGGGGCCCCACCTGTTCGAATCCCGCACGCAACAAGTATTTGTATGGCCTGCAAATAATTGCCCTTGTGCAATTTATGTTTGTAAACTGCCTCCACGATACAGGAGAAAATCCTAGTGTACCCCCACACTAGGATTTTCTCCTCGTTTAAAAAAAAAGATGGACACCTGCAGTCAAGTTCAAACTAAGTAGGCTACAGATGCATTGTCACCTCTGAGGACTAAGATGGAATCCCTCACAGCATGTAACTATACTGACTCTCTGTACCCTTTGGACCGGAAAACAGCAGAGCAAGCATCACTATTTGGCGGCAGAAGTAGGTAATACCGTCGTAATATCCCCACCTAGGGGACTACTAGGGAGAAAAGGAGTCCTACCACCTAGGAATTAGGTTTTGTTATTAGAACGAAGTTGGTGCACGGTACAAATTTGACGGATGGGGGCTAGGCGATAAAAAGTGTAAGATTTTTCCGTCACGACCTCCTTTTATAGTGCGAGCGAAATGGAAGAGTATCCATCTTCCTCGCACTTTTTATCATCTTGCCATGAAAGAAATATTATTTTAAATATCGCTTCCTTTTAATAAACGCTAGTATTTATTTGTATTTGTTAATAAATAATATTATACGTTTATCAATAATAATAAACTACGAAAGGAACTTCATTCCAACCGAGTGTTCCACGACACTCACGCATGTTATTATTGCATGCCGAGCGCAAAGCGCGTGGGTATGTTCTACTAACGCCTAAAAATCAAAATTCCAACGTTTTGTCGCATGAAATCGTATCCAGCAATCATATTATACATATAAATGATATAAAAAGCACATTGTTAGAAAGATAAATGATTGTTGAACTTATTAATATTTTTTTTAAATCGATTAATTTCTATTTTTAAATAATAAAGGGTTTTAGTGGCTTATGGTGTGGATTTATCATGTCCCCAAGGCTTGTAAACACTATAACTTTTGAAAATATCAATTGTTTAACTCAATCTATTTTTTAATCTCTTCATCTATCATGTGGGAAGCCACTGAATGTAAATGGCAGTGTAATTTTGTTTTGTTTAGCTATAATAAATTTTTTTCGGCTCGAAAATGGCGAAATTTTCCTTGATTTGGTAGCCTCGTATATAAATTATTTCTGTAAATGGGGAGCTACAGCCACAGAGTAGTTTACTCACTAACTCAGTTCGCCATCGCCATAGATTACTGTATATATCAATACGCCGTCAGTCGCCGTCGTGACTGGACATTATTTCGGTTGTTTGAAGCGGCTCAAAAAGATCGCTGTACAAATACACAATATTCGAATAACCAAATTTCTTAAATACTTGATCATAATAATAATAAGAGATTTTTTTATTACAATATTTTAAAAGCACAGAATAAATAATAGTAGTACGTACTAAAAGTAAGTAGTATCAATTTTTTTGTCATGGGTAAAATTTTCATGGTTTTGGAGGGTGTTGAAACCGATAGGGTTGGCGAAATGTAAATCCAAGATGGCGGCCGCAATAAGTATAAATTTTTTCATAATGGTTGTCATTTTCATGGTTTTCGAGGGTGCTGAAGTGAAGCCAATAGTGCTGTCGAAATGTAAATCCAAGGTGGCGGCTGCAATAGGTATAAATTTTTTCATCATGGGTGTCATTTTCATGGTTTTCGAGGGTGTTGGAGCCGACAGTGCTGTCGAAATGTAAATCCTTGATGGCGGCTGAAGTAGGTACCAATTTTTTCATCATGGGTGTCATTTTCATGGTTTTCGAGGGTGTTGAAGACGGTAGTGAGTCGAAATGTAAATCTAAGGTGGCGGCTGCAAAGGGTATTAATTTTTTCATCATAGGTGTCTTTTTCATGGGTTTCGAGGGTGTTGAAGCCAATAGTGCTGTCGAAATGTAAATCCAAGATGGCGGCTGCAATAGATATCAATTTTTTCATCTTGGGTGTCATTTTCCTGGTTTTCGAGGGTGTTGAAGCCGATAGTGAGTCGAAATGTAAATCTAAGGGGGCGGCTGCAAGGGGTATTAATTTTTTCATCATAAGTGTCTTTTTCATGGGTTTCGAGGGTGTTGAAGCCAATAGTGCTGTCGAAATGTAAATCCAAGATGGCGGCTGCAATAGATATCAATTTTTTCATCTTGGGTGTCATTTTCCTGGTTTTCGAGGGTGTTGAAGCCGATAGTGAGTCGAAATGTAAATCTAAGGGGGCGGCTGCAAGGAGTATTAATTTTTTCATCATAAGTGTCTTTTTCATGGGTTTCGAGGGTGTTGAAGCCAATAGTGCTGTCGAAATGTAAATCCAAGTTGGCGGCTGCAATAGGTATAAACTTTTTCATCATGGGTGTCATTTTCATGGTTTTCGAGGGTGCTGAAGCCAATAGTGCTGTGGAAATGTAAATCCAAGGTGGCGGCTGCAATAGGTATAAATTTTTTCATCATGGGTGTCATTTTCATGGGTTTCGAGGGTGTTGAAGCCGATAGTGCTGTCGAAATGTAAATCCAAGATGGCGGCTGAAGTAGCTACCAATTTTTTCATCATAGGTGTCATTTTCATGGTTTTCGAGGGTCTTGAATCCGATAGTGCTGTCGAAATGTATTTTAACTACTTTAAAAAAATTCCGTATAATCATGCTATACGTTATTTTTAATGCGAAGGCATGCTCAATTGGATTTACCAATATATTTATTTACATCTATGATAATATAGGTACGAGATAGTTATACTACGATCTATCGGAGGTCATGTGATCTTTCCCCATGGATCATACGTTATACTGGCTCTCTATATCCTTCAGACCAGGACACAACGGTGCAAGCAGTAATATTTGGCCACAGAAATAGGTAATATGGTGGTACCTAACCAGACAAACCCTTAGACAGAAATGGAGCCCTAGTAAAGTAAGTCTAGTTAGGTACAAACGGTATTTTCATTGGCGCGCGCCTTTGGAAAGGCCTATATCCAGCTTTGAATGATGATGATGATAATGATGTATTTTTATTAAATTAAGGGTGATTAATGCAATAATAATAAAATAACCTCTTACGACATCCACGGCACGAAATCGAGCAATGAATTCAAATAATCCGTCAGCAAAACAGAAATCTATTTTGAATAAAATAGCAAGTCTGCATTAACGTTTAAAATATTTCGTTGATATTAAAAGTCGCACTTCTAACATTACCTTAACTTTCCTTTCGCCCAAATAGCGGAAAGTGCTACGTCACTCTTTAAATCTCGCAACTTTAAACTTTACCAATTAAATTGGTTTTTAATTAGGAGAGACGGCACGCTTAAAAATCGCTTCGGAAGCGAATTTAATTTACACTTCTTAATGAAAGCTCGGCGAGTTTTGCACTCCTCACAATATGATAAGGCCATGGGGAAGGAGGGAAGAAATGTTAATTATATCAATTTTGTGTGAAAAGAACGATTGAGCCAGTCGCAACCTTAAATATTTAACTTGGAGTCATAGCTGAATTATCGCAAAATTTATACCCACTAGATCGCCAAGTAATGACATCAACAATTAATGCTGAAGCAATCAACAAGCCAAGCAATAATTTTCGAACTTGATCGTTTTCTTATTTTTTACTTTATTTTATACCAGTGATCCGATTTATAAATGAAACCTTATTTAGATTAAAGATAATTATCAAAGATCATTTATTTTCTCGATTTCGCAAAAAAAGCTCCAAGTTTTTTGGATGAAATGTAACCTAGATCACTTCTGATATTACTCTCTATCTGTTCGTCAAGTTTCATTACAATATGTTCAGCCAACTCTTATATTAGCCTTGAAAAATAGACAGAGGGACACATCATCATCATTACAGCCCTTCACAAGTCCACTGCAGAACATAAGCCTCCCCCAAGGAATGCCACAAAGCACGGTCATGAGCCACCTGCATCCATCGACTTACTGCATATCTTACCAGGTCGTCACGCTATCTAGTGGGGGGCTGCCCTACACTTCGTCCGACGGTACGAGGCTGCCACTCGAGAACCTTTTTTCCACATCGGTTGTCGGTTCTTCGAGCTATATGGCCGGCCCACTGCCACTTCAGCTTACTAATCCGTTGGGCTATGTCGGTCACTCTGGTTCTACTGCGGATATCCTCATTTCTAAGTTTATCACGCAGAGAAATTCCGAGCATAGCCCTCTCCATATCTCGCTGAGCGACTTTGAGCTTCCTCATCCGGCCAGCAGTGAAGGATCACGTCTCAGTTCCACAGGTCATCACTGGCAACACGCACTGTTTGTACAGTCTCATTTTCAAGTTTTGAGGTATACCTGACAAGAAGATATGCCGTAGTTTCCCGAATGCTGCCCAACCGAGTTGAATCCGTCGATTGACCTCTCGGTCGACGTTGGACTAACCTAGTCGGACTACTTGTCCCAGGTAAACATACTCGTCAACAACTTCGAGCTTAGTGGTGTGACAGGTGTGACATTTTTTTTTATATGATAAGGGTGACAAACGAGCACGCAGTCCACCTGATGGTAAGTGGTTGCTGCGGCCCATAGGCATATACATCTATCCTCTGTTACAAATCAAAATGTAGATGCGTTGTCACCCGTGAGGACTAAGATGGAATGCTTCATTTCCAGTAAAATGGACATTAAACATGATCTTTGTTTTGTCCATGTTCATCTTAAAACCTATTCGTTGGGAAACACTATTGAGATCACTGAGCATAGTGCTTAGGTCCTCCAGCGATCTTCCATAAGGACTATATCGTCGGCAAATCGAAGGTGAGTGATGTACTCGCCATTGATGTTAATACCGTATCCTTTCCAGTCCAGAAGCTTGAAAACATCTTCCAATGCAATGAAGAGTTTCGGGGATATAACGTCACCCTGTCTTACACCTCTCTGCAATTGGATAGGTTTCGTACTCTGGTTCTGTACTCGGATAGCCATCTTAGCCCTACTGTACAAGCACTTCAGCACTTCGATATACCGACAGTCAACTTGGCACCGCTGAAGGGACTCCAGCACCGCCCAAATTTCGACGAAATCAAAGGCTTTCTCATAGTCCACATACACCAGACATAGTGGCAAATTGTACTCCTCGGACTTCTGTACAATTTGCCGAAGGGTATGTATGTGGTCTATGGTGCTAAAGCCTTTTCGGAAACCGGCTTGTTCGGGAGGCTGGAAGTCGTCAAATTGTGCGCGAGACGATTCTGAATGACTCTCGAAAACAGCACGTAGACGCGGCTCAGAAGGGAAATCGGTCTGTAGTTCTTCAAGAGAGCGTTGTCACCTTTCTTGAAGAACAAGATCACCGCATTTCTGCTCCACGCCTCCGGTGTAATGCCACCATGGAGGACGGAATTAAAGAGCTTCTGAAGGACTTCAAGTACCTGTTTTCCACCTGCTTTCAGAAGCTCCGTTGTAGTGCCATACTCGCCTGGGGCCTTGCCGTTTTTAAGATACTGGAGAGCCATTCTAATCTCGCTCAGACTGACGTCCGGAATATCATCGGAATAGTGTCGGGTAAGACTCGCTCTTGGATCGTTACTCACACTTGCGTGTAGCTCCAACGATGATGTGTGCAGCTGCCCATAGAACCTCTCGATCTCACTCAAAATCGCAGGTGTCCCGGAACTACGCTGCAACACTCGGTCTTCAGCTTCGACAGTTAGCTCTTTCTGGCAGACAGATCTCTAGCAAAGACTTTGGAGCCCTGGTTCCGCTCGATCGCTTCTTCAATACGAGCAGTATTAAAGTTGCGTAAGTCCCGCCGCATGCATTTGGAGATCTGTCTGTTCAATTGCCTGTATGCTGTCAAATCTATTAAAGACTGCAGCTTCATATTCCGTCTAAAAGCCATGAGATAAAGAGTGTGATCGGAGAGTTTTTGTGTTCTTCTGCGACGGGTCTTGCAAAACTTAGCTCCGACCGCATGGACAATTTCCACGAACTTGTCATTCATATCATCCACTGCATTGCAATCTTTTAGGCACTGAAAACGGTTTCGTAACTCGAGCTGAAAGGTGCTGAAAGGATTAGAGCACGAGGGGGACGGAGCGTTGACTTCATTAGACGTGACCTCTACAACTTAACCTTTAGCTTCAGTGTGCCTTTTGGTGATCGCTGCGGGTTTTCTCCCTCGCGATCACTGAGACATCACTGCACAGTTGTCGTCTGGTCGTCATAAAGAAGTTAATCTGATTTTTTGTCGAACTGTCGGGACTCGACCAAGTCCACTTACTGTGGGGCCGCTTCTGGAAGAAATATTTCATCATAAAGAGAATCATCCCTCTTTCTCCATGAAGTCGGCCAGCTGCTGGCGACTTGGGTTCCGTTGTCATATTCCGAATTTCCCTACTTTCAGCTCACTGTTCTCTCTTGTGCCTAGTTTTGCGTTGAAGTCTCCCATTAATACCGTATAGTGGGTTTTGGAAGAATGCATGGCTCTAGAGATATCCTCATACATTTTCTTTACCTCCTCATCGGGGTGTGCCGAGGTTGGTGCGTAAACCTGTATGATCTTCAGCGAATACCGTTTGGTGATACTGAGTATAAGGTACGCAACCCTCGTCGACACACTCCCAATATTTACTACATTGTTAACGAGAGACTTGTGGACGATAAATCCGACACCCCTCCCGGTAATAGTACAAGTTTCCGGATTCGAGGATTACCGTGTCCTCCCCTCTCTTCGGACCTCGGATAGCCCTATGATATTCCAAAGCAACTTGTCTATCTCTTCTTCCAGTTCCACGATCTTCTCGTCAGGGTGCGTGCGTTATAAATTGCCAGGTCGAATCGTCGTATGTGGCAACCGAACCTCCACCGGAGATCCTTAGCACCCCCCGCCCCGCCGTTACCATGGTCGCCAGCGTAGCCAGGAATAGCGGGCCGCCGGGAACTGGGGGCCGTCTTTTTGTAACTTTTATCATGGGGGTATATTGCCATAGTTGCCACGCTTGGCGAGCGGATTGGCAACCGCAGTTTTTTATTGTAGTTTTGCTGTTATCAGAAAGATGCTGCTGCCCATCCTCTGCCTCAGTTTCCCTCTGTCGCCTCTTACGACACCCACGGGAAGATATGGGGTAGTGAGTATTCTTACCCGCTACTACACGGGGACACAGACTACACTACAGAGGCACACAGACAAACAAAATTAAAAATGGTTTTCATGTATTAATGGCATGCAATTAACCCACCCAGCTTAGCTCAATTAAAAGCAGTGTTTTTCGATATTACACACATATAATTCAATTTTATTAATAGGTATAGATTATTCGTTAAGCCTTTCTTCGTGGAGCTCAATCGACGCATCCGAACCGGCTTAACTGCGTTCGGGATATCACGACACATATTGTCACGTATATCTTAAAACATGAAAACAAGAGTGTATAACTAGTGCGTATCGCCAGTAATGATATATGGATCTAAGATGTGGTCCTTCGTTGCTGATCGTACGAGGATTGAGGATGCTGGAGCAATTATCTGAGTACGATAGACTTCGTCATGAGGATATCCGGAATAGAACCAGAGTAAACCCACTGATGAGTCACGAAATGGCAAAAATGCAGGAAGTTGCAGCACCCTGTGTTTTCGCATTTTGTGGGAGACCTACGTTTAGCAGTGGAGCAGACGTATGTTTAACATATGAAAAAAGTATGATAATTTAAAATTAAAAATTTTGTACTGCCGACTTCAATATAAGTTATTACGAATAACTCAAAAATTATTGGTCTGATCTTGATTAAATTCACACGAGAAGTACCAGCTTTCAAATAAAAAAAGAATCATCGAAATCGGTTCACCCAGTAAAAAGTTATTAAGTAACACACATAAAAAAAACATACAGTCGAATTGAGTACCGGCTCCTTTTTGGAAGTCGGCAGAAAAGTACAATATTTTTGAATTATAATTTCATTGAGATTCAACAATTTAAATAGACGATTTAGATATGCTTATTATTCAGAACGGAGAAACAAAATGCTAACAGAGGATCATGATGAGCCTCTAAAAGTTGTATTGAAATTAAATTTTTTATGAGTTGTATATTAATTTTCCGACAGAGTGAAATATAAAATAATTTATAGTATCCGCAATCCATAAAATTCCGAATTTTCAAAGTAGTAACGTTCATTATTTGAATTTTAATGCCATTATGCACTTCACAAGAGGTGGGAAAGTAATTTAAAATTCAGTTAGAGTCCACGGGCAACTTGCCGCGAGCTATTTTAATCTCATTAATTTTAATTTATTCGAGTGGATTATTTCACCTTGGCCGCGTCCAATATTTCGTAGCTCTGTGGACGGTTGGTGAAATGCTTCAGGGTGATATAATGATTACTAAGGTATTCTAAGGGCGCTTCACTCCACTCCACTTGTTCGAAGGTTGTGCCGAATAAGACCCTTCCTTCCCACCTTCAAACCTTTAACTTCCTTATTTATATTTATTCTTCATAGATTAAAGAGTAATAGTCACAAATTTCAAATTTATAGTGTTTTAAATAATTAAGTTAATTTCTGTAATCCATACGTTGTTAATTTCGGAATCAAATACCATTTATTCTGGCGCCATTAAGTTATGTCGCGCAGTAAATTAACGTGCCAATAAAACAATTGAAATTGTTTGTAGCGAGGCACAGTGCAGTGTGCAATTATAAATTACAGACAATTTAACCTCTTTCTACAGCTCTACTGTTTTTATTTGACAAACGTTTTATTTACTTTCGACTGTGTCGCATGCTATGGTTTATTTTTACCATTCTATGCCTGAATGGTTCTTCATTGGGGCGACAATGTTCTGCATTCTTTTATTTGTAGATTTATTATTGGAGAGAACTTAAATCAATATACTTATCTCATTTATTAGAAACGTTACTTTTAAAAGTATAATTTAAAATTAAAAACTTTGTACAGCCGACTTCAATATAGGTTATTTAAGAATAACTCAATAACCATTGGTCTGACCTTGATCAAATTCATATGGGACCACACGAGAACTTTCACTTCTTTCACTTTCATATAAAAAAAGAATCATCGAAATCGGTTCGCCCAGTAAAATGTTATGGGGTTACACACAAAAAAAAGCAAAAAAAAAAACATACACTCGAATTGAGTTCCGTCTCCTTTTTGGAAGTCGGCAGAAAATAAAGAAGAAGTGAAAAAAATAGGAGTTGAAGAAGTCTGTATGTCAGCCAAAAGATATTTCATGAACATATTGAGTTCACCATCATGCATGAAGTAGAGTACTTCATTTTTCTCTTCCTTACATACTCGATTAAAACTTAACCCTTTCGCTGTCCCGTGCACTACATATAGGTCATTGCTATTGTCTTACTATTGTGTTTTAAAACCGGACAGTGAACGTGTTAAGGGGAATCCCGTTTCGAAACCTCTTTAGTATGTACTTTATTAAACATGATTTCTTTTTTATGAAAAATATTTTTTTAGAAAAATATTACTGTTTTGATTTTTTTGCACTTACCCCATAAAAATATTCTATATATAAAATAAGTGGATTCTGTAGTTCTCTACACTCCCTTACAAAACACAACAGCAAACTGGTATTCTGAGAGAGAGTGGTCCTTCTCCGGTCGAACCGACCCATTCGCGATACAACCATAATTTAGCTGCAACGTAATTCCTCCAATTAAATTTTATATATAGATCCAATTCATGAATATATCGCATTAATTATTTTACCTTGTTTTAAATTATCGCCGATTCGAATACATTACTGTCCTATGTGATCATGAGTGTTACACAGCACTCGAAATGTCAACCATTCTAAGTAAATTAAATCCGATTTAATCTGTAATATAAGTTTCATAGAGGTATATGTGTTGTTCTGAATTATAAAATTTTATTTTTGTTTGTCTTCTATACATATACAGGTCCGCCTGGATTTCCATCACCCTCTTACCTATTTTCCTATCTCCCGCCAAGCAACAATTCACCCGCTGCTGTATTCCATATTGAAGGATTAGTGAGCCTGTATAATTAGGAATTGAGGGGCTTTTTATTTCTGTAATCATATTTGAACTTGGTCATAGGTGTTCAAATACTGCAGTAGTCACTAACCTTCAAGTGGACTCTTAACTCGTTTCATAGTCTTATGTAACAAAAAAAGTATTGTTCACATGAAATTGATAATATGTGCATCGGCACTGCATACTAGGACACGATCAAATATAATCAACTCGTATAATATATCGTTTTCATAGTTTACATAAAAATCTGGTTATTCATATTCCTCAACCTTCTGGCTACCCTAATCCCATCCTGTATATTTCCACTTCCACCCGCCCAAAAGGGACCCCGCAGCCGCGACTGTGGCCCTCAAGCCAGATTACGGTCCATTTGCATACAAATGCGCGACTCTCCGTCTGAATGAAACGCCATGGTCGACTGTTGTTCTAGCAAAAAGCGGGATTCTAATTTGTACAACAATAACAACAGGCTAGGCGTGGTCTTGCTTGATTGAGGTCGCAAAGTTTACACGCGAACCACGCCTTGTGTCACTTCCAGCTGCGATCGTTTTTCTTCATCTCTGCATAATGTAGAGTTTATAAAGGTCGCGTTGTTGGTGTTAATTGTTGTTCAGGATGTTAAAGGAAGTTTTCGCAACCTATTCAAACATTCTAGTTTTGATTATGAATCAATCTAAATAAAATTTTCTCAACACAGATAATATTTGTATCTGTGGTTTATAAGATTTGCGTTAAAATACATCTATAGCTCAATAATTAAACGGTCAAGATTGATAAAAACATATATGTATTTTACTTTATTTTTGGATACTCTTCCCTTAAATACTAGTCTTTATTTGATTTCAATTTATTATTATATATTTGAACTATGGTATAGTAATTGTTTGCTGTGGCATATAAGTAAGACGACTTATCCGGCTCGAGGGACCATACTACCATATGGCCGTGACATATTGCATACGTGTAAATTTTGTAAGTATGTATTAACAAATTCAAAGCGCGCAACCTTCGTCAAAACACAGTGCTGTCGCATAATCCCCAAATCCCTCCACGTAGAGCGCCACTTTTATTTGATTACGGTGAGAATCCCGCGGGATGGACGCTTGCGGTTTTTTCGAGTGACGCAATCGTTACTTATTTTCTGATGTTCTTATTTTGTGTCACATTATCATGTAGCGTGCTTGATGTTTTAAATCTAGTTAAAGTATCCGTCACAGCTACTTGAAGCTGGTTTGAATCCCGTCATAAAGAAATGATAAACAAGAATATATATATATATAACTTTGTCAACTTAATGCTTGCACTTATAAGAAGGTTATAGGCATATTACAACTAACTTACAACAGGTGGTGCGCGTATCGTACCGACTTAATTTGAAAGTTATACATCACTCAACTTTAATGAATTTATCACCATTCTTATTTAAACAATATAACTCTTCCAAATTTAAAACGATATTTCGACAACTTTTTTTCTGTGGCAGCAACGCGCCGGGTACCAGCTAGTATATAAAATAAATACATACTCAATACCGACTTTGATAATTTTCGTGTGGCACTTGTCAAGATTCCCGACTTATACTTGTAAGCGCACTATTAAAATAATGTTTTCACATATGTAAATGTTAACTTTTGAATTTATTGTACCTACTTCCTCGTGAACTTTTAAAAATGTTGAAGATTTACTGATTTCTACCGAAAAATCGCGCAAACATAGAGTGCAATAAAATGATTAAAACAGCTCTATAAGATATTAAAACAGAAGTTAAATTTAATATAACTCGCTCATTCCATTACCGAACTGAAACGTTACTACATTGTTATTAACAAAAGATTATATATTTATATACGTGAGTACTCATTGTTATTAACAAAAATGACATTTAACCTCGTGCTAAACCAAATTAAATTGCTAGTGAGACAAAAAAATTATGTAATTTACTACGAAAACAAAAAAGTCCCATATAATCGTGTTATATATTTTAAAACGGCACCCTAAATTGTTGGACCCCTATTCGTAGCGCCTACGTGATCTTTACGAAATTGCAAGCAATAACAGCTAGTAAAGACAAAACGCGTCAACGAACAGCGGGTGGGCGTAATTAAAAGAAAAATAAGCGCTATTCATAAACGTCAGCCGGGATAGCCGGGCCGTAGTGGAATTATATCGCCACCGATCACGAGAGACCTTCTCGTCCCTCTGTGGACTAATTAAAAACAACCGCCGAGGGGTACTCTGTAGGTCATCTTACAGTGGTGTGGTAGGTTTTATCACGGTAGCCCGTTTAATCTAGCTCTTAGGTCGGTACAGAACGTGAGGTTTACTTTACGCCCCCGTGGCTGATTAAGCGTACACTGTGATCTCACGAGAGACACTTATGACCGCACCTAATGCTGTCTTAATGAATAGTCACATAAAGAATGATTATTGCTGGCTTTGATTTATTTTGTGGCTTAATATTGTCATCATTTGCTTCAAGATACGTAAACAGTTTTATATTTTTTAATTATATAAATATAAATCCATAAGTTCACATTATGATGTATAAAATAAAAAAGACGTGCTAACGAGTACGACTAATCTTTCTTTAAAAACTTGATAATATAAAAAAACCTGTATACCTACTATAAGTAGGTGTATTTTTTATATTTTGCAATAACCGGCCAAATTTGCAGAGAAGGTTCGGAATAAGTATTATAGGCAAATGATGGAGAAAAATTAAATAGAAAAATCTCAAACATTCTGTCCTTTTTATCTTTTAAATTCAAAATGCGTGGTAATGCACTATTTTAACTGATTTCACTGCGCACGCACACATTCGTAAGGGTCGATCGGTAAGCAAAAACGTGAATCGAATGGAATCGCACACAGAGAAGCGCGCGTACGCGTAGTTCTTGGGCATAAATCACATTCAATTTGGGATAATTTCAAATAAAAGTAGAAGTCGTTTTTACTCATGTTTTTAAAAACTGAATGGTTGAAAGCCTTTAGATGTTGAACGTAAATTTATTTTCTTGAGACAGTGATTTATAGTAATGCGAGGATCCGCGCTATAGTCAAGTTATTAATAAATTGTATATTTATGGAGCAAAATGGCTCGTAATCAAAACAATGTTCGTTTATCGGCAATATAATCAAAAAATCTGAACCTGTACAAGTGGCGCAGTTGCCCGACCACACATATTATAAATTTTATATTTATACTGTAAAATGTCAAAGTGAAATTCATCGCACTACCTAATAAAGGGCAGAACAATGTCTGGTCGGGATTTTTTTCCTTTATTGATCATAGATCCAACAGCACGTTATAAATACATAGAGAAATTCTTAAAGTATTAGTTATTCCCAGTAGTCTTACTTGGAAGAAAATTACAAAAAAAATTAAAAAATATAATAAAAATAAAAAATTGCGGAAAAAATGTGTGACCTTTATGGACCTAATGCAGTGTCAATAAGAGTAGCACAAAGTTGGTTCAAGCGTTATCAGTCCGGTAATTTTGATGTCAAAGATGCAGCTCGCTCTGGTCACTCTCATCCTAGAAAAAGTGTAGCAAGATCGGTATATTAGCAGTTACGAGATATTGAGGATTAACCACAAAACAGTTTTGACCCATTTCAAAAAGTCTGGCTTTACAAAAATGCTCGATATTTGAGTACCACTCGAGCTCACTGAAAGAAACCTAATGAATCGTGTAGGTACTCATTTGCGATTCTGTATTGAATCGTAATCAAATCGAACCATTTTCGAAAAGATTGGTCATTAATAATGAAAAGTGGACCACCTTCGACAAGATCGTGCGAAGAAGATCATAGCCAAAGGTTAGTCAAACTCCACAGACTGTACGGAGGGGCACACTGAAATGATCGGGAATAGAACATTTCGGATTGAGTTACAATAAAACCTTTTTTAAAATTTGAATACTGGCCTTTTAAAATCTTAATGACATTCAAACAATTAAAAAAAATGTTTAAAAACAAAAACTACGTTGGTTTAAAGTTGACACGTCGTTAACAGAAATAGAGCTCACGCGGAAATGTTCCGTGCCATAAAGTATCACAATTTTCGTCGCGGCTTATCTCAAGATAAATGTCTCAGCGAACTTGTTTCGATTTATGATGTTGAAGCATCGAGTCAAACGACAATATACGGCTGGTATGGCGAGTCCCGACGCGGTCGTGTGTCGCTCAGCACTGCTCAGCAGTCACGTCTGAAAACATCGCAGCTGTGCGAACTATTATATTAGATGACCGTCATGTGACATACGAGCAGATTTGGGCTATTATCAGTATCGGAATGACTGCAATTCAGTTGATATTACATAATGAGCTGTGTGTAAGAAAGCTAGTTTCCCGCTGGGTTTCCCACAATTTGTCCGAAGAGCAAAAGGCGGCTCGTTTAGATTGGTGCCGGAATACCGAAGAGCAAAAGACGGCTCGTGTAGATTGGTGCCGGAATACTCTGCAACTCTTCAACGGAGGGAAGTCAAATACCGTTTATAATATCGTCTCAGGTTTTTTTTATAGGAGAGGGGGCAAACGAACATGCGGCTCACCTGATAGTAAGTAAATACCGCCGCCCATGAACAACTGAGCAACATCTCTTCGCAGTGCCAATGAATCGAGCCGATCGGAAAGGACTCGGTTGTCGACGATTTGAGCCGTTCTGCGCTGGATGCGGTCAAGTGGAAGGAGCTGGCACTGAGGAGTACCTGCCCAGAGATGGGAACAGTATTCCATGTGAGGCCGAACCTGCGCCTTGTAAAGTTGCAGGCGGTGTGCCGGCATGAAATACTGTCCCGCTCTGCTGAGCACGCCAAGCTTTTTAGAGGCTAATTTGACCTTCTCTTCCAAGTGACCACGAAACTGCACGTCACTCGATATGTTGCCTCCGAGGATTCCGCTACTGGCTAAGGCAAGAAGGGAAGTGCCTTGAAACTGAGGAGTTACAACAAAAGAGTTCTTTTTAGCGGTAAAAGCGCAAACTTGTGTCTTCTGAGGATTAAACTGGACTAGATTTAGTCGCCCCCAATCCGAGACTTTGTTCAGCAAAGACTCGACTTCAGATACAAGTTTGTTCCGGTACTCGGCGACGTTTTCACGAGAAATATTGGCACGGCCGGTGTATAGAGCATCACCAGTGCTGTCATCCGCATAGCAATGAATGTTACGTCAATTGACGAATCATGGATTTATTCATAAGATCCTGAGAGAAAACATCAGTCAGCAGTTTGGGTCTTCGAAGACGAGGTCAAACCAACGAAGGTGGTTCGCTCCCGCAGCGTGTCAAAGAAAATGGTTGGTATGTTTGTCTCGAAAAAGGGGCATGTTGCTACAATTCCTTTACAGGAACGCAGAACAGTCACCGCTGAGTGGTATATCACGGTTTATTTACCAGAAATAATAGCCAAACTCCGAGAAATTAACCCGAAACGTCGCATCATCTTACATCATGATAATGCGAGCTCCCATACGGCTCGGAAGACAAATGTTTTTTTGAAGCAGGAAAACGTTGAGCTAATGAGCCATCCTCCGTACAGTCCTGACCTGAGCCCAAACGATTTCTTTACACTCCCTAGAATGAAAGATTTATTACCCGATCAGCGGTTTGAAGACCCCAAAGCAACTGTGGAAGCGTACAAATCAGCCATTTTGTCAACATCAACTTTGGAATTACTGTTTTAATGATTGGTTTGCACGAATGGAAAAGTGCATTAAGTTGAACGGAGAATACTTCGATAAACAATAAAATACAATTTATCTATACCGTGCACGTGGTTTTTCTTATTCCCGATAATTTCAGTGTGCCCCACGTAGTGAAACCCGGATTAACATGCAATAAGGTGATGTTGTGTGTATGGTGAGATTGGAAGGGCTTCGTTTATTATGAGCTTTTACCGCCGAGCAAAACCATCGATTCAAATCTCTACTGCCAAAAACTACTGAGACTCAAGCTAGAATTTTTTTTTATAGGATAAAGGTGACAAACGAACACATAGTCCACCTGATGGTAAGTGGTTGCTGCGGTCCATAGACATCTACATCTATCCTCGTTTGCGAATCAAAATGCAGATGCGTTGTCACCTGTGAGGACTAAGATGGAATGCCTCATTTCCAGTAAAAAGAGCCTCGGGCCACCTGCACTCACCAAGCGTCGTGGTACCACCCCGGTTCGAGCCGGCCCATCCGTGCGACAGCAAAAGCTGCCGCGTGGCTCTACCACTGTTAAAAAAAACGAATTGAAAAAAATATTGAGAAAAAACGGCCGCAATTGATCAACAGAAAAAGAGTGGCACATATATCGCTCATCAAAAGCAGAAGAAAGAATCACGACCGTCATCCAGAAGAATAGCTCCTCAACCCTTTGATCTTTGGATCGCCTATCAGTGGTTTTGCTTACATACATCTTTCCGATCAATCTAATGAGGGAAGGAGAAATAGACTGCAGCTAGTGTACTTACAGTGTATGTACAGTACACTAGCTGCTAAAGTCTTAAAGTGGTTAAAGTCTACTAAAACAAATGAATCATGCCAATGAAAGCCCTAACAATCTTCCGCTCACCAGATGTCGCTAGTTCACACTGAGATAAAGTGTTACACAATGTCATTTAATCGAGAAGTTAATTTTAAATAAAAGTTTATCAGCTTCTAGAGTATTACATTAATACACAAAACATTTTATACGTGATAGAGCCATGCTGCAGCTATATTAGTAGTATAGTTGTAGCACGAATGGGTCGGCTCGACCGGGGAAGGACCACACTCTCACAGAATACCAGCGTCAAATAGCAGCTTAACACTGCTGTGTTTCCTATGATGAGTGCAGAGAACCGGAGACCCTTTTTACTGGAAAAGAGGCATTCCATCTTAGTCCTCACGGGTGATGACGCATCTGCATTTTGATTCGCAAACGAGGATAAATGTAGATGTCTATGGGCCACAGCAACCACTTAACATTAGGTGGACTGTATGCTCGTTTGTCATCCTCTCCTATAAAAAAAAACAATGCCTCATTGGGTTGCTCTTTAATTTTAAGCATATTTTAACTCCTTTTTTTTTAAAAACTACTTTTATGAACATTTGTGTTTGGTTTATTTGTTTTTAATATTATAATAGAAAATATAACAAACATTCCAGAAAGAAACATTAACCTTTAGGTTTACCGACCAAATTAACTTCTCCGCTATGAAATCTATCAAATATTACACGTAATTTTTAAGTGGCGCAGCCCTGGTGGCAGAAAAATCCGTGGATGTCCTCATTGAGACATTAGACCTTTCTCGAAATTAAAAAGTCAAGAGAATGGATCATAAACAATACACTAAGTGATATTTTTTGATGGTAGCACTTCTTTTCCAACTAGGATTTATTCTTGGTAGACACCACCCTCTTTTGCTTATTTCTACTACCAAACAACCTATTCAGCAATATACGTTGTTTGACCATCTATGTTCGAAAAGCGTATGCAGTAATATAGGCTGTTTGGTCATAGGTGGTAGGGAAACCTAATTTACTACGTGGTGGGACTCCTTCCTCGTAGTCCGCCTGGATAGATACGGATGTTATCACCTATTCCTTTACCCAAATAGCAGTGCTTGCACTGCTACTCTCCGCTCTTAGAAGTGTAGAAAGTACTATGACTACAGATTTTTTTTTTATAGAATAAGGGTTGACAAACGAGCACACAGCCCACCTTGATAGTAAGTAGTTGGCTGTAGCCCATAGACATCTACATTTCTTTGTTATTTTAATTTTATTTAGAAAAAAGTTAGCTTTCTAGCTATGAATGAATGGGTACCGTGAATCAAGTAAAATAGAAATATTCTTTGTCCATCGTTGCTTTTTTAATAAATTTATCGCAATTAACATTGCCATCTGATCGCTGAATGAACGTTAAGTGAAAAGTTAGACTTTTAATAAAAAGTAAGCACCGACTTCAAAGTATTAGAAAGAAAATAATAATTTCCACATAATGGCTTCAGACGTCGGTGCTAAGACATAATATATAGAAATATTAAAGCTCCCAGTTCAGAAGCATATTATATGGAAATTATAATATTTTGTTTAGTTCTTTGAAATCGGATTTTAGTTTTCATTAAAAGTCTATTTTTACCTGTTTTCAGTCGACTAAGAAATATCACAAGCTCGAGCGTCAACTAAATAGTTACATAAAAAACTTCACCTCTATTTTTACCACCCTTTGGAAGAGTTAATTTTTTCTTCTTATTTATATAGGGACACCCCGAAGTATTTTATTTTCACAATTAACAAAGATATTGCGTTACATACACAAAAACAAAGAAACATACATTCATTTGAATACAGAACTTGCTCCTTTTTATTAAGTTGGGTAAAATCATGGTTTAGATTTACGCTAAAATAGGTCAAAATGAAGTTTGTTAATATTGGAAATGTCACATTAATAAATGTTTGTTTATAATACTGTAAGATTTCAGATATAAAAACTGGACATATATTCACCTATAGTCACCATCCTGTATGATCAATCAAAGTTGCGAAAAACTCTTGTATATCCGCAAAGCGCTTCTTAAGCGTGGCGTTGATGACATGCCATCAAAAACATAACTTGTAAAAAAAGCCAAGTCTCGCAACTCAGTTCTTCTACCGTAAATAGTTCTGAAATCCATGTAATACCAAGTCAGTTAATTTATTCAGTCCATAGATTGATACATAGATTGGCAAACGCATGAAAACACAATATATCATATTATATTAAATTAGATTGTTTAGTGCGATTGCCAAGTCAATCTATGTATCAATCTATGGACTGAATAAATTAACCGACTTGGTATTACATGGATCTCACAACTTTTTACGGTAGAAGAACTGAGTTGCGAGACTTGGCTTTTTTTACAAGTTATGTTTTTGATGGCATCTCATTTCTTTTTGTAGATAGTTATATCTAGGTAGCTATTTACACCTATTATGCCATTATACATATATAGGTACACTGATTCATTCACTGCAAATGTAACTTTGTAATACTATGTTTATAGGGGATAACAAAGTTTTTTATGCAGTGTATATCGAAATCTGGACCGAAATTGTAAAATATTTTAATTTTTCCTTGATTTATATATTAAACAATAGTATTCCAAATATGAAGTTTCTATGTCTGCTAGAAGTGGCTCAGAGTTTTGATGATCGGTCAGTCAGTGAGTGACAAAGTTAAGAAACTTTGACTAGTTATAATTCTTAAACTACTGGTTCAAATTTAATGAAATTTTAAACATACCGAGTACACAATGCCTACTTGGTTAGTAAAAATTCAGGTTTCTAGTTTTATCCATAACGAAGTTATAGGGTTTCGGAAATGGCCTGAACTGCTTCGAGAAAAGGATGGTACGGCCGTGCCGCTTTTTTGCTCGACTTGGCGGGGGCACTGCTGTGCCCCCAGATATCCTCCATACTGTGGAGAACGCCATGCCCAGCGCTGGACTATTTGATACGCTTCATTCATATTAGCTTAACCTATATGTATTTACTAGCTGACCAGGCAGACGTTGTTTTGCCCTTTTCGAGGAACCTTCATATAAAAATACTTAAATTCGTAATAAAAAAATATTGAAGGTCACTTATCAGAATAAAAACTATCCTATCTCTCAAGTTGGACCAAACTGCACAGAGTGTGCAAATTTCATTGAAATCAGTTCAGTAGTTTAGGAGTTCATCGCGGACAAACAACGTGACACGTAATTTTTATATATAAAGATATATAAATGTAGAGAACAGTAAAATCTATTCTGTGTATGAATCTAACAGAATTTTGTAATTCAGTTTTTATCCACTTCCAGACGTCGGAATAATCTGTAATTTTGTAGACGAATTAAGAACAGATGATTATACAATATTTTAATTACATCACAGCTCATTATCAATGCGTGTTGTTTCGTTTTTCTTAAACTCTAATATTATTAGTCCATAATTTATATTTCCAAGCAAATGTATACCTTTGAGCAGTTACGTTATATATGGTGTTGGCGTACGATGGGTTTTTCACTTGTCGTAGTTTTTCGATACATTCGTAAAACTTTTTCGTCACATTAATTGCATACACTAAGATTATAGTATTTTTTTTGTTATTTGTTTTCTTATTTTGATAGGTTCAACTTAATCGGGATCATTAATAAGTGGTAGGACTCCTTAAAAATCTAGGATTATGTCTGATTAGGTTAAGTTAAGCATAACCTAATGCTAGCAACTGGTAGCAACTGGCAATCCATCAACTGGTGCGCTCCGTTCTGAAGGATAAATTACAATACAAAATCCTTTATTGTATACCAAGGAAAGTTATATATAACAAAAGTAAACAAATATTAGAGATAAACGAAAGGCGGTATTATTCCTACATAACAGCATAACAGCATCGGATATAAAAGTTCAGGGCAGACAGTTGTCCCCTCTAAACGCATCTGTGGCTTTTTTATTTGAAGTTGGGTGAAAATAATAGACTTTTTGTATTAAAGTTGGTAAAAATTACTTTGCGTACATCCGCTCGATAAAATAAAATGATGTGTCTTACCTAGTTTGAAGAGAACCTCCCGTTCGTCCTCAATTGCGTACACTATCCCCCTCACCACTAATCCCAGCACCACTACTCCCCACACAATTACACTAGGAAAAAGCCACTGTCGTCACTCGTCAGTGCTCTTCAAACTAGGTAAAACACATCATTTTATTTTATCGGGCGGTACAACCGCAAAGTATTTTTTACCAACTTTAATATAATGGATTTCCGCAAGGTAACGCCTTAATCTATTAAATAGATTTTTTGTAGTTATGCTGACAAATGAGCACATAATTCACCTATCCACTTGTTAGTTGACTGTCTCTTTGGCCTAGTAGACACATAAGCACTACTGAACATGTGGTGTTGGTTGACGTAAAAAAAATATTGGGTTATTCTTATTCTGTAAAAGAATTCTCAGTAGCAGAAGTTCAGAATGTTGGCTGTACTTTACATCCGGGTCTCGAAAAACACGTAAAGTCGTCGATACTACGCCGAATTTCTCTTCGGTCGTATCGGATTTCCGTCCCAGCGGACTATGATAGAGAGTGCACCTGTACTTTTGTTTAGCTTGGCTAGTCCGTTGAAACAGACGGCCGTGGCCGAAATTTGGTATGCAGGACAATTATTATTATTACCCCATCTGATGGAAGTAGATACTGTGTTCCATAAAACCCCTACATTTATCATCTATTGAGAATCAAAATGCAAATGGGCTTTCAACCCTGATCACTAAGATAGAATGTCTCGTTACCAGTAGAAAGGGTCTCCAGTTCTCTTCAATCACCATACGCAGTACTTGCTGCTGTACTCTTTTGACAACACAAACATCTTTAGAAACTATAATCTATTATCTATCTGTCTAATTCAGCCTAAAAAACTAAAATATTATGTCCGAATTTTAAAAATCTAAACACAAACATGTCTCAAGAATTTTCAAAACAATAATCTGTTATTTCCAAAATTATTAAACACATTTTGCGGTCGGCACCGGTTGTGTCAAACCACGTTTAGCATTAAGCTATAAAACCCACAAGTTACCACCGTCCTCGAAGACACAGCAACGTAAAGGCAGCGGCAGTCGTAAAATGGATTAAAAGTCACATGTCGAAATTGGGCCTCTCTTTCGAAGCTATATAATTGGAGTGAGACGCAAGTGCGCCCGTGGGATTGTATCGGGATCCGAGCGATTATCGTAAATAGAGTGTTTTCGTGTTTCTGTTCATCCTTTTAGAATTATCAATGGCTTTGCCTCGACTTAACGATGCTGTGCCTTGCAGTGCGACGTACCGGTAATAGGATTTAGAAACGCAGCTTTAGTTTCTACTTCCCGTATGTAAGAACTTTATGTACGAATCAACTAATGGAATATTGACTCAGTCAAGGAAAGTATAGGTACACATTCGATTTTAAGAGGACTTTGATTAATGGATTTTACCTGTAGCGTAGTCGACTCTATTTCGGAAAGACGACACTCTCGCAGATTGCCAACGTAAAATAGCAGCATAATAGTGCGGTGATTTTTAACGCTAGATGAAGAAAACGGTGAATTTTTTACTGGAAACGAGTATATTAGTTACTATTACTTATTACTACTATAACAGTGGTAGAGCCACGCGGCAGCTTTTGCTGTCGCACGAATGGGCCGGCTCGAACAGGGGTGGTACCACGATCTCACAGAATACCAGCGTGAAGTAGAGGTTTACCTTTGCGTTTCGCTTGGTGAGTGCATGTGGCCGGAGGCCCTTTTTACTGGAAATGAGGCATTCCATCCTAGACCTCACAGGTGAAAACGCATCTGCATTTTGATTTGTAATAGAGGATAAATGTAGATGTCTATGGGCCGCAGCAACCACTTACCATCAGGTGGACTGTGTGTTCGTTTTTCACCCTTATCCTATAAAAAAAATAGTTCTCGGGAGTTTCAACGCTTCTGCATTTTTATTTTTAATAGATGATAACTGTAGGTTTCTATGGCCTTATCAATTAACATAATGTGGACTGGGTGTTCGTTTGTAGTCCTTAATTTTTCGTGCATGTAAAAGATGTAAGTCATGTAAATGTAAGATGTTGTAATGCTAAAGTAAAGAACTGTATTTAGTTTAAAATAAATAATAAATAATGTCGTGAGGAGACATACCTGCCCGATGATTGAAATATATATTCAGGTCTTAGATAAATGAAATTGATGAAAGCCATTTTCGTCCTATATCAATTCTGCCGTTCCTCTCTAAAGTTTTAGAAGCCTGTGTCCATAAGCAAATCACTATGTTCATCTTGAAACATAACCTACTGAGTCCATTTCAGTCCGGGTTTCGTTCAGGTCACAGCACTACCACTGCTTTAATAAAAATCACTGATGATATTAGAAAAGCTATGGACGAAAAAAAGATAGCAGTGCTAGTTCTAGTAGACTTTTCTAATGCTTTTAACACAGTTGATCATGATATCCTTCTTTCCATCCTATCCCATCTTAATTTTAAGCCCACTGTCTTAGATTGGTTTGCATCATATCTTCGCGGGCGTCAGCAGTCAGTTCACGTAGGTCATATGACCTCAGCTTGGGCTGAAGTTGAATGTGGCGTACCGCAAGGCGGTATACTCTCTCCTATCATCTTCTCAGTTTTTATAAACTTGATCACTCATAATCTTGATTGCTCGTATCATCTGTACGCCGATGATCTGCAGCTATATGTGCATTGTGGCGTTGAAGAACTACATAATGGTATACACAAATTAAACCAGAATTTAAATACAATTAAAGATTGGTCCTCGCGCTACGGAGTCTGTGTGAATCCAGTAAAATGCCAAGCGATTTTAGTGGGAAGTAAAAAGCTGCTGGCCAGGGTTAATCAAGCAGACTTACCTCCTGTTTGTTATGATAATATCATTATTCCATTTAGTGAGTCTGTTAAAAACCTTGGCCTGTATATTGATAGCTCTCTGAACTGGAAAGTGCACGTTACCGATTTAAGTCGGAAAGTCATTGCCACCTTACGTTCCCTTTATCGTCTCAAATACTTCCTCCCTATTAAGTCTAAGCTCATGCTTGTCCAAACTCTTATTTTACCTATCTTTGATTATGCAGATGTGTGCTACCCAGACCTGTCCCAAGAACTTCTTAACAAACTGGAGCGCCTGCTTAACAACTGTATTAGATTTATTTTTGGTCTGCGTAAGTATGACCATATTTCTCATTATAGATCTCAGCTTAAGTGGCTTACCATAAAGCAAAGGCGCAACTCCAGAATATTACTTGTTCTTTTCTCAATTCTTAATGATCCGTATTCACCTTCTTACCTCAAAGAACGATTTCAATATCTTTCTTCTTGCCATGATAGGGTTCTTCGATCTTCCTCTAATAACAAGATTTATATTCCTACTCATCTCACCGGGTTCTATGGTAACTCCTTCACAGTACAGGCTGCACGTCTTTGGAATTCCTTGCCTGATGATATCAGAAAAGCACCTAACAAATACTCCTTTAAAAAGAAGGTACGCGAGCATTTACTGAATAATCATTAGAGTTACAAAATTGTTAATTAATCATTTTTATATGTATGTATTAACTTTGTATTTATGTATATTTATATCCATATATATGTATTTATGTATGTTTATATTTGTTTATTGGCATATAAATATATTTATATTATGAATATGTGTTAATATAATATGTAAATATGCAAATAGATTTATATATATATATGCATTTACTTATAATATTATATTATAATCTGTTATTACATATAATGTGTATTAATTTTAGTTTGACTTTTTTTTCTTTTTATTGCTACGCCTACGACAAACTCTCACCACTCCATGGGTTGACTGGTAGAGAATGCCTTGAGGCATTATGTCCGCCCTTTGTATCCTTTTTTTTCTTAAGGGACGCAATAAAGTTTTTAAATAAATAAATAAATGCCTTCATACCAGAACGAAGCAGTGCAGGCGCTGCTGTTTGGCGGCAGAAATAGGTATGAGGCTGGTGATTACCCAGGCAGATCTATCTACTACCTAGTAAAATGCAAAGCAAGCATTCTCAATAATAATAAAAATGCCAAGGTGGAAAGATTGTAAAATAACGCCTTGTTTTTTTTTTATGGGATAAGGGTGACAAGCGAGCACACAATCCACCTGATGGTAAGTGGTTGCTGCTGCCCATAGACATCTACATCTATCCTCAATAAAGAATCAAAATGCAGATGCGTTGTAGCCCGTGAGGACTAAGATGGAATGCCTCATTGCCAGTAAAAAGGGTCTCCGGTTCTCTACACTCACCATAAGATACACAGCAGCGTTAAGCTGCTATTTGACGCTGGTATTCTGTCAAACCGTGGTCCTTCCCCGGTCGAGCCGGCCCATTCGTGCTACAACTTTACTACTAATATAGCTGCAGCATGGCTCTACCATGTAAAAACGTTTTTCACGGTCTATTTGAATTCGAGATATTCTTCGGGACTTATTTCTTACGATGTGGTAATCCAAATACTAATTAATATTCTCGAGAGAGTTTAAGCATTAAAAAATCATTGGGCCCCTTTCTAAACAAATTGCCAGGGTTTGGGTAGTGAATAAATCAATGAAGCGTAGATACTTAACAGATTTCCCGGGTAAATTTTAACTGAATAAACTTAATATACCCTGGAAAGGTATTATAAAAGGCTTCATCGTGATCCCCGGGACTCTGGGCAGTGTCATAATAACCCCACTCAAGGGTCATGTTATTAAGTCATAAATCTTTATATATTCGGCAGCCGCAAATAAAACCGGACGGGGAGTGTTGGGTGATGTTTACAGATTCGAAATTGTTTCTCTCTAAACCTGGTATTAAATTCGCAAACGATTCCCGGAGATGAAGGTCAGGATTTCATAAAAAAAATATATTTTTGTTTCGGTTTGGTTTAAAATCGTTCGATTGTTGCTAAAGGTGTTCATGTAAGAATATTCTTTTTTTTGATTAATTTACCGTAAAACCTGGCAACTTTGCCATATAATGGAAGGACTTAAAAATCTAGGACTAATGTTTTAACAAAAAATTACTCTCAGATTGTGTGTCAACGTTAAATGTGACATTATATTCTTCATAGATTTGGTATTTGTTAGTGACTTTTAAAAATACTAATATTAAATTGACAAAATACTCTAAACCAGAAAATGGCAAAGTTAACCTTACTTTATAATAACTTTGTCATCAGAGTTTTTAATGAAAATAATAGGGCTTGCTTCAAGAAGAAGGCAAGGTTGCCACATAATATAATACACAACACTCAGAGCTATGATGTAATCCTTTAATTGTGTTACAAGTAACAAAGTTTATGCTAGTGGCAAAGTGGGGAAGCACCCATTATTCAATTATTCATACAAACGTATTATGTGTCAGGGTGGTCAAAAATCTTTGATTTTGTACTTTACATCTCCACCTGTAGACTTCAATGGGCTAATGTAAGAGATTATATCTGTTAATTGCAATACTAAAATTAAAAACGGCGAAATTAATCAATTGTAAATTCATTCTCGCACAAATATTAAGATTGACTGAACATAGAGGAAATACGATTTTTAAACTTAAAACTACTATTACGAAGATCACTGTGCTGGAAGAGTAGCCGTAAACCCTCGGACGGCTCCGTGGCGCAGTGGCTTAGCAATGGTTTGCGTCGTTAAGGGCCGCGAGTTCAAATCCCACACGAAACAAATATTTTTATGGAATACTAATGATTGTTATTGGTCTAGACGTTTGTGACGCTTGTGCAATTTATGAATGTTAACTGCCTCCACGATAAACTATAAAGACTTTAAAAAAAATAAACTAAACCTTTATCGTCAAGTGGATATAGTCGGAGGCAACTATGGGAAAGCCTAGAAAGATCACTCTCGTATATGACGGACATGAATAACCCAAACCGGCATCGGGGAACAACTTCAAAAGTGTGAAGCTTCTGTTATTGCGATCGACAAACCGTCCGCCAAACGTGGCGATTACGGTAAATTCTTCCTAAAACGAAAAGGAAAGAGAGATTGTAATGAAATGTTCGATAATATCATTATATTTAAGACAGCCTCATTATAATCATTGTCGATCTTTAAATAATAACGAAATTAATTTTCATTTACAATAAACAATAACAAAATTCATTAAATTGTAAATTTGAAATTGAAATAAACTCCTAGGAGCGGTTTTAGAATTATTTAACTTCCACTGAATAACTAATCACTATACTGCTTGGTTAACGAACTTTAAATTAAATTTAAATTTTGATGAAATTTGATACTTTAATATCTATTCATAATTAACAATTCTTGATGCAGATTATTTCTTACGTTTCCAAACATATTAAAGACTGCATTAAGTTTACTGATGTATTTTATTATTAATTTATAAATTATTACGAATTAGTTACAAATGTAAATTAGCTGTGCTCGCGAGTTAGTCCGCATGAATTTAATAATTAAAAAACATATTTTTGGAACCGTTAACACTGTAACAAAAATTTGGTACCAAAGTTAACTATACATAACGAGTGTTTTCTATGTAAATCGTTTGTACGCATAGACAGACAAATTATTTTTAACGTTAAGTTCACATTAACAAATAATCCTAATATACATGAATATGGAAGGAGGGTATAGGGACATATTCTACCTAAAAACTGAAATAACATAACCTTAAATGTAATAGGTAAATTCAAAGGAAAAGAAATTCAATGAAATCTAAAAAAAAAATACTTCATGAAAGCTACATGTCTCCCTCTCGTCATTCTCCAAACCCAAATAATTTGAAATGATGTACCCATGTATCCGTTCTCTGTAATACGCGTGTATAAGCCACATATTCAAGAGTCGCATACAAACCCGAAGAGGATTATGTAACTTTCCTTTTGAAAAGAGAATGTAAATTCAGATATACAAACAGAAAAACCGATATGAATATGTATAACTGATAATTATACAAATACACTATAATCTTATTTATGTTGGATTATAAAATAAATAAGTACTTATTTTGATTACATTTGCATTAGTGAATAAGTACCGTTTAATAAAAACATTTGGCACAGAATACCAGCTAAAATAGCAGGTTAATGCTGCTGTGTTTCGTATGGTGAGTGTAGAGAAGCGGAGACCCTTTTTACTAGAAACGAACCATACAATCTCAGTCCTTTAAGTTCTTTAAGGTGAGAATGCATCTGCATTTTGATTCTTAATTGAGGATAAATGTAGATGTCTATGGGCTACAGCATCCACTAACCGTCAGGTTGAATGGGTGATCTATTGTCGTTTGTTACTATGAAAAAAAAGTGGCTTTCTTCGTTAAAAGTTCTACTGAAATCAATATTACGTAAAATATCCCCCGTCATAGCCAATACCAGTATGTAACTGTATGAGCTGATGAGGAAGTATTACGAACTCACATTTCACCTGAAGGTAAATGAATGTTATGGCTCTACCACTGCTTATTAACAGTGGTACAGCCACGCGGCAGCTTTTGCTGTCGCACGGATGGGCCGGCTCGAACCGGGGTGGTACCACGACCTCACAGAATACCAGCGTGAAGTTGAGGTTTACCTCTGCGTTTCGCTTGGTGAGTGCAGGTGGCCGGAGGCCCTTTTTACTGGAAATGAGGCATTCCATCTTAGTCCTCACGGGTGACAAAGCATCTGCATTTTGATTCGCAAACAAGGATAGATGTAGATGTCTATGGGCCGCAGCAACCACTTACCATCAGGTGGACTGCGTGCTCGTTTGTCACCTTTATTCTATAAAAAAAACCCATAGTCACCTACACCTTTCATCATCATCATCATCAATTAAGAGTAAATGAACTCAGAATACTATAATAGAATGCCTCGTTATCAGTAAAACTTGTCTTCCGCTCTCTACATTTATTGTCTTCACATTATTATGATGCTATTTTACTTTTTTTTTTAAACTCGGTTTCTAACATTTATTTTGTCTCATGAGTCAAATTAAAGCAAATGCAAAATACACATACACGTATTTTTACCCACTGCTTATTTGTCTCATTCACATAGAATTACAAGTAAAAATAAAAAAAAATATATAATTAAATTTAAAATAAACCTTATATTTAGATTTTGTCTTAATATATTTATCTCTTTCAGGTACATTGCAAATAGTGAAGAGCGAGGAAGAAGATCAGGGCAAGTTTGAATGCGTCGCAGAAAATTCTATTGGTACAGAGCTCTCCAAGCCCATTTCGTTATACGTAAAAGGTAAGTTAAAGTTAACATTAAAACAAGTATCTATTTGTATGAAATGCTGGTGATGTTATCGTCAGTAGTATCGTTTTGAATTCTATCGCGCAGAAAAATTCTTAGTACAGCTCTATTCATACTTCAATGAGCAACTTTGAAGCTTTCTATAGGTTCTGATTTCTGATATGCTGTTTAAAGAACGTAACTCACCAGAAAACATATAATTGAATTAAAAGTAGGATATTTAAACAGAAATGGCATATCTCATTCATTTGCTGTAACGCTGTTAAAGTTTACACTAATTAGATGCTGGAGCTTTCCTTTAAACCTATAGTGCTACAGGGACTCTTCTCATAAATAGATAAATGAAAAAAAAATCAATGCTAAGATCAAGTATTTTTAAAAGTGTTGTGTGTATCTATGCGCGTGTGCTTGTGCGAACATATAACTATGTACAATATGTATATATATATATATATATATATATATATATATATATATATATATATATATATATTATATATACATATGTGTATATATACATATACACATATGTATATATAATATAAAAAGTGGACCAAGTGCGTGTTAGCAAACGCGGAGGGAGAAGTTAGAGTCGATTTTCTCAAGGCCAACAAACCCAAATTCTTAATCGCATTGTTTAATGTTGCTTTTTTATGTTTGAGAAATTAAAAAAATCCAAGGATACGTGAAGTAAGTTATCGCGTTCTAGCCATGTTACAAGATTACGAACCTATAAACCTTCACAATAATGAGAACCGGTCTATTCCCAGGAGTGGCACTATTATAGGCATTAACTTACTAGTGGCAATCAATGAAGTAAAGTGAAATATTTAAAAAAAAAATATTGCTGGGTTTCTTGCTGGTTCTTCCCAGGACAAAGGTATTCCCCCGAACCAGTGGTAAATAATGTCTTTAAATGAGTATTATGTAATAATCTATATTGAATAAAAATTATTCTATTCTATTCGTAATATAACAATATCGTCCTTTAATTTGTATTTAGATTTCGGAATTATAGATAATTCTAAAATTATAGAAGTAAATAAACAAATTCAAAACTAACAATTACATTTTTTTTACTTATTATAAGCCAGTGCTTGACCACAATTCCACCTGGTGGTAAGTGGTGGTAAGTGGTCATGCGCCTTAGATGGTAAATCGTACTGTCTTAGCATAACAAAAGCCTATTCACTCTTGCCTTGAAGACGCCCACATTGTATTCGGACGGAAAGATAGACGCCAGCAAATTATTCCACTCCTTTGCTATATGCAATACAAACGACGCAGCAAACCGTTTGGTTCTAATGCATGTAATATCGACAACAAAGGGATGAAGACCCCCCGACCGCCTGGTTGTTCGATGGTGGAAAGGAGAGGGAGGAATTAAAGCGTGTAATTCCTGCGCACACTCATCGAATTGCATCCTCTAGAATACCGAGAGACTGGCTACTCTGCGCCTGTGCTCGAGGTTGACAAGATTGGTTTCAGCTAAATCAAGGTTACCAATGACCCTCTTATCACGTCTCTCCACTGAGTCCAACGCTGCCAGGTGGCATTTTGCAGCTCAGTACTCCATGCACCACCGAATTTCCGCTTTATATAATGTAAGAAGCTGCCCCGGCTTGAAGTGCCGCCTCACCCTTGCAAGGACACCAAGTTTCCTTGCGGCTGCTTTGGCTCTGGACTCAATAAACCGCCCATAGGCGAGGTTCGGAGAAAACTCAACCCCTAAAAACTGAAGGCGGTCAGTGTACTCCAAGGATACATTCCGGAAAGTAGGATCCAAGGTGAGCGGGCTCCTTTTAGCGGTAAAAGGACACGCTTTTGTTTTGGAAGCGTTCAAACTCACGAGATTGGCATCGCCCCATTCGGAGACTGCCTGTAGTGTGAGGCTCACACGCTCATCCGTAGCCTCTCTTTCTGACTGTATTTGATCACGACTGGCCCGGGCACTTGGTTGGTATCTATCCACATCTGTGCTATCGTCTGTATATCCATAGATACCGGGAATGAGCAGATCATTTATATACAGCAGAAAAACAGTTGCGGAGAGAACAGATTCTGAGAAACACTGGTGTTAGTCGCCACAGTATCGGATGAGCAGCCTTCGACGACAGCCCGGAGAGACCGTTCACTCAGAAAGTCCTTCACACAGGCAATCAGGCCAGGAGATAAGCCGTACGCTGAAAGCTTGCCCAATAAACTAGCGTGCCAAACCCTGTCAAAGGCCCTTCGAAACATAGATGGAAACAGCAAGTGCTTCACCATTGTGATTGAGGGCTTCGCCCAATATGTGAGTGGCATACGCTAGAAAGTCCCCAGTTGATCGATTTCGGCGAAACCCGTACTGGCGATCACTGAGGAGGATAAAATAAATATGCGAACATAATTATTTTATTTTATATCATTGAAACAATTCATAATTTACAATGCTGTTATAGTCGGAGTACAATCGAATGGCGCAGCGGTCGCATTGAGGTGGGTTTGCGGCCGCAGTGCTTAATGATCGTCGATTAACGTCCAACTCATTGTGGTCGATGTCATTATGCGCGCCCTGATTGCTTCAGAAAGTTACGGATTGATTAGTGCAGCTTATATACATAATCGAAGTTATAAGTCATAAGGAAAGCCAAGGCTTGTGTGTTTACTTTTTTATACTTACTTATCGTCACGCACAATCCCTGACGGGGTAGCCAGAGAGAACAGATCGCCAAGTATCACGATCTTTACATACCTCTTTCGCTTCTTTCAGATTCATTATCTTCTTCATACATGCACGTCTCGGTATCCGAGTACTCTTGACCCTCCCCTCTTCGAGCAATTTGCTCACATGGTCTTCGAAAGTTAGTCTCGGTCTACCTCGACACCTTTTAATATTAACTTTCGCGCTATATATTTTCTTCACCATTCGGTCTTCACTCATTTTCTCAACGTGCCCAAACCATCGAAGCACGCGCTTATCAATTTTTGTGATAAGGTCATCATTCAAACCTGCCATATTGCGAATCTCTTCGTTTCGCTTTCGGTCGGCCATGGTGACGCCGCACATTTTACGAAGAGATCGCATCTCCACTGCATTCAACTTGCTTTTATGCTTCTTCTGGCATACCCAGGTTTCGCTGCCATATAACAAAGTCGGTACCAACACTGCGTTATGTATTGCAAGGCGTGCACTCTTCACTACGCCTTGCCTTTTGACTAACGCAGTCAGGGCACCATTGACTTTGTTCCCGGCAGCGACACGCCTGTCCACATCTAAATCACATCTTCCATCCCGGCTTTTTTATGAAAGTTGTAAATTAATACCCATTAAAAATTCCGTGCAGCGGTGGTGTGAGATAATCCACTTCCCTATTCAATACCGTGGGTATCATAAAAGGCAACAGGAAGAAACTGAAACAGGAGACGGGCAGCAGCACCACCCTGATAGTAAAATGTAGCTTAGGAGCTTGCAGGTATAAATTATTTACGAATATCATGTTTATGTAGTACAAAATATTTTGATTATGTGAAGCTTGTCATCACGCACTGGAAAATGCAACAGATTTTTATGGGTTGACTGGTAGAGAATGCCTCAAGGCATTAAGTCCGCCCTTTGTATTCTTTTGTTTTAAGGAATGCAATAAAGAATAAATAATAAATAATAATAATAATAATTTTTCTGCGAGCCCCAGTGTTATCAGTTACATACTCACCATACGATTATAGAAAAATTCAGCAGTATTAACTTCGTTATAGAAATAAAGAGTGACAAACGACTACACACTTCACCTAATGGTAAGTAAATGCTGGTCCACAACACCTACATCTCTCCTCGATTAAGAATCAAAATGCATATACGTTGACACCCCTGAACTAAGATAGAATGCCTCGTTAGCAGGCGTTGATCAGAGGTGCGATGGTCCTGTTCTTCTAAAAAGGCGACAACGCTCTACGAGATGTTTCTCTTCTGAGTCTCGTCAATGTGCTTGTTTCAAGGGTCTCGCACGCAACGTTGATGGTTTCAAGCCTCCAGAACAAGTCTGTTCAAGAAAAGCCTTTAGTATCATAGACCACACACCCTGCGGCAAGTAGTACAGAAAACAGAAAAAATACAATCTAAATCGCATACGTGAACTCTAGGAAAGCATTCAATTCCATCGATACTTTGTCTCTGCTAGTCTTTTCAGCGAGGTCAGTCGGTATATCGAAGTGTTAATTATAAATATTTAATAATTATAATATATAAAGGACCGTGCTTTGTGGCATTCTTTGGGGGAGGCCTATCTTCAGCAGTGGACTTGTGAAGAGCTGTAATGAATGAAAAAAAATTATTATAATTATTTTGGACAGTATTGCTTTCTTTCTTGCTATCAGCCTGAGAGTAGATTTAAAAACAAATGAGCTCCATCGCTCCTGCTATGGTAAAGAGGTCGACTTTCTCGGTCATCAGTGCCTGGCTTGCCAGCGAAGCGCTGGTCGCATCCCTCGCCATGCAGTCAATAATAACGTCATTTGACGGGCCTTAACCAGTGGAGCCAAATGGTATATTGCGGGACGGCGGCAAGATACCTGATCGAATGACGCTCATTCCATGGCTAATTTGGTCTTTATGATATGTTGCAAACTGGTAACATAAATTGCTATGCAGACGACAGCACTGGTGATGCTTTATACACCGGCTGTGGCAATATTTCTCGGGAAAACGCCGCCGAGTACTGGAACAAACTTGTGTCTGAAGTCGAGACTTTGTTGAACAAAGTCTCGGACTGTCCAGTTATATCCCCAGAAGACACAAGTTTGCGCGTTTACCGCTAAAAAGAACCCTTTTGTCGTATCTCCTCAGTTTCAAGGCACTCCCCTTGTTGTCTCAACTAGTATCGGTGTCGATATATCGAGTGATGTGCAGTTTCGTGGTCACTTGGAAGAGAAGGCCAAATTGGCCTCTAAAAGGCTTGGCGTGATCAGCAGAGCGGGACAGTATTTCATGCCGGCATTACAACCACACCACTTGCAACTTTACAACGTGCAGGTTCGGCACCACATGGAATACTGTTCTCATCTCTGGGCCGGGGCACCCCAGTGCCAACTCCTTCCACTTGACCGCATCCAGCGCAGAGCGGTTCGAATCATTGACGACCGAGTTCTTTGTGATCGGCTCGATACACTGGCACTGCGTAGAGATGTTGCATCTCTTTGCGTATTTTATCGCATCTATCACGGGGAGTGCTCTGAGGAATTGTTCGGACTAATTCCAGTCGCTCAATTTCACCATCGCACATCACGACAAAACTCGCGTTACCATCCATACCATCTGGATGATTGGCGGTCCACCACTGTGCGATTTAGAAGACGTTTCTTCCTCGAACAACTTTCTTGTGGAATAGATTACCACCAGCGTTTTTTTCGGACCGATACGACTAAGGTACCTTCAAGAAAAAAAGTCTACTCCTTTTTAAAAGGCCGGCAACGCATCTGCCATTCCCCTGGTGTTGCAGCTGTTTATGTAGTCACTTACCATCAGGTGAACCGCATGCTCGTTTGCCTCCTCTCCTATAAAAAAAAAGAAAAAAAAACAATGACCCACAATTTCTTGCTGGTTTTTATTCTGTAAAGATCACACTTTTCGAATCAGTGCTTAAACTGAATGAGAAATGCTTGACTTTGACTTTGACTACAAGATAATGGACAGCCGGCAAGACCGACCCACTTTTCACACCAATTTTCTTTACGGTAAAATAACGAGCGCTCCTTTCCTATTATTAGAAACGGAGCTGTTCACTTTTTACGGAGCTGAGGCTCGGTTGCGAATAATATATGCAATTTATTCGCAGATAGTGTCGCGGCACACACGTCGGTCCGCTAACTATCTGGCACATTTAGATAAGTGGGACGGGTCGCGAAGTGCCATCACATTTTGTAAGAATATGAGTACTTACGAACTGGCAGTTTGGTTTAAATATAGTATTTTTTACGAACAGGTGTATAATTTTCATTACCTTACATGAAATTTTCGCTGTAATCGTTTTTTTTTCTTCTTTATCAGATATTAATAGTCAACTGCTTGACCCACGGTCTCTAGTAGTATTAGGATTAGCTTTTATCTTCACGCGGATTAACGATAGTAGCGCCAAACGTCTCGTACTTTTGACTGTTCTATCGCCGGTAACCGATCGCCGGTCGTTGGTCGTTGGTCGCCGGTCGCCGGTCGCCTGTCTGGTTATTTTACACATGGCGTAAACGACATGGTATATCCTTGTATCTGGAACAGTAAGATTTTTCTGGCATATCCCATAGTCGCCAATTATGACACCTACGGATTGATATCAAGTGATGGATTTACAACGCCATTCTACGTCGTCATATACGCAACAAATGGTACCTAATATAAGTAAGGTAAGAGTATGACGTTACCATGAAACAAAATATAGCAGTCGTAAACTGTCAACAATGATGTGAAATATATCTTATAATAATTATTTTACAGGCGGGTTCCGTGTGATTTAAGAATAATTTACTTGAGGTCTAACATTACATTAGGTATGTTTTTTTATTATTTCATGTCTAACTTTGGCCATATAAAGAAATAAGAAAACTTAGAACGCGGCACAATCTTATTGAATTAGTTCGCAACTTGAAGGGAGGGACTCCGATTATTTACCTCTCCAAAATTAAATGTCGCCCTTCCTTTATTGAAACGATTCACAACTTTATGAAAGTTTCCCGTTCAGTCCGCGTTGTACTGTCAATTTAAAAAGAAATTGTCTTGGTGTATTTATTTAAGTGGGTAATATTATTTATTAGTTTGGTCTTCCATTTGACATTGGATTCATTACATCAGCCTTCATTTTATATTTCTTCTATTCAGTTGTTATCAGGGGGATGTTGTTGGCCATCTCTTGTTTCAGATTTTCCTTTATGATATTGTCATGATATTCATTCATTCATTCATTCAGTACAGCCTATCAAAAGTCTACTGTTGAACATATGTCTCCTCTATAGATTTCCTCGTAGGGGGAATTTTTCCATAGTTTCCACACTTAGAAAGTGGATTTGCAACCGCAGTTTTTTTTAAATCTAGTTATCAGGGAAACAATGTTGTCAATCTCTTGCTTCAGTTTCCCTCTGTCACTTATCATGACCCTCACGGGTTAATATGGGGTAGTAGTAATGGATTTTCTTACGCTATCACTAATACATGGCTATTCAAAAAATCAACTACTAAATTGCTAGATAGTTCTTTTTACTTCTATATTATTTTTGTACATAAAAATGCATACAAAATGGTAGATCACAACCAAAAAATTTGTACATCAACAATGACATTGGCATGTTACTGTTTTTAACCACCGACGCAAACAAAGGGGTGTTATATATATAACGAGTGTATCTGTGTGCCTGTCTATAGTATCGTAGTTCCCAAACGGAATAACCGATTTAGATTTAGTTTTTTTTTGTTTGACTTGATCGAGAGTGATCCAAGCTATGATTCAAGAAAATATTTTTATTCGTTTGAAGATCATCAGCGTTTTTAAGTTAGTATAATTAACAATTTTTTATACCATGTTTTAATAATAATCAAATTCTTCTAAACTTCACGCTTAGTGTTTTAAAGCGGACTTCAATTAAACGTTCCATGGCAAACATAATAATAGATAGGTACGTGAAACCTAACTACAATAGTTCTGATGGACGAAACGCAATAAGATCCCCTGTTGTCTAAACGATCGGACATAGAAAAGACATGTCCATTATGAAAATGTAGGCAAATAATTGGGAATTCCATTGTCAATATTTTTATTATTGTTATTTATTTCGTAACATATTATATTACTAAAGTACTTGCCAAAGCCAGGCAGCTAATATTAATATCGGAGCTCATTTCATGTTTTGATCTACCAATCAAAACAAGCTCATGTTTGATATTGAAGTTGCTTCCTAACAATAACCGACTATTGTCTACTGTTCGATCAAAAGGCAATCTTAGGCGATCTAATATCGACGAGGCGTAGCTTCGGGCACTTATGTAGGATATTTTCTTGATGGGCTTGCAAAGAAATCAAAATTGCTTCATTAATTAGGCCATTGTATGGTGTCATCATCATCATTATGATTTCAAGAAATTGTACTACGTACTTTTTAGGTACAGGACTCATTTAACGTATCACCATAAGCTCGAGCATCTGCTTACCACGGTAAGTTTAATGCGAAAGTGGCGTTTGAAAGATTTTTGGTAGGTTTTAGGGTTTAGGTTCAGATGGTCGTTGATGAGGATTTAATCGGTAAATCCTTGTTGAATTTATGTTTGCAAGTCTCCATTATATCGGAAGTAGGGTGAATTTGACCCCAAATGACCCGCTATTAATTACGCCGTTCGTTTATCTTGGCGCCCAGTTTGGTCACTTGCCAAAACGTTGATCAAAGTATTGTTATTAATGGTTATTGACATTAGCTCTAACTTCTACAACTAGCATTGAGTAAATTGATGGAGAACTGAATCTGAATTTACTTACCGTTGATAAATGTTTATCAATCAAGGCAATGCTTAAATTATATTTCACTTAACTTTTTTACACTGTTGAAATGACAAAAAATATTAATATACGCATTTTAACGAATAAAATCTGAGATTTTGCAGACGTAAGAACCGATGTTAATACAATAATTTCATGACTACGACCTAGTATTCACACTAAGATCATCACAACTCATGCGTGTAATAAAAAAAAAATTCAAAACTATTTTATACATCATTTGGCCTTTATCTTTTTTTAACATGTACGTAGGAATTTAATAACTATTGCCTTCGTATTTCATTTTTTCAGTGCTGTTAATATAAAACAAAATATTTCATTATCTTCTTCAATAACATTCAATTATGATTGAAAATAGATCACACATTTAACAACATTTTAATACATAAACTAAGGTACTAATTACTGTCATGTTTCGTCAAATAGCGAAAATAAACTTTTAGCCTGTTTAGAAAAAAACCTTTTACTCAACATAATATATATATGTTTAGTCTTTTACTAGAAAAATAATTATGCTAGTTTCTCGAAGATCACAAACATGGCGCCGGATGCGACTGTAAAATAATTTAAAATTTAAAATTTTGTACAGCCGACTTCAATATAAATTATTAAAAATAACTGAAAAACTATTGGTCTGACCTTGATCAAATTCATATGGGACCACACGAGAACTATCATCTTTCATATAAAAAAAGAGACATCAAAATCGGTTCACGCAGTAAAAATTTATGAGGTAACACACATAAAAAACATACAGTCGAATTGAGTACCGTCTCCTTTTTGAAGTCGGCAGACAAGCTAAATTAATCCGTTACACCGTTACCGTTACAGCCTAAGAGTTCACTGCTGAATGTAGGCCTCCCCCATAGATTGCCTCATAGGGAGGGAGATATTTGCCATAGTTGCCACGGTTTGCAAGCGAGTTGGCAACCGCAGTTTATTTTTATGTTTAGTCCTTATTAGGCAGACGCTGCTGCCCATCTCCTGATTTGTTTCCCTCAGTCGCCTCTTACGACACCCACGGGATGATATGGGATAGTAGATATACTTACACCGCCACCACACGACACACACCATCACTACAAGGCACTTAATTAATTAATTTGTGTCAATTGGCATAAACTTGCGTGACAAATAAAATGTAATGATAGTCAGAATCCAGATAGGATATGTTTATGTTGCTCGTGATGTACATATGTCGCAGTAATACGGTTGCATAAATAGCCGTGAGATAGTTATATGAAAGTGATTCCTAACTATCTTACTAGACTAATCTAGTGAAATAATTATAATTGTAAACTGTATATACAGAAGCATGTGCACACTTGTGTTACTCGTGTAAACGAAATGTTCATGTTATTTGTGGAATATCGTCGTGTGATGAAGGTTACGGATCGCAACTGTTGTGCAATTAATGCAATAACGAAAAAACATTCAAGACCAGCGAGATAAATCTGAAGACAACGTAAAAAGATCTGCTGGAAAAAATAAAAAAACTGTCCAAGTGCGTGTCGGGCCGCTCACAGTGTAGAGGTAGGGTTCAGTAGCAACCCGTCACAATACGTAGGCTTTCTTAAGTTAGTTCGGGGTTTGACGTAACAACTAAAAATGGGCCTAAATAGGAAGAATTTATACCACTTTAAAGCTAAGTATTTCGCAAACGGACCCGTGAATCGAAAATATGTTATTCCATACCCCACTGTTTTTGAAATACCTATCCAACGATACCCCACACGATCCGATAATTCTCAATTTACCTGTATGGAAGGTACCCAATATAAAAAAAAATTAAGATTTTATTTCACAGTATTGTAGGCGTGATTAATATCTATAATTATGCCAAATTACAGATTTGTAGCGCCTAGGGTCTCTGAGAAAACCGACGGAGACGGAGAGACGGACATGGTGAAATTATAAGGGTTCCTTGTTGTGTAACTACGCAACCCTAAAAAGACTCCACTAACAAATTTCGCGACATTGACAGTCTTCATCTTCAGTTCCTGTTGTATTGTTGTTCATATACCTTTTTTGACAGTAGGTTTAGGTACGGCTGGAGTGGCTCTTGGCCCACTCTAAAGCCGCGTACATTATCTTTATATATAAAAATTACGTGTCACGTTGTTTGTCCGCGATGGACTCCTAAACTACTGAACTGATTGCAACAAAATTTTTGATAGACAACTGCTACAGAAGTTGTCTATCCAAAGTGAGGGGTCAGGATTATTTATTTGGCTATCATTGAGAGAACCACGAAATCGCTTTATGTTTTTCCAAACAAGGGAGACTGGAGAGCGAGGTGATAGACTCTCACAGAATAAAAGCCATACTTTTTTCTTCTTCTCCGAGAATGTTTTTTTGGCTTGAGCGGCTTTTTTTTATAATTTATAAAGTTATCCATGTACATATTTGCAGAGTACTGTTGTTCAGCATCTTTGCGTTTTTTAACAATAGAAGAGCACTCTGCGTCCCACCAAGGAGGTGAGGAATTTTTTTTTAATGGAGCTATTTTTAAGTGGAATAGATTTTGTAGCAGATTCATTTAAAAGGGAGATAAAATCAGAGTAGGCATGTTGTAAGTTAATATGAGACACTGGAGGCAGAGAATGAGCTTTAGTTTCTATATCAGAAAGATATACATCCCAGTTGGCTTTGGACACGTTAAACTTCGAGATGAATGATTTATTCCTAGTGGGAAGGCTTCTACTGGACAAAGACAAGAGGATAGGGAAGTGGTCACTACCAAAGGTGGACCATAGAGTGTTCCAATTGATACTTGCAGCTAAATTAGCAGAGCAGAGGGATAGATCTACAACAGAATTAGGACTTTGGGAAGGGTAGACCATGCGGGTGGGAGACCCATTATTCAAAATGCAAAGGTTAAACTCATAAAAGACGTCTATTAAAAGATAGGAGAAAGAATCATTTTTATGAGAACCCCACAGTACATTGTGACTATTGAAGTCCCCAATTACAATAAAAGGAGGAGATATGCTAGACATGATTAAGTTAAGCTCTGGGATACAGGCAGGAGTAGGATTGGAAATATATATTGACACAATTGTGATGTCCATTACTTTTACAGCTGTTGCATTAATATTCTCTTGTAGAGGTGGAAGGGGGATTGAGCAAAAGGTAAGATTTCTATTTAGAAGAATCATAGTGCCACCGAAGCCATCGCTGCGGTCGTCACGGATACACGAAAAACCAGGGATTCTGATTCTGAAACCAGGTCTTAGCCAGGTTTCCGCAATAGCAATGACTGAAGGGTTATGAATATTTATCAAATTAGTTAGTTCAGATTTCTTGTTCTTGATGCTCTGACAGTTCCACTGGAGGATGTGGAGGCGATTGAATTTTATAAATTTTTTGGAAGAGCATGTCAAGTTTATTTCTCACGTTAAACGGTAGGTGTATGTCGTCAAATTTGCCAATTATATCAGAGATGGAGGACACAAGGTTTTCCAGGAGATTATCATTAGGAGATAAATTAGCTTGAAGAGCATGACCATTTGGAAGGGAAGAGGTAGGGGTTCTTACAATATTGTTATGTGCTACCTTATCATAGCCTACCGAATTTGGAACAGGTCTAGTTGGGTTAATTCTGAAAACAGTTTTTCTATAAGATTGAGAAGCATGAGGAGCAAGGTGAATACTTGATAACTGTTGTGATGAAGTGGGTGGGCAAGGAATCCCAAGATGCAGCTACATCAGCGTAAGGTCTTCTAACAGCAGGAAATCGAGCCTCTAAATATGAAATATTTTCTTGGGACATTTCCAGTTTAATGCTTTTTTGTCTAGTATGTTCAGGGCAACTTTTATCAGTTGCCAAATGATAAGCAGAGCAGAACAGGCATGTTGGGATATCTGTAACGCAATTATCTCCAGTGTGTTCTTTTGAGCATTTGAAACAACGTGGCTTTGATCTGCACTAAGCCTTTACATGTCCAAAGCGACAACACTTCAGATACTGTATGAAAGGGAGTATATGGGTTTCGACAGGAATTGAGGTGTAAAAGCAGTATAAGTGAGAAGGAAGCTCTTGGCCTGAAAATGTAAGGACAACGGTTTGGGTGGCAACCCACTCAATATCATCGCCTTTCTTTACTTTTCGGTGTAATCTCCTAGCCTTTTTAATTTTTCCTCTCCCTGGGGGAAGTTCCGACTCACACACCAACTCCTCCATGGAAATATCGGTTGGTATGCCTCTAACGACACCCATTCTGGTAACATTGAAGGTTGGAATGACTGCTGATACGAGTAGTATTTAGCAAGAAAGGATGATTCGATAAAATTATTGGCATCTGTAGCAGTTTTAAAAGCTATTGAGACCCTGTTACGACCTAAATTTGTTATGCTTTGTTTTTCAATATTGGAAACCTTGTTTTGGGATAGGATATGGCCGATCTTGATAGATCGGATTGTATAACCAGATGAAGGATCAGGTTCTATACGCTTAAGGTGAATTGTAAAAGGCCCTTTATCACTATCTGTGTATTTTTTCTTTTCTAGAAAAATCAGGGTGGGTGTAAATGTTTTGATATGACGCTGAAGGCGTGTCATCATGACCAACTTTTTTTTTATGAATGCTTGATGTTATATCCGTACATTTTCGTTTAGAGGGACCGAAACCAGATGGATTGTCTTTATCCGGTGGTTCCGAATCCACCCCGTCAACGTCCATCGTGTTAGTTAAGAATACATAAATTGATTAACTATCGCTACTTACCAACAAATAAGTAATGAACAACACAACACAAATTTAAATAATAACAAACACAGAAGACGGCAAAGATATTAACGAAGCTCAACACAAAAATATATTATCCGAAAATCGCTGAAACACGTGTGACTACCAATCACTCTGACAGCAGAATCCTCAAAAGTAGTTTTGATTGACATTCTTGGCTAACATCTAATATATTAAAATTATTTTTTGTTTGTTTGTATTTTATACCGTTCATCAGATTGCGTTAAAACTTTTGCACTTGTGCGAAAGTTATAGGCATAGTACAATTGACTTACAATAGGTAGCGCGTATCGTACCAACAAATTTATATACCAATTTACCCGAAGCAATATATACCAACTTTAATGGAATTTTTGAAAGTGATTTTCATCCCCTTTAAAACGTTGGATTAATTTGAAACTTATCAAAGACCGATGACAATGCACTAATTTAAATAGAATATTTATATATTTTATAATAGAATAATTCAGCAACAATAGCCGCACTAAAAAAAAAAGAAAATAAATAAGAGTTTAAAAAAAAACTAAAAACACGCTTTTGTAGATAACCGAACTAAAAAGTAGAAAATAATTTTCAATAACTTTAAAATAAGAAAATAGTGATAAAATAAAAAATCGTTTAAAAATATTTACAACAAATGACATCAAACACCCCAATCTTCTTTACAATAAAATGATTTTTTTTATGTTTATCACTTTTTTCTTATTTTAAACTTATTGAAAATTATTTTCTACTTTTTATTTCGGTTATCTACAAAAGCGTGTTTTTTCTAACAGATTTTATGTAAACATCAGAAAACAGATACTATTTGCTGCTTTGAAGTTTCTGATTATAATTTTCACATTGATAGGTTGATAACTGGTTATTATCTAAATACATAAAATCCCTAAATTGAAACTAATAGCCTTTTATTTCTTAACAGGATTTAATTTCAATTTTTATCTTTACGTGATAAAGCCACGCTGCAGGCTATATCATGGTTGTAGCACGAATGGAACGGAATACTACCAGAACCTAATATAAAATCTCTCGTAGAAAACCAGCGTAAAATAGCAGCTTAATGATGCCGTCTTTCATATGGTGAATGGGAGAACCATACCAAAGACACTGTGCAGTTGTACTGGAATTGAAACATTGCATCTTAGTCCTCAGGGGTGACAACGCATGTGCATTGCGATTCTAAATCGAGGAGAGATGTATATGTCTATTTATGGACCACAGCATCCACTTACCATCAGGTAAACCGTATGCTCGATTGTTACCCTTATTTTATAAAAAAAATCTTCTTTGCAACATTGCTTAGGAATAAAAAAAATTATAATTACTTTGAATGTTGTACTGATTTTTTTCTCTCAAGCTCGTACAAGCTACCATTTATTGTATATTTTAATTATTGTCCGGATTGAACATACAATTGTCGATGGTATAATAAAGTCTTTGTTTTCGTTTCATTATTCGTAAAACCATTGACTGTCGCGCGGGATCGTGCAAACTTTAGATAATAATAAAATAAACAAGGTATATTTTTATTTTTCAAACAAGGTTCACATTTGTCTTCCATTTAGATGATGATAAGGAATGTTGGAAAGCGTTTCATTGTTTTGAATTAATGTAATTTCCTTTGGGATAAAAATGACACTTCTAATCCAAATAATGAGAAATGAGAATATTTCAACATTTAAAAACAGAAGTTTCGTACACAGTCAAGTCATAAGTATTGTCACACAGTAAAAACTTTTCTTTTAGAATGCTTGCCACAAAAATGTTTATTGAATTCGAATTTCAAATTGTTCATGAAAATAAAACTGTATACTTTTTAGAATTTCACTCATTTTTAAATATGGAGTGGACGCTTAAAGAAGACCGTGTTGCAGTTATTGCGTTGCATCGTTGCGGTTACGCGCCAATTCAAATTTTTGACATACTGAATAAATTGAATATAACCAAAAGATTCGTTTATCGTACCATCAAACGATACAATGAAGACTCTAGTGTAGATGACAGGTCAAGAAGTGGTCGCCCTCGGTCTGTTAGGACTCCAGCAGTGATAAAAGCTGTGAAGACGCGAATTCAAAGAAATCCCAAACGTAAGCAGAAACTGTTGGCCCTTCAGATGGGGTTAAGCAGAACCACGGTGGAAAGGGTGTTTAATGAAGACTTAGGGCTTCGGGCATATCGAAGAAAAACAGGACATCGTTTGAATGCTCGTCTAATGGACCTGAGACTGAAGAGATGCCGCGCTTTGTTGAAGCGGTACGCGGTAAAAAAATATCGGGAAATTCTTTTTTCGAATGAAAAAAAAATTACCGTAGAAGAGAGCTACAACAAACAAAATGATAAGGTGTACGCACACAGTAGTGAAGAAGCGAGCAACCGTATTCCGCGTGTCCAACGAGGTCATTTTTCATCCTCGCTCATGGTATGGTTGGGAGTTTCTTATTGGGGCTTAACAGAGGTACATTTTTGTGAGAAAGGTGTAAAAACGAATGCAGTTGTGTATCAAAATACAGTCCTGACGAACCTTGTGAAACCTGTATCTCATACCATGTTCAATAACAGGCACTGGGTATTCCAACAAGATTCGGCGCCAGCTCATAGAGCGAAGAGCACACAAGACTGGCTGGCGTGAAACCGACTTCATCCGGCACGAAGACTGGCCCTCCTCCAGTCCAGATTTGAATCCGTTAGATTACAAGATATGGCAACACTTGGAGAAAAAGGCGTGCTCAAAGCCTCATCCCAATTTGGAGTCACTCAAGACATCCTTGATTAAGGCAGCCGCCGATATTGACATGGACCTCGTTCGTGCTGCGATAGACGACTGGCCGCGCAAATTGAAGGCCTGTATTCAAAATCACGGAGGTCATTTTGAATAAACTTTAGTGTCATAAGAATCTATGTTTTGTTAAGTTCATTTTGGTATATAAATGGTTGCATAATGAATATACTTGTTTCAATTATTTTATATTAAACATGTGACAGAATTTATGACCTGACTAGGTAGAATAATATTAAAATGTCTTATTTTAGGTTATTTATCAATATAATCTTTATATATAAAAGTTACGTGTCACGTTGTTTGTCCGCGATGGACTCATAAACTACTGAACTGATTTTAATGAAATTTTGCACACTGTGTTCATTTTGGTCCAACTTGTTTTTATCCCGATAAATGACCCTCAAATTTTTTTATTGCGAATTTAAGGATTTTTAATAGGACAGAGGGTCGTCGGTGTGGGCAGAACAACGTCTGCCTGGCGAGCTAGTATAATATATTTAATTAATAGATATACATTTTGAGATTTAGCCTTTCCTATTCCTTGTCTTGTTATTCTTGGAGCAATTTACTTATTTTAAAGACAAACTGTGATCATAGAAGTATCCTTTTAATATCATATGTAATAGTAAAACCAACTTAACCAACTTTTATACGTGGTAGAGACATGCTACAGCTATATTAATTGTATAGTTGTACGCTCTCACAGGATACCAGCGTTAAATAGCAGCTTAACATTGCTGTGTTTTGTATGGTGAGTTTAGAGAACCGGAGACCCTTTTTACTGGAAACGAGGCATTCCATCTTAGTCCTCACGGGTGACAACGAATCTGCATTTTGATTCGCAAACGAGGATAAATGTAGATGTCTATGGGCCACAGCAACCACTTACCATCAGGTGGACTGTATGCTCGTTTGTCACCCTATCCTATAAAAAAAATATTGCTATTTTGTCAAACCCTTTTAAAATATATTTGTATATATAAAAAAAGAATACTGTTGACTAGTATACTGTAAAATGAGATATTATTTTCGCCACGACAATATTTCACGTAGCAGTCGCAACACAAACAGCTCGTCCTGACATGTATGTGAATCTAAGTGAAATTTACGTACAACGTTCGAGCAATAAGAATAAAACAGTGTAGAACACGGTCCAGGCGTTAATATCACGTACCTAAATTGAACGCGGTGAACCGGTCCGTTTGGAGGACGATACTTGCGGACCGCAGTCGTGTATCCGATGCTTTCATTTCGTGATGTAATTTACGGTACTTATTTTCGGATTTGAGTACGTAGATTTTCATTAGAAGGGATATTACGTAAATAAAATTACATCTATATATTAGTGGCTGTTTAGGGTTCCGTATCTAAAATGTAAAACGGAGCTCATAAACTACTGCGTACTGTTATCGCCAATCTACTTGCTAAACGTAACAATAAATGACAAATTCTCCCTACTACCAAAGGCCCATATTTAGCGATAAACTGTTTCGGGTCGAAGAAGAAGAAGAAGATATTATAATCGCCATCTTAACCTTATCAGCGAATGTAAACAGTTAACGAGTAGTGCGTTAGGAGTAGGACACGCCTGTCGCTAAGCTTGCAGACACTTTAGCTGTATTCTGACTACACTTGTCTCTCGTTATATACATAATAAATAACAACATATCTGTCAGGTGCCATCTTTGTGCGACATATTACAATGTAATTTACTATACAATTAGGAGTGATACTTGATGGTAAATGGAAGCTGTGGCCCACAGTCGTCTACCCTTAATTGTTTTTTTTACTTTTATAGAGTAAGGGACACAATGAAATACACAGTCCACCTGATAATAAGTAGATTTTTGTGGCATATAGACACCTACATCTATCTTCAATTAAGAATCAAAATGCATATTCGTTGTCACTCCGGAGGACTAAGATGAAACGCCTCACTTTTAATAATAAGAGTCTCTGGTTCTTTACAGTCACCTTATACCATAGCTACTATTTTACGCTGATATTCTGTGAGGGCGTGATCCTTCCCCGGTCGAGCCGACCAATTCGTGCTGCAACCATAATTTAGCTGCAGCGTGACTCTACCACGTATAAAATACTACCAATTCGAAACAGCGGCATTATGCTGCCATTTTACGATTGTATTCAGAGAGAGCGTGATCCTTTGCCGATCATGCCGATTTGTTGGTAGCACTATAATACAGTTGTAGTGTGGATCTACAAAGTTAATAAAATTCAATCAATTTAAATTTCAAGCTTTACCACGGCGAATAGAATATAATTTAATAACACTACTAAATCCCGTTCATCTCTTCGGTCGTCAACAAACTTTAAATGACTCGCCAAACATTTCGCTTAAAACCTCTTGCTTTTATTAATATCTACGGTAAACCCTAAACGTTAGTAACTAGCCGTCACTTTGTCTACCCAAGCAAACAGCAGAAAGTCTGGATGATTATCTCAGAAAGGCTTTTATGAAAACACAGTTAAACGAGTTTGCTCGCCCGAAGCCAAGGCTGAATTCTCTTGCCTTTAAAGATGTAATTTTATATTAAACATTTAATTAAATACTATGTTTTTTTACCTCGACATGTAATGTTACGTTGTGGGACGTTCAATGTTAGAATAAAATTTTTAATTAAAATATAAGAATTTCTGACATCATTCAAATTGCGAACATGCTTGGAAAAACCAATAATTACCGTCTTTTCTCTTTCTTTATCGTTACAGCCTATCAAAGCGCACTGCTGGACGTAAGCCTCCCACATAGGTTGCCTCCCATACATGCCATATAGATAGGATGACCGCAGGTTTTATTATGTTTCAGTTTTTTCGGACGCCGGCAAATTATTCCACTCCCACGATGTACGTATTACGTAAGACGAAGCAAGCCGTTTGGTTCAATTGCGTGGAATATCGACAACTAAGTGGTAGAGACCCGCCGATCGTCTGGTTAATCGATGGTGGAAAAGGAAGGGAGGAATTAAATCATGTAATTCTTGCTCACACTATCCAAATGGTATCCTAAATTCTACAGAATAACGTGATGTCACTCTGAGCCTGTCCTTGACACTGACATGACTGGTTTCAACCTGATCCATGTCTCCAGTAACTCTTAAGCCGCGTCTCCACCTAAGTTTTGTTGCTAACTCAACAGTTGGTAACAAAACTTGATACAATGTCGGGAACCGTGTTTCCATTTTCGGCGGCAACATCAAAGGAATACGCTTGTTGCAAACAATTGTTCCCTCGGTGGAGATGCTTGTTGGAAACAGTTGGAAACATAAATATTGTCAACATTTTTGGTGGATACGCGGCTTTATACCACGTCTCTCCATTCAGCCCAACGCTGATAATTGGTATTATGCAACACCAGCACATATGTGGCAGTATCATATTATGCCAATTTATATTAAATGATGACATACTATCTTTTACCCGTGGCTTAGATTTATTTAAAAGTTAATTAGCTTGGTTTAATTAAAAACCGCTAAATTTTTTTATTGCAGTAAAAATATTATAATTTAGTATAGACTAAAACTTAGTTGAATACTCTAAGGTTTTACATGACTGAACCAGAAACATATAAACATCCAAATATCGAAACAAACTTTCACATTAATAATATTAGTAAGACTAATAGGATCTCACCTTCGGTAAAATTAGTTAGACATTATCTACTTAAAAAAATACCGCGATATAATATTCAAATATTAGATAAACAACTTATTGATGGCGCTATAACGTATTGTAAGCTTGGATTTAGTGTCAAATACGACATGGGAAAATATGAAGAAAATTTTATCGCAACCCTATCAGACAGAACCGCTCATGATGTCCAGATTGGTGACGGGGAACAGCTTTTTAGAAATTCTTTAATCTACGAAATTTATCTACTCGTCCTTCACTTATATGAAAACAATTATTATGCGGTTTGCCTTATAACAACTAATTTTAAATATAAAAAACATACGAGACTGCAGACAAAAGACTTCCGCAACACAAATTAGTGACAATAAATTTTGAGAATAATTTAAAATTAAAAATTTTGTACAGCTGACTTAAATATAAATTATTAAGAATAACTCAAAAACTATTGGTCTGACCTTGATCAAATTCATATGGAACCACATGAGAAGCACCAGCTTTCAAATAAAAAAGAATCATCGAAATCGGTTCACCCAGTAAAAAGTTATGAGGTACCTAACACACATATTCATGACCCAATTCCCCCCCCCCCCCCCATCAACATGGTAGTGGAATTAAATAAAAGACTACCCCAGGAGGGTACCAGCACCCCTGGAGAATCCCTCGCTGAGCATCCACGACCAAACTACTCCACTCCTGGGCGTGGGTGCTCAGGCTGCCCCGCGTATTCTGGGGGGGGCAAAATTCCGCTCAAGACGAAACCTGCTCGGGGCAAGCGGAGCAAGAAGACAAAGGCAAACCCTGCCACGCTTACCGTGGATTTCTGCAATATCAGGGGACTTCATTCAAACCTTAACGCCGTCCACTACCATCTGGAGATAGCTAAGCCGGCCTTGCTCTTTCTTACCGAGACACAGGTGTCCTCTCCGGCTGATACTTCGTATCTCTCCTACCCGGGGTACAAATTAGAACACTCGTTTGTGCCCCGGGCTGGAGTTTGCGTGTATGTCAGAGAGGACATCTGTTTTCGACGCCTCGGCAGTCTTGAAGGTACAGACCTGTCCATCCTATGGCTGCGCGTAGACAGCGACGACCATCCCCGCGTCTACGGGTGCCTCTATAGGTCCCATAGCGGTAATGCCGACACAGACCGACTCATAGACCACGTCCAAATGGCTGCAGACTCCGTGCTACAACAGGTCCCATCCGCAGAGATCGTGATACTCGGTGATTTTAACGCCCACCACGCTGAATGGCTTGGTTCTCGTTTAACCGATCATGCGGGTAGATATGTCTATGACTTTGCTTTGGCATATGGTCTAACACAACTGGTTACTTCGCCTACGCGGATCCCAGATGTGGAAGACCATGTACCTTCCCTGTTGGACCTTCTGCTGACCTCTCATCCGGACGGATATCAGGTCTCCGTCGATGCCCCTCTGGGCTCTTCGGACCATTGTCTGATCCGGAGTACGGTGCCACTCACGCTCCAATCGCAGTTGCGATCTACAGCTTGCCGCCGTGTTTGGCACTATAGGTCAGCTGATTGGGACGGGATGCGGTCTTTTTTTGCATCCTACCCTTGGGGGCGGGTTTGCTTCTCGCCGGAAGATCCCAGCGTTGTTGCCGATTCTGTTGCTGATGTGGTACTTCAGGGTATGGAACTTTTTATTCCATCCTCTGTGGTGCCCATCGGAGGCAGATCCCAGCCATGGTTTGGTCGCTCCTGTAAAATAGCATCACGCCATAAGCAGGAGTGCTACCAGGCCTGGGCTGACGCATCAACGTCTCGGGATGTAAACACCAGCGCATTAAAAAAGAAGTATAATTCCGCCTCCAGGTCCTTCAAAAGCGTCATTGCCAAGGCAAGGTCTGAGCACATCGGCAGAATTGGCGAGAAGCTAGTTCGCCTTCCTTCGGGAACCCGTGCATTCTGGTCTCTCGCCAAGGCTGTCCAAGGGAACTTCTGTCAGCCATCTCTTCCATCTCTGCACAGAGAGGACGACTCACTGGCCCATGCCGCAAAGGAGAAAGCCGATCTGTTGAGCTCTCTTTTTGCGTCCAACTCGACTCTAGATGACGGGGGGAACACACCGCCGACCATCCCGCGATGTGAGTGCTCCATGCCGGATGTGCGATTTACACAGCGCTCGGTCCGCAAAGCACTCTTCTCCCTGGACGTCAACAAGTCGAGTGGGCCCGATGGAGTCCCTCCCATTGTGCTGAAGACGTGTGCTCCGGAGTTGGCACCGGTTTTAACGCGTCTTTTCCGGTACTCCTACTCCCAAGGCGTAGTCCCGAACTCATGGAAGACAGCTTTGGTGCACCCGATCCCTAAAAAAGGCGACCGCTCAGACCCGTCCAACTACAGGCCTATCGCCATCACCTCCTTGTTCTCCAAAATAATGGAAGCCATTATAAACTGCCAGCTCATGAGGTACCTTGAGGATCACCAGCTGATTAGTGACCGCCAGTACGGTTTTCGTCGGGGTCGATCAGCTGGTGATCTTCTAGTCTACTTAACTCATAGATGGGCGGAGGCAGTAGAGTCCAAGGGGGAGGCATTAGCCGTTAGTTTGGACGTAGCGAAGGCCTTTGATCGGGTCTGGCACAAAGCGCTTCTTTCGAAGCTTCCTTCCTATGGGCTTCCCGAGAAATTGTGCAAATGGATCACCAGTTTCCTTGCTGATCGGAGCATCAAGGTCGTAGTAGACGGTGAATGCTCTGATTTCAAGCCTATCAACGCTGGTGTTCCACAAGGCTGCGTGCTATCACCAACGCTGTTTCTCCTGCATATCAATGATATGTTGCTAACTGGCAGCATTAATTGCTATGCGGACGACAGCACTGGTGATGCCTTATATACCGGCCGTGCCAATATTTCTCGGGAAAACGTCGCCGAGTACCGGGACAAACTTGTGTCTGAAGTCGAGTCTTTGCTTAACAAAGTCTCGGATTGGGGGCGACTAAATCTAGTCCAGTTCAATCCCCAGAAGACACAAGTTTGCGCGTTTACCGCTAAAAAGAACCCCTTTGTCGTATCTCCTCAGTTTCAAGGCACTCCCCTTACTGCCTCAGCCAGTATCGGAATCCTTGGCGTCGACATATCGAATAGTGTGCAGTTTCGTGGTCACTTGGAAGGGAAGGCCAAATTGGCCTCTAAAAAGCTTGGCGTGCTCAGCAGAGCGAGACAGTATTTCATGCCGGCACATCGCTTGCAACTTTACAAAGCGCAAGTTCGGCCCCACATGGAATACTGTTCTCATCTCTGGGCCGGGGCACCCCAGTGCCAGCTCCTTCCACTTGACCGCATCCAGCGCAGAGCGGTTCGAATCGTCGACGACCGAGTTCTTTCTGATCGGCTCGATACACTGGCACTGCGTAGAGATGTTGCATCTCTTTGCGTATTTTATCGCATTTATCACGGAGAGTGCTCTGAGGAATTGTTCGGACTAATTCCAGCCGCTCAATTTCACCATCGCACATCGCGACAAAACTCGCGTTACCATCCATACCATCTGGATGATTGGCGGTCCACGACTGTGCGATTTAGAAGAAGTTTTCTCCCTCGCACGACTTCCTTGTGGAATCAATTACCACCAGCGAATTTTCCGGACCGATACGACTTAGGAACCTTCAAGAAAAGAGCTTACACCTTTCTAAAAGGTCAGCAACGCATCTGCAATTCCCCTGGTGTTGCGGTTGTTCATGGGCGGCGGTAGTCACTTACCATCAGGTGAGCCGCATGCTCGTTTGCCCCCTATTCTATAAAAAAAAAAAAAAAAAAAAACATAAAAAAACATACAGTCGAATTGAGTACCGTCTCCTTTTTGAAGTCTGCAGATAAATGGTTTATATTATTAATTCATGTGGAACTCAAATGTACTAAAGTCAGTTAGTTTCTTTTAACGATATATTTTTCAAAATTTCGAATATTTTTGGTTGAATTTATAATTCTAAGTAGCCTTTATGTAAATAAAAGATTTTTTAAACCCACAGTCTCGGACCTATCTCCATCAGTGTCAAAGAGGTGCGATAGCGCTGCATTCTCCCTAAGGGCGCGGTTTTTTTTGTTTCAGTTTCAGTGTTTTATGTTCGGTCATTCTATACCTCTTGTTCGTTTTATTTATATGCCCCTTTATTTAATTAAAAAAAACCAATATGCATATTTTTGGATCCATAAAATAATGTTCCATACATTGTAGTGCTTTGAATTTGCTACAAACAGTACCGGTCTTTTGATGCTAGGGTCTAAAAATGTAATAATTAAGTCGCTGCCCACCACCTCTATCATGTTACACGTTTACGCTTTTATTTCTTCTCTCCATTCATTTTGAAGCAATTTCAATTTACATTTATGTAATAAAAATGTTATTATTTCGACTTTTTTTTATTAATGGTTGCGTTAACCATTCACTACTGGGTATGATCTTTACTTACTTTTTAGTTTCTTGCTCGTTTATATTTTATTTCTGTCGTGAATATAATACGTACCTACATCGAAAAAACGTACAAAATGTATAGATGACGCAGGTACCTAAGCCTAAATTAATAATGTATACATAACGAGACTGACATTTTAAACATTTATAAGTAAAATATAAGGGGAGTTCTTTTCATTACTTCTTCTCCCATCAAAAATATTAAAGGTCTCAGGGAAGCATTTTTGCCTCGGCTAATTTTAATTAATCGCGAAAACAAAGTAGGGAAACGTTTTGGAAGTTCCCGGACAAAAGAATAATTTCGCATAACACAATCAACCCTCAACTACAAGTTATAGGAAATAGCGAGTTTAGCAATAGCACTCAGTTCTTTCTTTTCTTAATTTAACACTGATTAAATACAAAGAATGTATGCTTTATCTTTATAAAGACGTTTAGTTATTTCTTTTTTTATAAAATAAGGGTGACAAGCGTGATAGATGTAGATGTCTATGGGCCACAGCACCCACTTACCATCAGGTGGGCTGTGAATGTGCTAACTTGTCACCCTTATCCTATAAAAAAGCTACTTTATTTTTTCAAATTGCTCCTTATACGTTATTTATTAAATTGAAGCATATATACGTCCCGCAGCTGGAGACATGCCTCTTCTCATTTCTGAAAGGGTTTTCCGGCAACGAAATGTCCGCTGTGCTGCCCTAATGCGTGTTGGAAGATTTCACAAGTGTGAGATTTATTTTATTTCTCCAACATGTATGTTTCTTCGTGAAGTTTTTCTTCACCGACGAGAACGTGGCAAATCAGCTCTTAAAATTGCAATTAACAATTTTATTAGATTCCAATCCGGATTTTTCGCGTATAGTGAAATTTACGCCGAGCGCTTAGTTCAAGAACTACCACGACTCTTATTTATTTGATTACATAATTTGTTTCCTTTTACTTAATTTAAGGCATGTACAAGTAATAGAGGTTGGCACTGAAAATCGTTTAATACCGAAATTAAATTATCGACCCACTAAAAGGTCGTGTTGTCAACCTCGTTTCCCAGTAATTGAGCGTTCAACATATATCTTGTCTTTATTATGTGTAAAGTTTGGCCATATATTTATATAGTATATTATATATGTATATATATATATATATATATATATATATATATATATATAGTGTGTGTGTGTGTGTGTGTGTTGTGTTGTGTATGATAACCCAGGGGTTATTAAGCGCTGCTAGTAAATTTTACTGTACGCGAACAGTCAATATTCGATTCCAGTCACCAGCAGTAATAATATTATAAATTATCCTAGGTGGTAGGACTTCTTTTCTGCCCAGGAAGGAGCCCGTTTGAGTAGGTACCGCCCTCTTGCATATTACTGTCGCAAATTAAACTGGATCTCCATACCATTCAGATAGGAACACAGCACTGCTATTTGGCGGCGGAAGTAGGTAAAATGGTGGTATCTACCCAGACACACTTCTAGGCAGAAAGATATTCTTATCACCTAGTAATAATTAAGTTGTTTAGTATTAATAAACACAGATGTCGCTACTTGTAGCATACATGAACAAATTACATACACAATATTTTGATATTCTTACATAATATTAATATACTAGCTGTTCCCCGTGACTTTGCTCGCGTGTTAGGGTTTTTATGTTTTTGTGCGGAACCCTAATTATTTTTCTAAAATAAAGGTAGCCTTTTTTTTTTTTGCGGATGGAAAATCATCAAATGACGCCTTTCGCTCTGGGTGGAGCGGAAGGGAGTGTCAGACTTTTACTGACTAAAAACCATCCGTGTTCCTTCAGTGCCCTTACGTTCCGGAGCCGCGGTATCTCTTTCGAACAGCCCGCAGCCCCGGCAGGCGTCGGCCCTTGCGGGCCCCTTCACGATGCTGACAGCTCTTTGAGGCGCGCGTGGAACAAAACGCGCCGTCGACACGGCCTGTCGTCGTTAGACGGACGGACGGCGAGCTACCTATTGCTCGCCATCCACAGGCCCGCGCCTACGGTGGCCGGGGGCCACGACGTAGCCCCCGACGCCCGGGGCGTCTCCCGCGGCGGCCGGGAAGGAAAGCTGCTGCTCTCTCCTTCTCCCGCTCCGCCACCTCCTTCGCTAGCATCACTGCTTCGCAGAAGGTGGTGACAGCATCCCATTCCGTCTCGCTCCGGACCATGGCTTCGACCAGGGCCGGACGCGAGAGGTCGCCGCCGCCTATCGCCGCTACGAGGACACGGCGGTGCTCCGCCCAAGCAGGGCACACCTCCACGGTGTGCTCCACCGTGTCCTCCGGTCGATCCTCGCAGTGGGAGCACCCGGGCGTTTCCTCCCGCCCGATTCGGTGCAGGAACCTCCCGAACACACCGTGTCCGGTGAGGACCTGCGTCAGGCGGAAGGTGAGGACGCCGTGGCGTCTCTCAAGCCACTCCTCAAAGAGGGGTCTTATCGCCGCTATAGTGGCGTGCCCAAAAATAAAGGTAGCCTAAGTTACTTCTTATGAAATCAGCTATCTGTCACTGAAAGTCCCGTCAAAATCGGTCCAGCCGTTTCGGAGATTACCCGGAACAAACAGACAGATAGACAGACAAAAATTTTAATTATTGTATTTTACTTATAAGTACCGTATTTACTTTCATATGCATTTAGTAAAAAACCTGTAATTCTTACATTACAAACAGGTACTTAAATTTTATTTATTTGTATAGTTTAGGCTCGTAATATGTACGCCGATTTCTGGCATATAATAAATTATTTCTTCCTTTCGCTCTTTATAATTTTTTTTATTGTATAGAGTCCGCTGTAAGCTCATGACTTTTATTTGAGATCAAGGCGATGTCAGTGAGGGATGAAGTCCGCGTTGGATCACGGGGTCTTGTGATCTCATCCGGGTCGGCGCCAAACGTTTCTGTCGCACCTTAATTAATACAGCCCGGTTTTAGGGAGATGCTGTCTTAGAGGTTGTTTGTTTTATGTAATTAATATCGCCTTAAATGGAAAGCTTAAAGTGGTAATTAGCTGCTGTTTTAAATATCGCGGCAATTTTTCATACGGGCTAATTTATTAAGTATATGAAAGTGTACACTGAGTTTTTTTACGTGTTAAGACTTTTTAATAAAGGTAAGTGACAAACGAGCGCAGCAGCGTTGCCAAAACGACGCTTGAGGAGCTGATTATCGGCCTTTCCGAACTTGTGTCGGCCTCGACTTTTCATTCTATATTTTGAATTTTTTAGTAAATATAACTAACGCGACGCATAGAATGATAGAACGTTGATTTAGTAAAATTAAGAGGATAAAAATACATTTTGTTACGTGGTAGATCCATGCTGCAGCTATATTAGTAGTATAGTTGTAGCACGAATGGATCGGCTCGACCGGGGAAGGACCACGCTCTCACAGAATACCAGCGTAAAATAGCAGCTCAACGCTGCTGTGTTTCGTATAGTGAGTGTAGAGAACCGGAGACCCTTTTTACTGGAAATGAGGCATTCCATCGTAGTCCTCACGGGTGACAACGCATCTGCATTTTGATTTGTAATAGAGGATAGATGTAGATGTTTATGGGCCTCAGCAACCACTTACCATCAGGTGGACTGTGCTTGTTTGTCACCCTTATCCTATAAATAAAATACTCAGTCGAATACGTCACAGTCTTAAGTTTAAAGTTTATTATATATGTAGTCTAAAGTTGATATCAATAAATGAAATAAGTATTGTAACGAAGTTCCTTATCGGACGGTACGGGTTTGGCGGATGGGAGCTAGGCGACAAAAAGAGTAAAATTTTTTCGTCACTACCCCTTGTGTCATAGTGTAGACGGCCTTGGCGAAATGGCCTTGGAAATAAGGAAGTGAGATGGAATAATATCCATCTTCCTCGCACTTTTTCTTATCTTGCCATGAAAGAAATATTATTTTATTTCAAATGACGCTTCATTTTCATAGACGCTAGTAATTCATTTATTTGTATTTGTTAATCAATAATAGGTATAATACCTACATTTATCAATTAAAATTAACTACGCAAGGAACTTCGTTCCAACCGAGTGTTCCACGCCACTCACTCATTTTTTTTATAAATGTTTTTTTCCTATATCGGCCACTCCTGATATTAGCACATGTTTCGGCCATGTTCCGATTCATCTGCTGTCAACACCACGCGGAACACGGTAGCATATAACGGTGCGATTTCCGGTTCAGCCGGACCACACTCGTATTGAATACAAGTACTGTGAATTACGAGCGTGGCCCTCCTCCGGCTGAGCTGACCTCGTGCTCCACCGTGGTTCTACTCCGTAAAAAATCTATGACTAGTTAGACGGTAACAACCACAGATCTGCATTCTAAGTAGTGTCTTCTTCTGCTCACTTTTCGTTCAGTGTTGGTCAAAAATATCCATCTGCCGCGATCGCACACATTAGCACAACGCCACCAGCGAGAGCCCTTACCGTACTCTTTCTCACCGTGGGAATCGTCACTTACTATCAGGGGGCATAATAGTCAAGCACTGGTTTATAATAGTTAAAAAAATGTTTCATCAGCCTGCTAAAGTCCACCGCTGGACTGGAACTCACCGTAATAATGTCGAGCTTGCGATGCCACCGCGGAGGATGGGGGATACCTTCCAAAGGTCTGACTCCAGGCTGCCACTGAGAATTTTTTGACAGAAAAGCCCAACAGCACTTTTGAGCCTGACCCAAGATTCCAACCCGGGAACTCATGATCAGCAGCTGCGCTTAACATCATTAAGCCAACGAGGCAGTGTTCTTTATACCAACACCAGATATAAAACCCCTATAGCGGCAACGGTAATCTGCATCAAAATGTTAGAAGAGAAGAAGAACAATATTCTTTCTAAGTATCTCTGCCTGATTGTATATATTACCGTTATCTTTACTGATACAGCCTATTAAAGTCCTCTGCTGAACATAGACCTCACCCGCAGATTGTCTCAAAGGGGGTATGTTCGCCATAGTTGCTACGCTTGGCAACCGGGTTGGCAACCGCAGATTTTTATTTTTGGTCGTTATTGGGAAGACGCTACTGCCCATGTCCTGATTTGTTTCCCTCTCTTGCCTCTTACGTCAGCTACAGGATGATATGGGGTAGTGGATATTCTTACAAAGCCACTACACGATATTATATTGTAGAACTAGCTGTTCTCCGCGACTTCCTCGGCGTCAAATTTATTATGTTTGTTTTTATTTTCTTTGCGCGGAATCCTAAATATTTTTTTAAAACTAAAATAGCCTGTGTTATTGCTTATAACATTAGCTATCGTCCAGTGAAAAACCCGCCAAATTTGGTTCCGCCGTTTCGGAGATACACAGACAGGCAGACAACAAACAGACAGACATTTTTTTTTAAAAATTGTATTTTTCTAATAAGTACCGCATATACTTTCATACGCATTTAGTAAAATGCTGTTATTTTCACATTACAAACAGACACTACAATTGTATTTATTTGTATAGATTATCAGGTTAGAAATGCAGTCACGTTAAGCTAAGTTATAAGACAAGTTTCTTTAAGCTTTTACGTTTGCGTTAACGTTTTTAAGAAAAAACGTTTTGTTTTCCCTTACAAGCTGTTTAAAAGTACTCAACGTGTATTAAAACCCTTTTTAAAAGAAAATACTGATCCTACAACTTAAGGACCGCTTTAATATGCTACATTTTACGTCATCTTAAGTTGTCGAACGAATAGTTTGTAACACAAACTTGTACGTAATAAAATGGATATTTACGAAGGACGAAAAGTTTATTGTATAGGAATCGGGCATTATACAAGCATGAACGTTGTCTTGTAAACACAAATTCCTTAACAGCGCTATCTTAATCAGTTTATTACGCCATATATACAAATAAATAAAATTGAAGTGTCTGTTTGTAATGTGGTGGCGACCAAGGTAACGGCGGGGCAGGGGGTGCTAAGAATCTCCGGTGGAGTTTCATTTGCCACCTGCGACGACTCGACCTGGCAACATATAACGCACGCACCCTGAGGACTGACGAGAAGATCCTGGAGCTGGAAGAAGAGATAGACAAGTTGCGCTGGAATGTCATAGGATTATCCGAAGTCGGAAGAGAGGGGGAGGACACAGTAATCCTCGGATCCGGCAATTTGTTCTATCACCGGGAGGGCGACCATCTGTCCCAAGGAGGTGTCGGATTTATCGGCCACAAGTCTCTCGTTAACAACCTTGTAAAGATTGGGAGTGTGTCGACGAGGGTTGCGTACCTTATACTCAGAATCACCAAACGGTATTCGCTGAAGGTCATACAGGTTTACGCACCAACCTCGGTACACCACGACGAGGAGGTGGAGGAAATGTATGAGGATATCTCTAGAGCCATGCATTCCTCCAAAACCCACTATACGGTGTTAATGGGAGACTTCAATGTAAAACTAGGCACAAGAGTTAATCCAAAGTTCCGAAACCTTTCAGCTCGAGCTACAAACCATTTTCAGTGCCTATAACATTGCAATGCAGTGGACGATATGAATGACAAGCTCGTGGAAACTGTTCATGCGGTCGGAGCTAAGTTTTGCAAGACCCGCCGCAGAAGAACACAAAAACTCTCCGATCACACTCTTAATCTCATGGCTCTTAGACGGGATGTGAAGCTGCAGTCTTCAGTAGATTTGACAGCATACAGGCAACTGAACAGACAGATCTCCAAATGCATGCGGCGGGACTTACGCAACTTTAATACTGCTCGTATTAAAGAAGGGATCGAGCGGAACCAGGGCTCCAAAGTATTTGCTAGAGATCTGTCTGCCAAAAAGAGCCATCTGTCGAAGCTGAAGACCGAGTGTGATAGCTTTGTTTCCGGGACACCTGAGATTTTGAGTGAGATTGAGAGGTTCTATGGGCAGCTGTACACATCATCGTTGGAGCTACACGTAAGAGTGAATAACGATCCAAGAGCGAGTCTTATCCGACACTATTCCAATGATATCCCGGACGTCAGTCTGAGCGAGATTAGAATGTCTCTCCAGCACCTTAAAAACGGCAAGGTCCCAGGCGAGGATGGAATTACAGCGGAGCTTCTGAAAGCGGGTGGAAAACCAGTACTTGAAGTCCTTCAGAAGCTATTTAATTCCGTCCTCCATGGTGGCACTACACCGGAGGCGTGGAGCAGAAGTGCCGTGGTCTTATTCTTCAAGAAAGGTGACATTGCTCTCTTGAGGAACTACAGACCGATTTCCCTTCTGAGCCGCGTCTACGTGCTGTTTTTGAGAGTCATTACGAATCGTCTCGCGCGCAGACTTGACGACTTCCAGCCTCCCGAACAAGCCGGTTTCCGAAAAGGCTTTAGCACCATAGACCACATACATACCCTTAGGCAAATTGTACAGAAATCCGAGGATTACAATTTGCCACTATGTCTGGCGTATGTGGACTATGAGAAAGCCTTTGATACCGTCGAAATTTGGGCGGTGCTGCAGTCCCTTCAGCGATGCCAAGTTTACTATCGGTATATCAAAGTGCTGAAGTGCTTATACAGTAGAGCTACGATGGCTATCCGAGTACAGAAGCAGAGTACGAAACCTATCCAATTGCAGAGAGGTGTAAGACAGGGTAACGTCATATCCCCGAAACTCTTCACCGCTGCATTGGAAGACGTTTTCAAGCTTCTGTACTGGAGAGGATATGGTATTAACATCAATGGCGAGTACATCACTCACCTTCGATTTGCCGACGATATAGTCCTTATGGCAGAATCGCTGGAGGACCTTAGCACTATGCTCAATGACCTCAATAGTGTTTCCCAACGGATAGGTCTTAAGATGAACATGGACAAAACAAAGATCATGTTTAACGTCCATGTCACACCTATGCCGGTAGATGTTGGGGACACTAAGCTCGAGGTTGTTGACGAGTATGTTTACCTGGGACAAATAGTCCCGACTAGGTAAGTCCAACTTCGACCAAGAGGTCAATCGGCGGATTCAACTCAGTTGGGCAGCGTTCGGGAAATTACGGCACATCTTCTCGTCAGGTATACCTCAAAATTTGAAAACAAGACTGTACAACCAGTGCGTGTTGCCAGTGATGACCTATGGTACTGAGACGTGGTCCTTCACTGCTGGCCGGATGAGGAAGCTCAAGGTCGGTCAGCGAGCTATGGAGAGGGCTATGCTTGGAGTTTCTCTGCGTGATAAATTTAGAAATGAGGATATCCGCAGTAGAACCAGAGTGACCGACATAGCCCAACGGAATAGTAAGCTAAAGTGGCAATTGGCCGGCTCAAAGAACCGACAACTGTTGGGGAAAAAAGGTTCTTGAGTGGCGGCCTCGTACCGGCGGACGAAGTGTAGGGCATCCCCCCACTAGATGGAGTGACGACCTGGTTAGATATGCAGGAATTCGATGGATGCAGGTGGCTCAGCACCGTGCTTTGTGGCGTTCTTTGGGGGAAGCCTATGTTCAGCAGTGGACTTGTGAAGGGCTGTAATGATGATTATGATGATGATGTTTGTAATGTCGAATTAACAGTTTTTTACTACATGCATATGATTGAAAAGAATTAGGGTTCCGCGCGAAAAATTAAACCCATGAAATGACAATCGTAATAAATTACGCGCGGGCGAAGTCGCGGCGAACAGCTAGTAGGCTCTCTTTTTGCTTCCAACTCGACTCTAGATGACGGGGAGAACACACCGCCGAACATCCCGCGGTGTGAGTGCTCCATGCGGGAAATGCTGTTTACACAGCGCTTGGTGCGTAAAGCACTCTTCTCCCTGGACGTCAACAAGTCGAGTGGGCCTGATGGAGTCCCACCTATTGTGCTGAAGACGTGTGCTCCGGAGTTGGCACCGGTTGTTACGCGTCTTTTTCGGTACTCCTACTCCCTAGGCGTAGTCCCGGACTCATGGAAGACAGCTTTGGTGCACCCGATCCCTAAAAAAGGCGACCGCTCAGATCCGTCCAACTACAGGCCTATCGCCATCACCTCCTTGTTCTCCAAAGTAACGGAAACGATTATTAACAGCCAGCTCATGCGGTACCTTGAGGATCACCAGCTGATTAGTGACCGCCAGTACGGTTTCCGTCGAGGTCGCTCAGCTGGTGATCTTCTGGTCTACCTGACCCATAGATGGGCGGAGGCAGTGGAGTCCAAGGGGGAAGCGTTGGCCGTTAGTTTGGACATAGCGAAGGCTTTCGATCGGGTTTAGCATAAAGCGCTTCTTTCGAAGCTGCCTTCCTATGGGCTTCCCGAGAAATTTTGCAATTGGATCATCAGCTTTCTTGCAGATAGGAGCATCAAGGTTGTAGTAGACGGTGCATGCTCCGATTACAAGCCCATTAACGCTGGTGTTCCACAAGGCTGCGTACTATCACCAACGCTGTTTCTTCTGCATATCAATGATATGTTGCAAACCAGTAACATTCATTGCTATGCGGACGACAGCACTGGTGATGCTTTATACACCGGCCGTGCCAATATTTCTCGGAAAAACGTCGCCGAGTACCGAAACAAACTTGTGTCTGAAGTCGAGACTTTGTTGAACAAAGTCTCAGACTGGGGGCGACTAAATCTAGTCCAGTTCAATCCCCAGAAGACACAAGTTTGCGCGTTTACCGCTACAAAGATTCCCTTTGTCGTATCTCCTCAGTTTCAAGGCACTCCCTTTGTTGCCTCAGCCAGTATCGGAATCCTCGGTGTCGACATATCGAGTGACGTGCAGTTTCGTGGTCACTTGGAAGAGAAGGCCAAATTGGCCTCTAAAAAGCTTGGCGTGCTCAGCAGAGCGGGACAGTATTTCATGCGGGCACACCGCTTGCAACTTTACAAGGCGCAGGTTCGGCCTCAGATGGAATACTGTTCCCATCTCTGGGCAGGGCCCCCCCAGTGCCAGCTCCTTCCACTTGACCGCATCCAGCGCAGAGCGGTTCGAACCGTCGACGACCGAGTTCTTTCCGATCGGCTTGACTCACTGGCACTGCGTAGAGAGGTTGCATCTCTTTGCGTATTTTATCGCATCTACCACGGGGAGTGCTCTGAGGAATTGTTCGGACTAATTCCAGCCGCTCAATTTCACCATCGCACATCGCGACAGAACTTGCGATACCATCCATATCATCTAGATGATTGGCGGTCCACCACTGTGCGATTCAGAAGAAGTTTTCTCCCTCGCACAACTTCCTTGTGGAATCGATTACCAGCGATTTTTCCGGACCGATACGACTTAGGGACCTTCAAGAAAAGAGCCTACTCCTTTTTAAAAGGCCGGCAACGCATCTGCGATTCCCCTGGTGTTGCAGTTGTTCATGGGCGGCGGTAGTCACTTACCGTCAGGTGAGCCGCATTCTCGTTTGCCCCCTCTCCTATAAAAAAAAAGTCTTTATTAAATGTGCAATGAAAAATTAATTTTCTTCTGCTGCTCAGCGATTATTAATCCTCCTGCCTCATTGGACTATTGACCGTAATCGTTATTGCTCATCATGAGGTCCCGGGGTCGTATCTCCAGGTTGGGCCAAAATCATTTATTGGGTTTTGCTGACAAGAAATTCTCAGTAGCTGCCCGGAGTCAGGATGTTTTTTTTTATAGGATAGGGTGACAAACGCACACACTCCACCTAATGGTAAGTGGTTGCTGTGACCCATAGGCATCTACATCTATCCTCGTTCGCGAATCAAAATGCAGATGCGTTGTCACCCGTGAAGACTAAAATGGAATGCCTCTTTTCCAGTAAAAAGGGTCTCCGGTTCTCTACGCTCACCATACGAAACACAGCAGTTTTAAGCTGCTATTTTAAGCTGTTATTCTGTGAGAGCGTGGTCCTTTCCCGTCGAGCTGACTCATTCTTGCTACAACTATATTACTAATATAGATGCAGCGTGGCTCTACCATGTAAAACAAACTTTGCAGTGACTCACCCCCATGCCTCAGATGCACAAGCACGTAAAGCCATTGGTCCTGCGCCTGATCTCTCTCCGGTCGTATCGGATTACCATTCCATCGAACTATGACTGAGGAAACAGAGAGTGCACCTATGCTTGCGCATAGTAGAAACAGCTTCAGGTTCCATCAATCAACAAATGTCGTTTTTGCACCCACGTTGGCCTCAGTTACAATTCAAAATCATGACCAGAAACTCAATAATTTAGTGATTCGATTACTAGGTCAGGCCGTTGCTAAAGATAATGTACTAAATTAATAAACTGAATAAAATTCAAGTCACGGAGACCCATATGTGTTAAAACTAACGTACAGTATTTTAGCATGTGAAATAAGTATCTCCATCAAAATACTACCTTGTTTAACGCTTTAGTTTGTAACCGGCCATATAATAAATAAACACTGAATAGCTGGCATACTTGTGGCATACAATTTTTAAGCTAAATGTCTTCTATTTAAGAATGAAATTTGCGCGGCAACTGGCTACCTGATACAACTACTAAAGGCCCATGCCCTAATTAGCATAAATGGAACCGGGTAAATGTTTTTCCACCTTTATCTTCTCTTACTTTGTGGCGTTTACAAAGCGGGCACTCGAGTTACCCGCACTGGTCACCACATTAATAGTAATATTTAATGGTAATAAGATCACTAATAAAAAAACAATATTCACAATCAGTGACAAAAATGTCCTTACCGAATGAGCGCCCACTCGAACATTTGGGTGCGCTTTTAATTTGTACGTAGTTTTGTAAATACAACTTTAGACAATGCATTTAAGGTTGAATTCACATTAATGTATATTTATTTCACCTAGAATTACGTCAAAACGATTGGCGACAGTTTTTTTGAATACTCTAAGCAGTTTTTAGAGAACTTTTGCATGGGATTGTGTGTCTAGTTTTTTATTAGTGATCGATGATCCTGGTCTTCTTTTAGCTGATTTTACTGACGGAGGAAATAAACTCAAAATTACAATATAACATTTACAATATAAGCATTCCAATTCTGGGCATAAGCCTCGTCTTATTTCTGAGAGTGTTTTAGGGTACGGGAGTATCCACTGCATTCCGCCAATGTGTATGGGCGGGCTTCACATGTCTTCGAAATATATTTTTTAATTTCTCAGACATGCAGACTTTCTCACGATGTTTTCCTTCACCCCTGAACACGTGGTAGATGCGCGTCGCGTACTGTGAAAACAAGGAGGGGTATTTAATCCTGACGTTTCTTTTCGGCCAAACTAACTATTATTTTGTATTAGTCTTTTTAAACCACTGCTGGATATAGGTCTTTCCAAAAATGACCAATTGGTAAACATAACTTTAAAGATTTGCTAATAACCACGCTGGAATGTAGGTATTATCTTACTATCACCTATATGCTTTCGTTCATTCATTCATTCTTCACAAGTCCACTGCTGAACATAGGCCTACCCCAAGGAATGCCACAAAACACGGTCCTCAGCCACCCGCATCCATCGACATCCTGCATGTCTTACCAGGTCGTCACTCCATCTAGAGGGGGGCGGCCCCACACTTCGCCTACCAGTTTGAGGCTGCCACTCAAGGACCTTTCTCTTCCATCGGTTGTCGGTTCTTCAAGCTGAATGGCTTGTTCATTGCCACTTCAGCTTACTAATCCGTTAGGCTATGTCGGTTACCCTGGTTCTACTGCGGATATCCTCATTTCTAAGTTTATCACGCTTGCTTGCTAGCTTCCTGAGCGATCTTGAACTTCCTCATACGGCCAGCAATTAAGAACCACGCCTCAGATCCATAAGTCATCACTGGCAACGCACACCGGTTGTACAATCTCATTTTCAAGTTTTGAGGTACATACCTGACGAGAAGATGTGCCTGTATGACCTGTAATATAATTATTTTATAAACCAATAATATATATGAAATTAGGATAAAATGATCTAAAGGCGGCTCTTAGCCTTTTTAATTTTTTAATGTCGTAAACAATTTTAAGTCTTAATTACAAGCTTTTAAGGGTTTGTTTCTTTTTGTAAACGGGTTCAAAATCGATATAGCTTTTGTCTCAAATAAACTCGAGGCTTAAGTAGCTAGACACCAAATTTGCCTAATGCAGACAGATCTAGTCCTAATTCCGATATACTTAATTACTAACTTGACCACTAACCATCAAGTGGGATAGTAGTCAAGCGCTGGCTTATAATGGTTAAAATTTATGTTTTTCAACTGTCACTTATTATGCTGCAGTTTTTCTTTTGCACTTTAGGCTAGAAACCTTAACATCTCCGACATTCCGTCCGACATTGTTGAAGATTACTTTTCTGTTTGATAGAACAGAAAAAAAATACTTTAACAAAAGTAATAACTCGCTGCTTGCGATGAACTTCTACGTCACACAGAAGGACGAGCTTTAGGATTTGCTTATTTAGGCCATCTCCTTAAAGTTAAAGTAAAGCTCACCTATGCCGACTTAAGATTCTAAGTAAATAGTATCTAAGAATTTAATGCTCTAATTCCGCCCTTGGTTTCTATTTCATAAATTAATGTATATGAAATACAAAATAGGCACTAATTCCAGTTCTTTGTTCTAAAATCATATTAAAAATACCGAAAACACAGAGAATATCACTACAGAAATTTCGGTCGCTCCGTGATTTTGCTAAGGAAACGGCGCTATCGTCGACATTTCCGCACCTGTCGGCTTTTTGGCTACGAATCTATTTGAAAGGATTGCCCTATCGCAGTCAATTTTATTATTCGTAACAGGGAGTAACCAAGAAATAAATTTGCACGAAAACCACAGTAACAAATATATTGTAATATATGTGAGATTAAATGTTAGAAAGCAATGGTTAAGCAGGCGCCGGATTTAGGGCATTCTACCCTAATCGGCATACGTCTCCCATGTATCTTCTAGCTGGAACAATATTTTCATGCATAGCATACTGCTTCAGCAGTTACACCAACCATTGAACCTTGTAGACATCATGTCCCATATTGCATTAGCAAATCGAGCTTCGCATTAATTAAATCTATGCAAATATTTCCACCATTTCAACTGCTCTTCTAGTGCCTTTGTGCCCGCTCGACTCTTCGCGTCACGTCATTAACGCGATTGCCGTGTTGCGTGTCATTTGTCTTTACTGGAGCGAGCTCGTGTTATGACAAATGAGCGAGTTCATAGCGAATAATTATTACATGGAACGTTACCCATACGGTTCAATTGAGGTTACATAAATTCTGGAACACAATTAATACTTGTAATATTTTGTAAATCGCTTAGCTCGTAAAAAACAGTTGTAAAAACATGTAATGAAAAATATTTATTTATCTCTACGTAAAAAATAAAATTACACACAAAAATTTAAATTATACATCACGGCATTATTTAAAATGTACGTTGTGTTCTCTCTGTCTTTCTTGGTCGAGATTTTTTCAATGAATAAGGCTGACAAACGACATAGTGCACTAAGATGAATTGCTTCGTTTCCAGTAAAAAGTGTCTCCGGTTCTATACATTTGTCATACAAAACACAGCATATAAAATATACGTGGTAGAGCCATGTTGCGGCTATATTATTAATATAGTTGTAGCACGATTGGGTTGACTCGACCGGGGAAGGACCACGCTCTCACAGAATACCAGCGTAAAGTAGCAGCTTAACGCTGCTATTCGTATGGTAAGTGTAGAGAACTGGAGACCCTTTTTACTGGAAACGAGGCACTCCATCTTAGTCCTCAGGAGTGACAACCCATCTACATTTTGATACATAATCGAGGATAGATGTAGATGTCTATGAGCCACAGCAACCACTTACCATCAGGTGGACTGTGTGCTCGTTTGTCACCCTAATTCTATAAAAAAAAGCAGCATTGAACTGCTATTTTACGCTGATATTCTGTGAGAGCGTGGTGCTTCCCTGCTCGAGCCATCGCTTACGTGCTACAACCATAATATAGCTGCAGCATGGCTGTACCACTTAAATACACTACACGTTTTCCCAATGTATTTTTTAAATCCACTTCTGTTTCAAAATTTCTCTTTTTGCCATTTGTAGTCGTCCATACTTAATTGAAGAAAACCGAACATTTCTAAAAGTGTCTATCTCTTTGTCTGTCAGAGAGGTTTTCCTTTGAGATTGTTTCACGTTGAATAGTTGAAATTTGACATCAAAATAATATAAATCAGTTATCTCTTAGAGTATACCTAAGCAAGCTGTTATGTATTATACTTGTTACGTAATCTAATGTGGATTTCGTTTAACTGTTCTTTAGAGGAGCCTTTTAAAAATGAATATTTTCGCATAATATAAGATATATTTTATTCCTTTTATAATATTTTTCATTTATTACAGACCTCACAAGTTCACTGCTGAACATGTGCCTAAGGAATGCTACGAAGCATGGTCATTAACCGTCTGCATCCACCGAAGCAACTTGCATCAAGCAAGTTAAATAATAAAATAAAACTTTTATAAATTCTGATATGAATTATACATAAAAAATTTAAGTGTCATCTATAACAAAAGGCGATCAGACCATTTCTAAGTTCTAATCGCAGTAACAAGTTTACATGACAGAGCTAAAGGCTGCACGAATGGGTCGGTCTGGTCAAATTATCCACTTACCACCAGTGTGCTCGTGGAGCAAAAACCGCAAATCGTAATCTATATATTATATAATATCTATATATGTTATATTTAATTTTTTTAATGTATTTATGTTTTACTAGCAACCCGTTCCGGCTTCGCCTGATAGGATCTATTTATGTGGGGTTATTTAGTTTTATTATCAATATTAGGTTTTTTTCAAAAATAATTTTCAAGTTTATCAGATAAAGTATAGCCTAAATCGCCCCTGATATTGCTCCCTATCTGTTTGTAAAGTTTCATCACAATCGGTTCTGCCATTCCGAAGATTAACTCGGACAGGCAGACAAACATACACAGCGACATTAAAAATTGTATTTTAATTAATAGCGTGCAAATAACTCTCTGGGCTTAATAGAAGTCAGTTATTTCAATATTACAGACACACACTTTAACTTTATTTATATGTATAGATATATAGATAATAATATATAACAAAGTCAAAACTTATGCGTTTTGTTGTCTACAGTGAGACGAGTGGCGCCTCAATTTTCGATACCGCCACCCCCGAAAACGGAGGTCATGCTCGGTGGCAACCTGACACTGAAATGTGTCGCGTTTGGGTCACCGATGCCGACCGTCAAATGGAGAAAAGGTGAGCCGTTTTCATACTCGACTTGTAATGGAGAGAGGTGTTCCCGCTAAATTGCCTTTAGGGTACATTTAGCAGGTGATTTGTGTAAATCGACTGCCATTCGGTCTCTTTATTAGTTGGTTCTTTTTTCTCTAATATTGCTGTTCTTTTTAAGGGTTGAATCTATAAAGTTTTTTCTTTATGAGGCGTGACTCAGTGCTAAACGTTCCCATTTGCAGATTTATGAGTCATTTGATGGTATTCCAGCCTAAATAAACATTTATACGGTCATTTGCAAAAAGTCCATACATATTATATAGTATAAAGATTCACTCAGAAATGAATAAATAGCATATTTTATATAATATATAATATAAAACATAACACAAAGCACATCTGATTTTGGTTCATAAATTATATTTCTACATTACAGTAAATACTGTGATCGGCGCATGCCATTTTTTCTGGTAATTCAAATGATCTTGCAAATGACTGTACATACTACCGTTATACACAAACAATGTTTTACTGCGTTACTCCTCAGGGATTTTTTAATCATCATAAATCAGTGCTTGATAATTAATCCCACGTAATCTCTTCCATATATTATAATAATCTGATATTTTACTGATGTTCCTATTTAGTAACAACTGATGACAATAAAATATTTCACGAATATTACCTAGTATTCTCCTCAGTGTCACCATAGTTCAGTTGTTAATTTAACATTTTCAATGCTTATTATTTTTTATAGCTAACAAATCTTACTTTTCTTTTCAGGTCTGACGAAATGGTTAACACCAGAAGATAACCCTCCCCTTGGTGTCAATACGCTAATATTGGAAGACATCAGAGAGTCCGCGAACTACACCTGCGAAGCGGCAAGCGTACTCGGCGTCATTGAGGCCACGGCAGAGGTTAAAGTACAATGTAAGAATATCTATACTATTAATGTCATTTTTTTTTATAGCAATAGGCAAACGAGCATGCGGCTCACCTAATGGTAAGTGACTGCCGCCGCCCATGAACAACTGCAACACCAGGGAGGGAATTGCAGATGCGTTGCCGGCCTTTTAAAAAGGAGTACGCTCTTTTCTTGAAGGTCCCTAAGACGTATCGGTCCGGAAAAATCGCTGATAGTAATCGATTCCACAAGGAAGTCGTGCGAGGAAGAAAACATCTTCTAAATCGCACAGTGGTGGACCGCCAATCATCCAGATGGTGTGGATGGTATCGGCAGTTCTGCCGCGATGTGCGTTCGTGAAATTTGGCGGCTGGGATTAATCCAAACAATTCCTCAGAGCACTCCCCATGGTAGATGCGATTTATTCGTCGTAGTGATTTCATACGTGGTAGAGTCATGCTGTTGCTGTAATATGGTTGTGGCACGAATGGGTCAAACCGACCGACCGGAAAAAGACCACGCTTTCCCAGAATACCAGCGCGCATTACAGCTTGATGCTGCTGTGTTTTGATGTTGTATGATGAGTGTGACGAAACGAAGACTCTATTTGCTGAAAACGAAGCGTTAAATCTTAGTCTTCAGAGATGACGTCTTTTGATTATGAATCGAGATCTATGGACCACAGCATCCACTTATCATTAGGTGGACCGTATGTTCGTTTCTACACCCTGGTTCTATAAAAGAATACTCAAAAGTATGGTCTGAAAAATACCAAATAAATTTAATACAAATGGTCGTGCAGGGGCCGAAATTAGGCCGTAATTCTCTAACGTCATTTTGTATGACAACATGCCGTAATTTATAAAGCATTATGTTATTGATTTTAAGGAAAATATACAAATTATAGCCACAATACCAATAACAATAGCAATTTCAAAAACTAATGAAATATATTTTTAATTTGAAGTTGACAGTCTATTCTTATCTACCAAGTATAATCCTCTTTAGGCTACCAATGAGTTTCATAATTATTTTTCATTAACATTGTTAATAAATTCAAATTGGTACTGCCCATATAAGCGCAGTATGACGCAGACAACAACAGGTATTAAAATGTCGCTATAAAAGCTCTTTCGTATTTCGTCTTTTACTTCAATTCTCAAGTTTTTTTTTTTTAGCCAGTGCTTGACCACAATCCCAACTGGTGGTAAGTGGTGATGCAGCCTTAGATGGTAAATCGCACTGTCTTATCGTAACAAAAGCCTATTCACTCTTGCCTTAAAGACGCCTAGATTGTATTCGGACGGAAAGATAGACGCCGGCAAATTATTCCACTCCTTTGCTGTGCGCATTACAAAAGACGAAGCAAAACGTTTGGTTCTAATGCGTGGAATATCGACAACAAAGGGATGAAGACCCGCCGACCGTCTGGTTGTCCGTTGGTGGAAAGGAGAAGGAGGAATTAAGGCGTGTAATTCCTGCGCACACTCACCGAAATGCATCCTATAGAATACCGAGAGACTGGCTACTCTGCGCCTGTGCTCAAGGCTGACAAGATTGGTTTCAACCAAATCAAGGTCACCAATGAGCCTCTTAGCACGTCTCTCCACTGAATCCAATGCTGCCAGGTGGCATTTTGCAGCACCAGCCCATATGTGACAGCAGTACTCCATGCACGACCGGACTTGGGCTTTATATAAGGTAAGAAGCTGCCCCGGCGTGAAGTACCGCCGCACCCTTGCAAGGACACCAAGTTTCCTTGCGGCTGCTTTGGCTCTGGACTCGATGAACCGCCCAAAGTTTAGGTTCGGAGAAATTCAATCCCTAACAACTGAAGGCGGTCAGTGTACTCCAAGGATACATTCCGGAAAGTAGGAGCCAAGGTGAGCGGGCTCCTTTTAGCGGTAAAAAGACACGCTTGTGTTTTGGAGGCGTTAAATCTCACGAGATTGGCATCGCCCCATTCGGAGACTGCCTGTAGTGTGAGACTCACACGCTCAACCATAGCCTCTCTTTCTGACTGGATTTGATCCCGACTGGCCCGGGCGCTTGGTTGGTATCTCTCCACAACTGTGCTGTCGTCTGCATACCCATAGACACCGGGAATGAGCAGATCATGTATATGCAGCAGGAAGAGGGTTGCGGAGAGAACGGACCCCTGAGGAACACCGGCGTTAGTCGCCACAGTATTGGATGAGCAGCCATCAACGACGACCCGGAGAGACCGTTCACTCAGAAAGTCCTTCACCCAGACAAAAAAAAGTATCGTATAAATCAACTATTATGGAAATGGCAGATAGATTTCATGGAATCCGATTGATAGGGTTAATATCTCATATGAAACATGTAAAATATTACATGATTATGCGGTATATAACCAAATATTAGTTAATATCAATTGAAATCCAATTGATCCGACATTTCTACTACATTAAGATCTAAACCACCTCGATTAGAAGGACCCATTTGCATACACTAATAATTATCTGCGAAGGCAGACGCTATGCTAATCAATACGTTAAACATATACTAGTTACCTGACCATTTAAATGCTAATTGATATTTATATATGAAAGCAAATACACTGTCAGAATTACTGATAAGCGACACTGATTCCGAGATTCACAGAGCCGACATTCACTTTGCTCAGACTTAAGCAAAGTCTGAGCAAACTTTGACTTTGTTCAGACTTAAGCAAAGTGTGAGCAAAGTCAAAGTCGGATCGCCAGTATCTAAATTATAAAGAAATGTTTTATTTTGCAGGCACATCTTGTTTCTATTGTTTAACAAATATGTCGAAATTTAAAAAAATTAAAATATATTGCCTAACATAAACTAAGCTAAGTCTAAGTCTGGTTTGTCGGTAAGTGTGTTTTGAATCTTGACTCCGCTCCGGTCAGTAAAGTTACTTCAATAAAATACGTGTAGCTACCACGAGCCCACTCACCCATAATGAAAAATTTAACTATATTTTTTATTTATATTACAAATTATTGAAAAACGTAAGGCCTCGTCATTTCATTTTTAAATGATATAGGTATTACTTCCATGATTGTTTATTTATTAATTTAATGGGGGAGGCTTATGTTCAGCAGTAGACTTTAATAGGCTGTAATGGTAAGGATTTAATTTTTAGCTTCTAGCCCTCTACATAGCTCGCTGAGTGACCTTGAGCTTCCTCATCCGGCCAGCAGTGAAAGACCACGTCTCAGTTCCATAAGTCATCACTGGCAACACGCACTGGTTGTACAGTCTACGAGCTATGGAGGGCTATACTCGGAGTTTCTCTGCGTGATAAACTTAGAAATGAGATATACCCGCAGTAGAACCAGAGTGACCGACATAGCCCAACAGATTAGTAGGCTGAAGTGACAAGTGCCCCTACTAGAAACGTGTTTTACGATGGTACGGAACCCTTCATGCGCGAGCTCAACTCCTCTTGGCCGATTTTATTATTACCCGCGAATCTCAGCTAATTAATCTTCTCATCTTCAGCCTCAGTAGGAACAAGCATCGGTATTTATTAAACAAAACCTTTTATTTTGACATTTATAATATGTATACTAAGTTTAGAAGAATTTGTCATATTATATGGGTGACTTCATGAGACTAACGAATGAGCTTTTACTGAGTTAAGGTTCATACCATCTAAGATACATCGTCACATTCACCACCAGGAAGGATCGTGGTAAGACTAGGCTATTGTATAAAATAAACAAAAAAATAATTTTAACATGATTCTTCTGTCTTATATCTTAATCTGAAAACAACACACCATACCATGCTACAATTACTAAATAATTTAAAATAACTATGAAAAAGACATTGTACTATTTTCGGGTGTTTGGTTAAATTAAATTTGGAAAATAACACTGCTTGATTATTTACGAAATATTATCACTTTGTCCGCGAAATTACATTGTTTGCGGTTGCATTTTACCATTTCAAACTGCACTCATTTTTAATTAACTAAATGGGGTTATTTATTACGATTTTGATAACAATCCGGCACTTTGCATACTGTTTATTTACACTGTTAAATGAAGAATTACCGTTAATATTATAATTGAAAAGTAAAAAGTTTAAATTTTCTACGTGCAATCTATTCGTTTAATTTACTAACGTTTCAAAGTTTAGTTTCCCTAAACAAAGAAGAAACGACGAAAGGAACTTCAAATTTTAAACATAACAGTTTTGAATAGAGATTGAATATAGATCAATCAAAGAATTAATCGTTCACAAACATCATTTACATGGACAAAGAAATAATAATAAGAAAATAATATAAATAAAATAAAACTGTTTCTAGTTCTTTTATTTTTAATCTACCTAACGGACAATAAAAAGTAATAAGAATAATAAATAGGATATTTTTCAAAGACTATCCTGATTTTATATTTAAGTTCATACACATAATATATAAATAATTATATACCGTTATTTCAGTTTTTGAAAATCGGGTAAATAAGGCTTCTACTTTTATTTGAAATTATCCCAAATTGAATGTAATTTATGGGCAACAACTATGCGTACTTATGCCCCTGTGTGTGTGATTCAATTCACGACGTTTTTGACTGCAGACCAACCCTTACGAATGTGTGTAAAATAGTAGGCGTTAGATATTTATAAATGACAAACAGTTATAATAATGCATTACCATATTTTGAATTTAAAAAATATTAAGGACATTGAGATTTTTTTAGTTGATTTTTCTTCAACATTCGCCTATATTACTTATTATGAACCTTCTCTGCAAATTTGGGCACATATTGCAAAATTACCTTATATACCAACAGCTGACGCCTTCGAGAATGATTACTGCATATTCTGTATACTGTTTATTTTAGTTTAATATAATTCAGTGTTAGAGCTTTTAAATTTACACATCCTACTCGGTGAAAGATATTTTTTTAAGTTCTTAATTCACAACATACATGATGACGTTTACATAAATGTTCCATTTTCATAATTAACACGGATACAGACCGGAAGACAGCAGTGCACGAACTACTGCTTTTCAGTAGAAATAGGCAAAATGTTTTTTTTTTTATAGGATAAGGGTGACATACGAGCACACAGTCCACCTGATGGTAAGTGGTTGCTGCGGCCCATAGACATCTACATCTATCCTCGTTTGCGAATCAAAATGCAGATGCGTTGTCACCCGTGAGTACTAAGATGGAATGCCTCATTTCCAGTAAAAAGGGCCTCCGGCCACCTGCACTCACCAAGCCAAACGTAGAGGTAAACCTCTACTTCACGCTGGTATTCTGCGAGGTCGTGGTACCACCCCGGTTCGAGCCGGCCCATCCGTGCGACAGCAAAAGCTGCCGCGTGGCTCTACCACTGTTAAAAATGTACCTATTCAGATGGACACCCAGGCAAAAAAGAGTCCTACCACCTTAAAATATAATGTATTATGTGTTATACATTATACATATATTATATTTTGTAGTGACATAAAATTCATATGTGACATAGAATTTAATCAAAATTTAAGTGTTGCAATGGTAATAATTCTTAGACCGTTGGGCTAAGCAAGGATTAACGAAAATCAATTTGATGAATTGTTGTGTCGAAGAGACATTTATAATGAATTAGTATCATAATTCATAATTATGGAAAGTCGTGAGCCAAGTTACTCTGGGACTCGGAGACGAACAAATATAGAATTAAATATTGAATTTATCGCTTAATGATTATCTAGATTTAATTTAAAACTGCCCCGTGATCCTCGTTATCGAGTTGTGATAGACCGCCTATTAAAAGTTTGCAATAGTTCTGTTAATACAGACTATGTAGAATCGATTGTCCATGTTTACTTACGTATTATAAGGTATATGTTAATTTTAGACATACAATAACTTTGTCAATTTATAATCCCCAAAATAAAAATTAATATCATGTATTTTGATTAAACTTTATCTTTTTTAATGATTTTTAAAACAATGTTTTCATGTAATATTCAAAAAAAGATTATCGTTTCTATTTGATTTACTTCATTGTATTGTGTAGGTTCCTTAATCACAAACTAATAGTTATTTATAAAAGCTCTTATGGCCTACGTTAGGTGATGGTATATTGTATTATATTCACTATATGCAAGTTAACTCACAAAACAAAGCAATAAAGCTATATTAGTAACATGGATATGTTCACAGAAGCGGCGCACAAGGTCTGTGAAAATATTTTAAATTATTTTACAAAATTATAATAATACCAGGGCGGCAGAAAAGTTCACGGCCTAGGGTACTTATCGATGAGTAATTAGCTTGTTACTCATGTCACTAGTTGCAACACTAAGTAATATTATAAAAGCGATCACTAATTAAGTTTGCACTCATAGTTCAATTATTTATTGAACAACGAGCATACTACCATGTCAGCCGAATCTGGAAATTCTAGGAATTTTGAACACCGCGTCGTGATGAAATTCCTCGTAAAGAAGGGAAATACAACGAAAGACATTTTTGAAGAGATGTCATCGGTTCTTCGGGATTCTGCGCCTTCATATACGATGGTGAAAAAATGGGCCCGCATATTTCAACAAGGACGAGAGAGCTATGAAGACGTTCCTCGCCCGGGCCGCCCTGTCACGGTACTGGCCGAAGAAAACGTCCGAAAAGTCGAAAAATGTCAACTGCAGATTAGCAAAGAACGAGTTGGAGAAATTTTACATGAACATTTGATCGTATATATTTTTGTATTGAAAAAAAAAATATATATTTCAGTCAGTATTTTTTTTGCCATAGCATTGACTTGGTATTGAACTGTTATGATGCTGTAACTGTTTTTGTAATAAATATTACTAACATAGCTTTGTTACTTTTTATTGTATAAAGCCAATTTAGAAAGTATGAGTCAGAAAAATAACCCTTTTAGCGATTACTATCCCTTGTAATTAAGACTATAGATTATAAAATAAATTATTAACTGATAAATTTACTTTTCTTTAACATCTTTGCAGCGTTACCAGGAGCACCGACTGAAGTGAGAGCATCAGAGATTACAGCTACAACCGTTCGATTAGCCTGGACTTACAATGGGCCCGAAGAACCCCAGTATTATGTCATTCAGTACAAGCCCAAATACGCAAATCAAGTAAGTTGAAAGTTATATGTTGTTATAAGCTTATACTCGTATAAACAAATAAATACTACACTAAAAATTCAAAGATATAGAATCTTACTTCTAGTCTTTCGAGCCAGATAGTTAACATTGAATATTTCTACAGGCGTTCAGCGAAATTTCCGGCGTTATCACTCAGTACTATTCGGTGACGAATTTGTCTCCATACACCGAATATGAGATGTATGTTATCGCAGTTAACAACATTGGTAGAGGTGCACCTTCCGCCCCGGCAGTCATCACAACAGGAGAAACAGGTAGGAAATCTTACCTACTTTAATACAGTTGCTAAGCAACTTATTATTATTAAATTGTGACTTAAAATTACCTGCCGACAATTTAATTTTATTAAAACATTATCGAATTACAATGCATGTTAAGGATATAACTAACGCAGCTATAAAAACTTAAATTTACAGTGCTGACTGTGTATTTTTTCCCTTTAAGAATATGCTAAAAAAATTTAAAAATGTTTAACATTATTGGCAACTGTTGCCTGCCCCTTGACCTAATTTTGTACATCATCTTATTTTAAACAGATAATTACGAATTTCTTCCAAACGATTCGTGCGCTTTTTCGTATTCTTATAACGCTTAAATTTTTAAATCAAGACATTATTTCATCGCTTTAGCGTTGATTGTGTTTTTTTTTCCTTTCTTACGCTGAACTCTGAGTTTTAAGGTGTTTCCTTTTATCATTTTTTCATGCCAACTATTTATGTGACATGGCATCGCCGCTGCTTAATGTAAGTTCGGTTTGAACTGATTCGTATTATTGGTTTTTAGTATTCTTTTTTAATTTCATTTGCACTTCTTTTTTTATTCTTTACGTGGTAGTTGTAGAGCGTTGATTTCTTTGAGCTCCTCATGCACCATTTATTTCCTAAAATCAGCTCCGTTATGGATGCGATATTGTTGATGTGATTCACGTTTGATCTCTTATTTATCTGTGGCACCAAATATTTGTTTGTGAATTATTAGTGTTGGAACTTGCTTACTAACTATAATTTTTCTTACACATTACAGTGGACTCTTTGTATGGAGGTGCCAGTAAGTATTACTATATATACTCTGATGTCATAGTTTTATAAAATGGTTTATGTAATAAATATATCTTGGTTTTTATTTAATTTATCATCATAGTCATTAGTCCGTACTGGACATTTGTAATATGAAATATGTTTTAATAGTATAAAATCTTTATCATCATCGTCGTCTCCATCATTATTGCCTAACACAAGTCCACTGCTGAACATAGGCCTTCCCCACGAAATGCCACAATGCACGGTTCTGACCTACCAACATCCATTGGCTGCATTTCTTACCAGGTCATCACTTCATCTAGAGGGGGGCTTAAATTTCGCTTACCGGTACCAGGCTGCTACTCAAGAAGTTTTTTCTTCCCTATCGGCTGTCGGTTCTTCAAGCTATATGGACCAGGCTTATGGATCCGTTGTGCCATAAATCTATATATAAATTCGTATATACAGGATAATTTTTCAAAGAGTAGCCAAATTGTAAACTTAAGTTCAAATATATAAATAATGATGTACCGTTATTGCAGTTTTTGAAAATACGAGTAAATAAAGGCTTCTCCTTTTATTTGAAATTATCCCAAATTAAATGGGATTTACGGGCAACAACGTTTTTGCCTACCGATCGACCTTTACAAACGTGTGCGTGCACAGTAAAACCAGTTCAAATAATACATTACCACGCATTTTGAATTTAAAAGATAAAAAAGAAAATGAAAATTAATTTTTCTTCACAATTTGCCTATATTATTTATTCTGAACCTTCTCTGCAAATTAGGCTGGTTATTGTAAAATAACCCTGTGTATAAATGTCTTTATAATAATATAAAATCCATATAGTAAATAATAAAGAAGAATCTGAACAAGCTGCACAATATGCAACTTTGACGCTGAGTCCCGTATAGTATAGCCCACATGACATATTGTAATAATATAAGTATAAAGAGTATTTTACACCCATCGCTTATCTGAGATTCCTACGCATGCCATAATAAAGGCAGTTATACCCTCCGTCATCCATCGGAATCCTTCCATCATTCATAAATTTTGATTTGAATGTTTGTAGTTTGTAATGGTAACACCGCGTAGTCACGGTGTAAGTAAGTCAATTTTGTCCCTTGGTTATCGTAAGAAGTGAGGCAACTGTACCAGGAGATGGACAGACAGCAGCATCTTCCTGATAACGTCTTATAAAAATAAAAATAAACCCGCTTATCAAGCATGACAACTATAGCAAATATCTCTCCTCTATGATGGTCTATGTTTAGCAGTGGACTTTAATACACTTTAACGGTAACGGCACGGTATAAGTCCACTGCTGAACATAGGCCTCCCTCATATATTGCCTCATAGGGCGGGGGGGGGGGGGGGCGGGGGGTATTTGCCATAGTTGCCACGCTTGGTGGGTTAGCAGTGACTTCTGATAGCTTGTAATGGTAATGGTGGTGTTTAGAGTAGTGGTTTGGTGTTGACAACCTATTGAGTATAAATTCAAAAATTTCTGGTAGTAATAACGTAATTTACATTAAGCCGCCTCTCCGCAATTATACCGAGCGTCATTACAACGCAATTGCTGTGCTCCGTGTCGGCTATTGCGTTCTCTGTAATCAGCTTACGCAAACACAATTAAACCGTTTTTAAAGTACTTTAATTATACATTTTCGGCAGCACGGTAATGATACGCTGCAGTAATTTAAAAAAAAAGAAATTAATTAATGACAAATAAGGTACAAATTTATTACCCCATTTAGTATTTCATTTCGAAACTTATACGTACTTATACGTGGTAGAGCCATGCTACAGCTATATTTCTGTTATAATTGTAACACAAATGGGTCGGCTCGACCGGGTAAGGACCACGCTCTCACAGAATACCAGCGTAGAATAGCAGCTTAATGCTGCTGTGTTTCGTATGGTGAGTGTAGAGAACCGGAGACCCTTTTTACTGGAAACGAGGCATTCCATCTTAGTCGTCACGGGTGACAACGCATCTGCATTTTGATTCGTAATCGAGGATAAATGTAGATGTCTATGGGTCACAACAACCACTTAGCGTTAGGTGGACTGTGTGCTCGTTTGTCACCCTTAACCTATAAAAAAAAACTAAATATTGTCAGTCAGTAACTCAGTAATAAAAATATCGTTTATATCAGGAGTGTTTGCTCGTTTATCAGCCTTATTCTATAAAAAAAAGTTATGACGAACCTATTTATGTACCTGTAAGTTCTTCTTCAATTTACCCGCAAAAGTCTTTTGTTGCACCTCAGCCTTCCACGTTGTAAGAAGGACTTGTCATAAGTTTTGCAAGAAGATTGGCAAACGCAGTACCAAGTCTGTCGCTTTAACGCTGTCTCCTGTGACCGGTGAGCGTATTCTATGCCTGACGTAAACGAAAGTACCGTGAGTTGCCGTGTAGTTGCGGTGTAAAATATCCACTAATCCACCCCATATCATCCCGTGGGTGTCGTAAAAGTCGATAGAGCGAAACAAATCAGGAGGTGAGCAGCAGCGTCTTCCTAATAACGACCAAAAATAAAAAAACAACTGCGGTTGCCAACCCGCTTGCCAAGCGTGGCAACTATGGCAAATATCCTATGAAGAAGTCTATAGGGGAGGCCTAATTTCATCAGTGGACTAGGCTGCAACGGATAACGGTAAACGAGAGCGGGTTGCCAGGTAATACCGCCATCTATCGACAGCCATTAGATCTCCTCAGCGTATCCCATCGTCACCTCTTATGACACCCGCGAGACAAAAAGGGGCTATGTATTCTCATAGCATTTATTCGCGCCGAAATAAAATGATCTTAATCCATTTGGGCCGTATAGCGTAGCATAGCAGGTTGTAGTTATTGCGGCTTTTATCCATATTACTGTAATATTGCCGTGTCAGCTATCGCGTCTAATTTAACGTTGGAAATATTAAATTTACCGTCGTCCTCTCTCCGCGCATCTTAAATTACCTGGAGCGGTAGCAAATAAAACGACAGCATTCTAATGAGATGACAATAAAAAAATGTGGTCTCCAAAAATGTACATTTATTTTCGTCGTTATACTTAATGTCTTGAGTTTTATTGTAAACTAGCGCCTCTCCCCGGTTTTGCCTGGATTCGATCTATCAATGTGGCGTTATTTAGCCTTAGGACAATCAAAGACATTTTAATAACTAAAATTTTATTTATATTATTAATGGGGTATTTTACACCATGTAACAAAAAATCAAAAAATACATATTTATGATAAGTATTGTAAAACGTAAACGGGAAATGTTGATTTCTATTCATAAAAATGCATTATAAATTATATAATTCAATTTAAGATTTTTTTTTTAAATCTGTGCTTAAAATCTCCAAAATGCTATCCGCCATATTAGATTCCGTCGTGACGTCACTGATAAAGTAAACAAGATAATTATGCTGTGTGTTAATTCGAAATTTTTCAAGTTATCATTGTTGACATTTATTCCGTATTTTATTGCAATGACATCATGGAAGATGGATCCGTAAAAGGTGAACGTACTAATCTACCAATGGTGGCAAATTTTTTTGCATGAGATCCCGTTTTTTTGTATTTGCCGAGTTGAGGAATGTTAAGATTTCAATGTAAATACGTATTAACAACTTTAATTAATACAATAACACAATACCAGTTCAGATTGTTTTTTGATAATATGTACATAATTATGTTTATCTGTGATTACAGTTATTAGTAAATTAACTTAATATTTTACAAAATTTGACTTGCTATACCTATCTACCACGTCATGATGTTTTGTTTTGTATAAAATATAGTTAAATATAAGTCATACTTACATCAAAGTGATCTTCACAGAAGTATAGTCTAGGTTTTGTAGACAATGTCTTCGGGTATCTTCTTGCCAGTTTTAACCAAGTATTTCTCATACTTAAATCAGTTGTCACTTGAATTCTTAACTTCACCGGCTCGGCTTCGGCTTCTTATGCTCGTATTTTTGCATTCAGGCAAACATCAATGATAAAAATGATAACTCGTTATTAAAACATTCAAAAATATATTATTCCTTTGCAAAATCATTTTATTTACTAAGCAGTGACGTCACGGGCTGAATAGCATGGCTGTTAGCGTTTTCGCGCGAAAATTTAAAACAATAAATTAAAAGTAATTTTATGGCACTATTCGGTTTTAAAAAAATTATGTGAAAAATATAGTGTTCAATTATCACTATAGGATTCATTTAAAACACTATTTAAAATGGGTGTAATACCCTATTACTTCAATTTTATAATTTCATAATAATTCTTTAGGGTTTTCGGTAAAGATATACCCTAGATCTTCTATCTCTCTCTATCTGTTCGTAAAGTTTCATCACAATCGGTTCAGATATTCCGAAGATTAGCCCGAACGGACAGACAGACAAACAGACAACAATTTCAAAAATGGTTATTTATGTCTTATTAGCATGCAAATAACTCCTGAGTTTAATAGAAGCCGGCCAGTTCAATATTACAGACATACACTTTAATTTTATGTAAAAAAAGTTTCTTTTTTTTTGGTATTATTCAAAAAACTTTTATAATTTTCATCCAAGTCGTAATATATTTTTTATGGCAGCACAAACTACTTTGTTGCATTCACATCTACTCTAAGTATGCCCGTATATATTGTAAGTCTATGATTCCAAGTATATGTCGCAGCCCGATGGTCTAATCAGCCGATTAATTATGCGGCACGCCAATTAATTAGTCATTCATTCATTACAGCCTAAGGTACGGGAGAGTAGTGTGATCACCTTAAACTTTGCTGCCCTATAACACCAAAACTAGACCGACAGGACAAAGAGAAAAACACAAAGTCGTATACTGTAACTAATATGTTAAGAAAAAAAATAGCAGACAAGCTTTGGCAATAATTAGGAACTCTTCGTAAAAACGACATAAAAACAGTTAATGACCATATTTACTATAATGTTATCAAAATGGATTGGAGCTCACACCGTCACTAAACATTAATGTACACTTTTCGAAGTTAATCATGAGTTTGGTTAAGTTTTATTTAAAAAAAAATTAAAATGGATTTGCTTATCAATGGCATTAACATTGATAAGCAAATCCATTTTTTCGAATGTGATAATTTTCACAAAATACTTTTAAATAAAATCTATAAATGTCATCATTTGATACTACCTTGACTTGGCGTCATTTAACTTAACCGTTGGTCAGTCCTTTTGGGTGAATCAGGCTATTTCGAAGAGTCTGACTTTCGGTCAGTCAAGACGTTAAATTTCATACGCTTCATTATTCTTCGATTAATAGATTTTTTAATGGGATAAGGGTGACAAACTAGCACACAGTCCACCTGATGGTAAGTGGTTGCTGTGGTCCATAGACATCTACATCTATCTTCGATTACGAATCAAAATGCAGATGCGTTGTCACCCGTGAGGACTAAGATAGAATACCTCGTTTCCAGTGAAAAGGGTCTCCGTTTCTCTACACTCACCATACGAAACACAGCAGCATTATGCTGCTATTTTACGCTGGTATTCTGTGAGAGCGTAGTCCTTCCTCGTTCGAGCCGACACATTCGTGCTACAACCATAATATAGCTGCAGCATGGCTCTACCATGTATAAAAGAGTTGACTATTTAGCTCAATTCTGTTATTTGAATAACAGCCTTGGTCGATTTGCCGGTTGATTGAACCATCGTGTTTCGACTTATACGTGTATTGTAGTAGTAGTTCTGGTAGTCTTTTTCGTTGTTTCTTTCCTCTTTAAAAAAACCTTACCTCCACAATAATATTTTCTCCTGTGTTGTGGAGGCCTTTTACATACATAAATTGCACACCCAAGCCCAATTACTTAAAGGTCATAATATAAACACTTGTCCCATGCGGGTAGAGACCCGCAGGTCGCAGCGCTGCATGGCTGCGGTGTAGAAACACCGCAGCCATGCAGCGCTGCGACCTGCGACTAAACGTTTGTCCACTGCTACGGAATCGTCAATCTTTTTTGAATTCTGCTAATAATAAACTAATAGCTAAAAAAGTATTTGATACTCATTATTATTCAAAACCCGTTTTTGTTCTTTTGACAAACAGGCTTCCATAAGGCATCAATTTATCTCGTTTTTCTGTTTATTATTTCCTGTTAAAAGAGCCATCGGATATTACCTATCACAGAGTATTTCGATACAAAAAAAAAATAAAAAGTCTGAATCGAATTCGCTGTGTTTCGTATTTTTATATTTAGCCATAACGAGTCAGAGTCAGATTACCTTTCCGTTCCATTTCCAATCCAGAGCCAATATTTATTCATAAATTAATTATGGGTTCTCGAGTTAAGTAATTAAGCTGATTGTCCTACGTCTCCAACGTTGTACATACTACGTATAAGAGTAAAGTTGAGCGCAAGAGTCTTAACAATTTGGTGACATTTTTTTATATCTCCTGCTTAGTTGATAGCATTGGAATATTAGGAAATTGTTAGCCAAAAGGACATAATTTAAGCATATTATATATAGTACAGCCTATATACGTCCCACTCCTGGGCATAGGCCTCTTCTCATATCTGAAAGGGTTTAGGGCAAGCAATCGTCCACCGCGCTGCCCCACTACGTGTTGGCGGACTTCACTTGTCTCCAAATTATTGCAATGATTTTCTTTTTACAAAATATATCATTGTCATATTTTCCATAATTGACACGCTTGGCAAGCGGACTCTGGGTAAAATATTTAATAAGAATCAACTAAAAGAACACTACCGTCTGAAATATTCCAATAAATAGGAATTCTTACTAAGACAAAATGTCTACAGAAATTCAGTGGAGCAGAACCACCATATCTCGCAGAATAAGACGGTCCCCGGACGTTTTTCCTCCGCATTCGTAATAAAAAAAAATTAAGGGAGCGAATCGGCTCGAACACCGAGATTATAACCTTTTAATAATACGATGCTTTGGGAAAAAACTTTTATTGTTTCGACTTTGTGGCGGAGGTATTACAAACGGACAGAGGGATTTCTCATTGAGTGACGGCTTTTCGTCTCGAGGTCCGCAATTACAAATCCTATTATCAATGCCTCTGTGCCCCTGGTTGTATTACCGCTCCTTTATTGTATTTTTATTTTCATTCCGCACGCACTTAATTGAGACGAGACTGTCCGTTGTTGTTTTCGCATTATTGCCTTTACAGTGGCGCTTTGTGAATTTATAACGTCTTACAAATATTTTAACGATGTTCTAATACCAACATAATAAAAATGACGGAGTTTCCGTTATTAATGCATCTTTACTAAATTACTTTTTGTACTTTTATTACTTATCTTTTATTCGTTAACAATTCGTGTATCTTCATAATCTATATTTATTATAAGCTAGGGGTCGCCCATGGGGATGAAATTCGACCGTAATTCATAAAATTTTTAATAAGCTGTATTTCACTATCAACGACACGTTAATATATAAAACACAGGTATCTATATAACATATAAAGTAAACGTTTTTTGCCTTGGCGTGCACTCCAACTGACTATTAAAAAAGAACATTTAAAATTACACAAAAAAAATCACAGCTCATTTAGTCAATATGTCAGTAATTATTTGTAGGCATTACTTTTAAATTGTCTGATGACAATCTCCACTATGTGCTACTGTTTGACTACATTTATGTGTATACTTTGTTATGTTGCGAGTTCTCCACCTCAAATGTGCCAATCGTCTGGTCTGATTACCAATCGGCCTACCAAACGTGGCGTTTACGACTAACTTTTATGAATTATCCCTGCAACTATGAATTTTCTTTTACGGGCTTCGTATGTGAGTGCAGCATAATTCTGCTGTTTCGTATGCTATGCCTAGTCACACTATCGAAGCCTCCTCGTATGGTCTTTTATAAGGCATTTCTTCTAAGTCCTCAGGAGTGACAGCTGCATTTCAATTTTAAGCGAGGATCAACGTAGGCTACGTAATCGCATCCATTTATCATTAGATGGACTGTGACTCGTCTATCACCCTCACTCGTATCTAACAGATCGGCTTGGAATGCGAAAATCATTTTGAAATAGTTGTTATGTTATTTGTTTTTTTATTTACCAACCGGTCGAAAATTGCATACGTTCTGTGAATAGAATCAGCAAGAAACTCATCGGATTTTTTTGAATAAGCCATATTCGTTATTCGTTTTTTTTTAAGAAAACGTTACACACCCTAGGATTATCTTCTGTATCGTGGAGGCAGTTTACAAACATAAATTGCACAAGGACAAACATCCAGAACCGGAACAATTATTTGTGGTCCATACAAATACTTGTTCCGTGCGGGATTCGAACTCGCGGCCCCCAGTGCTGCAACTCATTGCTAAGCCACTGCGCCATGGAGCCGTCAATACATTTATATATGTTTACATATATATATGTTTTGTATTTGATAATAATTCATAAAATTTTTCATACAGAACCCGGATCAGCGCCAAGGAATGTTCAAGTTCGTCCGCTCAGCTCCAGCACTATGGTCATACAATGGGAGGAACCGGAGACACCTAACGGTCAAGTGACGGTAAGTTTAAACTCGGTGTTCAACTTTTTTTTATACAACATTCATACTAATAATATACCTGATGCCTGCCTCCGTCAGCCCACTTCAAACCAAGAAAGTCACAATTAATTTAATTCCTCCTTTCACTTACCACACTCGGACAACTAAACGCTCGGTGGATCTCCAATCCTTTGTTGTCGCGATTCCATGCATTCTAACTGAAAACTTCGCTTGGTCTTTCGCAATGTGTACAACAATGGAGTGGAATAGTTTTTCAGGTTCTGCCTTTTCGTCCGCTTAGAAAGTATCTTCCGATCAAAAGTAAATAGTATTTTGTTAGGCTAAGATGCTATTTTAAAATCTAGGGCTTACTACTCTCCATCCGATGCGATTGTAAACAAGCAATGGTTTATAATAAGTAAAATAAGAGATGCATGAAATTATTTTAGATGGTACAGCAGCATATATTACGGATGTAACACAAATGGGTCGGCACGACCGGGGAAGGCGCACGCTTTCACGCAACACCAGCGTAAAATAGAAGCTCAATACTTGTGTTTCGTATGGTGAGTGTAGAAAACCGGAAACCCTTTTTACTAGAAACGGGGCATTCCATCTTAGTCTCTAGGGGTGAAAAGGCATCTGCATTTTATTCTTAATCGGAGATAGATATATACTATAAAAAAAATGCGGTGTAAAAACCTCAGGACTAAAATAAACGCTTACTACCTGTATTGATAGGTTTAAGAAGTAATTTGAAAGGTTGGGACGCTAATTACACTGCAAAGTGATGGCACTGCGGCTTGACGACAGAAATAAGTAACAGGGTGGTGCCAGACGAACTCCTAAGTAGAAAAGCCACTGTCTTATACTTTTAAAGCCAGCATAAAAGCAGTGCTCTAGTCTTAAATTATACACTCAACGCCAACTTAAGTTGATCCGTAATGTATTCAGTGTTGAAATTGCTAATTGCAATTTTATGTGTGGCAGCTCACCGTAAATTTAACAGTACCGCGAGCAACTCGCGTTCGAACCCTGCTGGCAGCAATGATTGTTAATTGCAGTTTTTAGTGCTCATTCACCACAAGCTTGGCGGTGGAGGAAAACATAAGGGAACCTGCATGTCTGAGGAATAAAATATTTATAACAGTGGTAGAGCCACGCGGCAGCTTTGCTGTCGCACGGATGGGCCGGCTCGAACCGGGGTGGTACCACGACCTCACAGAAAACCAGCGTGAAGTAGAGATTTACCTCTGCGTTTCGCTTGGTGAGTGCAGGTGGCCGGAAGGCCCTTTTTACTGGAAATGAGGCATTCCATCTTAGTCCTCACGGGTGACAACGCATCTACATTTTGATTTGTAATAGTGGATAGATGTAGATGTCTATGGGCCGCAGGAACCACTTACCATCAGGTGGACTGTGTGCTCGTTTGTCACCCTTATCCTATAAAAAAAAATATTTCGATGACACTGCACTGGGAAGGAAGTGAAGTAGCGGGGCGGACTAGTTACTCCAAGAAGCCTCTCACAAAATATGCTATAAATTAATACAAAAAATTGTAAAATACCGTTTTACAAAATGGATGCACTCACTGGCTGCTACTTTTTTTACACTGCGATTCATATATGTTTTTTTACTATGAATGTTGCACAATTAGTCACTCGTAACGCTTTGAGCTGGGGAAACAAAAACCTGTGTACACTTTTTAGTTTTCTCCCAGTTGCCTCCATCGTTCAACTCAATTTGCAAAGGAAATGGAAAAACTTATGCAAAAGAAAATTAAAAACGAAATTAAAAAAATTGGAAAGACCAATTTAATCTTTTACCTTGTAGACTCGCGTTGCATATTATGGTCGCACCACGAATAGATTGTGCTACAATATAAATAAAATAGAAGCATAATGCCGATGTGTTTTGTGTGGCGAGTGACTTGAACTGTAGACCCTTTTAACTGTTAACGAGGCACTTCATCTATGTCCTCGCGGGTAACGAGGCATCTGCATTTTGATTCCTATCCTAGTATTAATGTATGAGTCTCCTCCGTCACCTCAAGGATTTTTATACAAAAAAGAAAGGTGAGGCCTTTCTTTTTTGTATAAAATCCTTTCCGTAAAATTTAAGGCGAAATTTAAGTTCTCGCAAAACAAAGCACTTAACATTTTAGGGTATTTTCTTCGCTAGAGCGCTAGGAGGGCTTCATTAGTATGAGAAGCCTTCTTACGCTTTCTTTTTCTTTACTTCAAAGTAAAAACAAAAGCTTTTCGATAACTTAATTTTATTTACATTGGCAAGCAACACGATTATATATTGTAAATCTAGTAACTCTACAATATCGATATTATTATCGATATAAACCAAACTTTTTAACGATATTAAAATATCTAAAAATACCCAGTATCGATTATTGCACTCATAGAAATAAAAATGTACAAAACCTTTCTTTTAATGCTGAAGAAATACAGGTTGTTTCACTATTTGAAAAAGAGCTTAACTACTCTAACTTCGCTATAAATGCATGTACCAGATGTGGTTGACGACAGTAGTTAAATTACGAGTTCAAACCTACTAATTTTGAAGTCCAAACATATAGATAGACTATTTAAAACTCACTGCTCATAAAAAAATATATAAATGACATAAAAATATAAAACCTTTCAAAACAGTGTAACAGTGGTAGAGCCACGCGGCAGCTTTTGCTGTCGCACGGATGGGCCGGCTCGAACCGGGTTGGTACCACGACCTCACAGAAAACCAGCGTGAAGTAGAGGTTTACCTCTGCGTTTCGCTTGGTGAGTGCAGGTGGCCGGAGGCCCTTTTTACTGGAAATGAGGCATTCCATCTTAGTCCTCACGGGTGACATTGCATCTGCATTTTGATTTGTAATAGAGGATAGATGTAGATGTCTATGGGCCGCAGCAACCACTTACCATCAGGTGGACTGTGTGCTCGTTTGTCACCCATATCATAAAAAAAAAAAAAACGTTCTTTGGTCTCACAAAATATTTTCTTAGTAAATATTTAATAAACACATTTGCTATGATATTCTTCCGATTTTACTACCATAAATAATTACGAAAATATCGATACTATCGTGTTGGACTATACGATTTATCGATCATCGATGTATACTAACTACCCTTCTACATAAATATCAACATTATTATCGATATTTTTTTATGTTGCATTCCTAATGGGAACTGTTTATTTTATTACTTTCATCATCATTTCCAAAATAAGGAAACAATTTAAAATATAACCAAGGGATCTAGCCACATTAAATTATTTTATGAGATACGATTACGATAAATTAGAACGATGAGAATCTGAAAAATAATTAAATGTGGCTAGGTTCCCTGGTTATATTTTTTATTTTTTCTTTATCAATTATATGTGTTATTACTATAATTTTGAAAAAAAAATTTGTGCATAAATTGCCAAGTGATACTGGAATGGCACTTGTCTACTTCCCAAATCCAAGGTTCAGGTTCTAATCAACATATATCTGGGTAGCAAGACAAATAAATTATTTCTCAGTCTGGTATTATTTTGTGATCGTCCCCGTGTCGATCCTATCTTATTACATTTGCTTTGTGGTCCATAGACACCTATACCTATACATATAAATATTCTCGATTAAAGATAAAGATTCATATGCATTGTATTCCCTAAAGACTAGTAATAAGGGTCTCTAGTTCTCGTCACTCACTATATGAAACACAGCAGCATATCCTCTATTTTACACTGGTATTGTTTTAGTAGGTATGGTGGTCCTAGTCAGTATGGTATAATTTGTATCGAGGTTGAAGATATTATTTTTTACTTTTTGTCCGTTCTAAAAGTTAATATATTAAAAAAAATATTTTCCGCTTTCTTGTCTGTCAACTAGCTTTGTTAAACGTTTTAAGTTTTTACCTCATTGGTGAACTAGATTTTAATCTATTACAAAATTTGTACCGAACACACAAACAAACAAGCATACGAACAAGAAGATTTGTTAATATTTCATTGTCATTCATTTAAAGTTTCAAGTCTCATCGAGATTTAGTTTAAATTCGATTGCAAAATTTACATAAAATACATAAATAGACAAGAAAGCAAGGTATTGAAAACACGCTGAGGCTATAAAGATCGTATTTATTGCAGGGCTATAAGATCTATTATACCACGGATCCGTCACAACCGCTGCAGTCGTGGAACTCCCAGATGGTAAGCGAACTAAATATTTTATAGATGTTTACAATAAATTTACTAATTTATTTATACAATTATGTTTACTTCATTCTTTTTCATTCATTGATCAAAAGTTTCAATATTAGATATAGACTACTGAATATGTGGCAAATATTGGCCATAGTATTGTCAGAGTTCAAATGCAGTTTTTTTTTATTTTTACAAACTTTTATTTTACAAGCTTATGTTTGTTCGGGAGGAATCTTGCAACTCAATTTTGAAGCAGATATCTTCAACTGATTAAGCTGAAATTTTGTGTGCACGTTTAGTTTGGGTGACAACCCAAACTAAACGTAAAAAAAAAAACCAACTAAACGTAAAAAAAAAACGATGCTAACCATGCATTGTCATGCATGGTTAGCTGTGTGACGTCATTCTCAATCCAACTTGGCGTACTACTCAAGATGGCAGACTAGTTATTTTTATTGCACTCCTACAATATGGGTATCAAATGAAAGGGCTTACTGAGATTAATTCGAAAAATAAAGTGACGTCACTCTAAATCCGATATGGCGGACTTCTAAAGATGGCGGACTAACTATTTTATGCTTTCCTCAATATGGGTATCAAATGAAAGGACTAGCTGACAATATTAATGCGAGTTAAAAAATAAGATGGTGATCATAGACTACGTTGCTCCAATCCATCTGAAAAGAGCTAGACTATTCGAATGAACCGGCAAACGACCTTGCAACAATGATGCGTTGAATGAGATGAACAGACTGAGAAACCTGTCCAGCAATAACTAAAAAGTAAAAAATAAATTAAGAGTAAAAAACTTTTTAAAAAAACAAGCTTTTATTTAAATGCGCTAAAAAGAATAAAATAAACCTTTCCTTTAAAACTTTTACTATCAACTTATAACGTCATTACACAATTTATATGATATAAAAGCTTGTCGTGAGATTTACCTGTGTAGATTAATTAGTAAATTAAATAACTTGATCTGATTGAATTTAACTTTCAAATTTTTAAAACTAAGTAAATACGAGTACTTAAATATCGCGACAAGCTTTTGTATCATAAAAATTATGTAATGACGTTATAAATTGATAGTAAAAGTTTTAAAGGAAAAGTTTATTCTATTCCTTTTAGCGCATTTAAATAGAAGCTTGTTTTTTAAAAAGTCTTTTTACTTTTAATTTATAATTGTTGAGCTGTTATCAGGAAGATGCTACTATCCAATTCCTGTTTCAGTTTCCTTGTGTTGCATCTTACGACATCCACGGGGTTAATTTTTTATATAATATAAATTTATTTCTATATTTAATATTACTTAATTATGATATTGCATAAATCCTTTTGGAAGATAGCTCTGGTTATAATATACGGATTTGAATACACAAAGAAGTTACGCCGTGAAGAGTATAAAAATCTTTCGTATATCTCTAGGGTATATATCTACGTGGCAATGTGCACTAGTTTATCGAGTAAGAACTCAATATTTCCCACAGTTGGACAACAGCCACTTGACGACGATAAACGAACTGACACCGCATACAGTGTACACGATACGCGTCCAAGCATTCACGTCGGTCGGGCCCGGTCCAGTGTCGGCACCTGTGCAAGTGAAAACCCAGCAAGGTAGGCAATTTATTTTTCTTAGCCCTTTGTTCGTAATAGCTCATAGGTACGTAAGTAACTTCGTTTGTCACTACAGTTTTATAAAAAAAATCGCCTATTTATGAACGAATAATTTATTATTAATTCAACGAAACCTCCACATCTGAGTGTAAGTCCCAAAGAACAATCTGCGGGCATGCGTCGTAGCAACGCGTGAACTTCAAGTAACCACCACTCCAAAACATTTTTCATGAATTGTAAAATCCATCAGTTTGCACTAGAGTACTCGACGGTCTTTTCAGCGAGGAGGTTCTCTATAAGTATATTTTTAACGCCATTTTCTTGCTTACTACGCCAATGAATTAACCAATTTCTTGATTTCGCGTCTCTGTTTAAGACATTATCGAATATGGAAAGTTTTGCCACTAACGTTGTTATATTTACTATGTTGGTATTACCTTTTCTTTCGTTAATACAAAAAAGTCGGCGTTTTAAAAATATATTAACAGACTATGAAGCAAATAATGTTATTAATTGTCTCTTCGGCAGAAAAGCTTTAACTACAACACGAGTGTTCTGATATACATGTACATTGTAATCAGAATTACCACGTTGTCTCTGCGAAACAGGTGTACCCTCACAACCTTCGAACTTGGTCGCGGTAGAAGCGGGCGAAACATCAGTGACTCTCCAATGGAAGCAACCTGCCCATGCTGGGGATCATATCGTCTCTTACGAGCTCTACTGGAACGATACTTACGCTAAGGAACACCACAGAAAGTAAGAAAAAAATTGCTTTATAAAACATAATTTACTAAAAACTTCGTAATTAAAAGGGAAACCATAATTCCTGCCTCCACCTGTAATTCCCTGAGGGCATTACAGGCGGAGGCAGCGTGGAGGGTAGGGGAGGGGGATGCAGAGTCCAAAAAACAATGGGAATACATGGGAAATTGTGAAATAAGATAGGAGGCTAACCCATCCTCTACACAATTACAAACCCAATATCCCATAGCAAAAAAAATGGGAATACATGGAAAATTGTGAAAGAAGGCAGGAAGCTTACCCATCGTCTACACAATTACAAACCCAATATACCATTAGTCGACTTTTATGACAGGCTATTGTTGTAAGTTATTACGTATTTTATAAAATTTATCAATAATATTTGCATTGGTTGGAAATTTCGTCCTTTAATAATTTAAAGCGTTACGAAAAAACGTAAAAATTCATTTAGCGATACTATATTATGTACATAGCTACCAAAAGGATATTGTAAATATCATTTGCTATAGTATGTGCCAAATCGATTGAGAAAAACGGACAATGACCTTTCGGTCGTTTAACCAGGGGTTACAAACCTTCAATATATAGGCACATTTTATATGTAGTACTTTCTTTATTTATAATGATTTTTTTATAATGATTGATATAATATATATTTATTAACTATTATTAAAAAGTTATGTGAAAGATCGCTGTAGAAGAAAAATCATCTATTGTTATAAAGTACTTTATTCATTTAACAACAAAAAACATTAATTTATAACACATATAAAGATTCGAGTGATAACGACACCGAATAAGTACGTACTTATGCAAAAGATAAAACTTTATTTTTAATATTATATAAGAACTTTATTTTTATTCGGTGCAATCATCACTCGTATCTTCACTTGATGAACTATCTGTAACATTAATTATAAAGCGATCTGCAGTTTGGTCAATTCTATCATCCATGCCACGCATTTTTTGTTCAACCTTAAGGACATGCTGAACACAGTTTTTCCATTTATCTGGCGTGATTTGAGTTAAACCATCTTTAAGTAAATTTTTAACATCTTTTAACTTGAAAGTTGTATTTTTTCGTGCAACGTACCCTTTCACATCTGCCCACACAAGTTCAATGGGGTTAAGCTCACAGTGATAAGGAGGTAACCTTACCACTGTGATGCTTTTTTCTTTTGCCATCTCGTCGGTGACGTAACTTCGATAGTTATCTTTAACTGCCTTTATTTTTTCCATTAAGTGGGTCTTTGTGTCCGAGGGCACGTATGCGATCTGTTTAGATTCTAGCCATTCCTGCATATTTTGTTTCCGCCAAGACATTGTTGGGGTTTTTTCTAAACGTCTGGAGTGGTAACTAGCGTTATCCATAACTATGACATCGCCGCTTTGCAGTTTTTCTATTACTTTTCTAAACCAGTCCTCGAAATGGAGAGCGTCCATACTCTCATGGTAGTCACCAGTAGATGATGATTCAAATACCCAATCACATCCCTCCAAAAAGCCATTTTCATTGCCAACGTGTACAACTATTAATCGCTTTCCTTTACCCGAAGGGGCTTTCGCGCCAGTAGAGTAGCCTTCTAACCGTGATTGACGAGAAGATTCAATTGTGGTGTCTTCCCATACCTTTCCCATAGTATGACCTGCGTTAATCCATGTTTCGTCAAGGTAAAAAATGTTACGTCCCTCGTTTCTTAATATTTGTATTTCTCTCAAATATCTGGTACGCCACAGAACTATCTCTGGGCGATCTATTAGACCACTTTTTCTGTTTCTCTTTATATATTTGAATTTTAAATGGCGCAACACACGTCGCAGGGAAGTTTTGCTCAAGTTTGGCAACTGGTCATCTTGATTTATACTGAGCAAAATTTTGTCTAAAGTCGGTAATTCTCCTGCAAGAAAGAACTGATGCACTTTCGCTCTTATAGCCGATTTATCAAAATCGTCCAACTTGTCAATTACAGACTTTTTTCTTTTATTAATTATTCCCTTTTCTGGTATTTTATGGGAATCTCTATACACGCTTAATACGCGATATATAGTGCTCTTGCTGACTCCTGAGATCTCCGAAACCTTTTCTACCATATTAACGTTTGAAGGATACACGTCTTCGGGCCAGGTGTTTTTGACATATTTGTATACATTAATGATAATCTCTTGTTCCCCGACCGACAAAGTGGTAGGTTTTCTCTTTTTTACTGGTGACGTTAAAGGTGCTCCAGAAGATGGGCCTGTAAATAAATGACAAAAATATACTACCATAGTACTACATCACATAAATACATATTGTTTTAGAAAATAAATACCACATGGTCACATAAAAAGAGCGCTTTAAGAAATAGAAAGGCTACGTCGTCGCATTTGTACCTATTTGTACGTACCTGCTACGTTTATTATGGGTCGGCGACGTCTCTTTCCACTTGATGTTGAAGGACCGGGTCCTTCACCAAATTCTCCTGAACTCATGTCGATTTAGTAACGACCGTCACAGTAAAACTAATATAACAGATTCAAAAAACAAAAACTTAACGATATAACAAATTTAACAGTAAAAACTCAACTAAAACAATGCAATGAATGCTATGAATTACCCGAGACGTACACACGCAAGCGCTATCCGAACACGAATGAAAACAAAATGGCGGACCGGCCCAAAAAAGGTGACGCATCTCTGGCTGCCATTGTCACGTTTCTTTTAGAACGAACTGACGTAACGCGCGTTTTGTTTATTTTAAAGGGATGAATTTGCAAAAGCTCAATATGGTGATTATATTGCTTCAAATATTTTTTTAATATGAAACTGTTATTAAATGAATTGCTGCGTTACTTACCATAAATTGAAATATAAAATATAACACATTTTTCGCGATGTACCGTAAGATTTTACTATGTTTATAGGAACCACAGACAATATTATTTAAGAAACAAAAAAACAAAACATATGTGCTGACCTAGAAGTGGGAATAATATCAATATTTAAATATTGTTATCACATCTAAATTGAGATTTTGTAAGTTACGCCTTTTGACACTCGGCTCATATCTGAGGTCATTGTCCGTTTTTCTCAATCGATATGGCACATACTATAGTTGATTACTTCTTCAAACTAAACTCTCTTACAATCCCAGGCGGATACAAAACACGGAAACCTACACACTGAATGGTCTATACCCGAACACCCTGTATTACATCTGGCTAGCGGCGCGGTCACAACGCGGCGAAGGAGCCACCACGCCACCTATCGCTGTACGAACGAAACAATACGGTATGTTATAGCAAAAGGACAGTGAGTTAAGACATCGAACGGACACAATAATTATTTTTTGGTTTGGAATGAGTTCGGATTTAAAACTACCAATTAAAAATGTTACATTATTATTCAGATGTGACCACTTAAATATTCAGTCAGTAAACATTAAAAGAGAGGGCAGGAGAACTTATTAAAATATGAAAATTAGTGAAATATTAATAAATTCATATTACCCCTTCATTTCGAAACACTTAAAGCGTAATTATCGTGAATTCGGACCCTGGATTCCTTCCAAGCCAATAATAAAAACAATGTAAGAAAGTAAAGTATATGAACCTGTTGTGGGTTTTCCAGGTAATTTACTGTAATATTTCACATAAACGCACCTGCCCGGCACGCTGCCAGTAATACAAGCACAAGCACCGAGTTTTATATCACAATAATATGTGTTTTGTAATTGTTAACTTGTCGAAACGGTATTATGTACACGCTTTTGCCCGTGCATATATTTAAAAAAAAACGAATCAACAATTACCCGCCAATTTCTGGTTCACTTCAGCTCGAGTAAATCCAAACACAGATTAATTATCAATATAATGCGTGTGCACAATACCTTAGTAGTAGCTTTATGTTGTTCGTATGTCTTAAATTTTTATCGATGAAGTTATTTCTATATGAATTTTTCTTTTAATTTTTATAACTGCTAGCGGCAATATGAACACTACATCAATTTTAATAGTTACAATAATTGCTTGAAAAGATAATTAGTTTGAAAAGGTAACATGTACTAACGGTGTTCCTCGTGTCGCTAATCTAGAAAATAATCAACCACAATTTTCTTCCGGCAGGAGAAAGTGTGAGAAAAACTTAGAAATGTATGGGCGAGCGGATCCTACATTTACAACACACGATATTATGAACAATTATGTGCATGCACTTTTATTTAATTTGACGATTCACGTCGATCTCTTTTTTCATTTTGGGCACATTTTTTTTATCGCATTCAGTGATTGCATCGATCAGGTCGTAACGCAATTTAAAGCGTTTCCAATCAAATGGTCCGACCCAAAAGTCAGTGTGAACACCGCTGGTCGATCAAGTCAAAAAGTTAATAGGAGAAACTTGGTTGAAATTTTTTAACCAGTGGTATAACTTAATAAACCACAGTGATGACGTTTCTGTTTAAATTAAATTTAGCTGCAGCTCCGAGCCAGTGTGATCCATTTCTCCAAAATCCTTTAGGGTTTAAGGTCGAATTGTGAATAGGAAAAACCTGTTTAGTCATAATAAATCATTGAAATAATTTAGTTCATTATTAAGACTTTTCGATAGTGACCTTGCTGTTTATATTTTAGCTCTATTTAGCGACAAACAAACTGACGATTCCGTTTAATTTTTCTCCAGGGTCGTTACGATTTACTCATGCAAATGATACACTATGAGAGTATTGTTATATTTTTAACTGTGACTTGTTCTGTTTAAATTAAGTTTAGCTCTAGTTAGCGACGAGCAAATCGACGAGAGAGTGCGATTTTTTTCCCAAAACCTTTAGGCTCATCGTTCACGATTTTGGGGGGAATTGAGAGAGCCCGTTTGTTTGAGAGCTTGTTTTTTACGAGTGAGCCTTGTTCAGTTCCTGGCGCACCGCCGATGAATGTGACGGCGGTGGCGATATCGCCGACCGCGATCCGGGTGTCGTGGCAGCCGCCGCCCGCCGAAAGGGCGAACGGTCGCATCGCGTACTACAAGCTGCTTTGTGTGGAATCGGGACGAGGCGACTCTGAGGCGACGGTCGTGAGACTCAACCAGACCTCGTTCGTACTGGATGAGCTCCGCAGCTGGACGGAATACCGCGTGTGGGTTCTCGCCGGCACCAGCGTGGGCGACGGACCCGCCTCCTACCCGGTCACCGTCCGCACGCATGAGGACGGTACGTGTCGCATTCATTTCCCTAACATTATTTGTTGCAGGCTTAATTTTATGGCTCTGTTAAAAAAAATAATTACGATTTGCTTAGATTGTTAAATTCAAGTCGTGCACAACATTTTTAATATTTTTTTAAATTAAAACTGACTTCGTATTGAAAGTGATGTTGTCAAATACATTCAATTACCAATTGCGAAAAAAATTAAGAATTCAAATTGTCATCGCATCTGGTTAAAATTTGATCTGGTTCACTGCGAAAGTGGATAGAATTTTGATCATAAAATCAAAATTAGTAAACTTGGTATTGTCGGATTTATTGCATAACTTGCGTAAAAAATGCAGTTGAATTAAGATCTCAATTTTGAAGTTGTTTAACAAAGTTGTTGAACTATAAGCTATACCGCAACTGATATAATAATTACAATTTTAAAAAGGTTACCGACTTCTTAGTAGTCGAAGTTAAAAAAAATATTCTTTTTTTCTAATAAGAATAACTCACCAATGAAAGTCATAAAGTTGAGCCTATTAATAACTTAATACATACCATCTAATAACCAGCACCTAACTTCAATATTGTCTTTTTAACAAAAATCTATATGATGCAATATCAGAGGAAAAAGCTTTAATGACCAACGCAACTATAATATGGATTATATAGATCAATATTACTCATTTACACTTATTATCCTCCGACCTTGCATTACAGTTTTTGAAACTTATAACCTTTATAATTATAAATTACGAAACAGCCGCGGGATTGGGTATGATGTTTCCATTAAAATCATTCATGGATCATAATGGATTACATTTAACTTCCGTAAAATTTCTAAGTCTGGTATGGAAAATTTTATAATAATATAAACGCAGTTCGAATGGAATTTTCTTCGTGGACATCATTATAAAAAATACTTTGTTTTTGAGAAAGGAGGTCACTATCCCGAAATTCTTTAGTATATTTCCATACGGACTTCGTTTGTAGCATAATTGAATTCAAAATGAAATATTTGTTAAAGAGGTGGTGGGTTTATATGTGAACATAATAATTAATATCATTTTACAATTATGACCTTTAACGCTACAGATAATTTCAAAGATACTAATGTCATTTTTTCTTTTGTTTCTTTTTTGTGAGCATATAGCAGGATTCTAAACAAGGAGGTTAATTCTCGTAACAAAGTTTTAAATATGCTTGCCGATGACTCTATGTATATATTATTTATAAATCATCACTCAATTCATTTGATTTCACTGTATTTTAGTCGCTGTGTTCAGCGGCTTAGTTTCGATATTTCCACTCACTGTCACATGTAATGATTTCTTTTGATAACGCGTCTCATCGATCAGTTATTTGTCAAACCGCTAAAGATGGCACTCACTGAAATGCAAAAAGTTTATACTGCACCTGGTTAGTGTCGACGGCACCGTTTATTGGTTTTGACGCACAATTATTGAGTATTTAGCAATGGACACAATTTGCATGCTTTCTTTGATGACACAGCACTATTTTTCGTTCAGTTAATTTCACTGGGCACTTGATAGGTTTACTACAATTTGCCATACGCAATTGGTGTTGCCATTTACAATTGCGCAGGGCAAATATGCACTTTTAGGAAGCACTCAGCACAACTAGCGACGACACGAGGTGAGAGAGCGAGTGCGTGACACAACAACCATATATCCGTTCGGCAGGCTCACTCACATGAATCGTTATTTTGTGATATAATAAAAGTGTGTGTGTGTCGCCTTGTCGACTCATTGCACTAGTCGCTTAAGCGGCTTTTGTATATAAAATTCATGTCAACAAAATAACTTGTAAGTGGCTCATGCGCCTGAGCCATGTCGCACGGTTACGCACCACGGCCCGAGCGCCGCATTTGAATACCAATACCGTCTCCACTCAACACGCGCGCATGCTATACTACTCACAACTACTACTTCCGTACTGACTGTACTATCTGACTACTTGTACTCTTAGCGGGAAGGCTGCGGGTCGAAGCGACAGAGTCCCGAGGATCCGGTCTAAATTTTAAACACAAACAATTGGTCCGTTAAGGATCCGACGGAATAGATCCGTGACGCTCTTCGCCTGTATTCCCCGACTGCTCGGCTCGGACTAGATTACGCGCTACTTCTCTATCTTTATCTCTATCACTCTATCTCTCTCAATCGCTCTTAAGCTACACTTTCTCGCCAGTAGCAACTTCTCTTGCCTTTCTTTCTTCTTCTGTATTCTCTATAAAACTTTCATCGTGCATGCACACTAGATATTGTAACATAATATACAAAAATACTATTGTGCCTAACGTATGCTAATGCGATAAACTAAAACGGTTTTTGAAGAACGCAACGGGAAAATTCGGCAACTTCAACTCATAAAATACATTTTGCCCATAAATTAAACAATTTTAGAAGAGCACAGCAAACGGGCAATGACACCTTGACACTGTCACATCTCAAAGAAGACATTAACACAAGAGAGCGAAGCAACACACACACCGGCGCAAAGATGGGCGCCCACTGACAACAAGACTACACTGATGAAGCACACACACACATAGATCGGCGCCGTCGCGTTAATCAATACATGTGCGTGTGAGTGACTAGAGCGCCGAAGGGCGAAGAACGGTCGTCTTGATGTGTTAAGCCTTTTCCTGCTCGCTACCGTAAATTATTGAAATCCTTAACTCTGAAAACAGCTTCACAAACTTTCGGAATTGAAACGTAGCGTTCTGAAGATTTTTTTTATTGTAAGAAAATAAATTCGTTTATGAATTTCTTGAAGAACAGTGCGAACAGTAAAGGCAATGCACAACTTAAAAGCGACGACTACGTCCCAAGCTGTTTAAGCGGAAAGCGCCTCCTAAAGAGCTCAAAATACATAAGGAAACGAAATAAGAGTGTCCTCATCTTGCCGACAAGCGTTCTACTCGTATTCTCTCACTTAGTAGTTCCGTTCGCCCTGCAATGTACGCACAATTTGTCTTAAATGTATTTGAATGCGTTTTTCTCTTTTTTTTTCTCTCGTCACTGACTTTGTATGGGCCGCTGGTAACCCGTACAGCCGTAAGGAGTGAGTATAAATTACTATAGTGCTTGTATCAATGTGCGTTTGTGCTTGTGCCTATGCTTTATGTAGTTTTATCTTCCCAGCGTTGTAATCTAACTGAAACAAACTGCAAGTGGTTATTGTTTAAAGACGCATGTCTTTACCTTTATCTATGATTCGGAAGTGACTTGGCGTGTTTTAGAACGAATTTGATATTTTTTCAACCAAGTCTATTTCTCGAAGCATGAATCCCTTGCAGCCTGTAAATAAAGATGTTAGAGACAGAATTGCCGCTTAAAATAAACCTATAGGTGAACTTACTAAATGTTGATTCTTTGTAAACGCTTGACGATTTTAGTTGAACTTAACTATATGGATTAAGAGGTAATATATTTTTATTGTTTTGATTATGTGGAAGAGCGTAAATATATCAGTGTGTGTTGGTATTCAAATGCCCGATCGAGATGCTGAAGAGCGTGTTTAGATACACGCCGAGGACCCAAATACTCTATCAGCATTGCCGACGGCGATTACCGACGACACTTCGGTGATATTATTCTTTGATCTAAATTTGCAACGCTTTCCAAAGAGCCAATGCCAACGCTTGGCCCCCTAAATTCAAATTGCTTTCGGTAGAATTTTTCTCTAGCACGTTTACGTAGATGCTGATAGGGAGTTTAGGTCGAAAGTACCACAGATTCGGCTCAGAGGTTAATTTGAGACTGATGCGTTTGCAGTGCCTGGTGAGCCGCAAGACGTAAAGGTTACATCCATCAATTCTACGACGATACATGTCACATGGAAGCCTCCGCAAGAAAAAGAAAAGAATGGTATTATAAGAGGCTACCACGTCCACGTGCAGGAAATTCGGGAAGAGGTGAGACTATACAAATTTATTTATAATTATTGACGAAAAATTTTCCTCTTTAATTGAATACTTTACATTATTTTTACCTTTTTGTCAACATCTAACGTATAATATCTTATTAACACTTTATAATTTAGATAAATATTGATTGATATGGAACTTATATATACAAATTTGTCACAGGGCAAAGGGTTACTAAACGATCCAATGCGTTTTAACGTAATGGATGACACGAAGTTGGAACTGAATGTATCAGGCTTGCAACCAGATACACGTTACAGCGTACAAGTTGCCGCGCTGACTCGCAAGGGTGATGGTGACCGAAGTCCTCCCGTGACAGTAAAAACGCCCGGTGGTGTGCCAAATAGACCTACTGTTAACCTCAAGTGAGTATTAGCGATAGATGCATCTGGATGAATGTAAATAATGTTTCAAAATAGTGTTAATATTTCAGAAGTGAAATTGGTTTTATTATTATAATCAGACATTACCATACGATAGACTTTATGAAAATCCAATAATTTAAAGATGTGAAAATGATTTTTAAATTAATTAAATTAACATTCAATTGTAAGAGGGTAGAAGATGCCCTTCATACATATACATTTTACGTCACGGTAATGAAATGTATGATACTGAATCATACACCTATTATCAAACATATCATTTTCCATATCCTTATCTTATACAATTTTAGGTTTGCTTAATTTAATTCTAATTGTTACATTTTTTTTAGAGTACTGGAGCGAGACCCGATAGTTTCAATTGAATTGGAATGGGTCAAACCGACACAAACATACGGCGATTTGCTTGGCTATCGATTAAGATACGGTATAAAAGACCATCCATTACAAGAAGAAAATTTTGCCGGGACTAAAGTTACATCGTATAGAATTACAGATTTGGAAAGAGGCGTCCAGTATGAATTCAGACTTGCAGGGAGAAACCATATCGGCGTAGGTCAAGAAAATATTAAATATTGGCTCACACCTGAAGGAGCACCAAAGGGGCCACCAACCAATGTTACATATCATTTTCAAACTCCTGATATCATCAGTGTTACATGGCAACCTCCTATCAGAGCTGACCGAAGCGGGCAGATTAAAAAATATGATATCCAATTTTATAAAAGAGGCGATCAGTCATCACTTGTAGAAAAAACAACGGAACTAACTAAAGCCGTTTTCACTGGCTTAGAAGAGGATGCACATTACGTTTTCAAAGTTAGAGCTTACACGGATCAAGGAGCTGGACCATACAGTAAAGACGTAACAGCTCACACTGAAAGGGATATTGGAAGAGCGCCTATGGCTGTAAAAGCTGTTGCAACATCGGAATCGGGTATTGAAGTCTGGTGGGATCCTGTTCCTTCAAGGAGAAAAATAATTGGATATGTTATTTTCTATACTATGACGCCAGTGGAAGATTTAGACGAATGGCATCAAAAAACAGTTCATGTAACACATTCCGCAGATATAGGAAATTTGGAAAAGTTTGCCGAATATGCTGTTGCAGTGGCCGCGAAAACGGCCGATGGTTTAGGACGATTATCGGAAAAAGTTACAGTTAAAGTGAGGCCAGAAGAAGTGCCTTTGCACCTGAGAGCACAAGACGTATCTACACACTCCATGACGCTCTCATGGGCACCACCATTACGCTTAAATCCTGTTAGTTATAAGATTTCGTATAACGCTATCAAGGAGTTTGTTGACTCGCTTGGAATGACTCAAACACAAGAGATTCCTAAAAGAGAAATTATTGTGAAGCACGACAGAACATCATATTCAATAAATGATCTCTCACCGTTTACGACGTATAATGTCAATGTCAGTGCCATCCCTAATGACGATTCGTATAGACCGCCGACTAAAATTACCGTAACAACACAAATGGCGGCACCTAAACCAATGGTCAAACCCGATTTCTACGGCGTCGTTGAAAATGAAATCCTTGTTATTCTTCCTCAGGCTTCAGAAGAGTATGGTCCTATTTCTCATTATTATCTTGTTGTAGTGCCTGATGACAAAGCACACAATCACAAACACCCTGATCAATTCCTAACCGAAGATTTAATTAAGAATAATGCTAGAACAGACGATGAAAACGCTCCATACATTGCTGCTAAATTCCTACAAAGAAATATTTTGTATACTTTTCACCTTGGTAATGACGAACTATATGAAGGATTCCTCAACAGAAAATTAAATCCAACCAAGAAATATAGAGTTTTTGTTAGAGCTGTCGTAGACACACCTCAAAAACATCTATACACTTCTAGTCCGTTTTCGGAATACCTATCCTTAGATATGCGTGAAGCACCTCCAGGAGAAGAACCAAGTCGACCTGATCCCAAAGATATAAATGGAGATCCAGAAATAAGAATTGAAGAGAACAGGAAGGAAGCTGGGATGCTTTGGGTTATTGGTCCCATAATTGCAGCGTTAATGCTTTCACTTTGTTTAGTACTATTGTTTATAATGAAACGTCGCCGTCAGCCATGCAAAACACCCGATCAAGCTGCTGTAACTAGACCATTGATGTCAGCTGATGTTGGTTTCGGTGCGCCTTCTGATCCAGTTGAAATGAGGCGATTAAATTTCCAAACTCCTGCAATGATTTCTCACCCACCTATTCCTATATCGGAACTTGCTGATCACATTGATAGGCTTAAAGCTAATGATAACCTTAAATTCTCTCAAGAATACGAAAGTATCGAACCTGGCCAACAATTTACTTGGGATCACTCCAACATGGAAGTTAATAAACCTAAAAACCGATATGCAAATGTTATCGCTTATGATCACAGCCGTGTTATACTGCAACCAATTGATGGAATACTTGGAAGTGATTACATCAATGCTAATTATTGTGATGGCTATCGTAAACACAACGCATACGTTGCGACTCAAGGTCCTCTTCAAGAAACCTTAGCTGATTTCTGGCGAATGTGTTGGGAATTACGAACTGCTACCATTGTTATGATGACTAAGTTGGAAGAGAGAACTCGAATCAAATGCGACCAATATTGGCCAAGTAGAGGTAGCGAAACTTATGGTATGATGACTGTGACGATCGCAGAAGTTCAGGAACTAGCTACCTATTGTATCCGTACGTTCCAACTCACACGGAATGGTGGGACTGAGCGTAGGGAGATCAAGCAACTACAATTTACTGCTTGGCCTGATCACGGTGTGCCAGATCATCCAGCGCCCTTTTTGCAATTCTTACGCCGTGTACGCGCCTTGAACCCACCCGACGCTGGTCCGTTGGTTGTTCATTGCTCCGCTGGTGTAGGTCGTACCGGTTGTTTCATCGTTATAGATTCCATGCTAGAAAGAGCCAGACATGAACGAACTGTTGATATATATGGTCACGTAACTTGCCTCCGAGCTCAACGCAACTACATGGTCCAAACAGAAGACCAATATATCTTCATCCACGACGCGTTATTAGAGGCTGTCATCTGCGGTGATACGGAAGTGCCGGCTCGTAATCTACACGCACACATACAAAAACTGATGCGCGTTGATACTATTGAGAATATAAATGGGATGGAACTGGAGTTCAAGAAACTCGCTAATATGAAAGCTGATTCCAGTCGTTTTGTCTCTGCCAGTTTGCCTTGTAATAAGCACAAGAATAGACTGGTTCACATTTTGCCTTTCGAGTCCACTCGCGTCTGCTTAACCCCTCGTGATGGATCCGATTACATTAATGCTTCCTTTGTCGATGGATATAGATACAGGGCTGCTTATATAGCAACTCAGGGTCCTTTGCCTGACACTACAGACGATTTCTGGCGAATGCTCTGGGAGCATAATTCAACAATCATCGTGATGCTGACGAAATTGAAGGAAATGGGCAGGGTAAGATATGATAACATTATTATGTTATTATTTAATGTGATAAGTTGTGAATTTCATAACTATTATTTTGTTATTAGGAGAAATGTCACCAGTACTGGCCATCTGACCGCTCTATACGCTACCAATGCTTCGTGGTTGATCCGATCGCTGAGTACAATATGCCTCAGTATATCTTGAGGGAATTCAAGGTACATTTTCATATTGTTTTGTTTTTTTAGTTCTAGCTATAGATATTCTTCAAAGGTTTTAGTATATGTACGGTATGTCCTTGATGACCAAGTAGTAGGATGGAATTTCGCTTCGCTTAATACATAATACGACGCAACAAAAAATAGCAGTTTTTGCTTATGAAATCCATCATCTCAACCCTGTCCTATAGCTATTGTAAGAGTTTACAATGGTGAAATGCTAGAAAATCGCATGGTCTTTCTACATAAAATACGAGTATAAGGTAGCAGTCTCATTTCGACATACGTAAGGTGTCTCTGCTAGATGGAATGCTGACCTAATAATACATACAAGAAGTCGATGGATGCAGATAGTTCAGGTCCTTTTTAATAGTAATGTTTGAAGGAAGTTGAAGAATATTATAAGCGCGTAATCTTACAGGTTACGGACGCGCGTGACGGTGCTTCGCGAACAGTACGCCAGTTCCAGTTCACGGACTGGCCCGAACAGGGCGTGCCGAAGAGCGGCGAGGGCTTCATCGACTTTCTGGGGCAAGTGCACAAGACTAAGGAGCAGTTTGGACAGGACGGTCCGATCACCGTTCACTGCAGGTGGGATTTCATACAAGTGTCATAGATTGTATTCATAAATACACTTAAGGCAGGGTAATATGGACAGGCCGCACGGCTGCGTTGTAAAAAAGAAAGAATCAATTCATATATTTTTTTCATGTAACGTTTTTTTTATAGGATAGGGTGACAAACGAGCACACAGCCCACCTGATGGTAAGTGGTTACTGTGGCCCATAGACATCTACATTCATCCTCGTTTGCGAATCAAAATGCAGATGCGTTGTCACCCGTGAGGACTAAGATAACGTAATTTGTTTCAATTAATATGGAAATATAATATGTAAAGAGGATATCTGGGCTGCGAGAAATATAAAGAACTAGCTTTTGCCCGCGACTTCATCCGCGTAGATACTATTTTTAAACTTTAAACCGTAGGTGATCCAAAAATTAATTTATACGTGGTAGAGCCATGTTGCAGCTATATTAGTAGTATAGTTGTAACACGAATGGGTCGGCTCGACCGGGGAAGGACCACGCTCTCACAGAAAACCAGCGTAAAATAGCAGCTTAACGCTGCTGTGTTTCGTATGGCGAGTGTAGAGAACCGGAGACCCTTTTTACTGGCAAAGAGGCATTCCATCTTAGTCCTCACGGGTGACAACGGATCTGCATCTTGAGTCTTTATTGAGGATAGATGTAGAAGTCTATGGGTCACAGTAACCACTTACCATCAGGTGAACTGTGTGCTCGTTTGTCACCTTATCCTATAAAAAAAAATAGCGCTTCATAGTTAAAGTCCACCACCCTCTTTAGGGATTATTTCCGTGATCGAAGGTATTCTGTTTCCTTCTCTGCGACTTAAACTATCTCAATACCAAATTTCATCTAAATCGGTTAAATCGGTTTAAGCGTAAAGAGGTACATTTGCTGACGCGGCAATGAGGGATATTTTTCCCCCACCTCGCCCGCAGTACTCCCGAACGCCCTGCGCGCGCCGGTTCGCACAATTTTATATCGTCGTTACTTTTGAAATATTTGACCAAATTACGTAGTTTAAAAGACAAAAGTTATCTACTTTGAACATCAGAAGCGATTAAAGTATTTATTTTGATAAAATCCATTTGTTACTGCAATATGTGCATTGTAAATAAAGTATCAAATTTTATTTTACTTATGGTTCACTGTTTTGGTAATAATGGCTTACACATAAAAGACAACAATTCGACCATACATTATATTAGTGTAACTCTTACAATTTTTGCAACGCACGCCAAAATAGCCCGCAGATGAAAGATTTTTTCCGACTTACTCAACACTTATCGTTATATTTTGACCAATTTACACAATATCTTTATTAATTATAACGTTTATAATACTCGTGTTAGTAGGATATCTTTTTACCGGTTTATTGCTGTATAATGGGATGTTTTTTTTTCTCGAAAAATATAGCTTTAATTGTGGCTATGTCAGTATATATGTTTTCTTCGCTTTTTATGTTCATTATTACATACCCAGTTAAAAAAGTTAAGGAACGACTGAGCAGTTTAAGTAATTTAGAAGGATCCCAGTTTTTAAATAATTAATTTATGGAAAAACCAAACATAGGAACATGGTTGTGATAGATAAAGATTGTATCGTAAAAAAACATGTATGTAGTTCACACGTAGTAGAAATGAAACCTTATTAATTTTTTATTAATGAAATTATTATTAATTCATTTTATTCATAATTTATTGAAACCGAGATAATGGGAAACACTGTATACTGTATTCTTTCTCATTCTTTCGCAGGCTAAATCCTATAGATTTATGTTTGTCTCTTTTTAGTGTCACTTTTTTCTTTCAAATCACAACGAGTGTAAAGAAGTTTTCACTTCGAAAATATTTGCTCTAGTCTCATCGTCCTGGGGACGACAGAGAAATACGTTTGCGGACTGAAAGCCGCCGAGATATCCTCTTACCATACTTTATACTTTTCACGACCTTATAAAAATTAATATTTTTCTATAGAAATTCAATTGGATTGTATTATGGCGTGGAAATTTGGCATGGAAAAAAGGTTCCCGAGTGGCAGCTTCGTACCGGCGGACAAAGTGTAGGGCGTCCCCCCACTAGATGGAGTGACGACGTGGTAAGACATGCAGGAAGTCGATGGATGCAAGTGGCTCAGGACCGTGCTTTGTGGCATTCCTTGGGGGCCTGTGGTCATCAGTGGACTTGTGAAGGGCTGTGATGATGATGATGATGATGGAAATTTTATTTAGAAGATTTAATGGACAGACTACGAAGCTAAATGTTAATTTAAGCTTAACTGATATTTTTAAATAGTAGTGTTTAAAGCACTGCTAGTCTGCCAGTACGTTTTTAATAGTAACATTTATACGTGAAATCCGGTATTGTAGAGTGTCTTTGCATTTGCATTAACAGCGGGTTATTTGAATGCTTCTGACTTATTCAGAAATTGTTGTTCTCCAAACTGACATTGTGAGAGGTGATAAACAAAGTGGTGCGAAAGTGTGAGGGTGTGACGTTGAGGTTGAGGGTGTTCCTTAGCGCGGGCGTGGGGCGCACGGGCGTGTTCATCACGCTGTCGACGGTGCTGGAGCGCATGCAGTACGAGGGCGTGCTCGACGTGTTCCAGACCGTGCGCACGCTGCGCACGCAGCGCCCCGCCATGGTGCAGACCGAGGTGAGTCTGGACTTACACCTAACTACTGACACCTTTAGACCAGCAGTGCGACTGTGTAACTCTGGTGGCAATCGTGATTGGCTTTGTTTTGACGTTTGGCGTTTAGTTTTATTGTACTGTGTAAATGTATCATTTTTTTTTATAAACCTGAAGTGACTCTGATCCTACAACCCACCTAATTTTAAGTGGCTGACATCTGCGACCTACTTCAAACAAAGAACGCTACATATACGTTGTCACCTCTGAGGACTAAGACAGAATATCTCACAGCCTCTAATTACCCCGGCCACCGTAGGCGCGGGCTTGTGGACGGCGAGCAATGGGTAGCTCGCCGTCCGTCCGTCTAACGACGACAGGCCGTGTCGACGGCGCGTTTTGTTCCACGCGCGCCTCAAAGAGCTGTCAGCAGCGTGAAAGGGCCCGCAAGGGCCGATGCCTGCCGGGGCTGCGGGCTGTTCGAAAGAGATACCGCGGCTCCGGAACGTAAGGGCACTGAAGGAACACGGAAAAAAAAAAGCCTCTAATTATAACGGCTCTATATACCCTTCACACTGGAACACAGCAGTGTTAGTACCTACACAAACGTACTCCTGGGCAGAAGAGGATTCCTGCTACCTGATAAAGCAAGTATCGATTATACTCCGATATCTTCTTAGGGTTCCGTACCCAACGGAACCCTATTACTGAGCCTCCGCTGTCCATCCGCCTGTCCGCCGTAATAAGTAGGCAGTTGAAATTTTCACAGAACGTGTATTTCTGTTGCCGCTATAACAACAAATAATAAAAATAAATTAAAAATTAAATGGGGCTCCCCTATTAGAAACGCGTTTTAAGATGGTACTGAACCCTTAATGCGCGAGTCTGACTCGCACTTAGCCGATTATTTATAAATAATATTTTAGATTACATAATTCTATCATAATGAAAAATCAAAACCCAGTTGTATTGCTTCCCAACGGCCAACGATTTCCACTAAAGTTAGTTACACAATCGAACTTAAGTTCTTTTTTCAATAGCATTTTAAAACAACGTATCAATGCCAGGGATAGAATAACATGGGACACCGGCAGACTAGAGGGGAGTATCCATAACGTTTTTTCCGACACAGATCTGTCATTTTTTGCGAGGGGAAATCTGTGCACACAAAAATAATCATCTTTCACTACGAAACTCACTCATAACAATTATAACAACTAAAACATTATACTCTGTAAAACTATCGCTCGGTGACAGCAACAACTCTGTTACAGACTGATCAGTCGCTCTACCGATCCGCATATTGTATGAGGGCGAGCGACATGTGTTGGTTAACAAATCTCAAACAATATGGCCGTTATTATTGTAATTTTTAAGTTTAAAAAAAGTTAATATTAATAATGTGATTAAAAATTACTTCTATATGAAAACTTTTTGAATTTGATGCAACAGATTTAGTTTTGCAGCAAAAAAAAAACTCGTCTTCGATTCAGCCGCACAACTAGATTTATTCTAGTGAGCTGTGCGACTGCAACTAACTTATTGTACACACAGGACCGCGTGGACTTGTAGGTACTTTGACAAAGGGGAACGCCTACGTATGGCTACTCTCATTCGATCCGCCGATAGCCAGTGTTGCTCTATGATGGCAGGCATTTTAATATGCGCACAATGGAATATGAATGTCAAACACAAACACAAATACAAACTTCATATATGTTGGACAGGTTGTACAAAAAGGGAATTAATAAATATTATACTTTTTATTTCAATTATCATTAATTACCTTATTCAAAGGCTTTTGTGTGTTCTGTAATATAAATAAAATAATAATCTAGAATTGGAATTGAAAAATATTGTTATATTATTGTATTAACTCATCCTCCTTTCTCGTAACTGGTCTTCAAACTCTCCCGCCCGTCAGCCGTCAGGACTTACTCCCATAAACCTCCGTCAGGACTTATCCTACCTCTCCCGTAATCCTCTACAAATTTCGATGTAAAAATTGCGATTAACGAAAACAGACAGATAAATAGAAATATGGCTGGTCTGAAGATTTTAAATTTGATATATCTAAATACAAAATGATTATACTGCCATCAATCGAAACATCACAAGATCTAAGCCTATATTAAGTTTCACTATGATTTTCTTAGACATTTTGCTTTGATAAAATAATAATTCAAAAAATATTTACATAAAAATCATAAAGTATCTTTTAAGGTGTTTTTGATTGTTTGTCGAAGTAATATAGACATTAAAAAGGAGATTAATCCGTTTCTTTTCTAGGACCAGTACGAATTCTGCTACCGCGCAGCGTTGGAATACCTCGGCTCGTTCGACCACTACGTCAACTGACGCTGAGACTTGCTCGTCTAAGCATCCCATTGCACGGAACCTGTCGTTTGTTCTCCTAAAAACCTTCCTTTACCTATGTACTTAAATCACCTTGAATTACGTTGACATTGACATAAAATTGGCGCCTTTTTGACAACTTTGAGGATTTTAATGGCAACATTAGCATTTAATTAATTATGGTTATACGTTTTAAATTACTACAAAATAACATCATTGATATTAATGTTTTTTTTAAATAATTTTGGGTACGTTTACTTGTTATTAGTAAGATTTTTTTAATGTTTTGTATCGTTTAATGCTTCAAAATAATGTTACATCGACAGGACTCCGCGAACCTTGCATAGTTTAGCGTAGTGATGTTACCACGAACGTATTTACTCGTTCTTGCAGTTAACTTGAATGTTGTATACATACTTTGAGGCTAATCGTTTATCAGTGCCTAGATAAAAGCAACTTATGATGTAAATTTTACGATTGAGACCATAATAATTATGATTGTGAGTTGAAAGGGTAATAAATATAAACTGTTTACTATCCCACTAATTACTTACATACGTTAGTCAAACAGGCTACTCACGCTATATTTGAAACATAGGCTCTTTGTTCAGAGATTTCTTCACAATGTTATTTATTGATTGTCTTATCAACATACAGTATCGATATAAGATGAGTTACAATTATTTCATAGATATGAGTTTGCATATCATAATTAATGCATAACCAAAAAATATTAATTATTTGATTTTTTATTCATTATAAATAGTCATAGAAAGTCGGAGAAAATTCTAACCACAAAATAAATGTATTTGTAATATATATTTATTTCAAAATAAAACGTCCTAAGTATTGATAAAATTTTAAGATTGTTTTTCATCTACATCGATACTTATTTGTGACTTTCAACAAGGAGCCATATACCGAACAGGTATAGCGTTGCTAAAAGTATATTAAAACCAGTTGACACAATTAGATGAATTTAATTGACAAACTATAAAAAAGGCTATTTAAAAATATCGTCTTATAATAACGGCATTGAAAATATAATTTGCTATTGAATCTACCTAATTAGTGGATTAAATCAGTGCGCTTAGAAAGTTTTTAAAGTAACTACGCGATATATAATATTAAATTCTGATCGTCACATATATTATAAAATACAATTGTAAAATGTATAAATAGTTATTGCAGCTGTAATTAGGAGTTTATTTTTCATATCGGGTGTTACGTACTTTAAGTAGTGTAAATTGTGGTAACTCGTTTCATTATTGCAATATACCAACATTATAGACGAATCGGCTGTGTCGTGTGAAAATTCTGTGTCAGTCCTGTGCGTAGTTATAAAGATGTTATGTAAATAGCTACTTTTTCCGTTATAGCATTTGCTAAAAACGCTAACCACTAATAACGTGTTCGGTTAACACATCATAATAATGATTTTTATATTGCATTTTCTTGTATTTATTTATCAAGTTATGAGCTAACAGGAAAGTTTACCTAATATTTCTGTTACCTTAAACACGTTATTTATTGTACAGGTTAGCTGAAGTATCAAATGTCTTACTGTTTTCAACAATCTTCCTTACTATTTCAAGTTCTTTACCCAGTTTGTGTCCAGTAATATTAATTGACGATTATAAAAACCAAATATAAAATTCAGTATGTATAAAATGTCACATATTTTTGGCTATAAATTATGGCCGAAGATAGCAAAATGACAGATAAATGATAAACTTTAAAATTCATATTTTTCCCGTATTTAGGTTAGGTGCAACTGTGCGATATTAGTAATCACTGCCTGCTTTAGAGATGATGGTGATTCGATGACATATCTATTTTTAGGTAGAAAAAATGTTTGTCTGTGTAATATTACCATAGGATGGAACGATTCGAGTGATGTTGCTTGGATCGAATCGAATTGAGAATTCGAAAAGGAAATTGAAATGTTTTACGGCAGTGAAGTTTCGGGTCAATGAGAGTTTCCGAACTAGTGCGTTCGGAAACACGTTCATTAATTTCACAGCTAATGTTTAATTTTTGTATAATTATGGATTTTTTTTGTGCAGCTATCACAAAATTTATATATTAAGAACGAAGTGTTGCATCCCTCATCACCCTATTTTAAGCTATCTTTAAGTGTAGTATGTTATTTAATATTTTACAATAACCCTTGCCTAGTATCGTATAAGGATTTTTAGGTTTTCCACTCGTTTTATACAATATACCTACTACTTGTATCGATTTACATATAAGTTAAAGTTGAGCTTTTAACTTAGTAAGATAGGGAATATATTGCGGTCTACGAAACGAGATTTTGCGATTTAACAAAACAAATAGAACCTTTGAATACACAACGTGAGCGTGATTATCTCATTGGTCACAATCAATATTGGAGGAATGTATAGTTGCGTGGGAAATTTAAAGGCTGTTAGAAGATAAAAGTTTATAATTTTATAATTCGTTTACAGAACGTTTACAGAAACCAATGATTTTAACTCCACTGATAATACTGGCCAGATTTAATTTTTATATCAAGCGATATTTCATTAAGCTGCAATTGCACTATCGATTTTATCAATTGTGTCAATATCAAAATTACATTTGTATATTGGTTTGAAATACAGCAGTTTTTTTTAATTTAATTAAATAATTTAATTATTAAATACAAGCCCAATTCAATCAAAAATTCCATATTTGTGTTCGAACCGGCTAGCTTTATATCAAATCATCCTTACAGTGTGATCAACTGTTTCCACGCAACTGTACTGCTTCCGAAATGTTTACAATACATTTTCAATAGATTCGATCGCGAAGGTCGCTACTGCCAATCGTTTCACTTAGCTCTAATGAAATTTTAAATTAATCGGTAAAAATACGAAACGTACGTAGATATAATGAGAATATTGTTAAATTGATAGTGAAAATTTAATACTCGTTAATGAATCATGTATTTAACAAAGGTTCGAAGGCATCTACAACCAACGGAATGGGGAGATTTGTTGGCGTGTAATCTACAGTGGGCAGCTTTATTTTTATAAGCTTTTTGCCGGCTCTACACTGATCGTCCAAACCTTCAACGGACTTTTTAACACTCAATGTGTAAAAGGCTGGTTCGAGCACGTTGGATCGTTCGACGGAGTTTGTTCGACGATCGGTAAATTGACACAGTAATAAAGTGTGATCAATGCCAAATCGCACGAACCGACACGACATATCTTAGTTTTTTTTTTCTATGTACTATGTATTATTATTGACATGGGTTATCAACGTTTTCACTGAGTTTCTTTTTAATTTCACGATGTCTATACGACGTTTATAGTTCGATCTAATTCAAAAAGTTTTGGACTAATAATATTTGTAGTTGAACGGTTGGAATGTCGTGTAGTGCCACTTAGCTTTTTAACGTATCCATTCCGTTTTTATGTATTTTGAATAACGCACGGGTTTTTTGATACATCTTCCTTAGCAATAATTTTTTATTGTTTAAAAAAGTTAAGAAATCTAAAACATTAATTTACCATTAATTTTGCATTCTTACGAATAATCATGTATGTTTTAGGTCTATAATCAGTTAACCAGTTTATATCGATGAAATATTGGATAGAAATTATTGTAGAAAATGTTGCTTCCAACAAACATCATAAGCCGAACGCACACAATCGATCTCTTGTACAAACTGTCAAAGTATTTATTAAGGTAAAGTGCAAAATTTTTAATTCCACTTAGTTTATCGTCTGCGTCAACATTAGTTTGCGTTAAGTTTAAATTGCGTTAAGAATATAGTAAATGTAGACATCGTGTTTTTTTTTCCATTGTAAAAGAAAAAAAAACTGAAGAAACCGTTGCGCATTATTGTTTTCATTAATACAAACTCTTAAAAAACGCCAGTGTGTTTGCAACCTAAATAGTTTTGCATGTAAGTCATGTTGTTTTAATTATTTTTAATCTGTGTTACGTCATGCCATATTATGAAGGTGCTGTAAGAAATAATTCCATTGCTTTAGTACAAAAGCTTTTTTACAATTTTGTATAAATTCATTCTTTCTTGTTCCTCGATCATCAATTGTTACGTTTTGATTTGAATGTAAAAGACTGATATACTTATTTCTCTTTCCTTTTTTCGTGTATTTTTAAATGTAATTGTGTAAGTTAGAATTTTTTAAATGTAAAATATTAATAATTTTTTGTGGTATATTACGGAAATGCCTCCGTTTAGTTTTATTCCATTTATTCTTTTAATGAAATCATGAATAATTAATGTATGAATAAATTTAATAAAATATAAAAATTTTAATCTCCTTTATTTGCTAGTTTCGTTTACAAATATAATGATATAATAAAAGATTACCTAAATTACCTCTCTTTTGTTAAAAAGTACAAATTAACAAACAGAAATTGTAACCCCTCGCCATTCTGCGTATTTATATTTTAATTTGCTAAGAAATATATAAAATAGATTTAAAGCGCGAAGCATTGAATAATCATTCATATTTTAGTGCAATTGAAATTATGGACGCAATATGGCTAGCGGGACGGTGTGTGAATGTAATTAATGTAGGAATTTGTAGATGATTATTTTGTAAAAATGTAATCCCGCGTCGCGTCTCGGGACACAGTGGATTCGCAAAATTATACATACTGTATATGAAGAAATAAATTTATGTGAGACCATAAACATATAGTGTTTTTATTGACAATCATCATCCTCAATGACTGCGGTGACATCTTTTGATCAATAAACTGACAATTTCGTCTAATAAATAACAGCACCTTATTTCTCCGCGTGATAGAATCCGTAAAGGTACCATTCCGTAGCCGACCGCAGACAGCAACAGCAGGCGACCTGTCGTCGCGACCTGTTGCTGCGGTCATTATTCCGAACCCGACAGCAGGCGGCAGCAGCACGTGTTCCAATCTGTTGCGAAAGTTATGTGGGTACTCTGTTTATGTAAACAAAATGGGTACTATATACAGTGGATTTAATTTATTACAACCTTGGTTGTAGCGACCATTTGCCTATAGCGACGTTAAATCTAAGTCCCTTGAATTGAAAGCATATTTTAGTACAAAATTCATGTGGCTATAACGTCTTTGATGTTTTTAATGAATCATTTGTAACAAATTCCTAGAAATCCCATGCAGATATTGCGACCGGAGTCGGCCGCCAAAGACACAAAGATTTATTTTTTTCACAAACATTTCTTATCTTTTGTTTACATCCATACAGATGGTCAGCAAGTGTGAAGACCTTTACCTTTTGTTTATAGATATCAGCTAAGTAGGTAGGGAAGCGTGTACGTTACGGAGTTAAATTTATGGCTCAGTTACAAAGTGATATTCTGAGTAGCAACTGTAATGTATTAAATGTGTTACCTTTGCCTGTAACGACTTCCCGATATAACGACGAAAATAGAGTGGTCCCTTCATCGTCGTTATACCTGAAATCCACTGTATATATATATATATACCTATTTATCGCTTTTCTGCCGACTTCCAAAAAGGAGACGGTACTCAATTCGAGTGTATGATTTTTTTTTGTTTTTTTTTATGTGTGTTACCTCATAACTTTGTACTGGGGGAACCGATTTCGATGATTCTTTTTTTATATGAAAGCTGATAGTTCTCGTGTGGTCCCATATGAATTTGATCAAGGTCAGACCAATGGTTATTGAGTTATCCCCTCGCCTGATACGCGCGCCGAGTGCTGCGAGACGTTACTTGATACGGCACTCGAGCCGTGGCCGCGCCGTTTGTCAAGTGTTCCACTTTATTGGTTTTTGTGACCTTTCCGTGTATAAATACCCCACATATTGTATATTGTTGGATTCGTGGATAAATTATCTACAACATGATATTACTTTCAATAAAAAATATTGTACTTTAATCAAATAGTATGCAAGTGAATGTGAAAAAAGGTTTATTTCGGACTTTCCTATCGAATAAAAAAAAATTAAACAACATAGATTTTCTTTTGCATTTTATTTAACCTCTTATTATATAGTAATACAAATATTTAAAAATATTTACATCTTTTAATAGTGAAATGTCAAGAAAAACAACAATTTCCGCATACAGATATTTTTGGCCGCGTAAAAACATCTCTAAACTCTTAAAGGAAGTCTGTTCTACCTGACTTAAACGAATAAGCACAGACTATAGAGCCATACTGCCCTGCTCACACGATCCAAAACATCAATTGGTTTAAGAAAACAGGCTTGAATTCGGAGCTTGCGACACGGTCATAATATGACCGGTATCAAGTAAGGGCTTACATTTTGCGGTCATATTATGACCGATATCAGGTGAGGGGTTATTCTTTAATAACTTATATTGAAGTCGGCTGTACAAAATTTTTAATTTTAAATTATATTTAACTCCTTTCCTATATTTTTTGTCACACTATTTAAATAATTATTGTGAGATGCATCGTACAGTGCGGGGTATTGGGCCACCTGGTTTGTCAGTTTCTCTTCCACGGAATCGGTGAAACTCATTTTTTTGAGAAAAATTCAACGTGTCGCTCGGTCGTTGGCGGCACTACTGATCTGCGGTCGGGCAAGGTATTTCATAGAACTACATAGAAACTAGTCGTGTCGCGATGACCCGTCGTCTGCTACTGCTGTCTGCGGTCGGCTACGGAATGGTACCTTAAAAATGATATCCGCAGCGTTAAAAAAAGTAACCCACATTGCCTAACGAATTAGAAAAATTTGTAGAAGTGGCAATGGGCCGTCCATATGGGTTATAAAGTAACGGTGGCAAATAGATACACGGTCAATCAAATGTTAAGTGGATGCTGTGGCCTATTTACACCTAATATATTATTATAACATTAGTGCTAAAAGCAAAGTATAATAATAGTAATTTCTAGAACAATAATGGCGCGAAATTGAGTCGCCACAATAAATGACATTTACTGGTGATAGATACTTGTTACATAGCAGAAATTGATGAATGGAATGTTAAGGGGAATCTATCTGTTCGCGCCAAGCGCTAATGTCAAGAATCGACGCCAGAGGGCGCTCGGCTCGGCGCGATACCGGTTTGACCTTCGTTTGAGCGGAGTGGGTGGCGAGAGCTCGCTAGCGCAAATAAGAGTCGTTTGCCAGCTGTGCTATTGACAGTACGCTGTGAATTTTCGGGAACGCGGAATAGTGTAGGCGCGTCTAGTAAATATACTGTCTAGGAATTGTAACGCGCATTCCTTGTTTGAGAGCTTTTCCCGGGACTTAGTTGTGTTTAACTCTGAATCCGTATAAGTGCATTCGACAATATTAACTACTAGTGCGGCATTTGATATTCTAGAAATAACTGTTGCCACGCGAAACGGTAGTGACCTTTGAGCCGGACATTCGGTGTTCGTTTCATGTGTTAAGCTTTATAACAAACGAGAGTTAGTGGCTTCTGGAAGTTAGTTAATCGTACGATAGAGTTAATGGACTGTCCTCGTGACGAACGAAGAAGGTGACTGTGGACTGCTCCGCGGAAGATTACCACAATTTGGAGCGGTGCTGAAGTCCGAGCTGCTGCTGACGGCAACGGTCTAACCAGGTCTACCACAATCAATCACACACAGATACACATCACTGACCCTTACTTCCCATGCACCATACAACCACATGCGATCTGACCGAACCCTGAGGGACCAGTCGCCTTGGATATAGGTAAGTAAGCTCGGTTTTAATATTCTCCCTGTTGAATTGCAGTAGGATAGAACGCTCCCCCTTATTGTTTATTGTAATTAGAGATTTTCCACTTTGGCCTTAGGGGGCCCAACCTGCATCTGCTTGTAAGGTCTTCCGCTATGGGCCCGGAGGATTCTACTCTTATTTAGGCAGCAGCAGGCCGTAACACTATCCTTGATTGAGATTCAAAATATAGATACGTTTTTATCCCTGATAACTAAGGTGAAATGCAGTAAAAAAGGCTGTCGATTTAAAAAGTATCAACGAACCGACTACCCCATGGGGAAAAATGATTTTGAGTGGCAGCTGAATACTGGTAAGCAGATTATAGGATAATCATTAAATAAATGAAGTGACGACCTGGTAAGTCGATGTTCAGAACCGTGTTTTGTAGCATTACTTGGGGAAGGCCAATGTATAGTTGTGGACTTGTGAAAGACTGTCATGATGATAATAATGATTTATTAAGCATTAACGTATTGTAATTTTATAGATTGTTGCTATTTAGTGCTTGACTAGAACCCTTCCTAATGGTAAGTAGCAATGTAGTCATAGATGGTAAAGCATACCACGTAAATTAATAATATTTATGCAAGCTAATTAATTCAATCCTTTTTGATAACATTGAAAAAAGGATCAGATGCAGTGCCTTTTTATAAAACTGTAGTAACAAACGAACCTACAGTTCACCTGATGGTAAGTGTTGCAGCTCATAGCCCATAAGCTGCAGCCAACTTCAAACGAACTAAAAATCCATTGTCTACTCTGCGGAATGAAATGGAATACCACAGCCTTTAAACATACTGGCTCCATCGATCACTAATAAAAAACTACATACACAATCAGTGACAAAAAATGTCCTTACCGAATAAGCGCCCACTCGAACATTTGGGTGCGCTTTTAATTTGTACGTAGCTTTGTGAATACAACTTAAGGCAATGCATTTAAGGTTGAATTTACATTAATGTATTTTTATTTGAGCTAGAATTATGTCAAAACAATTGGCGGCAGTTTTTGAGAATTTTTGCATGGGATTGTGTATCTCGTTTTGATGTGACAACGTCTTATAAATCGATGAAGCTGGCTGCACGCACAAAAAAACATGACTCATGCGGCGTTACCTAGGCGTTCCATTTAAAATGCAAGCGAGAGCGCAGAACCAGCGACAAAGAGGCACAATCGGTCTTCGCGTTCGGCATGTCCGCATGGACAGCTGCTATACAATAATACATTTACATGTTTTCGTCAAGTATGACGTGCAGTGAAAAGTGAATGTGGTGTCAATTGTTTATAGCAACGATAATTGCGGCGATAAAGGAAATAATTCTTTCGATATTAAATATTTCTCATGACGTTGTCACGTTCAACTATCGTCAGTAAACCGACTTTACAGACAACCGATTTTTTTTATTAGTGATCGATGACTGACTCTCTATACCGTTCAGACGGGAACACAGCGATGCAGGAACTGCTATTTGGCGGCGGGAACAGGTTAGAGCTTGGTACTTACCCAGACAGACTCTCACACAGAGAAGGGTTTCTTCTACATGATAAATTAACCCAATTAATGTACACGCCGTTTATCTTTTGTTTTTTTTTGTTGCCACGCTGCAGTTATATTATGGTTGTGCCACGAATGGGTCGGCTCGACCGGGGTAGTGCCACACTCTAACTGAATACCAGCGTAAAATAGCAGCTTAATGCTGATGTGTTTCGTATGGTGAGTGTGAAGAACCGAAGACCCTCTTTACTGGAAACGAGGCACTCCATCTTAGTCCTCAGAGGGCATCTGCATTTTGATTCTTAATTGAGGTCTAGCTGTTCCTTGCGACTTCGCTCGCGTGGAATTTATTACGATTGGATTTGAAGGTTTTATTGTTTTGCGCGGAACCCTAATTCTTTTCTACAATAAAAGTAGCCTAAGTCACTCCTTATAACATCAGCTACTCGTCAATGTCGGTTCAGCCATTTCAAAGATTAGCCGGAACAAACAGACAGACAGACAAACAATTTTTTTATTGTTTTTTTTTTGTGAAAAGTACCGTACATACTTTCATATTCATTCAGTAAAAAGCTGTCATTTTGACATTACAAACAGACACTTCAATTTTATTTACTTGTATAGATATAGATAAATGTAGATGTCTATGGGTCACAATATCCACTTACCATCAGGTGAACTGTGGCTCGTTTGTTAGCCTTATTCTCTAAAAAGAAATATTTATTAAATTATTATAATACCATTTATTGTACACAATAAACCTACAAATAGACACTATTTCCGCCGATCATTATGCCATCGTCTTAGTGAACGTAATCGTAATCATTATGGCTGCCACGAGAGACGCCACTAGTCCCCAATCTCCCGTCTAGAGAGGCTTGGCAGATCAGCATTTTGCCGATTGCTGTTGCACAGGTGGTCGCTCGATGTCTGGGGAGACTGGTCTTTAAATGTCATCGCATACGCAAGGCCGCGACCACCAAGGGCTCGGCATCAGCCCAAGAGTCCACAGGACCCCGGGCACTCACACTGGGCCACCAACCCCAGTCCCGGTCATCTGATTGAATCGTGACCAGTTCATATGCGAACCGCGCAATACCACCACCGGTATAGTTCTGAACAGACTCTCTTTCAGCCCTAGAAGTCTCTTCAACTCCTTATAGGAGGAGTGACTCCAGACACCTCGCCAGGAGATCGTACAAGAGGTCGCGCGGACACAATCCTTGCTAGGTAGTCCTAGTATACCAGCAACCTTCTCGACTAGCTCCTCGTGAGTCCCGTATTTACTACGTTTCTCACGGTGAGCGTCATCGAGGGGCCGTTGGCCCGAGACTACCTGCACGTCCCGTAAAAAAGTCCCGCTGGGTTTCTTGCTGGTTCTTCCCAGGACAGAGGTATTTTCCGAACCAGTGGTAAATAAAAAATGACTTTCAATAAGAATTATGTAATAATCAATATTGAATAAAAAAATATTCTATTCTATTCTATTCGTCCACGATCACTCCGACGCCCCCTTTAGCGGCTACTATGTCGGGCTTCGGAAGGCCTTTCGAGGTCTTGACATGAGGCTCCGTCACCACCGACCATTGGTCTGAAGCCATCGCGTCTGCTACTAGCTTCACTACACGATCATGGCGCAGTATCCGGCCCCCGTGCGTCCGCCAACATTGCTGGATGGTGTGAGCCGTCGTCTCCCTAACCACGCACCCGGCGCGGCAGTTCAACTCCGCCTCACGACCAATCCTGCGCCCTCTGGATGTCCGAACCCGTGACGGGAGGGCATTGATGTGTGTGTGAACGAACTGCACGAAGTCCCGACCAGAGACATGTGAACACTCCTCCCGAATCCACTTCGTGGACGCAGGAGTGCGGGCGGATTCGCGTAACTCGAACCCGTCCACTGAGCTCCATAGTCTCTCGCGCCAAAACCGTGCGACGGACCTAAGGCCCGTGACCGGATCCTCTCTGGTGAACTTTCGGAATTGCTTATCGGCCCAGCTCAACTTCTTGCGGATCCTTTTGGATCTCGAGCCGAGCCGCCCGAACCTCTTAAGTATGAGGTCCGGGATGGTCGCTCGAAGCGATGGGATCGCTAGGCCGCCATCCTTGATGTTGGCATGGAAGTATCCGATAGGCACGTCCTTCGGGAGCCTCAGCCAAGTCCTAACCGCACACCGGATCTGGACGTCGAGCATGCACAACCTATCATCCGAGATATTACCCAGCACTAGGCCATGCAAAAATCTCGGAATAAGGTGTCCTCTCACGATTTCGAGCCGCTGCTGCGGCTTAAGAGGTGCCTTTGAGATGTTGGTCAAGGCAACTTTAATATCATGCTCTAACGTCACGCATCCAGACGCCTGGAAGTCGATACCAAGATAGCGCCAACGTTCTACGCAAGAGGTTTGAGGCAGCCACTTCCGACCTATCCGGAAATTCTTCCCGGTCAGATAGTGGTGCTTCTTGCGCTTCCCGTCAGGCACCATCGACAAGATGGAGCTCTTGGAATGATTGACCGTGAGGCCCACCGACGACGCCACCTCGAACACACAGTCAATAGACTCCTGCATCCCTACCTTTGAGCCTGGGAGCAGGACTAGGTCATCGGCATAGGTCAGAGCCGAGACTCGCTCCAATTCCAGCCTATAGCCTACCTCTTTTGGTAGAGAAGCAAGAATCACGTCCATCGCCATGTTGAACAGGATGGGTGACAACGGGTCTCCCTGACGCACACCTCGGCCCAATTTAACAGGTTCACTCGACTGCCCGCCGACGTCCAACTTGGTGGTCGCCGTGTCATACAGCCGGTGGATGTAATCACAGAATGCCACGAGTAACCCTCGAGCCCGAAGAAGCCCGACCAGCGCTTTATGAGACACTGTATTGAACGCCTTCGCGAAATCGAGAATCGCCACATGACACTCTCTTAACTTTTTCCTGCTATCCCCTAGCACCGCGTCCAGCACGGCGGAATTCTCCAACGTGCCGTCGGCGCAGACGAATACACGCTGTCGTGCATCGGGGGGGCAGCAATCCAGAAGTCTCCTCGCCAGGACCGAGTGCATGTGCCTAAGCGGTATCGAAGCGATCGAAATCGGTCGATAGTCGCCCGGCCCAGCAGGATCGTCCTTCTTCGGCACGAAGATCGTCCGGCATTGCCGCAGGGGCTCTGGTACTACGCCAGTGGTCAACCAAGAGTTGAAAATTTCCGCTTTTCGGGCCGCAGGAACTAGGCGCCACTCATCCGGGCGGATACCGTCCGGACCAGGCGCTGTCTGCCAGTCAAACTTGGACGCCTTCACTTCGTCGGTCGTGAAAGGCACCCACAGCCGAGAGTAATCACGTGCGCCCCCATACTGCTCCTCCCGCCGTAAGGCGTTTAGAGCAGACGGTGTAGGCCCTGAAGCGTCAGACACCCTCTCTAGGACCGGTCGCCAATAGGCTTCCAAATCTTCGAGAGAGTGCCGGACGCTCCTGTGCACGCCATCGATCACCTCGGCTGCTGCTCGACTGCGACATTTTCGAAATAGTTCTTGTACCCTGGCGTACTCTAATCTCCTCCGCCTTCGGCTCGACATCCCTGCCAGTGCAGTGTCGGCCCGAGTCACGTTCGATATGCGGTGCCGCCTCGCACTACGGGAACCCAGGCCGTGTCGCGACCTCCTCACCGCGGCCCTCTCAAGAAGATCCGCGACAATTTGGTCTGCACACGTGTTATCTGGGACACAACCTAAGTGCGGTGATGGGTCATCAGCGACAGGCAGTGCGTCTTCAGCTGGCAGAGGCTGGACCGGCATCTCGACACTCTCGGATTCCGGCCGCGTCGAACCCCTGCTCTCAGGCGCTTGGCTGCTCATTGGTGGGGATCTGTACTCATCCCGGCACGCTTGTACCAGGAGTTTATATTCCCCACAGCGCCTTTTTCCCTTGATAGCCTCTAGGGTCCGCTCGTACCCCGACAGGCTATTGAGCAGGTCTACATTCGTGCAACGACCGGTCTCCTCAAGTAGTCGCACCTCTGTACGCGCCATCAATGCCAGTTCCTCATCGCGCCACCTGCGCTTCACCATATTAGGAGCGGCCTCCGCATTTGCTACTTCGGGGTGGGCCCTACACTTGTGGACCCCCAACCCCGTTTTGGTGGTGAACGCACGCTCACACACCGGACACGTCCATTCAATGACCGCAGAAACTGTGGCCGGAGCCCCAGTTTAAGTGGCCGAAGATTGGGCCAAGCTCCCCGTCTCCTGTGGGAGGCCAGGGTGGCAAAATAATTATTTTCTCTTATTTCGTCCATTGCTTGTTTGTTGCCCAATGTGGCCGGGGTGCAAGCCCAGCCACCTGGTTCGCCTACCGCATCTCGTAATTGTCCCGACCGAAGTCAGCGGTTCGACTTGGCAGCTAATTGGCACCCGATGGGACTATTCGGGAATCTCACCCGAACCTCGCCCGGATTACGCCCCAAGATATAGGACGCTGCGCATACTAGACGAATCTAGCAAACCCGGTTCACAAGCCTGACTATAGTCTCCCGCACGACTGCCAACAACACGACGAAAAGCCGCGAAGAGACAACCGAACGGGAGACTATAGTGGAAACGCGCTGGGCCTCGCAGGATTAGGAATGTGCCAACGAGGCGGTCACCCCGCAACAGCCGCCTCCGGGGCATACTAATTTAGGCACGTCCCCCCCTCCCGTGTTAGTTATAAGCGGCGGCGCCACGTGCAGGCCTCGGGTAGGCGTTGAGTCTGCGTGTCTGGAAAGGGTCACCCAGGCACACAAACCCCATTTGCTAACTCGACAAAGATCGTGTATAATGGTGACTGAAAAATGGCTGGCGGTTTCCCAGCCACCACACTTTGCTCTGTCGAGAGAGGAGTACCCACTATCTCCTCCCGTTAGGGCTGGGACGCAAGCAGGCGACCCCGCTGCGCCCCGTTAAGAGGCTATTAGAACCTCAGCGATCGGCATTATCGGTCTTGCCACGCGCACCACGGCGCCAAGGATCCACCTCAGAGAGTCATAGTTACTCCCGCCAAAAAAAGAAAAACAGCACAGGCACTGCTTATCACAAATTATAAAGTTGCATGTACAAGACTGCTTATTTCTAAACTTATTTTTATTCTAAAATTTTGCGAACTTAGTTTTATACTTTTGGGGTTTGGATTTACCCCACCTCCCACGTCCGCAATTAACTCAATGACATTTATTTACACCTGAAATATTTTTGAGGTTATAATAGCATTAGTGATATATTTATTGCTACATAAGCTCTATGTCAAAAGTAACATTTCGGTAATTCACATATTAGGACATAGAAAATATCCAAAAATTGTAAGGAAAGAAATAAAACGTTTGTCGGTATTTATCTTCAACGTAGTGCTCGGACTTCAGTCTTAACTACTGTCCGTATACTACAGATGACGAGCGAAACCAAATCATGGGAATGACGGGATGCGAAGAGGAGCTAGCTTACTAAAAACAACTGGGTTCCGAATTACCCAGCCACAATCACCCCTCTCTACCCTAATTACGTTTTGGGATTATTCAAAACCGATTCAAAGCTTCAAAATTGTGAAACAGGGCTTATAATGTCTTATTACGGGCTTGGATTATTTAAAAGATTAATGATGATTCAGATTTTAACAAACTTTATTTAACGTTAACTTCGTAACTAAGAATTTGATGCAAAGCAATGTTTGTCAACTAATAATGTACCTTAAAACGATATTTATATTATAGATACTAGGTTTCATAAACTATTGTTAATTTTTATGAGGTTTTGTTTAATTTTATATTTATTTATTAAACCCAACACTTTCTTGGGATCCAAAATATGGTACCAAAGATTATGGTTCTTCACTTAAGTTTTCAAAAAAGATTCCACTTTTCGATATAGTTCCGGTTAATCGGGTTCAAAATTGGTTGTTGGTTTAAATGATTTTCATACCAGTAATACTATGAATGAAACGCTTAGATTTTTCATACTACGCAACTTATTTTTTTTTCTTTTTTAAGAAAGGTTACCCCCACACTAGGATTTTCTCCTGTATCGTGGAGGTAGTTTACAAACATAAATTGCACAAGGACAAACATCCAGACCTGGAACAATTACTTGTAGGCCATACAAATACTTGTTCCGTGCGGGATTCGAACCCGCGGCCCCCAGCGCAACAGCTCATTGCTAAGCCACTGCGCCACGGAGCCGTTTTGATGCGGTTTTCATCAGTAGATAAAATGATTTAAGAGGAAGGTTTATATTATTGTAGAGAAAAGACGAGAATCTATATATAAAAATCTATTACTGTCCGTTAATCTCGCTAAAACTCAAAAACGGCTTGACCGATTTTGATGAAATCTTTTGTGTGTATTTGTATGGGTCTCTAATGGGTAAAGATTCATTTGGAACCGATAGGCAGCGCTGTTGTGAAGATCCAAATCACCCGTGCCAAGCCGGGGCGGATCACTAGAAACGCAGTCTACCTGAAAGTAATCTAATTCTTTTTTATTTTCAAAGAAGATGAAAAAGAAACAGTCCACCTGATGCTAAATAGGTACTGTGGACATGTGCCTACAAATAGATTTGTAGTGTACATACAATTTTGAACTACTTAGATTGTCTCATCTCCTGTTTATGTTTCCCTCTTTCACCTCTTACAACACCCACGAGAAGATAATAATGAATTGTCTTACACATGTCAATTATTAGCTTCTTGGCTCTGCCTCAACTACAAGTGTTATTTGTACATGTTACACGTTATTTATACCCTGCGCTCGATGGTGAAAAAAAAACATAATGAGTAAATCTGCAAATTAGAAATGGAGCGCAGTGTTAGTTCACAGGTTAGTTCGCTTGACTGAAATTTCGCTTAGCGAAGAATCAGAGTCCTATCTCCAGCAGCACCACTGAAGTGTTAATTGCAATATTAAGTGCTCATTTACCACCTGTGGCTGTAAAGGTCAACATTGCGAAGTAACTAACATATTTTTACTTTCACCAGCTTAATTCTAGGAAATCTTTATTTTAGGAAAACTTACAGACTAATATCTTTATAAAGTTACAAATTGGTAATAAAAATTGCTGATTCCCCACATATTACTGTCATCCGACTTAGGGTGGATTCGACCAAATATCATGTTACTCCAGAGTAGCTAACCCTAGAATAATTTTACTCTTTGCTCTTAAACTGCGTTTGCGTTTTTCCAACACAAACGTAGAGTAGCTAATACTGGGTATTGTAACTCTACGAGTTAGTGAATGAAAAATGAATGAACATGTAAGCCAGCTAAAATCGAAATACAATTGTTTACATAGCCCAAGGCAAGATTTTCTGCCCACTTAGTTTTGCCGGATTATAATAGTATCAACTGTCACTGAACACTAGAATATTAACACCAGTTGAGTTGTCAGTTGATTATTCTTGTAATCTTATTATCTTTGGAACTAGTAGAAAAACATTTTCGTGTCATTGAAAATAAAAATAAAACAGACGGGGTTACAATGAAGCAAAATTTGGCAGAATCTTCGATCATATTTCGTAAACGTTGCATTATTTTAAAAAATAATCCCTACAAATATCACAAAAATACAAGCAATTATAAATGCACAACGATCAAATATCCTACTTTTTCAACAAAGGATATGAAAAGCTGTTAAAATGTAGCGGCCGCCATTAAAATACTCTGGGATAACTTGTTTACTCCATGAATTTTGGCGGTATAGCAATTTACTCTCGGATAGACAGTTATACCTGGGTTATGATTTGGTAAAACGGAAGTTCTCTAACTCGAGAGTAATTAATGGGTTTATTCTCAGGATAAGACTTATACTAAGTTTGGTCGAATCCACCCTTAATGCAAATTTAAAGTACTCCAGGGATTGCTTAAACTACTCACAAAAATAATACAGAAATCTCAGTTTTTGTACATTTTCAAACTAGAAGAAAATAGGTCAATATCTAATACAAATGAAAGCATAATAAATTCCATTGCGCTAAGAAGAAAGAAAGAATTTAAGTGGGACGATGAATACGTGCTAAAATACTCACTCGTCTCCACCTTTTTTTTTGTAGGGAATTCCTCGATCTGGCTCTAATGATATTCCACCTATGACACGTATGGTACGAAGACCGAAGCACCCTAATCGTGTAGGGGAAACGTCTGTATTATGATTTTTTCTTTATAAGTCATCATTACAGCCTTTCATAAGTCCACTGCTGAACATAGGCCTCCCTCAAGGAATGCCACAAAGCACGGTCCTGAACCACCTCCATCCATCGACTTCCTGCATGTCTTACCAGGCCGGCACTCCATCTCGTGGGGGGTCGCCCTACACTTACCGGTACCAGGCTGCCACTCAAGAACCTTTCTTCCCCATCGGTTCTTCGAGCTATATGGTCGGCCCACTGCCACTTCAGCTTACTAATCCGTTGGGCTATTTCGGTTACCCTGGTTCTACTTCGGATATCCTCATTCCTAAGTTTATCACGCAGAGAAACTCCGAGCATAGCCCTCTCCATAGAAATTTGAGAAATATTTCACTGATATTCCTATCTTGACAACCGAGTCATTGAATACTTCTCCAACTGTCGCCGAGTCATTACTCAAACAGAATGTTAACACCTGTTTAAAAGAATTTAGATTTGAAAAAGTATTATCGCAAGATGTTGTAAAATACTTCAAAACCATTGATGTAAAGAAGACCGCAGATTTGTGGGGGATTTCCGTTACAGTTATTGCGTCCATAATAGATTTAATTGCACCTCATCTTGCTATTATTTTTAATACTTGTATCGATTCTGGTGTGTTTCCTGATTTAATGAAGTATAGTAAAGTAATACCTTTATTTAAATCTGGTAGTACATTGGACCCCGCTAATTTTAGACCTATTTCTGTACTACCAACTCTCAGTAAAATTTTTGAAAAAATAATTTTGGATCAATTGTTAACTTTTTTTAATACAAATAAATTACTTCATAAAAACCAATTTGGTTTTACAAGGGGTCGCTCGACGTCTGACGCCGGTGTTGAGCTTCTGAAATATATGTTTAATGCCTGGGAGAATTCACAAGATGCCTTAGGTATTTTCTGTGATCTTTCCAAGGCTTTCAATTGTGTTCATCATGAGACATTAATCAGGAAACTACAACATTACGGTGTAAAAAATTTAGCGCTTAGACTTATTACTTCATATTTAAGTAACAGAATTCAAAAAGTAGTGATTAATGGTAAAGGTTCCTCCGGATCGGTAGTATCAATGGGCGTTCCTCAGGGCTCGATTCTTGGCCCATTCCTGTTTTTAATCTATATTAATGACTTACCTTATCTTGTAGGGGACAATCACGATATAGTATTATTTGCTGACGATACCTTTTTGATTTTCAAACTCAAACGACAGTTAATTAGTTATGACGATGTAAATAATGCTCTATCGAAATTGGTACATTGGTTTAACGCCAACAATATGCTCTTAAACGGCAATAAGACAAAGTGTATTAAATTTACAATACCTAATGTAAAACATTCGAATACCAATGTGCTGTTAAATGGGGAGGAGTTGAGTCTTGTGGATACCACTGTTTTTCTTGGTATTACTATTGACGCGAAACTTCAATGGGGCCCCCATATATCTAAATTAGCAAGCAGACTTAGTTCTGCAGCATATGCTGTAAGAAAGATTAGAAGTCTCACAGATGTTGAGACAGCTAGATTAGTGTATTTTAGTTACTTTCATAGCGTAATGTCTTACGGAATTTTGCTATGGGGTAATGCAACTGATATTGAAGCTATATTTGTTTTGCAAAAGAGAGCCGTACGGGCGATTTATAACCTAAATTGTAAAGAGTCCCTCAGAGAAAAATTTAAAGAAATAAACATATTAACTTTTGCATCGCAATATTATATTTATGAGAATGTAATGTATGTGCATAAAGACATAAATAGCTTTAATAAGAATAAGGATATGCATACTTTAAATACTAGGAACAAACATAAGCTTGTAATGCCTGTTACTAGACTCCACAGAATCAGTAATTCATTTATGGGGCAATGTATACGTTTTTACAACAAAATCCCAGAACATATTCAAAGTTTGTCAATAAACAAGTTTAAAAGTTTTATTAAAGAAAAACTGTACAAGAAGGGTTATTATAATATCAAGGAATACATGAATGAAAATAACCCCTGGGAATAGGGTGATCGCCACCATGCTGGTTCTATGAAAATATCATTTAAAAATTGTATAAACAAAATTATTGTTAAGTGAAATTATGTTTAAAAAAAAAGTCCCGCTGGGTTTCTTGCTGGTTCTTCCCAGGACTGAGGTATTTTCCGAACCAGTGGTAAATAAAAAATTACTTTCAATAAGTATTATGTAATAATCAACATTGAATAAAAAATTATTCTATTCTATTCTATTCTATTCTATAGCTCGCTGAGCGACCTTGAGCTTCCTCATACGGTCAGCAGTGAAAGACCACATCTCAGTTCCATAGGTCATCACTGGCAACACGCACTGGTTGTACAGTCTCGTTTCCAAGTTTTGAGGTATTCCTGACGAGAAGATGTGTCGTAGCTTCCCGAACGCTAGCCGAGTTGAATCCGTCGATTGACCTCTCAGTCGAAGTTGGACTTACCTAGTCGGACTATTTGTCCCAGGTAAACATACTCGTCAACAACTTCGAGCTTAGTGCTCCCAACAACTACCGGCATAGGTGTGATATGGACATTAAACATAATCTTTGTTTTGTCCATGTTCATCTTAAGACCTATCCGTTGGGAGACACTATTGAGGTCATTGAACATAGTGCTTAGGTCCTCCAGCGATTCTGCCATAAGGACTATATCGTCGGCAAATCGAAGGTGAGTGATGTACTCGCCATTGATGTTAATACCGTATCCTTTCCAGTCCAGAAGTTTGAAAATATCTTCCAATGCAGCGGTGAAGAGTTTCGGGGATATAACGTCACCCTGTTTTACACCTCTCTGCAATTGGATAGGTTTCGTACTCTGATTCTGTACTCGGATAGCCATCGTAGTCCTACTGTACAAGCACTTCAGCACTTCGGTATACCGACAGTCGACTTGGCACTGCTGAAGAGACTGCAGCACCGCCCAAATTTCGACGGAATCAAAGGCTTTCTCATAGTCCACATAAGCCAGGCATAGTGGCAAATTGTACTCCTCGGACTTCTGTACAACTTGCCGAGGGGTATGTATGGTGCTAAAGTTCTTTCGGAAACCGGCTTGTTCGGGAGGCTGGAAGTCGCCAAGTCTGCGAGCGAGACGATTCGTAATGACTCTTGAAAACAGCACGTAGACGCGGCTCAGAAGGGAAATCGGTCTGTAGTTCTTCAAGAGAGCATTGTCACCTTTCTTGAAGAACAAGACCACCGCACTTCTGCTCCACGTCTCCGGTGTAATGCCACCATGGAGGACGGAATTAAAGAGCCTCTGAAGGACTTCAAGTACCAGTTTTCCACCCGCTTTCAGAAGCTCCGCTGTAATTAATTCCATCCTCGCCTGGGGCCTTGCCGTTTTTAAGGTGCTGGAAAGCCATTCTAATCTCGCTCAGACTGACGTCCGGGATATCATCGGAATAGTGTCGGATAAGACTCGCTCTTGGTTCGTTACTCACACTTGCGTGTGGCTCCAAAGATGACGTGTACAGCTGCCCATACAACCTCTCAATCTCACTCAAAATCTCAGATGCCCCGGAAATGATGCTGCCACACTCGGTCTTCAGCTTTAACAGTTGGCTCTTTCTGGCAGACAGATCTCTGGCAAAGACTTTGGAGCCTTGGTTCCGCTCGATCGCTTCTTCAATACAAGCTGTATTGAAGTTGCGTAAGTCCCGCCGCATGCATTTGGAGATCTGTCTGTTCAGTTGCCTGTCTGCTGTCAAATCTGTTGAAGAATGTAGCTTCATCCCGTCTAACACGTCTAACAGCCATGAGATTAAGAGTGTGATCGGAGAGTTTTTGTGTTCTTTTGCGGCGGGTCTTGCAGAACTTAGCTCCGACAGCATGCACAGTTTCCACGAGTTTGTCATTCATATCGTCCACTTAATTGCAGTTTTCTAGGCACTGAAAACGGTTTTGTAACTCGAGCTGAAAGGTTTCAGGACTTTGGAACAGAACACGAGGGGGACGGAGCGTTATCTTCATCAGACGAGACCTCTCCAACTTAACGTTTAGGTTCAGTGTGCCTCTAACCATTCGGTGATCGCTACCAGTTTTCACCCTCGCGGTCACGGAGACATCACTGAACAGTCGTCGTCTGGTCGTCATAATGAAGTCAATCTCATTTTTGTCGAACCGTCGGGGCTCGACAAGGTCCACTTCCTGTGGGGCCGCTTCTGGAAGAACGAGTTCATCATAAAGAGTTCCTCTTTCTCCATGAAGTCGGCCAGCTGCTGGCCCCTTGGGTTCCGTTGCCCTATTCCAAATTTCCCTACTTTCAGCTCACCGTTTTCTCTTGTGCCTAGTTTTGCATTGAAGTCTCCCATTAACACCGTATATTGGGTTTTGGAGGAATGCATGGCTCTAGAGATATCCTCATACATTTCCTCCACCTCCTCATCGGGGTGTGCCGAGGTTGGTGCTTAAACGTGTATGACCTTCAGCGAATACCGTTTGGTGATTCTGAGTATAAGGTACGCAACTCTCGTCGACACACTCCCGGTCTTTACAACGTTGTTAACGAGAGACTTGTGGACGACAAACCCGACACCTCCTTGGGACAGATGGTCGCCCTCCCGGTGATAGAACAAGTTGCCGGTTTCGAGGATTACCGTGTCCTCCCCCTCTCTTCGGACTTCGGATAATCCCATAATATGCCAGCGTAACTTGTCTATCTCTTCTTCCAGCTCCACGATCTTCTCGTCAGTCCTCAGGGTGCGTGCGTTGTACGTTGCCAGGTCGAGTCGTTTAAGGTGGCAACCGAACCTCCACCAGAGATTCTTAGCACCCCCTGCCCCGCCGTTACCATGGTTGACACCGTAGCCAGTAATAGCGGACCGTCGGGGACTGGGGGCCGTCTCCTTGTTACTCTCTTCATATGGGGGTATTTGCCATTTCTTTATAAGTTTATTTAGGGAAAACACCAATACTTCCCCCTCCCCCAGCAGACCGTACGCCGATTGGCGCCTTACCATATCAACACTCCTTTTCCCTTGAGACTCTAATCGTACCTCCGATCATTACAATCCACGTAGCGATCTAAAAAAATACTTTGGTAGGTTTTGCTTTTGTGTAATCTTTGCTAGATTTAGTAGCCCCGCACTGGATACTGACTCTGACCAACCATTAATGTCTCATAATTAGAGGAGGCTTTTGTCCAGCTATGAAATGTTCATATGTTTTAGTTTAGTTTTTTGGTAAAGGCAAAAATGAAAAATATGTTATTTATAATGTATTTTTGCAATATTATTATCATTTATGCTTGTATTACTTACAACTTATTTTAGACAAAATAGACCACAGATGCGCTGCTACCCTGGATGACTCAGATGGCGTGCCTGTAATGCTACTGGTTCTCTTACTCTTCAGTTCAAAACAAAACAGTGCAGGGACTGGTTGCTTGACCACAAATATAAGTAAGAAGCGTGTACCAACCGCAACGACGCTAGACAGAAAACGACTATCATCTATTTAATCAAACCTTTGTACAAAGGGTTCGTCAAATTCAAACCAATTCTTTACCCCTTTAGTTATCGTCACCGAATACAGAAACTCAATTGAAACTCGCTGTAGCGCATGAAATTTTAATTACACGCCAAGATGAAAATATTCAAATTACCTCGGGATCCAAAGCAGGGGAACTTTTGAGCAAAATTAATTCCGAATGCATGCGGAATCGATTTATTTTTATCTTTATAAATGTCTAAACTACGAGTATTGCGTTAACTAGTTATATTGTTTAATTTTATATATAGTCATTACCTTTTTACTTTTTAGCTTTATTATATAATACCTAGTCATTACCTTTTTCGTTTTTTAAATTCATTTTAATTCAATTTGAATATAATTTTAATATATTCTGGTAATATGTTAAAAGTATATCCAAATTGATTGATATAATATCCTACTATAATATTACAAACGTAAAAGTTTGTGAGGATGTATGGATGTTTGTTAATCTTTCACGCAAAAACTACTAGATTATATTTAATTAAAATTTACAATAAATTACAATAAATTAATTATTTATAAGAACTATATTAAATTAATTTTTATATATAATATTAATTACAATAAATTTACAGTAAATTGACCAAAATATAACGATAGAAAAAAATCTGTCATCTGCGAGCCATTTTGGCGTGCCGTGCAAAAACTGTAATATAATGTATGGTGGAATTGTTTCTTCTAAATAGTTCTACAAAAAAGTCCGCGGCAGTATATATTTATATTTTATGTGTAAGCCTTTATTACCAAAATAGTGAACCATCAATACAACTGTCTGAACACGCATCACACAAAAACCTGTGAACCGATTTGGATGGGACTTTGATAGGCAGATAGCTGATGAACAGCTAGTATATATATATATATATATATATATATATATATATATATATATATATATATACTATAAATATATATATACTATAAATATATAATATAGTTAGACAAACTAAAAATATTTTGATAGAGATAGTGTCATTAAATAGTGGCTTAAATAAATATAATAAATTCCTTGGTTACTCCTGTTTCATAAAAAAAGTTTAATATTAGCAAATAAAAAACGCATTTACCTACCAAAATTAAAATTAATAAAAAATAGAAACTGTTTATTTATATATGGTTTCCGTCATCAATGTTTAATGTCCCGCACGGTTGGCTTAGCTCAGCCCTATAATAATTACGCACACATACAAAACGTTTGCAGACAGGCGCATTTGTAGGGGTAGTAGGTAATTAAATCAGTTCGTTTTTTAGAGTGTCGGGGTGTGCCTTGTGAGCTATGTTCAACAGTTGAATTGCAAAGGCTATAGCGATGAATGGGCATATTAAGTTTGTTTTTTTTTTTAGGTAGACTTTTTATCGCAACCCACGTTCGGCGATTGGATTGGTGTTTGCAGTACCTACTAGACGCCTCATACTTTCTACTTTGCTCTCTTTATTCGATTGGGGCATTTGTATATGATATATACGAAATATTTATATATAGCCAGCATAAATTGGAATTCACGACATTTTCCTGCAATTTTTCATAATCAACTATGTAAACATGTAACGTATTAGTATATACATACGTGGGTGGTCTGAAAAGTTTCCGACCTAACAAAGATATAAGGACATTTTTTCTTAAAATTTATATTAATTTTTCTACATAGTCTCCTTGTAATCTTGTTCTCTCACTTTTCCCAGTGATGCTCCCATCTCTCTAACCCGTCCAAATAATACTCGGCGTTTTTCTCTGCAAAATAATTGTTCACGAAGGTGATTGCCTCCTCATTTGACCAAAATCTTTGTCCTCCAAGCGCAATATTTAGATGGAAGGGAACAAAAAGAAGTCGCTTGGGGCTAGATCTGGTAAGGCGGATGGTCAAACAGTTCAAGTAATTCGTGGATTTTCGCCATGGCAACCGCTGAGGTGTGAGACGACGGCGTCATGATAAAACAAGATTTTCTTTTCCTACAAATGTGGCCGAGTTCCCGCAATTTTTCGAGGTATGCTCCTGTAATGGTTTTTCCTTTCTGAAGATAATCGATTAAGATAACTCCATGACTATCCCAAGAAACATTTGTTCAACTCATCTTTGATTTGCGTAGGCGTACTTTCACTCACATCGACTCAATCAAACGACTGTTAAATAACAACAACGCGTCCAAAATGGCTGAAATTTTCACAGACTTAGAATATACTGGCGCATAAATCGACATAGTGTGCAAGGGAGAAGAAAATTCCTTATGGCAAAAATGTAAGATAGAAAAGCATACCAAATCTCATGACTCTATAACCGATTTTGAATAACAGGTCGGCATAAGTCGGCACGCAAAAAATAAGCTCCTAGATATTTTGTAATTTTTTAGAGTGTAATAGTGGTTAGTTTTAGTAAGTAACTTTTTTACAAAATGGTTGCATATTCTGTGAGTGATTGTGGTGTTAATAATAGAAACAATTCGGATAATTGCATATTTCACAGGTAAATTCTCAAGACGTCGTCAATGTTATGGCGAGTTTATTTTTGGATAAAATTTATGTTATATACTATTTAAAGTATAGAATGTATTCAATTACATCACATCGTTGATTGTTAACCAAATTCATGCAAAATAATTTGGTAAATACATTTTTGTACATAATATTTTACATGTCCGCTAGGTATTGACTCAAATATGTATTTCTAAATTAATGTCGATATTTATCTTGGATGTTTATATTGAATCGATAGACGTGGGCAACAACAAGAAAATACATCCTCGGTTTGCGTTCTAGAAGTGTAATTTTGTTTCGCCGTTTGTCAGATTCCCTCAGGATTTTATATAATTAGAAAAAATGATAATGTTCCTGCAGAACAAATTTCGGTCACGACGGCCAGGCATCAGAGACTTGCCATCGGCGCAGAACAAGATTATAGTACCCAAGTGTATGCGCAAGCACAGATGCACTCTCTATTCCCTCACTGTCATAGCCCGATGGGACGGTAAACCGATATGACCGGAGAGAAATCAGGCGCAGTTCAAATGACTTTACGTACTTTCCAAGGCACCAGGACGAACTCCGCCAACTTTCTCACTTCGGGCAGCTATTGAGAATTTCTTGACGGAAAAAGTCAATAACAGATATTTTGGCCTGATCCAGGGTTTGAACCCGGGACCTCATGATTAGTAGTCGCATTTAAAACCACTAGACCAATGAGGTAGTCATGCGAATAAGGCACAAATACGTTGTCACTTCCGAGTACTAAGATGGAATGCCTTATACCCTGTAATATATACTGTCTCTCTCCCTTCAGACCGCAACATAACAGTGTAATAACTGTTATTTGGCGTTAGAAATAGGTGGTACTCAGATTCTTTCTGTCTTTTCTTCGTTCCTAGGCAAGAAAAGAGTAAACCTGGTATAAATAAATAAATATACCTGGTAGAGCCATGCTGCACCTATAGCTATGCTTGACCGAGAAAAGACTACGCTCTCACAGAATACCAGCGTAAAATAGCAGCTTAACGCTGCTGTGTTTCGTAGGTACGATGAGTGTAGAGAACCGGAGACCCTTTTTACTGGAAAAGAGGCATTCCATCTTAGTCCTCATGGTTGGGTAGACAACATATCTGCATTTTGATTATTTATCGGCGATAGATGTAGATGTCTATGGGTCACTTTAAAGCAGTGAATGTAGTTTATTGTGCAAAAATAAATTATCCATTCTTCTACTTTGAAACTCATTAGGATTTACGCATTCTTATAAATAAAATTGATGTTGATTGTGTCTTCTTATATTGAAATAACTGCCTCCTATTAACCTCAGGGGTCATTTGAACGATATTAAGACATAAGCAACCATTTTTGAAATGTTTGTCCGTCTGTCTGCCTGTGTGACTGTCTGTGTGTCCGCTTGTTTAAATTTTCGGAATGACCGCACCTATTGTGATGATACTTTACGAACAAATAGAGAACAATGTCAGAAAGGATATAGGCTATATTTTATTTGAAAAACTAGAAGATATTTTTTTGTTGTTGAATAAACTTAAAATTCATAAAAGGTATTTTTAAATAGTAACTTATGGAAGAAAAATAGTCTACTTATGACTTTCTTACCGCTTTTTCTCACAAGGTCTCCTTGGAGGGACTTGTTGCAGCGATGACATAGCATTACAATTTCAACAGGTGCTTTATAAATGTAATCAATTTTGAACAAAAATATTTGAATTTGACATAAATCTCATCGTTTTCATTTAAAAATTTGAACTGAATTGCCGCCATGATATTAAATAATTTAAAATTATAAATTTTGTACAACCGACTACAATATAAATTATTAAGAATAACTCAAAAACTATTGGTCAAACCCTGATTTATATGGGACCACATGAGAAGCACCAGCTTTCAAATAAAAAGAATCATCGAAATCGGTTCACCCAGGAAAAAGTTATGAGGTATCACAGATAAAAGAAAACTTACAGTCGAATTGAGTACTTCCTCCTTTCTGAAGTTGGTAGAAATAAATAGGATGAGTAGGCTCTGCCTACCTACTAGAAAAAGTCACTAATTATAAATTTGGTAAAAAAAATCTACAGAATCGATTTTAATGAAAACTTAATCAAATATTCATAATGCAAAAATCGTCGAATGAATTTAATTCTGAAAGGGTGTCATTATTTCTAATAGAGATATATGCGAGTTGAAAAAGTTCAGTAAGGTACGAACGTGCACATACATATTTTATAAACAGGGAAATCGAACAGGAAACTATGGATGGAGGGATATTAAGCTAATTACAAAATTTAGACTTTTAAATATCGGAGTCATTAATGTGGTCAGAAAACATAAAATGGCATATTATAGCAACATGTATGTATGGTATGTGGATCTACCAGGCGCGGTCGCAGCCTGAAATTTTGGAGGGGGTCACTAAAATAAAATATGTTGAGTAAATCAGACTTTATTGCACAATACACAATTTTATAGCACACATTATAAAACAAATGTAGGTCTTCTATTTTTATTGGCCAATCAGGTAGGAATAAATAAAAGAGCTAAACCTGTCAGACTCTCTTCTAATATGTTTACTCTCAACCAAGATTTTACATGTCTTCTCGTAAAAAATGATCTCTCTAGCTTGTAGGAAGATTTGCCAGAATTTCAAAAAGAAGTCTTTTTTTTATAGGATAATGGTGACAAGCGAGCACACAGTTCAACTGATGGTAAGTCACAGAATACCAGCGTGAAGTAAAGGTTTACCTCTGCATTTCGCTTGGTGAGTGCTGGCCGAAGGTCCAATTCCCCCCCCCCCCCCCCGTCCCATCAACATGGTAGCGTAATTAAACGACTACCCCAGGAAGGTACCAGCACCTCTGGAGAATCCCTCGCTGAGCATCCACGACCAAGCTATTCCACTACTGAGCGTGGGTGCTCAGGCTGCCCCGAAAATTGGGGGGGGGGGGGATTGGATTTCCGCTCGCGACTAATATTGCTCGGGGCAAGCAGAACAATAAGACCAAGGCGACCTCTGTCATGTTATCCGTGAATTTTTGCAACATAAGTGGACTTCACTCCAACCTTAACGCTGTCCACTACCATCTAGAGACGGCGAAGCCAGCTTTGCTCTTTTTAACCGAGACTCAGGTGTCCTCTCCGGCTGATACTTCATATCTCTCCTACCCGGGGTACAAATTAGAACACTCTTTTTTGCTCCGGGCTGCAGTTTGCCTATACGTCAAAAAGGACATCTGTTTTCGACGCTTCAGTAGTCTTGAAGGTACGGATCTGTCCATCCTATGGCTGCGCGTAGACAGCGACGACCATCCCCGCGTCTACGGGTGCCTCTATAGGCCCCAGAGCGGTAATGTCGAAACAGACCGACTCATCGACCACGTCCAAATGGCTACAGATTCCTTGTTACAGCAGATCCCATCCGCAGAGATCGTGATTCTTGGCGATTTTAACGCCCACTACGCCTAATGGCTTTGTTCACGTTCAACCGATCATGCGGGGAGATCTGTTTATGATTAGATTTGGCATATGATCTTGCACAGCTACTTACTTCGCCTACGCGAATTCCAGACGTGGAGGATCATGCACCTTCTGCTGACCTCTCCGGACGGATATCAGGTTTCCGTCGACACTCCTTTAGGCTCATCGGATCATGTCTTGTCCGGAGTGTGGTGCCACTCACACTAACGTCGCGGTTGCATTCTGCAAGCTGCCGCCGTGTTTGACACTATAGGTCGGCTGATTGGGATAGGATGCGGTCTTTTCTTGCATCCTACCCTTGGGGGCGAGTTTGCTTCTCGCCGGAAGATCCCAGCGTTGTAGCTGATTTTGTCGCTGACGTGGTACTTAAGGGTATGGAACTTTTTGTTCCATCCTCTGTGGTTTCCATCGGAGGGAGATCCCAGCCATGGTTTGGTCGCTCTTGTAAAATAGCATCCCGCTATAATCAGGAGTGCTACCGGGCCTGGGCTGACGCATCGACGTTTCGGGATGTAAACATAATTCCGACTCCAGGTCTTTCAAAATAGTCATTGCCAAGGCATGGTCTGAACACATCGGCAGAATTGGCCAGAAGCTAGTTCACCTTCCTTCAGGAACCTGTGTATTCTGGTCTCTCGCTAAGGCTGTCCAAGGGAACTTCTGTCAGCCATCTCTTCCATCTCTGCACAGAGAGGACGACTCACTGGCCTTTGCCGCAAAGGAGAAAGCGGGTCTGTTAGGCTCTCTCTTTGCGTCCAACTCTAGATGACAGGGGGAACACACCGCCGATCACCCCGCGGTGTGAGTGCTCTATTCCGGATGTGCGGTTTACACAGCGCTCCGTTCGCAAAGTACTTTTCTCCCTGGACGTCAGCAAATCGAGTGGGCCTGTTGCAGTCCCTCTCATTGTGCTGAAGACGTGTGTGCTTCGGAGTTGACACCGATTTTAACGCGTCTTTTCCGGTACTCCTACTCCCAAAGACGTAGTCCCGAATTCATGGAAGACAGTTTTCGTCCACCCGATCCCTAAAAAAGGCGACCGTTTAGACCCGTCCAACTACAGGCCTACCGCCATCACCTCCTTGTTCTCGGTCGCGGTCCACGACTGTGTGTTTTACTTGGAGCTTTCTTGCTCGTACAACTTCTCTGTGGAATTTTTTACCACAAGCGATTTTTCCGGACCGATACGACTTAGGGACCTTCAAGAAAAGAGCTTACACTTTTCTAAAAGGCCAGCAACGCATCTGCAATTCCCCTGGTGTTGCGGTTGTTCATGGGTGGCGGTAGTCACTTACCATCGGGAGAGCCGCATGCTCGTTTGCCCCTCTTCTATACAAAAAAGTGGTTGCTATGGCCTATAGATATCTACCTGTATCCTCGTTTGCGAATTAAATGCAGATACATTGTCAGCCGTGAGGTCTAAACCAAACGAAACACAGCAGCATTAAGCTGATATTTTACGCTGGTATCTCTGAGAGCGTGGTCCTACCCGGTTGGAGCCGACCCAATCGTTCTACAAATATACTATTAATATAGCTGTAGCATGGCTCAACCACGTATAATTTTTATATTTATATTTTAGGTAGAGATCATCGTCATAAACTTCGATTGTAGAAACCACACACTTAGGAAATTTTGTATCAGTATTTTCTTTTAGCTCTCCTATCCACTTTATACTCTGTAACGAAAATGGCAGCAGGAACACTCAAGAAATGGGTGATGAATGAACTCATTATGATACTTTGTTTCCATTAAGAAGATCTTCTATATATTCAGATTTTGGGATAAAATGACTAATCTAAGCAGGTTTTTCCTATCCGCAGAAAGTCGGTCCTGTAAGTTAGTCATTATGCTATCTATCAGTGGAAAAATAAAGAGTCCTCTGAAAGTATTCCCGTTATTTCCTTAATAATTATCACGAAGAGTCTGTCAGTAGTTTTTAGACGATTTTGCAAATTGACGTGTACGATTCAGGGGGGGGGGAGGGGCGTCATGTCCCCTTCGGACCGCGCCTGGGATATACATTTTTGTAACTTTATTCTTCGAGTCGATGATCACCATCTTTGTTAGTGTATTTAAGAATACTTTCACAATAAAATTAATAGTAGGTAGTACTTATTATCTTTGCATTTCATTTCCCCAACATTACAAAAACACTAGTTGGCTGGGCTCTGGAGGAATAGGAGTCCGTCTCAAACAGCGGTGCATGTTCACTGCTATATATATATATATATATATATATATATATATATATATATATATATATAATATGTTCCGGGGTATAAATACCCCGGGATACAGCAGTTAGTTACAGCCTATATACGTCCCACTGCTGGGCAAAGGCCTCCTCTCATTTCTGAGAGGGTTTTAGGACAACGAAATGTCCGCAGCGTTGCCCCAATGCGCGTTGGCGAACTTCATATGTCTTCGAAATATTTTTTCTTATTTCTTCGACATGCAGGTTTCCTCAGGATGTTTTCCTTCACCGCCAAGCACGTGGTAAATCAGTACTTAGAATTGCAATTAACAATTCCATTGGTGCCAAATATGAATATATATATATATATATATATATATATATATATATATATATATATTCATATTTTTCATTATATTGGCCATTCCATCTTAGTACGCAAAGGTGACAACTCATCTTTAGCCTTCATTTCAAGTGCAGTAGGCACTCACCATCAGGTGGACTGAGATGAACTGTAAATTCGCTTGTTACTTTAATTTTATAAAAAGAAAACTCCATAAAGGGAAGTTAATATTATGTGGCTTGTGGCTGCATTCTAAGATTAGAGGATCTTAAAAAGCAGCCACAAGCCACAGAATCTTACTGCATCATCACAATATCACGTAGGATGCCGTAAAGCGATGTCACAATTAACTCGCCGCAATACGTATTCATTGACACAATTTGCGAACGAAGATATTAGATAATGAGATTAGATAGGAACGTGATTCGAATTAATAGACGCTGTATTGATATCGCCGTCGCAAACACTACAAATAATGCAATCAGTAAGTTATCAAATTAGATTTATAGTTGCGACAGATTCATTGATGTGCCGAAAGGTACCTTTAAAAATCTTCTAATTGCATTCACCCACTGCTGAACATAGGCCTCACCCTTCCATTAATTCCCCTAAATTAATATTCCTATGAAAGATAAATTGATCGTGATATTCTATACCTATGTATAGAATATCACGATCAATTTTTCTGTCACCATATATAAAAATTTATTTAATCATCTTTACTATAGTGTTTTAGTCCCTGAGCCGTGGCTATGAGGGGCTAAGCGCCCGCTGTAAATTTCAGAGCAACCCGGGTTGTATCCCCGCCGGAACCAATGAAATTGTTAATTGTAATTTTAAATACTGATTTATGACCTGCTATGGTGAAGCAAAAATCGTGTGGGTGTCCTTGCATATCTAAGAAATAAAAAAAAATATTTTGAAGATGGCAACATGCATTGGGGCAGAGCGGCGGACATTTCCTTGTTCTAAAACCCTCACAGAAATGAGAGGAGGCCTGTGCTCAGTAGTGGGACGTATATAGGCTATTACTTTACTTTACTTTACTGCATTTGTATGTCGTAAGCTTTTATATAATTCGAAAACTGGGTCGGTAATTTTATTGCCGTATCAACATTACAAAAGTTTTGAAAGTCATAGGTAACATTTTTGTTAATTTAACACTATTCTCAATTCTAACTCCTAGCAGTGTAGTGGACAACAGAATAATAAACCAATATAAACCAATAATAAACCGGTAAAATATTGACGCAACTTTTCAATCTAAAACAAAGAGAATCATCTATTAAACAAAATAAGTATATTGGCCGACACTACCACCCATAAGGCACAACAGTGTTTCCTTTATACCTTGCTTTGTTGGGGGACATTTTCGGGATTAATAATTTCAAAAGAAGTGACTTAAGTTTGTAAGAATTTACAGTCATAATTAACTCACCGCAATACGTATTCATTGACACAATTTGCGAACGAAGATATTAGACAATGAGATTAGATAGGAACGTGATTCGAATTAATAGACGCTGTATTGATATCGCCGTCGCAAACACTACAAATAATGCAATCAGTAAGTTATCAAATTAGATTTATAGTTGCGACAGATTCATTGATGTGCCGAAAGGTACCTTTAAAAATCTTCTAATTGCATTCACCCACTGCTGAACATAGGCCTCACCCTTCCATCAATTCCCCTAAATTAATATTCATAGGTATAGAATATCACCCATAAGGCACAACAGTGTTTCCTTTATACCTTGCTTTGTTGGGGGACATTTTCGGGATTAATAATTTCAAAAGAAGTGACTTAAGTTTGTAAGAATTTACATTGTCTTTCTTGAGAGTACAGAGAGTAAAAATGAGGAAATGGGAAAATGTAAAATAATGGACATACTTTTTATAATTTAATGTATATTTATGTCCTAATGACAGACGGAAGGTTCGCACAAACAAAATCACAGTTCTTTACAAGAATTAGCACAAGGCTCAGGCCTCGATTCACCTATATCCATCAACATCCTGCATGGTCGTCCCTTCATATTGTCGTGAGTTGCCCTACACTTGCTTGGTATATTTACTTGAAAATATTAAATTAAATTGTATATATACCTGTGTATATGAACCCAAAGATTTTAAGCTATTCAAAACACGAATCAAAGTTTACAATAACGCAAACTTAGAACTAAGAAACTATTTAACACAGTATAACAATACCCACGCACGAACAATAGAATAACAAATTATCGAAGGATTAATCTAAATGTTTATGGGCCTTCTCATATCTAAATCTTTAATATGAAACTAAATTTAGTGTAAATACAGTTAATGTGTAATATTTATAAATTAATGCTATGTTGCCATGATGTTTTTAGAATAGTAAATTATTGTTAAATCTGACTGCGATTATCTGTTATGAACCTATAAGCCGTGTATGTTATGTTCAAATACTAAAAAGTATTAATAACAAAAACTACGTGATATAAAAAAAGAACAGAAAATATGTTCTTTTTTTATTTTATATATTTATATAAGTACCTTTTAATTTCATAAAGTTTTGCCTAATGACAGTCCATAGTTGAAAAATACTTGAGATAAAAAAGGATCAGAAAACTATAGGTTTTAAGAGTAAGGGTAAGAGTTTAAAAGTAGAAACCGAATAATTTAATGTCGTTGAACCATGGTGCTAGCTGCACAATCTTATGATTGTAGCACGACTGGGTCGACTCGATTGGGGAAGCACCACGCTCTCATAAAATACCAACTTAATGATGCTGTGTTTCGTATAATAAGTAGAGAACCGAAAACCCTTTTTACTGGAAACGAGGCATTCCATCTTAGTCCTCATGGATGACACCACATCTGCATTTCAATGCAATCGATGGCGTCTATAGGCCACAGCGTTAACTTACCATCAGGTGGACAGTGTGCTCGTTTGTACTGCAAAAAAACGTCGCCACTGGAGACAAGAGGGCTGGTGCTTTTCTCACCAAAATGCTAGTATAACCATGCAACGAGGTAACACAGCCAGTTTTCTTGGCACTATACTGCGAAAAGACGATTGTTTGTTAATTTTAGCTTTAATTTTATTTTATTGTAATAATTGTTGTTTATATTGCTGTTGTGTTTCCTATGGTGATTGTAGACAGCCGGAGACCCTTGTTACTGAAATAAGGCACTTCATCTTAGTCCTTAGGAGTGACAACGCATTTGCATTTTAATTCTTAATCGAGAATATATGTGTCTATTGACCACAACATTAATTTATGATGAGGTGGACTGCGTGCTCGTTTGTCACCCTTAACCTATATATAAAAAAAAAAACTTTATATATGCTTCTGTATTTTTGACAATTTTAACAGAAGTATAAAGTTATTTTAATTATTATTCGGATTTTACCCAAAAATATTCTACGTTGTTTATTTATTTATTTATACTCTTTATTGCACAGAAAATACTACACAATACAGCAAACTTAAATTTATAAATGTATGTACAAGTAGGTGGCCTTATCGCTAAACAGCGATCTCTTCCAGGCAAACCTTGGCGAAGGAGATAATTTTCATTTAAATATATTATAAATGTGGATAAATAGTAGATTAACAAGTATATATTAATAGTACAAGATATATATAATATATAAGACAATGCAATAATCAAATACATAATATTATATTATATATACATATACACATAAATACACAAATACATATATACGTACATAGAATACATACATACATATTTATAAATAGTTTTGTAATACATTATAACTATTTATCATGTACACAAACCTCATCAAGAAAAGTAGATATGACAATAAAATATACTTAATAAGTGGAACACATATTTAAATAATAATCTTAAACCATTTTTTTGAAAGACAATGCTTTGGGCTTTCTTAATTGTTAAAGGAAGCGAGTTCCATAATTTGATTGCTTTGACACAAAAGGAGGAATGAAAAAAATTTTATGTAGAGAGCAGAAGATAGGATACTGTGAAAACTATCGTCACTACTGCCGCTTTCAGAGTAAGCTGTTATAAACGAATCATTATTTGAATTATTATCATTTAACAAGTCAGAAATCATAATAAGTCTAATCATAATAAGTTGTTATTCTGCCTAAGAGGTAAATATTTTCCTTGTACCCCACCAAACAGCAGTGTATTAAAGTTGGTAAAAATTACTTTGCCTACATCTGCTCAATAATATTAAATGATGTGTCTTACCTAGTTTGAAGAAAGTAATTACCTAGTTGAAAGTAATTTTAACCAACTTTAATATAATGGAATACCGCACCGTAACGCCTGATTCTATTAAATGTCAGTGTTGTTACCTGTGTGTCTCTGTAAAGGGAATAGAGAGCCAGTATAATATCATAATTCGAGGCATGACACTTTTAGTCCTCAGAGGTGACAAAACATTTCTAGCCTTGTTTGTTGTGTATCTTAATTTAGCTGCAGGTGTCCATGCAACTTACCATCAGGTGGACTACAAGTTCGTTTGTTACTTCAACAAAACCATAAATAAAATAGTAATAGTCGGAAAACCTAATAAACCTAGGTTTGGTAGTTCTTCGAGCATACCCGTAATCCCCATTAAAATTAGCACTTTCCCAGAATATAAATAAATATGCGTTATTTATATAACGCCACACAATAGCGTCATAACTGACCGATATTTGTTTGTATAGAATTAAAACCTTTTCCGCTTCAAGTGTTTATAATCTGGGCGTGATAGGAAAATGTCATGCATCGAGCCGCATTTTAGCTCTAAATAGAGTTTCAGTTTAGATAAAGTTTTAACATAATTTAAATTCTTTATATTTCGATAATCTTGAAGTCTTCTCGAAGATCTCGTATTTACGTCAGATATAAAATACTCATTCTAACGACTGAAAGCAGTATTGTCATCAACGGTTCGAGGCATTTAGGTAATACTGCGATTTTTGATCCGTCTCCCTAACGTAGCGAAAAATCATAAACATTTTATTTATATACGACTGAATTGAATTCATTGGCAACCATTGAACCTATCATTCTCATATTGAGGAATATTTAAAGTAAAAAAATATGTTTTTGGTTAATTTGTATGGAATAAAATACATATTACAAATACATACACCTTTGTCCCTGACCAATAAACTGTTTTGAGAGTTCACAATTTTTTGTTGTTTATTATTTATTCTATTATTACAGGGTTATATTCAAATGTTATGGTCAAAGGAGACGGGGATTTCTGGGTCCAATTGTAATAAGTTGAACATAATATAAACACTCTTGCCTATCACTCAAAGAGATAGGCAGCAGAGAGGCAAGAGTATGCCACTCGCTTTTGCGAACCACCGAAACATTATTTTCTTAATCTTGGTCACAGCAACTTTTTGCAAACCACTTTTTTATCTTATCACATAATTTCTCATCCTGACACTCAGAGACATACCATCCTTCTTAATGATCGCATTTCTACATCATTAATTCTACTCTCATGCTTCTTCTGCTACATCCAACCTTCAGATAAGGAACTAACAGAGCGTTGTGAATTGCTATACCTACATGCCTTTTTTGACACATTCTAACTTCCCACATTAGAGTGAAGAGCCCTATTTACTCTGTGTTCTGAATTCACTAGTCGTTCTTACATCAGTAATTTTGTCGTCATAAGTGACATCTCTACTATCCATCTACTCCACAGATCCATATATTACAGCCTATAAAAATCTACTGCTGAATATAGGCCTCCCATATAGATAGCCTAATAGGCGATTCACCCGCGTATAACACGCATCTGAGCCGCGCGACATGCCATGACACCTATTTCAAACATTTTAGAATGCAATGCGTGGAAGACTGGCAAAATTAATGGAGTACTTTTATCTATCGGCATATGTAACGTAGGAGTAAGAAGAAGTTAAATTTTATCCACTCTCCCTCCCCTTCCCAGATGAGCGTCATCTAAAGTAGTATAGTAACTTTCGTTCGTAATGATTAATATGCCACGCCTAATAACTAATTATTATTAATTTTCAATAATTTTTGTCACAAAATAAATTATTGTGGCTTATGTGTAAGAAATAGGTATATGGTATCGCGAAATTTTTTCAAATGGAGTAAAGATCTAGCCAGCACCAGTGCACGCGGATATATCATTTCGGGATCGCTTTTTCTTCTGAATTGTTTAACAAAAATCAATGTTTATTAAGGCTAGCTGAGAGGTGTAGCCTAATGCTAGATCCCCCCGAACGGGTCTTGATGTGGCGGGGAGGCTTAGTAGCCGAGGCTTGGTTACCGCGGTGAACAAAGAGGAAGCCACTTAGCTGGGCCGTGGTGTAGGGCCGGCCTGAGGTGGCCACTCCGAGTGTGCTTGACGTGGCCACTTCGGATGTATGTTGGTGGGCTGCAGCGAGAGAGGTGTCCTTTCCCCCTACATCTGCAGCCGAGGTGGAGAGGAGTGTTGGTATGGCGTTACGTAGGTAGAGTTAAAGACCGCAGAGAAGGCTCAGGAGGAAAAAAAAACAACAAACAAAAGCGTGTTTAATCAAACAAAAAAAAACAAAAAAACCTCTTCCACTTTATTTTCTTAGTATAGCTTGAGTTGTTATTAAGAAGGCGCTGCCGCCCATTTCTGTTTCAGTTTCCCCCTGGCGCCTCTCACGACACTCACGGGATGATAAGATGATATGGGATAGAGAATATTCTTACACCGCCACTAAACGTTTGCTAGTTATCATTAGTTTATTCTTAGTTTTAGCAGTTGAAAACCATTCCTAATATAGTTCAGCCAGCTGTTTATCAATAATTAAAAGTTAAGTTTTTAGTTTTGGATTAGTTATTTTGCTTTTGAAAGTTTTAATAAACTTTTTAAAGGCCTGAAATATTAAATCATCCGAATTCAAAGTTCAATATGCAGTGCTCGTAAATAAATCTAGAATATTCAACTGCAAACTTTGAAGTTTATTTGTAAAATAATTGTCATATATATGTGGAAGTTTTATGATATCGTCGGATGCTTGTTGTAAAAATAATGCACAAATGACATTTTGCATTATTTTTAGGACCTAAAAAGTTATTTTTTTTTGTTAAGAACAATTCTTTTTATTGTGACTTGGACTAAACCATAAAAACTGATGTCCAGACCGAATGCCATTGCGGTCAGCCTCTACGGAGACTAGCCGTCTATAGAGGACAGTATTATACTCGTAGTGCACGAGTGTATGCGCAAACACAGAAACACTTTATAGATCGATGAGACGGCAATCCGACACGACCGGAGATCGGGCGCATGACCAACGGATTTACGTGCTTTCCGAGGTGCGGGGGCGAAACACCGCCAACTTCCTGTATCTGGGCAGCTATTAAGAATTACTTGACAAAAAAACTCAATAAATGTTTTTGGCCCTACCCTGGACTACCAAGTTGTATATAGTTGGCCAAGTGGTCGTAAACGTGACAGCTGATTATGAGGTGTCGGGATCGAAACAAAATACCCAATTGGTTATTGTAATTGGGTACCATCGAAACATTTTTAATAAGAATTCGGTATAGTACGATATTTCTTTATACAATAGAAGTGGCAAAAGATCTTACAGACCACCTGATGCTAAGTGGCTCATGGACTAGGTCCATGGACACCTGCAACCGACATCAAATACTACTGCGTTCTCATTTCTAAGGGCTAAGATGGAATATCGCACGGCCTGTTATTATACTGATTCTCCATAATCTTCAGACAGGAACGCAGCAGTGCATACATTTCTATTTGGCGGCAGAAATACGTAAGAGAGTGGCACCTACCCAGACGAGCACAACAAATAGAGTCCCACCACCTAGTAACACGATAATATGACAATACGATATACGAGTACTCGTACAATACGACATTATGAGCACAGACAATTTACCTGTCACGATATTGGAATATAGTTGTGTGGTCGTTATTCACATCCCCACAACAGAAACTTATTCCAATTTGAAGTACCTACCAATATATTGGGACCACTTGAGTAATACAGTTGTAAATAGTTTATTCTAATTTTTTAATACGCTTGTAGCGGCGCTGTCGTCGCGCCTAACAAAGTTCCGAAGTTAAAGTAGCATATATAGAATAGCTCCGAACTACCAATTGAAGCTCTACCCGGGCAGAATACCTTGCCCGGCGGGAGATCTCCCCTTTTCCTTCCACCGGCTACAGTGGTGACCCCGACGTGAACACGCAACCAACAACCTTCGGAAACTACTATTTCAAACCTTCGTCATCATCCTCAAGTACACCATTCATTCGCTCCCGAGCAGGTATTGTCTGCAGTCTTCACATTCTGCAAAGCCATCTAGCTTCACAAAGGTTCATCGCAGCACTGGAATAATAATGCTTCCTGTTCCTTCAAGCTACTCTCTGCGCTACAGTGTTCGGCACGGCTCTGAGCCTTACTGCTCGCCTCTGCTTCACGGCACTCTTGCAGATTACTTGCCTTCTTCTTGACTCACCGCAGACTTACAAGGCAATTCCCTGGCACTTGCAAATTCGTCAACATTAAGACTGCACTATCGACCTCCGGTCTGAGCAGGTGGGTGATGTAGCGGCGCTGTCGTCGCGCCACAAGCGAAATACATCGAAGCCTAAATCGCACTAACAAAGTTCCGAAGTTAAAGTAGCATATATAGAATAGCTCCGAACTACCAATTGGAGCGTTGGCCGCTCCCCGGGCAGAACACCTTGCCCGGCGGGAGATCTCCCCTTTTCCTTCCACCGGCTACATGCTATAATAACGACAGTCGTCGGTTACGTCGTTGATAATCAAAAATATATATATTTTTTAATTTATTATGGCGATCCTAAGCCCGTTTAAAGCGTAAAAGGAAAATTGGAATCATAATTCGCTTCATGTAGTTATTATCTTGAGTAAGTAAGAAGCGTGTCACTAAGAAAGTAAACTTACTGTTTACTTTACTGTCTGCTAAAACTCGAGAAACGAAAACGTTGATTGGATTACATACACACGAGCGTGCATAAGAGTAGTTGTTGCCCAGAAATCACATTAACTTGTGATATTTCCAAATAAATGTAAAGTAAAACGCTGTATACTACAATATATACCACAAAATAAAACATATATAATAATATATAAACACTCACGCCTGTCACCCAAAGGGGTATGAAAAAAAAATAGGGACGTAAAATTACTAAAACCGCCCAGTTATAACTGGGAATTGCCGCCATTGTTAAATACCAAGCAAAAAATTAAAAATAAAATAAAATACACAGAAAGCGCAAGTTAAAATTAATATTACAACTAAGGTTGCGGGTTGCGATACTTCTGAAGTATAAAAAATTTAAGGCAACACATTCAAAATATACGGTCATTTTTTTCATATATTTTGACAATCGCAAACTAATTCTTCAAACATAGAATTATTGGCAAGAGTTAAGATCTAACAGCACAAGTAAACGAGAAAATCTAAAATCATTTAACGCGGCAGTATTTGCTGTCGCACGGATGGGCCGGCTCAAACCGGTGTGGTACCACGACCTCACATAATACCAGCGTGAAGTAGAGGTTCACCTCAGTGTTTCGCTTGGTGAGTGCAGGTGGCCGGAGGCCCTTTTTACTGGAAATGAGGCATTCCATCTTAGTCCTCGCGGGTGACAACGCATCTGCATTTTGATTCGCAAACGAGTATAGATGTAGATGTCTATGGGCCGCAGCGGCCACTTACCATCAGGTGGACTGTGTGCTCTTTTGTCACCCTTATCCTATAAAAAAAAATCATTAGTCTGTAATTATATCAAGCAAAAAATATATTATTTGCGATTACATACTTCATCATCATCATTATCATCATTACAGCCCTTCACAAGTCCACTGCTGAACATAGGCCTCCCCCAAGGAATGCCACAAAGCACGGTCCTGAGCCACCTGCATCCATCGACTTCCTGCATGGTGCATGTCTTACCAGGTCGTCACTCCATCTCGTGGGGGGTCGCCCTACACTTCGCCTACCGGTACGAGGCTGCCACTCAAGAACCTTTCTTCCCCATCGGTTGTCGGTTCTTCGAGCTATATGGCCGGCCCACTGCCACTTCAGCTTACTAATCCGTTGGGCTATATCGGTTACTCTGGTTCTACTGCGGATATACTCATTCCTAAGTTTATCACGCAGAGAAACTCCGAGCATAGCCCTCTCCATAGCTCGCTGAGCGACCTTGAGCTTCCTCATACGGCCAGCAGTGAAGGACCACGTCTCAGTTCCGTAAGTCATCACTGGCAACACGCACTGGTTGTACAATCTCGTTTTAAGGTTTTGAGGTATGTCTGACGAGAAGATGTGTCGTAGCTTCCCGAACGCTGCCCAGCCGAGTTGAATCCGTCGATTGACCTCTCGGTCGAAGTTGGACTTACCTAGTCGGACTATTTGTCCCAGGTAAACATACTCGTCAACAACTTCGAGCTTAGTGCTCCCAACAACTACCGGCAGAGGTGTGACATGGACATTAAACATGATCTTTGTTTTGTCCATGTTCATCCTAAGACCTATTCGTTGGGAGACACTATTGAGGTCATGAGCATGGCGCTTAGGTCCTCCAGCAATTCTGCCATAAGGACTATATCGTCGGCAAATCGAAGGTGAGTGATGTACTCACCATTGATGATAATACCGTATCCTTTCCTGTCCAGAAGCTTGAAAACGTCTTCCAATGCAGCGGTGAAGAGTTTCGGGGATATAACAGCACCCTGTCTTACACCTCTCTGCAATAGGATAGGTTTCGTACTCTGGTTCTGTACTCGGATAGCCATCGTAGCTCTACTGTACAAACACTTCAGCACTTCGATATACCGACAGTCAACTTGGCACCGCTGAAGGGACTGCAGCACCGCCCAAATTTCGACGGAATCAAAGGCTTTCTCATAGTCCACATACGCCAGACATAGTGGCAAATTGTACTCTTCGGACTTCTGTACAATTTGCCGAAGGGTATGTATGTGGTCTATGGTGCTAAAGCCCTTTCGGAAACCGGCTTGTTCGGGAGGCTGGAAGTCGTCATACATACTTACATTTGTAAAAAAATTGGTGACAAAATAAAATTATTAAAACCACTAAAGCCGTTGTTTAGCCTCTTGTATCTTTTAAAGAGGAATTTTATAACATTAGTTAGTAGACATACTGGTAGACATTCCGGTAGACATACTGGTAGACGTACCGGTAGACATACTGGTAGACGTACCGGTAGACATACTGGTAGACGTACCGGTAGACATACTGGTAGACGTACCGGTAGACATACTGGTAGACGTACCGGTAGACATACTGGTAGACGTAACGGTAGACATACTGGTAGACGTACCGGTAGATATACTGGTAGACATACCGGTAGACATACTGATAGACGTACTGATAGACGTACCGGTAGACATACTGGTAGACGTACCGGTAGACATACTGGTAGGCGTACCGGTACTCAGACACACTGGTAGACGTACCGGTAGGCATACTGGTAGACGTACCGGTAGACATACTGGTAGACGTACCGGTAGACATACTGGTAGACGTATCGGTAGACATACTGGTAGACGTACCGGTACTCAGACAAACTCATTACAAATGGTTATTCATGTCTTAATGACATGCAAATAACTCCCTTAGCTCAATATTAGGCAGTCATTTTGATATTACAAACAGACGTTTTAATGTTATATTTATACATATACATAGCATTAAGCATTTACTTTTTCATTCAAGGCGGTGTAAGGTATAGTCTCTTATTGTTGTCCTAACTCCAACTTAAACTATAATCGATTTTTAACCTTTTATGTTATTTTCATCGAAGATGTGTAGTGTTATGGTACTTACATATCATTTTACACTATTTTAAATTTATTTTTCCATTCTGTTTTTGATTTTCTTTTTGCATCACCTTTATTTCCATAGGATCCTGTAACGTTTTTAGACCATAACAAATCATTTTCACTTCGTATTTTCACGCTGTCAAGGGAGTCTACCTTTTTCGATCTTTTATTTAGTTCTCCGTAACTCTGCAATTTCGGGTTTCGTGCGCGCTGTTGCGCTACCTGTTTCCCTATATCAATAATATCTAGTTGTTTATCTGGTTGTCATGGCAATTTTTATTCAAATTCGTTACCGGTCTGATGTTTTTACTTCAATATTTCCACATAAATACTCTTTTCCTCTGGGCCATTTACAAGAATTTGCTTTTAATTTAAATAATTTCCCGTTCTCTCTAAAAAGGTATAAAAGCCGAACAATCGGCCAATAAATCGAGTCTCGCTTCAGCTTTCAAACTTGAAGCATCTCCTAAAGGCCTTATCCCGGGGCCGCACTGCCCCGGGATCCTGCAGGCCAGGCGCATCCTGCAAGCCTCTGTCTTCACCTGAAGTCGTCGCCTAGCCTACTCCAAGCGCGGGGCCGCACTGCTCCGGGATCCTGCAGACCTTTGCCTTCACCTGAAGTCGTCGCCTACGCCTCCACCTACTAGTGCTCGTGCTATCTTTAGCCGCTGTGCGTGCTTGCTCCAGGCGCTGCGAGTGTTTACTACAGGCGCTGAGAGCGCCTAATCAAGGCGCCGCGTGTGCCTACTCTGGGCGCTGCGTGTGCCTACTCCAAGCGCAGCGTGTGCCTACTCCAGGCGCTGCGTGCCACCACTGTCAAGCGCGGTGTGCCACTTTGATCTTCAGGCTCCACTTCAGTATTCATCTTATCTTTATTTTCTATTTAATTGTAATTCACGTCACCCATCGCCATCATCATACTTCATTTTTTTTTATATAAAATTGTAAATATCTTTTTAAAATTTAAAATATATTATTTTCTTGTTCTATTTTTGTTATTTCGTTGTTATTAGGTTAGGTTCTCTTTTTTTAATTGTCGCTTCACGACAGATGTTTAAAACAGTCGTCACATATTCCAAAACTTCGCAATATAACAGATAATTTCTACATGCTTGACACTGGTAAAAATAATAATCGTTTAACATTACCAAAGAAAGAAAAAGAACCCAGCACTATGTGCCAGGTGTAATAATTTTTGTCAAAATTAAACGTATTGACTTCCTGCATGTCTTACCAGGTCGTCGCTCCATTTAGTGGGGGGACGCGCTACACTTCATTATTACGACCTAGTCCACGCCCCAAGTCATACCATTGGTGTCATAAGATCAGATAGAGAAAAACAAACAGAAGATCAGCAGCACCATCTTTCTGATAACAACCCAATAATAACAATAAAATACAGCGATTGCTAAACCGTCTTGCCAAGGGCCCTATGAGGTCTGTATATGTAGGAGGCCTACGTTTAACAGTGGATTCATGATAGGATGCAATGATGATGAAGAAAAACCTTAAAAGTTTCATATCATCATCATTACAGCCCTTCACAAGTCCACTTCTAAACATGGGCCGGCTTCCCCTAAAGAATACCACAAAAACGTTCCCGAGCCACCGACACCCATCGAGTTTTGTATATGTTAACAAAAAGTCGAAACTTTATAAATACAAATAAATCCGATTAGAAAATTGTACATTAAAAGCATTTCTTTGAGCATTCACAAAAATTTGAGTTGACTTAAATTAATCGCGTGACAAAAACACTTCTAAGCCACATTGAACTTTTTTTTTGCCCCACGTCAGTTTCAGTACAAAGTGTTAATTGCTTTGACGGTCATTATTTTTATTTTGGTAGGACTCGAGGTCTGCTATGTAACGTTGTACCAACGCATTAACAAAATTAGAGAATTCAAGCTATAACTTATATATTATAATTTTACTACCGGTTAGTGCAGTCGCTGAAAATGTAGTGTTATGCTACTTACTTATCATTTTACATTATTTTAAATCCATTTTTCCATTCTGTTTCGATTTTCTGCATTCACTTCAAAACTGGATATTTTACATCACCTTTATTTCCATAGGATCCTGTAACGATTTTAAACCATAAGAACACAATCACAAATCATTTCTACTTCGTATTTTCACATTATCAGCACTTTTAAATTGGTGTCAATGAAGTCTACCTTTTTTCGATCTTTTAGTTAGTTTTCCGTAACTCTACAATTTCGGGCTTTGTGTGGGTAGTTGCGCTACCTTTTTTCCTATATCAATATTATCTCCTTTTCCACTTAAATCTTGCCGTTTTTTTATTACAAGCCTAAAACTAAAATTTGACATGTTTTGTTATTGTTGTTTATTTGGTCTCCATGGAAATTATATTCAAATTTGCTACCGGTCTGTTGTTTCTATTTCGATAATTCCACATAAATACTCTTTCCTCTTGACCATTTACAAAAAATTTGCGTTTAATTTAAATAATTTTTCCGTTCTCTCTAGAAAGATATAAAAGCCGAACAATCGGTGAAGAAAGGCAGTCTTGCTTCAGTTCTCGAATTGGAAGCATCTTCTAAAGGCCTTATCCCGGGGCCGCTCTGCCCCGGGATCCTGCAAGCCTCTGTCCTACCTGAAGCCACTGGACTCTACGAACCTCTGCTCTATCTGAAGTCGCTGGACTCTACAAACCGTTGCTCTGCCTGAAGTCGCCGGGTTCCTACAAGTCTCTGTTCTACCTGGAGTCGCCGGAACCTGCAAACCTCGGTTCCGCCTGAAGTCACCGGAACCTGCAAACCTCTGTCCCGCCTGCAGTCACCGGATCCTGCAGGCTTCTGTGATGTCTGAAGCCGCCGTGGATCCTGCAAGCCCCTGTCTGGCCTGAAATCGCCGGATCCTGCAATTACCACATTCACCGGAGGTCGCGCCTAAACTGTCGTGTTGCGACAATTAAGAACAAAAAGAATCTAACCTAAGAGCAACAAAACAACAAAAATACAACAAAACAAATAATATATTTAAAATTCAAAAATATTTACAATTTTATATAACAAAAATGGAGTATGAATATGAGGATGGATGATGCGATTTACAGATTATGTAAAAAAAAAGTAATAAAAAAAAGAGATTAGTGCCGAAGCTGAGTCGGAAGATCCAAGGTGTGCTCTCAGCGCCTGGAACGAGCACGCACGGCGTAGGTGAGAAGGCGTGGGCGTCCGGTGAATGTGGTAATTGCGGGATCCGGCGATTTCAGGCCAGACAGGGGCTTGCAGGATCCACGGCGGCTTCAGACATCACAGAAGCCTGCAGGATCCGGTGACTGCAGGCGGGACAGAGGTTTGCAGGTTCCGGTGACTTCAGGCGGAACCGAGGTTTGCAGGTTCCGGCGACTCCAGGTAGAACAGAGACTTGTAGGAACCCGGCGACTTCAGGCAGAGCAACGGTTTGTAGAGTCCAGAGACTTCAGATAGAGCAGAGGTTCGTAGAGTCCAGTGGCTTCAGGTAGGACAGAGGCTTGCAGGATCCCGGGGCAGAGCGGCCCCGGGATAAGGCCTTTAGAAGATGCTTCCAATTCGAGAACTGAAGCAAGACTGCCTTTCTTCACCGATTGTTCGGCTTTTATATATTTCTAGAGAGAACGGAAAAATTATTTAAATTAAACGCAAATTTTTTGTAAATGGTCAAGAGGAAAGAGTATTTATGTGGAATTATCGAAATAGAAACAACAGACCGGTAGCAAATTTGAATATAATTTCCATGGAGACCAAATAAACAACAATAACAAAACATGTCAAATTTTAGTTTTAGGCTTGTAATAAGAAAACGGCAAGATTTAAGTGAAAAAAGAGATGTTATTGAAATAGGAAAAAAGGTAGCGCAACTACCCACACAAAGCCCGAAATTGTAGAGTTAAGGAAAACTAACTAAAAGATCGAAAAAAGGTAGACTTCATTGACACCAATTTAAAAGTGCTGATAATGTGAAAATACGAAGTAGAAATGATTTGTGATTGTGTTCTTATGGTTTAAAATCGTTACAGGATCCTATGGAAATAAAGGTGATGTAAAATATCCAGTTTTGAAGCGAATGCAGAAAATCGAAACAGAATGGAAAAATGGATTTAAATTAATGTAAAATGATAAGTAAGTAGCATAACACTACATTTTCCTTTTTGTTTTTCAGGAGACAGTCTGTAACATCTTTGTTTGATTGGAAGAGAATCACCAGTGTCAATCTTGTGGGTGATTAAGTGTGTGCATCCCAGGATACCTTTTTCTTCAAAAGAAATTGTCTTGAAGCGTTGGATGATGTCATTAGCGATGTTCTTTTGACTAGGAGTTAAATGCTCATAAGGTAAAACTTTAGTATCTTTAGTTTCGATAGCAGAACATTTAGATTCTGTAAAGTTAAGAGAAGATAAAACACTAGGTAAAAGATTAAATTTTCTCCAAAAGTCAATACCTAATATTAGCGAAGGAAATATTTCGGGGAAAACGTAAGCTTTAATTAAATGAGTTTGATTATTGAAATGAATAGGTAAGTCAAAATAACCCAAGGAATTAACTTTTTGATTATTAGCAGTAGAGACAGTAATAAGATCTGACTTGAAAAGTTTACAGCCCAGTTTAAGAATTTCCAAATGAGAATTATTACCCAGAATAGTTACTGAGCTGCCAGAATCTAGTAAACCAGATAAAGTTAAGTCGTAAATTTTGACATTAACGAATGGACGATTAAGATCTTGTTCTTTGGAGTAGAGTGTAGAAGAGATTTTGTAACAAGAAAAGAAGTTTTGAATTGTTTTAATCCAACTAGTCCAATCGTCTTTATCAAAGTTTAAGTTACTTTTCAAGTCAGCAGTTAGTTTTTTTGAACTAGTATGTGGTTTGGGAGAACAAGTAGGTCAATCTGCAGTTTTAAAACCTTTAAGACCACATTTGAAACAAATCACGAATCGTGGTTGAGTACAAGTGTTCAAAGTATGACCTTGTTTGCGACAGCGAACACAAAAGGAGCTTTCTTGAGGGGCATTAGTTTGAGAGAGACTATTAATTTGTCTAGAAGGGTATTTGTATGATGAAGTGAATTTGTTCATTAATGGAGGAGAAGGTCGTGAGTTATTGGAAGAATTTGGAGAGTCAACTGAACTTGAAGTGGAATGCTTGTAGTTGAATTCAGAAATAAGAGGATTTTGTTGTACATTTGGTTCTTTAAATTGTTTGTCTCTATATAGGAACTTTTCATAATTTTGGCAAGTAGCCAGAAGAGAGTCGATAGAGTCAATGTCCTTTAGAGCTACGAAGACTGAATAGCATGGGCGAATATTCCTCAAAATAATCTCCAATTGTTCTGTTTCAGAAAGTTTCTTCGAAAGACGAGAGAACATTCCAGACATAATGGAAATATAGATGACGATAGGTTCATCACGGCCTTGAGTTCGATTCCTAATCGCTTCTAGAAGTTTATGATCATAGTCAAAACCACCAAAGTCTTTAATTAATAAAGAGGAAAGTTCGTTCCAAGTTAAGTTTGGATTCTGATTATATTTAAATCTGAACCAATGAAGAGCATTGTCGGTGAAAATTTCGAACGCTTGAGAAATCAACAAGTCTTTGGACAAGCCACGAGCTAAGCAGTATTCTTCAAGTTTTTGAAGAAAGGATCTTGGACAGCTTTTACCATTGAAGGTGTGTCTTTTCAGATCTTTGAAGACGTTAATTGTAGAAAAAGATTGAGGTGGTGGTGAAGGATACGGGGTATGGATCATAACAGAAGTTTGAGAAACAAGAGGAGGTTCCATGACAGTCGGGTCAACAGGAGGGTCAAGTGATGGAGAGTCATTTTCAGTTGAAGGTGGAGTCAAGGATTCGAATTGTTTAGCAATAGCGTCAAATTTCATCTTCAAAGTATCGAAATTAGCTTTAAAGTCTGGATATAAGTCAGTATCTATTCGCTCTAATCTGTAAAAAACATGGTTAATAAAAGTTTCTATTAGTCGTAAATATTTGGTTTCACCTTGTAAAAATTTTTTAATTTTACAGTCCAGATAGGTCAATGTAGAATCAATTTGAGACAAGTCATCCTCGATCGGAATTGGAGAAGTCAGAATATCTTCAGGGTGAGAATTCGCAACTAAACGTAAAACTTGTTTTTTTAGAAGCAAAACAGTATTAGCTGGTTCCTCACATCTAATCTTCACTTCGTATTCAAGTTCGGCCTTGTTAAGGAATTCGTACTTAATAACCCTTTTCATTGTTATAATTACGTGTAAAGTTAAGTTTAAGAAATAAAAATATTAATAAAAATCGTACCTCTAAGTTATCTAGAATAAAAAATATTATAGTATGTGCCAAATCGATTGAGAAAAACGGACAATGACCTTTCGGTCGTTTAACCAGGGGTTACAAACCTTCAATATATAGGCACATTTTATATGTAGTACTTTCTTTATTTATAATGATTTTTTTATAATGATTGATATAATATATATTTATTAACTATTATTAAAAAGTTATGTGAAAGATCGCTGTAGAAGAAAAATCATCTATTGTTATAAAGTACTTTATTCATTTAACAACAAAAAACATTAATTTATAACACATATAAAGATTCGAGTGATAACGACACCGAATAAGTACGTACTTATGCAAAAGATAAAACTTTATTTTTAATATTATATAAGAACTTTATTTTTATTCGGTGCAATCATCACTCGTATCTTCACTTGATGAACTATCTGTAACATTAATTATAAAGCGATCTGCAGTTTGGTCAATTCTATCATCCATGCCACGCATTTTTTGTTCAACCTTAAGGACATGCTGAACACAGTTTTTCCATTTATCTGGCGTGATTTGAGTTAAACCATCTTTAAGTAAATTTTTAACATCTTTTAACTTGAAAGTTGTATTTTTTCGTGCAACGTACCCTTTCACATCTGCCCACACAAGTTCAATGGGGTTAAGCTCACAGTGATAAGGAGGTAACCTTACCACTGTGATGCTTTTTTCTTTTGCCATCTCGTCGGTGACGTAACTTCGATAGTTATCTTTAACTGCCTTTATTTTTTCCATTAAGTGGGTCTTTGTGTCCGAGGGCACGTATGCGATCTGTTTAGATTCTAGCCATTCCTGCATATTTTGTTTCCGCCAAGACATTGTTGGGGTTTTTTCTAAACGTCTGGAGTGGTAACTAGCGTTATCCATAACTATGACATCGCCGCTTTGCAGTTTTTCTATTACTTTTCTAAACCAGTCCTCGAAATGGAGAGCGTCCATACTCTCATGGTAGTCACCAGTAGATGATGATTCAAATACCCAATCACATCCCTCCAAAAAGCCATTTTCATTGCCAACATGTACAACTATTAATCGCTTTCCTTTACCCGAAGGGGCTTTCGCGCCAGTAGAGTAGCCTTCTAACCGTGATTGACGAGAAGATTCAATTGTGGTGTCTTCCCATACCTTTCCCATAGTATGACCTGCGTTAATCCATGTTTCGTCAAGGTAAAAAATGTTACGTCCCTCGTTTCTTAATATTTGTATTTCTCTCAAATATCTGGTACGCCACAGAACTATCTCTGGGCGATCTATTAGACCACTTTTTCTGTTTCTCTTTATATATTTGAATTTTAAATGGCGCAACACACGTCGCAGGGAAGTTTTGCTCAAGTTTGGCAACTGGTCATCTTGATTTATACTGAGCAAAATTTTGTCTAAAGTCGGTAATTCTCCTGCAAGAAAGAACTGATGCACTTTCGCTCTTATAGCCGATTTATCAAAATCGTCCAACTTGTCAATTACAGACTTTTTTCTTTTATTAATTATTCCCTTTTCTGGTATTTTATGGGAATCTCTATACACGCTTAATACGCGATATATAGTGCTCTTGCTGACTCCTGAGATCTCCGAAACCTTTTCTACCATATTAACGTTTGAAGGATACACGTCTTCGGGCCAGGTGTTTTTGACATATTTGTATACATTAATGATAATCTCTTGTTCCCCGACCGACAAAGTGGTAGGTTTTCTCTTTTTTACTGGTGACGTTAAAGGTGCTCCAGAAGATGGGCCTGTAAATAAATGACAAAAATATACTACCATAGTACTACATCACATAAATACATATTGTTTTAGAAAATAAATACCACATGGTCACATAAAAAGAGCGCTTTAAGAAATAGAAAGGCTACGTCGTCGCATTTGTACCTATTTGTACGTACCTGCTACGTTTATTATGGGTCGGCGTCACGTTTCTTTTAGAACGAACTGACGTAACGCGCGTTTTATTTATTTTAAAGGGATGAATTTGCAAAAGCTCAATATGGTGATTATATTGCTTCAAATATTTTTTTAATATGAAACTGTTATTAAATGAATTGCTGCGTTACTTACCATAAATTGAAATATAAAATATAACACATTTTTCGCGATGTACCGTAAGATTTTACTATGTTTATAGGAACCACAGACAATATTATTTAAGAAACAAAAAAACAAAACATATGTGCTGACCTAGAAGTGGGAATAATATCAATATTTAAATATTGTTATCACATCTAAATTGAGATTTTGTAAGTTACGCCTTTTGACACTCGGCTCATATCTGAGGTCATTGTCCGTTTTTCTCAATCGATATGGCACATACTATAGAGTGATGAATGTAACTTAGAGTGATGAATGTACGTGAAGTGTTATATGTAGGCCTAAATATAATCCAAATAAGTTGAAAAACTAGAAGAAGTTTTGTTTTAGAATTTTGAAGGTATGAAAAGGTTGTGTAAATGAATGATGAATAATGAGTTAAGAACGAAAGGGAAAGCAATTAAATCAAAAGAGAATAGACAAGGCGCAGTAAAGGTGAAGAATTAAGAGAGAAAGAGGACTTTTACGTTGGGCGCCAAACTGTCGTGTTGCGACAATTAAGAACAAAAAGAATCTAACCTAAGAGCAACAAAACAACAAAAATACAACAAAACAAATAATATATTTAAAATTCAAAAATATTTACAATTTTATATAACAAAAATGGAGTATGAATATGAGGATGGATGATGCGATTTACAGATTATTTTAAAAAAAAAGTAATAAAAAAAAGAGATTAGTGCCGAAGTTGAGTCGGAAGATCCAAGGTGTGCTCTCAGCGCCTGGAACGAGCACGCACGGCGTAGGTGAGAAGGCGTGGGCGTCTCTAGGCGACGACCTCCGGTGAATGTGGTAATTGCGGGATCCGGCGATTTCAGGCCAGACAGGGGCTTGCAGGATCCTCGGCGGCTTCAGACATCACAGAAGCCTGCAGGATGCGGTGACTGCAGGCGGGACAGAGGTTTGCAGGTTCCGGTGACTTCAGGCGGAACCGAGGTTTGCAGGTTCCGGCGACTCCAGGTATAACAGAGACTTGTAGGAACCCGGCGACTTCAGGCAGAGCAACGGTTTGTAGAGTCCAGCGACTTCAGATAGAGCAGAGGTTCGTAGAGTCCAGTGGCTTCAGGTAGGACAGAGGCTTGCAGGATCCCGGGGCAGAGCGGCCCCGGGATAAGGCCTTTAGAAGATGCTTCCAATTCGAGAACTGAAGCAAGACTGCCTTTCTTCACCGATTGTTCGGCTTTTATATATTTCTAGAGAGAACGGAAAAATTATTTAAATTAAACGCAAATTTTTTGTAAATGGTCAAGAGGAAAGAGTATTTATGTGGAATTATCGAAATAGAAACAACAGACCGGTAGCAAATTTGAATATAATTTCCATGGAGACCAAATAAACAACAATAACAAAACATGTCAAATTTTAGTTTTAGGCTTGTAATAAGAAAACGGCAAGATTTAAGTGGAAAAGGAGATGTTATTGAAATAGGAAAAAAGGTAGCGCAACTACCCACACAAAGCCCGAAATTGTAGAGTTAAGGAAAACTAACTAAAAGATCGAAAAAAGGTAGACTTCATTGACACCAATTTAAAAGTGCTGATAATGTGAAAATACGAAGTAGAAATTATTTGTGATTGTGTTCTTATGGTTTAAAATCGTTACAGGATCCTATGGAAATAAAGGTGATGTAAAATATCCAGTTTTGAAGCGAATGCAGAAAATCGAAACAGAATGGAAAAATGGATTTAAATTAATGTAAAATGATAAGTAAGTAGCATAACACTACAACGCATTAACAAAATTAGAGAATTCAAGCTATAACTTATATATTATAATTTTACTACCGGTTAGTGCAGTCGCTTCATAATGACGTGACGGCTCTAATGCCGAACCTACAGTATTTTTGTAGCGTAAGCATACCTACTGCGCAGAAATAAATCGAAATGGCGTGTCAAACTAAACGCTCCGAAACCGTCGTAATCCACGAGTTCCTGGCCTTTGTTCAACAAAAATTGGACGTCATGGACCAGGTGTCTCTGGAACAGGTACTGATGACAAGCTTCACCGAGGACGAGATCATCCAAGCGAAGAAGGTGTTAGCAGATTCAGCCGTGACCCAAATCCGTCTTATCACACGTCACAGGGATGGACGCGGTAAGAAAGACCTGCAAAACATCTTCAGGCTATTCAATGAGACCGACCCTGATGACATCCCAACTTTCGTCGCGCGTGATCTCAACAAGCTGCCTCCCGTGACGTTCGATCACGTAGACGTCACTAGATTGTTGAAAGACATCACCACGTTGAGAGCCGATGTTACCGACATCCGTTCCAAATTTGAGGAATCGGAACGAGCCGCTACAGAGCTGAGGAACCAAGTCAATATGTTGCACAACATAATTGCAACATCTGCAAATTCACCGCCGTCGCAGAATGTAAATACGACACGCGGTAACCGGAATAGTAGTCATATTTCACCGATGATTGCGACTCCGTCACGCGATACCGTCTGTCAGCGGGTTGATGACCGAGAAACTAGGGCGACCTCGGTCGTCATTGCATCACCACCTCAACCCTTGACTGAAACCATTGGTACTCCTCCGCCGAAGCCAACCTCAAAACAAGGGAAGACGTTTGCGGATGTTGCCCGAAAATCTTTACAACCGGCACCCTCTTGTGGTCGAAAGCGGAAGAATGTGGAAATAAAATCAGTTCCAGTGGTGACCCAAGACAAGATTGATAAGGATGGGTTTACTCTTGTTGAGAAGAGACGTCGGTCGCGACCCGTCTGTAACCAGCGTGGGACCGCCAAGATAAACGCGAGTACAACTCTGCGTGCTGTGGAGCCAACTATACAACTCTACATCTCCCGTTTGGACAAAAGTACGTCGGGAGAAGACGTCCTGCGTTTCGTGGAAGAACGAAGCCGATGCCGCATTGAGGATCCCATCTCTTTACATTTGCAGCGTCTGGAGTCTAATAGGTCAACGAACTTCAAATCCTACGTACTCCAGGTTCCTGCAAAACATAAAGAGACATTCCTCGCTCACGATTTCTGGCCCTCTGGGGTAGTGTTTCGCCGATACAGGGACGCGCCAAAGAAAAAAGTTCCCTAGATAGTGTTAAGTTATGTCTATATTTTATATATATTTTTAGGTTAAGGTATATATTGCTATGGGCCAATGTTCTTAATTTTTAAGTCCTTGATGCCTGAAATAAAGTTATTGTATAACAACTCATATATAGGGTACGTGCTTAGATCAGGGTATAAATAATCAGGGAATAAATTTCAGTCGGTCGACTGTGCAGGCCAATCCAAAACTTGGGTATCGTGATCTCGGAGAGCCGCCGGTACCAGCCGCGCCGTACGGAAAGGAGCATTATCGTGCATAAGTAGAAATTCCTGACCCATTTTGATTCTGTGTCGGACAATAATAGGCTCTACTACCTCCTTGTGGTATTTTTGTTCAGTCATGCTGCCTTGGATCCAAACGAGCTGAGTTCGTCCGCTGACGAAAAGACGAATTTTTGCCCACATCATGATTGTCCCGCCTTGGTATGAGTGGACCTCATGAGGGTACCGTAGACGGCTAACTCTCCCTGGAGTTCTCCAAATGCGTGTTCTTCGTGACACATAGACCATAGACGAGCACGTTTTCTTAAATTATTTTTTACACTTATTAAAAGCACACGGCTCGAGGAATTTTAATTTCAGTGAACTTAGTTATAATTTTGCAGTGACGGTTTTCATAACTTTGAGCTTCTTTGACGTAAATACGGCTACCTTTATTTCACCCCACAGATAAAGGACTAACGGTGAAAGTCTCGACGAGTTTGCAGACCATAGTATAGGGCCTCCGTGTGAAATCCACCTATCTTCATATTCAGTATTTATGTTAGCGTTCACTGCACTTGAATAGTTTGACTAGCTATCAATTGTTCTACACGTACGTTAATTTCTTGCCGCGGTAAAGACTTAATTTCGTATAATCTTTGCGCACCTCGTTCATTGCTTAATAGGTAATATCGCACAATTTCATAGTTTCAAAGTATCCGCGATTCGAATATTTTCGTTCCGTCCTTGGTAAAGAAGCCGACGTAATAAGGTCACGGTCAACACTGTCAGCTGTCAGCTGGGCGAGCAGACGTAGATACTTAGCGGTATAACGGTAAACGGAAGGGAAGGGCACGGGAAGATACGCGACAAGGTACCCTTACGAATGTGTTCGTGAGTATAGATCGTCGAGTATAGTCGTTAGATATTTATGAATTAAAATTAGTTAAAATAATGCATTACCATGCATTTTGAATTTAAAAGAAGAGCAAGAAAAATTTATTTTTAATATCTCAAAAATTGAGATATTTTAAATAAATTTTTCTTCACCATTCGCCTATATTACTGATTCTGAACATTCTCTGAAAATTTGGCCGTATATTGCAAAACAACCCTGTATAGACACAGACTAAGAAGAAATATACGAGGACGGGTCAAAAAGTTCCCGTAAGGGATGGGTTCATGAAGGGAGGTGGGATTTTTTTCAACTATCACAACTTGGTGACTTAATACAACTATACATACCAAGTTTCAGCTAGATCGGTTCATTAAGCTTTGAGATATCACAGGATTAACAAGTCAATCGGGAAGTGAGCGCTAACTATGGAGAAAATTAAGTTTCGTGTCGTGATTAAATTCCTAAAATCGAAAATCCACCCATATCATTACGAAAGAGATGTTAACTGTTTATGGGGACTCTTGCCTTGGAGATACAATGATTTAAAAATGCCTCTGCCTTTCTTGAATAGGCTATGCCTATTCAAGAAAGGCAGAGACTCAATTAAAGACGATCAGCACTCAGACCGACCGAATGAGGCAAATTCCTCAGCAATTGTCGAAAAAGTTAAAAAAAACTTGTTCTTCTTAAAGAATCATCTTAATGCCCATCTTCTTCAGAAAACAGATTGCATAAATAACTGGAGTTACATCTAAAACCGTTTTAAACGTTCTCCATGACCACCATGGCATGTCTAAAGTCTGTGCAAGATGGGTGCCAAGAAAGCACACACCGCTTCATAAAGAGCAGCGGGTCGAGTGTTCACGTGAGTTTTTGGACCTTTGTAGTGAGAATAAAGACGAAATTATGAACAGAATTACGACTGAAGATGAAACCTGGGTTCATCACTATAAACCTGAGTCAATGCAGTGGCATAAAAAGGCGCAGCACCGCCTAAGAAGTTCAAGGTGTCACAATCACGGGACTTACTAAAAAATTAAAAGATCCGATTAAAGAAAAAAGGAGGGGAAAATGGTTTCGAGGTATGCTCCTTTTGCACGACAACGCAACCGATCACAAAAATCATGTTGTTGATGGCTTCCTTACACAAATGCGGCTTCAAAACTTTAAACCAACCCCCTTGAGTTCAGATTAGGCTCCCTCGAATTATTATTTGTAGTAAAATATGAAAAAAGGACTTCGCTGAAATTTTTAGAGATAACAAAGGAGTGAAGTCGGCAATTTCTGCCTATTTTGAGGGCCTCATGACAAACCATGTTTTCCGAAGGTATAAAGTTATTTGAACGGTCTGAGAAGTGTTAATGGAGAATATGTTAAAAAGAAAAAAATATATCATGTTTAATTTCACTCCCTTTCCCTTTAATTCCGCGAACTTTTTGACCTCCCCTCGTAGGTATAAAAAAGTACCGCCAACTATCGGAGGCATGATATGACATCTTCCTGGAATTTCTCATAATCTCCTCTTGTATAAAAATTACTCTGTGGTCTCCTGCTACGAAACGGGACGTTATGGAGTGATAGAATTTGTAAAACGCACAGCGAAACACAGATATTCGTTACATAAGAAATCTCGTTTAAAATAATGTAATTCTTTTTTTTTGGTTCGTATCTTATAGTTTTTGTCGCGTAGTTCGATTTAGTAGTCTGGAACAATTTGAAATGAGTGAGGGAGGTTATGCATTGGACGATACATCATCGCGATACCTGTATTCCGATGTCGTGACAGGAAAATTGTCTGTGCTCATATTGGTGTCGCGTATTGTATTGCTGAAAAACGCCATAACAAAATCCATTTTGTGTTATAATTGCTTTACTATAGATATTTCTAGAGATCTTATAGATCCTTTCTTGCTAGAGATACTATAGAGTTTTCACGTGGTAGAGTCATATTATGGTTGTAGCACGAATAGATCGGCTCGACCGGGGAAGGACCACTCTCTCATATAATACCGACCTAAAATAGCAGCTTGATGCTGCTGTGTTTCGTATGGTGAGTGTAGAAAACCGGAAAGCCCTTTTATTGAATTCCATCTAACGCCTCATATAACAGCGCATCTGCATTTTGATTCTTCATTGAGGACAGACGTAGTTGTCTATGGGCCACAGCATCCACTTACCATCAGATGGGCTGTGTGCTCGCTTGTCACCTTTATTCTGTAAAAATATAACTGTTCAGCACTTTTGTTTCTAAGGTGAGTTTCAAGCATCTAAACATTCAACGCTTTCTCCCACTGTGGTACTTTTTGGGAGTGGAAAACAAATACTGCAGCAAACTCAGATGCCTATCTCGTTTGTTTACAGGCATGCGGGGCGGAAAGATAAAATTGTATCGTAATATTATTTGTGGGCCGCGGAGCGCGATGTTTATGTGAGTGCGGTTACGTGTTCTGGGTTTCGAATCCAAACCGGCCGTGAATTACTAAATTTGTGCCGCCCTGAGGAACATGTCAGGCTTCTTCGATCCGTTACTCCGGTTGCAATTAATATTATATGATGACCTCTCAGCAGGTTTCATCCCATGGCGACAATCTAAGTATCTTCGGCGAATATCTTTGGAAGATATTTAGGTTAATGGAAAAATTTATTTTATTTTATCTTTGGAAGTAATCAAGTTAAGTAGATGCTTATAAATACACGTCCTTCTGGATCCCACTGGATCTCTCCATTACATATAAGAATCCCGACGCCATTAGTGTTAACATCTGGATTATCTGGTATCTGCTTACTATATAATAATATCTTTATATATAAAAATTACGTGTCACGTTGTTTGTCCGCGATGAACTCCTAAACTACTAAACTGATTGCAATGAAATTTTGCACACTGTGTGCAGTTTGGTCCAACTTGAGAGATAGGATAGTTTTTATCCCAATAAGTGACCCTCAATATTTTTTATTACGAATTTAATGATTTTAATAGGACACAGGGTCGTCGGAGAGGGCAGAACAACGTCTGCATGGCCAGCTAGTATACTATATACTGTACTTACTATACGTAAAAGTTGTTTAGCATCTAAACAATGGCTTGGTTTTCGCTAAAGAGAGCGTTCCCTATGTTATAGGGTGTGATTTAGTATATCGGATTGTATGAAAAATAACGAAATACAAGAAATATTTACTTAATAGAGAGTTCTTCGATACAAAAAGTTACGTAAGAGTTTTCACTGTATGTCATTAGTATGGATGTTGATGTTACTGGTTACATGCTTTACCATCAAATAATCTCGGCACATTACTTGATGGGGAAAGCTTGCGCATCGCTGTAGGAATCCGACTAGGAGCGGCGATTTGTAAATCTCATCAGTGCCCACGTGGTAGCAGCGTTGACAAGTTTGGGCTCCACGAACTTTCATGTAAGAAAAGTACTAGTAGGTTTTCACAGCACGGTTCTTTGAACGATGTCATCCGAAGGGCTCTTGTCTCTATAAATGTTCCCTCGGTTATAGAGCCTTGTGGAATATTTAGAGACGATGGCAAGAGACCCGACGGTATGACATTGGTCCCTTGAGAGAGAGGTAAAACCTTAGTATGGGATGCTACTTGCGTTGACACTTTGGCGGCTTCTCATCTCAGGGGTACTCGTTTAGAGCCGGGGTGGCATCAGAGGCAGTTGAACTGAGTAAGTGGCGTAAATATGAGTCTCTGAGAGATGACTACATATTTGTGCCATTTGCTGTAGAGACTATCGGTCCGTGGGGTCAACGTGGAGTGAAGTTCCTAAAGCAACTCCATTGGCGGCTGGTCGTTGCTGCTGGTGATAAGAGGGCTGGTGTTTTTCTCGCTCAAATGGTAAGTATAGCCATTCAGCGGGGAAACGCAGCCAGCGTTCTTGGCACGATACCGCGGGGAGTATGACTGTATGATAATTAAGTTACTATTTTTTTTATTCTAGTTTTTAATATTATATATATAATATAATATTGTATATTATGTTATGTTATGTAAATAAATTTTAAGTTAGATGACGTTCCATCCACTACCCATATCCTGATTCAGTTTCCCTCTGTCACCTCTTACATGTTTAGGCTTTCTTAATAATAACCTAAAAAAGATATATATACACACATATCTTTTATTAGGTTACACAGTGTTAATGAAAATAATAACTCAGTTGCGAAGTGATTATCACGGACAATAATTCCCAATCGCATTACCCAGTTCAATGTTTGTCGCCCTTCAAATTCGCCTGTCCAGACCTCACTCGCTGTTGATGACAATAATTATTCTACTAAGCACAGAGGCACTCTTCCTCCGTCGGCCCGTGCCGTTTTATTGTATTAATTACCGTTACAACCTATTCAAAGATTGTTAAACATATAGATCTCCCCTAAGATTGCCTTATAGGGGATGTACGCTACAGTTGCCACGCTTGGCAGGGTGTTTGGTACCGCAGATTTAATTTTTTAGTTAAGTAGTCTCTGTCGCCTATATCTTAGGATAGTGGATCCTTTTTTTATCAGTCCATATTTATCAATAAAAACATCCTGCGTATTTGGTAAACGCAGTTTTAATTTTTGAAGTGAAAACTTCTTTAGCGGCGTTGTGCACTTTTTTGTAATGGGTAAAAAATGTTAAACTCGCGTCAGGTCACGTGTCCTGATCGAAAATTCGTAAGACGGACGGAGAGTAGACAGCCGGCGCGGCGTAGGAGAGGAAGTAAGTTAGGTTTAATTAATTTTCACTTTATTAATATAACTTTATTATTAAGATTAGGTTTCGATCGAGTCTACTGTACTGCTTGACGAAATTATTAATATAGATACATATGTACTTACACATTATAGATGTAATATTTGTAATATGTTTATACTTTATAGTATTAACCTATATTTTCATAACATCACAATAAGCACATGTGCGGTGTAGGTTTACCAAACAAATAATTTCGAATGAAAATAAATGAAATAAAATAATAATAAATAATCTCCGCCTTTCCAAAATATCAAAAATGCACAACGTTAATATTCAAGTTTTCACTTCTGCCGGCACTCCCGGAGTGCAACCCGTCGTTTTTTTAGTTAAGTAGACTCATTCGCCCATATTTTGATTTGTTTCCCTCTGTCATGACACCCACGGTACGACAGTGTGTATTCTTACACCGTGTAGTAGACACGGTCATTTATGACGGATATTATACTACTTGTTGCCATTTTTGGTTTTTTAAATTGATTGTTTACAACCGCATTGTTTAAGTATTAATGTGTAATTTTATACCGTTTTTAAGAGAAAATTAAAATTAATTTGATTATTACTATATATTATTATATTTTAATTTACAGCGTCAATAGCAACAACAGTGTTATTGTTTGCATTTAATAAAGTTTTGCAATTTGTCCGTTTAAAGTAATTTAAATAACAGCATAGTAAACAAAGTAATCTATTATATTTTTCGTAACGTAGCGAAACATCCGAAAAACATTATTAAAAAGTGTTTTGGTTCCGTTGCGATTCTCATTGTACACCATCCTTCGCCTCTTTAAATATTCATTCGTAATGTTTCTTGTAAGTGAAGTTGACAAAAAGTTAGCGCCCTAAAAATATGGCATGTATAAAAATGGAACGTGTAAATTTCTACATGGTATTTGTCACAGTGTAGAAATTTTCTTTTTCCATGACAGAAGTAATATAGAAAGAAATTACATATAAGTAAAAGTATTCGTAAATAGATACCACAGTAACGTTATACTGGCGAACCGCCCCGGCTTTGCCCAGCTGATTTCTGGATCTCGATTACAGCGCCACCTATTGAGTTTTTCAATATTGAGTTTTTAAACCATCAAGGGTTAACTCAAATACACACAAAAAAGTTATCAAAATCGGTTGAGCCATTTTTGAGTTTTTGCGAGACCGACAGCAGTTGATTTTTATATATAAAAATGAATATGTAACAATGCGTCTGTTTATAGAAATATACGAGTATATATTCATAATATTTTATTTTGTTGATGTTATTTTGTTACGTACATGCGTAACAAAACCATTGTAGTTTAATTTTTTTTAGAATAAGGGGACCAACGAGCGTACAGTCCACCTGATAGTAAGTGCATGCTGGGACCCATAGACATCTACATTTATCCTCAATTAAAAATCAAAATGCAGATGCGTTGTCACTCCTAAGGATTAGGATGGAATACTTCGTTTCCAGTAAAGAGGGTCTCCGGTTCTCCACACACACCATACGCGAAACACAGGAGCATTAAGCTGCTATTTTACGCTGGTAAAATAGCAGCTTAGTGCTCATACTGTCATAAAGCGTGACATATTATGCCATTCTATTTAAAACTTTTTTAAAAAATTTCAACAGCTACGTCAAGTTATACTATTCTAAGGGAATGGTAGAGTATGCCTGTAGGCATTAATTCCGCTGTGTATGTTATTAGCGAGCACTGCATGTTGTAATTTGAATGCGGATGATTTAATATTTCAGGTAATTTAAAAGTTTAATAAAACTTTTAAATGCAAAAACACTAATTTCAAACTAAAACTAAGCTTTTAGTTTGAAATTAATGTTAATACTTTAACTAAAAATATCCTCTACCCCATATTGTCCCGTGAGTGTCGTGAGAGGCAACAGGGGGAAACTGAAACAGATGGACAGCAGTGCCCTTCTACGCTGCTGTTCATCAATTTCAATTTCCTCCTGTTGCCTCTCACGATACTCACGGGACGTTATGGGGTAGAGGATATTCTTAGTTTAAGCAGTTGCAAGCCATTTTTAATATTGTTTAGCTGTTTATCAATAATTAAAAGCTTATTTTTTAGTTTGCAATTAGTTTTTTTTTGCTTTTAAAAGTTCTAATAAACTTTTAAAAGCCCTGAAATACTAAACCATGCGCTTATAAAGTTCAACATGTCGTGCTCGCAAATAAATCTAGAATATTATACTGCAAACTGTGAAGTTTATTTGTAAAATAAATGTCAAATATATGCGGTTTTATGAAGTGACATTTTTCCTTATTTTTAGAACGTAAAAAGATAATGTTGTTTGCAAACAACGTTTCTTTTTATTGTGACCTCAACCTAAACCATAAAAAAATAATGTCCTCCAAACCAAATTTCGGTCATGGCGGTCAGCCTCTACGGAGACTAGCCGTCTGTCTAGGACAGTATAATAGTGCACGAGATATGAAAATTTATGGAGAGTAAAATCTAACGTTAAGTCATGCGTTACGTTATGTATTTGTTGAGGACAGCTAGAGACCCGCCGCCCCGTCGCCCCTTCGTACCCCGCTACCCCCCGCGCACCCCGCACACCGGCGCCGACCCAGTGATGTCGGCGACCAATCAGCGCGCGTGTGGCTTCATTTGTCGTCGCACGGCACTACTCACAGACTGAGGCACCTTCTTGCGAGATATAAGAAGGGCGTCTCGGTCTGTGAGCTGTTCATTTCACTTCGGAGCGGCACTTAAGAAGAAACCTGAAGAAGACTCAAGACTCCAACTCGAGACCTCCCTCTGTACATAGTGTTAGATATAGTTATTCAGTGCCGAATCATTGTAAATAGTTAATACAGTATATTAAAAAGTACCATCTTTTCTTCAAGCAGTCCCCTAGTATAGCTAACCTCAGATCAGTCGTTAAGTAATCAGTCAGAAATAAATATACAGTCCACTGTTCATCCATTATATTCTTGGTCCATCGCCGCCGGATTCAAGCCAGAAGAAAGAAGTAAGAAGAAACAAGAAAGAAGCCAATTACAGAAGAAAGAACATAATTATAGAAGAAAGAACATAATTATAGAAGAGAGAAGATCATTATAGAAGATCTTCAAGGAAGAAAGAAGTTCGTCGACGAAGAGAGAAGATCGTCGGTACTAATTTCTTCCCTGTTTCTTGTTACGACTACGTCACATACGTCTATTGTCTGTTTCCAGACAATTTCTTGTTTCTTTAACTGCGTTTACGCGGCCAGGTGGTTGCTCCCTAACGGTGTCAAACTGTGACCATCTGGTAACGCCCTTGTGGCGGGAACGACATCCAATACGTGCGTCTTTTTGAAGACGATACGTACGTCTTTTTGAAGACGACCGGAGGTCGCAACGTGGGACAATGAGGAAGACACGAAGCCAGAAGGCACGGAACGAGGACGACACGCCGGTAGGAATGCGTATATTCGAAGAAGCACCCGCGTCCCCGTCCGATTATCTCGCGATGGCACAAGCGCCCTCCGCCGCGCCCGCGCCCCAGGCCCCGCTCGCGCCCGCATCTATGCCCGCGCCTGCGCCCCCGCCGCCGCGCCCCGCTATGTCCGTGTCTACGACCGATCGCTTGGGAGAGGTTAGCACATCCGCGCCGCGCACAGAGACACTCGCCGCGATTATTGAAGATCTTCCGTCTACAGAAACTAGTTCGATAGTACGTACCGTCGCGCCTGTAACAGACGTCGTACATAGGCCCGCACCTCGAGCTCCGTCGGTCCGCTCCGTTCGTTCAGCCCGGTCGACAGCTAGCGCGATAGCTAGGTTAAAACAAATTGAATATAACGCCGCGGAGGAACTAGCTGCAATTAGGAGGAAGCAATTGCAACTGGAAGAAGATGAACCAGGTGGATCGTCGTGTACGGGTTACGTCGCCGTCGCGCGTCCAACGCCGCACTCTATCGCCTACACATAGATCGCCACATCGCCACGCGGATCGTCGATCACCGTCGCCGTATAGGGATGTAGGTGTACATAGATCGCCATCGCCACATCGCCACGCGGATCGTAGATTATCGTCGCCGTGTCATAGGAATGTAGGTGTACATAGGACGCCAGCGCCACAGCGTAGGCTAGAGGGAGATAGGGATAGAGATAGGTCGCTTACTCCGCGAGGGAAAGAGAGGGGTATAGAGCGACTAGCGGAAGCTCTAGAGAATATGATTAGAGTCAGGCCTGCTGCCGCGAAGCAGACGCAGGACTTGCCTATTTTTAACGGTTCGGCCGCGGAATGGTTAGCCTTCAAAGCCGCGATGAAGGAATCCACACGTTTATATGGATTCACAAATACGGAAAATATGGCAAGATTAAGAAACTGTCTACGCGGTGAAGCTAGGGAGGTAGTATCGGCACTGCTGTTTACCGCGAAGGATCCAGCAGATATTATGCGAACATTAGAGCAGTGTTTCGGCCGCTCGGAAGTAATTATCGATCGAGCGTTAGAAGAACTGAAACGCCTTCCGCGCCCGGGTCAAACCGCTCAGGAATTGAATTCGTTCGCGATTAAATTACAAAATATAGTATGTATTTTACAGAACGTCGACGGCAAAGGGTATTTACAAAATCCAATGCTGACTAGGGAAGTAACTAGTAAACTAAGCCCTCACTTACGGTCGCGTTGGTGCGATTATGCGGAGCACTACGGAAGTGCAGACGAACCGGACATCGTTACACTGTCTAGGTTCATGATGAGAGAGGCTGACCGTGCGTTGAGTCATGCCTATACGTCCGTAGCGCCGACTAAGGAATCGCCCGTAGGACGAGAGGCGCCGCCGTCGAAACGAGTTGTATTAACACGCCGCGTAGAGAATAGGGCCCGCGACGTAAAAACGTTCACCGCCCAGGAGGACACCGGTAGTGCCTCTTGTATGTGTTGCGGGGGTGAACACGTGATCGCTAAGTGTAGAAAGTTAGCGCAAATGGGTGTGGACGACCGGTGGAATTGGGTAAAGGAAGAGGGGGTGTGTTTTCTGTGTTTGAATAGTAAACACCGACGGTTTAAATGTAAAGCGAAGAAATGCGGCGTCGACGGCTGCAACGCCCCCCACCATGCCCTCCTTCACACCCGCAAGACCCGCGCACCGGAGACATCGGCAAAACCGGACGAGACCGTGCTCGTCGCGTCTAACGTTGGTAGTAATGCGTCCGTATTATTGAAAGTGTGTCCCATTACGTTACGTGGACCACGCGGTAGAGAAATAGATACGTATGCGTTGCTTGACGAAGGCTCGACTATTTCGTTGATCGACGACGACTTAGCGCGCGAGTTAGGAGCGGAAGGACCGGTAAAGCCGCTGAATATTAGAGGAGTAAGCAATATTCAGCGCGAGGCCGATAGCAGGCTAGTTAACATAGGCATACGTGGCAAGACGCGCAGCGAAGTGTATAGAATAAATGCGCGTACAGTAACAAATTTACAGATAGGATTCGCAGTCGGTAAATAAAGAGTGTTTACGGTTGAAACACTTACGCAACCTACCGAGCTCGGTTTGCTACGAGGACGCCAAACCGAGATTATTATTAGGCGCCGACAACTGGCATTTAATAATCACCCGCAATTTAAGGATAGGACGTCGAAAGCAGCCTATAGCTGCACGTACGTTATTAGGATGGGTGATACAGGGAACCGTGCCGCGATTCACGTGTAGGGAGGACGGTGAAACCGTATTACACGTCGTAAGCAGTAGCGGACGGTTAGATAGGGACATTCGAACGTTCGCCAGTCAGGACGAGGAGTTAACGGAACTCCTTAAACGGCAGTACGAGATCGATTCCTTCGGTATCTCGCTAAAGAGTAGGCCGCGACGGGAAGAGGAGCGCGCTGTCGAGATATTCCAGCGCATCGTCAAGAAGGTCGGCGAGCAATACCAGGTGGGACTGCCATGGAAGGACGACGACGTGCGGATGCCTCCCAGCTACGAGATGGCTGCTCGAAGACTGCGGACGATCGAGAAGAAGATGGACAAATCGCCGGAGTTTCGAGACGCCTATACAGCACAAATAGACAACCTCCTGGCAAAAGGATACGCAAGGGAAGCCGAGGGGACAGAAAGAGAGGACCCCAGGAGCTGGTACCTGCCCCACTTCGCAGTACGGAATCCGAACAAGCCTGGGAAGACAAGAGTGGTTTTCGACGCGGCAGCGCGTGCATCCGGTAAATGTTTGAACGATTATTTACTTGACGGCCCCGACTTGTTACGGAACCTACCGGGCATACTGTTTAGATTTAGGGAGAACGAAATAGCCGTGTCCGCGGATATTAGGGAAATGTTTTTACGCGTAAAGGTAGACCGTCGCGACCAACCCGCGCAATTGTTTCTGTGGCGAGGTAACGAGCGATCCAGCCCACCGCGGGAATACGTTATGACTTCAATGATTTTCGGTGCGAGGAGCTCGCCGTTTCTCGCACATAGTGTTAGGGATCATAACGCGCGCGCACACGCAGAGACACATCCGTTGGCACTTAACGCTATCGTACGCAGTCACTACATGGATGACTACCTAGACAGTTATGCTACGGTAGAGGAAGCGGTAAACACTGCGAGGCAGGTTATGGAAGTACACCAGCAGGCCGGCTTCACCTTAGCAGGCTGGAATTCGAACCACGCAGCCCTACTAGAAGACAAGCCGGAGGAATTACTAGCGAGCAAGCCTAAGGAGGTAGGCTTGAGACAAGACAGCCCAGGCAGAACCCTAGGGCTATTATGGATGGCCGATGAAGATGCCTTAACGTTCAACACATCCATGAACAGGGTACCGAACGAAGAGAAGACGCTGCAGAGGCCACCGACCAAGAGAGAGGCGTTAAGCGCAGTCATGTCGGTCTTCGACCCGCTTGGACTGCTGAGCTACCTCACCATCACCGCCAAGATCCTGCTGCAAGACCTGTGGCAGATGAAGAAGGTCGGATGGGACGACGAACTACCCGAGGAGGCAGCTGAGGAATTTCAGAGGTGGCTGCGAGTCGTCGAGGAAGTATCACGACTGCGGCTGCCTAGGTGCTATGCTCCTACGGGGGGAGTGGTAGAGCGTCAGCTTCACGTGTTTAATGACGCAAGCGAACGTGCGTACGCATCCGCGGCGTATTGGCGAATACGATACCGCGACGGAACGGTTAAGGTACGGTTAGTGGCGGCCAAGGCGAAAGTCGCCCCGATAAAGGCGCAAAGCATACCGCGGTTAGAGTTGCAGGCGAATCTGATAGGCGCGCGACTCGCGGAATTCGTGCAAGGCGAGCACAGAGTGGTAGCCGATAGGGTAGTGTATTGGACGGACTCAACTACGGCGCTCCACTGGATACAGAACGATACGGCGCGTTACACCCCCTACGTGGCTCATAGATTAGGGGAGATATCGGAGAAGACGTCACCCGAGCAATGGAGGTGGATACCGACCGCAGACAACATCGCGGATCAGGCAACGCGCATAAATTATACGTACAAGGAAGAGAGCGACAAATGGTTTACGGGACCGCCATTCCTGTACGAAGATGAAGATCGATGGCCTCGACGTCGGGAAGAGAAGGCAGGGGATGAAGATGACGAGTTGGAGGAAGTCGTGGCACACCAGAGCGACACCAGGGACGCTCCATACCTGCCAGACATCGAGAGGTTCTCTTCTTACGAGAGATTGGTCAGGGCCACCGCTCGGATATTACAGTTCGTCGATGCCATGAGAGGAAAGGCGCACGGACTAACATTGGACCACATCCAGAGAGCAGAGCGGATGTGGATAGAGCGCAGTCAACAAGAGAGCTTTGCTGAAGACATCAGTCGACTGCAGCGAGGAAAGAACTTGGCAGCCGGCAGCGCGTTAAGGAAGCTCGACCCCATATTCGAAGATGGCATACTGCGAGCTAGAGGACGGATCGACGCAGCCGATGTGGACAGCCAAATGAAGAGGCCCATTCTACTGAACGGACGCCACCAATTTGTAAAGCTGCTTGTGGAGAAGGCGCATAAGGAAGCAAGCCACGCCAACAGGGAACGGGTAGTGAACGACCTACGCATGAGATATCACATACTTCGACTACGACCGACCGTAAGAGAAGTGGAGCGGAGATGTCTGCGGTGCAGGGTACGCAAGGCGACACCACGGCCAGCGGTTATCGGAGATCTACCACCTGAACGGTTAGGGGCATTCGCGCGACCATTCACCTACACCGGAATCGACTATTTCGGGCCTACAACGGTAACAATAGGACGTAGGCATGAAAAGCGGTGGATAGCGTTATTCACTTGTTTGACGACGCGCGCGGTACATCTAGAGATAGTTTATTCCCTAACGACGGACTCGGCGATATCGGCATTGCGGCGCATGGCGGATAGGCGTGGGTGGCCACGGGTCATCTACTCTGACAACGGAACGAATTTCCATGGGGCGGACACCGAACTACGACGGGCAATGGAGGAGTGGGCACCCCTGCTGAAGGACTACGCGTTGACTCGGCGGACAGCCTGGAAGTTCATCGCGCCGGGCGCGCCGAACCAGGGAGGCGCATAGGAGCGTCTCGTGCGCTCAGTGAAGACCGCGCTCGAAGCCACTCTACACCAGAAGAGCCCGCGGGAGGAGACGTTGGTGACGCTCCTCACAGAAGCCGAGAACACGGTGAACTCTCGACACACGTGCCGGTCGACATCGACGAGGAAGAGGCGCTGACACCCAACCACTTCCTGCTGCTGGGACCATCGAGCCTTCCAGTAACCGCGCCGTGCACGCCTAGTGATCGTCGGGCGTGGAGAGCGGCGCAAGGACTTGCCGACGAGTACTGGAAGCGCTGGATGAAGGAGTACCTGCCGACGCTGGTTGCGCGCGGGGACTCACGGGATGTGCAGCAGCGACAGCTACAAGAGGGGGACCTCGTCGTGGTGGCAGACGGTAGCCTGCCAAGGAACGTGTGGCCGCGTGGAATTATAACGCGGACCTTTCCCGGACCAGACGGCGTGGTGCGCAACGTGGAGGTGCGGACCAGGGGCGGATTGCTGCGGCGGCCGGTCAGGAAGATCGCCGTCCTCCCGAAAGAAGATGAGGCTCGCGAGCTACGCCGGGGGGAAGATGTTGAGGACAGCTAGAGACCCGCCGCCCCGTCGCCCCTTCGTACCCCGCTACCCCACGCGCACCCCGCACACCGGCGCCGACCCAGTGATGTCGGCGACCAATCAGCGCGCGTGTGGCTTCATTTGTCGTCGCACGGCACTACTCACAGACTGAGGCACCTTCTTGCGAGATATAAGAAGGGCGTCTCGGTCTGTGAGCTGTTCATTTCACTTCGGAGCGGCACTTAAGAAGAAACCTGAAGAAGACTCAAGACTCCAATTCGAGACCTCCCTCTGTACATAGTGTTAGATATAGTTATTCAGTGCCGAATCATTGTAAATAGTTAATACAGTATATTAAAAAGTACCATCTTTTCTTCAAGCAGTCCCCTAGTATAGCTAACCTCAGATCAGTCGTTAAGTAATCAGTCAGAAATAAATATACAGTCCACTGTTCATCCATTATAGTATTCATTTTTCCATGACTACGTAATGTCGTGCGCAACTTATCTTGCGCAGCCCTCAGCACAGAGTACTCTCGGCTGTACTACTCTTTATATAAACAAGTAACAACTGTCAACCAACTTACGAAGTTTTGATATTAAGTTTCATATATAATCGTTCGTAAGGAGTAAACTCCAGTCGTGCGTCAGAGCTGACACACACATATTTTTTATTTTTTTTGTTTATTTAAACACGCTAATCTCTGGAACTACCAGTAAGATTTGATTTTTTTTATATATTATAGCCAGATTCAGCATTAGGCTACACCTCTCAGCTAGCCACCGCCTAAGAAGCATAGTTAGACTGTGCTTAAACATTGATTTGTGTTAAGCAAGTCAAAAGAAAAAGCGCTCCCGAAATGATTTATCCTTGTGCGCTGGCGTAATAGTTAGTGTAGGGGACTGCAGTAGACTGTATTCGAATTTAATTGACTTTACTAATTACTGTGTATTAGTGTGAACTATACTAGGGACGTTTATGGAAGAAAAGATAGTACTCTTGACGATTATATATTACAACTATTTACAAGCGGCAGTAATAACTATTCACAGGAGAGAGTCTTCTATGGAGTCTTGATTCTCTCTTGATGTTTCCTCTTGAATAAAAATTAATAGTGCCGAGCGTAGTCTTATGAGGTGTCCCGCGCGCTGATTGGTCAGCGGCATCACGTGATGTTTGGGCGGTGTGCGGGGTGCGCGGGGCGTAACGGGGTATGAAGGAGCGACGGGACGGCGGCTCCCCTCGCCGTCCGTAGTAGTCAGTGATACGTAAATACAATGTTCTACAAAAATATAGATCTTTACTTCATTGAAAAAAAGTTCAAGATACCATATGCCTATTTCTTATACATAAGCCACAATAATTAAATATATATCTAATATATAAAATTCTCGTGTCGCGGTGTTTGTTACCGAACTCCACCGAAACGGCTGAACCGATTTGTATGAAATTCTGTGTGCATATCGGGTAGGTCTGAGAAATGTTTTTACGCGTAAAGGTAGACCGTCGCGACCAACCCGCGCAATTGTTTCTGTGGCGAGGTAACGAGCGATCCAGCCCACCGCGGGAATACGTTATGACTTCAATGATTTTCGGTGCGAGGAGCTCGCCGTTTCTCGCACATAGTGTTAGGGATCATAACGCGCGCGCACACGCAGAGACACATCCGTTGGCACTTAACGCTATCGTACGCAGTCACTACATGGATGACTACCTAGACAGTTATGCTACGGTAGAGGAAGCGGTAAACACTGCGAGGCAGGTTATGGAAGTACACCAGCAGGCCGGCTTCACCTTAGCAGGCTGGAATTCGAACCACGCAGCCCTACTAGAAGACAAGCCGGAGGAATTACTAGCGAGCAAGCCTAAGGAGGTAGGCTTGAGACAAGACAGCCCAGGCAGAACCCTAGGGCTATTATGGATGGCCGATGAAGATGCCTTAACGTTCAACACATCCATGAACAGGGTACCGAACGAAGAGAAGACGCTGCAGAGGCCACCGACCAAGAGAGAGGCGTTAAGCGCAGTCATGTCGGTCTTCGACCCGCTTGGACTGCTGAGCTACCTCACCATCACCGCCAAGATCCTGCTGCAAGACCTGTGGCAGATGAAGAAGGTCGGATGGGACGACGAACTACCCGAGGAGGCAGCTGAGGAATTTCAGAGGTGGCTGCGAGTCGTCGAGGAAGTATCACGACTGCGGCTGCCTAGGTGCTATGCTCCTACGGGGGGAGTGGTAGAGCGTCAGCTTCACGTGTTTAATGACGCAAGCGAACGTGCGTACGCATCCGCGGCGTATTGGCGAATACGATACCGCGACGGAACGGTTAAGGTACGGTTAGTGGCGGCCAAGGCGAAAGTCGCCCCGATAAAGGCGCAAAGCATACCGCGGTTAGAGTTGCAGGCGAATCTGATAGGCGCGCGACTCGCGGAATTCGTGCAAGGCGAGCACAGAGTGGTAGCCGATAGGGTAGTGTATTGGACGGACTCAACTACGGCGCTCCACTGGATACAGAACGATACGGCGCGTTACACCCCCTACGTGGCTCATAGATTAGGGGAGATATCGGAGAAGACGTCACCCGAGCAATGGAGGTGGATACCGACCGCAGACAACATCGCGGATCAGGCAACGCGCATAAATTATACGTACAAGGAAGAGAGCGACAAATGGTTTACGGGACCGCCATTCCTGTACGAAGATGAAGATCGATGGCCTCGACGTCGGGAAGAGAAGGCAGGGGATGAAGATGACGAGTTGGAGGAAGTCGTGGCACACCAGAGCGACACCAGGGACGCTCCATACCTGCCAGACATCGAGAGGTTCTCTTCTTACGAGAGATTGGTCAGGGCCACCGCTCGGATATTACAGTTCGTCGATGCCATGAGAGGAAAGGCGCACGGACTAACATTGGACCACATCCAGAGAGCAGAGCGGATGTGGATAGAGCGCAGTCAACAAGAGAGCTTTGCTGAAGACATCAGTCGACTGCAGCGAGGAAAGAACTTGGCAGCCGGCAGCGCGTTAAGGAAGCTCGACCCCATATTCGAAGATGGCATACTGCGAGCTAGAGGACGGATCGACGCAGCCGATGTGGACAGCCAAATGAAGAGGCCCATTCTACTGAACGGACGCCACCAATTTGTAAAGCTGCTTGTGGAGAAGGCGCATAAGGAAGCAAGCCACGCCAACAGGGAACGGGTAGTGAACGACCTACGCATGAGATATCACATACTTCGACTACGACCGACCGTAAGAGAAGTGGAGCGGAGATGTCTGCGGTGCAGGGTACGCAAGGCGACACCACGGCCAGCGGTTATCGGAGATCTACCACCTGAACGGTTAGGGGCATTCGCGCGACCATTCACCTACACCGGAATCGACTATTTCGGGCCTACAACGGTAACAATAGGACGTAGGCATGAAAAGCGGTGGATAGCGTTATTCACTTGTTTGACGACGCGCGCGGTACATCTAGAGATAGTTTATTCCCTAACGACGGACTCGGCGATATCGGCATTGCGGCGCATGGCGGATAGGCGTGGGTGGCCACGGGTCATCTACTCTGACAACGGAACGAATTTCCATGGGGCGGACACCGAACTACGACGGGCAATGGAGGAGTGGGCACCCCTGCTGAAGGACTACGCGTTGACTCGGCGGACAGCCTGGAAGTTCATCGCGCCGGGCGCGCCGAACCAGGGAGGCGCATGGGAGCGTCTCGTGCGCTCAGTGAAGACCGCGCTCGAAGCCACTCTACACCAGAAGAGCCCGCGGGAGGAGACGTTGGTGACGCTCCTCACAGAAGCCGAGAACACGGTGAACTCTCGACACACGTGCCGGTCGACATCGACGAGGAAGAGGCGCTGACACCCAACCACTTCCTGCTGCTGGGACCATCGAGCCTTCCAGTAACCGCGCCGTGCACGCCTAGTGATCGTCGGGCGTGGAGAGCGGCGCAAGGACTTGCCGACGAGTACTGGAAGCGCTGGATGAAGGAGTACCTGCCGACGCTGGTTGCGCGCGGGGACTCACGGGATGTGCAGCAGCGACAGCTACAAGAGGGGGACCTCGTCGTGGTGGCAGACGGTAGCCTGCCAAGGAACGTGTGGCCGCGTGGAATTATAACGCGGACCTTTCCCGGACCAGACGGCGTGGTGCGCAACGTGGAGGTGCGGACCAGGGGCGGATTGCTGCGGCGGCCGGTCAGGAAGATCGCCGTCCTCCCGAAAGAAGATGAGGCTCGCGAGCTACGCCGGGAGGAGGATGTTGAGGACAGCTAGAGACCCGCCGCCCCGTCGCCCCTTCGTACCCCGCTACCCCACGCGCACCCCGCACACCGGCGCCGACCCAGTGATGTCGGCGACCAATCAGCGCGCGTGTGGCTTCATTTGTCGTCGCACGGCACTACTCACAGACTGAGGCACCTTCTTGCGAGATATAAGAAGGGCGTCTCGGTCTGTGAGCTGTTCATTTCACTTCGGAGCGGCACTTAAGAAGAAACCTGAAGAAGACTCAAGACTCCAATTCGAGACCTCCCTCTGTACATAGTGTTAGATATAGTTATTCAGTGCCGAATCATTGTAAATAGTTAATACAGTATATTAAAAAGTACCATCTTTTCTTCAAGCAGTCCCCTAGTATAGCTAACCTCAGATCAGTCGTTAAGTAATCAGTCAGAAATAAATATACAGTCCACTGTTCATCCATTATAGTATTCATTTTTCCATGACTACGTAATGTCGTGCGCAACTTATCTTGCGCAGCCCTCAGCACAGAGTACTCTCGGCTGTACTACTCTTTATATAAACAAGTAACAACTGTCAACCAACTTGCGAAGTTTTGATATTAAGTTTCATATATAATCGTTCGTAAGGAGTAAACTCCAGTCGTGCGTCAGAGCTGACACACACATATTTTTTATTTTTTTTGTTTATTTAAACACGCTAATCTCTGGAACTACCAGTAAGATTTGATTTTTTTTATATATTATAGCCAGATTCAGCATTAGGCTACACCTCTCAGCTAGCCACCGCCTAAGAAGCATAGTTAGACTGTGCTTAAACATTGATTTGTGTTAAGCAAGTCAAAAGAAAAAGCGCTCCCGAAATGATTTATCCTTGTGCGCTGGCGTAATAGTTAGTGTAGGGGACTGCAGTAGACTGTATTCGAATTTAATTGACTTTACTAATTACTGTGTATTAGTGTGAACTATACTAGGGACGTTTATGGAAGAAAAGATAGTACTCTTGACGATTATATATTACAACTATTTACAAGCGGCAGTAATAACTATTCACAGGAGAGAGTCTTCTATGGAGTCTTGATTCTCTCTTGATGTTTCCTCTTGAATAAAAATTAATAGTGCCGAGCGTGGTCTTATGAGGTGTCCCGCGCGCTGATTGGTCAGCGGCATCACGTGATGTTTGGGCGGTGTGCGGGGTGCGCGGGGCGTAACGGGGTATGAAGGAGCGACGGGACGGCGGCTCCCCTCGCCGTCCGTAGTAGTCAGTGATACGTAAATACAATGTTCTACAAAAATATAGATCTTTACTTCATTGAAAAAAAGTTCAAGATACCATATGCCTATTTCTTATACATAAGCCACAATAATTAAATATATATCTAATATATAAAATTCTCGTGTCGCGGTGTTTGTTACCGAACTCCACCGAAACGGCTGAACCGATTTGTATGAAATTCTGTGTGCATATCGGGTAGGTCTGAGAATCGGCCAACTATTTTTTAAACCCCTAAATGATAAGGGTGACCCACCCATGAATAGTTTTTTTTATTTTTTTGACAATATTTTTTATTTTTATTTTATTATGATTTAACATTGAAAAATACATAAAACTTCAAATTTTCACCCTTCTACGATAAACCCCTGTACTTTAATCGCGATTTTTAAACAAAAAAATATTTCCTATAAATATTTTCTTTTGTAATTTGGTCTGGTTTGGTTTGGTTGTAATTTTGTTGCATGTCATTAAGAAATGAATAATCTTTATATATATAAATTACGTGCCACGTTGTTTGTCCGCGATGAACTCCTAAACTACTGAACTGATTTCAATGAAATTTTGCACACTCTGTGCAGTTTGTCCAAGTGAGAGATAGGATAGTTTTCATCCTGATAAGTGACACTCAATATTTTTTTATTACGAATTTATGGATTTTTATATGAAAGGTCGTCGAAAAGGGCAGAGCAACGTTTGTCTGGCCAGCTAGTATATTATATAATATATAATAAAGTTATTAGTAATTAGACATAAATTTACATAAGTTATAATAAATATAGCCGTAGTTTTTAACAGGACTTACTATTCAAATTGGACCAATAGATTTAATAAAATTGATAAACTAAAAGGTTTTTAATTTATTACCTCCTTAAAGCACTTTGCTTTCACGTAAAATCATATTTTCATTTTGTCTATGAAAGTTTGATAAAAGCTAAAAGCTATAAAATGAATAAAGTATGTATATAATATAAAAACGTAGTTTCAAAATAAATTCAAAACATAGCCGATAGATCAAAGTAAGTTCACCTTGACATTGTTGTAATCTAGTGATTTATATTGATTAATACGAATTTAAGCAACACATTTACATTAAATGTTATATATTATTGTGTTACCATTATCAAATATTTTATGACAACATCTGGTGGAATATGATAAAAAATTAGGAACTTTAATGTTTTGTAAAGCTACGAATAGTAATAAAATAAGATGAGATACAAAATATTCCGCCTGCCAACCAGAAACCATAGCCTAAGATGTAAGACTCACAGACCTGCAAACGTGTAAAAAATATCAGATTGCGGGACGTCATAATATAATAAATATACATAACATTTGGTTTCCTCAATGCTCTATGAAAGCTAAGAGTTAGAAAGATTTGAATATAAATCGAATCTAGGAGGGAGGTGACGCAGCAGGCCAGTAGATAAATTTACCACCACGCCCGCCAGATCACCACAAATCATCCGGCTGAAGATGCCGGGGCGGGCCGCTGGTATTTTTTTGATTATAATATTTTTAGACAACTTCAAAAAGGAGGCTTACAATTCGACTGTATGTTTTTTTTGTGAAACGAGTTTTAATAATTCTTTTTTATTAAATAGGTTATACTTCAAGAGTAGTCCCAGAAAAAAATTGGAGAAATTCTCCACCTCTAACAATGGATAGCATAATAAGATCAGGTTTTTAATGTAACAATAATTTCAATATTGTCTAATTATAACTATACTTAGACTTTGAAATTTTAATATACCTTAGTCCACTTAAAAGGGTAAAAAAATTAATTTTACCAAAAGGTAAAAGAAGAACTAAAAAGGATAAAATGATATCACATTCCGATTTCGAAACTCGAAACTCGAACTTCGATATTTGAAACTTCGATTCAATTGACCGCTATTTCACATTATTATTTTTTAACGTTATTGTTAAATTACATTAAAAAATGGGCTGTTAAAGAAAACAGTATTGCAGAGATTGCTTTGCGCAAAGTTGATTCTAATTCATTTTTAAGACGCTACAAAAACTACGCATCTGTTGTATGTTTTAGTACCGCACTATCTAGGAACTAGCTAAGTATACCAACAATTCCTATATCGAAAATCATAAAAGATCGGGGCTACCTTGTGCTGTTAGGCCACAGTCTGTCTATGTCTGTCTATGTCAAAACCAACATTCGTCAAAACCTGTAAGAAACCAAAAATATTATTACATGAAATTAAAATTTCCGTTATGATGCTGCAGATGTAAATTATAAAACCCAAAACTAGATGTAAGCACCTATTCAATACGTCAGTAGTACGTTGAAGCATCAATGGACAAGACTTGCCTTAAGCATAAGAAAGTTAATCGATCAAAACACTTGTTATCCCGATAGGCTGATGGAAAACACGGAAAAATGACAAACGAATAAGTGTATGCTCACTGCTCTAAAGAATCCTCGCACCTTGTTAGAAAAGTTCAATGTGGTCATCATACTGTATTCAATCATGTTGTTATCAAGGAGTCACGAAGCTTAAGTTTGGAAACAAGTTTGAATTATATACCGTGTTAATTTAAGCAACGGACCTAAGAGGCCATATATGTGTTTATAAACGTAGTGATTTTTATACTCTATGTATATCTTTATCAAATAAAACATTTACAAAAAAAACACTATTCTAACTGTAGGTATACGTCAGTTTATACTAAATCTATAGATGTAAAACGAAACAAAAATTCTGAAAAAATGCGATATAAAATACTTATATATTATATAATTTATATATTTTCAGAATTTTTGTTCTGCAGCATCATAACGAAAATTTTAATTTCATGTAGTAATATTTTTGGTTTCTTACAGGTTTTGACGAATGTTGGTTTTGACATAGAGTTCATAGACAGACTGTGGCCTAACAGCACAAGGTAGCCCCGATCTTTTATGATTTTCGATATAGGAATTGTTGGTATACCTAGCTAGTTCCTAGATAGTGCGGTACCAAAACATACAACAGATGCGTAGTTTTTGTAGCGTCTTAAAAATGAATTCGAATTAACTTTGCGCAAAGTAATCTCTGCAATACTGTTTTCTTTAACAGCCCATTTTTTAATGTAATTTAACAATAACGTTAAAAAATAATAATGTGAAATAGCGGTCAATTGAATCGAAGTTTCAAATATCGAAGTTCGAGTTTCGAGTTTCGAAATCGGAATGTGATATCATTTTATCCTTTTTAGTTCTTCTTTTACCTTTTGGTAAAATTAATTTTTTTACCCTTTTAAGTGGACTAAGGTATATTAAAATTTCAAAGTCTAAGTATAGTTATAATTAGACAATATTGAAATTATTGTTACATTAAAAACCTGATCTTATTATGCTATCCATTGTTAGAGGTGGAGAATTTCTCCAATTTTTTTCTGGGACTACTCTTGAAGTATAACCTATTTAATAAAAAAGAATTATTAAAACTCGTTTCACAAAAAAAACATACAGTCGAATTGTAAGCCTCCTTTTTGAAGTTGTCTAAAAATATTATAATCAAAAAAATACCAGCGGCCCGCCCCGGCATCTTCAGCCGGATGATTTGTGGTGATCTGGCGGGCGTGGTGGTAAATTTATCTACTGGCCTGCTGCGTCACCTCCCTCCTAGATTCGATTTATATTCAAATCTTTCTAACTCTTAGCTTTCATAGAGCATTGAGGAAACCAAATGTTATGTATATTTATTATATTATGACGTCCCGCAATCTGATATTTTTTACACGTTTGCAGGTCTGTGAGTCTTACATCTTAGGCTATGGTTTCTGGTTGGCAGGCGGAATATTTTGTATCTCATCTTATTTTATTACTATTCGTAGCTTTACAAAACATTAAAGTTCCTAATTTTTTATCATATTCCACCAGATGTTGTCATAAAATATTTGATAATGGTAACACAATAATATATAACATTTAATGTAAATGTGTTGCTTAAATTCGTATTAATCAATATAAATCACTAGCTTACAACAATGTCAAGGTGAACTTACTTTGATCTATCGTCTATGTTTTGAATTTATTTTGAAACTACGTTATTATATTATATACATACTTTATTCATTTTATAGCTTTTAGCTTTTATCAAACTTTCATAGACAAAATGTAATTATGATTTTACGTGAAAGCAAAGTGCTTTAAGGAGGTAATAAATTAAAAACCTTTTAGTTTATCAATTTTATTATATCTACTGGTCCAATTTGAATAGCAAGTCCTGTTAAAAACTAAGGCTATATTTATTATAACATATATAAAATTATGTCTAATTACTAATAACTTTATTATATATTATATAATATACTAGCTGGCCAGGCAGATGTTGCTCTGCCTTTTTCGACGACCCTTCATATAAAAAATCCATAAATTCGAATATTGAGTGTCACTTATCAAGATAAAAACTATCCTATCTCTCACTTGGACCAAACTGCACACAGTGTGCAAATTTTCATTGAAATCTGTTCAGTAGTTTAGGAGTCCATCGCGGACAAACAACGTGACACGTACTTTTTATATATAAAGATTATTCATTTCTTAATGACATGCAACATTACATGTCATTAAGAAATGAATAACAATTTTATTTTTTGCCTGTCTCTCTCCGGTTTGACTAAACCGTTTGTAATGAAACTCCATGAACAGATAAAGACCAATGCCAGGAGTGATCTAACCTATATTATATCTAAAATACATGTTATTTTTTTGTAAAACCGAAGAAAATATTAAAATAAAATGATCTTTGCCGATATCTTAAAATTAAACAGATCCAACTCAGACGACGCCAGGTTGCCAGTTAGTTTTAAATACCAAGAATTTATATATTTTTTAAAGAAGTGAGGGTAATTAACAAGCACTTACTTCACCTTATCGTAAGTAATGCCCATTGACACCTACTTTTATCCTTGATTAAGAACAAACATGTAGAGGCGTTTCATCTTTGCGGACTAAGATGAAATGTCTCGTTATCAGTAAGAGTCACGTCACTCACCTTATGAAACACAGCAGTATTATGCTGCTATTTCACGTTGTTATTCTGTGCAAGCGTGGTCCATTGTCGGTTGAGTTGACCTGATTTGACATCTGACCACGCTCTCACAGAATACTAGCGTAAAATAGCGGCTTAAAACTGCTCATATAACACAGATATACACACAAAAAGACAGGGGGATTAACAGTACATTTTCATATTTATTTATTTTTCTATAATTTTAAACGATTAGCATAGGTTCAAATACATAACTAATTAGATATTCACATAAGAGATGTGTAAATTTATGACTTAAATAATCCTTTGGTTTGAATTTCACTTTTATTTCATAGTCAAACGGTACAAATTTGAAAATGAAGACCAGCAGCTTCGTAAATTCAATTGCGAATGGCTGCTCGATCTTACTGAATATTTATTACTCATTCAAATTAGATTGAATATGCTTGGCTTTCAGGAACCCTCGAGTAATTTACTTGAGTTCCTTTAATACGTTTGAAATATTTACTTCGTGATTTCTTACATTAGCTAGAGGTAAAGAACAAATCTCTCTATTCTAGATTTTAGAGCTCTAACTTGAACACCTATACCGTTGATATGTGATTTTTGATAGTTTGTAGGCGCTTATTTTCTGCTCAGAAATCAGTCAATCTGTGGTCTTAGAAGTTAGTTATAATTTTCCACATAATTATTGGTATTTTTAGGGTTCCGTACCTCAAAAGGAGAAACGGAACACTTATAGGATCACTTTGTTGTCCGTCTGACTGTCTGTCAAGACCCTTTTTCTCAGGAACGCGTGGAGGTATCAAGCTGAAATTCACATCAAATACTCAAGTCTACTGTTTCTTGAAGCTGTGAAAAACTTCACAGCTGATCAAACTTCTAAGCCAACGCAATCAAAAGATACAGCCGTTTATGCCGCAAATTTTCGACATTCGCAAGGGAATCAAAACCTACAAGGTACTTCCCGTGAACTTTGTTACGATGCAACGTTTTACAGCACAGATAAAGGAAAAATTGCGAAAAGCATAAACTTTTAGTTACATCATATAATAAGAATATTTTTAATAATTTTAAACTTATATACCTACGGATTTGTTCGGAACCCTCGGTGCGCGAGTTCGACTCACACTTGGCCGGTTTGTTTTGCAATAAATTTAATTAGCATTTAACATCAGTTGGAATGTTAGCTCGCTTATTGTCCTACATGATGCCCTATCTGTATTTTATCGATATTAACAGATATTTTAGCATGCTTACAACATAGTTTATGATGTGGCTCAGGACCGCGCTTTGTAGCAATTTATGGGGGTCTATTTTTACCGTTGCCTTATGATGTGCTGAAATTATAGTAATGAGTTATACAATTACAAAAAGTAAATAAGGCTTCTATTTCTATTGGAAATTATACCAAATGGAATGTGATATACGTTTTTGCCTACCGGCCGACTCTTAAATAAGTTAAAATAATGCATTACCACGCATTGTGAATTTAAAATATAAAAAGGACAGAATGTTTAACATTTTTTAAATTAATTTTTCTTCGCCATTTGCCTATATTACTTATTTTGAACCTTCTCTGCACATTTGGCCGGTTATTGCAAAATAACCCTGTTAGTTGTTAGTTGTTGTAGCTTGAATTCTCTAATTTTGTTAATGCGTTAGTACAACGTTACATAGCCATACCTCGAGTCCTACCTAAATAAAAATAATGACCGTCAAAGCAATTAACACTTTCTACTGATACTGACGTGGGGCAAAAAAATTCCACTTAATTAATTCAATGTTGCCTACAAGTGTTTTTGTCACGCGATTCATTTAAGTCATTAACTGAATTTTTGTGAGTGCCCACATAAAGGCTTTTAACGTAAAATTTTCTAATCGGATTTATTCGCATTTATAACAAAGTTCGGCGTTTTGTTAAAATATACAAAACTCGATGGGTGCCGGTGGCTCGGGAACGTTTTTTTGCGGTATTCTCTGTAGGAGGCCGGCCTATGTTCAGAAGTGAACCCGTGAAGAGCTGTAATGATGATGATGATATGAAATTTTTAAGGTATTTGTTCATCATCATTACATCCTATCAAGAATCCACTGTTAAACATAGGCCTCCTACAAATACTGACCTCATTTAGCGCTTCGCAAACGGTTATGTAATCACTGTATTTTATTGTTATTATTGGGTTGTTATCAGATAGACGCTGCTGCCGATCTTTTGTCCTCTGTCTGTCTGTCTGTCTGTTTGTTTTCCTCTGTCTACTCTTATGACACCCACGTTTTGGCTTGGGGTTGTAGATTTTTTTATAGAATAAGGGTAAAATATGAGCACACAGTCAACCTGATTTCAAGTGGATGCTGTGGCCCATAGACATCTATATTGATTCTCGATTAAGAATCAAGATGCAGATGCGTTGTCACCCCTGAGTATCTACTAAGTTTCTAGTAAAAGCTGAACAGAAAACTTGATAGATGTAATCAATGGAAAGCTATATATTTTTTAAGTATAAATTAACAATTTAGAGTGAAGCCATGCTTTCGTAGCCTTGGTGGGTTTGGGCGCAACTTTATTGTGTCGCCCTTAGCAACTTTAGCGCTAGGTGTAACGGTACGTTTTCATTGCAATTGACACAATAAGGTGGAGGAAGAAACTTGCGACTATATACTAATCACATTGTTCGAAATCTACATCTCGTCGCAGCTCCGCTTAAGAACATGCAATAATAGACGTCAGTGAAAATGCAAGTTTAACACGCGTTTTAGATCAATACGTTAAAAACATAATCAGTACGTTTCATTATCATCATTACAGTCCTTCACAAGTCCACTGATGTACATAGGCCTCCCCCAAGGAATGCCACAAAGCACTTTCACGAGCCACCTAAATCCAAAATCAGAAAGGTTCTCGAGTGGAGCTTCGTACCGGTAGGCGAAGTGTAGCGCGTCCCCCCACTAGATGGAGTGACGACCTGGTACGACATGCAGGAAGTCAATACGTTTACTTTTGACAAAAAATATTAGACCTGGCACAACGTTCTGGGTTCTTTTTCTTTCTTTGGTAATGTACTTACACGATTATTTTTTTTACCATTGTCAAGCATGTAGAAATTATCTGTTATATTGCGAAGTTTTGGGATATTTGACGACTGTTTTAAACATCTTCGAAGAAAATAACATAAAAGGTTAAACATCGATTATAGTTTAAGTTGGAGTTAGGACTCTGCAACGACAACAATAAGGAACTAAACCCTACATCGCCTTGAATGAAAAAGTAAATGTTTAATGCTATGTATATGTATAAATATAACATTAAAACGTCTGTTTGTATTATCAAAATGCCTGCCTAATATTGAGCTAAGGGAGTTATTTGCATGCCATTAAGACATGAATAACCATTTTTAATGAGTTTGTCTGTCTACCGGTACGTCTACCAGTACGTCTACCGGTACGTCTACCAGTATGTCTACCGGTACGTCTACCAGTATGTCTACTGCTACGTCTACCAGTATGTCTACCGGTACGTCTGCCAGTATGTCTACCGGTACATCTACCAGTATGTCTACCGGTACGTCTACCAGTATGTCTACCGGTACGTCTACCAGTATGTCTACCGGTACGTCTACCAGTATGTCTACCGGTACGTCTACCAGTATGTCTACCGGTACGTCTACCAGTATGTCTACCGGTACGTCTACCAGTATGTCTACCGGTACGTCTACCAGTATGTCTACCGGTACGTCTACCAGTATGTCTACCGGTACGTCTGCCAGTATGTCTACCGGTACATCCACCAGTATGTCTACCGGTACGTCTACCAGTATGTCTACCGGTACGTCTGCCAGTATGTCTACCGGTACGTCTACCAGTATGTCTACTGCTACGTCTACCAGTATGTCTACCGGTACGTCTACCAGTATGTCTACCGATACGTCTACCAGTATGTCTACCGGTACGTCTACCAGTATGTCTACCGGTACGTCTACCAGTATGTCTACTGCTACGTCTACCAGTATGTCTACCGGTACGTCTACCAGTATGTCTACCGGTACGTCTACCAGTATGTCTACCGGTACGTCTACCAGTATGTATACCGGTACGTCTGCCAGTATGTCTACCGGTACATCTACCAGTATGTCTACCGGTACGTCTACCAGTATGTCTACCGGTACGTCTACCAGTATGTCTACCGGTACGTCTACCAGTATGTCTACTGCTACGTCTACCAGTATGTCTACCGGTACGTCTACCAGTATGTCTACCGATACGTCTACCAGTATGTCTACCGGTACGTCTACCAGTATGTCTACCGGTACGTCTACCAGTATGTCTACTGCTACGTCTACCAGTATGTCTACCGGTACGTCTACCAGTATGTCTACCGATACGTCTACCAGTATATCTACCGGTACGTCTACCAGTATGTCTACCGATACGTCTACCAGTATATCTACCGGTACGTCTACCAGTATATCTACTGGTACGTCTACCAGTATGTCTACCGATACGTCTACCAGTATATCTACCGGTACGTCTACCAGTATGTCTACCGGTACGTCTACCAGTATGTCTACCGGTATGTCTGTCTGTCTGTCCGGGGTAATCTTCGAAATGGCTGAGCCGATTGTAATGAAACTTCACGAACAGATACAGAGCTATGCGAAGAGTGATTTATATTTTAGCTCAAAACTTAAATTTTTTTGTAAATAGGAAAAATTGATAAAATAAATAATCTTTGATTACCGTAAACTAAATAACGCCACTTTTATTAGATTATACACAGGCGAAGAAGTGGCGGGTCGCTAGTATGTAATAAATACTATATTTTAGCATATAAAGGCGAATATACTTCAATTACTAACGAATTACGAAACTAACGCTTTAAAATTCCTCTTTAAAAGATACAAGAGACTAAACAAGGACTTTAATGGTTTGTTCCCGTAGCAATTTTAATTTGCCACCAACTTTTTCTGTTTTAAATATTCATTTTTAATCTCTGAAAGTAAAGTTGACAAAAAGCCCTGTAAGGATCTTACGGGATTAAAATAATGAAAGGGAAGGCCTCAAAATGATAATAAGTATTGTGGCCAGAATTTATGGCTGCGTGTTGGATTATGAAATGATTTAATATTTAAAAAAGAATGATGAGATGCGTATGGGACAAGACTAAGAGGTAAAAAATAGAATGCTTTGTTGCCAATAAAATTGTCTCTGGATTGTCACTCACCACATGACGCTACAACTATACTTGCAGCACGAATGGGTTGGCTCGATCGGGAAAGGAACATAGTCATACAGAATACCATTACCAACAACATAAAGCTGCAGTATTTCTTACATTTTATAGCATAATGACAAGCACACACAGTCCACATGATATACAGTAATATATAGTACCTACTTAATTAAGAGATATATTTTTTATTTTTATGAATAAGTATAAATATTTTATATTATATTTATTTAAAATTAGGAAACAACAAAGTTGTAGCAATGAGGGCTAATAATTTCCTGCTCACCAGATGTCGCTAGTTGACACTGAGATAAATTTTTTTGTAACACAATTTAATTTAATTGAGAAGTTGTTTTTAATTATATATTAATACACAAAAGAATTCGTCATTGGTTTGCTCTTTAAATTTTTTCCGAACAAATTCTCACTCTCTCCTCTCCTCACTTTCTAGTGGCGCCGTCCTGGTGGCAGAAAAAGTCGTGGATGCCCTCGTTAAATGAAAAATAAAATTAGATAAAACTAAGCAAAAAGTGATACATTATATATATATATATATATATATATATATATATATATATATATATATATATACGAAATTGTGCTTAAATTAAACAAAACTTGTCAAATGCATATGTTGCATTTAAAAAAAAGGAATATTTCTCAGCGAACGCAAAACAACTCCGAAGTGGGGAAGTAGAGACTGACGTATTGTCGCGATTCTACTACCGGTCAGAACAGACCCTTCATAATGATGTGACGGCTCTAATGCCGAACCTACAATATTTTCGTAGCGTAAGCGTACCTACTGCGCGAAAAAAATTCGAAATGGCGTGTCAACTTAAACGCTCCGATACCGTCGTAGTCCACGAGTTCCTGGACCAAGTGTCTCTGGATCAGATACTGATGACAAGCTTCACTGAGGACGAGATCATCCAACCGAAGAAGGTGTTAGCAGATTCAACCGTGACCCGAATCCGAGACCCGTCTGTAACCAGCGTGGGACCGCCAAAATAAACGCGAGTACAAGTCTGCGTGTTGTGGAACCAACCATACAGCTCTACACCTCCCGTTTGGACAAAAGTACGTCGGGAGAAGACGTCCTACGTTTCTTGGAAGAACGAAGCCGATACCGCATGGAGAATCCGATCTCTTTACATTTGCAGCGTTTGAGTCTAGTAGGTCATCGAACTTCAAATCCTGTGTACTCCAGGTTCCTGCAAAACACAAAGAGACATTCCTCGCTCCCAATTTCTGGCCCTCAAGTGTAGTGTTTCACCGATACAGGGACGCGGCAAAGAAGAAAGTTCCCTAAATAGTGTTATGTCTATATTTTATGCATATTTTTAGGTTAAGGTATATATTGCTATGGACCAATGTTCTTAATTTTTAAGTCTTTGATGCATGAAATAAAGTTATTGTATTGTATTTTAATGCACACGCACATGTACTCGTGCGTGTGTGTGTGCGTGCGTGCGTGTTTGCGTGCATACGTGCGTGCGTGCGTGCGTGCATGCGTGCGTGTGGGCGTTTGTGTGTGTCTGCGTGTGTGCATGTGTGTGTCTGCGCGTGTCTGTGTGTATTTATGTGTGTATCTGTGTGTCCGTGTGAGTGTATGTGTGTGTCAGTGTGCTTCTGTCTGTAGCTGTGTGTCTCTGTGAGTGTCAGTGTGTGTGTCTGTGAGTGTCTGTGGCTGTGTGTGTCTGTGTATGTGTGTGTTTGTGTGCGTGTGTGTGTGTGTGTGTGTATGTGTGTGCGTGCGTGTTTGCGTGCATACGTGCGTGCGTGAATGCGTGCGTGTGGGCGTTTGTGTGTGTATATGTGTGTCTGCGCGTGTCTGTGTCTATTTATGTGTGTATGTGTGTATCTGTGTGTCCGTGTGAGTATATGTGTGTGTCATTGTGCTTCTGTCTGTGGCTGTGTGTCTCTGTGAGTGTCTGTGTGTGTCTGAGTCTGTGAGTGTCTGTATCTGTGTGTGTCTGTGTCTCTCTCTCTCTCTGTGTGTGTGTGTGTGTGTGTGTGTGTGTGTGTGTGCATACTTGCGTGCATGTGTGAGTGATTGCGTGTGAGTACGATTGCAAAATCCGCGATATAGTGCTGGCGTTAAGTTATTCTAACTTAACACTAATATATACTGTGGTGAGGACTACACTACACCTCCCACCGACAAAAAAACTACTACATTTCTATATACAGACGCATTATTACATATTCATTTCTATAATTATATAAAAATCAATTTCTGTCCGTTAGTCTCGCAAAAACTCGAAAATGGTTCGATTGATTTTGATGATTTTTTTGTGTGTATTTGAGTGGGTCCCTTGATGGTTTAAAAACTCAATTGGAAAACTCCATAGGTGGCGCTGTAGTCGAGATCCAGAAATCACATGTGCGAAGCCGGAGCGGATCACTAGTAATAAATAAATATGGAAATAAATATAACGGTACTATAGTTTCCTATCTATTTAATAGTACTTTTACTTATTAATTACATTTGTAATTGTGTGTAATTTCTTTCTATATTACTCTGGGAAAATAAAATATCTCCACTGTAACAAATACCATGTAGAAAATTACACGTTCCATTTTTATACATGCCATATTTTTAGGGCGCTAACTTTTTGTCAACTTCACTTACAAGAAAGATTACGAATGAATATTTAAAGAGGCGAAGGACGGTGTACCTACAATGTGAGTCGTAACGGAACCAAAATACTTTTTAATAACGTTTTTCGAGTCTTTCGCTACGTTTTTGTTTTACATCTACGAGTACAAGAAAAAATACAGTAGATTACTTTGTTTGCTACGCCCACGAATGTTGCTTCGGTAAATTACTTTGAACGGACAAATTGCAAAACTTTATTAAATGCTAACAACAACACTTCTGCTGCAGTTGACGCTGTTAATTAAAATGTAAACAAGTAATTTAAATATCCGTGATTTTGACCGTGTAGTGGCGGTGTAAGAAAAACCACTAGCTGATGTCGTCGCGTAGGTAGGTGTGCCATAAAAGGCGAAAGAGAGAAACAATCCAAGAGAAAAATGTTATTGTCTGTGGCAGTCACACACACCATATTTTATTTTTATTTGTAATGTTTTTAATAATGTTACAAAGTGCTATATTATAAACAATATTACTGTTTAATAAACTTAAACACGTATGAGCCGACGAAGGGCATCTGAAACAGGAGATTTGCAACTCTCTGTTAAGTAAATGGTAGTTGTACTTAGTAGGTGTTCATACAAACCGATACATTAAACCACTCTCTATAATTCGCATAAATATTCGCTCCCTTTAGCGAATACCAAGCCCTTCTTTAGATGCAAAACAACTTTTTACGTATAGTACGTACAGTATATAGTATAGTACCTATACAGTAAACAGATGTCAGATAAGCCAGATGTTAACATTAATGGCGTCGGGATTTTCAGATGTAATGGAAATATCCACGGACGTGTATATATCATATATACATTGATAACTTCCAAAGATAAAATAGAATTAATTTTACCATAAACATAAATATCTTCCAAAGATATTCGCCGAAGATACTTAGAATGTCGCCATGGTTGAAACTCGCCGAGAGGCTATCATACAATATTAATTGCAACTGGTGTAACGGATCGAAGAAGCTTGACATGTTCCTCAGGGCGGCACAAATCTAGTAATTCACGGCCGGTTTGGATTCGAAACCCAGAACACGTAACCGCACTCACATAAACATCGCGCTCCGCGACCCACAAATAATATTACGATACAATTTTATCTTTCCGGCCCGCATGCCTGTAAACAAACGAGATAGGCATGTGAGTTTGCTGCAGTACTTGCTTTCCACTCCCAAAAAGTACAACTGCGAGAGAAACCGCTGAGTATTTAGACCCTTGAAACCTACCTCAAAAAAGTGCTGAGCGATTATATTTTTATAGAATAAGGGTGACAAACGAGCACACAGTCCACCTGATAGGTAAGTGGATGCTGTGGCCCATAGATACATCAATCCTTGATTAAAACAATGCAGACGAGTTGTCACTCCGGAGGACTAAAATGGAATGCCTTGTTTCCTGTGGAAAGGGTCTCCGGTTCAGCAGCAGCATTAAGCTGCTATTTTCGCTGGTATTCAGTGAAAACGTGTTCTTTTCCGGTCGAGCCGACCCATTTGTGCTACAACCTAATATAGCAGCAGCATGGCTCTACCACGTCCTAAAAAAAAACCCTCCCCCTACAAAGCATTAAGCTGCAATTTAACTTTTTTTTTACTTAGTATTCTGTTAGACATTTATGAGGCGTAAAAGAAAATTTTATAATTCAATTAATTCCCTTTTAAAGGTGATAATTTCTTTGAAACTGGAAATTAATAGCGGATAGTATAACATGCATCGAAAATCAAGAAATACCACTCGGTAATAGCCTCTTATAACTAGGCTTATAAACTCCATTTAGTTATATATACCATTAGCTCTTTACCCTGCGATTTTAGAAGTCTCCTTTTTGTGTACGAATTCCACGCAAACGAACAATCAAATTTGGCAAGTGTAAATGAAAATACAAATAAGTTTTCGATGAAAATTGTATTCATTACTTACCATCGAAACGTTTTAACATAGGTTTACGTTTATATATGTTTTTTAATTAAACGAGCAAAAATGAAGAACGAGGGAAATAGATCCAATAAAATTTTCAACCATTCGTCCAATTTTTAAAATTTTCGATTAGAGCCACAGTGCTGTGTCGTGAGTAACCTTCAAATTCTCATTGTAATTAAAACCATTTTATTATTTGCGAATTCGAAAACGTTAAATATAACTACTCCATGTGGTCCCGTGGGTATCGACAGAGGAAAACAAACGCACGCCAAGCGTAGGAACTATGGAAAATATTTCAGCTATGAGGCAATCTATGGGGGAGGCCTATGTTCAGTGGAATTTCTATATGCCGTAACGGTATTCCAATTATTTACTATCATTATATTATATTATTATAATTGGATTATTTACTTAAAGTATCTGATCGACATCGTTATATATTTTTTATATAATGAAGGTGAGAAACGAGCACACAGCCCATCTGACGGTAAGTGGATGCTGTGGCCCATACAACATCTGTCAACAACTACAGCTGTCCTCAATTAAGAACCTGAAGACTAAGATGGAATTCAGTAAAACGGGTCTCCGGTTTTCTACACTCACCGTACGAAACATAGCAGCATCGAGCTGCTATTTTTTTCTTTTTTATAGGATAAGGGTGAAAAACGAGCACACAGTCCGCCTGATGGTAAGTGGTTGCTGCGGCCCATAGACATCTACATCTATCCTCTGTTACAGATCAAAATGCAGATGCGTTTTCACCCGTGAGGACTAGGATGGAATGCCTCATTTCCAGTGAAAAGGGCCTCCGGCCACCTGCACTTACCAAGCGAAACGCAGAGGTAAACCTCTACTTCACGCTGGTATTTTGTGATGTCGTGGTACCACCCCGGTTCGAGCCGGCCCATCCATGCGACAGCAAAAGCTGCCGCCTGGCTCTACCACTGTTAAAAATATAATAATATTTTACGCTGGTATTATATTAGAGCGTGGTCCTTCCCCGGTCGAGCCGTACTATTCGTGCTACAACCATAATATAGCTCTATCACGTGAAAACTCTATAGTATCTCTGGCAAGAAATGATTTATGAGATCATGAGAAATACCTATAGCAAAGCGATTTTAACAGAAATGGGTTTTGTTATGGCGTTTTTCAGCTTTACAATACGACACCAACATAAGCACAGACAATTTACCTGTCACAACATCGAAATATAGTGGTGTGTTCGTTAGTTTTTCAAGGGAAACTAAATCAATTTTAAGTACCAATATTAGATATTGGGACTACTTGAGTAATTTAGTTGTAATTAGTTTCTGCAAACTTTTTAATACGCTATAATAATGACAGTCGTCGGTTACGTCGTTGATAAGCAAAAATATTCTTTTTATTTTTTTTATTATGACGATCCTAATCCCGTTGAAAGTGTAAAATGAAGATTGGAATCATAATTCACATCATTTAGTTATAAGCATAAGTAATAAGCGTATCACTAAGAAAGTAAACAGTAAGCTAAAACTTGAGAAATGAAAAAGTGAATTGAATCAAACACACAGGAGCGTACGTAGGAGTAGTTGTTATCCATAAATTTATAAATTCAAATAAAATTAGAAGCCTTATTGACTGGTATATTCAAAAAAAAAATATTGACGTGTAATAATTTGTTTATTTGAACTTAAATATAAAATTTGGCTCCTTTTCCAAGAATAACGCTGTATACTACAATATATACCACAAACATACATATATATAAATATATAATAATACATAAACACTCACGCCTATTACCCAAAGGAGTATGAAAAAAATAGGGACCTAAAATTACTAAAACTGCCCTGTTATACCACCATTGTTAAACATAGAGCAAAAAAAAATAAAAAAATACACAGAAAGTGCAATTAAAATAATATTAAAACTAAGGTTGCGGTTATTCTGAAGTATAAAAAGTTTAAAGCAACACATTCAAAATATATTTTGACAATCGCAAACTCACTCATCAAACATAGAATTATTGGCAAGAATCTAGATCTAACAGCACTATTCTATGTGAAATACAAGCGGGAAACTATCGCCTTGTTCTACTTTTTATAACTGTATAAAAAAACGAAGTTTACTCTCGTACAATTCGTCATTATCATTACATAATTTCAGCACATCATAAGGCAACGGCAAATATAGACCTCCCCCATATATTGTTACAAAACGCGGTCCTGAGACACATCATACATTATGTTGTAAGCATACTAAAATATCTGTTAATATCGATAAAATACAGATAGGGCATCATGTAGGACAATTAGCGAGCTAACATTCCAACTGATGTTAAATGGTAATTAAACTTACTGCAATAAAATACGAATAATTATATGGAAAATTATAGCTAACTCCTAAGAACACAAATTGACTGATTCTGGGCAGAAAATAAACGCCTACAAACTTACAAAAATCAAGTTCGAGCTCAAAAATGTAGAATAGAGAGATTTGTTTTTAACTCTAGCTAATGTAAGAAATCACGAAGTAAATCTTTCAAACGTATTAAAGGAACTCAAGTAAATTACTCGAGGGTTCCTGAAAGCCAAGCATATTCAATCTAATTTGAATGAGTAATAAATATTCAGTAAGATCGAGCAGCCATTCGCAATTGAATTTACGAAGCTGCTGGTCTTCATTTTCAAATTTGTACCGTTTGACTATGAAATAAAAGTGAAATTCAAACCAAAGAATTATTTAAGTCATAAATTTACACATCTCTTATGTGAATATCAAATTGGTAATGTATTTGAACCTATGCTAATCGTTTAAAATTATAGAAAAATAAATTAATATAAGTATGTACTGTTAATCCCCCTGTCTGTTTGTGTGTATATCTGTGTTATATGAACAGCTCAAATCAGGTCAACTCAACCGACAACGGACCACGCTTGCACAGAATAACAGCGTGAAATAGCAGCATAATACTGCTGTGTTTCATAAGGTGAGTGACGTGACTCTTACTGATAACGAGACATTTCATCTTAGTCCGCAAAGGTGCAACGCCTCTACATGTTTGCTCTTAATCAAGGATAAAAGTAGGTGTCAATGGGCAACAGCATTACTTACCATAAGGTGAAGTAAGTGCTTGTTAATCACCCTCACTTCTTTAAAACATATATAAATTTTTGGTATTTAAAATTAACTAGCAACCTGGCTTCGTCTGAGTTGGATCTATTTAGTTTTAAGATATCGTCAAAGATCATTTTATTTTAATATTTTGTTCGGTTTTACACAAAAAAAAATTAAAGTAATTTAGATATAATATAGTTTAGATCACTCCTGGCATTGGTCTTTATCTGTTCATGGAGTTTCATTACAAACGGTTTAGTCAAACCGGAGAGAGGCAGGCAAAAAATAAAATTGTTATTCATTTCTTAATGATATGTAATGTTGCATGTCATTAAGAAATGAATAATCTTTATATATAAAAAGTACGTGTCACGTTGTTTGTCCGCGATGGACTCCTAAACTACTGAACAGATTTCAATGAAAATTTGCACACTGTGTGCAGTTTGGTCCAAGTGAGAGATAGGATAGTTTTATCTTGATAAGTGACACTCAATATTCGAATTTATGGATTTTTTATATGAAGGGTCGTCGAAAAGGGCAGAGCAACATCTGCCTGGCCAGCTAGTATATTATATAATATATAATAAAGTTATTAGTAATTAGACATAATTTTATATATGTTATAATAAATATAGCCTTAGTTTTTAACAGGACTTACTATTCAAATTGGACCAGTAGATATAATAAAATTGATAAACTAAAAGGTTTTTAATTTATTACCTCCTTAAAGCACTTTGCTTTCACGTAAAATCATATTTTCATTTTGTCTATGAAAGTTTGATAAAAGCTAAAAGCTATAAAATGAATAAAGTATGTATATAATATAATAACGTAGTTTCAAAATAAATTCAAAACATAGACGATAGATCAAAGTAAGTTCACCTTGACATTGTTGTAAGCTAGTGATTTATATTGATTAATACGAATTTAAGCAACATATTTGCATTAAATGTTATATATTGTGCTACCATTGTCAAACATTTCATCATAACATCTGATGGCATATGATAAAAAATCAAGAACTTTAATGGTTTGTAAAGCTACGAGTAGTAATAAAATAAGATGAAATACAAAATATTCCGCCTGCCAACCAGAAACCATAGCCTAAGATGTAAGACTCACAGATCTGGAAACGTGTAAAAAATATCAGATTGCGGGGCGTCATAATATAATAAATGTACATAACATTTGGTTTCCTCAATGCTCTATGAAAGCTAAGCGTTAGAAAGATTTGAATATAAATCGAATCTAGGAGGGAGGTGACGCAGCAGGCCAGTAGATAAATTTACCACCACGCCCGCCAGATCACCACAAATCATCCGGCTGGATACGCCGGGGCGGGCCGCTGGTATTTTTTTATTTTCATATTTTCTTCGAAATATATAACATATTATCTTTTTTTTTTACAAAAACAAACAATTCTTTTAGATATAATATAGCTTAGATCACTCCTGGCATTAGTATTTATCAGTTCGTGGAGTTTCATTACAAACAGTTTAGTCAAACCGAAGAGAGACAGGAAAAAAATATAATTGTTATTCATGTCTTAATTACATGTTCTGTACGTGGTAGAGCCATGCTGCAGCTATATTGGTAGTATAGTTGTAGCACGAATGTGTCGACTCGACCGGGGAAGGACCACGCTCTCACAGAATACCAGTGTAAAATAACATCTTAACACTGCTGTGTTTCGTATGGTGAGTGTAGAGAACCGGAGATCCTTTTTACTGGAAGCGAGGCATTCCATCTTAGTCCTCACGTGTGACAACGCATCTGCATTATGATTCTTTATTGAGGATAGATGTAGATGTCTATAGGTCACAACAACCACTTACTATCAGGTGGACTGTGTGCTCATTTGTCACCCTATCCTATAAAAAAATGTAATGCTGCATGCCATTAAAATAAATAAAAATGAATCTGTCTGTAGATAGATTCAATTTTATTTGTATGTAAATAATAAATATAGCTGTATTTTCAACAGGACTTACTATTCAAATTGGACTAGTAGATTTAATAAAACTGATAAACTAAAAGGTTTTTAATTTATTACCTCCTTAAAACACTTTATTTTCACGTAAAATCTGTTTTTATTTTGTCTATGAAAGTTTGATAAAAGCTTAAAGCTGTAAAACGAATAAAGTAGGTTTTTTTTTATGGAATAGGTGGCAAACGAGCATGCGGCTCACCTGATGGTAAGTGACTACCGCCGCCCATGAACAACCGCAACACCAGGGGAATTGCAGATGCGTTGTCGACCTTTTAGAAAGGCGTAAGCTCTTTTCTTGAAGGTTCCTAAGTCGTATCGGTCCGGAAAATTCGCTGGTGGTAATTGATTCCACAAGGAAGTCGTGCGAGGGAGAAAACTTCTTCTAAATCGCACAGTGGTGGACCGCCAATCATCCAGATGGTATGGATGGTAACGCGAGTTTTGTCGCGATGTGCGATGGTGAAATTGAGCGGCTGGAATTAGTCCGAACAATTCCTCAGAGCACTCCCCGTGATAGATGCGATAAAATACGCAAAGAGATGCAACATCTCTACACAGTGCCAGTGTATCGAGCCGATTAGAAAGAACTCGGTCGTCGACGATTCGAACTGCTCTGCGCTGGATGCGGTCAAGTGGAAGGAGCTGGCACTGGGGTGCCCCGGCCCAGAGATGAGAACAGTATTCCATGTGGGGCCGAACTTGCGCTTTGTAAAGTTGCAAGCGATGTGCCGGCATGAAATACTGTCTCGCTCTGCTGAGCACGCCAAGCTTTTTAGAGGCCAATTTGGCCTTCCCTTCCAAGTGACCACGAAACTGCACACAATTCGATATGTCGACGCCAAGGATTCCGATACTGGCTGAGGCAGCAAGGGGAGTGCCTTGAAACTGAGGAGATACGACAAAGGGGTTCTTTTTAGCGGTAAACGCGCAAACTTGTGTCTTCTGGGGATTGAACTGGACTAGATTTAGCCGGCCCCAATCCGAGACTTTGTTAAGCAAAGACTCGACTTTAGACACAAGTTTGTCCCGGTACTCGGCGACGTTTTCCCGAGAAATATTGGCACGGCCGGTATATAAGGCATCACCAGTGCTGTCGTCTGCATAGCAATGAATGCTACCAGTTAGCAACATATCATTGATATGCAGGAGAAACAGCGTTGGTGATAGCACGCAGCCTTGTGGAACACCAGCGCTGATAGGCTTGAGATCAGAGCATGCACCGTCTACTACGACCTTGATGCTCCGATCAGCAAGGAAACTGGTGATCCATTTGCACAATTTCTCGGGAAGCCCATAGGCAGGAAGCTTCGAAAGAAGCGCTTTGTGCCAGACCCGATCAAAGGCCTTCGCTACGTCCAAACTAACGGCTAATGCCGGTATAAGGTATGTAATATAATAACGTAGTTTCAAAATAAATTCAAAGCTTAGCCGATAGATCAAAGTAAGTTCACCTTGACATTATTGTAAGCTATGCATTTATATTCATTAATACGAATTTAAGCAACACATTTACATTAAATGTTATATATTGTGTTACCATTATCAAATATTTTATGACAACATCTGATGGAATATGATAAAAAATTAGAAACTTTAATGTTTTGTAAAGCTACGAGTAGTAATAAAATAAGATGAAATACAAAATATTCCGCCTGCCAACCAGAAACCATAGCCTAAGATATAAGATATCTTACTAGATATCTTACATTTTAGGCTATGGTTTCTGGTTCTGGTTTTTATGGCAGACCTCCAAATTCTTTCTACTGTAACAGATTATCATGACTGAGCAGTAGCAGAGGGATGTTTACATCGTGTACGTGTAAGAAATATTAAATTTCGGGACGTCATAATATACACACCGGCACAATCAGCGGAACAGAAAAAAAAGTGAGACTATGAGATAATAACGCATATATTTGACGAAAATGTAATTAGACACAAAATAACAAATTGATTAACATCTTTTAACAACGACTTTGAAAAGTCTTCGTTATTTTTTATTGAAAAATAAAGAAATTTGAAATAAGTGAAATTTTTAGATGATTATGAACGATCACAAAAAATAAAAAAAGTAAGCATTAAATGATTTAACAATAAAATTAAAGCAAAATTAATAACGAGTGTTTCCCCCTCTTGCTCTGATTACGGTTTCCATTCGTCTGGGCATGCTACAGATTATGTTATCGATGATTTCTTGAGGCAACCGCTCCCACTCCTCAAGTAATGCGTTTCCAAGTTCATTCAGATTGTTGGGGGGTGGCATTCTGGATTTAACCCTTCTTTTTAGCAAGTCCCAGACATGCTCTATCGGATTCATATCGGGGGAATTTGCTGGCCACTGCATCACCGGTATACCTACGTGGCTCAGATATGCCTGTACCTATTGTGCACTATGAGCACGAGCATTATCTTGCATTAGAATAAAGTCGTCACCAATAAATGGGGCAAATGGTACAACATGTTCTTCTAAAATGTCTCTGATGTATCGATCTGCTGTCATGGTCCCTCCTGTGACTGTCACTAACTCCGTGCGAGCTCCCAAACATATCCCTCCCCAAACCATAATCGAGCCGCCACCATAAGCCACTGTGTGTTCAAAATTAGACTGTATGTGGCGTTCTCCTTTGCGTCTCCATTTTTGCTGTCTTCCATCGATCTGTTTTAAAAAAACTCTGCACTCATCAGTAAAGAGAACCTGCTGCCATTCGTTCAAATCCCAATGACGATGTTCTCGCGCATAGCTTAATCGGTTTACGCGGTGATGTCTCTCAAGTTTTGGGCTTTTGGCAGGTATATACGACCCTAAACCAACTTCTTCAAATCTCCTGCGAACTGTACGCTTACTTACTCGTACTCCTCGAACGTCTTCCAGTTCATTTCGAGCTTGTACAGCCGTTAATCGCGTATTCCTACGAACTCCAAGTTGTAAAAAACTGGCCTCGATGTACATCTTTTTCTACCTTGACCCCTCCTCCTCACAAGAGAATTAGACGATCTGTACCGCTGGATGCTGCGATGTATCGTTGATACTGGTCGACGAAGCCTTGAGGCAATCGATCTGTAGGTATGGCCATTTCTTCTCATTTCATCAGCCCTAATGATTTCCAGTGATGTTAAGTCAGGCATAATAAAGAGCTTTTAATAAACAAAATTTCCTATAGAATAACAAATTTATAAAAAACCATTAAGTGCAATTTTTCAAAAAAATTACAATTACGTAGTTATTACTCGAACAAGTTGAGAAAACGTATTGTTCGGGAAAATAAAACAAATGAATGAAAAAGTGTATGTCATCTAATTTTCTATTTTCAAATTTGACAATAAATAAAAAAATATCATAACTGGCCAGTTCCACAAGTAAAAGATTTTAAAATCCTGCTTTTTTTGTGTTCCGCTAATTGTGCCGGTGTCTATATAATACATATTATACATTACATTTAGTTTTCTCAATGCTCTATGAAAAATAAGCGTCATAAAGATTTGAACATAAAAATTTGGAGAAAAAACTCCACCCCTAAAAATGGATAACTAAATAGGATGACATTTTTAACGTAACAACAATTACAATATTGTCTAAGTATATCTATTTAGACAATATTGAAATTATCATATTCCTTAGCCCACCCAAAAGGGTAAAATACGCTAGTAATATTGTCTGTTCGCTTAGATACGGTCGCTTTTGTCGCACCGCCTTGGCAAGTACCGCATCTTGTAAAAAGCGCCGCCGCGATATTAAGGTAGCCGCGTGCGTCGTACACCTGCAGGAGGATTTGGCATTTTAAAACGAAGAGTCGTAATGAAAGGTTCTTTGCTACCTAACTTGTGTTTATTATTTATATTCGTATTTCATTCATTTAGAATAGAAAAACATTTATTTAACAAACACTATATAATAAGTGCGCCTCCAGCGACTACCGACGGGCTTTAATACTAGATCGTAGCACCGTAACTTTCTTTTGAGTTCTAGGAATAAATACAAACGTTGTAATTTTGTAATAATATAATATATTTTCACGGAGAGGTTACAGACAGCGGCCGTACTATTATAAACAGCTATCTGCGTCTCCCATCCTGAAAAGTATTGAACATTTACAGAGTCTAATAAAAAAATCAACTATGAAAACTAAGTACGAACACAATGTAAGATGGAGGTATTTACGACAAAAAGAATTTTAAGGATGGGTGTGTAAGTGTGCGTGGTAAGCGTGTGCGTGCGTGCGTGTGTGCGTTACAGTACATGCAGTATTAAATAGATAAGTATTACAAAATTCTCGTACAATAAAAACTTCATGCAGTTAACCGTTGAACGAACTGAACCAAAATTAAATGAAAGATAAACCAACCAAACCGACCGACCGACCAAACTAAACGAATAAATTATACTAGATTCGATAACATACTACATTCTAGAAAAATACTTGCTAAGTGTTCGTGTAACTCCTGAACGACTTGACTGATAGAGGTTATAATACACACACTATATTAACATCTTTTGACATCCTCGGCAAGATAATGGTTCTTAACTATGATCATCCGATAGTTGACGCGGTCGGTAGTCAAGTTATTAACAAGTTCTACGTTAATGGACTAAATTGACTCATATACACAATATACGTTGGTTTACGGCCAAACTTAGATTAAAGGGGTCAAAAAAGAAAAACATTAAATCTGGACCCGATAGAAGGTGTGTGTATCCCTACTAATAACATAAACGCGAAAGTGTATTTGTTGGTTTGTCCTTCTTTCATGCAGCAACGGATCAACGGATCGACATATTTTTTGCATATAGTTTATGGGCCAGAGTTTAATTGGAAGGAACCATAAATTTTTCCGGGTAGCCAAACAAGTGTAAGTCACTAACACTTGTTTTGGCTATCCGGAAAAATTAATAGTTGCTGTGGGATAGATGTTAAAAGTTGTTCGGAACGGAATTTCACGAAAAGTTTAAGTATTACGATATCAAGACCCAATCTTGGATTACAAAACACACCGGATACTTTACAGGAAAATAATTTAAGACATGATTTAAATATACAAATGCATAATTTAATATGTAATAATAATTTAAATTTGACATATAATTGTAATGACAATAATGACAAATTTCATGTAATTGACATAAATAATTTAATAAAAAAGTTTTGGACAAAAGATAGGTATTACCTATCCAAATATAATTTAAGATTGATAGCAAATGTGCTATCTTATTATTTACTTTTTAACTCAGCCAAGTTTTTGGCTACCAGGACTGCTCTTATTGGGCAGGATAATTATTTGACAATTAATTTGGAATCAGTTCCAACTAATTTAAATTAGTAAATGCGACAATAGAGGCAATCTCTAGCAATAATAAGAGTTTAATTAACTTTGAATGTAGCCCACAAATAAGTAATAAAAATTGTTTACACCTGGTGCATCAAAATATACAAGGCATGATGGGCAAAGAATTAGAAGTTGAATTGTTTTTAAATAGTAACAACATACATATCCTTTGTATTACTGAACATTGGCTAAAAGATTATAATTTCATGTTTAATTTCAGAAATCACCAGGTGGTCAGTTCCTTCAATAGAGAAGAAAGTTTACGTGGTGGCTCCTTAATACTAGCAGATAAATCATTATTATATAAAGAACGTAAGGATATAGTGAGCCTCTCTGTTGAGTGAACTGTAGAAATGGCTTGTTTCGAGCTCGAGCACCTCATTGTTGTAAGTGTTTACAGACCCCCATGTGCTACTTATGACTATTTTGAAAGGATTGTGGAAGAAGTTTTGCTCAAACTTAGTAAACAGAACAAGTCTGTTGTAATATGTGGAGACTTTAACATCAATCTCCTTGAAACTTCTTCGATTAGTATTAAGTTTAGCTCATTGTTTAAATCATATAATCTTGTTAATTTATTCTTAGAACCAACACGTATTGCTGGGCCTAGTGCGACCTGTATAGATAATATTTTTACAGATGTTAAGCCCTTGCATAAATCAATTATTCAAAATTTAAGTTCAGATCACTGTGGACAGTTGGTATCATTGCCTTACATACACAAGAAACAGAAAAATAAGAAAGTTGTGTTTGTTCCAATAAATGAACATCGCTTGGAGAGGTTTAGAAGTAATATAATAAAAAGACTTCCATTACTTTCATTTAAAAACAGTGCTGTATGGTACATTATTTAAAATTATAACTTGTGAATTTAGTAGGATATTTACTTCTAAAACTTCCTCTTTTAACAGTCGCAAATCATTTAATGAATGGGCGACAGTAGGAATTTATGAGAGTAGGCGAAAGTTATACAAGCTTTATAATGAAAGATCATATAATAGTAGTGTAATATTTAGAGATTATGTAAAAACATATTCTAAAATATTTAAAAAAGTGTGCGCCACAGCTAAGGCTTTACATTTAAGTAACAAAATTAAAACTGCATCTAACAAAATTAAAATGACCTGGAGAATAATAAATAGTGAAACGGGCAAGGTCAAACCGCGCAACTCGGAGTTTCAATTGAATATTAACAATAATTTAACCCGATCTGATCAAGAAGTTGCTATGGCTTTTGAGAAACATTTTACTGATGTTCCTTTTTTGACAACTAAATCATTAAACTATTCTCCTACTGTCGCTGAATCATTGCTCAAACAAAATGTAAAGGCTTGTTCAAATACTTTTAAATTCCATAGAGTACCGCCAAAAGATATTGTTAAATATTTTAAAACTATTGATGTTAAGAAAACGGCAGATTTATGGGGGATTTCCGTTGAAGTTATTTTATCTATAATAGATATAATAGCACCTTATCTAGCCACTATATTTAATACAAGCGTCGAATCTGGTGTGTTTCCCGATTTAATGAAACTCAGTAAAGTCATACCTTTATTTAAATCTGGTAGTACATTAGACCCCGCCAATTTTAGACCAATTTCTGTACTACCAACACTTAGTAAAATTTTTGAAAAAATAATTTTAGATCAGATGTTAAGTTTCTTTAATATTAATAAATTGCTACATAGAAATCAATTCGGTTTTACAAGGGGTCGCTCAACAACTGACGCTGGAGTTGAGCTTATTAAACATATTTTTTGTGCATGGGAGAATTCAGAGGATGCTTTGGGTATATTTTGAGACCTTTCCAAGGCCTTCGACTGCGTTCACCATGAGACATTAATCAGGAAGCTACATTACTATGGTGTCAAGAACACAGCGCTTAAACTTATTATTTCATATTTAAGTAATAGAATGCAGAAAGTTATTATCAATGGTAAAAGTTCTTCCGGCTCACCTGTACTAATGGGTATCCCTCAGGGCTCAATTCTCGGCCCATTCCTATTTCTAGTGTATATTAGTGACTTACCTTCTATTGTAGAGGATAATCATGATATAGTATTATTTGCTGATGATACTTCTTTGATTTTTAAACTTAAACGTCAATCATTTAAATGTGACGAAGTGAATAATGCTATATCAAAATTAGTGCATTGGTTTAACGTTATTAATTTACATTTAAACGGGAATAAAACTAAATGTATTAAATTTACACCAACGAATGTTAAAAATCTGAGAACCAATGTGTTTTTAAATGGGGAAGAACTGAGCCCTGTTGAATCCACTGTTTTTCTTGGCATCACTCTCGACGCAAAGCTTCAGTGGGGCACCCATATATCCAAACTAGCAAGCAGACTAAGCTCTGCAGCCTATGCTGTAAAAAAGATAAGAGGTCTCACTAGTGTCGAGACAGCTAGATTAGTTTATTTCAGTTATTTCCATAGCATAATGTCGTATGGGATTTTGCTATGGGGAAATGCGGCTGATTCAGAAACTATTTTTGTTTTACAGAAGAGGGCCATTAGAGCTATTTACAACCTAAAACTGAGAGAGTCTCTTAGAGATAAATTCAAAGAAATAAATATATTAACTTTGGCCTCTCAGTATATTTACGAAAATTTAATGTATGTTCACAAAAACAAAGGTAGTTTTAGTAAAAAAAGTGATGTGCATTCTGTAAACACTAGGAACAAACACAAGCTAGTGATACCAGTTTCTCGACTCCACAGAGTCAGTAATTCATTCTTGGGGCAATGTATACGCTATTACAACAGGGTCCCGGAAAGTGTACAGGCTCTCTCTATTAGCAAGTTTAAATGTTTTGTTAAGTTGAAACTGTATAAAAAGGGTTATTATAGTATAAATGAATACATGGTTGATAATAACCCCTGGGAATGAGGTGATCGCTTCCAAGCTGTTTCTAAAATAAATTTTGTACTTATATAGTTGTATAACCATTATTGTAAAATTTGCTTTAAAAAAAAAAGTCCCGCTGGGTTTCTTGCTGGTTCTTCCCAGGACGGAGGTTTTTTTTTTCGAACCAGTGGTAAAGTAAAAAATGACTTTCAATAAGAATTACACATGTGATCTATATTGAATAAAAAATTATTCTATTCTATTCTAAATCGCGCAAAAATGCAGCATCCCTGTGAGCTGTGGGATAGCAATTTAGCGTTGTGGTCGAGTTATTAATAAATTTAATATTTACAAATAATTATTTTCTTTCTTTCTTTTTTTCTTTCGAATATTTATGAGTAAACACAGTCAATTTTAAACGGAAGATTTTTTTTATTTATTTAATCCTCTCGGGATGAAATTCCCCCGATGGCCAGTTGATCTAAAGATAAATTTTTTAAATATTATTTCATTGTGTTTGTTTAAAACTTATTTTGATGTCAAATTGCAAGTTTTCTAATAAATATGAATAAATAAAACTACTTAACAGTAGTAGCAATGGTATAGTTACAGTATTAGATATATTGACTTCCCTAAACTTAAAATATTTAAGTTTTTAAGTGAAATACATATCCGTTATACTAAGATTTTTACTTGGTATAGCCATGCAGCAGCTATATTATAGTTGTAACACGAATGGGTCGGCTCGACCGGGGAGGGACCACGCTCTCACAAAATACCAGCGTAAAATAGTAGCTTAATACAGCTGTGTTTCATATAGTGAGTGTAGAGAACCGGAGAAACTTTTAACTGGAAACAAGGCTTTCCATCTTAGTCACTCACTCACGGGTGACAACGCATCTGCGTTTTAATTCGTAATCGAAGATAGATATAGATGTCTACGGATCACTTACCATCAGGTGGACTGTGTGCTCATTTGTCACCCTTATCCTATAAAAAAAAGATTCTCTTTTGATAAGAGCATATTTCAGAAATACTTGATTTAATAAAAAAAATTGACATTTTAATACTTATTGAAAGTCAGTATAAAGCAATATGATTCAAAAAAAAACAACGGGGTTAATATTTTTCCATACGATTCGTAAATTACCATAAAGGTAAGAAGCATCCGATATTGAAAATAAAGTGAAAATTGAAGGAGCAACGCCTACTCTACGACTTAAACAATGATGAATATTCACAGGGATCGAACATCGTACTGAAATTAATTTAGGGGACTTAATTATCAAATCGACCCTGCATAAACCAGAGCTTTGATAGCATCGTAAACGGCACAAAATAAATGTATTATTTCATTAATTATAAAATTGAAATAATCTTGACGTAGACAATTGATGATATTATCCTACCGCTAGGATGAAGTATCCTTAAGGACTACTTAGATCCAACGGAGTGAATCGGAACGCGGAAGTTATTTTTATTTTTGAATTTATGCACTATAGTAAAATTATTTTGTGCCTGCAGTTGGGGTCATAAATCATAGCTCGGCCTCAGCCCGGCTAGGGTGGTGAGCATGTTGCGTGGGCGCAACACCATTATCGATAACAAAAAAAATAATTTTAGATATAAGTTTTTATCTTTATATTTATATTTATTTTTAATATAACTTGTTACATTCCAAACATTTGTACTTATAGTTTTTTATAATATATAGATACCTAATTAATAATTTATTTTAAATCATTATTATTCTTATTTCAATAAATTTTTGATGTTTTATCTATTTTTTTCCATTTTTATCACTAACCCACAAAATGACAATACACTATCGATAACGCTTATCGACATCAATAATGCGCATCACTATACTCGCCCCTAAGGCCTGCGAGTGGGAGAGAGAGACAATAATCCTATGATTTATGACCCAAACTTATGGAGTGTAGAGTAGAAGGAGAACCATCTTATAAGGTGCGAAAGTTGAAAAAGTGTCACACTATATACTGAAAATAGAGGTTCCAAAACTTACCACCATAGCGCTAGCGTCTGAAAAAACTACGATATGAATATAGCTGTTGTAGACGGAGTGAAGTCAGATGAATTCAAATATTTAAAAAATTTCATGACTAGAGTAGTTAGTATAATGCCAATATACAAAATCTCAACTATTTACGTAGTACAAAACCAAGCGGATTGGTCGGTCCTTGTTTATTTCTCCATCTTATTCTAATTAATTTTGGCGCTTTTTTTTTTAATTTATCCTATGCTACTGCAGCGCCACCCTTATTGGACGCGTTTTTAGGGACACTTTTCATATACAGAGATGGTCCTCCTTCTACTCTACACTCCATACCCAAACTGTACGCACAAAATAATTCTAGTATAGATCTGTCATTGACTATTGCAATGGAGTATGGGAAAGCGCATATAAAACACGGGTTGCAGTTGCAGTTGCAGTGTAGTTTTCCAGTGTGTCATGATATTACGTAAAAAGCCCATTATTTCAGGGTTAATCTTGTATATTTTCAGTATTCGTATCAACCAAGAATGTGGGATGCTGTCAAAAGCTTTTTTATAATCTATTCTGTTTTCATCCATTTCTGTTTCTTGCAGTAGTGTCTTTAAGGATGGTTGAGTCTATAATGAGTTGACCCCGCCTGTAGCCTTTCTGCTCTTCGGCAAGTATGGTGTGTCATTCATATGTAGGTTAATTTTCCTCACTATTGCTACTGTCAAAATTTTGTAGATAGTTGGTAAGCATGTGATTGGCCGATATTAGGCCGGTTCTGTGGAATAATTACCCTTTGGTAGCATGTATGTTATATACCTGTAGCAATGAATTCTAGGATGTTCTGTTTCGCAAAAATGATGTCTGATAGGTTTTTGGTTATAATCATAAGTAGGCATGTTAATTATTCAACCAGTAGTTATGAACTTTATCAATATCCGGAGCTTTCCTGTTATATAATCTTTCTGTAATAATATTTCGGATCTCATTTTCTATTTTTTTTATAGGATAAGGGTGACGAACGAGCACACAATCCACCTGATGGTAAGTGGTTGCTGTGACCCATAGACATCTACATCTATCTTCGATTACGAATCAAAATTCAGATGCGTTGTCACCCGTGAGGACTAAGATGGAATGCCTCGTTTCCAGTAAAAAGGGTCTCCGGTTCTCTACACTCACCATACGAAAGACAACTGCGTTAAGCTGCTATTTGACGCTGGTATTCTGTGAGAACGTGGTCCTTCCCCAGTTGAGCCGACCCATTCGTGCTACAACCATAATATAGCTGCAGCATGGCTGTACCAAGTATAAAATTAATAAATAAAATAAATGTTATCTCAGTAAACTCCATTTATTCTATTGTACTCCATCTCTGTTCTTCTTCAGTTATCCAGATGGTATTCTCATTATGTGGTACCTGTTGTTCCTATATACCAGATCAAAATTCTTCCAACTGTTCTGCTGTTGGAGTTTCTTTCCTTTTTTGTGCTTTTTTGTATCGTTATGTTTCTAAATTATAATTTCAACTCTGTCAACTACTTTCTTAAATATATTGTTGATGATGTACAGAGTAAGTTCTCTTATATATCTCTTATATACAGTATTGCAGCGATTGCTTTGCACAAAGTTGGTACTGAGTCATTGTTAAGACGCTACAAAAACTAGGTATCTGAACTATAATTGAGTACCGCACTATCTAGGAACTAGCTAAGTACACCAACAATTCCTATGTCAAAAGTCATAAAAGCTCGGGGCGACTTTGTGCTGTTAGGCCACTATCTGTCTGTTAACACTATCAAAACCAGAATTCGTCAAAACCTATAAGAAACCAAAAATATTATTACATGAAATGAAGATTCCCGTTGTGATGCTGAAACGAATTATCAAAATCTAAAAAGATGTAAACACCTATTCAATATGTCAGTAGTACGTTGAAGCGTCAATGGACAAGACTAGCCCTAAGCATAAGATAATGAATCGATCAAAACACTTGTTATCCCGATAGTGTGATGGTAAACACGGAAAAATGCTGCTTACAGATGACAAACGAATAAGTGTGTGCTCACTGCTCTAAAGAATCCTCGCAACTTGTAAGAAACGTTCAACGTGGTCATCATGCTGTTTCATCGTGGTCTGGAACGGACGTGGTCTGGAATCGTGGTCTGTCTTATTAAGGAGTCACGAAGCTTCATTTTCGATAGCATTTTTAATTATTTACCGTGTTATAATTTAAGCAACGGACCTAAGAAACCATACATTTTTTAAATGTAGTGATTTTTATACTCTTTGTGAATCTTTATCATATTAAACAAAAAACACTGTTGTAACCACAGATACACGTCAGTTTATACTTGATCTATGGTTGTATGTCACACGAAACAAAAATCCAGTGAAAATGTAATTTAAAATACTTACATAATATTACCTATATTAAAGTTCAAAGAAGTTATAAAAATTATTAAGATTTAAACGAATACTTACTGACAATAGACATTGGAAGAATTAATTGTGACCCAACCATAATGTTGCCAACTCTAGTCAAAATTATCAAAGATCATTAAAAGTACCGAATACACTTCATTTACATTATTATGCAAAATTCAATTTTTAAACCGCTACAGAAAAAAATTCTTCTGACTAATTTTAGACACTAAATATTAGTCAAAACATATACGAAGTGTCATTAAACTTAAATTAGGTCACGTTTTGCTTAATTATAACCTACATTAATTAAAAACACTTCTTGTTTTGCTTACAAACCGTCAATAATTAAAATATGATTAACGGTACAACAGATTTTAGACAAGGGTCGGATGCTTTGTTTAAATCATCGACTAATCATATTTTGGCGGCACTCCTAAATGAATCATATTATAATAATATTTAGCAACTAATATATATCTACATAATAATACCTTTAATTTTTTTATAAAAAAAACTAGCACGCCTGTCACAGAGGAGTAGACAGAAACTACGGGTTTTCATTTAATACGATCCTGACACACCTCTTCCGCTTCTGACACGTCCATATATCTGCATATTAAACGAAAGTTTATCGGTTAGAGTTCTCTTAATTTGACCCATCTATACAAATAAATTAAATTGAAATGTCGCAAATTACAGGAATATGCATAACTAATATATTTTATTAAACATATATATAATACATTTTATTAAACATTTATATTTATTAAAATAACTCATTCGATCAAAAACTAAGTTTAAAATAATTGCCTCGAATTTGTATTTATTAATACTTCTAATAATTATATTATAAAATCCAAAGACTTTTTCCGTGACCCGTCTGACCGTCCGTCTTACAGAAACTAGTTTATAATTACTTAGTATTATCTCAATTAATATATAAGACCGCATATGTAAAACAGGTAAATGAAATTGTATACTTGGGGAGTGCTTTTAGCCGGGATGGAAGATGTGATTTAGATGTGGACAGGCGTGTCGCTGCCGGGAACAAAGTCAATGGTGCCCTGACTGCGTTAGTCAAAAGGCAAGGCGTAGTGAAGAGTGCACGCCTTGCAATACATAACGCAGTGTTGGTACCGACTTTGTTATATGGCAGCGAAACCTGGGTATGTCAGAAGAAGCATAAAAGCAAGTTGAATGCAGTGGAGATGCGATCTCTTCGTAAAATGTGCGGCGTCACCATGGCTGACCGAAAGCGAAACGAAGAGATTCGCAATATGGCAGGTTTGAAAGATGACCTTATCACAAAAATTGATAAGGGCGTGCTTCGATGGTTTGGGCACGTTGAGCGAATGAGTGAAGACCGAATGGTGAAGAAAATATATAGCGCGAAAGTTAATATTAAAAGGTGTCGAGGTAGACCGAGACTAACTTTCGAAGACCATGTGAGCAAATTGCTCGAAGAGGGGAGGGTCAAGAGTACTCGGATACCTAGACGTGCATGTATGAAGAAGATGATGAATCTGAAAGAAGCGAAAGAGGTATGTAAGGATCGTGACACTTGGCGATCTGTTCTCTCTGGCTACCCCGTCAGGGATTGTGCGTGACGATAAGTAAAGTAAAGCATATGTAAAGATTTAACTGATAAAAAATATATTATGTATAATCAATTTGATTTCAACTAGTATCTCAAATGGTTTTTTTTATCTTCAAATAATATTCGCATAAGTATACATATCAGGTCTCTGAACAGTGGCGTTAAAAGTATGAATAACCCTATCCAATTGTCCTAAAAGAAAGGCAATCTCATAAAATCTTAATGTTTTGTAAGAAATAAATTGAAATGTATTAATTTTCTCACCACAAAACCACAATGCCCTCGTAGGGTAGGGGAGGTAACATACAATAAAAGCTAAATAAGAGATTTATCTTATCAAAAATTACACCGCAGTTTATTACGCCTTTTAACGAGGGTCTTTCGATTGTATTGTATTATGTTAACATAAAATTATGTACTTTGGAGAGATTATTAATACAAAAGATAGATTATTTTGATAACACGTGTCATAAGCATAATTAGGTCCATTGCCTTTGGGTTTACTAATTCGTTTTACTGGAGTTAATATTTTGTAATCAACGGTTTACTGTGCGTGATCAACTAAAAACAATATAACTTGTCTAATTCACATTTATTTTTATCGTTTAAGCGTGTAGCGGCATGTACTTGTACTTGTAGTAGTCAAACACTCCTCATCAGTCCAAAAAATCGTGTCCGCTTAAACAGTGTGTATCACTTATCAGTCATGTCATGTCAAACGTGCAGCTCGCGGGTCATTATCAAGCGACCCACAACCAAATGTAAAGTATTTACTTACCTAATGAATAATGATACAACAAAGTAATTCAGTAAATTCGATAATGCCGCCGCTTTACACATTTTAGATTGCGCGCCTTTGGCTCACGGTGGCTCATGTCTTAGTTCCTAAATAAAGATTATTTTAACATTTCTTTTTGCTTTTTGACCAATTATTTTTGAGCCTACCCAGCCAGGTACACACTGGTCATTTAGTGGCCATATAGCAAAATCCAGTTCGACAAATTATAACAGAAGAATTCGTAATAATAGTTTTCTACAGATAATTGAAAAGTGAAACATAACAATTTAAAAAGAATTCGTTAACCTTTTCCAAAAAAATTTAACAACTAAAAATTTCGTCTACTATTTAGAAACCTCAATAATGCCTCCCAACGGATAGGTCTTAAGATGAACATGGCACTAAACAAAGATATCTCCATGTCACACCTATGCCGGTAGTTGTTGGGAGCACTAAGCTCGAAGTTGTTGACGAGTATGTTTACCTGGGACAAATAGTCCGACTAGGTAAGTCCAACTTCGACCGAGAGGTCAATCGACGGATTCAACTCGGGAAATTACGACACATCTTCTCGTCAAGTATACTTCAAAACTTGAAAACTAGACTGTACAACCAGTGCGTGTTGCAAGTGATGACCTATGGAACTGAGACGTGGTCCTTCACTGCTGCTGGCGTCGCTCAGCGAGCTATGGAGAGGGCTATACTCGGGGTTTCTCCGCGTGATAAACTTAGAAATCAATATATCTGCAGTAGAACCAGAGTGACCGACATAGCCCAACGGATTAGTAAGCTGAAGTTTTTTTTTTTATAGGATAAGGGTGACAAACGAGCACACAGTCCATCTGATGGTAAGTGGTTGCTGCGGCCCATAGACATCTACATATATCCTCGTTTGCGAATCAAAATGCAGATGCGTTGTCACCCGTGAGGACTAAGATGGAATGCCTCATTTCCAGTAAAAAGGGCCTCCGGCCACCTGCACTCTACTTCAACCTCTACTCTACTCTACTTCACGCTGGTATTCTGTGAGGTCGTGGTACCACCCCGGTTCGAGCCGGCCCATCCGTGCGACAGCAAAAGCTGTCGCGTGGCTCTACCACTGTTATATATAATGAAGTGGCAATGGGCCAGCCATATAGCTCAAAGAATCGACAACCGATGGGAGGGAAAAGGTTCTCGAGTGGCAGTACCGTTAGGCGAAGTGTAGCCCCACTAGATGGAGTGATGACCTGCTAAGACATGCAGGAAGTCGATGGATGCAGGTGGCTCAGAACCGTGCTTTGTGGCATTCCTTGAAGGAAGCCTAGGTTCAGCTGTGGACTTGTGAAGGGCTGTACTGATGAAATATGATGATGATGATTCAGAAACCAAATTTATCCTTTGCAGAAAGACTTAGTCTTAATTTCTTGAAGGTGAGCTTTTACTTCTTATACTAGCTGTTCCCCGCGACTTCGCCCGCGTGTTAATCGGCGTTTTAATTTTTTGCGCAGAACCCTAATTCTTTTTCTAAAATAAAAGTAGCCTAAGTTACTCCTTGTGACATCAGCTATTTGCCAGTGAAAATCCCGTCAAAATCGGTCCAACTGTTTCGGAGATTAGCCGGAACAAACAGACAGACAGACGGACAGACTGACAGACAGATAGACAAAAACTTTATAAATTGTATTTTTGTTATTAGTATCGTACATACTTTCATATGAATTTAGTAAAAAGTTGTAATTTTGACATTACAAACAGACACTTCAATTTTATTTATTTGTATAGATAAACATACATAATTATATTTTTATTATAAATAAGTACGTTACATAAATTGTATAAATAAAATGAAAGGTGAATAATATGTTAACTATTTGCTTCACATAATGTGATGTCAAAGCAATGTTTTAAAACGTTGTTTATTCGGAGCATTATTGATATCGAAGATAAGGGCATTCCAGAGTAGTGTAGCCTAAATAGTAAAAGATGACTTGAAGAATCCAGTACGGGCTACAGAGCATGCCAAAGAAATAGATATATATACATACACTCGAAATACATTCCCTGCTCTGGGGCAGTGGGATAAAACATGTCTAAATGACAAATGGAGTTCTTTAAGGAGAGCAAAAAGGGTAAAGGCAGAAAAAAACATTTTCGAAAAGGTAGTTAGCTAAATAAAAATAATAATTTAGTTTAATTCGTACGATGGGGAAAACAAACTTACAGTTGTTATATTGTAGCTATGTAATAAAATTATAAATAAAATTTGAAATAATATTCGTAAAACCTCACCTCACCATGAAAATATTTTGATTAGAATATATTAACGAAACCGAAAATAAACAAGTTAAAAGTTTTTGTAGTAATGTAAAAAAATTCAATTCCGTAAAGTTAAACTAAATTTTATTCCACATTTTCAATATAAGACTGAAGAAAAGTTCAAACGCTTCGAAATTTTCTTTCTTCACTTTGTTTTTGAACAGCTTCTGTAAGAATCATTTACATACAATATCACGTGGGAACAGTTAAATTGATTTTAAGAGCCTTTTATAGTTTTAAGGCATTGTAAGTAAAATTTTATTTACATATTTTTTTTATATTAATGTTCTTTAAGCTTATTTTTAATGTTATGTAATAAATTCAGCAAAACAGATCACTATTAGAATCAAGTCGGTATCTATCTGTTCCTCTAACTTCATTACCTTACTTCCATTGAGTTATATGTACTACGTACTAGAGAAGCTATTCCAAACAAAAATTGTGCGCCGCATTGTAGAGTCGCGTATGCGCGAAGACTTTAATTTAATATAAAATAAGCTATTAATATAAAATACTCTTGTTTTAATCTAAAAAACATATTTCTAAATAAAATGTAATAATAATTATGTTATGGAATTCACAAATCTTCAATTTAAGCAATATTTAGTTTAGTGTATGGATAATGAACATGGTCAATGTTCGGAATGCGACATCTAGTACGTAGTAGATATATATCGATGCTTACTTCCAAAAAAAAAACAGTAGGTAATGAGTATTACAAATTTAGATGAATTGTAAATTATAATAGGTAGTACTATACTACTACTCGTATGTATACTGTAGTACTACTCTAGCCATTTCAAATCAAAATAATTTTTGTTTGGCTAAGAATTTTAATTTCAAATTAATTTTATTTTAAAATTATTGAATTCTTTTTTCAAAATTCTTCATTTGTTTATTGATTAGCGTTATGTTTTCATAGCATTTGAATCGTTTTCGTCATCATGGATACGTTAAAAATTCGAGTAGTAACCATCCACAACAATATGTATATGTGAGGCAGACCCCGTTTCTGCCGTTCGGTAGAGAACATGAAACAACGTACCACTCCAAATATTTTTCCTTTGGTTAGAAGTGCCATTATTTTCTTAACTTTGAGGTGTTAAACCCTGGCTATTATGACGTGTCTATCATAACTTTTTGCCCAGGCAAAAGCATCTCCGTGATTTCATCCCATCGAGGATTGTAAGTAAATGTTATAAAAAGATCGGGACGACCGTAGTGACTAGGCTTGCCAACTCCAAAAAAGGCGATTCCGGGATTACCTAGCTTGACATCCGGGACTTGAATATATTACGCAGGACACAACACACCACATACAAATTGGTTACAAAAAAATTTAATAATGTGTAACAGATTAGTGTAGTTGGTACGAGATAGATACTAATATCATATAATCACTGATTTCCGGGACAAAAGGCGTCCTGCATGGGGTTGCGGCGGGTCGGCCCAAAATTGACCCAGAAGCGGTACGTCCCGGAAAATCCGGGACGGTTGGCAAGCCTAGTAGTGACACATACGTCACGGCGTCTTGTGTCTGCTCGTGCATATAGCGTGGCCCCCCAGTAAAAGAAGAAGGCAGTACCAGCTTTTGACCCAGCTAATCAGCATCAACGTCCTCTCTCACTATCGCATCTTGCAAGTGTATATAACTATCCGTTCTAAATATCTGTATTCTTTCTGTGGATTTTGTATTCTGTATTCTTTCTTTGAATTATTTCTGTGGAGTTTGTGTATCTGGGTTCAAAGTTTACGAGAGATGGAAAGTGTGAGAGTGATATCTAAAGAAGAGTGAATACAGGAAACATGATGAATGGATCTTTGCACTCCTTTATGAGCAGTCGGAAGGTGTCTAACAAGGCTCGTTTGGCTGTGCATGAGGGGGTATTGGTTCCGACACTCATGTACGGAAGTGAAAGTTGGGTATGGCAGAAGAAACATGAAAGCAGAATAAATGCAGTTGAGATGAGAGCGTTAAGAAGTATGATAGAAGGAAACGTTGTGGTCTGAAAGAAGATGTAGTGACAAAAATTGTGAAAGGTATGCTGAGATGGTTTGGCCATGTCGAGAGAATGAATGAAGAACGACTGACGAAAAAGGTGTATAAGTCGAGTGTGAATGAAAGTGTTGGAAGGGATAGACCTAGGCGGACAGTTCTAGACCACATCAGGGACGCCTTGAAAAAAGACCAGGTCAAGAGTACCCTCAACCGAAGAGCATGTATGAAGGGAATAATGAAAGTGGACGAAGCGAAACAAGTATGTAAGGATCGTAGCAAGTGGAAAGAAGTGATCTCTGCCTACCCCTTCGGTAAATAGGCGTGATTATATGTATGTATATATTGTTCCTAATATAACAACCTTTCCGTCTCGATTTTCGCAAACATATCAACTAAAACTGGCTAAACAGCGAACGAAAATATAGCAGATGATTATCTTCTCCTTTCCTAATCATTATACGGTAAGAATACGGCAGCATAGACCATTTTTAAGCGGTTGTTTGGTCTAGAAATGGGTATAGAATTGTAGTATCCATCCTCGCCGTAGCAAAACAAAGTGGGTACTGCAATGCATCGTATGAGCTATTGATTTCACTTATTTAATGCAATGTGCTATCATGGCTCTCAATTACAAAATCCCGCTTAGAAAATTACTGTCTAACAATAACTAAAGAAACTTCATTACAATAGTAAGGTTTGTTAATTTCCTATTGATGTTAACCAACTCAGCTCCCATTTTTAAAAATAGACAAACGAATTTATTTATATTACAAGAAAATTGCGAAAAACAATACACACTAATTTAACTTCTAAGACAAACTACTACCTACTTAAATATCTATATTAAAACAAAAAGAAAACAAACTATATTATTATACACAACAATTCAAACACAGATATTTTTACAATTAAAACTACCAACCTATATTATACACTAACAAATCAAACTCAAAGAAATTTGATTTAATTATTATAACAACAAAAGGAAAGGAAATTAACTCAACTACACTCAAAATATTCTAATGATATAGTGAAAATGAACTTACAAAGAAATTATACAGCAATCGCAAATATTCGCTAAGTATGTAATCCATGAGATTTCCAAGGGATTTTCGAAGGAAAATCAAGGATAAGGTACGAGTATGTAAGTTTTTCATTCAAATAATCCAAGAACAAATAAAACTGAAATTTCGAATTCTAATCCGATTTAAACATTCTTTTATATTTGACATTCTAATTTCAAAGAGCAATTACATTGCACCAAGCTTTTATGTAGGTTCTACGTTTTGAGTTTTCATACATATTGTGTCAAAATAAAATGTAGTTTAAATCAAAAGCACTAAGGATAAGGAGTATTGTTATCAACTTCGATGCAAATCACCCCACAAAATAACTTTCTACCCCTTTTTAACCCTGTTAGGCGATGAGTTTCAACAAAATATGAAATACGTCTTCCATCAATTCTGTTAAAGAATGTTTGTGCAAAATTTGAAATATATTGGATTGGAATTACGTTGTCCCATACAAACTTTGCCCCCGTTTTTCACCCTCTTAAGGCTAGAATTTCGGAAAATCCTTTCTTATCAGATACCGACGTCATACAGAGAAAGTCCTCCAAGTTTCAAGTCTCAACGATCAGAAATTTAGACTGTGGGGAGATCCATCAGTCAGTCATTTAGGATAGCATTTTATATTATACAAGTAGCGAAGTAAACTAGGAATAAAGTACTTTCGGGTGATAGAATGCTACAAAAAGTTTCAAAAAAGGATCAGGTATTTGCCGTTCTCACTCTTCTACGTTTCTCAAATTGTTTTTTGTTTCTCGTTTTTAGTTCCTTAATCAGAGGAATCTCATTTTAAAATGACGTTAGACTATAATTATGTGTAATAACTATCGTTTGACAAATGATCTCTCGGTAGAGAGTAATTGTGTTCTATGCAAATTATATTTAATTCCTTATGAAGGAGAAGGTCATTCAATATTTTATTCATCACTAATATTTTTTTCTGTAGTGCACAGCATTATCCTGAATTATATTATAAGTATAAGCGTAGGTATTAAAGCAACTTTAATAAATAAATACCTATATAATATGTTTATTATACAATTTTGAATAAGATTTCGATTTCGTGTTTGGTCCTGCTCCGCGAATAATTAAATATGATTCATAGCACAATAGATTAGAGAAGAGGGCTGGATGCTCGGTTTAAATCATCGGCTAATCCCATTTCGGTGGCCATATTGGCTTTCACCTTTCACCCGTCCCCGCGCTGTAATCCCGCAATAAATTATCGTTTGTCTATACTTCCATAAGAAGCGCAATCACTATTGCTATTGCAAATGCAAAATGTCTATATTTATTTCCCGCAATTTCACGTCGGAACTGATATGGTTCGTAGTTTTTAAAACATAATTAAAATATCTTAATAGCAAATTATTTCTTTAATCGGTGGTGCTTATTGAAACTCTAAGTGTTGGGTATTTTTGGTGTATAAGCGCTTTAGTAGATATTTAATATTATGGCCGTAGATGGAAGGTACCTACTCTTTTGACCGTGTCCGGGCGAGGTATTCAGCCTGAGGGAGTGCAAAGTGCAAACGCCTCGTGTGGTACTACGAAACTTGATAAATGTACATGCAGCCGTTCGGAAACTCCGATAGGGTTGTTAAGTCTACTTTACTCTAATGTTGTACGGTGACAACACCGCCAAACAATTTTGTTATTCGATATTATTTTTAAATAATACCCACTGTGTTCTAAGCACTTTTTCACTCGATTTGTAACAATCCTGACAATTATCCCTCAACTCATAATAAAACCGACCAAATGAAAGTCCATAGTCAAAAAAGGGTTCCATACCTACGTACAAGATTTAATACTATGTATGTAAAAAAAACACGTTTCTATTAGGGGAGCCCCGTTTAATTTTTAATTTCTTTTATTATTAGGGTTTTGTAGTTACACAACAAGGAACCCTTATAGTTTCGCTATGTCCATCCGTACGTCCGTCCGTCCGTCCGCGGTTTTGCTCAGAGACCATAGGTGCTACAAATCTGTAATTTGCATAGTTATAGATAGTAATCACGCCTAAAAACTGTGAAATAAAATCTTTAAAAAAAATTATTTTGGGTACTTCTCATACAAGTAAATGGAGGATGCTTTTTTTATTACCCGTCTATTCCATCATGTTGGGTATCGTTGGATAGATCAATTAAGGGCTATGTTTGCGAAATATTTAACTTTAAAGTGGTATTTTTCATTAGAGTCATGTTAGTCGTTATAGCGGTCAAACCACGAACTCACTTATTATGCTCATTATCAAGAAAGCCCACGTATTGTGACGGGCAACTATGGAACCCTACCTCTACATTGTACATGGCCCGACCACGCACTTGGCCAGTTTTCTTTTGTTATAGCGGCAACAGAAATACACTTTCTGTGAAAATTTCATACTGTATACCTATTACAGATCATGAGATACAGCCCGCTGACAGACAGACGGACGGACGGACGGACGGACGAACAGCGGAGAGCGGAGGCTTAGAAATAGGGTCCCGTTGATTAGACTTCGGGTAAGGAACCCTTAAAATGGCCTCCTAGACAGCTAACAACGCTTCATGTAGGTTTGAAAAATAATTTTACAGTAAGACAGCACCATGAAGTGGAGGAAACAAAATTTTGTTATTTTCGTAGTTTGCTTTGCACTACTATCCTTATTCCTATATTATTATTTCTTATTATTCTCTATTCTTTGCTTCCTTATTAATATTTGAATTTTGCGACCCTCCTTCTAACGCTTCAAAATTTTATTTTATAATAAACGAACTCATTAATCTGTCGCCTGTCTTGCTGCGGAATGAATTATACCACTTAATAAAGATTTCCACAGCACCGCAGAAATGCGAAAGCTTAATAAGAGATATTTTGTCTTAAGATGTACCGCGGAAATATGTAACAGGTGTAACTTAGTACAATTTGCTCCAATTAATGTTGCAAATTATGTTCAGACTCTTTTTACAAGATTTTTATTAACTAGCACTCTGTGTATAACTTTCCGGTTCAAAATTAGTAATTACTTTTAAGCACTTGCTGACTAATTATAATGTAAATACAACAATTGAGCTGTAATTTGGCATACTTTTGTATCTTCAATGACAATGCAATATAATAATATTAATAAATTATTTATTCTCTCTTCACCAATAGTACTTTTAGAGTTAACAATTTGTCATAATTAGGTTTCAGCTTTGTGAGAGACTGGTGCCTGAAGTAGGTTTTTGTATGACAATGCAATGGTATGGTGTCATGGAGTTGAACTGATGACGGACTCGGATCAGAGGCAAATTAAATGTCTAGCACCTCATCGGAGCCTCTCTAGCGGCCATATATTACAAATATTTTTTATAGGATAGGGTCACAAACGAGTACACATTCCACCTGATGGTAAGTGGTTGCTGTAGCCCATAGACATCTACATTTATCCTCGTTTGCGAATCAAAATGCAGATGCGTTGTCACCCGTGAGGACTAAGATGGAATGCCTCTTTTCTAGTATAATTTAAAATTAAAAATTTTGTACAGCCGACTTCAATATAAGCGACTTCAATATAGGTTATTTAAGAATAACTCAATAACCATTGGTCGGACCTTGATCAAATTCATATGGGACCACACGAGAACTAACAGCTTTCATATAAAAAAAAGAATCATCGAAATCGGTTCGCCCAGTACAAAGTTATGAGGTAACACACATAAAAAAAAACATACACCCGAATTGAGTACCGTCTCCTTTTTGGAAGTCGGCAGAAAAAGGGTATCCGGTTCTCTAATTACTACCTTTGTAATATATTATACACAATATTTGTAAATTGTTGCAAAATCATTATAACACAAGTGCAACAGGTGAGCGTGAATGAAAAATGTAATAGGAAAGTGAAAGCGATGTTGGAGTAATAATAAAGGAGTAAAATAGATAGATAGATTTTTTTTTTTAGAATACCCGCATGCGCTCCGTTTTAATCTTGCGCTCAAAGGCACGTGCCTAGTTTGCCCTAACGATAATCCGCAAGTGACTTGGACGCTGGCCCTAATAGCTCCTATAAAAGCTTGTATTTAAATATATTTTTTAATTGCTGCCTAGTACCTAGTGGTAGTGGCGGAGTAGGAACATCCACTACCCCATACCATCCCGTGGGTGTCGTAAGAGACGACAGAGGGAAACAAATCAGGAGATCAGCAGCATCTTCCTAATAACGACTAAATTAAAAAAGCTGTGGTTGCCAACCAGCTTGCCAAGCGTGGCAATTATGGAAAATTTCCCCCTTATGAGGCAATCTATGAGGGAGGCCTATGTTCAGCAGTGGACTTTAATAAAACGCCTAGGAGTCCGTCTGTTAGATGACCAGACTTTTACCTATTCCCACCAAAGAGAAGGAAAGACAACATAACTACAGGCTGTGAGCATCTTAGTCCTCAAAGATGACAACGTACCTTTCTTTATTTAAAGCTGACTACAGTTGTCCATGTAGTAGCTTCTTACCACAAGGAGCGTAAGTTCGTTTGTCACTTCAGTTTTAAAAGTGCCCTGAGTGATCGCTAAGAACGAAAGCAACCCCGCCACTAGGCCCATTTTTTACATGGGAAATACCTACGCATACCCGCCCCACGGGAGCAAGGACGGGTTATGTTGGAGTCGCACCGACTAAAACCCCATGTTGCTCTACCTTCGCCGCATATTGGCAGGGCCACGGAAACGCTTTCGTACACATCCGCGACTCGCCCGCAGCCCCTTCTCGGTAAAGAACAAATCCTTCCCCTTCCTTCTCAGGTAAGGCACACAAATACACTAAACAACTTCTTCCGCGGCATCTTACTCCACGCAACGGGCACGTACCGGGCTCGGGGATGTCAAACACTCGGAAGCAAGGGAACTATTGGCTAGAGCCGTTAGGCCCTTCCGCCTAGTTATGTTATTAGTAGCAAAGATTATATCTAACTCTTGTTGCCTAGCTCGCGTTACAAAGGTTTGTTTACACAATATGTTTAAGCTTACCAAGAAGGCCCGGTCCGAAGGGGAGGGTCACAGAGAAATTATTTTCTGTCCCTAGCCGCGATGCATTTAATATTTTGCTGACATCTAACGGCGCTTTTATGATCTACGATGTCATTTTCGGAGGACTGTTTATATTCCACTGATAGATAGCATAATGACTGACCTACAGGACCGACTTTCTGCGGATACGATGAATCTGTTCGGTTTAGGCATTTTTATGCCAAAATCTGAATATACAGAAGAAAATCCTCTTAATGTGAAGAAAGTATCAGGATGTTATTCCCATTTCTTGAGTGTTCCTGCTGCCACTCTCATTACAGAGTATTAGCTATGGATTTCAAAGTGGAAACGGGAACTCAAAGAAAATACTGATACAACATTTCCGTGTGGTTTTTACAATCGAAGTTTGTGACGATGATCTCTACCCAAATATAAAGACTGTTGAAGATCTGGCAACTCTTCCTATAAGCGGTGCGACATCAGTGAGATCATTTTCTACGCTAAGGCGTGGAAATACTTGGTTGAGAGCAAACATATTAGAAGAGAGGCTGAAGGTTTATCTAGTCTTAATATTCACCCAGAGATAGCCCCAGACGTCTCAAATATTATCACCTGTTTACCAATAAAAATAGAAGACTTCCATTTGTTTTACAATGTGTGCAATAAAATTGTGTTTTGTGCAATAAAGTGCAATTTACTTGAGATATTTTATTATTAGTGACCCCCTCCAAAATTTCAAGCTGGCGGAAACATGTCTTTTTCGTGAAAAATGCTTACGAATACATGCCTCGCGGGGAGAATGGGTTATATCGGGAACGCCTTCGCACATAATATCCGCGGCATCACCAGCGGCAAACAACCCTTGGAAGAGAAGGAACTAGCGTCAAACCTAACCTAAACAGACTAGCCCATAATATAGGATGAGTCCGAAAGAACAGTTCGCGAGCAACCCGGGTTTGATCCCCGTCGGCACTAATGAAATTGTTAATTTCAATTTTAAGTACTTGTTTACCACCAGTAAGAGATCTGCATGTATGATAACACAAAACACGGTCCTGACCCACCTGCATCCATCGACATCTGTAAAGTTGTTTAACGATTTTTTTGTATCGAAAGATATTTGTATAATTTAAAATAAAAAATTTTGTACAGCCGACTTCAATATAAGCGACTTCAATATAGGTTATTTAAGAATAACTCAATAACCATTGGTCTGCCCTTGATCAAATTCATATGGGACCACACGAGAACTATCAGCTTTCATATAAAAAAAGAATCATCGAAATCGGTTCGCCCAGTACAAAGTTATGAGGTAACACACATAAAAAAAACATACACTCGAATTGAGTACCGTCTCCTTTTTGGAAGTCGGCAGAAAAATACAATATTTCGAAGATATGTGTCCGCCTATCGTGCCCAATTGCGGCATGTACCTAGGTATATTGACTGTAACTTAACAGAAAGGAGAGTTAGAGCTCTTAATTATAATTATTGGGTTGTTATCAGGAAGACGATGCTGCCCATCTCCTCTTTAATTTCCTTCTTATATTTGTGAGGTACACAATTTTAATTTGTTGTTTGATAAGATGTTTAAATTATCTAATCTATATAAAAATTAATTTTTGTTTGTTCGTATTTTATGCACTGCCATACCGTTCATCAGATTGTGTTAAAACTTTGTCAACTTACTGCTTGCACTTGTGCGAAGGTTATAGGTATAGTACAATTAACTTACAGTAGGTGGCGCGCGAATCACAACAACAAAAGGGCAAAAAACAGCTGAAACCAGGCCTTTTTAAATACGAAATTAGTTTACTAATAAAAGCGTACGATTTATAAATAATTTAGGGCAAACTATACAAATCTTAAACATGGATAAATTTGATTTAAAAGTCGCCCTTAGTTTATTACCAGTTATGAATGACGAAGAAAAAACGAGCACTCGGAAGCACCGAGTGGTACACAATCCCGCCAAAGTCGCGGAGGATAGTCGAGTGGCGCATTACCATACCAACACTCCTCTTCCCTTACGACACCACCTCGGCTTCAGCGATATAGAGAGGACTCTCCTCTAGCCGCAGCTCACTAACACACATCCAAGGACTCGACAAGCCCACCCAGAGTAGCCACCTTGGGCTAGCCCTTCACTTCGGGCCGGCCATGTGAATCGCCCTACGTTTACCAAGCCACGGCTACTAACCCCCCAACCCGTTGTCGTTGCGACAAGGCAGGAACCCGTTCAGGGAAGAGTTATTTCTCACCTAAACTCACTAAGGACATTAATAATTTTGCAGTTCCAATATAAAATTCCCAAGATTTTTTTATAGGATTAGGGTGAAAACGAGCACACAGTCCACCTGATGGTAAGTGGTTGCTGCGGCCCATAGACATCTACATCTATCCTCTGTTACAGATCAAATTGCAGATGCGTTTTCACCCGTGAGGACTAGGATGGAATGCCTCATTTCTAGTAAAAAGGGCCTCCGGCCACCTGCACTCACCAAGCGAAACGCAGAGGTAAACCTCTACTTCACGCTGGTTTTCTGTGAGGTCGTGGCACCACCCCGGTTCGAGCCGGCCCATCCATGCGACATACAATAAATTGGTTTATCTGAACCGCGTAGCTGATCTACATCAAAATTTACTGCTTATCTCCTACAATCGATAGCGTAATACCTTATAATATCAATGGATGATGGATGCAGGTGTCCTATTTTGTCAGTTTGTTACCCTTTGTTGTGCATAAAATAACGATTTCCAGCCATGAACTGATGGAGAAGGATGAATAAGCTAGACTTCATGGTCGGTTCTGGTACAAGGAATTTTACGGGCTGATGGAGAATGATTAACAGGCCACACTTCATGGTCTCAGATGGCGGTACTCCCTCTCTTACACAACAGATTTTTTTCTCGTTCAATTCTCAGGCCGGCGATGGCGAGCAGTGTCATATCGCGACATCTGGTACTGTGATCGTCAATCCACTTGCCAAGCGTGACGATTGAGGCAAATCCGTACATAAAACGGTAGAGGCCCATATTCAACAATTAACAGTTGTAAGCTGCTAAAGAAACAAAAGAAATGCAAAATAAAACAACGAAAAGTATTGTTTTATTTTTAATAAGCAATTTTTTCGTCCAAACTTAATGTTTAGTATATATAACTATAGTATTACATTTTAACATAATACGATTCAATCACAATTTACAGTTACAGAAAATATTTAATATCAATAAATAAAAAAATGAAAGTTAACATAACCACTTATCATACTTCAACTATTTTAATGCAACAAAATTCTCTTATTTGTCAAATCAAATGTTATTTAAAATTATATCACAAAATGTTTAATAAAATGAATCCACAGTTTCCACTTGTCAGTGGTATCAATCCCAGTATTAATTGATATTTCAAAATTACCAAAACGGGAATCAGCTTTACTGACAAATAATAAAGGTTGCAGAAAACACCTAGACAGAAGGGCCTACCTATTGTTTGAAATCACATATATGTATTTGACTGAGATGCAAATCCTGGATCCACTCAGTACTGATAATTATCGATAATTACGATCGGCTCGACTCATTGGCGCTGCGAAGAGATGTTGCATCTCTTTGCATTTTCTTTCGCATCTACCATGGGGAGTGCTCTGAGGAATTGTTCGGATTAATCCCAGCCGCCAAATTTCACGAACGCACATCGCGGTAGGACTCCCGATACCATCCACACCATCTGGATGATTGGCGGTCCACCACTGTGCGATTTAAAAGATGTTTTCTTCTTCGCACGACTTCCTTGTGGAATCGATTACCATCAGCGATTTTTCCGGACCGATACGACTTAGGGACCTTCAAGAAAAGAGCGTACTCCTTTTTAAAAGGCCGGCAACGCATCTGCAATTCCCTCCCTGGTGTTGCAGTTGTCCATGGGCGGCGGTAGTCACTTACCATCAGGTGAGCCGCTTGCTCGTTTGCCCCCTCTCCTATAAAAAAAAAATTAAGCAATATAGTTGTGAAGAATCAAATGGGCGTACTAAAGCTTATAATTCACTTCACATAAAATTGACCTCACTTCACATAAAACATATTTGGACGTAGTTATGCAAAAAGGATCCAACCCGCGATAAGTTAATTTGAGTTTATGATATCATGAACTCAAATTATCGGAATGGTTTCTATCTGTTTGTAATTTTTCTTCTTATTTGTGTTACGTTTTCTAAAATTGTTACATCACATAATAGTATAGACCACAAACACTATTCTTCAAGTTAACATTTTTGACACAAACTCGGGTTGGATCCTTTTTGCATAACCACGTCCATTTATAAAAGTCCATGATCAAAGCTTTTCTCACATTGGTTCAGACATAATTGATTACTTAAGTCTACTTTTTACATTATTTACATAGATTTTTATTGAGTATGTAATTCACATTATCAATAACACTAAAAACAAATTTAACTAAATAATCTTCAAACTATTCATAAACTATTCTCCAAACAACAAATACAATCTTCTTTACAATGTTCAACTGGTACATCCTTATTTCTTCAAAACAGATCTAGAAAAAAAACCTCGGAAATTAAAGAGAAAATACAGTTGAATTGATGGTCCACCTTTTTGCCGCATCAATCTCAACCAAGTTGCCATTCCAGAATTATTAACACTAATAGAAACTATAAAGTGATTTTTTTAATAAATTTTTACCATGTTTTTTTATCATGTTCTTACAATGTCAATTGAATTTGAGCTATATTCAATATTTCAAGTGTACAGCTCATCGGGAAGTTAGTTTAAAGTCAATTACTAAATTCCACCCGGAACGACAGACAGACAAGAGAGTGACATAATAAAAACGTGGTAAAAATTAATTTAATCTACGATAGATCACATAAGTTATCTTTGAGACATGTCATTCCCTTTCGTTTTATAGTTTTCTTTTTAACGTTAACGATTGCAGAAGGTCAACTTGGCACTTGGCTCTTCACATTGTTTTTGGCTGCAGTAAAATTAAAGCAGAATAATTTGTGCCAATGAGACGCATAGCTCAATTCGAACTCGATCCCGACGGCACAGTGAAATTGTTAATTGCATTTATAAATGCCGATATACCACGTGATACGTGAACGTCGGAAACCTGCGTGTCTGAGAAAATATTTATTTTTAGCGAAGCGACAAATGAACTCAAAGTTCATCCGATGGTGAGTGGCTACTGCATTTCATGGACACCTGCAGTCGACTTCAAACAAAGAACTAGGACTTGGAACAAAGACTAGGATTATACTGGCAGAGAGCTATGGTATAGAGATACAGTTCAGCCCGGAAGACAATAGTGCATACACTGCTATTTGGTGGCAGCGCGGCTAGCACGCACTGGGGACAAAAAATTTATCCCCCGATTATATCCACTGACAAGAGATAAAATTATCTCGTCCTTATGCCAAAGCACGGCAACGGGGAGAAGTATATCCCCGTTTGACATAACGAGTAGGACATATATCCCCCGTCCGTAGCATGGTGCCAAAGATAAAAAAATTAAACTTTTTTGACATTTGAAAGAGAAAATTTTATCCTAGTTCATTGAACGTGGGTTTTAATTTATATTCATACAAAAATCTATCTAAGTCTACCTCCCATTTAATCTACTGTGGATATTATATACACCGACGAGCCCATGCTCGAAGGATGGATAAAACTAAGCGAGGGGATAAACATTTTCCCCTTTCTCCGGGGATAAAATTGTAGCCTTGCAGAAATCGGTAAGAGGATTAATCCCAAACGGACCCTTAGGCAAAAAAGAGTCCTACTACATAGTATTTCAAAGGTTACATAATGTATTTGCATATACTTTTGTATGCAGTGCGGCGACCAATAAGCCAAAGCTGCGGAGAGCTGAGAATCGAAGGAGTGTAGAGAGAGACCCAGAGGAGTCTCTCCCTCCGCGCCTACGACTTTACAAAAACATTCTAGAGGCAGGGCAAACAAGACTAAGTGGAATCGGGGCGTTCTGATTCGGTTTTAGTATAGATTCGACCTATCTTATCTATAAAGTCAGGTTGCCCTAAACTCTTATGCCTATTAATGTTTATGCATTAACACTATTATGCTAATAGTCATTACGCCTAGTAACATTATGCGAATTAAAATTATACCAAAACAAATGAGGGCATCCTAGACTTTTTCTGCCAACAGGACGGCGCCACTAGAAAGTGAGGTATAATAAAATAAATAAAATAAAATAAAATAACGTTTATTAGCAACCAATTTTTTCTAGATACAAAGGAGCTCTGTCTCCTGTACTAGGTTATCACCTGTATCTCAGGAAACAGTGCCTTCCCTAATTCTTAGTGCTAAGTCCATATTCGGTAAGTACATAAGATGATTCATTATTCCTTAATTAATATTATTTTATGGCGGTTACTGCTAGGTAATGTTTAATGTGGTGTGTGTGTGTGTGTGTGTGTGTGTGTGTGTGTGTGTGTGTGTGTTTGCGCGTGTGTGTATGTGTGTGAGTGTGTGTGTCTATAATATTTGACAGATATCATAGCGGGGAAGTTAATATGTTCGGAAAATATAAAGGTTATTGTTTCTTTCTGTAAAATTAGTCATATTTTATATTAATAAGATTAAAAAATAAATAAACCAAACGACAAATATTCATAAAGTAGATTTTTTTAAAAAGTTACAAATGCGCAAAAGAATTAAAGAGCAAACCACTGATGCATTGTTTTGTGTATTAATATAATACTCTAGAAACTGATAACTTTTATTAAAAACCAATTTCGCAATTAAATGAAATTGTGTAACTAAAAACTTTACCTCAGAATTAACTAGCAACATCTGGTGAGCAGAAAATTATTAGCCCTCATTAGCCCACAAAATAATTATGTCAACATAAACTATATGCCAAAAATAATTATAGCAGTGTTATTATACCAAAAAAAATATACCAAAATAGTTATGCAAAAGTATATTAGGAAAAAAAACGAAATGCGAAAAGAAGGGATCCCGAAAAATCTCCTCTCCTCCCAACAATGATTAACGGTTCTCCGTTAATGGCGTCCTACTGACGACACAAATCACAAATCCAATTTTCACTGACTTTCGACTGATGATGGGCAGCAGCATTACCAATGCGAAGGTATCGGCTCTGCGCTCACCAAACCAATTTTTAAAATTACTATTAAAATACTCAATAAAGCTGATGATTAAGTCATCTTAAGAGTCATCTCTTCAAAAAACTCTTTACAGCTGCTGGGGTCATGTCAGACTCACACAGACTAAAACCCTATGGTGTTCCACTTTTGCCGCATATTTGCAGGACCATGAGAACGTTACGCACCCATCCGCTACCCCACCAGTGTCGTCCGTCCCATGGCAGCCCATCCGGACCGAATAGCTCGTCCTCATATTCGTACTCAAGTAAAGCCCACGAAAACACTCGGGAGGTGCCTTCGTTCGCGGCACGTTAGTTTGTTTATGTGAGGCCGATTGTCAATTATAGCATAATATAATCATACTCACTTCTTTTGAAATCCAAATTTACTCAACAACGTCGGCTGGTTGCTCGCTAACGATGCGGTCCTTTTTAATCCTGACACTTTACACGTGCCTTTCTTAAAATCTTTTTTATTTTCATTACTATTTAACCTATATTTATCTAAAAGTGATTGTGATGAAGATAAAGGCTTTGGGGGAGAATCGCCGAAAGAAACCTGAAAATGAATCACCATTTTGGAAATACATTCTATACGTCTTACGCCTACAGTACACCTTATGTTTAGTAAACACCTTAAAAATTATGAATGTAGGTATTGTAGGGAGATGTAGGGATGACCTGAGAACTAAAATAGGATGCCTAGTTATCAGTAAAAGTCTAAGCCTCTAGGTGTCTGCGATTCACGTCGCTCATAATACAAAACCAAGTACCATTACACTGCTATTTAGACATATTTTAATCATGAATGATTCGTTTATTTGACCCAAGTCGCATGATGGCTGCAATTACATTTTTTGAACGTTCCGGATCACAACCAAAGAGTATAATAATGTGCGACGACCGACATTATCGAGCAAATCTCACAAATCACAGAGTACTGAAACTCTAAATGATGGACCCGAATGACCCGGTTAGTAAGACGAATCACAATACTTGAATCATCGGATCACTAGAAATGAATGAATGACGCATGTCTACTGCTATTTCACGCTGGTTTTCTGCACAACTTGATGGTCCACATCAAGTCGAGCCTACCCCATTCATGCTGCAGCTATAATACAACTGCAGCGTGATACTACCATGTTATAGACCTAAATTCTTTAGATAAAACTACTCAACTCGTGAAACGAAATGGAATAGATAAAAAATAAAGTGGAAAAAGATTTGCTTGTAAGAACTAAAAATTATAAAATAATTTCAACAATTTTATAGCTTCTGCAGTCAGTGCTAAGACATTGACGGTCTTATTACAAAACTAGCTATCCGCCCCGGATTCGCAAGTTTGATTGCTGGATCTCGACAACGACGCCACCTACCGGGTCCAATTGTAAATCTAAACCATACACTATTCAACTTAATCACTCACAAATTTCATCAAAATCAGTCCAGCTGTTTAAGAGTTCAGTCACATACACACGGACAGAAGAATTATATAATATATAATCTGTATGTATTATACATAATATAAACGTTCCTCTTGAATCATTCTGTCTATTTATAAAAACCGCACCAAAATCCGTTGCGTATTATAAAAGATCTAAGCGTACAGACGGCGGGAAGCGACTTTGTTTTTTTATACTATGTAGAGATGTAGTGTCTAGATGTAGAAGTGTCATAGCCACGGCGCCAGTCTTTGCGATTTCGACATTTGCTGTCAAACTCCATAAATTATTTCATTATTGAAACAGGCTTTAGTTCCAGCATGAGACTAATTATAAACGACTTTTTGTAATAAGACAGAATTTATGGTGTAATAAATGGGTGGTACCACGACCTCACAGAATACCAGCGTGAAGTAGAGGTTTCCCTCTGCGTTGCGCTTTGTGAGTGCAGGTGGCCGGAGGCCCAATTCCCCCCCCCCCCCCCCATCAATACAATACAATGGTAGTGGAATTAAATAAAAGACTACCCCAGGAGGGTACCAGCACCCCTGGAGAATCCCTCGCTGAGCATCCACGACCAAACTACTCCACTCCTGGGCGTGGGTGCTCAGGCTGCCCCGCGTATTCTTTGGGGGGAAATTCCGCTCAAGACGAAACCTGCTCGGGGCAAGCGGAGCAAGAAGACAAAGGGAACCCCTGCCATGCTTACCGTGGATTTCTGTAATATCAGGGGACTTCATTCAAACCTTAACGCCGTCCACTACCATCTGGAGATAGCTAAGCCGGCCTGCTCTTTTTAACCGAGACACAGGTGTCCTCTCCGGCTGATACTTCGTATCTCTCCTACCCGGGGTACAAATTAGAACACTCGTTTGTGCCCCGGGCTGGAGTTTGCGTGTATGTCAGAGAGGACATCTGTTTTTGACGCCTCGGCAGTCTTGAAGGTACGGACCTGTCCATCCTATGGCTGCGCGTAGACAGCGACGACCATCCCCGCGTCTACGGGTGCCTCTATAGGTCCCATAGCGGTAATGCCGACACAGACCGACTCATCGACCACGTCCAAATGGCTGCAGACTCCGTGCTACAACAGGTTCCATCCGCAGAGATCCTGATACTCGGTGATTTCAACGCCCACCACGCTGAATGGCTTGGTTCTCGTTTAACCGATCATGCGGGTAGATCTGTCTATGACTTTGCTTTGGCATATGGTCTAACACAACTGGTTACTTCGCCTACGCGGATCCCAGGTGTGGAAGACCATGTACCTTCCCTGTTGGACCTTCTGCTGACCTCTCATCCGGACGGATATCAGGTCTTCGTCGATGGCCCTCTGGGCTCTTCGGACCATTGTCTGATCCGGAATACGGTGCCACTCACGCTCCAATTGCAGTTGCGATCTGCAGCTTGCCGCCGTGTTTGGCACTATAGGTCAGCTGATTGGGACGGGATGCGGTCTTTTTTTGCATCCTACCCTTGGGGGCGGGTTTGCTTCTCGCCGGAAGATCCCAGCGTTGTTGCTGATTCTGTTGCTGATGTGGTACTTCAGGGTATGGAACTTTTTATTCCATCCTCTGTGGTGCCCATCGGAGGCAGATCCCAGCCATGGTTTGGTCGCTCCTGTAAAATAGCATCGCGCTATAAGCAGGAGTGCTAGCAGGCCGGGGCTGACGCATCAACGTCTCGGGATGTAAACACCAGCGCACTTAAAAATAAGTATAATTCCGCCTCCAGGTCCTTCAAAAGCGTCATTGCCAAGGCAAGGTCTGAGCGCATCGGCAGAATTGGCGAGAAGCTAGTTCGCCTTCCTTCGGGAACCCGTGCATTCTGGACTCTCGCCAAGGCTGTCCAAGGGAACTTCTGTCAGCCATCTCTTCCATCTCTGCACAGAGAGGACGACACACTGGCCCATGCCGCAAAGGAGAAAGCCAATCTGTTGAGCTCTCTTTTTGCGTCCAACTCGACTCTAGATGACGGGGGGAACACACCGCCGACCATCCCGCGATGTGAGTGCTCCATGCCGGATGTGCGATTTACACAGCGCTCGGTCCGCAAAGCACTCTTCTCCCTGGACGTCAGCAAGTCGAGTGGGCCCGATGGAGTCCCTCCCATTGTGCTGAAGACGTGTGCTCCGGAGTTGGCACCGGTTTTAACGCGTCTTTTCCGGTACTCCTACTCCCAAGGCGTAGTCCCGAACTCATGGAAGACAGCTTTGGTGCACCCGATTCCCAAAAAAGGCGACCGCTCAGACCCGTCCAACTACAGGCCTATCGCCATCACCTCCTTTATCTCCAAAATAATGGAAGCCGTTGTAAACTGCCAGCTCATGAGGTACCTTGAGGATCACCAGCTGATTAGTGACCGCCAGTACGGTTTTCGTCGGCATCGATCAGCTGGTGATCTTCTAGTCTACTTAACTCATAGATGGACGGAGGCAGTAGAGTCCAAGGGGGAGGCATTAGCCGTTAGTTTGGACGTAGCGAAGGCCTTTGATCGGGTCTGGCACAAAGCGCTTCTTTCGAAGCTTCCTGCCTATGGGCTTCCCGAGAAATTGTGCAAATGGATCACCAGTTTCCTTGCTGATCGGAGCATCAAGGTCGTAGTAGACGGTGCATGCTCTGATCTCAAGCCTATCAACGCTGGTGTTCTACAAGGCTGCGTGCTATCACCAACGCTGTTTCTCCTGCATATCAATGATATGTTGCTAACTGGTAGCATTCATTGCTATGCAGACGACAGCACTGGTGATGCCTTATATACCGGCCGTGCTAATATTTCTCGGGAAAACGTCGTCGAGTACCGGGGCAAACTTGTGTCTGAAGTTGAGTCTTTGCTTAACAAAGTCTCGGATTGGGGCCGACTAAATCTAGTCCAGTTCAATCCCCAGAAGACACAAGTTTGCGAGTTTCCCGCTAAAAAGAACCCCTTTGTCGTATCTCCTCAGTTTCAAGGCACTCCCCTAGCTGCCTCAGCCAGTATCGAAATCCTTGGCGTCGACATATCGAATAGTGTGCAGTTTCGTGGTCACTTGGAAGGGAAGGCCAAATTGGCCTCTAAAAAGCTTGGCGTGCTCAGCAGAGCGAGACAGTATTTCATGCCGGCACATCGCTTGCAACTTTACAAAGCGCAAGTTCGGCCTCACATGGAATACTGTTCTCATCTCTGGGCCGGGGCACCCCAGTGCCAGCTCCTTCCACTTGACCGCATCCAGCGCAGAGCGGTTCGAATCGTCGACGACCGAGTTCTTTCTGATCGGCTCAATACACTGGCACTGCGTAGAGATGTTGTATCTCTTTGCGTATTTTATCGCATCTATCACGGGGAGTGCTCTGAGGAATTGTTCGGAGTAATTCCAGCCGCTCAATTTCACCATCGCACATCGCGACAAAACTCGCGTTTACCATCCATACCCTCTGGATGATTGGCGGTCCACCACTGTGCGATTTAAAAGAAGTTTTTTCCCTCGCACGACTTCCTTGTGGAATCAATTACCACCAGCGAATTTTCCGGACCGATACGACTTAGGAACCTTCAAGAAAAGAGCTTACACCTTTCTAAAAGGTCGGCAACGCATCTGCAATTCCCCTGGTGTTGCGGTTGTTCATGGGCGGCGGTAGTCACTTACCATCAGGTGAGCCGCATGCTCGTTTGCCCCCTATTCCATAAAAAAAAATGTATCGAAACATTGAAGCACCAAGCACGTTTACATTTTTTATAAAAGTTCCATCTTAAAACTGTGACTGTGACAATGAAGATGTAGCCAGTTGGTTGCAGTTCATGATGTGTAGTTAGTAGCTGCTTGTTTTATTGAATAAGAGTAACAGACAAGCACACAGACCTCCTGATGGTAAATGGATGCTGTGGCCCATACACATCTACATCTGTAAACAATTAAGAATAAAAATGTGTTGTCGGGTGACGCTTGAGGACTCAGATGGAAAGCCTTGTTTCCAGTGAAAAGGGCCTCTTACCATCACGATCTGTTATCTTGTTTGTGACTTTACTATAAAAATAATTACCTGTGAATCGACTGGTGTCACCAATGTCTCCATAGGATATGTGTTATCTATCACAGAATCTTGACTTGATGGATAATTCGTTAACTGGGAATCAGCCCTCACTTTGAATGGATTCCTATTTTTTGGACTCGGCTCTAAAATTGGACTTTTCCTACATTTCATTGGACTATTAAAAGGAGAGTTTTCTTTCTGAGAGTTATCTAACTGCGAATCTGGAATTTCCGAGCACTGTGTGTCTATTTCAAGTGCATTATTTAAGGTGTCGAATGTTGACAACTTAAAGGGGTTAACACTTCTTTTATCTGGAGATTCTTCTATAGTTACATTATGTTTTGAAGTGTCTGCATTTATTGGAGAATTTGCTGAAATATCACTACTGGATGCTGAACTAAAAAACTTGCTTTCGATGACATTGTCACCCAAAATTGTCCTAGGAAATTTACTAAGCTTTTTTAACACAGAAAAGCTGCCACTCTTAAGGCATTTTCTAAACGATCTCTCTTTATTTTCTAGTATTGGTGATTTTTCTTTTTCAACTGATAATTCATTTGAAATTTCGTCTTCAGTTAAAGCTATATTATGTACATTTTGACTTTGTGTAAATGTTTCACTATCAGGTACAATATCATTTACTCTTTGTTTTTTAGCCACTGGTCCTACACAGTACATATTGCTTAATGATTCTATTGTTAAACTGGAAAAAGAAGAAAAAAATGTTTGAAAACAATGTCAACTCTTATAACGTTTTAGATAAAAACTTGATTAAAAATAAGTAACTTTATTCGCCTCTACTATACAATATACATACATAAAATATACGCGTTAATGAATATAAAAATAATTCAATGACTACTGCAACGAAAGGCCAACAACTGTGCATTAAACTTCTGTAATGTTGCAGCAAGACTGTTATTCTGTTGGCGCCACAAATTAGACTTAGGGGTTGTCATCAGACAAATAATAAATTTGTTTTTTTATAGGATAAGGTGACAAACAAGCACACAGTCCACCTGATGGTAAGTGTTTGCTGTGACCCATAAACATCCACATCTTCTATCCTCAATAAAGAATCAAAATGCAGATGCGTTGTCCCCCGTGGGGACTAAGATGGAATGCCTCTTTTCCAGTAAAAAGGGTCTCCGGTTCTCTACACTCACCATACGAAACACAGCAGTGTCAAACTGGTTTCAAGGTGTGGCGGGTGGAAGGAAAAGGGGAGATCTCCCGCCGGGCAAGGTGTTCTGCCCGGGGAGCGGCCAACGCTCGGAACGGAGCTATTCTAAATATGCTGCTTTAACTTCGGAACTTTGTTAGCGCGATTTAGGCTTCGATATGTTTCGTTTGTGGCGCGACGACACCGCCGCCACACTGGTATTTTGTGGGGCGTGGTCCTTCCCCGGTCGAGCCGACCCATTCCTGCTACAACTATACTACTAATATAACGGCAGCATGGCTCTACCACGTAAAGTGATATTATATTTATCATCATCAACATCGGTAATGTAAATTACAGCTTATCAGAATTCGCTTTTGAACATGTATCTCCCCCACACATTACCTCATAAATTAATATATAATATTTGCCATAGTTGCCATGCTTAGCAGGCGGGTTGGCAACTCTATGTTTTTATTATTTTGAATCGTTATCAGCAAAATGCTGCTGACAATCTTTCATCTATCATCAAATTATATTAACATAACGATAATTAGTAAGCGAAAGTATATTTTTATATTTGAACTTTTTAATGTTAGTATTTTTTTTTTATAGAATAGGGGAGATAAACGAGCATGCAGTCCACCTGATAGTAAGAAGATGCTATGGTCCATATACATTTACATTTATCTTTGATTAAGATTTGAAATGCAGATGCGTTGTCACTCTTGAGGTCTATGATGGAATGCCTTGTTTCCAGTAAAAAGGGTCTCCGGTACTCTACACTCACCATACGAAGCACAGCAGCATTAAGCTGCTATTTGAAGCTGGTTTACTGTGAGAGCTTGGTCCGTCCCCGGCCGAGCCGACGCATTCGTGCTACAACCATAATATAGCTGCAGCGTGGCTCTACCACGTAAAAAGCTATTAATCAATAAAGGATTATTAAATAAAATACAAACAAAAACATGTGTGAAGACACAACAAATGGAATATATATATACCTGTCATCTTGAGTCTCTGGCACATGTTTACTAACTAAATTCACAACTTTCTTTCTCACTCTTGTCTGAGGAACTGCTATAATGGGCTCGGATTTTTTCTTCTTCTTCAACCAAGGGGTTGTTTCATCCAGGTATTGTTTAAACTCTTCATTCCATATACTGGGATGATTAGAAGCACCTTTCTCATTCCAGCCTTCTGTTTTCATATTACTTATCTAAAACAGTAATGTTAATTAGACATATCTTCAAATTAAAGAATGAAGTAACCGTGCCATATGAGAATCATAATCGTAATAATCATCATCGTCATCATCACCATCATCATCATTACAGCCCTTCACAAGTCCACTGCTGAACATAAGCCTCCACCAAAGAATGAAACAAAGGACAGTCTTGAGCCACCTGCACCCATCGACTTCGTGCATATCTAAGCAGGACGTCACTCCATCTAGTGGGGATCATCCCACACTGCACCTACCGGTACGAGGTTGCCATTCGAGAACCTTTCTTCCCCATCGGTTGTCGGTTCTTCTAGCTATATGGAAGGTCCATTGCCACTTCAGCTTACTAATCCGTTGGGCTATGTCGGTTACTCAGGTTATACTGTGGACATCCTAATTTCTAAGTGTATCCCCTCAAAGTAGCTACATAGCTCGCTAAGCAATCTTGAACTTCCTCATACGGCCAGCAGTAACGGACCACGTCTCACATCTATAAGTCATCACTGGCAAGAAGAACTGGTTATACAAACTTGTTTTAAAGTTTTGAGGTTTTCTTCTTTTTTTCTTTTAAGGTATTCCGTATATTTTTGGAAGGTAAAGCTATAGATATCCGGTACTTGCGTACAGGATTGGGAGGGGGTGGGTTCACCCTTCCTACAAAATCGTGGCGCCGTAAGAAACGTAGTCGTGTCCATACATACATAAACTCATACACCTATTTATTGTTATTATTATTTATTCATAGGACACCAGCAGTCCAAACATCATTACATTTTTATTGAAAATGGCCTTAATCAGGGACTGATGTGTGCACCCTTATGGGTACACACATACAGCATTACAAAATACTATAAAAATTAAGACAGGGCAAAGTTACAATAGCTTATATAGTAAAATGTCACAAAAAATAATTCTTAAAGATAATATATAACTGAGACAATAAAAACATGTATATAATCAAACAGCAGCTGTAGAGAACATGGATTATAATTGGATTATAATTAAATCATTCACAAATCATTTATAATAGCGATGTAATACATTTTTCCTGTATTTAGGCGCTGCGCAAACCTAGACACTGCGTCTTGTGTGGGATACAAGCTACCAATGAATATTTTATTTTCATGTCATCAATATGAAATCAGCCATTCCTTGCGCAGACGCAGACACTTTTTGTGTCCAGTTGCTTACTTGACTCATACCGACCGCCAATCAAAAAGTGTTCGGTCTAGGTAATTGGAAACTAAGTCGTCAGTCGAAGACACAAGCAACACAAAGCAAATTTCCTTACAATTGTACGGCGCTAACATTGACGTGGTTAATTTGCCCGTAAATATTAACGACGACGACATAGGTGTCGTCAACACAACAACACTTGTTGTGTTGATTACAAGTCAACGTGTAATCAAGACAACAAGCAAAGGTAAGATTCCTCGATCGACATCCAAGGCGAAACTGACGGAAAACAAGCAAGGAATTGTTACCAGTGACCAGAAGTAGCAACCGGCGACTGTGCCCGGTTGCCGCTACCGGACACAGCAACTACGGTTTTCTGTGATGGTGTGGCGTGTCGGTAACAAAAAGTGTACACGTTTGCGCAGAGCGTAAGGGAAATTATTATGAAAAATATCGAAGTGAATTATAGGTGTCACACATTCGCGATACTGGGGCATATGACCCCAAGTCAGAGCTGGATTGTTGCCCAGAGAGGTAGGAAAAGACTACGGTTTCCCATCTGAATCAATCCTGACACACCTTTCTCGCTTCTTTCACAACCATATTCCTACGCATCCATGCGCGTCGCGGTTAAGGATACTCTTAATTTGGCCAATCTTCAATACATCAAAAATTTGGTACATAAACTTCCATCTAGGTTATAATAGGTAAAATAAGGTAATGTGTATTCTGTTGGGAGAATCCATTACCCCATTAGGTCTCGTGGGTGTTGGTGTTGTGTAGATAATTATGGAAGAAGTAAGAAAAATTTAATAGCTTCCGATAGATTTATAATCATCTCGTTTACGTCAGATGTAATACCCAGACCGATAAGGGACAACAATGTCAAAGGTCAGAAACGTATGCCACTGCGATCGTCAATCTGCCTGCCAAGCATGGCAACTATGGCAAAATCCTCCCTATGAGGCAATATATGTGGGAGGCCTATGTTCAGTAGTGGACTTTTATAATAAGAGGAGTGGAAAGTGATTTTATTTGTATATATATTATAAATAAAGCCGCTTTCTATTTATCTTCATAAGAAAAAAGGGCGTCCCTTGCAGACTCTGCAGCATAAAATTGCTTTGTCACTCATTCCGCCTTCATTTTTTCTACGTGGCCAAACCACCGAAGCATTCCTTTCTTAATCCTAGTCACAACATCTTGCAAATCACACTTTTCTCGTATCACACAATTTCTCACCCTATAATTCAGTCAGTTCAAACATACTTTACGCATCTTCTTTTGCCACACCCAACTTTCAGTACCATACATTAAGGTAGCACGATTAAACTCAATAAAATCTTATATCTAATCTAATATATAAAAATTATGTTTGTTTGTTCGAATTTTATGCGCTGCCATACCGTTCATCAGATTGCGGTAAAACTTTGTCAACTTATTGCTTGCACCTGCGCGAAGGTTATAGGCATAGTATAATTAACTTACACTAAATGGCGCGCATATCGTACCGACAAATTTATCTGAAAGTTTTTTTTTTTATATAGAAATAGGATGACAAACGACCACACAGTCCACCTGATGGTTAAAAGTAAAGTAAAGTTACAGCCTATTTACGTCCCACAGCTGGGCACAGCCCTCCTCTCATTTCTGAGAGAGTTTTAGGGCAAGGAACTGTCCACCGCGCTGCCCTAATGCGTGTTAACGAACTTCACATGTCTTCGAAATATTTTTTTCTTATTTCTCAGACATGCAGGTTTCCTCACGATGTTTTCCTTCACCGCTGAGCATGTGGTAAATCAGCACTTAAAATTGCAATTAACAATTTCATTGGTGCCGGCGGGGATCGAACCCGAGTCTCAGCAACCACTTAACTCGAACAGTTAAGTGGTTGCTGGGGCTTTTTTTTTATTTACTTATTATAAGCCAGTGCTTGACCACAATCCCACCTGGTGGTAAGTGGTGATGCAGCCTTAGATGGTAAATCGCACTGTCTTATCGTAACAAAAGCCTATTCACTCTTGCCTTGAAGACGCCTAGATTGTATTCGGACGGAAAGATAGACGCCGGCAAATTATTCCACTCCTTTGCTGTACGCATTACAAAAGACGAAGCGAACCGTTTGGTTCTAATGCGTGGGATATCGACAACAAAGGGATGAAGACCCGCCGACCGTCTGGTTGTCCGATGGTGGAAAGGAGAGGGAGGAATTAAGGCGTGTAATTCCTGCGCACACTCACCGAAATGCATCCTATAGAATACCGAGAGACTGGCTACTCTGCGCCTGTGCTCAAGGCTGACAAGATTGGTTTCAACCAAATCAAGGTCACCAATGAGCCTCTTAGCACGTCTCACCACTGAGTACAATGCTGCCAGGTGGCATTTTGCAGCTCCAGCCCATATGTGACAGCAGTACTCCATGCACGACCGGACTTGCGCTTTATATAAGGTAAGAAGCTGCCCCGGCGTGAAGTACCGCCGCACCCTTGCAAGGACACCAAGTTTCCTTGCGGCTGCTTTGGCTCTTGACTCAATGAACCGCCCATAGTTTAGGTTCGGAGAAAATTCAATCCCTAACAACTGAAGGCGGTGAGTGTACTCCAAGGATACATTCCGGAAAGAAGGAGCCAAGGTGAGCGGGCTCCTTTTAGCGGTAAAAAGACACGCTTGTGTTTTGGAGGCGTTAAATCTCACGAGATTGGCATCGCCCCATTCGGAGACTGCCTGTAGTGTGAGAATCACACGCTCAACCATAGCCTCTCTTTCTGACTGGATTTGATCCCTACTGGCCCGGGCGCTTGGTTGGTATCTCTCCACAACTGTGCTGTCGTCTGCATACCCATAGACACCGGGAATGAGCAGATCATTTATATGCAGCAGGAAGAGAGTTGCGGAGAGAACGGACCCCTGAGGAACACCGGCGTTAGTCGCCACAGTATTGGATGAACAGCCATCAACGACGACCCGGAGAGACCGTTCACTCAGAAAACATCTATCCTCATTTGCGAATCAAAATGCAGATGCGTTATCAGCCTTGAGGACTAAGATGGAAGCCTCTTGTCCAGTAAAAAGGGTATATTATATAATTCAATTTCAATTAGGTGCATAGTACAACTAACTTACACTAGGTCGTACGCATATTGTAACCACTTTATTTAAAAGTTATATATAATTCAATTTCAATTAATGTATTATCAGTCCTAACTAAACAATATAATATAATACTCTTTGAAATTTAAAACAATATCCCCACAATTATTTCTTATGCGGCTGCATCGCGCCGGGTACCAGCTATTGTAATAAGTCTTTACCTATGAAATTGCTGTTCTGTAGAACTGGCCATTTCAAATCAAAATCATTTGTTCGGCTAAGAATTCTAATTTCAAATTAGTTTTATTTTAAAAACATTTTTTTTTTTAATAGGATAAGGGTGACAAACGAGCACACAGTCCACCTGATGGTAAGTGGTTGCTGCAGCCCATAAACATCTACATCTATCCTCGTTTGCGAATCAAAATGCAGATGCGTTGTCACCCGTGAGGACTAAGATGGAATGCCTCATTTCCAGTAAAAAGGGCCTCCGGCCACCTGCACTCACCAAGCGAAACACAGAGGTAAACCTCTACTTCACGCTGGTTTTCTGTGAGGTCGTGGTACCACCCCGGTTCGAGCCGGCCCATCCGTGCGACAACAAAAGCTGCCGCGTGGCTCTACCACTGTTAGACTGGTGATGTAGAGCATCAGAAAGGTCACATGGCTTTCAATATACAGGGGTATGACCATTATATAATGCTAGCCTAGCTATTATGATTTACCGTCCAAGCATAAAGGGAGTATCCAGCAGTGGACTTTAACAAGCCGAAAAAGATGTATCAATTGTAAAATTTAAAATGCGTTTAGTACAACCAGTAAGTATTGCCAATAATGGCATATGCTACATATGATGACAAAGATATGGAGAGGGCTATGCTCGGTGTCTCTCTGTATAATATAATTTGTAATAAAAATATCTGCAATAAGACCAGAGTAACCAACACAGTCCAACGGATCAGTAAACTAAAGTGGCAATGGGCCGGCCATATAGCTCAAAGAACCGACAACCAAAGGGCAAGATTGGAATGAAAGCCTCGTACGGATAAGCGAAGTGTAAGGCGGCCCCCCACTAGGATGGAGTTGATGGATGCAGGTGGCTCGGGGCAGTGTTTTGTAGCATTCCTGAGGGAAGACCTATATTCAGCAGTGGATTTGCGAAATATTGTATAGAAAATGCAAAACATATTAGTACAATATATTCGAACCCCATTTTTGCGATTATCCGGATCCCAGTCATCCATTTTGTTCAAGCTGAATGGGTCCAAATTCCCAAGTGCTAATTGATATGCAACTTTGGGGTCCAGCAGTTCACCGGCATTGATGCACAATGCCCGTTCAATATCTGTAAACAACAAAGCCACATGATAAATAGAATCAAACATGAATAAACACAAGAATTCTTCTTGATGATCAACCTGATCATCACCTGAAGAACTTGACCACAACATGACCTAGTAGTCAGGGCACTTGAACATCATCACCTGGCACTTGCATATCTCTAGGATCTCTATATGGTAGCTATAACTAGATACCGGTAGTTACTAGTAAATAGGTCGGTACTACTGCAAAAGGACTCACAGAATAATGGATGTGGAAGAGTTGACAACACTGTTTAGAATAATTAGTGAGGGACACCCCAAACTTACTGATAACAGAGCAAGTAATATTCTTAAAGAATAAAGATATCTTAATTATTTCTTGATAAGTTACTATGGACAAAAGTGCAGCTTACTATTTGTATTGGTTTCTATTTGCGAGGGAGTCACCTCATCACATCATCATTAAACATATCAACGTCAAATTTTAACACCAAATGAACAAAGTAGTTGGAAGTGTTCACATACCTTCATCATCTGGCTCTGTTAATCGCACCATCTTCCTGTCCAAGGGATCATAAACATATTGATGCTTGAATGTCGCCTCTGCTTTGAGAAAGCTCTCCCTGTAATCATCTGTTACTACGAGATTTGATCGGTTAAAGAAACTTGGCAGTTTTCTTAGAGCCTGTCGAAAAAGTTCGATTACTGTACATTTTTGTGTTGTCCGACTTAAATACTATTTTAAATTATTAATTACCATGTTGTGGTGGCAGAGTATATCCCAATACTAAGAATGCAATGAAAATAGAGAAAGAAATGTGGTGGCAAAGTTGTGTACAAAAAAAATAAACCCACTTCCTCCTACCATTTCGTCTAAGAAAATATTATTTTAACTAAGAGATGATAAGTGTTTCTTCCTGCTACAAAACGCTGTTAAAATCAAAACTTAAACTTGCACCCTGCAGTGGGACATGAGTATGTTGGTACTTTACCTTTGAATGTTAAATAAAACCCCCAGGCTAAAGATAGCCTGCTTCAAAGTAGAATATTAAGAAACAAGAGACACCAGAAAGAAAGGTATAAAAAAAAAACAAGCAACTCACATTGGCAAAATTAGAGTCCTGTGTCGCAACCACAAACTGTCGTGCCTTAGCCAGACCTATGCCAGGCAATGATGGTAAATAGTCACATCCAGACATGATGCACATTTGTCTGAACTTGTCAAATGTATAATTTTCTATGGCACATTTCATTACTAATGGCAATTTTACTGTATCTACTAAAGTCCCCGTCCCATCAAGGTCCATTTTGAAAAGCACCTGAAAAAACAAACACCCTAAATCATTATTTCACGAAGATCCATAGTACCTCAAGGGTTTGCCAATATTTCGCATGCAAAAATTTCAGAAAAATGCATTGCGAGGGAAATCTGTACATCTAAGAAATTACAAATATTTTTAGGACATGCAAAGACCACTAATTTTATGACTGCCCAACCCGGATATAGACAGACAGACGGAATCCTAAACAGAAAGGAAAGTTTCATTTATAACCAACAAATTATTGTTCTACCCACTAAAGCCACTGCACAGCAGTGAAGGAGATTCACTACCCCAATCATCCCGTGGGTTTCGTAAAAGGCGACACAGGATAATTGAAACAGGAGGTTGCCAGCAGCATCTTCCTGATAACAGCACAAAATAAAAGAAAGCTGCAGTTGCCAACTCGCCTGCCATGTGTGGCAACTATGGCAAAATAATTCATAAGACTGAAAAAAATTAATAGTGAATTACGAACTTTTAAAATCTACCTTCATAATTTTATTTTTCTTTTACATTTATACTTATACCGGATCTGTCAGTGAAAGCGAACTATAGATAATAGTGTTGTCATTACAAGAATCATTCTACTATTTAAGTAAAAATAAAAATTTAACATAAAATGAGACCAAAAACCTTTACAGTCAATCGGGGTACCTTTGACAGATCATCACAATATTTTTTTCGTAAACTTGTACTATGTTAAATATGAGATAAAAGATTTTACTTAATCTTTGCTCTCAGGTTGGTTTTCATACTCTCGAGATATTATAGATTTTTTATGTGGTAGAGCCATGCTGCAGCTATAGTAGTAATATAGTTGTAGCACGAATGGGTCGGCTCGACCGGGGAAGGACCACGCTCTCACAGAATACCAGCGTAAAATAGCAGCTTAACACTGCTGTGTTTCGTATGGTGAGTGTAGAGAACCGGAGACTCTATTTACTGGAAAAGAGGCATTACATCTTAGTCCTCACGGGTGACAACGCATCTGCATTTTGATTCGCAAACGAGGATAAATGTAGATGTCTATGGGCCACAGCAACCACTTACCATCAGGTGGACTGTGTGCTCGTTTGTCACTCTCTCCTATAAATAAAGATATTAAAGTCTATAAAAATCATAAAATATATCAAAAACTGGCTACTTTGTTGTGTGTCAAAGTTATAACCCCTATACGGATAACTTTGACACAGATGAGATTTTTCGCAGGAATTTTATCTTTACATTTTATAGCTTTTGGGTAACATAAATTTAAGTTTTTAACAAATTTCAGATGCAGTGGAGTCATATACAAGCCAATAAAACCATAAAGTTGTAGTTCTATCTTTATTTAAACTTTTTGGTAATTACATTTAAGGTTTTAAAAGTTTACCACTGCAAAAAGAAAACAGTTGCGCGCGGTACATTTAAATAAGTTTTTGACATTAACTTCGTAAGACACCTTTTTTTTCAGAGAGTTTGTTTACGAAATTTGTTAAGTACACGAATTGTATAAATTTAATGTTATGCACTAAATGTTGTGCATGTAAAAAATAAAAAAAGTATTTTGCGATTTGACTGTCAAAGTTACCCTTGTTAATCAAAAATTGACTGTAAATGTTCTAAATGTAGCAAAACCCAAATGATAAGAAGCTCTCAGTAAGTTGTGACTCCTGTAAGAGCATTTTACGAGGGCGACACTGAAAATTTTTAGAACTTGCCACTTGTAAAAATATAATAAAAAAATAAGTTCAAATTTTGAAAATGGAACTCTTTGCTAATATTATTGTGTATGTATTTTATTAATTTGTCATTTGTTTACGATTTGGCAGCGAATTGAAAATTGTCTGTGGCACGTTGCATGAATTTAACGCGAGAAAATTTTCGTACGATTTTTTATAACTTTCGATGTCATTTAAGTCAACAAGAAAGTTATGATAGACTTCGATTGGCCTTTCACGATGAAATCCCATCTCGTGCCACTGTTTACAACTGGTTTAATGAGTTTAAACGTGATCACACTATTCTCACCGATGATCTGCGTGAGGGACGGCCTTCTACGACGACGACTGAAGATAACATCAGTGTTGTGCAGCGTATGATAGAGACTGACAAAAGAGTGACTTATCAGCAGATTCGGACAAGCTTAAGCATCGGTATGAGTCAAGGGCAGGAGCATGATAAAGAGGAGTGATGAAGAGGAAGATGAGAAGAGGAGATAATGTGAAAGTATTCCATCTTGGTGCACGTAAGTATCAAGCTGGGGCTCCTCCTCACCCCATTAAAGTGGTAATGAAGTCTAAGAATAGTGCTATTCAGATACTTCGTAACCTATCTAAACTGGATAAACCGTCAATTATTAAATCAGACTAAACTGCCATACAATGCAAGTACTTGAAATACATCCGTGAGAACTACAGAAACGTGCCAATAATGGAGAACAAGACTTGACTATCAAGTAATATACAAGGGCAGCCTAAAATTATCTGTAAACAAGAGATAAAAAACTAATTCCAATTCACCAACCCTCACTAGTAAATATTTTTACCAAAAAAAATGCGATCTTCCCTATCTTCCCCACTCTTAACAATAATAATCTTATACACAAACATACAATCGATAACATCTAAACTGGATTTATTCATTGCAAGAGTTGATAAACTGAAACCATCAATTATATTCCTCTAGAAACATGGCTAAAACCAAATATACCTGACACACTGATAAAATACTGGATTACGACTTATACAGAGAAGACCGTACGGATAAACGAATTGGAGGAATCGCTATTTTTTTATTGAACAATATTACCTATATGACATCAAAGCGAAATAGTCAGTATAACACAAAGTATGACTCTTGAGAATGTTTATGGGTAGACACAGAAGTAGGTTCTCAAAGAATACTGTTATGTAGACTATATAGAGGGCACAAATGAACTACTGATCATAACAACTTGCTTTACAAGATTTAGAACTGGTTACGCAATCAAATACATTAATAATAATAATGGATGATTTTAACTTTGGTGGAGTCAAGTGTCCACTTTGAATTGTGGATATCTACCGCCAAAAAAAAAACAATTTTTTGCAATGGTATAACTACAGCAATCTATACCAATTGGTAGATCAATATGAGAGGTTTCGCCAGGGCCACCAGCCATCTATTTTAGACCTAATCTTGATAAAATGATGGGTCTTTGATAGTTGGTATCAGTAATGAGGCCGCAATTAAATAAACCATGGATAAAGAATGTCATGAAGAGATATACCGCGTAACAGGGTCAGATGAAATCTATAAGGAATATAGGAAGCTAAATAACAAACTGACTAATTTAGAAAAAGAAATTTTACTCGTACATCAGGCAGCAAATCACCTCAAAAGTTAGTACACCGAAAATTTTAGGGAACAGTAATGGGCAATCTGTGACACATCCTAAAAAAATAGGGAAAGTATTTGCAGATAATTTTTCTAACGTATTTGAAAGAGAACCACTAGGAGAATTTCCTTCATTAGACAAAACCTAAGAGCAACTGAAGCTATAGAGGACATCACGTTCACGGAACCCAAAGTACAAGCTGCTATCAAAGAAATGAATATAGACTCTTCACCTGGCCCGACGAAATACCCGTACTTATTTTAAAGAACTGCGGATTTGATAGTTATCTAGCATCAGTAATGCAAGAATCATACGACAAAGGAGTATTGCCTGATTTATGGTAAACGGCTTTAGTGACACTCCTGTTTACAAAAAGGAAACAAATTAGATCCTGCAAATTATAGACCGATAAGTTTAACTAGTGTGGTGTGCAAAGTCATGGAAAAGATAATAGTTAAGCACATGAGTTCTTAGCAAACAGCATACTATCGACAATCAGCAATATGGTTTTTGTCCTCATAGATCACCGATATCCAACTTGTAGTCTTGCTTATCATCCTGTCAAAAGGTCACTAGTCAAAATGATAGAGAACCAATAGATGTTACACTTGTATATCTGGATTACGAAAAAGCTTGGTGTTCGAGGGATACTGTTAGCTTGAATTGAGGCTTTTCTACAACAAAGAACCTTCAGAGTAAGGATTCGCGACACAATCTCAGATGAAAAAGAAATACAAAGCGGTGTGCCACAAGGTTCTGTACTGGGACCGGTATTGTTTATAGTGCTTACGTCTACCAATGCAGCGGTGAAGAGTTTCGGGGATATAACGTCACCCTGTCTTACACCTCTCTGCAGTTGGATAAGTGTCCTACTCTGATTCTGTACTCGGATTGCCATCGTAGCTCTACTGTACAAACACTTCAGCACTTCGATATACCGACAGTCAACTTGGCACCGCTGAAGGGACTGCAGCACTGCCCAAATTTCGACGGAATCAAAGGCTTTCTCATAGTCCACATACGCAAGGCAAAGTGGCTGATTATACTCCTCTGTCTTCTGTACAATTTGCCGAAGGGTGTGTGTATGTGGTCTATGCTACTAAAGCCTTTTCGGAAACCGACTTGATCGGGAGGCTGGAAGTCGTCAATTCTGCGTGCGAGACGATTCGTAATGACTCTTGAAAACAGCACGTAGACGCGGCTCAGAAGGGAAATCAGTCTGCAGTTCTTCAAGAGAGCGTTGTCGCCTTTCTTGAAGAACAAGACCACCGCACTTCTGCTCCACGCTTCCGGAGTAGTGCCACCATGGAGGACAGAATAAAAGGGCTTCTGAAGGACTTCAAGTACCGGTTTTCCACCCGCTTTCAGAAGCTCCGCTGTAATTGCATCCTCACCTGGGGCCCTACCGTTTTTAAGGTGCTGGAGAGCCATTCTAATCTCGCTCAGACTAACGTCCGAGATATCTTCCGAATAGTGCCGGATAAGACTCGCTCTTTGATCTATCCTCGATTACGAATCAAAATTCAGTTGCGATATCACCAGTGAGGACTAAGATGGAATACGAGGGCGGCACTGAAAATTTCGGGAATCAAGGAAGTGACACAACATTACTATTTCAAAATGTATTTATTGCTTTTCGAAGTATTCTCCGCGAAATTTGACACATTTTGCCATACGATGGAACCAATCATTGAAGCAACCATTCCATTCGGAAGTTGGGGTCTCCAAAATGGCCGTTTTGTAGGCGTCCACAGCTTCTTCAGGTGATGAAAATCTCTGTCCACGCAATTTATTCTTTATTTTAGGGAAAGTATAGAAATCATTAGAGCTTAGGTCGGAGCTGTACGGCGGATGGTCTAATAATTCTATGTTTTCTTGCTCTAAAAACTCTTTTGTTCTGTGTGCGGTGTGAGAACTCGCATTGTCGTGATGGAGGATGATGCGGCGGTTGCAGTTCTCTTTACGGAGTTCAGAAACGACCTGTGTCAAACAAATGCTAGCATACCATTCTGCATTAACCGTTCTTTGTCCTTCAAGAGGAATAGTCGTAACATGGCCGATTTTGAAGACAAACGTGGCCACCATTTTTTTTGCAACACTCCCGAACAATTTTTGTTGGCTTTAACTCATTTTCGAACATCCTAACTCGTGACTGGTTTTTTGTTTCGGGTTCGTACGCGTATATCCAGGATTCGTCACCTGATACAATGTTGTATACAGCATTTGAGGATCCTACGTGGAATCTTTCGAGAGTTCTGACGCACCAAGTAACACGAGCCGCTTTTTGCTCTTTACAGAGCGAATGCGGTATCCATCGGGAAAACAACTTTTTTACACCTAATTGTTCATGCAAGATTATTTGTATTTGACTCATGCCAATGTCTAAAGTTGCCTGAATTTCGCGGTATGTCACATGTCAATCTTCCTCAATCAGCTTACGCACAGCATCAACGTTTTCTTGGGTGAATGCAGTTTTTGGACGACCTTGACGGGGATCATCACTGAGCTTGAGACGTCCACGTTGAAATTCAGCAAACCAGCGATAAATTGTGGTTTTGAATGGGGCTTCATCACCAAATGCAGAAATCATCCGGTCAACACAGTTTTTGTGTTAAACCACTTCGAAAGTCATAATAAATCATCGCTCTTGAATTTTCTGGAGTCAATTCCATTTTCTCAACGACTACACAAGTTTGACGTAACCTTGTGACAAGACCGACAATCTTTTTTTAAATAAATAAATAGTATTCGATTTTGAAAACCAAGGACTTTTCAAATAAAAAGATTTTAATATGACAGGAACGGTGAAATATTCCATTCCCGATACTTTTAGTGCAGCCCTCATACCTCGTTTCCACTAAAAAGGATCTTCGGTTCTCTACACTCACCATATGAAACACAGCAGCGTGGAGCCGATATTTTACACTGGTATTCTGTGTAAGCGTAGTTCTTCCCCGGTCGAACAGATTCATTCGTGCTACAACTATACTACTAATATAGCTGTGTCGTGGCTCTACCACGTAAAAAGTGATTGGGTGCATTCGTATTTTTGACAAAGTAAATAGAAGTCAAAGTCAATTTAATTATCATTTGTATGTTACTTTACCTTTACTTTTATCTAAAATCAAACCAGCAAGACCTAGTTTCTGCCATAAATAAATCGAATTGCTCATTTAAAGTACTAAGATTGCATATAAAAGAATTTACCTTAGTGCATCCAAACAAAATCAAATCAGAGTCCTCAGTGATAACTAACTGTGCAATATTCTTAATATTAAGGTAAGCAAGTTGCGCATCAGCCTCATAGGGTGCTACAATGCAATCCACATTGCGGTTTCTGCACTCTTTGATAAGCGCTAGCGCCATCTCGTGAGTAACGTCCACACTCCGCCGCATGTATGAACGCGCTTCATCCATCTAAAAAAAAGAATAATTACTAACAAAACAGAGCTGTGGTAGCTCAGGGGCTAAGTGCCCCACTAGATGGAGTGACGACCTGGTAAGATATGCAGGAAGTCGATGGATGCAGGTGGCTCAGGACCGTGCTTTGTGGCATTCTTTGGGGGAGGCCTATGTTCAGAAGTGGACTTGCGTAGGACTGTAATGATGATGATGATGAGTATATTAATAGTTTTTGTTGGGAGAAGACGCAGTATGAACAAGAATCAATTATTAAATTATATTGAATATCTCAACAACATAAATGTGGTTAAAGTTATCTTGCTTACATTGCCTTACATAGAGGTGTGGCCACAGGAAAATAAACTAATACATAATTTAAATGCATTCAATGATGCATAACTTGACATGTAACAATAACTTGGAGACGGGGATTTCTGGGCCCAGTTGTAATAAGTTGAAATATGTTTTAAAAAAAGCGTTATATTTTTCTATTTCAAAATGTAAAAAAAATTGCCCAATTCACAATCTGGAAGACGAGAAATCTTAAAAATAAGTTTATGTCACGAATGAAGTAAGAAATCAATTACTTTAATCCATTAATGTGAAAGAGTTTTAACAATTAAACATAAAAACAACTTACAGCAAATGATTGATTCAATCAAAGAAATAATATAAATTACAATTAACATAGTGTAACAATAAAAATAAATCTTAAAGTTGATTCTCATTAACAGTTCGATTTCTTACTCGTGTTTGTCAACTGTATTTTTAATCTGTGCTGACAGTGACAGCTCCTGCCTGAATCAATCTATGATCACTCTTCTCGTATCATTCAGTACGTGTGGGTTTTGAGTGTTTCTGTGTTTCTTGTAAGTAAACTAAGTACCTATTCAACTTTTATTTCTTAGCTACCCAGCGTCTCCTAAGCTGACCTACGAGTTTCTTCCTATGTTTTCCATAACCATTTTGCAGGGGCTACACTAACGATTAACGTAGATAACCGGTTATTGGATACTAAATAACTGTTTTGAGAGGTAGAATTTCCGATAATCCTTTCTTAGGCTTCATTATAAAAGAAACCTATTAAAAAAATCATGCTTGTAGCTACAGTAGTTTAGGTTCTGCATTGATAATAGGTGTTCCCAAAACACTTTAATAATTAATAGCACTAAACTTTAGTGTAGCCCTGCATTATACTTAGATTTATTGACATTAAAAACTTTTCTCATATTTCAGGTAAACAGCAGTGACCATGTTTGCCAAACTTGCTGGGATTTGGCTCAACAACCATCTGTTGATGAACCACGACAACTTGGCCACCATAATGTTTGTCTCCGCTGTGGGCGTTCTCTTGCATCACGATTCAGTCATCTACTTAACACATGCTCAACTCGTGAATTGAGAATTTGTAATGTTATACAAGAGTGGATTATGCCTCGAACTGTAAGTTGAATCAGTTTACATGTTATTTATAACTACTTTTACAGCAATCCAAATAGATTTTTAAATACTTATAGGATTAGGTATGTTTGTTGCCAATTTTTGGGTGGCTGCAGACAGAGCTGCTATCCATATGGTGTCAGGCCCATCAACTTCTTTCCAAGGAAGTTCCCATGAAGATGTACAGCCACAGGCACAAGATCTTCCTACTGAACCTCCAAATGAAGAAGTTGGAAATAACCACCTCGAATCTACCATTGTGTTACCGGATTATATGAGAGCTATCGAAACAGAAAGAAGGTGCTTTATTGAAGGATGCCAGAAATCGAAGAGGTACAGAGTTTCACTTTCTACGAGAAAAATGTTGCTCAGTCAATATAAATATTATATACCTGAAAATAATTGTCTGTGTGATCGACATTTGGTCATTGACGCTTGGAATTTTCTAGACAGTTTGAGAATTAATTATGTACAGACTTTTACTGCTAAACATATACAGGACATGATGTCCTTAAAAAAGTTGTTGAGACAGGGTTGCTTCATTTTGAGAGTATAGATCATATGGAAGATCATGATATACATGCATGGATTGGGTTAAATAAAGCACAGTTCCATCAAATGTTTACTGAAGTACCTCAGTTATTGGAAATACCACGAGCATCTCTAGCTTTAGCAGCATACTTAATGAAGCTTAGGTCTGGGGGTTCTGATGAGAGGTTATCAACTTTAAAAGTTTCTAGGCGAACCCTTGACAAGTGGTTGCACCAAGTAAGGGAACTTCTCGCTGAATATTTTGTTCCAAGACACTTAGGCTTAAATCATTTAAATAGGCAACAAATAGTGCAAAGGAATCTTGCAATACCTTGTTTGGTAAGTTTGAGGGAGTTGATAGGCCCATTGTAATATTTGATGGAACTTATTGTTACATTGAAAAAAGCTCAAATTACTTATACCAAAAAAGAACATACAGTATGCACAAATATTGCAACCTTGTAAAACCGTTTTTAATGGTATGTACTGATGGCTACATAATTGATGTTCTGGGCCCCTATCCAGCTACCACTTCTGATGCTGAAATTATGAATAAAGAATTTTCAAATGATAGACCATTACGGGAATATTTCCTTCAAGGTGATGCTTTTATACTGGATAGGGGCTTTCGTGATTCATTATCCTTACTGCATCAATGTGGATATAGGACTTATGTGCCTGCTTCATTAGAGGAGGGTGAAACACTCTACTATTGAAGCAAATAAATCAAGAGCAGTCACCATTTGCCGTTGGGTGGTGGAGGTTGTTAATGGTCGATTCAAAAGAGATTTTAAATTACTACGGCAAAACTATTTTAATGTAGCAAGTAAAAGTTTCATGAAAGATTTTAAAGTGGCTGCTGCTCTTTTAAACACTTCACCCTCCTATAGTTGATCGAGTAGATGCTGGGGATATATTAGAACAAATAAATATGAATATGAATATACAAAATGAATTAGCAGAATTTATTGTAAGAAACAATCATAATAGGCGTAGGTCTAATTTTGAAACAATTACTGTACAGAATGATAATTTAAATAATTTTCCCCAGCTTACCGATAGTGAATTAATTCTAATCTCATTAGGGACATATCAAATAAAGCAGGCACGGTCCTACTATAGTGAGCATGTAAGAGGTAATGAGGGCTTTATAATTGAAGTGTACAGGGAGGTCAGCAGCAGCCTACTTCGAGAGTTCTTTTAATTCTTCATGGTTATTAAGAGGACACATTCAGTCCAGACATATAAGCCGAAAAACTTATTTTGTTTATATTTTAGTCAACAGCTCTCGAAGAGGTAGGGAACTAATACTTCAACATTATTGTAACTACATCATAAGCAGACGAACTGTAGGTTGCTGCACACATATTATGTCTATAATATGGTACCTTAGTTGGGCTAAGTACCAAGATAATATAGTACCACCTGCACAATTCTAAGATGATATTCTAATTATAATTGAAAATGAATAAAAATAAGTTAAAAAAGTTTTTTTTTTAAATATCACTTAACCTTCCCTATCTTTCAATCTATTTGTAAGTTTCCTATTATCCTCCCACCCAATACAATACAATAAATACTACAATCAATTTAGTAAACAACTGTCTAATAAAACAAAACAGCAATCACACTTCTAAATCAGCTGTTTAGTTTAGGTTGTTGCCAACTTGTCGCATAACCTCACTTTTACTAAATCTCTTATAACTTTGCTCTCAGATTGCCAAAGTCCGCCGAATTTTCAGTGATGTTTTGATAATATATAACCTACTAATTGATACCACTTTCATCTATTTACAATCTGGGCCCAAGAATGTATGAAAGCGTATTAGTCTCCTTTCAAAGTGCGCGCGTAACCCCGGTTTGCCCCGTCAGGCACAAATAAAAGTAAAAGTAAAAGTAAAATATACTTTATTGTACACCGAGAAACATATTACAGTATTTATATATAATAATATTATTAATTGCAATTTTAAGAGCTGATTTACCACATGCTCGGCATTGAAGGAAAACATCGTAAGGAATCCTACAAGTCAATAGAAATAAGAAAAAAAATTTAGAAGACATGTGAAGTTCGCCAACACGCATTGGGGCAGCGCGGCGGACATATCCTTGCCCTAAAACGTCTCAGAAATGAGAGGAGGGCTGTGCCCAACAGTGGGATGTCCCATACGCTGTAACTTTACTAACAAAATAAACTATGTACAGATATAAACCTACACAACATGTAATATAAAGAAATGAATGTTCTTCTCCTTTATCAAACAGTAAAAGACCACTGCTGGATATTGAACTGTATCATTATTTAGTGAGTTTGTTGAGAGTTGATAAATATTATAAAAGCGTCTCGCAATAGCGACTGTCGCTTAAGTATCGCCCGTCGCAAAGGAGCGTTGCTTATCGCTGCAAGCACAGAGGTTTCTGTACCGAGGCTCACAACTGTCGAGCCAATACGTTAGCTTTTATAATTATCAATCAGCTAAGTAATCAGCGGTCCACAATTTATAATGAGATTTTTCTATATGATGAGAGTGACAAATGAGCACACAGTCCACCTAATGGTAAGTGGTAGCTGTGGCCCATAGACATCTACATCTATATTGGATTACGAATAAAAATACAGATGCATTATCACCCATGAGGACTAAGATGGAATGCCTCGTTCCAGTAAAAAGGGTCTCCGGTTCTCTACACTCACCATACGAAACACAGCAGTGTTAAGCTACTATTTAATTCTGGTATTCTGTGAGAGCATGGTCCATCCCCGGTCGAGCGGACGCATTCGTGCTACAGCGATAATATAGTGCAGTATGGCTCTACCACGCTTATAAATACCATGTTTAGGATCCCTGCCTTCAAACAGACTTTAGGGATACTAAATTGTCACACTTGGCAGGTGAATGACGGTTGCAGTGTGAAATGATTCACACCTTAGACGCTGCTTTCCATCATCTGAATATTATTGGATGCCATTAATTTCCTGTCATTTCCCAAATGAGGTTATCATACGACACACACGGGACGAAAAGTGGTGATGTATTCTCTTACACCGTCACAATACGGCATACAAACAAAAAATGAGTAAATCACAAAAAAGTTAAATTTGGTACCTTTCCCAAACTAAGTAATTCTGCTGCTCTCTTTTTAGATATGTGTCGAGATCTGTAATAGATTAGATAAATTAAATTTTAGAGGTGTAAATTTTGCCTATTATATTAGTGGAATGAAGATACAAAAGAAAAGAAAATACAAAAAAGTGATAAAAGACCTCCTACTAATTCTATCTACCTGCTGTCTCTTGTGTTCTCCTCATTTGTTCCTATTTTATGTAATTTTATTTATACTAATAATATTAAGTTGTAACATATTACTAATCATTGTTGGTGGTAGAATAATAAATGTTTGTGTCGTCTTGTGTTGTAGATTAGAAGCCAATCACAAAAAAAAAATATTATAAAAAAAAATTTTATTTACTTTGTTGTCACTCCCATGACTGACTTGACATTGGCAGAATTATTTTAAGAGAAGCCATAAATTAAAGAAGAAGAAAGAACTCAATCTCCACTAGTTGGAGCAGGATAAAGTATGATGTGCAGGGATCAATCATTCTATAGTCTTTATTAGTGCCATGTTAGTGTTACAGAGAAGCTGCTCTGTGTCACATTGAGATAAGCATTTTTGCAGTTGGTCCAACCGCAACACTGTTTATCTATACTTAATCTATTTTAGGTTTGATATTTTTCTTTTATAGGATAAGGGTAACAAACGAGCATACAGTCCACCTGATTGTAAGTGGTTGCTGTGACCCATAGACATCTACATTTATCCTCAATAAAGAATCAAAATGCAGATGCGTCATTACCTGAGGACTAAGATGGAATGCCTCTTTTCCAGTAAAAAGAGTTTCCGGTTCTCTACACTCATACAAAACACAGCAGTGTCAAGCTGCCATTTTATGCTGGTATTCTGTGAGAGCGTGGTCCTTCCCCGGTCGAGCCGACTCATTCGTGCTACAACTATACTACTAATATAGCTGCAGCCTGGCTCTACCACGTACAAATGATATATTATATTATATGATAATTATGTCTAACCTATGACACCCTTGCATATTACAATATGGTTCAATTGTTACTGTGCTATACTTAATGTGTAGTGCAGTATGCTGTTTTATTGCCGATACAGATTAATTGAGCAAGCAAGTTAAACATGTACTCTCAGACTATTATTATTTTGAACAATAACCATAATGAGTTTTAGACATATTTTTCTTACTTCCACCGCAATGTTAATATTTACAACTTCTTAATATTTTTAAAGTCAACTGACTTATGTACTTGTACGAGGCAACAATGAAGGGTGTGTGCAGAAGTGAACGGCAAAGTTGGCAAGCTCAGTCTCAGATAGTTTGCTCTTTCTAGTCCAAAAGGCTGTTACATGTGAGATATGAATATGCTCAATGTACTTATTTAAGTACATATTTGGTATAATATTGCACTATAGTTTAGCAATTTTTCAAAAGATAATAATTTATTGATATGATGTCATTAAGGTGAGGTACAAGCTTAACCAAATTATAATATCTGAATCATGATAAACCGAGCAGAGAATTTAGCCTGGAACAAAAAGTTGTTTAACTACAAGAATATTTAAAATGTGAACGAACAAAAAACTTACTCTCTCCTCTTAGATTCAGTCATTGCTTTAGCTGGAAGGTGACGACCATCAAACACCAATATTGGCTTAATATTTTTAGAAAGCAGCATTGATACATATTTTATACAGTATTTCACATAACTGAAACACAAAAAAATTGTGCTAAAGATATTCTCTTATTTTGATAATTACAATCCTTAAATTAATTACCAATCTTCATATTGTATTTATTTCATTTTTATTGTAAATTTTATTTATGATATTACTTTGTTAAAGAATGTTGTACCAAAGATGTGAATAATTTTTCTTAGTGTGCCAATAAATAATAAAATGACAACATAAAGACACCTTTTCTACTAATGTTAATTTCACATGCAGGTGCAAGGCACCTACTAAATAACAGATATTTTACACATAGATAAAATGTACCGCATTATCTAATGGTAACTCTACCAGAATACAAAAATACTTTTTTTTATTATAAAATATAAATACATACATACATAATACATAAGCACTCACGCCTGTCACCCAGAGGGGTAGGCAGAGACTATGGAATTCCATTTGGCACGATCCTGACACACCTCTCTCGCTTCCTCCACATCCATATACCTACGCATACACGCTCGTCGGTTAAAGGTACTCTTAATTTGGCCCATTTTCAATATATCGCCAATTTGGTCGATAAACTTTCGCCTAGGGCGACCCTTCCCGACTCTGCCATTCACCTCTGCAACATAAATTTGTTTTGTCACTCTTTCCTCATTCATTCTTTCTACATGACCAAACCACCGAAGCATTCCTTTCTTAATCCTAGTCACAACATCATCTTGCAAACCACACATTTCTCTTATCACACTATTTCTCACCCTGTCATTCAGATTCAGCCCTAGCATACTACATAATGACCGAATTTCTACAGCATTTATTCTACTCTCGTGCTTCTTCTGCCACACCCAACTTTCACTACCATACATTAAAGTAGGCACTAACACAGCATTGTGAATTGCCAAACGTGCCTTTTTGGACACATTCCGACTTTTCACAATAGAGTGTAGAGCCCCATTCAATCGATTTCCTGCATTCACTCGTCGTTCTATATCCTTATCATATCTACCATCCTTGCTAAACACACATCCCAAATACACAAACTCATCTACTTGCTCTACCAACTCCCCTTCTATTCTTATATCACATATCGTTTTACTTTCTTCTCTTTCAAAAACCATAACTTTCGTCTTACTTGCGTTTACTTTCATTCCCTTTTCTTTTAATGTCCTGTTCATTAATGTAACCATCATTTGCAACTCGGTTGCCGACGATGCAAGTATGACTTGATCATCGGCTTACAAAAGGCATTTGACGGTTAACTCACCCATTCTTAACCCGCATTCTTCTGCTTTCAAATTTTCCAAACAACTGTCCATAAATAGGTTGAACAGCCACGGGGAAGCCACACAGCCCTGTCTGACACCTTTATGGATCCCAAACCAGTCCGAGTAGGCCCCGTTGATCCTGACACAAGCACTAGAGTCCCTATATAGAGACTTCAATGCCTGTATCAAGCCAGCGCTCAACCCAAATGAGTTCAGTGTTTGCCATAACACATCCCTGTCCACTCTGTCATAAGCCTTCTCCAAGTCTATGAACGCACAAAAAACTTTTTGGTTTTTGGCCAAAAACTTCTCCGCAATCATGCGCATGGGAAAGACCTGATCCGTACATCCCATTCCCTTTCTAAATCCCGCTTGCACATCCCAAATTTTTCCATCAGTTTCTTTAGTAACTCTTGCAATTAGTACCTTAGCATACAGTTTGCCCACAATGCTAAGAAGGCTGATACCACGGTAGTTTTTACAGTCCTGCTGTGATCCTTTTCCTTTATATATTGGGACTATCACGGCTTTGCACCAGTCTCCCGGTACCCGCTTAAGTTCCCAACATTAATTAAACAAGGTGTACAGCAGATCTGCCACCACTCCTTCTGCAGCCCTTAGCATTTCGAGAGATACTCTATCATAACCGGCTGCCTTACCTGCTTTCATACTTTTCATTGCTTTCATTATTTCATCTATACTTATATCTCTATCTATTTCCTCTTCTTCCGGAATTTCTATTTCATTTAATTCAAACGTCTCATCACTCATAAACACGCTTTCAAAGTATTCTTTCCATCTCCTTAAACTCAAAACTTCGTCATTCAGAATACAGCCATTCTGGTCTCGTATAGCATTCATTCTAGGCTGTTTTGAATGTCCCCTGGTAGTTCTTATGAGTTTCCAGAACATTTTAATGTTTGCCTGGAAGTTATCCGATATTCTTCTATCATTCATATCCGTTCTTTCTTGCTTTTTCCTTTCAACTACTTCTTTTACTCTCTTATTTAGGTGTCTAAAGACTGCCTTTTTCCTTTCAATATCATCATTCATACTGCTAGAATTACTAGCCTTGATTGCTAGTAAATCTAGCCATGCTTTCTTCTTTGCTTCAACTTCCATCCGTACCTCATCATCCCACCATAACGTGTTAATTTTTTTTAAATATAAAGTATTAATCATAATTTCGTTGTAACGTGTAACGTTCGTTTCGTTCATGATTCTTGTTAAAATTTGTAAATTTTGCAGATTATCTTGTCTATAATCTATAATATAAATAAAAGGCTACTTACATATCTGTATCCACTCCTTGTACCAATTTATCCGCACAAGCAAAGGCGCCTTTGTGTAACCAACAGTACGAATCTATTGCAACGGTACAGCCACTAAACTCACTAACATTTGCCCTTCTGGAGGCTTTTTCCAGGAATGGGATTAATCCGGTGATACCCATACTTGCGTTAATAAAACAAAAATGCGTGATGCATCGAACTTTACGTTTTTACCTTCATGATATTTTTATTGAAATACTAACGCTTAATATTACATAATGAACGTATAAATTCACCATAATCGTAATAAATTTCGAATATTGTTTGAAAATGAAAATGTCTTCTCAGACTCAGACTTGTTGTTGCGTTTGTCAATGTCAAAATTCGCGCCAATAGCATTGGCATTCTCATTTATTCTAATAACTGGCTTTACGGCTCTGAGTTCTAGCCCTTCTGTCCCTGAAGTTACAATGTATAATAATAATTATCCTTCAAAGAATTATAGTACACTGCTTCACAATATGTTGATGCATCATATTGTGAAGCCCTTGGGAGATTTTGACTTCAACTTGAGCCAGCAGACAGCTGACAGTTGGCGATGGTATCTCAAGGCGTCTAAGCAAACAGACACCTTATCTTGAGAATCACATCACCACCAGAGCACTTGTTTCACCGTTTCCACTAATAGTTTACATGCGCAGACGCTTAATACATAAAATCGCACCACTTTTACATATCAAAATCCACTTCAAACCATTATTTAAACAATAATAAAAGCGCAGCAATCCTCCATCGTTCAAGTTCCCGCCAAAAACTCCTTTGGCATTCTCAAAATAGCACACACCATAGATATATAAATATGTAGCAAACTACAGATACGAAAGTGACTTTTAGTCAAGTTTCCCAACTACGCGTTTTGACTATGGAGTGTAGAGAGAAGGAGGACCATCTCTATATAAGAAAAGTGTCCCTAAAAACGTGTCCAATAATGGTGGCGCTGCAGTAGCATAAGATAAATTTAAAAAATAGCGCCAAAATTAATTAGAATAAGATTGAGAAATAAACAAGGACCGACCAATCCGCTTGGTTTTGTACTACGTAAATAGTTGAGGTTTTGTATACTGGCATTTTACTAACTACTATAGTGATGAAATTTTTAAAATATTTGAATTCAGCTGACTTCACTCCGTTCACAACAGCTATCTTCATATCGTAGTTTTTCAGACGCCAGCGCTATTGTGGTAGGTTTTGGAACCTCTATTTTCAGTAAATATTAGGACACTTATTCATCTTTCGCCCCTTATAAGATGGTTCTCCTTGTACTCTACACTCCATAGGTTTGACGCTGCGGTCGCCCATTTTGACAGATGAGTAATGACTAATGACCATAGAGATATATACATATGGAGAGGGCATATTCCACTATAGAAATAATAGTTGTACAAATATCTATAATATCGACACACACTTGTCAAAAATAGCTTTGTCCCTTTTTAACAAAGCAGTAGCTGCAATAGAAAAGAGAGACATCTACAGTTTGTAAAGTACTTATTTTGGTAATACTTTCGAGTGACGTCATTAGCTCATCCATGCGTGACTGCGCCGCCATTTTATGTGCCAAGTTTTGAGGTAGATCTGCTGTCAAATTGTCAAAAAAAAGCAGTGAAATAGTGTCGTACACTCTTATTTATGGTGTCGATAGAAATCATTTAAATAAATTAATTTTGTTCATAAATGAATATATAATAATAATAATTATAGTTTATAAATCCTGGATATCATATTTCATCCACCGTTTCATGATCATGCCAGATTTTCCAATTTTAAATGAACAAAATTAATGTACCTGCGAAAATAATTATATTTTTCATTTAAAATCTCAATAAAAAAATAAAATATGATATCCGGCAAGGCCGAACATGCTTATATAACTTACCATTTGTGATCAATTGTGTGCACAACGTTCCTATATACCAATTAATAATAAATAAGTATTTATTTTAAAAACAGTTTATTTAATTTTTACTCATCTAATCATTATTATTTTATATTAAAAATACTATAATATGGGATTACAATATGGAATCAAGGATCTCCATCCCATCTTCATATATTTGTTTACTGTACAATATTATTGTACATAAACAAAGGTATTTGGTATACAAGCAAAAATATTCATTTTCCCACTACTCTGTCAATATTCATTTTTATTGTATGCGTTATAACTTTTTAACTTTGTTCACATTGATATAAAACAAAAAGTGTGTGTGTACTTATGTACGCACGTAAGAAGTTATACTTCTTTAGCGTAACAAAACAAAATTAACTAAAATAAAACACGTTTTATACATTTTTCAGTTTTATCATTTTTCTCAAACGCGCCAAAAGAAGTATAACTTCAAAATTTGGGTAAGCACTTAGCACACTCGGAACATTGTTTAAAACAAGTTGCAAGTTAGCTGCCTGCATACTTAACTCATTGTTTGACTGTGTACCTAACACAAAAAATCTGTAGCAGTGTGCATTGCGTAAGTGTACATATGCGGTGAAGCCTCGTGAAGCAGCTCAAGCGAAATTTAAGGGATAGCTATCCAAAACTAATTTAACAACCCAACAATATCTATTGCTTCATGTGATTGAAAAATTCGTTTGCTCGACAAGAAAAACCACGCAATGGGTGTTGTTAAACTGTCAAATTGATATGGTTTGCCTTTTTGGTGTGTTACGCAATTAGGCTATTGGTTTAATTTCTATAATTATATGAAATAGGAACAAACTCATATTAGTAAAAATATCGATATCAGCTGCTCATATTGCTGAGTCACAACCCTATAGGCCTAGGCGGCCATTTTATGCGCCAGATGTGTTTAGGTAGTCACTCATTTTATCGATATCGACATGAGAATGGCACACACAAGCACTTCTTATTAGTTTGTGAGCATCATTGACTTAGAATATACTGGTGTATAGACGACCTGACAGCCCGAAAACACGTGACTTATTTTGATTTGTTATTGTGTGCGTTAGCTAGTGATGTAGATTTTATTTACAAGGACTATCGAAAAATGATTGTTAAAAAAAGGGGTAAAAATATTTAAAAATAATTGTTTAGAGCACGAAATTGAATAACTTCAAAAATTAACTGAATTTTACCACGATAGTTCTAAAATAATTAAAAAATATTCATATAACATGTTCCTGGGAATAAGCTGAACCTACATGCCTTTTGTTGGATTTTAATTCAAATGTATAAAATCCCAGGGGAATTTACCGACAAACTTAGAAAAACTCCTCGAGGATCAGATCGGAAAGTTGTGTTTTCGAGCTATGATCTTTGGAGAAAAATATTTACTTCCATGGACAGTTTCCCCGGAATTTCTTTTTTAACATATTGTTAATATAAAGAGGTAGATACTTGACTAAGTATATACCTATTTATATTTGATATATTTTATAAAATGTTTTGATGGGGAAATAAAAATGGGGACACGGAGTACATAATGGCTGCTTTATTATTCATATAAGTATTACTTTTGATAATTACAAACATTAAATAATTAATAATTAGACTTAAATATGAATGTAAACTTAATAATTTATGTAAGGAAACTTGTAGGAATCAGTTAAATAAGATTGCTCTGTTTAAAGTCCAATATTATGTTTATGAGGCTTCATCATACTTCATGTTTATATTCTTTCATATGTCCCTGAAAAGTATAAAGTATTAATAAACTTAGTATAATTTTAGTTGCATTAATTTTAAAACATAATTATCTTAACAGAGTAAAGTGCACCAATTGTCTGAGAATACAGATGTACTCTCTATTCTCTCAATCTCGCTATGTTAAGAAAATGGTCGCTCATTTATGGACTGACCGTGGCAAGTTTAACTTAATCTCGCAGATATAGTGATCCGCTCAGCTATTACTTAAACACGAGTTCCTCTTCTCTACGACTAATGCTGTAGGCGATGAACAACGCTATTTAAGCCCTCAGCACGATGTCGTTGGCCATCAAGCATCAATCGGGCATCGAGCGTTGTGAATATCAAATACTATGGAATTTATACTATCTTGACACACTGAACCGCGCGTCTCATACGCGGGCGTCTAGCAGCGCTTCAAGAACATTACTAAATATATTATATCTAACTACGCTAAAAGCTTTATCATTGCGGCTTGAGAATATAATCCGAAGCTCCGTTCAACCTCTTGTGGAAAATAGCGTGATGCTATGAATATTGTACTAGTGTGACCGTGAGGTTGTGCGGTTGGTTAAGTAAGGGTATAAATGTATTTTGGTTGATAAATAGATAATTAGTTGGGTTCATAACGGCTTAAAGAGGATAATCTCAAGATTGTTTTTATCTTTAATGTACTCATCACCATCATCATTACAGCCCTTCACAAGTCCATTGTTGAACATAGGCCTCCCCTAAGGAATGTCACAAAGCACGGTCCTAAGCCACCTGCATCCATAGACTTCCTGCATGTCTTACCAGGTCGTCACTCCATCTAGTGGGGGGACGCCCTACACTTTGTCCGCCACTTAACTTTAATGTACTACAGTTTTATAACGTATAAAAATCTGTCTCTATTTTTATTTAAAGTTTTAAAAGCTAAAGTACAATGGCAATTCATAAAATTAGTTGAGAAGAAATGGCAGCGTCTATTAATCAAAAATATCTTAAAATGTTGATTTCAGTCCCTGAGTAAATTTGTCAAAAACTTTGTCCTGAGAAGGCGTCAAGCAAAAGATATTTAGATTCCAACTTATTTCGGTTATGTCTTATGTCACTTGGAAAAAGTCATACATCCTGTGGTTGTCAGATGTTAGCTTAAACAAGGAGTGTAGTAGTTTGTCTTTTAATGGTTACTGGTCTGTACGCAGACCAATAACCATTAAAAGACAAACAACCGCCAAAGCGTCACCATCTGTTTCAGCCAATCACATCAAATAGCATCTTGACATGTCTCGATCTAACTGATATGAATTGGCGCCATCATCTGTTTCATTGAAAAACATTTATGTCTCATTTATGCCTCCTCTACACTACTCGCGAATTAACGTTGACGAAGTGCTCGTCGAAGTTGATCGCAGTCCGAAGAACGTGACTACACACTCATGCTACTTCGCGAAGAGCTCAGTCGTCTTGAGTCTTGATGAATAACGTTTAAAAGGCAGCTGCTATAGGTACCTAATTGTGTGAACAGTACGTCAATGCATTAACTAAATAAATAATTATGTAAAAAGCCACATATTTAATATTTATATAAATAAAAAAAATATAACTGGCGTAAGCAGAGTAGTGTGATGAGACGCTTCGTATAACTTCGGGGTACTTCGCGAAGACCTTTGACTCTGGCGCAAAAAACCGACAGCGATCGGAAGTCGCTTGAGGCGAAGCGAGGTTGTACGAAGCAAATCGAAGTATCTCTCTAAACTGTTCGCCTCGTCCAACTTCGAAATACTTCGCGAGTAGTGTAGATGAGCAGTGGCGTAGCTATGTAAACAAGGGCCCCGGGGCAAAAATGAAATTGGGGCCCTATTTGAACTAAACTGAATACTTTAAAGGTCCAAAACTATTTATTATCAGCTCCTTGTCACCCACTGCAGGGCTACTTACTGTCAGCTTTTCTCCAATAAAACTACGACACCTTAATTAGTTAACTGTTTAATCACTACATTCGTTGCTTAATTACACTCTCAAACTGTATATGAGCGTTTTTAACACACTATACTTTACTTTTACAAAGGAGACTTTTTTTCTTTTTTTTTATAGGATAAGGGTGACAAACGAGCACACAGTCCACCTGATGGTAAGTGGTTGCTGCGGCCCATAGACATCTACATCTATCCTCTATTACAAATCAAAATGTAGATGCGTTGTCACCCGTGAGGACTAAGATGGAATGCCTCATTTCCAGTAAAAAGGGCCTCCGGCCACCTGCACTCACCAAGCGAAACGCAGAGGTAAACCTCTACTTCACGCTGGTATTCTGTGAGGTCGTGGTACCACCCCGGTTCGAGCCGGCCCATCCGTGCGACAGCAAAAGCTGCCGCGTGGCTCTACCACTGTTATTAGTTATTGTATATGTATTTTAATTTTACTTTACAATCTTTCGAATCACTTAATTTCACAACAGACTTAACTATTATAACCTTCTCAGTACCGCTGTACGTATTCAACTGCCGGACGTGTCAAGTGTAGGCGCTTTTATATTATGACTCGATTTTAGAATTAATGCAGTTAGTTTGAAATGGATTCATATTGGTATTAATTATGAAGATTGCTATGTAATATTGCATAATTATTATTTATCTAACACCCGACCAATTCTGACAATAGACGCGTCCCGCGTAAAAATAGTACCAAAAGATATTAGGCTTTAAATTAACAATAATTACAGTTAGCACTTTCTAAATAGCACTATTTGGCATCGGCTTTCTCTTTTAACTGAAATGAATGCCGTTGCACAGGTCCACACCGATACCATTCAGTAACGACTCACTTTTATCTCTAATGAATACCGTTGCACAGAACGGTCCACACTGATACCATTCGGCACCAGCTCACCTTTTAACTCTAAGAGATGCCGTTGTACAAACGGTCCACACCGATACAATTAAGTAACGGCTCACTTTCTTACATCAACTCACTGCATATTACTCACTATATTCATTCAATATCTATTACATTTTATTCTTTAAGATTATCTACAACAGAAAGGAGTTATCATAATAATAATTGTTATGATGACTCTTAAATAATATATAATAATCATATAAATTACTATTGTATTTTCCACACGTATATATATTGAATTAACATTTTAATATATCTCTTCCATTATTCTAGAACAAATATCACTTAACTACAAACTAGAACTACATATGTTAAAAGGACAATAATTTAGATCAATACACGTATTAATAGGTATTTTGCGGTCACTGTCACTGGAGATTGGATCATTTTGGAATACTAACCAAGGCTGTATTTTATCTACCGGATAAACTCCGACGTACGCCGCTTTACCTTCCTTTTTAGTAATGGGAATGCCTGCAATTGCAAGCCTTGTAATATTTTTTAGTAAACTTTCTCATATTTTTAAACCAGTAGATCCTTTTGATACGTTCGTATGTCTTTTCAAACCCAAAATGACCGTTATTGTCATGATTCATTTTTAGTGTTTGCCATCTTACAGATTTAGGAACTACCCAGAGTAACGTTACGGTATCGTTCTTTTTGGCGATTCTATAAAGCTTGCCATTTTTTAATGTAAAGTTATTCTTAATTTCAACATTCTCACTTTCAGGATCTTGCAATATTTTTACTATACGCTGCAGTTCTGAATCTGATTGTACTGTTCCCAACCAAGCATCATTATTTACGAAGAGTACGTCAATTCTGTTTTCATGATTGTTTCATCAGTTCTAATAGGATTCCGGCTTAATGCGTCCACGTGAGCCATTTTATTACCAGGTCTAAATTCGATTGTAAAATCGTATTCCTGCATGGATATCCACCATCTCGCATCACGTGACCACACTAGATCCACACACCACACACCACTAGATCTCGTTTATTCATAGTGTACCGAATGGTGCTACAATCGGTTAATGCTTTGAAATTCGTGCCTAACAGATAAACATGAAATTTCTGCAATGCCGTGACAGATTTGAGGAACAAAGTCATAGTAGAAGGTGCATGCTCCATTGACAAGCCCATTTATGCTGGTGTTCCACAAGGCTACGTGCTATCATCTATTCTGCTTCTTCTGCTTATCAATAATATGTTGCAAACCAGTAACGTACTCTGGTGATGATTTATACACCGGTTGTGCCTATATTTCTCGGGAAAACGTCACCGAGTACCGGAACCAACTTGTGTCTTAAGTCGAGTTTTGCCGGATAAGGTCTCGGATTGTGCGACTAAATCTAATTAAGTTCAATGCCCAGAAGACACAAGTTTGCACGTTTACCACTAATAATAACCCCTTTATCGTAACTCCTCAATTTCAGGGCACTCCTCTTGTTACCTCAGCCAGTACTCGTGCAGTTTCGTGATCACTTAGAAGGAAAGGCTGAAATGGCCTCTAAAAAGCTTGGCGTGCTCAGCAGCGGGACTGGTTTTTATGCCGGCATACTGCTTGCAACTTTACAAGGGGCAGGTTCGGCCTAACATGGAATACTGTTCTCATCCCTGGGCCGGGGCTCCCTAGTACCAGCTCCTTCCACTTGACCGCATCCAGCGCAGAGCGGCTCGAATCGTCAACGACCGACGAAGACGAACGATGAGACGAAGAGATGTTGCACCCCATTGCATTTTCTATCGAATTTACCACGGGGAGTGTTCAGAGGAATTGTTCGGATTAATTCGAGCCACAAAATTTCATCAATGCATTTCACAAATCCACATTATCGGAATATTTGGCGGTCCACTACTGTCGGACCGATACGACTTAGGAAGCTTCAAGAAACGAGTACTCCTTTTTAAAAAGCCAGCAACGCGCCTGCAATTCTCCTAGTGTTGAATTTGTTAATAGGCGGTGGTCGACACTTGCCATCAGGTGAGCCGCATGCTCGTTGGTCCCACTCTTCTATATAAAGACAATAAAACGAAGTAGACAATTATCTTTAACAATGTTATATTTATGTCCTGGAAGTGGGAGTAATTTTTGTTATTTCATTTCGAGCCAGGGGCCAAAACGTTAAAACTCAAAAATTCTTTATACAACTAGGATAGTACATAATCTTTCGAACGTCGTTCTTGGAGGCCGAGGGGCCCCTATAGCTTGGGGCCCCCGGGGCACTACCCTGCCTGGGTAGCTACGCCACTGTAGAGGAGGCATTGCACTTGTTAAATTCAATAATTAATAGATGAAAATGTATTGGTGGGTAGGTGTAGAACAGTTTTGATTTTAGGTCTTACTTCAGAAAATCTAATTATTTTATTTTTTAAGGATGTAAGTGATACGTATTTATACCGTTTATAAATCTCGGATAAATGAGCCATTATTTGAAGTAACTTGGCTAGGGTAGTACAGTATGTTGGTTTTAATGAAGAGTCAAAGTTAGGTGATCTTATTTTTCATCTAAGACTAAAAGAAACTACATTATTTTAACTAATCTAGGAAAGTTTTTTTGCTTGATTTGTGACTGCGATTAATAGCAAGTTTATTTAATACCACGTTAGTGAAAAAAATCACTGTAAATTTGAGAAATTTGTGGTCACAATCAGGGCTCGGATAACGGTATATTTTTCGAAACGTTTTCACCTTAAATACTTATTTGTTTCGTTGATGTTCGAACGGAATCATAATAAAAACGTTTATGAAGAGAACGAAATTTTAAAACGTTCTTGTTCAATAAAACGTTTTTAATCATTTTAAACAGTTTTTTCCCATTTTTGGCCCTGCAATACGAAAAAAAATACCTTATAGGTTTAAACTTGTCGTGGCACGTGCATGGACGTATAAATAACGTATAAATAAGGCGGACAGAATTTTGTTAAGAAAGGACTGATGCACTGTAATGGCGGCGGTGCAAGCATGTTTGCGTGTTATATAGGGTTGTCATGTAAAACAAAATTTCCCCATTTTTTTATAAAACAATCTGTCTAAATATAACACAACTTTGATGTAATACTAATTTATTATTACGTAACTAATAAAAATAATACATTTGACTATTAAAAAAATTTTAAGAATTTAAAATTTAGATTTTGATTGAAATCGAATTATTCTATGTCAATATAACTTCTATGAAAATATAAATAATAACAGTGGTAGAGCCACGCGGCAGCTTTTGCCGTCGCACGGATGGGCCGGCTCGAACCGGGGTGGTACCACGACCTCACAGAATACCAGCGTGAAGTAGAGGTTTACCTCTGCGTTTCGCTTGGTGAGTGCAGGTGGCTGGAGGCCCTTTTTACTGGAAATGAGGCATTCCATCTTAGTCCTCACGGGTGACAACGCATCTACATTTTGATTTGTAATAGAGGATAGATGTAGATGTCTATGGGCCGCAGCAACCACTTACCATCAGGTGGACTGTGTGCTCGTTTGTCACCCTTATCCTATTAAAAAAAAACAATTTCCATTTAAATTAATTTTATTGCAAACATTATATTATACAAAAATTGTGTTATATTATTGGAACGAAATATATTATAAATATTTTTAACGAAATATATAACAAATAAACATATTATAGATAACCAAAAAATTTTATATAAAATTAATTTAAAATATATTATTTTAGAATTTGTATGAAAACATTTAGAAACAGCATGGTAGCGATCACCTCATTCTCAGGGGTTACTATCAGTCATGTACTCATTAGTAGTATACTGTAATAATCCTTACTAAACAATTTTTGCTTGCTAAAGATTTTAAACTTTGATAGATAAGGCCTGCATATTTTCTGAGACTTTGTTATGAAAGCGTATACATGAAGGAATTACTGATTCTTTTGAGTCGATTAACTGGTATAACTAACTTGTGCTTGTTCCTAGTATTTACAGAATATACATGACTAAATACAAATACATACATTAAATTTCCGTAAATATACTGAGAGGTTAATATATTTATTTATTTAAATTTTCTGCAAGAGTAAATTATAGTTATTATTTATGATAATTAATAGAATCAGGCATTACTTTGCGGAAATCCATCATATTAAATTTGGTAAAAATTATCTCGCGTACATCCGCTCGATAAAATAAAATGATGTGTCTTACCTAGTTTGAAGAGCACCTCCCGCCATCCCTCAATTGCGTGCACTATCCCCGTCACCACTAATCCCAGCACCACTACTCCCAACACCACCACAATAGGAAAGACACTTCGAACCGGTCAGCCACCGCAGAGTCTACATCACCTGAAGATGCCTCGTGTAGAGGCGAAACACGTGTCGTATTGTCGTTAGTGGTGTGTCTTTTCTAATTTAGTGGTGTTGGGAGTAGTGGTGCTGGGATTAGTGGTGACGGGGATAGTGCACGTAATTGAGAGAGGGCGCGAGGTGCTCTTCAAACTAGGTAAGACAAATCATTTTATTTTATCGAGCGAATGTACGCGAGGTAATTTTTTACCAACTTTGTTATTATTTATGACAATAGGTCATAAATATTTACCATAATTTATCATATTCATGACAAACAACAACGTTAAAACCTTTTGGTTGAATGATTTTTCTAAAAAAATGTCTTTTACTTTCGAAGGTTCTTGAAATCCCATCTAATTTAGAAATATGGTGAAATCAAATCGCCAAATATTTTTCTGCTATATATTTAATAACTCTTATCTTGTGCTCTATCCCTGCAAATGTGTGCTCAAATTCCAAGCTTACAAAAACCCTGTCATTTTTTTTAAACGTTACCCCCACACTAGGATTTTCTCCTGTATCGTGGAGGCAGTTTACAAACATATGTTGCACAAGGACAAACATCCAGACCCGGAACAATTATTTGTAGGCCATACAAATACTTGTTCCGTGCGGGATTCGAACCCACGGCCCCAAGCGTTGCAACTCATTGCTAAGCCACTACGCCACGGAGCCGTCTATTGGCAATAAACTTTTATAATATTTTTGTAAGTATATACTTTTGTTGTCTTCCATTGTAGATTGTAATGTTTTCCTTAATAATCTTTCGTACAACCATTTCGCAAGTACAACAAATATTAAATAAATCGTTAGATGGAAAACGTTAACCTCCTAAAGTTTTGAAATTTATTAATTTATGAAAGATATGCGGTGCATTTTTGGCATTTAGTTTTTCTTTTGTTGCATAATGACCAAAACTACCCGGTAGATATCCTATTATTAACTTACTACAAAATGCATATAACTGCATTATAATCGATCGGGTAATTTTTCAGAAAAATTATAACAAAAAAGTACACATAAAACAACTTTAAGAAATTTTTGGGCACACATATATACCGTATCCGTGCCGACGTGGGTAAAAATAGCAATTTCCCAAATTTCGGGTAATTTTCCCTATATATATAATTAACAACACTGATCACGTGACTCATGTTTTGTGTTCCAAAAATAGCATTTTATTTTAAGACATAAAATTCTCAAATAAGTGATTATAATTACTGAGTCACTTATGAAAGGTGATTCCTTGATGTTTTTAGATAAAACCACTATGATTTTTACAAAATTTAACGATGCAAGACGGCATATTGATTTTTGTTTTTACTTACACCAACTACTTCTCTCGGACGACGTTTGTTGCGTGATGGCGGGCGCTAGACTTATTATTAGTGTGAATGTATGCGTAACCCCTTGTACCTACACGCGAGCTGACTTATTATGGGTGCCTCGCTGAGTTGTATAGTGAGATTCAGTCCGCCTTATTTATACATCCATGGGCACGTGCCATTCATTTAGCTTCCTGCGGAATAAACAGTTTTTTACGTTTTCGTATTACATTCTCATTTCGTTTTTGTTCCGATCAAAATGTTATACAAGGAACCGTCCCAAACGTTTTAAAAACGTTATTTTTAATAACTTTTCCGAGTGGTCACAATATTTAATGATGTGATTTAAGGTGCCGATTTTCCTCATTTTCATAAATTTGTCTGTTATAACAAACGTGGTAGAGCCATGCTGCAGCTATATTACTTGTATAGTTGTAGCACGAATGAGTCGGCTCGACCGGGGAACTATTACATAATAGCAGCATAAAATAGTAGCTTAATGCTGCTGTTTCGTATGGTGAGTGTAGAGAACTGAAGACCCTCTTTTTTCGCCAATGCCAATTTAATTTTGGAGATCTTTCAGTAGATATAGAGAATACTTTTAATTTTCTTTATTACCAGAAGCGATGAATACCTATTATAGGCCCCTCTCTCGTCCCTTATCAAATATCGGCTTCTGTTGGTAGTCAATCAAAGACCATATAAGCACTGGATCCATGCCCAAAACTTATGATTCGTTAAACTTAATCTAAATGTAGGTATGCCTACAAATCTTAGCTCTCAACATATTAAGTTTTGCTTGTACGTACCTACTCTTGCTAACTATTGTAGTCGTCATATCCATTCGTACTTAAGTATAATAAAAAAATATTTTTTATTATCCATTTTGCAAACGTAAAATGAAACAGGAAGATATTATCAAGTTGGATCAATATGAAGGTAGTTGTAAAATAAGTTGTTTCATCTCCCAAACGTGATGGTATTATTGTAAATAGGGCCTCTGTATTTTATAGCAAAGCATAAAATTATAGATAGGTCTCAGTCAGTGCCAATCCATTCCATTTATGTTTGAAATTACATAAAATGAGATTAAATCCACTTGTCCTGTCTTCGGCTGCGGCGATTGCGATAACTTGTGCTGTGTCCGCGGCTGCTTATTTTTACAAAAGTCGCACCACGGAGATCAACGAAGTAATGGTATTTTGTAAATTACAGTACAACGCCTACAATTATTTTGACAAACTCATAAGTTTTATTGATGCCGCTAAGAAAAGTGTTAATGTATGCATGCCTGGCATTCATAACCCAGCGATTCAAGGCCGCTTGGTACAACTGATAAAGAAGAAAAATATCAAAACACGGATAATTATTGACCGATCAGGATACAATGAGTCTACTGAATTTTTTATAAAGGAACTTATTGAAGCTGGTTGGTGAAAGAAATATTTAAATATTCAATTTGTGCAAACTTATTTTGAGGTATTCAGATAACTGGTTACAATGTTTTTATATTCACGTATACACTGTGATACCTAATAAAATTACGTAGATAAATAGCTCCTAATTAATTATATCAATTTATATGATATTAATTATTATTATAAAGTGCCAAGCATCACACAACCTACTAAGCTAGCAGTTAAATACTGGGTTTTAACAATCAGAGATGCTAATGTTATTAAATGCTCTTTTCATTCAAGAGTTTTTCTTCGAGGTTAGCACTGCGGTGATAGGGCTCTTTTTCTATCTAGTAGTTCAGTTTTGGTTGGTTCTTCGTAGTCTCATAGTCACCTAATTTAATCAACAAGCAGAAACGCACTCACTGCTGTGTTCCGTTTGATAGGAAGACTGACTGTCAGTACAATTCCAGGTTGTAAGGGATTTCATATTAGACCTCAGGTTGCGACGCATTGTGGTTTTTTATGTTTAAAGTTGGTTGGGATATTCATTTATTTTATGCCTTATATGTCTGTAGAACTTATAGACTGTAGAAGTCCCTAGCCGGACATGGGTTTTTCCTGTTGTGGAGAGGATTTGTCTTATCAGTCTCACTTGGAAGTAGAGATGAGCGTTACCGTTGCTTTAACGTAATGGTGCAAATAGTTGCATTTATACATTCTATACGTGGTAGAGCCATGCTGCAGCTATATTAATAGTATATTTGTAGCACGAATGAGTTGGTTCGACCGGGGAAGGACCACGCTCTCACAGAATACCAGCGTAAAATAGCAGCTTAATGCTGCTGTGTTTCGTATGGTGAGTGTAGAGAACCGGAGACCCTTTTTATTGGAAAAGAGGCATTCTATCTTAGCCCTCACAGATGACAACGCATCTGCATTTTAATTCGCAAACGAAGATAGATGTAGATATCTATGGACTACAGCAACCATTTTACCATCAGGTGGATTGTGTGCTTGTTTGTCACCCTTATTCTGTAAAAATAAAGTTTTATGAAACCTGTTGCGACAATAAATTTCTTCTGCAACAGGTTTCTAATAACTTGGCGCGCTAATCGCGCGATCGCAGTATCTACCAAGTACCAAGCATCTTGCATTTATGACGCTGTACTGGCGTAAAAGCCGAATCCGTAAGATCTTCCTAAGTACATCCCATAGTCGCTTCCATAGAGTATATTTTCATAACCAAGTACGTAATCTGCATTTCGACACCCGTGGGATGATGAATTCTCTATAAACAACCATCACACGGTAATACGGCATAGGTTAGTCTGATTTCATTCATTAGAGCCTTGTAGAGGAGATATTTTCCATAGTTGTGACTGCGTAGTGACAAACTTCGCAGGTGGGTTGGCATCCGCGAATTGTTATCAGAAAGATGCTGCTAATCTCCAGTTCGCAGTCGCCTCCTACCATACCAACAGGATTAAATGGAGTGATGGATTCTTTTACGCCGCCGCTAGACAGCACGACTATGTTTATAAAATACTAAACTAAAATTGACAGACGAATTGGCGATGATAAAATACGATGCTTTTAAATTAATAAGCTAGTTTCCTTTATCTCCAGACCTCAGACCAATAAAAAAACACAGAGCGTGCCGTACACTTCAAATGACGCAAAAACAAAGTTCAGCGTATTATGTAATCCTACTAACTAAACTTATTGTGTAAGCTTAAGTACAAGAACATGCACCCAAATACACATATGCATCTACAATCATTTTGTAACTTACAAGGTTTTAGGTACTTAAGAGTGCATACAACAGTGAACTTTTGTGGACTGATAAAAAAGATATGTGGACGTAAGTGCATGCCAAGAAGTTGAGCATAGTTTTAGATTATAGATTATGATAGCTTTTCTACTGACTTCAAAAAGGAGGAGGTACTCAATTCGACTGTATGTTCTTTTATGTGTGTTACTTCATCACTTTTTCTGGGTGAATCGATTTCGATGTTTCTTTTTTTATTTGAAAACTAGTGCTTCTTATGTAGTCTCACAAATTTGATCAAGGTCTGACCAATAGTTTTTGAGTTATTCTTAATAATTTATATTGAAGTCGGTTGCGCAAAATTTTTAATTTAAAATTATGTGTCAATCGAAACATACGCAGAACTCCGTCTATCCCTCTTTGTTGGTCTGAATCTGTTTTGTGTTGAACTACCAGTTCGCCTTGTAGTTTTTTTCTGCCGACTTCCGAAAAGGAGACGGTACTCAATTCGACTGTTTTTTTTTTTATGTGTTACCTCATAACTTTTTACTTGGTGAACAGATTTCGATGATTCTTTTTTTTATATGAAAGCTGATACTTCTCGTGTGGTCCCATATGAATTTGATCAAGATCAGACCAATCGTTTTTGAGTTATTCTTAATGACTTTTATTGAAGTCGGCTGTACAACATTTTTAATTTTTAATTATTTAGTTAAGTTGAACTAACAAAACGATAACGATGACGAAATATGATAGAAGCAAATCAGTATATTGCTTGATGCATCTGCACACTTGGCAAGTCTTTGCTATCCTCCTCAGATTGGCTGCCGTATGAGATTTGTTTACATCACACGTCATATCAAAAAGTATATTAGTTTCGGTATATTTTAGATAATCTTGCCATCTCCCAAAAGTCAATGTATAAGCAGCAAATTGGGAAAGAATATTATGCCATATATATATGACAATTAAACATTTTTTGCAGGAGCGGAAGTCAAATACAAAATAAATGAACCCATGTTCACTATGCAACACAAGTTTTGTTTAGTTGATGACAGGATTCTCATGACAGGCACACTGAATTGGGGCAATGACCGTTCATGCGACCATTGGAACTATGTGTACATCACTAGCAAGCTTCAACTAGTTGAACCAGTGAAGAAAGAGTTTTATCAAATGTGGGATGAGTACAGTAGCAATATCTACTGCGCTCATAGCAAACAACCTAATGTATATAACAGTGACACTGAAACTGTTGAAATTAAAAACCCAGAAGAAAACACAGATGAAAGTGTAGAATATGAAACAGTCATGGAAACTCAGACCCATATTGGTACAGAGCTGACACCAGTTGAACACACAATATAATTTTGTAATAAATAATTAAGATAATATTTTATGATACTTAATGAATTATTTACAAATGTTTTATAATTCAAACATGCCAAATAATGTCAATATTTTTAACCACTATTTAATTCTAGGCTAGACTTAAATTTTTAAAATGCATATATTTATTCAAATAATCTTAAACTAGTTTCAATATAGTTTCATTGAGAAATACAATTTAAGCAGGTTTCTTTCAGCCTGTTTTTTCATTTATATTTTTGCTATACTATCTTTTTCAATATTGATTTCAGTACAATTGAAACTGCTTTTTAGAAGAAAAGTGTTTCTTCATTTTCTTTAGTCATATAATTATTTTCACTTCTAATGTTTGCTTGTCTAAACTATTTTATTTTATTTTAATTTTAGTAATCTCTCATTATTTTGAATTAATGTGTTTCAATATTTCCAAAAATGTGCATAAAATAAATTTTAATATTTTAAACCACATTTCTATTTTATTTTTTACTAAGTTATTCAAATGAAATACTGATCAAAAAATTATTATTCATATGTGCTTTCAAACTCGAAACTGCTTGAAATATCCCAATGTATCAAAATTTCATACCATTTTTGGGAATCGCCTTAGTTAAAGTTGGTAAAAAATTACTTCCTGTACGCGTGCGCGTGTATGCGAAGTAATTTTTTACAAACTTTAATATAATGGACTTCCGCAAAGTAACACCTGATTCTATTAATAATCACCTTAGTTGTGACATTACGTGCATAGTAATGAAAGTGAAGTGAAAGGATTAAGTTATCACAACCTGAAAGTTAATGCATAACTATATGTTATATTGATTTATATTATGTTATAGGCAGCCTTCACCAGTAAGTATCAGTGACAAAATGGTAAACATGCAGGATGTTGATGAATGCAGGTGGCTCGGGACGATATTTTGTGGCATTCCTTGAGGGAAGCCTATGTTGTTTAGTTGACCTATGATGGGCTGTAACAATTATAATAATGATACAAAACTATACATTAATGAAGTATATTCTTGTGGTTGTTTCATTAACTAACATTAATGAAGTGATAGCTTACATTTCAAAAATCACCAAGCAATCAAAATTACAAAGATCACAAGATACACATAAATTACAATTACATAAACTACATTTAAAATACATTTTCTTATAACTTAATACTAATCTTATTTAATTTTAACTAACAAATGAGATTATTCACCACCTCTGATAGCTTTATACTTTGCAATTTCATTAGGAAATGTTTTTGATAACTCAGCTAGCAGGTGACTCTTGAAACGTTTATATGAATCAATTTTTCCTTTGACTTCTTCATTTTTAGCTAAAGCTTTATCAATACAATCTTTTGTGTACAGCTGCGGATTCCGGCCTTGATCAATATAGCTGTAATCAAAATAGACATTGAAAATTATATTTTTATAAGTTAATGTGTAATAATGACCAATTTTTACCATTATGTATGGATAAGTTAGGATTACTATGCCTCTGTTATTATCCGTAATACAAAAAACCTATCAAATACCATTTCTAGTTATTGGTACAACAAACTAACTATACATTATATTAGTTTAAAATAAAAAATATATAACCACTACACTTACTCAAAAACTTCGGTAGGGACATGAATATCATGAACTTGGGATTTTAGTTTATCCACTTCTTGAAGCCCAGTAACAAGTGATTGTCTGTAAAGAATGAAAATTAATTTCATGCAAATATAAAGATTTAAAAGAGCCCTTAATTATTGCAATTTTCCTTACATTTTCTGATTCAAAACACTTTGTCCTTGTGGTTGAAAATCACTTACAATAATACGTATCTGTCTAACATTTTCTATGAACATTTCTAATTGGGTTTCTAAATTTTCGAGAGGGGAAGACATTGTTGTGAAATTCGCGATGGATCTACTTGTAAACACAAATATTATATGTTAATATCGCAAATATTTAATTCTATCTCTTTTTAATCCGTATCTGTATTTATAGCTATACTTCTACGTTATCCAACTACAACGGTTATCGATCACTAATAAAAAAACAAATCGAAATCAAAAACAGACAAGAAAAACAGAAATTCCAAAAGTATTTTAGTCTGTCATTCTGTCAATTTCTGTCAATGTCAATATGTCAAATTAGGCTTGAGCAAAAAATATCGATATATCGAAAAATCAATATCAAAATATCGACGATATTTTAAATTGCCATATATCGATATTTATTTTAGAGTAACGAATTCGTATCAATTTGGATATATTTTAAAATGTTGTATTAATAACAAAACATGTAACAACAAAAGGAAGTACAAAAGTATTCATGTGTGGTTGGTTGTCGTTGTTTTTTTTTGTCGTCCACCCGTCAGTCGCATAAAATTTTCGAACTTATCTATACATGATGCAAATGATGACGATATATCGATATACCGATATTTATCACGCGATATATATCGTTACTGTTTAAAAATATCGATTCAATATATATCGATATATTTTTTCCCTTGCTCATCCCTATGTCAAATTAATTAATTTTATTATTTTCTTTGGTAATGACTCGTACAATCTGGGGGCACGGCAGTGCCCCCGCCAAGTCGAACAAAAAAGTGGCAGGGCCGTACCATCCTTTTCTCGAAGCAGTTCAGGCCATTTCCGAAACCCTATAACTTCGTTATGGATAAAACTAGAAGCCTGAATTTTTAGTAACTAAGTAGGCATTGTATGAACTCGGTACATTTCAAATTTCATTAAATTGGAACCAGTAGTTTAAGAATTATAATTAGTCAAAGTTTCTTAATTTTGTCACTCACTGACTGACCGATCATCAAAACTCTAAGGCACTTCTAGCAGAGATAGAAACTTCAAATTTTGAATTTAATCATTGTTTAGTACATAAATCAAGGAAAAATTAAAATGTCTTACAATTTCGGTTCAGTTTTCGAGATACACCAACTGCATAAATAACTTTGTAATCCCATATAAACATATAGTATTACAAAGTTACATTTGCAGTGAAGGAATCAGTGTACCTATATATGTATAATGGAATAATAGTTGTAAATAGCTACCTAGATATAACTATCTACAAAAAGAAACGAGATGCCATCAAAAACATAACTTGTAAAAAAAGCCAAGTCTCGCAACTCAGTTCTTCTACCGTAAAAAGTTGTGAGATCCATGTAATACCAAGTGGGTTAATTTATTCAGTCCATAGATTGATACATAGATTGACTTGGCAATCGCACTAAACAATCTAATTTAATATAATATGAATTACTTGTTAGATATATTGTGTTTTCATGCGATTGCCAAGTCAATCTATGTATCAATCTATGGACTGAATAAATTAACCGACTTGGTATTACATGGATCTCACAACTTTTTACGGTAGAAGAACTGAGTTGCGAGACTTGGCTTTTTTTACAAGTTATGTTTTTGATGGCATTGTACTTTTGCCAGTATCAATATGATTGTTATAAGATGTTTAAAAACTTCTTTACTATTTAGTGATTTGTACCTTAAGATAATGTATCTTCTTAGACGTCTTGAGATACTTTCGTCAACGACCGTCTACTTGCTCAATCTGCCGTTTAAATTTTGCAAAAAGTTCACAATCTGATTCTGAAGAAGTTTTTAAAGAATTTATTACAAACACTGACCTCTATTATACTAGTACGCTCACTGACCTCAACCTCAATATATGAAACAGAAACTTTTTTATTCAATATAGATTATAAATAATACTTATTGAAAGTCACTCTTTTGTTTGATTACCACTGGTTCGCAAAAAAAACTTTGTCCTGGGAAGAATCAGCAAGAAAACCAGAGGGACTTTTTTTTTAAATAACAGCTAACAATCATGTATGTTACACAAATTAACAACACAACAAATTAGAAATAGCTTGGTAGCGATCACCTCATTTCCAGGGGTTATTATCATCCATAAATTCCTTAATATTATAATAACCCTTTTTATACAAACTTAGTTTAATAAAGTTATTAAACTTTGAGCAGGTCAAATTTTGTATATTTTCTGGAATTTTGTTGTAAAAGCGCATCGCCCCAAGAATGAATTACTGACTCGATGGAGTCGAGTAACTGGTACTACTAGCTTGTGTCTCTTCCTAGTATTTACAGAATGAATATCACTTATTTTTGTGTACGTACATTACATTTTCATAAATGTATTGAGAGGCCAAAGTCAATATATTAATTTCCTTAAATTTTTGTCGAAGCGACTCTTTAGGCTTTAAATCATAAATTGCTCTTATGGCCCTCTTCTGTAAAACAAATATAATTTCAGTGTCAGCTTCGTGTCCCCATAGCAAAATACCTTACGACATAATGCTATGGAAATAGCTAAAATAAATTAGTCTAGTTGTTTCAACACTGGTTAGACTTCTAATCTTTTTTACAGCATATACTGCAAAACTAAGTCAGCTTGCTAGTTTTGATATATATGGGGGCTTCATTGAAGCTTCACGTCTAGTGTGATTCCAATAAAAATGGTGGCATCTACAAGACTCAGTTTCTCCCCATTTAAAATGACATTAGTATTTAATTGTTTGACATTTGGAGTCATACATTTCATACATTTCGTTTTAGTGCCATTTAAATGAAAATTATTAACATTGAACCAATTTACCAATTTAGATATAGCATTATTTACTTCGTGATATTTTAGTAATTATCGACTTAATTTGAAAATTAAAGAAGTGTCATCTGCAAATAATACTATATCATGGTTATCCCCTACCATGTAAGTTAAGTCATAGAAAGGGCCGAGAATTGAGCCTTGAGGCACGCCCATTTGTACCATCGACCCGGAAGAACTCATACTGTTAATGACAATTTTTTGCGTTCTCTTACTTAAATATGAAATAATTAATTTAAGAGCATCACTTCCTACACCTTGAAGTTTCCTGAATAATGTTTAATGGTGAACACAACCGAAGGTCTTGGATAGGTCACAAAATATACCAAAAGCATCGTGTGAATTCTCCCATGCATTAAAGATATATTTAATCAACTCAATACCGGCATCAGTTGTCGAGCGACCCCTTGTGAAACCAAATTGATTTTTATGAAATAAATTATTTATATTAAAGAAATTTAACATTTGATCAAGAATATTTTTTTCAAAATCTTACTAAGTGTTGGTAGTACAGAAATAGGTCTAAAATTGGCGAGGTCTAATGTACTACCAGATTTAAATAAAGGTATTACTTTACTATGCTTCATTAAATCAGGAAATACACCAGATTCGATACTAGTATTAAAATAATAGCTAGGCATTATTGTATCTATTATAGACGTAATAACTTTAACGAAAATCCCCCACAGATCCGCAATTTTCTTAACATCAATAGTTTTAAAATATTTTACAATATCTTTTGATGATATTTTATGAAATGTAAAATTCTTTGTACACGCATTTACATTTTGTTTAAGTAATGATTTGGCGACGGCAGGAGAAGAATTCAGTGACTTAGTGGTCAATATCGGAATATCAGTAAAATATATTCTATTTATGGATCATATTAATATAATGATGTATAATAAATATATGTATCAATTAATACCTAGGCCTTAGACGCAAGCTTTATACCTCATATAAAATCAAGATTGACGCTGCGTTGCTCCATTTACATATTTATTCGTAACTACACAACGGATTTTGTTCCGGGTTTCAAATGAGGAAATGTCAACGCATACTCGTTTCGCAGAGGCTAGAACGGATTATATCGGACTCATATCCCTTGGTGTTCTACATTCGCTGCACATTGGCAAGGCCACCGAAACGCTTTCAAACGCATCCGCGGTCCCACCAGCACCAGTTGCCAAATGACAGCCCCTCCTTAGTCGAGGACTTCTCCTCCCCCTTTTCCAAAAATGAAACATAAGATTAGGTGCACTAAGAACATAAGGCGCACTGCCCTTCGTGGCCTCTAACTTCACCTGCACAACGGACTCCTTGAGCCCGATATGTGGAGGCCATGAAGCCAGGATAAAACGAGCATTCGGAAGCACCAAAGTTCAGGGAGCAGCTATTTCTCATCTAAATTCACTAAGGACATTAATAATTTTACGGTCCCTTTATAAATGGGTCATATATATACAGATTTAACAAAACGTCTTGTAAACACAACGTCATCATCAGGCGACCTTTCTACACTTGGCTATGGCCCTTGAGTCTGGGAGAAAATAAGGAGAGCAGAAATAAAAAAAAACATTGGAAATAATAATCTAATACTTTTATACTCATTGGTACTACTAGTAAATATTGTGGGTATACTCCACTTTTTCAAAGTGTTGTTTTTCTCATGTCTAATAAAACAGTCGTCTGTTAAGTGTTTAGTACAAAGTTAATAATTTCGATTCGAACGCCAATTCACAACTTTTATGCTGTTTAGCCATAATTTTAGTCTAGGTTCAATTGAAAATCTGTTAATTAATAAATTTGATATTTATCTCTTGTCGACAACTTTAGTTGTTATGTTATGGTTGTTAACAGATATGGGTAGAAAGGAACATCGATAAGTATTACAGACAAGGAAATCGACAACCCTATTGAATTTTATTAAATTCACTTACTTGTGGAATGTTATCACACTTTCCTTGTGGTAACGAGTTTTACATATTACGCACACTCATTATTACTAAAAATAATTCTTATTATGTAACTAAAATTAAACAGTCAAATTACATAAAACACTTTCATTTTTTTAGTTCAAAAGTACTAAATAAAGGAATACTATTTAAATAACACAACAGACTATGGTGTAGATTATGTCAATTTTAGTTCCCGGTACGAACAATGAGGGCGCTTCAAATCGGCAGAAGCATTTTTTATGGTATAGCCAGTCCAGCGTACTTGTATATATAGAGGTCAGTGAGTACGCTGGACTGGATAAACTAGAGGTGGGCGATGCAAACCGTATACTGATACGAAATCTATATATTGGTACAATATCTAAAAACCGCTTGCTGGTTCGTTTTAAAACTATGTATTACAAAATCTGATATTTGCGTACCGCCGCGTTGCCTATATCGCTCCGCATCGGTCGGTGGCTAGATTCGCCGTGTGCGACGGAGCGCGAACGATATAGTTATCATACCGGTTCGTTCGAAAACTATGTATTACAAAATCTGATATTTGCGTACCGCCGCGACGCCTAAATCGTTTCGCATCGGTCGGTGGCTAGATTCTCCGTGTGCAACAGAGTGCGAGCGATATGGGTATTACATTAGACATGGCGGAAAATTAAAGTCTTACTAAAATCTTATATTCGTACACTTTACTAAATAATAAAAAAAAAACAATTTCACTAAATCTTAATTAACTTCCCTAGTAATTATTGTTTCAAGGTTTTATATAAATCCCTTGTAATATTTTGATGAAAATGTAAACTAAACAAAATAATATTAAACTGGCGCCCCTTTGTTTAAATTACTACCTATCAACCAATATTTGAGCCAATATCGTAACAACAAAGTACATAAAATTAACATCAACCACTAATTAATTCAGTCAATAGCGTTACATCTTTGTGTTAAAAATATAATTTCGTACGTTTTAAGAAAACAACACTTCAAAAGATTTAATCGCAAATGATTTATTTAATATGATAATTGTCAAAAACAAGTTCAGCATAAAATATTTGATATAAGTTTGACTTTAAGTATATATATTTAGCAAATATTTGTTAGAATCCTTATTTTTAGACATGTGAATGTTGTAAACCGCCATCTACTCCATTCTATGGGTAAAGTCATTTTATCGAACGAAAATTGATTGACTGTCAAGGTGTAACGTAAAGAAGACGCTAGATGACATAAATACGGCTAAGTAAGAAATCGATCGTGGATGATTTTGAATGGACTGGAGTATGATAATTTTATTCATTATCGTTTATTTTATTTATTTAATAAATTTGCAATTTTTTTAACTGTTTAATTTAACAGTTAAAAGACATATTGACCATCTTTATTTAAATACTTCCGGCCAAGACAAATACAGTAATAGGAGCGGTACGGCAATTTCTTCTCAGTCGCGTAACCCAATAGTATATGATTTAGAACCTAATCAACATAACTTTACGAACTATTTTTATGACGTCGTTACGTTACAAAGTTATTTCATTAAATTATTAAAGTTACAAGTACTTACATAGATGTAAGAATTTTAAGTTTTACTTATGTTGCCTAATAATGATAAATTTCAAATCTGATTGTTTTTTAAAGTGTAAAATCGAGTGCATTTTATAACATTATTGTATATAGAATTTTCAATTTATTTTTAGTTCTAACAGATCTGCCAGAATAAATGTAGTGGAAGGAGAAAGTTGCAATTTTTATCCTTTTAAATGCAATTTGTGATGTAAATAAATAATAAAGACACTGTAAATACCTACTATTTTATATAATAATTTTATTGAACTATTTTAATTGAGTATCTAGTTTTGTAAATAAATAAGTAGTTCAAAACTTTAAAAAAAAGTTAAAACTACAACTATATCTGCATTAGCTCCAAGAAAATAACATGATATAAATTTACTATAATATATCTACAATACTGATTCGCATCGAATAGGTAAGAGTAACTATAAAATCCTCGTATCAGATTTCAACAGCGTATCGGAGTAGAAAATATAAACATGTGTACCAAAGAGAAGTGTACGCAGAATATATAGATATTGAAATATATAGTTTTGATATCAGATATTGAAACTCGAAATCTGATTTAGATACGATTCACAGAAAACGCCATACGACCCAGGCGTAGGATAAACATCGTGACATAATGATTAGATTATCGGTATTTTGGCGCTGATATCAGAAGTGAGCGTCCACGAAAATAATTACAGAAATAAGACAGTCTGACAAAATATATCGATAATAATTCTATACCAAGGCCTACCCGTAACGTCCATTGTTTTTATGTATCATTTTAATATAATGCCATACAAAAAATAAGTTTATCAATTAATACTTATGTCTTAGACAAAAACTTTATAACTCATATAAAAATAAATTGATCCTTTCTACGTTTTTCATCAAAACGGTAGAACGGGTTTTGTTTCGGGTTTAACCTTTGGAAATGTATAATTCATTCAAGAGATTTAAAAAGGTCCAAAGAGAAGGAAAAACTGGAGTAAGTACATAATAAAAAAATAATAATTTTGAAAATAATTTATTGGTAACGACTTATTTAGTACTCATCAATAAGCTGCCAAAATATTATGCTTATTTCAAAAATATCTATAGGTACAATTAGAATTTTACAAACTTTAAATTATATTTAAGAATACTTGTACAATATCACAAATCATTGACGTCATATCAATTTGCTTCAGACGCCATTTCACAGTTTTTATGCTTTTAGTTACAGTATCAGTATAGAATCAGTTAAAAAACTGTAAATTAATAAATATATGTTAATGGCCTGTCGTCAGCTTTAATTGTTGTAAACAGTTAATGGTAGGAAAAAATATTGATAAGTATTATCGACAAGGTACTCGTCAACTCTATTGAATTAAATTGTTTAACAACATTAGGTAATTTAAAGCCAAACATGTTAGTTATTACATTTAATAAGAAAAGTGACAGGTTTTTAAGAGGATGCATGTATGTATGTAGTATGTAGAGGGAGTATGTAAAAGTATGTAGTACATTCGCTATCTACGTCTCGGCACAAACTAATGAGAAGTACCTCTCGGGAACATAGAGCAAAACGGGCCACGAGCGGATAGGATGGGTTGGTTAAGGTTAATTGGGCGGGTTGGTTGGAATCCAAAGAACAACAACATTTTGCAGTAAGCGTTTTCTTGACAAACATAAAAGAAAAAGCAGAATAAAAACAATTTTATGAAAACGACCCATTCTGACATTTCTTGTACCAGTAAGTATTGTTATAGTAAGACTTCAGAAATTTAACTTCAAAAACAAGATACAAATAGAGATAGATTTTTATACATTATAAAAGTGTAGTACATTAAAGATAAAAAAATTTGAGATTATCCTATTTAAGCCATTACGAACCTAACTGAGTATATATTTATCAACAAAAAAAAATAGTCTTACATCACGCTACTTTCCCCAAGGGGTTGAGCGGAGCTTCATATTATATTCCCAAGTCACAATGATAAAGTTTTTAGCGTAGTTAGGTATAGATATTTAGTAATGCTGCTCAAGCGCCGCTAAACGCCCGCGCATGAGACGCGCGGTTCAGTATGCCAGGATAGTATAAATTTCATAGAATTTGATAATCACAACGCTCGATTTTTTTTATAGGATAAGGGTTACAAACGAGCACACAGTTTACCTGATGGTAAGTGGTTGCAGTGGCCCATAGACATCTACATCTATCTTCGATTATGAATCAAAATGGTAATGCGTTGTCACCCGTGAGGACTAAGATAGAATAGCTCTTTTCCAGTAAAAAGGCTCCCGGCTTTCTACACTCACTATACAAAACACAGCAGCATTAAGCTGCTATTTTACGCTGGTATTTTGTAAGAGCGTGGTTCTTCCCCGGTCGAGCTGACGCATTCGTGCTACAACTATACTATAAATATAGCGACAACATGGCTCTACAACGAAAATATAATGCTCGATTCATGCTTGATGCTCGATGATAGTCTGCCGAGGGCTTGATAGCGTGGTTCATCGCCTACGGCGTTAGTCATAGAGAAGAGGAATTTGTGCTTAATTAACTTCCGCGGGATCAATAGATCTGCGAGATCAAGCTGTACTTGCCGCGGTCAGTCTATGGATGGGTGACCGTTTTCTTAACATACCTAGATTGATATAAAAGAGTGTGCATCGGTATCCTCAGGCACTTGATGCACTTTAACATCTCCTACGTATTTGATTAATCCCTGTTAATATCATTAATTATGTTTTGAATTTTTTTTTAAAACGTTACACCCACACTAGGATTTTCTCCTGTGTCGTGGAAGCAGTTTACAAACATAAATTGCACAAGGACAAACATCCAAACCCGGAACAATTATTTGTAGGCCATACAAATACTTGTTCCGTGCGGGATTCGAACCCGCGGCCCCCAGCGCAACAACTGATTGCTAAGCCACTGCGCCACGGAGCCGTCATGAAGTTAAAATGATTATTAATTTTATTTAAAAAACAGAGAAAATTTTAAAGAAATAAAAATAATAAATATTTATGAAAATGTACTTTATGTACATAAAACATAAAAAGCTTTCATTAGAATGAAGATGTTCAAACTTCAAACACTAGGAACAAACATAAGCTTGTAATGCCAGTTATTAGACTCCACAGAATTAGTTATTCACTTATGGGTTAATGTATACGCTTTTACAACAGAATTTTTAGAAACAAAGTTATTAACAAAAATTGTACAAAAATGGTTATTATAATATCAAGGAATACATGAAGGAAAATAACCCCTGGGAATAAGGTGATTGCCACCACGCTGGTTCTATTAAAATTCATTAAAAAATTGTACAAACAAAATTATTGTAAAGTAAAATATGTTTACGCCATGTACTGGCGGTTAAGAATATCCACTACTCCATATCTTCCCGTGGGTGTCGTAAAAGGCGACAAAGGGAAACAGGCAGGAGATGGGCAGCAGCATCTTCCTGATAACAGCATTACCCCAATAAAAAAAAACTGCGGTTACCAACCCACTCACCAAGCGTGGCAACTATGACAATATACCCCCCAATAAAAAAAGTTACGAAAAGACGGCCCCCTGTCTCCGGCGGTCCCGCAGTTCCTGGATAAGGTGGCGACCATGGTAACGGCGGAGCAGGGGGTGTTAAGAATCTCCGGTGGAGGTTCAGTTGCCACCTACGACGACTCGACCTCGCAACATATAAAGCACGCACCCTGAGGACTGACGAGAAGATCCTGCAGCTGGAAGAAGAGATAGACAAGTTGCGCTGGAATATCATAGGATTATCCGAGGTCCGAAAAGAGGGGGAGGATACGGCAATCCTCGAATCCGGCAATTTGTTCTATCACCGAGAGTGCGACCATCTGTCCCAAGTAGGTGTCGGGTTTATCGTCCACAAGTTTCTCGATAACAATGTTGTAAAGATTGGGAGTGTGCCGACGCGGGTTGCGTACCTTATACTCAGAATCACCAAACGGTATTCGCTGAAGTTCATACAGATTTACGCACCAACCTCGGCACATTCCGATCAGGAGGTGGAGGAAATGTATGAGGATATCTCTAAAGCCATGCATTCCTCGAAAACCTACTATACGGTGTTAATGGGAGACTTCAATGCAAATCTAGGCACAAGAGAGAACCGTCAGATGAAGGTAGGGAAATTTGGAATAGGGCAACGGAACCCAAAGGGCCAGCAGCTGGCCGACTTCATGGAGAAAGAGGGACTCTACATGATGAACTCTTTCTTCCAAAAGCGGCCTCACAGGAAGTGGACCTGGTCGAGCCCCAACGGTTCGACAAAAAATGAGATCGAGTTCATTATGACGACCAGATTATAACTGTTCAGTGATGTCGCAGTGATCGCGAGGGTGAAAACTGGTAGCGATCACCGAATGTTTAGAGGCACACTGAACCTAAACGTTAAGTTTGAGAGGTCTCGTCTAATGAAGTCAACGCTCCGTCCCCCTCGTGCTCTGTTCCAAAGTTCCAAAACCTTTCAGCTCGAGTTACAAAACCGTTTTCAGTGCCTAGAAGACTGCAATGAAGTGGACAATATAAATGATAAGCTCGTGGAAACTGTCCATGCGGTCGGATCTAAGTTCTGCAAGACTCGCCGCAGAAGAACACAAAAACTCTCCGATCACACTCTTAATCTCATGGCTGTTAGACGGGGAATCAAGCTGCGGTCTTCAACAGATTTGACAGCATACAGGCAACTGAACAGACAGATCTCCAAATGCATGCGGCGGGACTTACGCAACATTAATACAGCTTGTATTGAAAAAGCGATCGAGCGGAATCAAGGCTCCAAAGTCTTTGCCAGAGATATGTCTGTCAGAAAGAGCAAACTGTCAAAGATGAAGACCGAGTGTGGCAGCATCGTCTCACGGGACACCTGAGATTTTGAGTGAGATTGAGAAGTTCTATGGGCAGCTGTACACGTTATCGTGGGAGCCACACGTAAGTGTGAGTAACGATCCAATAGCGAGACTTATCCGACACTATTCCGAAGATATTCCGGACGTCAGTCTGAGCGAGATTAGATTGGCTCTCCAGCACCTTTAAAACGGCAAGTCCCCGGGCGAGAATGGAATTAAAGCAGAGCTTCTGAAAGTGGGTGGAAAACCGGTACTTGAAGTCCTTCAGAAACTTTTTAATCCCGTCCTCCATGGTGGTACAACTCCAGAGGCGTGGAGCAGAAGTGCGGTGGTTTTATTCTTCAAGAAAGGTGATAACGCTCTCTTGAAGAACTACAGACCGATTTTCCTTCTCAGCCGCGTCTACTTGCTGTTTTCGAGAGTCATTACGAATCGTCTCGCATGCAGACTCGACGACTTCCAGCCTCCCGAACAAGCCATTTTCCGAAAAGGCTTTAGTACTATAAACCACATACATACCCTTCGGTAAATTGTACAGAAGACAGAAGATTACAATCTGCCTTTCGATTTGTCTTTGCTATTTTGACTATGAGAAAGCCTTTGATTCCGCCGAAATTTGGGAGGTGCTACAGTCCCTTCAGCGGTGCCAAGTTGACTTTCAGTATATCGATGTGGTGAAGTATTTATACAGTAGGGCTACGATGGCTTTCCGAGTACAGAACCAGAGTACGAAACCTATCCAACTGCAGAGAGGTGTAAGACAGGGCGCCGTTATATCCCCGAAACTCTTCACCGCTGCATTGGAAGATGTTTTCAAGCTACTGGACTGGAAAAGATACGGTATTAACATCAATGGCGAGTACATCACCCACCTTCGATTTGCTGACGACATAGTCCTTATAGTAGAATCGCTGGAGGACCTAAGCACTATGCTCAATGACCTCAATAGTGCCTCCCAACGGATAGGTCTTAAGATGAACATGGACAAAACAAAGATCATGTTTAATGTCCATGTCACACCTATGCCATTAGTTGTTGGGAGCACTAAGCTCGATGTTGTTGACGTATGTTTACCTGGGACAAATAGTCCGACTAGGTAAGTCCAACTTCGACCGAGAGGTCAATCGATGGATTCAACTCGGTTGGGCAGCGTTCGTGAAATTACGGCACATCTTCTCGTCAGATATACCTCAAAACTTGAAAACGAGACTATACAACCAGTGCGTGTTGCTAGTGATGACCTATGGAACTTAAACGTGGTCCTTCATTGCTGGCCGGATGAGGAAGCTCAAGGTCGCTCAGCGAGCTATAGAGAGGGCTATGCTCGGAGTTTCTCTACGCGATAACCTTAGAAATGAGGATATCCGCAGTAGAACCAGAGTGACTGACATAGCGCAACGGAGTAGTAAGCTGAAGTGGCAATGGGCCGGCCATATAGCTCAAAGAACCGACAACCGATGGGGAAGAAAGGTACTCGAGTGGCGGCCTCATACCGGCGGACGAAGTGTAGGGCGTCACCCCACTAGATGGAGTGACGACCTGGTAAGACATGCAAGAAGTCGATGGATGCAGGTGGCTCAGGACCATGTTTTGTGGCATTCCTAGGAAGAGGCCTATGTTCAGCAGTGGACTTGTGAAGAGCTGTAATGATGATGATGATGAAATATGTTTCAAAAATTCCGCCGGTTTTCTTGCTGGTTCTTCCTAGGAAAGAGGTATTTTCCGAATTAGTGGTGAATAAAAAATTACTTTTTATATTATTACTTTTACGTGGTAGAGCCATGCTGCAGCTATATTAGTAGTATAGTTGTAGCACGAATGGGTCGGCTCCACCGGGGAAGGACCACGCTCCCACAGAATACCAGCGTAAAATAGCGGCTTAACGCTGCTGTGTTTCGTATGGTGAGTGTAGAGAACCGGAGACCCTTTTTACTGGAAAAGAGGCATTCCACCTTAGTCCTCACGGGTGACAACGCATCTGCATTTTGATTTGCAAACGAGGATAAATGTAGATGTCTATGGGCCACAGCAACCACTTACCATCAGGTGGACTGTGTGCTCGTTTGTCACCCTATCATATAAAAAAAAACACTTTCAATAAGTATTATGTAATAATGAATATTGCATAAAAATATTATTTTATTCTATGGTATTATTAAGTACTTCATATTTATGGAGTGTAGAGTAGAAGGAGAACCATCTTATAAGGTGCGAAAGTTGAAAAAGTGTCCCACTATATACTGAAAATAGAGGTTCCAAAACCTACCACAATAGCGCTGGCGTCTGAAAAACTACGATATGAATATAGCTGTTGTAGACGGAGTGAAGTCAGCTGAATTCAAATATTAAAAAAAAATCATGACTAGAGTAGTGAGTAAAATGCCAGTATACAAAACCTTAACTATTTACGTAGTACAAAACCAAGCGGATTGGTCGGTCCTTGTTTATTTCTCCATCTTATTTTAATTAATTTTGGCGCTTTTTTTTAATTTATCCTATGCTACTGCAGCGCCTCCCTTATTGGACGCGTGTTTAGGGACACTTTTCATATACAGAGATGGTCCTCCTTCTACTCTACACTCCATATTCATATTTTAAAAGGACAGATAAAAGAGAGTGTAGCCTCATAAACATATTAGCCTTTAAAAAGAACAATCTTATTTTGTTTCTGACAAGTTTCCATTTATATTTAATTATAATATTTATAATTTTTGACATTCATATTTAAGTCGGATTTAAAAATAAACTTTTTCAGTTTAATTAAATTGTACTTAATTATCTACCTATTTATATTTAATTAACGTCATAACGTTGATGAAATATAAATGGCTAGACTTACTGCCATAGACAGTTTCTCCGGTATTTCTTTTTAACGTATTGTAAAAGATATTCCGCAGAAACTGTTTATGGCAGTAAATTTTTATCCAAAGTTTGAAAATACAACTTTCCAATCTAGTTACTGGGGAGGCTTTTAAGTTTATCGGTAGAGTCACTTGGGACTTTTCACATTTTAATTAAAATCCTGAAAAATTTGAACAGTGGTAGAGCCAGGCGGCAGCTTTTGCTGTCGCACGGATGGGCCGGCTCGAACCGGGGTGGTACCACGACCTCACAGAAAACCAGCGTGAAGTAGAGGTTTACCTCTGCGTTTCGCTTGGTGAGTGCAGGTGGCTGGAGGCCCTTTTTACTGGAAATGAGGCATTCCATCCTAGTCCTCACGGTTGACAACGCATCTATATTTTGATTTGTAATAGAGGATAGATGTGGATGTCTATGGGCCGCAGCAACTATTTTTTTTATAGGATAAGGGTGACAAACGAGCACACAGTCCACCTGATGGTAAGTGGTTGTGTGCTCCTGTGTGCCATCAGGTGGACTGTGTGCTCGTTTGTCACCCTTATCCTATAAAAAAAAAAATCCAACAAAAGGCAGGTAGGTTCAGTTTATTCCAAGGAACATGTTATATGAATATTTTTTAATTATGTTAGATCTTTCATGGTAAAACTTCAGTTAATTTTTGAAGTTATTCAATTTCGTGCAGTAAACAATTTTTTTAAATCTTTTTACCGCTTCCTTAAAATAATTTTTCGATAGTCTTAGATAGTACAATGTACATCACTAGCGAACGCAAACAACGCCAAATCAAAATTAGTCACGCGTTTTCGGGCTGTCAGGTTGTCTATACGCCAATACTATGGAGTGTAGAATACAAGGAGAATCATCTTGTAAGGGGCGAAAGTTAAAAAAGTGTCCTACTATTTACTGAAAATGGAGTTTCCAAAACCTACCACAATAGCGCTGGCGTCTGAAAAACTATGATATAAAGATAGCTGTTGTGAACGGAGTGAAGTTAGCTGAATATGCCAGTATACAAAATGTCAACTATGTACGTAGTATAAACCAAGTGGATTGGTCAGTCCTTGTTTATTTATCCATCTTATTCTAATTACTTTTGGCGCTTTTTTTAATTTATTCTATGCTACGGCAGCGTTACCCTTATTTGACACGTTTTTAGGGACACTTTTCATATATACAGATGGTCCTCCTACTCACTCTACACTCCGTAGCCAATACGCCAGTATATTCTAAGTCTATGGTCAATATCTATGATACAGATTCACAGAAAATATACATTTTAGTTTTAATCATAGATTATGCGTCCTCATATTAGTCACAGTCGTCAATCCTCAATCTACGGTCACAGTATACTCAGTAGTCACAATAGTAGACACAGATGTCATACTTGTAAAAGTGGTGCGATTTTGTATATTTAGTATCTGCGCATGTGAACTATTAGTGGAAACGGTGAAACAAGTGCTCTGATGGTGATGTGATTCTCAAGATAAGGAGGATAAGAAAACACAGTCATGTGTTTAGGCGACTTGAAATACCATCGCCAACTGTCAGCTGTTTTCTGGCTTAAGTTGCCGTCAAAATTTCTCAAGAGCTGCACAATGTGATGCATCAACATATTGTGAAGCAGTGTACTACGATGGGTAATAATTTATACATTGTAACTTCAGGTTCAGAAGGGCTAGAGCCCAGAACAGTAAAGCCAGTTATTAAAAAAAACGGCCTGGTTGTTTTTTTGGCGGGAACTTGACCGGTGGCGGCGGTATGGTGATAGGACAGCAGCTGCTACTATACTTTTTGGTATGGTGCTCCTGTATTATTGTTTAAATAATGGTTTGAAGTAAACTTTGATATGTAAAAGTGGTGCAACTTTGTGTATTAAGTGTTTACGCATGTGAACTATTAGTGGAAACGGTAAAACAAGTACTCTGATGGTGATGTGATTCTCAAGATGTGTTTGCTTAGAGAGATTTGCCTTGAGATACCATTGTCAGCTGTCTGCCGGCTCAAGTTACCGTCAAAATCTCCCAAGGGCTGCACAATGTGATGCATCAACATATTGTGAAACAGTGTACTTTGAAGAATAATTATACATTGTAAATTCAGGCTCAGAAGGGCTAGAACCCAGAGCCGTAAAGCCAGTTATATAAAAAAAAACTCGGTCCGGTTTTATTTACAAATTTACAATTTATATAAGTCTTCCACAATACCAAGAGCCATATAGATAAAAAAAAATACATAAGTCTTACGTATGTACATACATAAATTATTATCCATTTTATTTATGTAATTATTTACCGAGAATAGTACACACATACAGATTTTAAAACAATAAATAAAATTGGAGTGTCAGGAATTTGAGAAATAATCTCCTGAAAGAAAATATGGGCTTAATGTTGTGTATTGAGTGATTAATAAGTTCTGTATAACTTAGGATAACTATGTGCTGTGTGCAAAATGCAGAACGACAACCAACAGCTTTGCAGATAGCATTTGCTGGAGGAGCAGCTGGTGCGTTTACACGAGCGATAGCACAACCTCTCGATGTACTGAAAATAAGATTTCAGTTACAACTTGAACCTATAAAGAGAGGCTCAAAATATAGTTCTATTGTTCAAGCACTATCTTCAATCGTTAAAGAAGAAGGTGTGTCCACTCTTTGGAGTGGGCACATACCAGCACAATTACTATCAATATCATATGGAGTTTTACAGTTCTCTATTTTTGAAAAACTGACAGAATTATGTAGAAGATCTGATCCGAAGTTCTATATTGATCATAAGCATTGGTTAAACTTTGCTAATGGTGCTACAGCAGCTTCAGTTGCAACAATAGTGTCCTTTCCTTTTGATACAATAAGAACTAGGTTAATAGCTGAGCAAAAAACACAGAAAGCCTACAAAGGATTTTCTAATGCTGTTTCTGTAATATACAAGACAGAAGGTTGTAAGGCATTATTTAAAGGAATTATTCCTACTTTGGCTCAAATAGCACCACATGCTGGAATACAGTTTGTTGTATATAAATTCCTAACAGATAATGTTTTCAATAGAATAAAAATTTTTCAAAGATACACCACCCTAGGGGAAGTTGTTGGATCATCAGTATCAGCAAATTTCATAGCTGGTGGTATTGCAGGTATAGTGGCTAAAACTACAATCTACCCTTTCGATGTGGTAAAGAAAAGGCTTCAGATACAAGGTTTTCAACAGCATAGGAAGAATTTTGGAAAACAAATGTATTGCAGCGGATTATTTGATTGTATTAAGCTCACTATAACCGAAGAAGGATTTCTTGCACTTTATAAAGGCTATGGACCTAGTGTTCTCAAAGCTATCTTGGTTTCAGCATTACACTTTGCTGTATATGATGAGATCAAACATTTTATATTGCAGTTATAATGTTAGTGAGGGTATTTATTTAATATAACTTGGCTTTTGGTCACAGAAATTTAGTATAGTGTATGTGAGTTAATATGGTCATCTGGTTAATATGGTCACTTTCTTTTATCTCAAAAACTACAGCCTTGTTTGCATAGATGGCTCTGTGATACAATAGCTTTTCATCAGACAATCAAATAATAGAAGGTCAAATGGGCGCTGAGTAAAACTATAGACATTCCGTACTTGTGTATGAGAGTTCAGAGAGAAGCCCCCTACCCTTGCAGAAAAGTATTTTTTTATAGGATAGGGTGACAAACGAGCACAGTCCACCTGATGGTAAGTGGTTGCTGTGGCCCATAGACATCTACATCTATCCTCGTTTGCGAATAAAAATGCAGATGCGTTGTCACCCTTGAGTACTAAGATGGAATGCCTCTTTTCCAGTAAAAAGGGTCTCCGGTTCTCTACACTCACCATACGAAACACAGCAGTGTTAAGCTGCTATTTTATGCTGGTATTCTGTGAGAGTGTGGTCCTTCCCCGCTCGAGTTGACCCATTCGTGCTACAACTATACTACTAATATAGCTGCAGCATCGCTCTACCACTTATAGTTTATGAGTAATGATTTGTTTTGTAAAATCATAAATCAGCAATCAATCAATATTACCTTCACATACCTTATAGTAATGTAGAGTAGCAATAATTTTGTCCTGAATGTTCATTCATTCAATACACCCTATCAAAAGTCCATTGCTGAACATAGACCTCCCCCATAAATTGCTTTATTGTGGGATATTTTCCCAATTTCCCAGTCTTAACAGGTAGGTTGCCAACCACAGGTTATTTATTATTACATTTATGAATTATAAGGAAGTCTGCTGCCTCCTATTTCAGTCTCCTCTTATTGCCTCTAAAGACACTCAGAGGATGATATGGGGAAGTGGATTCTTTATGTCCTGAATATAAACTTCTCATAAAAACTGCTACAAAATACTGCCCTAAGCTACAATCATCCAAAGACTTTCTCCTGCTCATTTTATCAGGTGCCACTCTAATGGCAGCACTGTTTTTGAGAATGTTTTGTTACAATTTACATTAAGTATTACAAAATTTAAGTGTTTTGTTTGATCAATTAACTTTAGTGATTTGTGTTTTAAGTAATCAAATAAGTTTAATTTTTTTTCTTATCATTATAATTACAAAAAGAAACTAGGTGTATGCAGAGGGTGCTCTATACATTTTTTATTTATTATAATAAAATATGAACTATGGCTATATTTTAAATACCTCTATTATTTTGTCACATAAACCACATCACCATTATACCTTGTTTCTTAAAAAGATTCTAGCTGAAATCTTGTTGGAATCTAATTAAGCATATTAAAACAAAAATATAAATACACTACTCATGTTTTTAGTATGTTTTTGTAAAATAAAACTAAAACACTATGTCTGTCATTTATATGAAACATATATGTTTCTGTTTAATATTTACATATATAATGGCTGGTGTGATTGTTAGCGATTGTGTAACTTCTATAACTATTGATAGAGGTCATATTTAGACAATAAGTCTATTAGTTTTGTTAACACAGTAGTTGTTAGCTATCCTAGAATCAGATAATTTAAATTTAACTTTATATAATTGCTAGCTGGCCCGACAGACGTTGTTCTGTTCTTTCCAGTATGTTGCGCTATTAGTTTTATTCCGAATTCACTTTGGATTTTTACATGAAAATATAAAATTTATTTGTTACTTACCGCACCACAGTGCCACCGATCGGGTTCAGATTTTCTGATATATTGAGAATGTAAGTAATTTTGGTCCATAAGTATAGAATTTGTTAATAAACTAATAACTACAGTGCTGCCTATCATTATATCCTTGCAAAGTTATAAGCCATCTTGACAAAACAAATTATATTCGTATTTTGTGAATATTACATCAATCAGTTATTCAATATAATTTACATTCATTGTTATAGTTTTCTACAGCATAAACGATCGTAGAATGTCATCTTGGCTAACCCCGCATACACACCGACAATTATAAGACACATTATATCACATATAAAATTAGTTTTTATAAAATATTACCCCTACTCTAGGATTTTCTCCTATATTGTAGAAGCAGTTAAAATACATAAATTTCACAAACATTCAGACCTGGAACAAATATTTGTAGGTCATACAAATACTTGATCCGTGCGGGATTAGAACCCGCGGCTCTTAGCGCCGTGACGCATACCTAAGCTATTGCGGCACGGAGCCCCCAAAATAATTATTAATGTTAATTTTTACTATATTATATTAGAAAATTTTAGAGTCCTTTCTAAAATATTTTTTTTTATAGGGTAAGGGTGACACGACAAACGAGCACACAGTACACCTGATGGTAAGTGGTTGCTGTGGCCCATAGACATTAACATCTATCTTCGATTACGAATCAAAATGCAGATGCGTTGTCACCCGTGAGGACTAAGATGGGGATGCCTCATTTCCAGTAAAAAGGGTCTCCGGTTCTCTACACTCACCATACAAAACACAGCAGCGTTAAGTTGCTATTTTACGCTGGTATTTTGTGAAAGCGTGTTCCTTCCCCGGTCGAGCCGACCCATTCGTGCTACATCTATACTAATATACAATAAAATAAAAAATTATATGCAAATTGTATGTGGTTTTATTACCTCTGCATTGTCTGGGGAGTAAGAGGATTGTCAAAGACCCCGCTTTGCTTAGCTTTAGCGTCGGCTAATGTCAGTAAGAGGTAATAAAACCACATAAAATAAAAAAATATATAAAATAAAAAAATTATGGTCGAGTTTTAAAAAAAAAAAGTTATTTCTATAGGTTTGAATACTGATCCTGATAACGTACTTAGCGGGAACCACAGGGTTTTTGTTACATGTTGTATAATATGACTGCAGCATGGCTCTACCACGTATTAAGCTGTCGGTTCTGTTCTGTTTGATCTGTTTTATAAATCTTAACTAAAAGGTGGCGGCAAAAGAGAAAACAGCACCCAATTAATGCAGCTAATTATGGTTGTAGCACGAATGGATCGGCTCGACCGGGGTCCACACTCTCAGAATACCTGCGTAAAATAGCAGCTTAATGCTGCTGTGTTGCGTATGGTGAATGTAGAGAACCGGAGACCCTTTTTACTGGAAACGCGGCAATCCATCTTAGTCCACAGGGGCGACATCGCAGCTGCACTTTGAATCTTCACCGAGGATAAATTTAGATGTCTATGGGCCTCAGCATCCACTTACCACCAGGTGGATTGTGTACTCGTTTGTTATCCTTATTCTATAAAAAATAACTTGGACCGGTGACTGGTAGGAGCGTCAAAGGTACAGGACGGGACCTCTGGTATTACAATCTTCGATCCACCTGTCAAGCGTGACCAATAAGAAAAATCTTTCCTACAACGGGAAAGGCCCGTGTCCAGCCATGGACTTTTATGGGTTACGGGTTGATGTTGAAACAAAAAAACCGAAACAAGATCATTAAGTCAACTTGAACTTATTGTACACAGTTTGCCAACCCGTTTGGCAAACGCGGCATCTATGACAAATGGCCTAATGAGTCGACTTATGTTCAGATGTGGACTTTGATAGGCTGTAATGAATAAAATGAACGAACTGCACTTCAAAGTTCATTTTCACATAGTATAATGCCTCCTCTTTCTGTCCCGTGTTTCTGGTCTTCGCAGAAAGCGCCACCGAATTGGAGAGTACGGTGTTCGAACTAGCAATGGAAAGTAAAAAGGTGCGACTGTCAATGAACACGATGAAAACCAAGATTTTAACCAACGGAGTACCTCGGGACATTATAATAGCAAATGAAAAAATTGATTATGTGTAAAACTATATGTATACTTAGGACAGCTAGTGTCATTCGTAAACAATACAGAAAAAGAAATAGAAAGAAGAATAAGTCTAGAAAGAAGAAATACTGGGGATTGAGAGAAATAATGAAAAATAAGGATATCATTATAAATATAAAGAAAAAACTCTACGAAATAGCGATATTGTCATGCCTTACATATGGTTGCCAGACGTGGTCATTGAGAAAAGAAGACGAGGAAAGAATGGCTATCTGTCAACGCAAAATGGAAAGAAGCATGCTTGGTCTAAAACTATCAGATAAGGTTAACAACGTCAGCATCAGGAAAAAAACAAAAATAATAGATGTAAGAAAAAGAACAAGATTACTGAAGTGGCACTGGACAGGACACATGTAGGATGAATAATAACAGATGGACTAAACATCTAACAGAATGGATACCAAGAGACAGGAAGAGAAATAAAGGGAGACCAAGTAAAAGGTGGAGAGACCTTTGAGAGACAAGATAATTTGTTGCGATTGCATTTCATGTGTTTTTTGCGCGGACCCAAATTTTTCAAAAACAAAATTCAAAAGTTACTCCTTATAACATCAGCTATCTGCCAGTGAAAGTCCAGTCAAAATCGGCCCAGTCATTCCGGAGATTAGCCGGAACAAACAGACAGGCAGACAGACAAAATTTTTAAAAATTGTGCTTTTGTTATAAGTACCGTATTTACTTTCATATGCAGTCAGTAAAAAGCTGTTATTTTGACATTACAAACAGACACTTCGAATTTATTTATTTGTATAGAGTATAAGCAAATAGCCCCTGATTTTTTGTTTATTTATATGTACCTATTATGTATTTTTTATCAAAATGTTGCAATATCTTTTACAAGAGATGTAAATACTAGAGAAATAATTTATTTTATTTATTTATTTATTCTTTTTTGCACCAAATATTTGTACAAAAGGCGAGCTTAATGCTATATGGCATTCTCTACCAGCTAACCTTGGGTAGAACAGAAAGTGAGTTTGGGCAGTTAAGTTGTAATGATATTATTCAATTCAAAAATATATACACATACATAAAATATACACATATATATACACACACACACACACATATATATATATATATATATATATATATATATAATTCATATACATATATAAATAAATACACACATTTACACACACATATATATATATATATATATATATATATATATATATATATCAAGAAATGTATATATAAATAACTATAAACATATAAAGAAAGTTGATTTAACTTTGTAGGCTACGGATATGCTCATATAGTTTTCTTTTAAAAACATTTTTGACAGGTATTGTTCGCAGGTCAACAGGCAATTTGTTCCAGAGGGTAATAGAAGTAACTGTGAAAGAATTTGACATAGACCCAGAATGATGGAGAGGAGTAGACAGGATTAAACTGTGTGAAGAACGGAGATTGAGAGAATGGGTGTCACTACAGAATTGAAATCTTTCTTTTAGATAAAGGGGTGAGGAAGGATCATTAAGAACTGAAAACAAAGTGGACAGGATTCGAAAATCTCTGCGCTGGCGTATAGTCAACCACTTTAACTGAGAGCGAAATTCTGAATCGTGATCATATTTGCGCAGGCCCAGGGGCGTAGCTACCGCCGTATCAGCCGTATCAATGATACGGGGCCCCCGGGCTCAGGGGCCCCGAACATGTGTGAGCAAAAATTCCAAGGATTTCTATGGGACAGGAAAGGCTATCACTATTGTTTATAGAAGTAAAGAATTTATTAATACTGAAATCGTCTTCAGTTATGATTGCAGCCGAATTGTCTTCAGCTATGTTCGCTGAACAAAAGGCACGAAAAGTGTATATTTGATTTAAATAGTTTGGCTAGCTTAGTTTCTAGGAGTACTAACTGTAAGTAATAACTCATAAACCCGTGTAGTGGCGGTTAAGAATACTCACTACCCCATATCTTCCCGTGGGTGTCGTAAAAGGCGACAGAGGGAAACTGAGGCAAAGGATGGGCAGCAGCATCTTTCTGATAACAGCAAAACAACAACAAATAAACTGCGTTTGCCAACCCGCTCGCCAAGTGTGGCAACTATGGCAATATACCCATAAAAGTAACGAAGCGACGCCCCCAGTCCCCGGCGGCCCCGCTATTCCTGGCTACGGTGGCAACCATGGTAACGGCGGGGCAGGGGGTGCTAAGAATCTCCGGTGGAGGTTCGGTTGCCACCTACGACGACTCCACCTGGAAACTTATAACGCACGCACCCTGAGGACTGACGAGAAGATCCTGGAGCTGGAAGAAGAGATAGACAAGTTGCGCTGGAATGTCATAGGATTACCCGAAGTCCGAAGAGAGAGGAGGACACGGTAATCCTCGAATCCGGCAATTTGTTCTATCACCAGGAGGGCGACCATCTGTCCCAAGGAGGCGTCGAACTTATCGTCCACAAGTCTCTCGTTAACAACGTTGTAAAGATTGGGAGTGTGTCCACGAGGGTTGCGTACCTTATACTTAGAATCACCAAACGGTATTTGCCGAAGGTCATAGAGGTTTACACACCAACCTCGGCACACCCCGATGAGGAGGTGGAGGAAATGTATGAGAATATCTCTAGAGCCATGCATACAGCCGATACAGGGACGCGCCAAAGAAAAAAGTTCCCTAAATAGTGTTAAGTTATATCTATATTTTATATATATTTTTAGGTTAAGGTATATATTGCTATGGGCCAATGTTCTTAATTTTTAAGTCCTTGATGCCTGAAATAAAGTTATTGTATTGTATTGTATTGTATTGTATTCCTCCAAAACCCACTATACGGTGTTAATGAGAGACTTCAACGCAAAACTAGGCACAAAAGAGAACGGTTAGCTGAAAGTAGGGAAATTTGGAATAGTGCAACGGAACCCAAGGGGCCAGCAGCTGGCCGACTTCATGGAGAAAGAGGGACTCTTTATGATGAACTCTTTCCTCCAGAAGCAGCTACACAGGAAGTGGACCTGGTCGAGCCCCGACGGTTCGACAAAAAATGAGATTGACTTCATTATGACGACCAGACGACAACTGTTCAGTGATGTCTCAGTGATCGCGAGGGTGAAAACCGGCAGCGATTACCGAATGGTAAGAGGCACACTGAACCTAAACGTTAAGTTGGAGAGGTCACGTCTAATGAAGTCAACGGTTCGTCCCCTTAGTGCTCTAATCCAAATTCCCGAAACCTTTCATCTCGAGCTACGAAACCGTTTTCAGTGCCTAGAACATTACAATGCAGTGGACGATATGAATGACAAGCTCGTGGAAACTGTCCATGCGGTCGCAGCTAAGTTTTGCAAGACCCGCCGCAGAAGAACACAAAAACTCTCCGATCACACTCTTAATCTCATGGCTGTTATACGAGATATGAAGCTGCAGTCTTCAGTAGATTTGACAGCATACAGGCAAATGAACAGACAGATCTCCAAATGCATGCGGCGGGACTTACGCAACTTTAATACTGCTCGTATTAAACAAGCGATCGAGCAGAACCAGGGCTCCAAAGTCTTTGCTAGAGATCTATCTGGCAGAAAGAGCCAACTGTCGAAGCTGAAGACCGCGAGTGGCAGCGTCGTTTCCGGGACACCTGAGATTTAGAGTGAGATTGAGAGGTTCTATGGGTAGCTGTATACATCATCGATGAAGCCACACGTAAGTGTGAGTAACGATCCAAGAGCGAGTCTTTTCCGTCACTATTCCGATGATATACCGGACGTCAGTCTGAGCGAGATCAGAATGGCTCTCCAGCACCTTAAAAACGGCAAGGCCCCAGGCGAGGATGGAATTACAGCGGAGCTTCTGAAAGCGGGTGGAAAACAGGTACTTGAAGTCCTTCAGAAGCTCTTTAATTCCGTCCTCCATGGTGGCATTACACCGGAGGCGTGGAGCAGAAGTGCGGTGGTCTTGTTTTTCAAGAAAGGTGACAACGCTCTCTTGAAGAACTACAGACCGATTTCCCTTCTGAGCCGCGTCTACGTGTTGTTTTCGAGAGTCATTACGAATCGTCTCGCGCGCAGACTAGACGACTTCCAGCCTCCCGAACAAGCCGGTTTCCTAAAGGGCTTTAGCACCATAGAAGTCCGAGGAGTACAATTTGCCACTATGTTTGGCGTATGTGGAGTATGAGAAAGCTTTTGATACCGTCGAAATTTGGGCGGTGCTGCAGTTCCTTCAGCGGTGCCAAGTTGACTGTCGGTATATCGAAGTGCTGAAGTGTTTGTACAGTAGAGCTACGATGGCTATCCGAGTACAGAACCAGAGTACAAAACCTATCCAACTGCAGAGAGATGTAAGATAGGGTGACGTTATATCCTCGAAACTCTTCACCGCTGCATTGGAAGACGTTTTCAAGCTTCTGGACTGGAAAGGATACGGTATTAACATCAATGGCGAGTACATCACTCACCTTCGATTTGCCGACGATATAGTCCTTATAGCAGAATTGCTGGAGGACCTAAGCACTATGCTCAATGACCTCAATAGTGTCTCCCAACGGATAGGTCTTAAGATGAACATGGACAAAACAAAGATCATGTTTAATGTCCATGTCACACCTATGCCGGTAGTTGTTGGGAACACTAAGCTCGAAGTTGTTGACGAGTATGTTTACCTGGGACAAATAGTCCGACTAGGTAAGTCCAACTTCGACCGAGATGTCTATCGATGGATTCAACTCTGTTGGGCAGCGTTCGGGAAAATAGGACACATCTTCTCGTCAGATATACCTCAAAACTTGAAAACGAGACTGTACAACCAGTGCGTGTTGCCAGTGATGACCTATGGAACTGAGACGTGGTCCTTCACTGCTGACCGGATGAGGAAGCTCAAGCTCGCTCAGCGAGCTATGGAGAGGGCTATGCTCGGAGTTTCTCTACGAGATAAACTTAGAAATGAGGATATCCGCAGTAGAATCAGAGTGACCGATATAGCCCAACGGATTAGTAAGCTGAAGTGGCAATGGGCCGGCCATATAGCTCGAAGAACTGACAACCGATGGGGAAAGAAGATTCTCGAGTGGCGGCCTCGTACCGTCGGACGAAGTGTTGGGCGTCCTCCCACTAGATGGAGTAACGACCTGGTAAGATATGCAGGGAGTCGATGGATGCAGGTGGCTCAGGACCGTGCTTTGTGGCATTCCTTGGGGGAGGCCTATGTTCAGCAGTGGACTTGTGAAGGGCTGTAATGATGATGATGAATAACTTAAATCAATATATAATAATTTGAATTCAATGCAAGCGTATTTGTTCCTTTTATGAAATCTTTACTCTTCATTGGGGCCCCCCCACCAAATTTTGATACAGGGCCCATCTAAGGCACGCTACGCCACTGCGCAGGCCAAAGATGAATCGGATACAGTTGTTAAGTAACCTGTCCAATCTATTTAGCAGCTCCTGAGAAATATTAGTAAGACAAACATCGGCATAATCAAATAATGGAAGAATTAGAGATTGGACGAGAAGACGTTTAGTTGAAGGAGGCAGAAAGAACTTAAGGCGATAGAAGGAACGAAGTATGCCTGTGACTTTACGACAAACCTCGGACACTTGTGATATCCAACTAAGAGTCGGGTCGATAATTAAACCCAGATCCTTTACATTATTTCTGAAGGGTATAACGCAGTTTTCATAGTAAATGGATGGTAGTTCAGATAAATTAAGTTGCGACACCATTCGACGACTACCAATGACGATAGCCTGGCATTTATTGGGATTTACCGTTATACCAAAGCGCTGTGACCAGTGTGATATACGTTGTAAGTCACGATTAATAGCTGCGATGGCAGAATCAATTTCAGCCAAGGACGCTTGTGAGTATAACTGGAGATCGTCAGCAATAATCCCACACGGTCCGAAAATCAAAGTGCTATATTTTCAGTCATTTTTGCTATATTACATTTTATCATATAGTGCGCTTATAATTCACATAGACCTAACCATACGATACAATATAACCCATATTTCTCATCAGTGTGTCCTTTATTGCAGGCTGCAATTCTTTCTTCATGTAAGTAGTTAAAAGGGTCCGTATCCCTTTAGTAAATATATCCTCCATTTCTCTTGAAATATCTTCCACTTCGTCTAAGTCGTCGTCAGGTCGGAATAGTTTGCTTCTCTCGTAGTTAACTCTGCTACGAGCTTCGTACGTGTTCCATACATCGGAAGATTGTTCTAAAGCATCAGAATATGTATCCATATGTGGATCAAATGTGAACTCATCCGATCGCTTCCTACGCTTTAAGGGAAGGTTATCCTTATTTCTAACCGAATTTTTGTTTATATACTTTTCGCAACCGTAGGCGTAGACGCTTATGAATCCAGGTTCCACGAACTCAGAGTCAGTTTTAACGTTAAACTTGCCCGGTTGCTGGTTCAAAGGAGTGGTATGGAACCCTATACCGGCTTTTCTTAATCTCAGTATCATGTTACAACCTCTAGATTTTGAGTAAGGGTCAGACTGAATGTCTTGTTCGGCGTAGTTTCTTCGCAGTCTTCTGCTAGATGGGATCGTTCTGTCGAAATCGTTAGCGCCATACAAATCTACGTTACCGCTAATTGTTATGTCATGGAAAAGTAGCATTGTCTCTAAAGATACGTTTCTAGGATCGAAGTAGCATTTCTCGACGCGCACCCAGTTGCTGTTCTGAGGCAGTCGTACTCTCATTTTTGTTACGTACATGTCCATTGGTGCGCTCCTCATTTGCTGGTGCATACTGTATCCATTCAGATCAATGCTCCGACTCTGCAATTATAAGATTTAAGGATTGTTATTGCAACTGCAAACATCACACACACATACGCACATATCATTACTTTAAATGAGCAATGCTGGTGTTTACCTACATATATTATGATCGGTGTATATGTCGCAGTAAGATAGCTAATGCCGTGATATAGTTATGTCCCTCGATATATACCATAATACCATATATACTATAATATAGTTAGTGATATAACTAGGGATATATCACGGCTTTTACTATCTTCCTGCGGCTTATATACACAACGCACCGATTAGATTTTCAAGTTTAAGTTTTCAAGAAAGTCCTACGCCCTCCCACTAAATGAAAATTAAGCTGTACAAATAAAAGCAGCAATATACATAACAATATTAATAAGTTAAAAAAAAAGTAAGCAATACAAATGATGTGTTTTAAAGAAAGTTTTATTACATAAAAAATGTTTTATTAAATAAAAAAATTACATAAAGGGTTATTATAATATCAAAGAAGACATAAATGAAAATAACCCCTGGGAATGAGATGATCGTCACCATGCTGGTTCTATTAAAATTCATTTAAAAATTGTACAAACAGTTATTGTAGTTAAATATGTTTAAAAAAAGTCCCGCTAGCTTTCTTGCTGGTTATCCCATGGCAGAGGTATTTTCTCAACCGTGGTAAATAAAAACATAACCTTCAATAAGTTTTACGTAATAATCTATTTTGAATAAAAAATATTCTATTCTATCTATTCTATGAAGTCACAATACGAAGTTTTGAAAAGAAAAAATTATGTTATATAAAAGTTAGCATGGTCTAAAACTCCAAATCTTTTTTTAAGCGGTGAACTTCTGTATACACGGCTGCTCTGGGGAGCTTTAAGGGCATGTTATGTCAGACGATTGCTGACTAAAACCTCACGGTGATCACATTCAGCTCTGACATGGACCCACTGGATCTCCGTGCAGAGCAACCGAGACGGTCGGCCCCCTACTTCTATTCTGTAAATTCACCCCGTCCCGTGGTTGCTCACGACCAGAATTTCCAAATATCGTAACAAACTCCCGTAAAACTGTAACGGTGTAGCGTTACCATATCGAATGATCGTCCTCCACAGGATTATTTTATTGGTTCGAGCTCCCACATCTGCCGGCCTGCCAAACCACAAAGGTTCCGTGTGTTGTAGGGCAGAAACATTGACAGGAGTGATGTGACGAAGCATTAGAACGAATATTCAATTTCTAAACTGTTGACTTACAAATACGCTGATCGTACGGGCTCAGCAGCTCTTATAGCTAATAATACACTATATACTTAAAATACACCATACCAGGGGCATATCGAGACTCTTAGAATGATGCCTTTTTCGCCGTTTCAATTGATTCAAAGCAGATTCCAGTCTAGCTGAACATTTCTCTCCTCCCATTGGAACAGATGTCAATGGCGGTAATCCGCCTAGACCCAGGGCCACGCTGGGGCTTTGTCTGCCATCAAAACGTTTTAATTCAAATAATGGGAGAAATCTTGATTCTGAAATTTGATAAATTAATTTGTGAAATTTGAAAAATATACGAATGTATATAGATAAATTGCGTATTAAAGCAAAAACGCAACATTATTAGATATTATAACAAACATTTATTAATATATACAAAGAATAATATTTGATGTCTTTGGTATTTTCCAATTGTCAACCTAAATAATAATTGGAAATAATTTTAATTAATTCATCAGTTTGTAGAAAAAGATATTTCTAATTTTATCAGTGTATAAACAACATCGTATATCGAAGTCTCTGACACACAATCCAAACGAAAGAAATTGAAAGTTTAAAAGCGGTTATTTCCCAAAGCGACCCTACAATTTCTTTTCTCTCCTATTGTCTTGTGTTCAACACCGTAAAACAATTTGTGGGTTAACCTAGTTGCAATTAACTTTTACATTTAATAAATTATTTCATTTAGATAGAAACTTAATTAGTAATAAATTCTACATATACTTATCTATATATATATTTGGTAAAAATTTAAAAATTATGAAGCTTTTGACGACAAAAATGTAGGTATAAGTAATATGAAACATTTTTAATAACTATTATTATTTATAAAGTCAAATAATTTTGTTATAGCTGATACCAAAATAATATTTATAAAGAGAAAATGGAAGCTCATTAATTGCTTTTTATTGATAGATTTAAAATTAAAGTTTTTTATGAGTTGTATCTTTAAAGCTTTGTAAACTTTTTAGGCTCACCTTTTTGAGGTCCTTCATCGATCAGTTCGTTGTCATTAGCCGATACCGTTTTCGCAAAAAATACAAACATCCACAACAATCTCACCATTTTCACCATTAGTAAACATGAAACTTTATGTCTGATGTGCAATACTTAATCCGTGTTTTGTTTAATGTGAACGAAAAGAAAAGTGTATAAATTGAATTGGCGCGCAAATAGACAATGGCTTCCATTCACCGTGATGCCGAGACGAGTATTAAAATTGGATATAAGAAATGCAGCCAGTGGAACTCAGTCCCCCATTCAGCAAGCTACCATACTTTTAGATATTTACGTTTTGTTACAGGTAGGTGGGTTTGATCATTGCTTCTCTCATAGAGATTAATTACGGTAGATTAGTAGACGGAATAATGCTAGATGTCTTCACTTATTTCATTTCCATTGAGTAATTAATTTGAAGGTCGATATTTTCAACCGACTTCAAAAAAAGGAGGAGGTGCTCAATTCTAATGTATTTTTTTATGTGTGTTGCCTCAGAACTTTTACCTAGGTGAACCGATTTTGATGATTCTTTTTTATTTGAAAGCTGGTGCTTCTCATGTGGGCCCATATAAATTTGATCAAGATCTGATCTTTAGTTTTTGAATTATCCTTAATAATTCGTATGTAATTGACTTCCACTACACCTAGTCTTTACCTATGTAATTGCCGTTTTTTATGAAATAAGTTGAAGTAATATTTTTTTTAAATATCTCTTTGACTAATAGAATGCACATGAGGTAACAAATTCTTCAAAGGCATTTTGTACTGCCTCTCGGGTATTGAGTTTTTTTCCCGCCAAAAACTCATCTAAATGCTGAAAAAAGTAAGAGTCTGTAGCCACAAGGTCTGGTGAATACGGCGGATGACGGATAGGTTCCAGTCCCAGCTCTTGTAACTTGGAGACCATCTGTTATGCAGTACGAAGTCATGCGTTGTCGTGCAGGAGCAGCGAGGACGAGGAATTGATCAAAGTTGGCTGCAGACATGAGAGCTTTTCCATCATTGTGTTCAGTTCTTGGCAATATACATCTGCAGTAATGCTCATCTCGTATGGTAAGAAGCTGTGATGAATCACACCGGCGCTAGCCACCAAAGGGTGACCGTCACTTTTCTAGGGGTAAGTTTTCGTTTAGGGCATTGCTTAGGTACTAAAACAGTATCCAACCAACTTGCTGAGCGCTTGCGATTGTCAAACAGAATCCATTTTTCATCGCATAAATTCCTTTGTTTGTGTGCCTGTTGAGCAGTGGAAGGCACGTCTCAAGGCGTACTTCGCGCTGGCGATCATTGAATTCGTGGGGCACCCATTTGTCTAACTTTTTTACCTTGCCAATTTGACGCAAATGGACAAATATTGTTTTGATGTTAACGTGAAAGCTGATGCAAATTCAGCCGTAGATTGATTACGAGGGCGACACTGAAAGTTTTTAGAACTGGCCACTTGTAAACGATATAATAAAAAATTAGTTGAAATTTTTAAAATGGAACTCTTTGCCAATATTATTGTGCAATTATTTTATTAAATTTGTTTACTATTTGGTGGCAAATTGAAAATTGTCTGTGTCACGTCAGCATGAAATTAACGCGACAAAATTTTCGTACCAGCGATATACAATATGTAACAAAAACCCTGTAGTTCCCGTTAAGTACGTTATCAGGATCATTATTCAAACGTATAGAAATATTTTTTTTTAAAACTCGAACAATATTTTTTTTTAATTTTATTAAAAAAAATAATTGTGTGCAAATTGTATGTGGTTTTATTATCTCTGCATTGTCTGGGGAGTAAGAGGATTGTCAAAGATCCCGCTTTACTTAGCTTTAGCATCGGCTAGTGTCAGTAAGAGGTAATAAAACCACATAAATTTTTTTTTAAAATATAATTTAAAAAAAATATGGTCAAGTTTTTAAAAAAAGTTATTTCTATAGATTTGAATACTGATCCTGATAACGTAATTAACGGGAACCACAGGGTTTTTGTTACATGTTGTACCTATATATACTACGCACTAGATTTCGCATTCCGAACATTGACTATGTTCAACTGAACTGTACTCCAATCCATACACTAAACTAAATATTGCGTAAATTGAAGATTTGTGAATTCCATAAGATAACTTTTTTTTTTTATAGAATACAAACGACAATGCAAACGAGCATGCGGCTCACCTGATGGTAAGTGACTACCGCCGCCCATGAACAACCGCAACACCAGGGGAATTGCAGATGCGTTGCCGACCTTTTAGAAAGGTGTAAGCTCTTTTCTTGAAGGTTCCTAAGTCGTATCGGTCCGGAAAATTCGCTGGTGGTAATTGATTCCACAAGGAAGTCGTGCGAGGGAGAAAACTTCTTCTAAATCGCACAGTGGTGGACCGCCAATCATCCAGATGGTATGGATGGTAACGCGAGTTTTGTCGCGATGTGCGATGGTGAAATTGAGCGGCTGGAATTACTCCGAACAATTCCTCAGAGCACTCCCCGTGATAAATGCGATAAAATACGCAAAGAGATGCAACATCTCTACGCAGTGCCAGTGTATCGAGCCGATCAGAAAGAACTCGGTCGTCAACGATTCGAACCGCTCTGCGCTGGATGCGGTCAAGTGGAAGGAGCTGGCACAGGGGTGCCCCGGCCCAGAGATGAGAACAGTATTCCATGTGGGGCCGCATTTGCGCTTTGTAAAGTTGCAAGCGATGTGCCGGCATGAAATACTGTCTCGCTCTGCTGAGCACGCCAAGCTTTTTAGAGGCCAATTTGGCCTTTCCTTCCAAGTGACCACGAAACTGCACACTATTCGATATGTCGACGCCAAGGATTCCGATGCTGGCTGAGGCAGCAAGGGGAGTGCTTTGAAACTGAGGAGATACGACAAAGGGGTTCTTTTTAGCGGTAAACGCGCAAACTTGTGTCTTCTGGGGATTGAACTGGACTAGATTTAGTCGGCCCCAATCCGAGACTTTGTTAAGCAAAGACTCGACTTCAGACACAAGTTTGTCCCGGTACTCGGCGACGTTTTCCCGAGAAATATTGGCACGGCCGGTATATAAGGCATCACCAGTGCTGTCGTCCGCATAGCAATGAATGCTACCAGTTAGCAACATATCATTGATATGCAGAAGAAACAGCGTTGGTGATAGCACGCAGCCTTGTGGAACACCAGCGTTGATAGGCTTGAGATCAGAGCATGCACCGTCTACTACGACCTTGATGCTCCGATCAGCAAGGAAACTGGTGATCCATTTGCACAATTTCTCGGGAAGCCCATAGGAAGGAAGCTTCGAAAGAAGCGCTTTGTGCCAGACCCGATCAAAGGCCTTCGCTACGTCCAAACTAACGGCTAATGCCTCCCCCTTGGACTCTACTGCCTCCGCTCATCTATGAGTTAAGTAGACTAGAAGATCACCAGCTGATCGACCCCGACGAAAACCGTACTGGCGGTCACTAATCAGCTGGTGATCCTCAAGGTACCTCATGAGCTGGCAGTTTATAACGGTTTCCATTATTTTGGAGAACAAGGAGGTGATGGCGATAGGCCTGTAGTTGGACGGGTCTGAGCGGTCGCCTTTTTTAGGGATCGGGTGCACCAAAGCTGTCTTCCATGAATTCGGGACTACGCCTTGGGAGTAGGAGTACCGGAAAAGACGCGTTAAAACCGGTGCCAACTCCGGAGCACACGTCTTCAGCACAATGGGAGGGACTCCATCGGGCCCACTCGACTTGCTGACGTTTAGGGAGAAGAGTGCTTTGCGGACCGAGCGCTGTGTAAATCGCACATCCGGCATGGAGCACTCACATCGCGGGATGGTCGGCGGTGTGTTCCCCCCGTCATCTAGAGTCGAGTTGGACGCAAAAAGAGAGCTCAACAGATCGGCTTTCTCCTTTGCGGCATGGGCCAGTGGGTCGTCCTCTCTGTGCAGAGATGGAAGAGATGGCTGACAGAAGTTCCCTTGGACAGCCTTGGCAAGAGACCAGAATGCACGGGTTCCCGAAGGAAGGCGAACTAGCTTCTCGCCAATTCTGCCGATGTGCTCAGACCTTGCTTTGGCAATGACGCTTTTGAAGGACCTGGAGGCGGAATTATACTTCTTTTTAAGTGCGCTGGTGTTTACATCCCGAGGCGTTGATGCGTCAGCCCAGGCCTGGTAGCACTCCTGCTTATAGCGTGATGCTATTTTGCAGGAGCGACCAAACCATGGCTGGGATCTGCCTCCGATGGGCACCACAGAGGATGGAATAAAAAGTTCCATACCCTGAAGTACCACATCAGCAACAGAATCGGCAACAACACTGGGATCTTCCGGCGAGAAGCAAATCCGCCCCCAAGGGTAGGATGCAAAAAAAGACCGCATCCCGTCCCAATCAGCTGACCTATAGTGCCAAACACGGCGGCAAGCTGTAGATCGCAACTGCGATTGGAGCGTGAGTGGCACCGTACTTCGTATCAGACAATGGTCCGAAGAGCCCAGAGGGGCATCGACGGAGACCTGATATCCGTCCGGATGAGAGGTCAGCAGAAGGTCCAACAGGGAAGGTACATGGTCTTCCACATCTGGGATCCGCGTAGGCGAAGTAACCAGTTGTGTTAGACCATATGCCAAAGCAAAGTCATAGACAGATCTACCCGCATGATCGGTTAAACGAGAACCAAGCCATTCAGCGTGGTGGGCGTTGAAATCACCGAGTATCACGATCTCTGCGGATGGGACCTGTTGTAGCACAGAGTCTGCAGCCATTTAGACGTGGTCGATGAGTCGGTCTGTGTCGGCATTACCGCTATGGGACCTATAAAGGCACCCGTAGACGCGGGGATGGTCGTCGCTGTCTACGCGCAGCCATAGGATGGACAGGTCCGTACCTTCAAGACTGCCGAGGCGTCGAAAACAGATGTCCTCTCTGACATACACGCAAACTCCAGCCCGGGGCACAAACGAGTGTTCTAATTTGTACCCCGGGTAGGAGAGATACGAAGTATCAGCCGGAGAGGACACCTGTGTCTCGGTTAGAAAGAGCAAGGCCGGCTTAGCTATCTCCAGATGGTAGTGGACGGCGTTAAGGTTTGAATGAAGTCCCCTGATATTGCAGAAATCCACGGTAAGCGTGGCAGGGGTTGCCTTTGTCTTCTTGCTCCGCTTGCCCCGAGCAGGTTTCGTCTTGAGCGGAATTTCGCCCCCCCCCCCCCCCCCCCCCAGAATACGCGGGGCAGCCTGAGCACCCACGCCCAGGAGTGGAGTAGTTTGGTCGTGGATGCTCAGCGAGGGATTCTCCAGGGGCGCTGGTACCCTCCTGGGGTAGTCTTTTATTTAATTCCACTACCATGTTGATGGGGGGGGGGGGGAATTGGGCCTCCGGCCACCTGCACTCACCAAGCGCAACGCAGAGGTAAACCTCTACTTCACGCTGGTATTCTGTGAGGTCGTGGTACCACCCCGGTTCGAGCTGGCCCATCCGTGCGACAGCAAAAGCTACCGCTTAGCTCTACCACTGTTAACTAACTATTACTCGTATTACATTTTATTTAGAAATATGTTTGTTTAGGTTAAAATAACAGTATTTTATATTAAATTCTTATATTTATTTTATAATAATATCTTATTTTATATTAAACTACAGACGTTGAGAGGCAGACGTTGTTCTGCCCTTTCCAACGACCCTTCCTATAAAAATCCTTAAATTCGCAATAAAAAAATTTGAGGGTGGGAAAACTATCCTATCTTTCAAATTGGACCAAAATGCACACAGTGTGCAAAATTTCATTGAAATCATTTCAGTAGTTTAGGAGTCCAACGCGAACAAACAACGTGACACGTAATTGCATACCTTAAGCGAAAGCGCAAGGTAATGTTCTACTATCGCCTAAAAATTAAAATTCCAACATTTTATCGAATAAAATCGTATCTAGCAATCATATTATACATATAAATGATATAAAAAGCACATTGTTAGAAAGATAAATGATTGTTGAACTTATTAATAATTTTTTTAAATCGATTAATTGCTATTTTTAAATAAAAAAAGGGTTTTAGTGGCTTATGGTGTGGATTTATCATGTCCCTGTGGCTTGCAAACACTATAACTTTTGAAAATATCAATTGTTTAAATCAATCTATTTTTTAATCTCTTCATCTATCATGTGGGAAGCCACTGAATGTAAATGGCAGTGAAATTTTGTTTTGTTTAGCTATAATTAATTTTTTTCGGCTCCAAAATGGCGAAATTTTCGTTGATTTGGCTGCCTCGTATATAAATTGTTTCTGTAAATGGGGATCTACAGCCACAGAGTAGTTTAGTTCACAGAGTACCTTTGTATTAAGTTTAGTTCGGGTTTCTATATAGTTTGTGGTTCGGCTTCAGTCGCCGTCGTGATAGGCATGGGTAAAAAATATCGATATATCGAAATATCGATACTTTCATACTCTCATAATAAAAATATCGAAATATATCGTCGATATTATATATCACGATATATCGATATAACGATATTTATTTTCGAGTATCGAAATCGTATCAATTTCGATATATTTTAAAATATTGTATCGTTTTTTTCGTCGTCCAACCGTCAGTAAATAAAAAGGACCTTATCTTTGCATCATGCAAATGATGACGATATATCGATATATCGATATTTATCATGCGATATATATCGATACTGTTTAAATATATCGATTCGATATATATCGATATATTTTTTTCCTTTGCCCATCCCTACGTCGTGAGTGGACATTGTTTCGGTTGTTTTCAGCGGCTCAATAAGATCGCTGTACAAATACACAATCGAATTTCTTAAATACTTGATTATAATAATAATAAGAAATTTTTTTTATTACACAGAATAATTAATAGTAGTACGTACTAAAAGTAAGTAGTATATTTTTTTTGTCATGGGTGACATTTTCATGCTTTTCGAGGGTATCGAAACCGATAGGGTTGTCAAAATGTAAATCCAAGATGGCGGCCGCAATAGGTATCAATTTTTTCATCATGGGTGTCATTTTCATGGTTTTCGAGGGTGCTGAAGCCGATAGTGCTGTCGAAATGTAAATCCAAGGTGGAGGCTGCAATAGGTATAAAATTTTTCATCATAGGTGTCATTTTCATGGTTTTCGAGGGTGTTGAAGCTGATAGTGCTGTCGAAATGTAAATCCAAGATGGCGGCTGAATTAGGTACCAATTTATTCATCATGGGTGTCATTTTCATGGTTTTCGAGGGTGTTGAAGCCGATAGTGCTGTCAAAATGTAAATCCAAGATGGCGGCTGCAAAATATATCAATTTTTTCATCTTGGGTGTAATTTTCATGGTTTTCGAGGGTGTTGAAACCGACAGTGCTGTCGAAATGTAAATCCAAGATGGCGGCTGCAGTAGGTATCAATTTTTTCATCATGGGTGTCATTTTAATGGTTTTCGAGAGAGTTCAAGCCGATAGGGTTGTCGAAATGTAAATCCAAGGTGGCGGCTGCAATGGGTATCAATTTTTTCATCATGGGTGTCATTTTCATGGGTTTCGAGGGTGTTGAAGCCGATAGTGCTGTCGAAATATAAATCCAAGATGGCGGCTGAAGTAGGTACCAATTTTTTCATCATGGTTGTCATTTTCATGGTTTGCAAGGGTGTTGTTGCCGATAGTGCTGTTGAAATGTAAATCCAAGATGGCGGCTGCAATGGGTATCAATTTTTTCATCATGGGTGTCATTTTCATGGGTTTCGAGGGTGTTGAAGCCGATAGTGCTGTCGAAATGTAAATCCAAGATGGCGGCTGCAATAGGTATCAATTTTTTCATCATGGGTGTCATTTTCATGGTTTTCGAGGGTGTTGAAGCCGATAGTGCTGTCGAAACGTATTTAAACTACTTTAATAATTCCGTATAATCATGTTATACGTAATTTTTTTAATGCGCTTAAGGTATGCCCAATTGGATTTACCAATATTTTAATATATAAAGATTAAAGTCTTCGCGCATGCGCGACTCTACTATCTTCCGCGCATGGGCGGAGACATAAAGTAACGCACAATTTTTGTTTGGAATAGCTTCTCTAGTACGTAGTACATATAACTCAATGTTTTGTACAATGATTGGTTATGGTTTTCGATGTCATTTAAGTCAACAAGAAAGCTATGATAGACTTCGGATTGGCCTTTCACGATGAAGCCCCAACTCGTGCCACTGTTTACAACTGGTTTAATGAGTTTAAACGTGGTCGCACTAATCTCACCGATGATCTGCGTGAGAGATGGCCTTCTACGGCGACGACTGAAGATAACATCAGTGTTGTGCGGCGTATAATAGAGACTGACAAAAGAGCGACTTATCAGCAGATTCGGAGAAGCTTAGGCATCGGTATGAGTCAAGTACACAAAATCCTCCACGAACATTTAGCGGCCAGGAAGCTTTGTGCCCGGTGGATACCTCATAATTTGACAGAGGCCCAAAAACTCCGCCGTGTTGATTGATTGGTGTCGTGAAGTTGTTCAAAGATTTAACGTAGGTGACTCAAATGCTGTTATCGACATACTTACGGGTGACGAAAGCTGGATTTATTGTTATGATCCCGAAACTAAGGGACAATCTGCTGTCTGGGTGTTTCCTTCTGAGGAGTTGCCAAGTAAAGTGAAGAGAGGTCGAAGCATGAGAAGAAGGATGGTGGCCTCGTTCTTCGGAAGGACAGGTCATTACGCAACAATTGTTTTAGTGGATTGAAAAACAGTTAGTGCAGAGTGGTACACTAACAATTGTTTGCCACTTGTCTTGGAAAAAGTTCTTGAGAAACGACTTCACAGTAAGATCCTCCTTCACCACGACAACGCCTCGTCGCACACCGCCAAGCAAACAATCGAATACTTGGCGACGTCAGACGTGGAATTACTGGGTCATCCGCCCTATAGCCCCGACCCCGCAACTTGAGATTTTTATTTATTTCCGAAAATGAAAGAAAAACTTCGAGGAAAACGTTTTATGGATGCCGAGGAAGCAATGGCTGCGTTTCAAAATGCCGTCGAAGAGACCCCTAAGGACGAGTGGGCAAAGTGTTTTTCTCAATGGTCCCATCGGATGCAACGATGTGTTGATGTAAATGGACACTATTTTGAAAAGGTATAATAAATCTAATAACTTGCTAGTCTGTTCAGTTTTTGATTTTCTAAAAACTTTTAGTGTCACCCTCGTATCGTCTATGGCGTGGTCAAATTGTCATTATACTCGTTACACTATAGGTCTTAGGTTTGAAATCACGTTGGACATAATTTATGTAGAAAAATCATAAATTGTTGTGATAGGGTTTTATTGTTATGTGATGTTTTTGATATTGCATTCTAAACGAATTCTGGTGTTATCAAAACTAAAGCGTTGTTATATCGGGTCCGGGTGTGTAGACGAATGACTGCGGCATTGTCAAACGTCCCGCTTTTTAGAACGCTTGATGTATCGTATAGGTCCTATACGATACATCGCCGCTATTCACCTCTCACTCGCACACTGTCACTATCTATACTCACACCCTCCGGGAAAGGCTACAAAAAAAAATACGGTGTGATATGCGTTTTTCGTACGTTCTATAACTTCAGTCCGACTTTTCATTGGATACATTGATAACAAAATGCCTACCAAAAATGTTATACGAGATTCATTAACGCCACGTATCTGAGGTTTTTCTGGTCTTTTCTGCAAACACCATTTACGACACGCATGTGATTTATTCACCACCACACGGCCACGTAATTTGCCTCTAGGAAGCTATCACTGCATTATTTTGAACTGACTTCAAAAAAAAGATGAGGTTCTCAATTCAACTGTATTTTTGTATTTTATGTGTGTTACCTCAGAACTTTTTCCTAGGTGAATCGATTTTGATGATTTTTATTTGAAAGCTGGTGCTTCTCTTGTAAATTTTATCAAGATCTGACCAGTAGTTTTGAGTTATCCTTATATTTAATCTTCAGCTACATTGATGATATTCCCATTTTATTTATATTGAAGTCGGTTGTACAAAATTTTTAATTTTACCACTTGTCTTAGAAGAGTAGGTTAAGCTTTTCCCTCGATTTGCATGATTAAATGTAAATCTTTTTTTAGGAACTAAAGTGAAAAAACAACTTGCAGCCCACCTTAGTCGCTCCTTCAGTCCATGGACACCTGCAGACAATTTCAAACAATTAAGGCGACAGATGCGTTGTCACCTCTGAGGACAAAAATAAAATGACCTACAGCCTGTAATTACATTGGTTCCCTACATCCTGCAGACTGCCACACAGCAGTGCAAGCACTGCTTTTAGGGATTCTGCCTGCGCAGATGGACTCTTATTCAGAAAACGAGATCTACCATCAATAAAATCTGCTTCTAATTTGTCTACACGTAATTTGGCAATATATACGCATATTAGTATTCATATAAGTTATTAGTATTATGTGGTATCTACAAAGTTTTCTCATCTGGTTGGGAAATATAAATATATAATTGTAAATAAACATGGTAAACGTACATTAATATCAATAAAATAAAATAAATTCATAAATGTATAAAAACCCAACCAGATGGAAGCCCTCGGCAGGGGAGACCAAACGGCCGAGGGTTAGGGGGAAAGGGAAAGAAACCGGCGGACGAAGCGGGCGGTATCGAGGAGGACCGCCTTCTGCATTAATTTGAGCTTGGAGGGTTCCGTCACAGAGTCCCAGTCGCCTCAGATGATCCGAGAGGCTGACTGGGATTAATCCGTTCGCAGAAACTGCTACAGGTATAATTTCGGCCGACAGTCCACCCCACATGTCGGTCACCTCGTGAGCCAGGTCCAGATATTTTGTTCGCTTATCTGTTTCGGCTATCACGAGGTTCTCGTCATATTATTATTATCATTATTATGTTTCGTTTTCAAGAGCGCTGTCTCGAATTCAGTACGCTTCATGAGTTGTAAATAATACAAATAGGATTAGTAAGGTCACCCGGGGCAAGTGTGACATAAATTAATTAAAACTATAATGGACATTAACATATTTCTACTCTGTAAGGATTTAACATAGAGAATTCAGTTTCGTAACATCAATTATTAAGTGCTTTTTTGTGTGATCAAGCATTTCAGTATCTACAAGTCATCATAACAGCCTTTCATAAGTCTACTGCTGAACATAGGTCTCTCCCAAGGAATGCCACAAAGCACGGACCTAAGCCACCTGCATTCATCGACTTCCTGCATGTCTTACCAGGTCGTCACTCCATCTAGTGTAGTAGGCGAAGTGTAGGGTCGCCCTACACTTCGCCTACTGGTACGAGGCTGCCGCTCGAGAACCTTTCTTCCCCATCGGTTGTCGGTTCTTCGAGTTATATGGCCGACCCACTGCCACTTCAGCTTACTAATCCGTTGGGCTATGTCGGTTACTCTGGTTCTACTGCGGATATACTCATTTCTAAGTTTATCGCGCACAGAAACCCCGAGCATACCCTTCTCCATAGCTCACTGAACGACCTTGAGCTTCCTCATATGGCCAGTAGTGAAGGACAGAAGAAGATGTGTCGTAGTTTCCCGAACGTACAATCTACAAGTAGCATTTTGTAATTTGAGGTAATTAAAACTAATCGAGGTGCAAATCTGTCATACTTACCCATCAATGAGGCAAGTGTGATGGTACGCTTCTTTTCTAGTTACCTTATTATTATTATATTATTATTATCTGTGGTTTTCGACAAAATTGAAGAGATGATACTAATGTCAAAATATTGTATGATCTATAATAATGATTTGAACGTCCATTTTTGTGTAACAATGAGTTTTTCCCCAGATGGGGCAAGTAGCTGAGTAGTTTTTAAAAATGATGTCTGTCAATAAAATAGTCGAAGCTCTGTACTTAACTGTCAGTATATAGAGAGTAATTGAAAGGTGACATTTGAAAGGTACAATTTTATCCTAGTTTATTGCATGTGGGTTGAAGTTTATATTCATACAAAAATCTATCTATCTCCCATTTTATCTACTGTGGATATTATATCCACCGTTGCGCTCATGCTCGAAGGGTGGATATAATTCCATCAAAAAATTCCCAGTAGCTGCCCGGAGTCAGGAAGTGGGTGGTGTTTCACCCCAGTGCCTCGGAAAGCACGTAAAGCCGTTGGTCCTGCGCCTGATCTCTGTCCGGTCATGTCGGATTACCGTTCCATCGGACTATGAGAGTGAGGGAATAGAGAGTGCATCTGTGCTCGTGCATACACTTGGAGACTATAATCCTCCTGCGGCGATGGCATTTCCGTTGAGACTGGCCGACATTATTATAGGTATGGACACCTGAGGCAAGTGTGATAGTGGGGCAAGTGTAACGAATGCTAATAATGCGGCATAAACACGTGTTTTTGGTAAAATTCCATCCATTGAACAACGCAGGAACGTTTACGCTATTGACTATACTGACCACATAACACAATTACTCTCTATATACTGACAGTTAAGTACAGAGCTTCGACTATTTTATTGACAGACATCATTTTTAAAAACTACTCAGCTACTTGCCCCATCTGGGGAAAAACTCATTGTTACACAAAAATGGACGTTCAAATCATTATTATAGATCATACAATATTTTGACATTAGCATCATCTCTTCAATTTTGTCGAAAACCACAGATAATAATAATATAATAATAATAAGGTAACTAGAAAAGAAGCGTACCGTCACACTTGCCTCATTGATGGGTAAGTATGACAGTTTTGCACCTCGATTAGTTTTAATTACCTCAAATTACAAAATGCTACTTGTAGATTGTACGTTCGGGAAACTACGACACATTGTAGTGTTATGCTACTTACATTTCATTGTACACTAATTCTCCATTCTGTTTTGATATTCTGCATTCATGTTTTGCATCACTTTATACTATTTTTTTCATTCTGTTTTTGATTTTCTGCATTCATGTTTTGCATCACTTTATACTATTTTTCCATTCTGATTTTGATTTTCTGCATTTATATTTTGCATCACCTTTATTTCTATAGGATCCTATAACGTTTTTACACAATAACATATCATTTTACTTCGTATTTTCACACTATTTAGCACTTTTAAAATAGCTGTCAATGAAGTCTTACCTTTTTCGGTCTTTTATTGAATTCTCTGTAACTCTACAATTTCAGGCTTCGCGCACGCTGCCGTGCATTAGTTTTTCCTATATGAATAATATCTCATTTCTTACTTAAATGTAATAGTTTCTTAATAACAATCCTAAAACTAAAAATTGCTCAATTTGACAACCATTGTTTATGTGGTTGTTATGGTAACTTTTATTCAAATTCGTCTCTGGTATGATGTTCTTCCTACATAAATACTCTTTGGTTGTAGGTCATTTACAATAAATTTCGTTTTAATTTAAATGATTTCTCGTTCTCTCTAAAAAGGTATAAAAGCCGAGCAATTGGAGAATACAGGACAGTCTCGCTTCAGTTCTCAAACGAGAAACATCTAGTAAAGGCCTTATCCCGGGGCCGCTTTGCCCCGGGATCCTGCAAGCCTCCATCTACACGTGAAGTCGTGGGCAGTCTGCTTCAAGCGCGGGGCCACACTACCTTCGGGCGTGCTACGACTGCTTGCTCCAGGCGCCAAGTGCACCTACTGCCCGCGCTACCTTCGGGCACACTACGACTGCTTGCTCCAGGCGCCGAGTGCACCTACTGCCCGCGCTACCTCTAGATAGATTTTTGTATGAATATAAACTTCAACCCACATGCAATAAACTAGGATAAAATTGTACCTTTCAAATGTCACCTTTCAATTACTCTCTATATACTGACAGTTAAGTACAGAGCTTCGACTATTTTATTGACAGACATCATTTTTAAAAACTACTCAGCTACTTGCCCCATCTGGGGAAAAACTCATTGTTACACAAAAATGGACGTTCAAATCATTATTATAGATCATACAATATTTTGACATTAGTATCATCTCTTCAATTTTGTCGAAAACCACAGATAATAATAATATAATAATAATAAGGTAACTAGAAAAGAAGCGTACCATCACACTTGCCTCATTGATGGGTAAGTATGACAGATTTGCACCTCGATTAGTTTTAATTACCTCAAATTACAAAATGCTACTTGTAGATTGTACGTTCGGGAAACTACGACACATCTTCTTCTGTCCTTCACTACTGGCCATATGAGGAAGCTCAAGGTCGTTCAGTGAGCTATGGAGAAGGGTATGCTCGGGGTTTCTGTGCGTGATAAACTTAGAAATGAGTATATCCGCAGTAGAACCAGAGTAACCGACATAGCCCAACGGATTAGTAAGCTGAAGTGGCAGTGGGTCGGCCATATAACTCGAAGAACCGACAACCGATGGGGAAGAAAGGTTCTCGAGCGGCAGTCTCGTACCGGTAGGCGAAGTGTAGGGCGACCCTACACTTCGTCTACTACACTAGATGGAGTGACGACCTGGTAAGACATGCAGGAAGTCGATGAATGCAGGTGGCTTAGGTCCGTGCTTTGTGGCATTCCTTGGGAGAGACCTATGTTCAGCAGTAGACTTATGAAAGGCTGTAATGATGACTTGTAGATACTGAAATGCTTGATCACACAAAAAAGCACTTAATAATTGATGTTACGAAACTGAATTCTCTATGTTAAATCCTTACAGAGTAGAAATATGTTAATGTCCATTATAGTTTTAATTAATTTATGTCACACTTGCCCCGGGTGACCTTACTAATCCTATTTGTATTATTTACAACTCATGAAGCGTACTGAATTCGAGACAGCGCTCTTGAAAACGAAACATAATAATGATAATAATAATATGACGAGAACCTCGTGAAAGCCGAAACAGATAAGCGAACAAAATATCTGGACCTGGCTCACGAGGTGACCGACATGTGTGGTGGACTGTCGGCCGAAATTATACCTGTAGCAGTTTCTGCGAACGGGTTAATCCCAGTCAGCCTCTCGGATCATCTGAGGCGACTGGGACTCTGTGACGGACCGCTCCAAGCTCAAATTAATGCAGAAGGCGGTCCTCCTCGATACCGCCCGCATCGTCCGCCGGTTTCTTTCCCTTTCCCCCTAACCCTCGGCCGTTTGGTCTCCCCTGCCGAGGGCTTCCATCTGTTTGGGTTTTTATACATTTATGTATTTATTTTATTTTATTGATATTAATGTACGTTTACCATGTTTATTTACAATTATATATTTATACTAGCTGACCAGGCAGACGTTGTTCTGCCCTTTCCGAACGACCATTTGCTTTCCCAAAAAAACTCCTATCAAATTAGCAATAAAAAAATTGAGGGTCACTTTTCGGGATAAAAACTATCATATCTCTCAAGTTGGACCAAACTGCACACAGTCTGCAAAATTTTTTTGAAATCGGTTCTATCCGTTGAATACTTACAGCAACACGTGGTGGTTATACTACTAAATTGTAGCTTATATTAAACGTTTGTATTTTTAACATAGCGCCATCTATTAAATATTTACTCAATCCAGTTAACAGGTATCGTCATCTGACAGAATCGTTTGGAGATAACAAATAATTGTGACTGTCAAATAATAGACAAATAATTTTCAATAAAATAATATTGTATTGCGACTATAAATTGAGATGTAAGCTATCCTATCTTTTAAGTTGGACCAAACTGCACATTGACCAAAAATTTCATTGAAATCAGTTCAGTAGTTTAGGAGTCCATCGCGGACAAACAACGTGACACGTACTTTTTATATATAAAGATTTCCCAACCAGATGAGAAAATTTTATAGATACCACATAATACTAATAACTTATATGAATACTAATATGCGTACATATTGCCAAATTACGTGTAGACAAATTAGAAGCAGATTTTATTGATGGTAGATCTCGTTTTCTGAATAAGAGTCCATCTGCGCAGGCAGAATCCCTAAAAGCAGTGCTTGCACTGCTGTGTGGCAGTCTGCAGGATGTAGGGAACCAATGTAATTACAGGCTGTAGGTAATTTTATTTTTGTCCTCAGAGGTGACAACGCATCTGTCGCCTTAATTGTTTGATATTGTCTGCAGGTGTCCATGGACTGAAGGAGCGACTAAGGTGGGCTGCAAGTTGTTTTTTCACTTTAGTTCCTAAAAAAAGATTTACATTTAATCATGCAAATCGAGGGAAAAGCTTAACCTACTCTTCTAAGACAAGTGGTAAAATTAAAAATTTTGTACAACCGACTTCAATATAAATAAAATGGGAACATCATCAATGAAGCCGAAGATTAAATATAAGGATAACTCAAAACTACTGGTCAGATCTTGATCAAATTTACAAGAGAAGCACCAGCTTTCAAATAAAAATCATCAAAATCGATTCACCTAGGAAAAAGTTCTGAGGTAACACGCATAAAATACAAAAATACAGTTGAATTGAGAACCTCATCCTTTTTTTTGAAGTCAGTTCAAAATAATGCAGTGATGATAGCTTCCTAGAGGCAAATTACGTGGCCGTGTGGTGGCGAATATAAATAAATCACATGCGTGTCGTAAATGGTGTTTACAGAAAAGAAAAGAAAAACCTCAGATACGTGGCGTTATAGAATCTCGTAAAATATTTTTGGTAGGTATTTTGTTATCAATGTATCCTATGAAAAGTCGGACTGAAGTTATAGAACGTACGAAAAACGCATATCACACCGTATTTTTTTTGTAGCCTTTCCCGGAGGGTGGGAGTATAGATAGTGACAGTGTGCGAGTGAGAAGTGAATAGCGGCGACGCCATTTTCAATTCCATTCTTTAACCGCACGGGTAGTACCTTGCGAAGTCTAGACGTGAACAAATCTAGTGGACCTGATGGTATACCAGCTTTATACGTTACGTTTATTTCCTTATACATTCCATACTCTGCAAGATTATGGAACGTATATTGAACGCCTACCTCGTGACACACCTAGAGCAGAATGACCTTCTCAGTGACTGCCAGTACAGGTTTCGCCGAAATCCTTCAACTAGGACTCACATATGGGGCCGTTGAAAACAGTAGGGAAGCACTTTGTGTTTCTCTCGATGTATCGAAGACCTTTGACAGGGTTTGGCACGCTACCTTTTTGGGATAACTTCCATCGTACAGCTTATCCCCCGGCCTGATTGACTGGGCGAAGGACTTTTTGAATAAACGATACCTCCGAGTCGTCGATGGCTGCTCGTCCAATACTGTCGCGACAAAAACCGAACGGACCCCTGAAGCCGTTCTCTCCACAAATCTTTTACTACTACATATAAATGTATGTATGTATGTATCTATGAGTATGCAAGCGACAGCACAGTTGTGGAAAGGTACCAGCTAAATACTCGGGCCAGTCAGGATCATATCCTGTACAAAAAGAAACTGGTTGAGAGTAAGAATCTCTCACCGCAGACAGTCTCCTTATGCGGCGATGCTAATTTCTTGAGATTCAACGCCTCCAAAATACAGACGTGTTCCTTCACTGCTAAAAGGAGCCCGCTCACCTTGATTCCTACATTCCGGAATGTCTCTTTAGAGTACACTCACCGTCTTCAGTTGTTAGGGGCTGAGATTTCTTAGAACCTCAACTATGGGTGGTTCATTGAGTTCAGGGCCAAAGCAGCCTCAAGGAAACTAAGTGTTAAAAGCAATTTTGTCAGCCTCGAGCAGAAGTAACCAGCCTCTCGGTATTCTATAGAATATATTTCGGAGCGTGCGCAGGTATCACGTACTTTAATTCCTACCTCTCCTTTCCACCATCCGACAAACAGGCGGTCGGCGGGTCTTTACTCCTTTGTAGTCTATATTCCACGCATTAAAACTAAACGGTGTAAAATAACCGGCCAAATGCGAGTAGGACTCGCGCATGAAGGGTTCCGTACCATCGTAATACATGTTTCTAGTAGGGGAGCCCTTTTTAATTTTTAACTGATTTTATTTTTTATTATTTGTTGTTATAGTGGCAACAGAAACACACATTCTGTGAAAATTTCAACTGTCTACCTACGGATCATGAGATACAGCCCGCTGACAAACAGATGGAGGGACAGCGGAGGCTTAGTAATAGGGTCCCGTTGGTTACCCTTTGGGTACGGAACTCTAAAAAGGTGTGGAACATCTAGCACTGAGATCCTTAATCCTTCTGCCAAGCATGGAGATAATACTTCCTATGTGATGGTCCACCTGTGTACTGATAAAGAAAGAAGAATTTATATTGTATACGCTGTTTCTGTGATGGGTACAATAAATCTCATTATAAAAACTCATTATATAAAAGAAAAACAAATATAATTCGCTTATAATACTTACATGAATATTATCTCTCAATCACACTTTCTACATTAATTTATTGAGGTATTACAATTATATTTTATAGGACATACAACATAAACTACTCTTTATCTCAGACGACATCACAAATCTCGCCGAGCTGCAACTAGACTGTAACGAAATTGTAAAAAGAAATTAGGTTATGGCGTTACAAATTGTAGTCTCGGAATATTAGGATTTCTATAGATTATCAAATATTGACTTGGACGCTAACAGTTACGATTGTTTTCTTTCTTAGAAGTTCATTTTAGTTTTTACCATCTTCTCCGAATTTCGGTCTGACACACACCAGTGAAACATCGCTAACTTCCTGACTCCGGGTCGATACAAAGTAAGTATTTCTTGACGTAAACCCCTAATAACTTTTAACCGTATGTTTTTTTTTGGCATTTCCTATTGCCTCTTACGATACCCCTGGGATGAAATGATCAAGCTGATGCAAAGCTAGTGGTACCTCACAAATGTCGATATAATTATCTCAAAATCTCAATCATCATTATTTGATTCACCCATTAGCAATAGAAATTTTATGAATGCGCCAAATAACTTACGAGTACCTCAATATGCTTGCTCTACACTGATAAAATCACAAGATCCTCCTAGCAGTAACCTTAAGTCGATAACATTCGTTGAATGAAATAGGAAGATTGATTCTTTTACGCTAGACTACGTACGTTACTGAATACTTAAAAGAATTGGTATAATTAACTCGATCAAAGACATGGTCTAGAGCACTAAATCGAAACTGACCATTGACAAACATCCGTACCAAGTAATTATTTGTACCATAAAAGTAGTTCGGTCCTACAACCCCCAGCCCAAAGCGCAACAAACCCACAGCCCAAAACGCCTAAGCCAAACTCTTAGCTTATCCGCTACCGAGTTATCATTTTTTTAAACAACCTTAAGTATATTTTAAGTGTAAGGAGAGCCTCCTAGCTTGTAGTTGCTGAGTTGTTGCAAACTGAAATGTGTTTTCTTGTCGTTTAAAGTCCCGCTGGGTTTATTGCTGGTTCTTCCCAAGACAGACAGACACAATACGTGGTAGAGCGATGCTGCAGCTATATTACTGGTATAGTTGTAGTACGAATGGGTCGGCTCGACCGGGGAAGGACCACGTTCCCACAGAATACCAGCGTAAAATAGCAGCATAACGCTGCTGTGTTTCGTATGGTGAGTGTAGAGAACCGGAAACCCTTTTTTACTGGAACGAGGCATTCCATCTTAGTCCTCACGGGTGACAATTGCATCTGCATTTTGATAGGATTTTGAGGATAGATGTAGGGGTCTATGGGCCACAGCAACCACTTACCATCAGGTGGACTGTGTGCTCGTTTGTCAGCCTAATTCTATTAAAAAAAGACACTTTTCTAAATGGCAAAAAACTGGTAGGAAATTGGCCAGTGTCCGACTACAATCCCATATGGCAGTAAACTGTAATGAAGCCGCAAATCACATTGTCTTATCGTAACAAAATCCTACCTACACTTGCCTTACAGACACAAATTACGATGCTATTAACTCAGCATTACACATTATATGAGAGGTGATAGAGAAAAACTGAACTAGGAGATAGGCAGCAGCTTCTCTCTGATAACAGCTGTATAAAAGAAACTGCGGTTGCCAACTAATGGTGGCATCTATGGCAATTTTGACAGGCTGTTATAGTTACGGATGGGTGGATTTTTAAGTAATCGTGATAAACGGACATACAATCCAAATTATAGTAAGTGGATACTTTAAACACCTAGATAGGTGGTAGGTAGGTGCACCTTAGAACTAGGAATGCCTAGTTACTTTTTCTGTTAAAAAACGTCATCAGTTCTAATCTCTAATCATACGACACACAGTAGCATCCTTTATCATTATGCTGCTATTGAATTGATGGTCTACGTGGTAGAGCCATGCTGCAGTATATTAATAGTATAATTGTAGCACGAATGGGTCGGCTCGATCGGGGAAGGACCACGTTCTCACAGAATTACCAGCGTAAAATAGTAGCTTAATGCTGCTGTGTTTCGTATGGTGAGTGTAGAGAACCGGAGACCCTTTTTACTGGAAAAGAGGCATTCTATCTTAGTCCTCACGGCTGACAACGCATCTGCATTTTAATTCGCAAACGAAGATAGATGCAGATGTCTATGGGCAACAGCAGCCACTTACCATCAGGTGGACTGTGTGCTCGTTTGTCACCCTAACTTTATAAAAAAAAATGGAAGAAGCCAATTATATTCATTAACTGGATCCGCGGTTTCTAATAAAATTTTATGCCACTAAAATATCCTTATCACAAGACATTTTCAGATGAAAATATATATACATCTTTGTCGCTATCTTAGAATTAAAATGGACCACATTAGAAGATGGCATCTATGATGCTTTCGTGTATAAAATTATGATGTAAAAAAGTCGCATACAACCTTCAAATGACTCCGTCCTAGGCAACAGGTAATCACATTGTATCTATATTATTTCTGTTGGTTAACCGTGGTAGTTCAGCGAAAAAGAGTACGCGAACAAACTGATTTTGACCCCGCGGGTACTACGAGTAATCATTATTATTACAAACAAAAATGTTTTTAAAAAGTACATGCCTTAAAAACTAGTAGATTGGAACCTCCATTTAAGCAAATAATGCCTGTGTTTGGAGGGTCCGCCCCTCCATTACTATATCCATGTTACAAGGCAGTATGGATAAACATATTCCATATTCAAATTAATGTTATATATTACTTACTTAAATTCTAAAATTAGGACAATAAATTGTTAGGAACTAGCAATGATATTATATATAAAAAAGAGGAATATCATTGGGAACTAGTCTACTTATTAATACTGTAGGGTATGCGAGTGAAAGTTTATTTACTTGAAAACATTGAATTTATTTACTTGAAATTACAGCCCAAGGAATGCCACAAAAAGTTTTTTTAATCGTTAGCGTTTACTCATTACCTCCACACTAGGTACTACATTCCATAACAATATCGTAGAGGCAATTTACAAACATAAATTGCACAAGGACAAACATCCAGACCCGGAACATTCCAGACAATACAAATACTTTTCCCATGCGGGATTCAAACCCGCAGTCCTCATCGCCGCAACTCAATACTCTAAGTCATTGCGCTATGGAGCCGTCAAATACGGTCCCGAGCCACCTACATCGATCAACTTCTCAGATCATCACTATATCTAGCGGGAGACCGCTATACACTTACGTTACGTTATACGTTACGTAATAATTATAGAATTGTTAATTGCAAATCTTACAACGTGTTCGCCAGTGAAGGAAGACACCGCGAGGAAACACGACTGCCTGAGAAAAACATATCACGGACATGTGAAATATGTACGCAGCGCGACTTGCTGCAGCTATATTAGTAGTATAATTGTAGCACGAGCCATGCTGCAGCTATATTAGTAGTATAGTTGTAGCACGAACGGGGGAGGACCACGCTCTCACAGAATACCAGCGTAAAATAGCAGCTTAACACTGCTGTGTTTCGTATGGTGAGTGTAGAGAACCGGAGACCCTTTTTACTGGAAAAGAGGCGTTCCATCTTAGTCCTCACGGGTGACAATGCATCTGCATTTTGATTCGCCAACGAGGATAGATGTAGATGTCTATGAGCCACAGCAACCACTTACCATCAGGTGAACTGTGTGCTCGTTTGTCACCCTATCCTATAAAAAAATTATTCCATCGTAGTCCTTAGAGGTGACAATAAATCTATGGCTTTCTTTGTTTGATATTGCTGCAGTTGTCCGTGGACTGATGTAGCCACTTACCGTCAGATGGACTGGAAGTCACTTCAGTTTAATAAAAAAAAAGGTATCAGACCCACTCCAATCAAACCACCTGCTCCTTTTATTTTTAATCTATAGGGTTGTGTAGGCCTGTTGGTTGGTTAATTTTTGAAGAGGCATAAAGCTAGAGCAGGAACCTAGTTGCAGCAGGAAGATACTGTTGCCCATCTCCAGTTTAATTATCACGGCAATGGTACTATATGGTGTCCCCGATTGTAATGTACTAAATATGAACAATGCAAAGTTCAGTGATCTTTGTTAATAAGGTTACGTTACAAGCCGACGTCCGCAGCCTTATCTAGAGCCTTCATGATAAGCTTACAGGCCTTATCGCTCGTTGGAATGTTTTGTAATAAATAATATTGTCGAGCCCTGCTGTTCTGCTTAGTCAGCTCAACGTTTATTACATCTGTTAGTAGTAATATTTTCTTTATTTTATAATCGTTGGACCACTGTTAGTGATCGTGTAACTTCTGACTTCCGGACAAATATTTGTCGAAAAAAGCAATGTTTTGTCGAGATGATGGACGATGGTTCATAGCTATGTCTTCCAGTTTAACACATACAATCTCATTTACATCTGGAAAATTTAATATGTTATATATATTGTACTTGACATAAATTCGCTATAGACGTTGTTTATTTTAGCGCTTTTCTCTGTAAGATTATATTTGATCAATAAGTAATAATGATTATAATACGTTGACGTTCATAAATGATTTGCTTAAATTAATGAATAAAGATATTTGCTTTGATTTATGTCATGGTCCAGTATTGGGCCATGTAGTCAAGTTATTATAATAATATAAAGTTAATTTAATTTTTTTTTTGTTTTGTATTAGTTATTTAATTTTTCTAATTAATTTAAAGTTATTATCAAAGTCTATACAGGGTTATTTTGCAATAACCGGCCAAATTTGCAGAGAAGATTCAGAATAAGTAATATAGGCAAATGGTGAAGAAAAATTAATAAAAAGAAATCTCATACATAATTGAATTTAATAGATAAAAAGGATAGACCTTCAAAAGAGAAATTCAAAGTGTGTGGCAATGCATTATTTTAACTGATTTTACTGTGTATGCACACATTCGTAAGGGTCGATCGGTTGGCAAAAACGTGAAATTCACAACGTTTTTGCCAGACACAGAGGAGCGCGCGTACGCGTAATTGTTGCCCACAAATCACATTCAATATGAGATAATTTCAAATAACAGTAGAAACCTCATTTACTCGTATTTTCAAAAACTGCAATAAAGAAATATCATTATTTATATATTTGAACTTAAGTTTAAAATTTGGCTACTTTTTGAATAGTAGGCCTGTATAATTATGAACAAAACTGACTCGAAATCTGAATAGGTCCGTCTATATCAAGTTTTCTAGTTTTAGATTTAGACTTAGAATATAAGTAACACAACAACCGATGAGGAAGAAAGGTTTTCGAGTGGTAGATTCGTATTGGCAAATGCATTATTAAGCGACCCCCCACTAGATAGAGCGACCACTCGATGAAACATGCAAAGTCGATAGGTGCAGGGGTCGAAACTTGCTTTGTGGCAATCTAAACAGGACTTGTAATACGGAATACTGCGGCAGGAATGATAATGATGGTGATAATGACGATGTAACACAAATACATTCAGGGCCTTATAAGTCATGTATACGCACCATACAATCATAATTATAAAAATCCTATTTTCAGTATAAAGTTGGAGCAACTGTTGTGGGCTGATGTGGTGAAGAAGTGACATGCTTGTTATTTTTCAATGGACTTCAAAAAAAGAGGAGTATCTCAATTCGTTGGAATCGTCTTTATGTATGTTCACCGATTACTCGAAGACGCTTGAAATGATTTGAAAAATTATTTTTTTATTTGAAAGCTGATGCTTTTCATGTGTGCCCCACATAAATTTGATCAAGATCAGATCAGTAGTTTTTGAGTTATCCTTAATAATGAGTATTTAATTGACTTTTACTACATTGATGATGTTCTCATTTATTTATATTGAAGTCGTTTATACATAATTTTTAATTTTATCACTTGTTATTTAAATCTGTTTTCAAACCAAATACATAGTTCGGAATGAACTTCTTGGTTTTGAGTTTTAACTTTCGCATTTTATTCGGCCCTATATATTATAATATAAAACTATATTAATTAACTTTCATAATTAACTAAATAGTTTCACCTCAATTTATCTCCGGGCAGACCCGGAACAGGTGTTTTCGTTTACCTGTTCTCTCGCCGTGTAATCACATTCATTGTTTCAAAACTCGGTTTCAAACGACCGTTTTAATGTTTCCGTGAACACGAAAGACGAAATCTGACGTAAGTGTCACGACTGGCTTCAATTTAAATAATATAATGTCTGGTACTTACAAAGTTGGTAGTTACAAAACTAATCGTGATAATGTATGTATATCGACAAAACGATATGCTTCACAAACAAGTTCACCTTCATGACATTGCTGTGAAAACTTATCTAATTTGGTTTGGTAATTTGTAAAGGAAAGGTTCACAGAAGGTAACAATGATGTTATGTATAAAAATGTAGTAACAGATTTTTATTACTGTAGTTTTGCAAACTTTATTTTATTTTAGCCTTGCGTTACATTGCGAATAGATACAAGTTTATCAAGTTACAAGAATAGAGTAGCCAAATTTTGAGCTTAAGTTCAAATAATGATGTACCGTTATTGCTACTTTTATTTGAAATAATCCCAAATGTAATGTGATTTATGGGCAACAAAGAGCAAGATCCCAGGGTCACCAGACGTCACTTATTTTCTGACGAACGAAATGTGTATGATTGAGCTGTGTTAGTATGTACTATGATCGCATGCCTAGGTGCTAGCTTGGCCAGTGGGCCATTTACTAGGTATATCAGGTAATATCAGGGTACGTAAAACATTACTCACCTCACGTTAATTCTCCCAGCTGGTTTTACGTAAATGTTAGATAATATCGTTAACAATTAGTTATCAATACTCCCTTACACTTTCCGTCGGCAGTATCGCTTTGCAAACGCTTTAAAGCTTTCAAAAAAATTACTCAATTGCACTTACATTCGGAATCACCATTTTCATATATGTTAGCCAGACAACTATTTTAAAACGTTTGACAAGAAGGCAGACCGACCGAAGGGGTTAACCATCCCCTAGACCCAATTTGAATGCCGCTGTGGGTATGAGAGCGAGGGTATTATCCGCGCGTATGAACGTGAGTGAGACATGTATTAATATCTAATATCTAAGGGGGTCTTGGACTAACAACGTTTTTGCCTACCGAGAATGTGTGCGTGCACAGTAAAGCCAGTAAAAATAGTTAAAATAACGCATTTACATGCATTTTGAATTTAAAAGAAATAAAAAGGACAGAATTATTGAGATTTTTTAAAATTAATTTTTCTTCACTATTTATTTATATTTCTTATTTTGAAGCTTCTCTGCAAATTTGGCTGGTTATTGGAAAATAACCCTGTATTATATTGAAAGTCATTAACTCTTTTACCACTGGTTCGGAAAAATACCTCTATATATTCTGGGAAGAACCAGCATGAAACCTAGTGGGACTTAATTTTTAAATATTATTTACAGCAAAATATTAAATATGAAAAAAATTACAAATATGTTAGCGATCAGATGGATGTGACAAACTGATTTTTATTCACTTGCATCATATTAGGCAAATAATGAAGCTCGATTGCAACCGGTGATAGAAAGCTAGCGATCAAATAACCGATACTTGTTACGACTTTGTTATTATCATTTTGTTTCGGAATTTGGATATTTTTATATTTATAAAAACGGTAAATTTATAAAACCGATTTAGCGTAATTTTTACACAAGGTGCGTCCGCACATGTGAATAATAAATTAAAAACGAAACTATTGAAAATACGAGCAGCTGACATTTACATAGTTTTGAATATAAAAAGTATTTTAATACCTAACAAATTAATTGCAACAGTTATTAACCATACAGTGTTAATATTTTATGTCCTTCAAACTGCGCCATTGAATGAAAATTTATCGATACTGTTCTTACGTGTCTTTTCTTTAAGTAGGTTGTTTAAAATATTTTGTTGTGTATGATATTGAAGATTTGAGTTACAATTACATATTATATAGTATCGTAGATAGGTTCGCTGCCCTCTTCTCATTGGCTTGATGCATTGATTTGAAGGACCGTGGGTTCGAATACTGAATAGAACAATTATTTGTGTGTACTACAAATAACTGCTGCGGATCTTGATGTCTACGTATGTAAAATGCCTTCACCTTATAGAGGAAATTACTAATGTGGAGTTAATATTGAAAAAAAACCGGCCAAGTGCGAGTCGGACTCGCGTATGAAGGGTTCCGTACCACCACACACGTTTTTAATAGGGGAGCCCCCTTTAATTTTTAATTATTTTTATTTTTATTATTTGTTGTTATAGCGGCAAAAGAAATACACATTCTGTGAAAATTTCAACTGTCAACCTACTACAGATCATGAGATACAGCTCGCTGACAGATGGACGGACAGCGGAGGCTTCGTAATAGGGTCCCGTTGGTTACCCTTTGGGTACGCAACCCTAAAAAGGGAGAAAATAAGATAGGGAATAGATTTTATATAAGTGGTCGCAGGTTCAATCTCCGCATTGACCAAATGGCCTACAAGTAATTGTCTCGGTATGAACTTTTGTTTATATACGTTTTGTATGTAAAACGCATGTACGGTAAAGGAGACATAATATGAAGCGTGGTGATAATATTTAAGAAAGATCCCCAAACAGGAATAATAAGCAGGGAGCAGAAAGTTCCTACGTAATTAAATTACTGACATCTAGCATGTTTTCTTTCATAACAGCCGTCAAAGTGTGACCGCCTTTGAATATACCTAAGTAAGCTTCCTTATGTATACTTTAATTCTTTCTTTATCTCTCAAAGTTATTATCCATTAACCATAAATGTCATTTAAAGTGGCTTAGCAACTGAGTTGCAGCGCTAAGGGCCGCGGGTTTGAATCCCACACGGAACATGTATCTGTATGGCCTACAGATAAATGTTCCGGGTCTAGATGTTTGTCTTTGTGCAATTCATGTTTATAAACTGCCCCCACGATACACGAGAAAATCCTAGTGTGGAGGTTATGTTTTAAAGAAAAGATAACTAATATAAGAAAGTATATCAAACGAATCGTCCAGTTTAAGGCGGTATTTTAAATCGTAAAGAATAACGCGTGAAATGTTTCCGACGCAGAACAATTTTTATCATTGGTAGATAGAAAATTTTGATTGACAATATACGGAAATCACTTCGTATTGTTCGTACTGATTTAGTAGGACGAAACAAATTATGCATCAAATGATACGTGTTACAGTATTTAAAAGTAATCAATTTTTTATTGTCACCAATTATTTTGTCTTATAGCTTGTAATTAGGTATGCTGATCGCATACTCACACACACACACATATACGAATATGAAATTAAATCTCTCATACATGCAAATAAAATAGCCTTCCTGTGGCTTAACCGGAGTCGAGTAATTAAATGATGAACAAAATGAGACTAGTACAATGTCATCATGTAAAAATTATTGTGTAAGCACATTAAGTGCGCAGGCTCGGCCGCTGGATGTGGTGCAAGCCCATTGTTCGTTGACAATAGGGAAAGCATCTACTATAACATGGAGCCGACGACCATGTTATTTGGGGCCACGAAATTTATATTTTGACCCCGAGCTACTTCATTTTTGTAATATTGAAGTGACAAACGAACTTTAATTTCACCTGAAGGTCACTCCCCATGGACACCTACAACCAATTTCAAATAAATAAGGTTTCAGATACGTTGTCATCCTCGATGACCAAGATGGAATGCTTCATAGCCTTTAACTATACCGGCTCTCTAAACTCTTCAGACCAGAAATTAAAAGTGCAGACACGTATATTTGGTGGCAAAAACAGTTAAGAAGGTGGTGCTTGCCCAGACGAACATCTGGTCTGGGCAGAAAGAAGTTCTACTATCTAGTATTATTACAATATTAGGAAGTTATCACGTAGTATAAATCATACACTAAGAAAAAGTTAAAAAAATCCATCTTACAGTTACATTAAAGCTTCATTTCTTATTTTGCCACCTTTATGGATGGAATTTTTTCTCCAAATTTATATGAGACTACCCCTGAGATATAACCTAAATAAATAAATCTCGTCTTCTTTTTCAAGTTGGTTAAAAAACATGACTAAATTGATGACAAGAACAATTGCAAATGACTTGTAATAAATAAATCTAATCATCTAAAAGTTTCCTTAATAAATTAATAAGTACTAACTTTAATTTGTCTTCAAATCATTATTATATTAGTTTAATTAATTTAATAAATGGCCATTGATGATTATTTTCCCATTGATATTATTTCCCCGTGTAGTGGCGGGTAAGAATACCCACTGCCCCATATCTTCCCTTGGGTGTCATTAGAGGCGACAGAGGGAAACTGAGGCAGAAGATGGGCAGCAGCATCTTTCTGATAACAGCAAAACTACAATAAAAAACTGCGGTTGCCCACCCGCTCACTAAGGGTGCAACTATGGCAATATACACCCCCCCCCCCCCCCCCGAAAGTTACGAAAGAAAGTCCCCGGCGGCCCCGCTATTCCTGGCTACGGTGGCGACCATGGTAACGACGGGGCAGGGGGTGCTAAGAATCTCCGGTGGAGGTTCGGTTGTCACCTAAGACGACTCGACCTGGCAATATATAACGCGCGCACCCTGAGGACTGACAAAAAAATCTTGGAGCTGGAAGAAGAGATAGACAAGTTGCGATGGAATATTATAGAATTATTTGAGGTCCGAAGAGAGGCGGAGGACATGGTAATCCTCGATTCCGGTAACTCATTCTATCACCAGGAGGGCGACCATCTGTCCCAAGGAGGTGTCGGAATTAATCATCAACAAGTCTCTCGTTAACAACAGTGTAAAGATTGAGTGTGTCGACAAGGGTTGCGTACCTTATACTCCGAATCACCAAACGGTATTCGCTGAAGATCATACAGGTTTACGCACCAAACTCGGCACATCCCGATGAGGAGGTGGAGGAAATGTATGAGGATATATTTAGAGGCATTCGTTCCTCCAAAACCCACTATACTGTGTTAATGGGAGATATCAACGCAAAACTAGGCACAAGAGAGAACGGTGAGCTGAAGGTTGGGAAATTTGGAATAGGGCAACGAAACCCAAGGGGCCAGCAGCTGGCCGACTTCATGGAGAAAGAGGGACTCTACGATGAATGATGATGACTTTATGATGAACTCTTTCTTCCAGAAGCGGCCCTACAGGAAGTGGACCAAGTAACGAGCCCCGACGGTTTGACAAAAAATGAGATTGACTTCATTATGGCGACCAGACGACAACTGTTCAGTGATGTCTCAGTGATCGCGAGGGTGAAAACCGGCAGCGATCACCGAATGGTGAGAACACTGAACCTACACGTTAAGTTGGAAAGGTAACGTCTAATGAAATCAACGCTCCGTCCCCCTCGTGCTCTAATCCAAAGTCATTAAAACTTTCAGCTCGAGCTAAAAATCGTTTCAAGTGCCTAGTAGATTGCAATGCAGTGGACGATATAAATGACAAGCCCGTGGAAACTATCCATGCGGTCGGAGCTAAGTTTTGCAAGACCCGCCGCAGAAGAATACAAAAACTCTCCGATCATACTCTTAATAGCATGGCTGTTAGACGGGAAATGGAGCTTCAGTCTTCAACAGATTTGACAGCATACAAGCAACTGAACAGACAGATCTCCAAATGCATGCGGCGGGACTTACGCATCTTTAATATTCTTCGTATTGAAGAAGCGATCGAGCGGAACTAGGGCTCCAAAGTCTTTGCTAGAGATCTGTCTGCCATAAAGAGGCAACTGTCGAAGCTGAAGACTGAGTGTGGCAGCGTTGTTTCCGGGACGCCTGAGATTTTGAGTGAGATTGAGAGGTTCTATGGGCAGCTGTACACATCACCGTTGGAGCCACACGTAAGTGTGAGTCCAAGAGCAAGTCTTATCCGACAATATTCCGATATAATTCCGAGCGTCAGTCTGGGCGAGTTTAGAATGGCTCTCCAACACCTCAAACGGCAAGGCACCAGGCGAGGATGTAATTACAGCGGTACTTGAAGTCCTTCAGAAGCTCTTTAATTCCATCCTCCATGGTGGGACTACTCCGGAGGCGTGGAGCAGAAGTGCGGTGGTCTTGTTCTTCAAGAAAGGCGACAATGCTCTCTTGAAGAACTACTGACCGATTTCCCTTCTGAGCCGCGTCTACGTGCTGTTTTCGAGAGTCATTACGAGTCGTCTCGCATGCAGACTCGACGACTTCCAGCCTCCCGAACAAACTGGTTTCCGAAAAGGCTTTAGCACCATAGACCACATACATATCTTTCGGCAAATTGTACAGAAGGCGGAAGAGTACAATCTGCCTCTATGTCTGGCATATGTGGACTATGAGAAAGCCTTTGATTCCGTCGAAATTTTGGCGGTGCTGCAGTCCTTTCAGCGGTGCCAAGTTGACTGTCGGTATATCGAAGTGATGAAGTATTTGTACAGTAGGGTTATAATGGCTATCCGAATACAGAAACAGAATACGAAACCTATCTAACTGCAGAGAGGTGTGAGACAGCGTGACGTTATATCCCCGAAACTCTTCATCGCTGAATTGGTAGACGTTTTCAATCTTCTGGACTGGAAAGGATACGATATTAACATCAACGGCGAGTACATCACTCACCTTCGATTTGCCGATGGTATAGTCCTTATGGCAGAATCGCTGGAGGACCTAAGCACTATGCTGAAAGACCTCAATAGTGCCTCCCAACGGATAGGTTGGAACATGGACAAAGCAAAGATCATGTATAAGGTCCATGTCACACCTATGCCAGTAGTTGTTGGGAGCACTAAGCTCGAAGTTGTTGACGAGTATGTTTACCTGGGACAAATAGTCCGACTAGGTAAGTCCAACTTCGACCGAGAGGTCAATCGACGGATTCAACTCGGCTGGACAGCGTTCGGGAAATTACGGCACATCTTCTCGTCAGGTATACCTCAAAACTTGAAAACAAGACTGTATATCCAGTGCGTGTTGCCAGTGATGACCTATGGAACTGAGACGTGGTCCCTCACTGCTGGCCGGATGAGGAAGCTAAAGGTCGCTCAGCGAGCTATGTAGAGGGCTATGCTCGGAGTTTCTCTGCGTGATAAACTTAGAAATGAGGATATCCGCAGTAGAACCAGAGTGACCGACATAGCCCAACGGATTAGTAAACTAAATTGGCAATGGGCCGGACATATAGCTCGAAGAACCGACAACCGATGGGGAAAAAAGGTTCTCGAGTGGCGGCCTCGTACCGGCGGACGAAGTGTAGGGCGATTCCCCCCCCCCCCCTCCCACTAGATTGCGTGATGACCTGGTAAGACATGCAGGAAGTCGATGGGTGCACGTGGTTCAGGACCGTGCGTTGTGGCATTCCTTGGGGGAGGCCTATATTCAGCAGTGGACTTGTGAAGGGTTTCAATGATGATTATTTTAAAAAGTTTAAATTACACCACATTAATACATAAATTCCACACAGGCGAAGCCGAAAGAAGTATTAGCAAAAATCCTTTAAAGCGTTAATAAATTTACACTAAAGTACTATGTGATTTTAAATAAATTAAATTACTCTCAGCTTCATAGCCACACACGTCCTCGTTCCTTGTCTATTATTTTCATTCAAGCAAATGTTCCATAAAATATATTGTTTAAAAAAATCTTATCGAAGCGTACCAAAGCGTACGATACAAACATAAATCATGAAGTATACGCAAGTTACATAATGCTTACACATTTTGAAATAAAATATTAAAAACTGACGTCACCAGAGAACATGAACAATGTTAATCATCAAAACAATATTATCTATACTTAAACGAGAATCCTAATAAGAATATGTTAAGATCACGTAATATTGTTTTTTATATTGTTGAAATATAGAAAAAAACTTTGTGTACCGTTGATGTCTTTAATATCAAAGTGTGGTCACTATTAAAAAGACATCAACGGTGTTCATAACTAGTAATTCTAAATGACACTGCAGGTTGTTTGAATTTGTAGTTCTTTGTGTTAATTATTCTTTATGTAAATTAACGTCCATAAAAAGTAAAATGCAAGAAGGCTAAATAATTTCGTTCTTTTAATGACGTATAATTACACCTTTAAGCTTCATGTGAACGATAGCGTAACATATTGAAAGCATAAAATATGATATTGTGTCGATATTACATTAGTATTTTGGAGTTCGGTGATATACATACGTGCATTTATATTATTGATTTGATTATAATATAAATACATTTGATGAAACCCTAATGCGCATGCCTATAAATTAATGTGCTCTAATCTCACCAATGGAAATATGAACAGGGATATTATGCTACCTTTACAATTTGTGTGCTACGCTACGCATCGGATTGGCTAACTACTTCAAGAAAATAATATGTTTGTTTCATAAACAGGCACCATGCTCGTGTTTCTCAAAAATCATTACTGGAGTTGCGTAGATTGGTTCATAATTTGTGAATTTATTTTTTGATATTAGATAAGTTAAAGGTACCAACTCTTTGTTCCTTTCTTCTATTTCTATCGTCCGGTACCTACTAGATGTCACTAGTGCCTCATTACTTTGACAGGCGTGTGTAATGTGTATTGTATTGCTTTGCATCTCTTTCGTGCACAGCAGTGAGTAAAAGAATGACTGTTTATCTCCTCAAATCAAACTCGAATGCAATTGCGCCATCGTTAATCTCCGTTCGATGTCGTACAGTTTCGTGAATTGAATATTTTATAGAATTTATTCAAGTGTAACAAGTGTAATAATGTTTGCTAGCGGGGGTCGAAAAATGAAAACAGGATCAAGGTGTTAAGCACAATGGATCTTTCGTATTGCTTGTACAGTGTTTCGCGATCAAACAAGGTAATATCTATATTCATATAAAACAAAAGGCACACAGTGGCTTCGTCCTTCGCACATTAGAGCCCTCATTATCTAAGTATTGCTGAGGTGATTATCAAAACTAATGCCAATAGTGCATGTAAGTATATTTCGAATAAGCGGTCAACGCCAGTAGATATACTTTACGTTGGTTATAAACGACGCCTCTACTAATTACTTCTTCTTGGTGGTGGGTTATTCTTGCTTGCTCCTATAACAACATATTATTTAAGTAGAAGAATACATACTAATGAGATTTAAATAAATTGTTCATAATGGCTAACGTAAAAAATAGATTAAAGGCACCTAAAAAGGCCTCGAATAAGAGTAAGAGTATTGGTAAAAATACTCAAACATCAACAGGTACCAATGAAGAATCATTCTCTCACATAGTCATGAAAAGACCCAGTGCAATACAACCTTTAATAGCAGAAGAAAAATTGCAACTATTTCTTAAGAATGGCCATCTAATTAAAGATAAACTCAAAAAGAACACATCTAGCAAAAATGATAAAAATAAGTTAGATTTAGTCAAAGGGAGCTTAATGACAAAAAGTGGACGAATAAAAACTAAAAAGAAGGATCATTTGAAATTCCTTGATAATATTTTAAAAAGTGAGTTATTAATTCAAGATAACAACTCTGACAAAAATAAACCAAAAAGTCCAGAGGCAGATGGGCTCAATAATAATGATAAGGACTTAAGTGACCAAAATGGCATAACTGCTTCCACTACTGGTATTAAAACTTCTAACGGTGAACCTAAAACAAAGAACACCAAGCAAAACGAAAAAGAGTCAACAAGAATTAAAAGAAAAAAAGAAAAACATAAGAATGAATTGTTGATGGCTAAACAATGCCTTACCTACAATAAATCTTCAAAGAGACCCATATTTCAATGTGATTACTGTAAAAAATTTTTCATAAATAAAACATCATTACGTAGACATATTTATGTACACCTTAAAGTGGTTCCATACTCCTGTAACTTCTGTTATAAAAGATTTTTCATAAAACAAAATATGAAGACACATATGAAACTGCAACATGCGAAGGGTCTCAAGATTGCAGATCATTATGTTTGCCGCATCTGCGAAGAACCATTCTTGCTGAAAGATAATTTAGATTTGCATATGACAACACATCATGTGAAAAATGAAAATATGCTAAAGTGTGTATTCTGTAATAAGAAGTTTAGTCATCAGGTACTACTAAGTGAGCATGAAAAAGAACATTTGATCACTGGTAAATACCAATGTACTGTTTGTGAAATGAGTTATGATTGCAGAAGCAATTTTGCACGTCACATAAAAAGTCATTTGAAAATCAAAGATTTTATTTGCCAACATTGTGGCAAAGAGTTCTTACGACTCAATTCAATGAGGAGACATGTTCAAATTTGCCATGGTGGCGAAACAATACAATGTCCAATTTGTAAGAAGAACTTAAAGGGACATTTGACTGAGCACTTACGCACTCATGAGAAAAAACGTCCTCATAAATGTCAAGATTGTGGCCAAAGATTTACTCAGTCTACACAGTTGAATGTTCACCGCCGATCACACACAGGTGATAGACCGTATCCATGCAGGATTTGTGAGCGTCCATTCTCACATTCCAATGCACTAATGCTACATATTAGAAGACACACAGGAGAAAAACCTTTCACGTGTGCAATGTGTCCACTTTCCTTTTCACAGTTGCCTCATATGAAGGCTCACATGCGAAACATTCATGGTAAAGACCACCCCTACAAATGTGGTAAATGTAATCAGTTCTTTAAGCTGAAAGCTCACTTAGATAGTCACTTAAAAATATGTAAGGTTGGTGATACTGAAACATCATTTGAAGGACCAATTGGACAAACTAATAAATATGATGAAATAGAAGTTGAATCTGTTATGAGCTTGTCACGTATGAGGTTCCTGTTGGCACTTCTCCTCACTATGATTGCAACCAAAGAGAAACTCAAATATTTAGGTGCGTAAACTTTTATTTTCTCAAAAATATTCACATACATGAAATTAAATGCACTGGATGTTTTTATTTTAAAATTAGCATACATTGCTTCCTGTGTGTGTGCCCATAATAGGAACCCATTTTTTGACACCACACAACATTAATTATTCTCATTCAGATTGAACAGCTATACAATATATTTGAAAATGAATTACAAACAAAATAATCATACTTGACATCAACAGGATTTCATATTTCACCAGGCATTCATTTAGTCACTTTAATGATTGTAACATTTTTGCACAATCATCAGTTTTGTTTGTGTATTCAAAGTACCTATACATGAAATATCAAAGGGTTACAAAATTGTGTGCAGGTATTTTATGTGTGCTTTTGTGAAATGTTTTGGTATGTTTGCCAACCAGTTTTGAGGCTTCAACACTTTAATATTTAGCAAAGTGTTATCATCTTTTTATAGGCAGCAGGCGAATAAGCAGACATAATTCATGGGTAATATAATTAGAGTGAGTTCATTTTTCATTTTGTTGATAACATTGGTGTTGGTGATACTATGGCCTTGTGGGTATTGGATGCGGATGGAATTTTTATGGGATGGTTTGAGTTCTCTAATTCTTTTGCTTAATTTTGTGAATATCCGCTTTAATTCAAAAATATGTTCTTTCAAAAACTGGTGTTGGTTTAAATTTTGTCTTTATATTCTAAGTACCTATTCAAAATACATACTTAAATTTAAAAATGAAGATATTTTACCTATACCGAATATTATAATAGGTATAACAAATGAAAATATATTGAAGATTAAAAAATCCATAATTTATTTACTTTAAAAATACTTATAGGCTTATAGGATTTCTTTGTTTATAATATTATTAAAACTGAATATGATTTTAGTTGTTATTTTAAATTTATAAATAAAGTATTATTTATCCTATGCCTATTGTAAATAGTACTTATTGTTTCACAATTGTTAATATTAAAGTAAGATCATAATTACTAATATTTATAAATTGTTTTTGGCAGGATTCAATAAACGCCTAATCGATGACCTTCTTTTGGAATCACTTGAGGCAATGGGGCATACACCATGTCGAGATCAGTCTTTGTCACCATTGAAGCGTCTCAGAAACAATATAGAAATATTACTTAATGGCACAGTTCCAAAAGAACAAATGGAAAAATTTCGTAAAGAAAATAAGACCACAGAAGAATTGCTGGAACTACTGACTAATGAGAAAAAAAAATAAGTAAACTAGCTTAATAAACAAAATATATTTTTGTGGACAGTATTGAGATGTTTTATGTTTATAATATAATGTGACAGGTTATATATGTCCCATTACTGGGCACAGGCGTCTTCACATTTCTGAGGGTTTTTAGTATTGCTCTATAAACCGAGTGTTGGCAAATTTCACATATCTTCGAAATATTTTTTTTAATTTATCAGACATACAGGTTTCTTCATGCTGTTTCCCTTGACCCCCTAGCAGATGGTAAATCAGCACTTAAAATTGAAATTAAGAATTTCTTTGCTGCTGGCGGGAATTAAACCTAGGTTGATCTTGTGCTGTAAAATTTACAGCAAGTGCTTGGCCCCTGAGCTATCAAAGCTCTTCGTTTTTAATTTAATATGAGTAAAATGTTATTTCACAATGAAGTTTTGAGTTTGGTTGTTATTAGCCATGGTCAACTCAATGTCAACAACAACCAAAGTCAAAACTTCATCATAAAATAGAATAACTGTATAAATAATATACAAATCGGAATTACTACTAACTTTTCTTTTCTGTAATGTCGTGAAGCACTATTTATATCATTCACATTCACATCTAATTTATTAGTTCTAAGTACATTAAATGAACATCACTAGAATACAATTAGATGTTTTGTATTTAACCAATATTTATAGTTATTAACTTTTATTAGTGATAAGAACCCAAAGAACATAGAATCTACTTGTAATAATATGCAAGGTAGATAAATTATTATTATTATTTTATTTAATTACATATATTCTTGTAGCTTGCCATTGAAAACTAAAGTGATTAGTCCAAAGGTAATATTTTAATTGTTATTATTTATTATAAACCTTATTTTTACTCATAATTAGGGCTATAATTACAAATATTTTAATGTTATTTTTTTAAAGTGCGTTGTGGTATCAATATTGTTTTCTTTTTGCTTTTTTAGGGGTTTGACGTAAATCGTCTTTTTAAAAATTTGTTTGTATATATACAAAAAAGAACTATTGAAGTCTGGACTTCAGAATGTTTGTGCCATTGATTATTGTGTTTTTAGATATTTCATAAGTAATGATTATAAACAATCATTGTGTTATTTTGCTATGGTATGAGTCATTGACAAGAAGTTGGATTACTGAATGTTTAAATATTTATCCCTTTTTACAACATTAATTATACCTAATTCATTAATTCATTCATTTATTACAGCCTCTCATCAAAATCTACTGCTGAACATAGGCCGACCTCTTAGGTGGGATATTGGCATAGCTTCCATGGTTGGCAATCGCAGTTTTTTCAACCGACTTCAAAAAAAGCAGGAGGTTCTCATTTAGACTGTTTTTTATATCTGTAACCTCAGAACTTTTTTCTAGGTGAACCGATTTTGATGATTTTTTTATTTGAAAGCTAGTGCTTCTCACGTGGTCTCATATAAATTTGATCAAGAGCTGACCAGTAGTTTTTGAGTAATCCTTAATAATGCGTATTTAATTGACTTGGATTACATTGATGATGTTCTCATTTTATTTTATAATGAAGTCGGTTGTACAAATTTTTAATTATACCACTTGTTATTAATATTTTTGGTTATCATCTCGATGATGCTGCAGCCCATCTGATTCATTTCCCGCCGTTGCATCTTACAACATAATTACTTATGAAAAAAATCAAAGTTACGATCACTATTTAAATTAAATTGATCATATTTCGCGCCCATAAATTGGGCCGGTATTTTATGTCCTTCACCTTTATTTTTTTAAAGTGGTAAATTTTTAGCCTACTTGTATTAATGCATGTTATGATTAAATGCATATTGCTCTTGATTTTATGATTTTAGAAAAATAATGGTGTACACCAGTGCCATTTCTTGATTTGTTTTTATTATTAAAATATGTGTGTCATGGTAATATTAAACTATATTTAATTAACAATATAAGTATACCATATCTCAACCTAATATTAGAGCTGTGTATACAATATAGCCAAATAATTGTTCTGTAGGTACTTACATAGTAAGCGTAAAATAAATTATTACAAAAACTGTAGCTGATCATGAAAAGTGTTACATTTCTAAATAACACAATTAACTGCACAATATTCTCTATGTATCTATTTAAAATTAAGGTCAATATAGGACGGACTATACAGGGTTATTTTGCAATAACCGGCCAAATTTGCAGCGAAGTTTCAGAATAAGTAGTATAGGCAAAATATGAAGATAAATTAATTTAAAGAGTCTCAAAAATTCTGTCCTTTTTATCTTTTAAATTCAAAATGTGTGGTAATGCATTATTTGAACTGATTTTACTGCGCACGCACACTTCGTAAAACTTCTCTCTTCTTCTTCTTAAAAGTTCGTTGGGTAGGCAAAACGTTGTTGCCCATAAATCACATTCAATTTGGGATAATTTTAAATAAAAGTAGAAGCTTAAGCTACTCGTATTTTCAAAAACTGCAATAACGGTATATCATTATATATATATGAACTGAAATTTAAAATATGGCTACTCTGAAAAATAATCTTGTATAGCTAACGACGACGACGAAAATATTTAGTAGTATCATTCAATACTAGCTTAAATTACCAAAGATATGTAACAGTTATGATTAAATGTCGTTAAAATAATTTACACTCTTTCTTTTTTGTCTACTAGCCTTGTTTGAAGGTATATGTGGCACGTATTTGTGGCACTCGTTTACTCGTTCATTACATGTTACTGCCTATCAAAGTCCACTGCTGAACATAGGCCTTTCATAAATTGCCTCATACGGGGATAGTTGCCAAGCTTGACAGGTGTGTTTGCAACTGCAGTTTTATTTTTATTTTCTAGTTATTATTAGGAAACACTGCTGCCTATCTCCTGGTTTGTTTCTCTTTGTCCCTTCTTCAAAACCCACTGGCCAATATGGGGAAGTGGATATTTATACATTGACACTACATGGTCAATTAGGTACTATGATTATGAGATTTGTGACTGGACTGTTCGAAACTAAATTTCTTTTTCTCTTGATTTCCGTCAAAATATTTTTGCCAAATAACTGCAGTTATGCTTCACCTTCCAATCCGTTCCGAAAAAATGGACACCAAAATTTCATCATCAAGTGTTTGCCTCACCAGAAAGATATTTTTGATATTTACTAATGTGTGTATTTAAAATAATAAAACACAACCATTGTACCCATTGCATAATTTAAATATTTTAACAGTCGTTGAGGGGCTTCTGTCATGGCACTAATACGTGCCCTTAAAAAGCTAAGTTTTGGCGGGATTTTAACTGCGGGCCGATTGCTGCTCCTGTATCGTTTAATGGTTAGAAGTGGCTTTTAATACGTAAATAATAATAGTGCGGTTTTTTATGATAAATGTCTGTGTAACTAGCGTTTATATGGTGATATAAATATGAAGTTATTTTATTCGCTTAGGTGCCACTTGATTAACCGATTCGTTGCGGCACCGATTTTCGACAACTTTTAGCTGTGGCGGCGAACAAATTTTTCATGATACGCCTGGAGTGTCAAGCGCCACAGAAGTTGATGACACGCCTATTGTGTCATCAGCCATGTGTAAAAGTAATGTTTTTTTTTTGCATACCTTAAGCGAAAGCGCAAGGTATGTTCTACTATCGCCTAAAAATTAAGATTCCAACATTTTATCGAATAAAATCGTATCTAGCAATCATATTATACATATAAATGATATAAAAAGCACACTGTTAGAAAGATAAATGATTGTTGAACTTATTAATAATTTTTTTAAATCGATTAATTGCTATTTTTAAATAAAAAAAGGGTTTTAGTGGCTTATGGTGTGGATTTATCATGTTCCAGTGGCTTGTAAACACGATAACTTTTGAAAATATCAATAGCTTAACTCAATCTATTTTTTAATCTCTTCATTTATCATGTGGGAAGCCACTGAATGTAAATTGGCAGTGTAATTTTGTTTTGTTTAGCTATAATTAATTTTTTTCGGCTCCAAAATGGCGACATTTTCGTTGATTTGGTAGCCTCGTATATAAATTATTTCTGTAAATGGGGAGCTACAGCCATAGAGTAGTTTAATTTAATTTGGCTCACAGAGTACCTTTATATATTGGTTCGGCTTCAGTCGCCGTCGTGAGTGGACATTGTTTCGGTTGTTTGCAGCGGCTCAAAAAGATCGCTGTACAAATACACAATATTCGAATAACCAAATTTCTTAAATATGTACTTGATTATAATAATAATGAGAGATTTTTTTATTACAAAGCGGCTGGTCGTTGCTGCTGGTGATAATAGAGCTGGTTATTGCCTTGCTCAAAGGCTAAGTATAGCCATTCAGCGGGGAATCGCAGCCAGCGTTCTTGGCACGATACCGCGGGGAGTAGGACTATATGATATTTAAGTTTCTAGTTTTAGTTTTTTTATTATTATTATTATAGTTTTTAATATTGTAGATAAAAATAAGTATGCCATTAAATGTTATTATTATAAGATATTAATAAAAAAATATATTAAGACTGACATTTAAAATCTGTATAATTTAGGATGAGCCAAAATAGAACATGAAAATGATTATGAAAGTAGAATTACAATAACAATAAATGAAATTACAATATTTAAAAGCACAGAATAAATAATAGTAGTACGTACTAAAAGTAAGTAGTATAATTTTTTTTGTCATGAGTGACATTATCATGGTTATCGAGGGGTTGAAACCGATAGGGTTGTCGAAATGTAAATCCAAGATGGCGGCCGCAATAGGTATCAATTTTTTCATCATGGGTGTCATTTTTATGGTTTTCGAGGGTGCTGAAGCCGATAGTGCTGTCGAAATGTAAATCCAAGGTGGCGGCTGCAATAGGTATAAATTGTTTCATCATGGGTGTCATTTTCATGGTTTTCGAGGGTGTTGAAGCCGATAGTGCTGTCGAAATGTATTTAAACTACTTTAAAAATTCCGTATAATCATGTTATACGTAATTTTTTTAATGCGCTTGAGGTATGCCCAATTGGATTTACCAATTTTTTTTTCACTTGTTTAGACCTAATTAAGTTTAGTTGACATCAAACATAAGTTACAAACGGAAGGATACTTGTTTTTAGTGGGTAACTACGTGTTTTTTTTACGTGTTTTCTTTGAAATTGAGAGTGACTTTTTTATGCAGAGATTACAAACATTTTTTACTATTTTTGTTTTATAAAAAAAATCATTTATATAAATTGCTGTGCTGTCGAAATGTAAATCTAAGGTGGCGGCTGAATTAGGTACCAATTTTTTCATCATGGGTGTCATTTTCATGGTTTTCGAGGGTGTTGAAGCCGATAGTGCTGTCGAAATGTAAATCGAAGATGGCGGCTGCAAAATATATCATTTTTTCATCTTGGGTGTCATTTTCATGGTTTTCGAGGGTGTTGAAGCCGATAGTGCTGTCGAAATGTAAATCCAAGGTGGCGGCTGCAATAGGTATCAATTTTTTCATCATGGGTGTCAGTTTCATGGTTTTCGAGGGTGTTGAAGCCGATAGTGCTGTCGAAATGTAAATCCAAGATGGCGGCTGCAATAGGTATCAATTTTTTCATCTTGGGTGTCATATTCATGGTTTTCGAGGGTGTTGAAGCCGATAGTGCTGTCGAAATGTATTTAAACTACTTTAAAAATTCCGTATAATCATGTTATACGTAATTTTTTTAATGCGCTTAAGGTATGCCCAATTGGATTTACCAATTCTTTTTTCACTTGTTTAGACCTAATTAAGTTTAGTTGACATCAAAGATAAGTTACAAACGGAAGGATACTTGTTTTTAGTGGGTAACTACGTGTTTTTTTACGTGTTTTCTTTGAAATTGAGAGTGACTTTTTTATGCAGCGATTACAAACATTTTTTACTATTTTTGTTTTATAAAAAAAATCATTTATATAAATTAATGGTTTTTATTAAATTAAATTTTCATCTAATAATAACATTTGTAAATATCAAACAATGTAGACCCTTAATTTGGTAAAAAATAAGGTTTATGATTCATTGATATTTACAAATGTTAAATATTATTTAATGTTATACAAATGTAAAAGTAAAGTCTATCTGAAAACGTCTAATTAGTAAGAATAGCAAAACAAGTGTTTTCAAAAGCAAAAAAAGAAACGCCGGCGCTATACGGCGGCGGATTGACAAAAGACAATTTATTAGCGAACATTTCGATCTGTTTCAAGCAAAAATAAACCATATACCATATCACAAGAGCACATGGTACTTCGTAGATCTATTCGGCCATATGATAGTAATAAGACGGCAGTTCAACCATATTAAGCAAAATTAAACAATAAGACAAACGCATTGTTTTCTTTTAACAGGAGACTTGTTTTCCAGAAATTTATTTATAACTTGAGTTTGTAAGCGATCGCAGTGAGTGCTATTATTTGTTACTTATTAGACTATTTTTCCACAACATGATTTAAAACCAACAAAGTAAAAATAGTACCATGCACACGTTAAAAAACGTTGTCAACCCCTAAAAATTTCAAATTTTCAAAATATCCAGAAACGAAGCTGCAGGCATGAACTACTTGCAAAATAATGACTATTTTGTTCTGGATAAATCTTCCAAAAAAGCAATTTGAGCGAGTTATAACGATTTAAAAAAAAGACACGACTCGCGTGTCATACGCCCCACAAAAGTAATCGATGGCACGCCTGGCGTGCCACCCGCACTGAACCGGTTAAGCTGTCGTCAGAATTTCCCAAAACCGTTGCAATGTTACGCATCAGCATATTGGGAACTTGACCGCCGGCCGATATTAGAAACAAGAGTGTCATTTAGTACGTTAGTATCTACGGACCTGTCCATCCTTTGACTGCGCATAGACAGCGATGACCATCCCCGCGTCTACGGGTGCATTTATAAGGTGCCATTGCGGTAATGCGGTAATGCTGACACAGATCGACTCATCAACCATGTCCAAATGGCTACAGATTCCTTGCTACAACATATCCCATCCGCAGAGATCACGATCCTTGGCGATGGGAACGCCCACCACGCCGAATGGCTCGGTTCACGTTTAACCGATCATGCGGGGAAATTGTCTGATCCGAAGTGTGGTGCCACTTACACTCCCTTCGCGGTTTCGTTCTGCACGCTGCTGTCTTGTTTGGCATTACAGGTCGGCGGATTGGGACGGAATGCGGTGAGTTTGCTTCGCGGCGAATGATCCCAACGCTGTTGCTGATTCTGTCACTGATGTGGTGCTGCAGGGAATGGTACTGTTTATTCGATCATCTGTGGTACCCATCAGAGGCAGATCCCAGTCTTATTTTGATCGCTCCTATAAGACTGCATTACGCAGTAAGCAGGAGTGTTTTCAGGCCTTTGATGACGCTTCGGCGGCCCGGGATGTCAACACCAGCAAGTTAACCTCCTGGTAATTCAAAAGAGTTATTTCCAAGGCAAAATATGAGCACATACGCAGAATTAGCGACAAATTAGTTCGCCTTCCTTCGAGAACCCGTGCATTCTGATCGCTTACCAAGACTGTCCATGGGAATTTCTGAAAGCATCACTTCTATCTCTTCACATGGAGGGCGACTCATTGGCTTCTAGGCTCCCTTTTTGGGTCCGAGTCGACTCGATGACGGAGGAAACACACCGCCAACCATCCCGCGGTGTGAGTGCTATGCCCGATGTTCGATTCACACATTGCTCAGTACGCAAAGCACTCTTCTCCTTGGACATCCACAAGTCGAGTGGCCCTGACGGAATCCCCCCAATTGTGCCAAGGACGTATGCTCCAGAGTTGACACCGGTTCTAACGCGTCTTTTCCGGTACTCCTACTCCCTAGGCGTAGTCCCAAATTCAAGAAAGACAGCTTTCGTGCACCCGATTCCAAAAAAGGTAACCCTCAAGGCTCTCATCCGTCAAACTACAGGCCTATCGCCATAACTTCCTTATTTTCGAAATGAATGGAGTCCATTATTAACTGCCAACTCATGCGGTACCTTGGTGTGTATGAGTGGCCGCCAGTACGGTTTCCGTCGGGGTCGCTCAGCTGGTGATCTATTTGTTTACCTAACTCATTTATGAGCTCAGGCGGTAGAGTCTAAGAGGAGGCCTTGGTGGTTAGTGTGGACATAGCGAAGGTCTCTGGCACAAAGCGTTTCTTTCGAAGCTTCCAACTTATGGGCTTCCTGAGAAATTATGCAATTGGATCGCCAGTTTTTTCTCAGATCGGAGCATTATGGTCGTAGTCGGCGGTGCATGTAATGCTGAAGTTCCACAAGGCTGCGTGCTATCGCCTACCGCGTTACCTCTGCATATCAACGATATGTTACAAACCAGTAACATTCATTGTTATACAGATGACAGCACTGGCGGCGATACTTCGGCCGTGTTAATATTTCTCGGGAATACGTCGTCGAGTGCCGGAACAAAGTTGTGTCTGAAGTCGAGTCTTTGTTGAACAAAGTCACGGATTAGGGGCAACTAAATCTAGTCCATTTCATTCCACAGAAGACACAAGTTTGCGCGTTCACCGCTAAAAAGAACCCCTTTGTCGTATCTCCTCTGTTTCGAGGCACTCCAGTCGTTGCCTGAGCTAAAGTCCAATCGCGGAGCACGAAGAATTTCGTACATTGAACTGTCATTACCTGTCTCTGTCACTCCCGCGTAAGTACAATGAGTCTGGCTCGCACAGATGCAATGGCCGCCGTCCTCAGTGATTGTAAACCTTTTACCGGAGACTATAAGGTTTGTTCTTGTTTGCATAATGTGGTTTTGGTTGGCCTTGATTCACGACAAAAAGTCCTTGGTGTGCTTGACCTTGACGTACTTAATAATGTTTAAATAACGAACGATATTCCATCTTGGAATGCGTTATTGATTGCTCAGTTTTCGGACACAGTTATTTACCTATTCTTAGTTTGTTGTTGTTTGTTAGTTTTTGTTATTTTGTTTTAATTGTTAAGTGGTTCTGTTAATTTGTTAAGTTTTATTCACTCTTTTAAAATGGAACCAGTGCCGTTTACCTTGCGTCAATTCAAGGAGTTTGTTTCTCCGCGGAAGAAAAGAAAAATGTCACACTTTAGTGTATCTGAGAAGGTAATGATTATTAACGTGTTTAAATACGTTAAAGAATCCTGGCCTGCTGATAAATATCCTTCAAAAAAAGATATGAAGGACAAAACAGCCGATATCTTGGGCATTTCGAAATCATCCATATATCGTATCTTAAAAGAATATACCGACACAGATACCGTCAAGCCAGCTGCTTCACCGAAAAAACGACTCTCATTAATTGAATAATAATATAATAATAAATAAGGCGTAGGGAAGTGACGACCCCATCGCCCGCTGACGTAACGGTTATGTGACAAAACTGCTACGTCAGCGCAGTCAGTCAGCACCTTGCCAAGAGGTGTCAGCGCCGTGCCTCGGCAAAATTGAAAGTGCAAAGGCCCGCTTGTGCACATGGCCTCACCATGAAACGGTGCCGGGTCTGGTCGTCTCCCGTTAACTGACGCGCACTTCATTGATGATGGAATCAAGGAATACGCGCAAAGGGCTGCTGCCTGGAGGTCGCCAGGGCGCGTCTGGAGCTGGCGCTGGACGCGACAGCATGCGAACCGCCAGCCGAGCGCGAGGTGCTGCACGACCACCCAGCAGCCCCTCGCATCCATCATCCCCATCAGATGGCTTGGTGTTGGCAGGGACTTCGCGGGCCCAGCGATCAGCACCCGCCATTGGTGGAGTACGCCGCATGTGTTTGGTCAATGAACAGAAATGCATTGCGGGTGTATTTTGGGGCGAAAGGGGAAGAAATTGGAGGTTTTGGGTATCGGGCTAGGATGCATCGACTATATGCTGAGCTGGAGTTGTCTATTACCGTTACCGAGCAAAACCTGGCAGACCGAGTTCGGTACATCATGCGCTCAAAAATATTTGATGACGCCGAACTCGAACGGCTTCGACGTGAGGCTATTCCTTTGTCGAATGAAAATACTACGACGACAGGAGATGCGGCTCTACGAGTTGCAGAGCAACCCGCACATGTAGATGCTGCCGTAGATCTTGTGGTTGAATCAGGCGACGATGGAATAGTCGCCCAGGAACAAGAGCAAATGAGGAGCATATTGAAAGAGGCGATTAGGGAAACGCGCAGTACGCCTCTCGAGAATCGACCGCGACTTCCCCGTATACCCCTAAGCAAGCGGAATCGGGCTGTCGTGAGGGCTCTCAATCCAATGCTGGTGACCTATTTGAAAGCCAGCCGGGACCTTTGCGAGACGGACTCAATTCTTTTTGGCGCCGCACTGGCAGTTTGCCGTATTATTGGCGCCAAACTTCCCACGGCTGGACGCGCTACTAGACAAAGTAGCACCATCCCAGCTTGGAGAAGAAGGATTGAGGACCGTATCGCAAAGGCAAGGGCTCTCATCGGCAGACTGACAAGGTCGGGCAATAATAGGCCGAGAATTGTGCGCACCGTCAGGATGGCGTTTGCTGGGACAAGTATAAGTTTGTCCCAGCCGGATATTACGCAAAAACTGACGGAGCGCATAGACGACCTGAAGCAGAGAATCGCTGCTTGGGGAATGCGGATTCGGTTCAACCAGAATCGTCTCTTCCAGATTGATCAGAAGAGGCTCTATAAATCATTGGAGAAACCAATGGTACGTGGAACGGGCCAAGCACCGAATCAGGCCGATACTGTCGCATTCTGGCGCGGCCTGTGGTCAGAGCCCGTAAACCACAACGAGGGCCTTTGGACGGAAGTTGTGGTGAGTCAGTGTGCGAATGTTACGCCCATAGACTCCGTCATTATAACGCCGGACGATGTAACTGAGGCAGTCCGTAGGGCCCCGAACTAGAAAAGTCCGGGACTCGACGGACTGCATCACTACTGGCTGAAAGGGTTCGTGATGTGTCACGCTGTGCTCGTACGACAGTTTCAAGAGGCTCTCAACCAAAAGTTGCTCCCGAGCCTCTTCACTACTGGGATCACTCATTTGGTTCCTAAATACTGGGATTCCACAGACCTGAGCAAATACCGCCCTATAACGTGTCTACCTACCCAATATAAGACTCTAACATCCATTTTGAGCGCGAGAATCACTCGTCACCTAAACTCAAATCAGGTGATGTCGCGCGCTCAAAATGGATGTCGGGACGGTGGTCGTGGAACCAAGGAACCACTCCTCATTGACGCGGTCATTGGCAAGGTGGTTAAACGCAACCGCCGGAACCTCTCCGCCGCTTGGGTAGACTACAAAAAGGCATTCGACTCGGTACCTCATACATGGCTTAAGAGGGTCCTCGAGCTGTACAAGGTCGACTGTACAGTTCGAGACTTCCTCGGGCAGTGGAGTACGATCCTTTGTCATCTAGGCGAGCGGATGATGGCTGCGGGGTACCACATAAGGATAAGAAGGGGTATCTTCCAGGGCGATTGTTTCAGTCCAATCTGGTTCTGCCTCTCTCTGAACTCTCTCTGAAACTGAACTTAGTACCTTACTGGAGGGTTCCGGGAGGGGATTTCAGCTTTGGAGAGGAGGTACAAAAGTGACTCACCTTTTCTATATGGATGATCTCAAGTTATTCGCCTCTAGTCGCTCTCATCTTATGGAATTGCTAAACATCACTTGTGATTTTAGCAATTCTATTACAATGGAGCTGGGGACGGATAAGTGTGCGGTCCTCCTTGTCGAAAGGGGTAGGGTTGCTAACTCTGAGGGCATACACTTATCTATGCCCATCAACATAAAGACCCTATCCGAGTCTGAAACATACCGATACCTGGGTATGTCACAGAACATAAGTATCGATGAGGCGGACATGAAACAGTCAGTTTGCGGTGTGTTTTATGCACGCTTGAAAAAAGTGCTTAACAGTCTTTTGTCGGGCGTTAATAAAACACATGCATATAACGGTTGGATCATGCCTGTTCTCATGTATACATTGGGCATACTCAGGTGGACTCAGACCGAACTGAACGCTCTGGATAGAAAAGTCCGCACTATTATGACGTCCGAGGTCGTCAGTAATGAGGCTGTACTTGCCGCGGAAGCATGGTGGACGCGGCTTTTTAAGCGCGCTTACCATGCATAATCGCGAAGTGTGCAGCTTCCGTAATTACTTTCTGACGAGAGCGGATGATCCATTCTATAGGGACGTTATTTCTTGTGATAAAGGACTTACCCCTCTATCCTTAGCCAACGAGCAATGGCAAGACCCGGCAGTACAGAGCATTTCCGACCGGGAGACCGTATGGAAGGAGAAGGAGCTCCACGGGAGGTTCTACAAGGCTCTACATGAGCCTTGCGTAGACACAGTCGCCTCCCTCCACTGGCTACGTTTCGGTGACCTCTTTGAGGAAACCGAGGGGTTTGTCTGTGCGATACAGGATCAGGTTATTAAGACCAACAATTATCGGAGATACATCCTAAAGGATGGCGCCGTCGACATCAGTCGAGCTTGTCGCCATCCCGGTGAGTTACTTAGGCATGTCATCTCCGGTTATTCGGCGCTTTCTAACTCTGAGTATTTGCACAGATACAACCTAGTAGCCAGGATTCTACACCAGGAGCTCGCTCTGAAATTCGGTCTCGTGGATCGGAAACTGCCATATTATAATTACTTGCCGGTAGCCGTGCTCGAAAATGACCGTGCCAGGCTCTACTGGGACCGGGCCATCATCACAGACAGGACTATTCCTTCGAATAAGCCTGATATTGTGCTGATGGACCGGGCACAGTCAAGGATATTTTTGGTCGACAGATAAGTTGACAAAATATCTGGACCTGGCTCACGAGGTGACTGACATGTGGGGTGGTTTGCCGGCCGAAATTATTCCTGTGGTCGTTTCTGCGAATGGGTTAATCCCAGTCAGCCTCTCGGGTCATCTGAGGCGACTGGGACTCCGTGACGGATCGCTCCAAGCTCAAATGCAGAAGGCGGTGCTCCTCGATACCGCCCGCATCGTCCGTCGGTTTCTTTCCCTTTCCCCCTAACCCTCGGCCGTTTGGTCTCCCCTGCCGAGGGCTTCCATCTGATTGGGTTTTTATATATTTATGTAATTTGTATGTATTTATTTTATTTTATTAATATTTATGTAAGTTTATCATTTTCATTTTCAATTATATATTTATACAGCCCAACCAGATGAGAAAACTTTACAAATACCCCATAATAATAATGATAACTAAATTTCATAAGTTGGTAAATTTTCTTTCTCCTTCAAATATTCCATGTAAACCGCACTAAATACAAAAATGTTTGTGACCACTGTCAGTAGGTAAAGAGGTCATTGTACGAAATTCTTCGTGCTCCGCGACTGGATTTTAGCATGGGAATCTTCGGCGTCGACATATCGAATGACGTTCAGTTTAGTGGTCGCTTGGAAGAGAAGGCCAAATTGGCCTTTAAAAAGCTTGGCGTGCTTTGTGGAGCGGGATAGTACCTATTTCATGCCGACGCACCGCTTGCAACTTTATAAGGCGTAAGTTCGGCCTCACTGGAATACTGTTCTCATCGGAGACTAAGCTCTTTCAAGAGATGTTGCATTACTTTTCGTACTTTATCACATCTACCACGGAGAGTGCTCAGAGGTATTGTTCGGACTAATTCCAGCCGCTCAATTTCACCATCGCACATCGCGTCAAAACTCGCGATACCATCATTATCATGTGGATGATTGGCGGTCCACCAATTTGCGATTTACAAGAAGATAAACAACAAAAGACAAAAGATATCATCAAAAGATATTGTAAAATATTTTAAAACTATTGATGTTAAGAAAACTGCGGATCTGTGGGGGATTTCCGTTAAAGTTTATGCGTCTATAATAGATACAATCGCGCCTCATTTAGCTATTATTTTTAATACTAGTATCGAATCTGGTGTGTTTCCTGATTTAATGAAGTATAGTAAAGTAATACCTTTATTTAAATCTGGTAGTACATTAGACCCCGCCAATTTTAGACCTATTTCTGTACTACCAACACTTAGTAAGATTTTTGAAAAAATAATTCTCTTCTTTAATATAAATAATTTACTTCAAAAAAATCAATTTGGTTTCACAAGGGGTCGCTCGACAACTGATGCCGGTGTTGAGCTGATTAAATATATATTTAATGCATGGGAGAATTCACAGGATGCTTTGGGTATATTTTGTGACCCCTCCAAAGCCTTCGATTGTGTTCACCATGAAACATTAATCAGGAAACTTCAACACTACGGTGTAAGAAGTGATGCTCTTAAATTAATTATTTCATATTTAAGTAAGAGAACGCAAAAAGTTGTCATTAACAGTATGAGTTCTTCCGTGTCGATGGTACATATGGGCGTGCCTCAAGGCTCAATTCAAGGCCCCTTTCTGTTTCTTGTATACATTAATGACTTACCTTACATAGTAGGAGATAACCATGGTATAGTATTATTTGCAGATAACACTTCTTTAATTTTCAAATTAAGTCGACAATTGCTAAAATATGACGAAGTAAATAATGCTATATCTAAATAAGTAAGTTGGTTCAATGTTAATAATTTGCATTTAAATGGCACTAAAACGAAATGTATGAAATTTATGACTCCAAATGTCAAACAATTAAATACTAATGTAATTTTAAATGGGGAGAAACTGAGTCTTGTAGATACCACCATTTTTCTTGGAATCACACTAGACGCGAAGCTTCAATGGAGCCCCCATATATCAAAACTAGCAAGCAGACTTAGTTCTGCAGCATATGCCGTAAAAAAGATTAGAAGTCTAACTAGTGTTGAAACAGCTAGACTAGTTTACTTTAGCTATTTCCATAGCATAATGTCGTATGGTATTTTGCTATGGGGACACGCAGCTGACACTGAAATTATATTTGTTTTACAGAAGAGGGCCATAAGAGCAATTTATGATTTAAAGCCTAAAGAGTCGCCGCGACAAAAATTTAAGGAAATTAATATATTAACTTTGGCCTCTCAACACATTTATGAAAATGTAATGTACGTACACAAAAATAAAAGTAGTTTTACAAAAATAAGTTATATTCATTCTGTAAATACTAGGAACAGACACAAGCTAGTACTACCAGTTACTCGACTCCATCGAGTCAGTAATTCATTCTTGGGGCAATGCATACGCTTTTACAACAAAATTCCAGAAGATATACAAAATTTGACCTGCTCAAAGTTCAAAAACTTTATTAAACTAAGTTTGTATAAAAAGGGTTATTATAGTATTAAAGAATTTATAGTTCGGCCGTTCAGAGAATGCGTTCCTGGCACCTATCAGTTAGTCACGACTAGTGATGGGCACAAGATAACACTGAGTCCGTTACCGTTCCTCCAAAATTAACCGCCGCGTTATTTTTAAGATTATTTTCGTTTTAAATTGGCGGAATCATTTAAAATTTATATTTTAGTAATTTAAGTGGAAACAAAAAAAAGGTAATATTAATATAATAAAATTGTTTTATTTATTCTTTGTTACAAAGTCACAATCTGTATTTCTATGCAATAAAGTACATTGAATTGAATGTGCGTACAGAATATTAATCAGACTCCGATTCGCTTGAGGAGGTGGTGTCTTCATCATCATCTTCGCCTACATGTATAATTATATTATTATCAATAACAGAATCAATCCTGATATCTCTGTCAAAATGTTCCACAATCAGGTTTTTAGTCTTCTCAACAACCTTTGCCCAGTCATCTCTTGTGACTTCCCCGCAGGCTTCTTTTAATAGGGTCATCATCTTTTTCGTGCTAAATGGCGGGGAAGTATTGTGGCATGCGGCGTAACCTTTTATTTGAGACCAGATTAGCTCAATCGCGTTATATTGGCAATGATACGGTGGAATTCTTAGAACGCGATGACCGTACTCCAGAGCCAGTTCATCGATTTCGTATCGCACATTTGCTGCTTTATTTTCTTCAACTAATTTAATTAACTCTGGTTTTAGCATCTGCATATTTGCGTCAGTGCCTTTTGCTTGTAACCAAGCCACCATTTCTTCTTTTTTATTAGCTTGGGTAGGTGGTTTCTGTATTTGAACCGAGTGATAGGAGGCATTATCCATGAATATTACAGAAGGCTCTGGTAGGCTAGGCAAAAGAACGTTCTGGAACCACTCTTTAAATGTAGTGGCATTCATTTCCTCGTGGTAGTCATTTGTGGTTTTTGATTGAAATGCCAGGAACGCGTTCTCCACAAAGCCGTATTTTGCAGAACCTGCGTGGCATATTATCAGACGGGCCCCCTTACCCATTGGTACTTTCGACGTCGACGCTTGTGTATCATCCGTCCAAGAACGGGAAACCGTGTGATTGGCGTTTAGCCATGTCTCGTCAATGAACACGACATTATACCAGTTATCAATATTTTTCGCTTCTCTCAAAAAACTTATCCGTTTTAAAATTATGTCGTATCGTTCTAATAAAATTTTTCTTTTGTCTGTTTTTTTATACGAAAAACCAATATCTTTTAAGATTTTGGTTAAAGCAGTTTTACCCCCGCTAAACAGTCCAGCTTCTCTTAACGATGCCAAAAGCTTTTCCCTGTTGAGATACTCATTTCTGGAATAGTAACCATATATATGATTTCTGATTGCATGGGCATCAAAGGTGTCAATTTCTGTCACGGGTTTAGTTCTACATTTCTTCTTCGGAGTACGTAAAATATTATCTTCCGTGCCAGTAGAGCCGATCTTTTCTTTATTAATATTTGTTATCGTTCGTTTGCTAACTCCAAGCGCCTGAGAGACTCCACACTTTTCAATGTTTGTCCACGTTTAGGCATTATTATGCACCAAAAGTAAAAAGAACGCAATACAAAACACAATTGAAGTCCGATTTAGGGCCGATGTCAGTTTGAAAAGCAGAAACAGTCCATTAAACGAAAGCCGGGTAATCAAATAAAAACAGATTGAAAACACTTGAAGAACGTGGTCTATGCGCACGAAACGACAACAGACGACTGTTTTAGCGTCACAAAATGGCGGCCCATAACGCCATTTGGGGTTACCATTTTCAACCTAAATATAAAAATGCTACTTTCTTTCGCGCGTTCGGTTTGGTCGTAGTTTTATTTTTATATTTAATAAAAGTTATCTTATGGTCCATTATTTTCAAACTCTTAAAAAGAAAAACAAAATGTATTATTTTATAAAGTATAACTGTATAAGAACAGATTACGATACTGTTATTGCCTGTTATTGTTAGCACAGCACTACAAATATAAAGCGCTGACATAAGCTTGTAATAGCGCAGTATAGATTTAGATAAATATTGCTTACCAAGTTATTTGACACTCAGTTTGGCACAAAATTATAACATTCATTGATTATTGATATAATAATGTTGTTTTAATGCTCATCAATTGTTAAAACGGTAAACAACCAGCAAAAATATTTTTATCATAACTGCATCGCCATTACAAAGTTACGTCGTCAGTTCAATCGCGACGTGTCAGGAACGCATTCTCTGAACGGCTGAACTATATAGATGATAATAACCCCTGGAAATGAGGTGATCGCTACCAAGCTATTTCTAAATTGGTTGTGTTGTTAATTTGTGTAACATACATGATTGTAAGCTGTTATTTAAAATAAAAGTCCCGCTGGGTTTCTTACTGGTTCTTCCCAGGACAGAGGTCTTTTTTCGAACCAGGTGTAATTATACAAAAGAGTGACTTTCAATAAGTATTATTTATAATCTATATTGAATAAAAAAAGTTTCTGTTTCTGTTTCCTTTCTTGCACAACTTCCTTGTAGAATCGACTACTACCAGCGATTTTTCTGGACAGATACGACTAAGGGACCGTCGAGCACGTGGTTAATCAGCACATAACGCGTTGCACATCGCACTCAAAGCAGGAGGGGGGGGGGGGGTGGCTGATCACAGCAGTGTAGCACACCAGTTCCACCCCATTGCGAAGATTGGAATGCTTTAACCAACTCTACTCTCTACTCAAGTAAATCATCATCATTAATCAATCTCAATATAAAATTAAATAGTCAATACCATACTTTAACAATTTTCAAAACAGTATTATAGTATTTCACGATTACCAGAGATAATGCGTATTTGTCAAAATATATTTGTAATTACAGCCCAGAATGCAAACGTAGAAGGATTTTTTTCAATTATGGGGCTCAATGGTAAAACCTACTTGGATAAATAAGTTTTGATTTTAATTGTGCAATTATTACCAAACGAAGATTATTTTTAGATATTGGTTTTTCGTATAAAAAAAAACAGACAAAAGAAAAATTTTATTAAAAAGTTAAAGAAAATAAAGCGGCAATTGTGCGATACGTAATCGATGAACTGGCTCTAGAGTACGGTCATCGCGTTCTAAGAATTCCACCGTATCATTGCCAATATAACGCGATTGAGCTAATCTGGGCTCAAATAAAAGGTTACGCCGCCCGCCACAGTACTTCCTCGCCATTCAGCACGAAAAAGATGATGACCCTATTTAAAGAAGCCTGCGGGGAAGTCACAAGAGATGACTGGGTAAAGGTTGTTGAGAAGACTAAAAACCTGACTGTGGAACATTTTGACCGAGATATCAGGATTGATTCTGTTATTGATAATAATATAATTATACATGTAGGCGAAGATGATGATGAATACACCACCTCCTCAAGCGAATCGGAATCTGATTAATATTCTGTACGCACATTCAATTCAATGTACTTTATTGCATAGAAATACAGATTGTAACTTTCTAACAAAGAATAAATAAAACAATTTTATTATATTAATATTACCTTTTTTTTAAGGTAATACCTTTTCTTGGTTTCCACTTAAACTACTAAAATATAAATTTTAAATGATTCCGCCAATTTAAAACGAAAATAATCTTAAAAATAACGCGGCGATTTATTTTGGAGGAACGGTAACGAACTCAGTGTTATGTTGTGCCCATCACTAGTCGTGACTAACTGATAGGTGTCAGGAACGCATTCTCTGAACGGCCGAACTATAGTAGCGATATATATCGCGTGATAAATATTGATATATATTCATCATTTGCATGATGTAAAGAAAAGGTCCAGAATTTTATATTACTGCCGGTTGGACGACGAAAAAAAACGACAACCAACCACACATGAATACTTTTGTACCTCCTTTTGTTGTTACATGTTTGTCATTAATACAACATTTTTAAATAAAATATATCGAAATTGATACGAATTCGATACTCTAAAATAAATATCGAAATATCGCGATTTAAAATATCGAAATATCGATATTTTCTGCCCAAGCCCATTATGTGTTAATCTATCGTGAATCCACTGAGTCTGGGTGAAACTATCGTCAAAACTCTCAAATTTTCGCAATATGGCGCATTAGTATATAGAATAAGAATAAGAATTTTGTTAATAAAATAGTACGCAGACACATTACAACCTTTACAAATCCACTGCTAACATAATCTCTATGGATCTCTATGTCCATAGAGATTTATATCCATAGAGCATGAACATTTCCCGATACCAAACTGCACAAACTAATAAGAAGTGCTAGCTTCCTGTATAGGACAGTTACTATACTCTTTGTAGCGCACCAAACTGTCTGTCATTTATTGCGAAGGAAATCTACGCCACGCACACTCTCTCAGATTCGCATACAAAAATAATCTGAAATTCACACTTTACAAAAATAATATATTAAGGGGCTACTCCATGCGAACGACCTTGAGCGTTTGTGTGCCGGCCGCGCCAACTCCCTACAATATAGGATCGCGTAAAAAATAATATGTAAGACGCCACCTACCATAGTTTTGTATAACTCAATGCCACCTACTGTACGGACGTATTTTTCAACATCAATAAACTATTTTATGGAAATACACACAGCGTACAACGATAAATGTATTTTAATTTTTTTATTCGATATATTAGTTGCATTATATTAGAATTATGTATTCTCATATATTATCTAATTATGAAATTTTATAATTAATTATATATTAAAAATGAAGCATTGAAAATTGTGAGTTTAAAAGATACCTACTCACTATAGGTAAATAGATAGATAGCTCGCCCTTTGTACAAATATTTGGTGCAATAAAGAATAAACAAATAAATAGGATGTTTCGCAGAGTGAGAGTAATATATAATGAGAGTCGTGGAGGCAGTTTACAAACATAAATTGCACAAGGACAAACATCTAGACCCGGAACGATTATTTGTAGGCCTTACAAATATTTGTTTCGTGCGGGATTCGAACCCGCGGCCCCCAGCGCAACAACTGATTGCTAAGCCACTGCGCCACGGAGCCGTCGCCGGGTTATAGGTAAAGTGACCATACGTCCCGTTGTCCCCAAATAAAGCTCCGGGACACAAAATTGTCCCGTAACTCTTTGGATGGAAGTATTCAAAGCCAACAATCTTCAACATTTTTTTAATCGAATATATTTTATGTCTACCTGGTACAAATGCTCCGATAGAAAGAGTATTTTTTTTTATTTTGAATAAATTGTGGACGTCTGAAAGAAACACTTACGGTTCCAGTTCTAAAGGCGATGTTGAAAGATAACAATAAAAAAAAATTGAGCAGAATTTTATTCTTATTTAAAATCATCACCAACTTTATTAAAGCAAATTTAATCCTCTGACAAATGTAATTCATAATTTTAAAAAATGTTGCATTTAATAATTACCTATTTTTAAATGCAACATTATTTTTTAATTTATTGTATAAAGTTATACTTTTTAGAGTATAAATAAACCCATGTCCTGTTTTGAGTTAAAAAATAAATGGTCAGCTTAGTCTTTTTAGTTAAATTTAGTTTTAAAAATTTTTAGTTTATAGTAAAAAGTAGGTATATTAGTACCTACTTACATACTTTTTACCGAATTATAAGTATAGAACACCTTATGTACTCAATTATTTTTTTGAAAAAGAAGAAAAAACAAGCAATGAATAATATACTATATTTTAGCAAAAAACTATAACTTAGTAATACTAATTATAATTATAACTTAGAACATAAATGAAAAACTCATAACCGACCCAGGATTCGAACCCGGGACCTCATGATCAGCAGTCGCACTACTACAACCACTAGACCAACGAGGCAGTACTACACCTGAGAAAATATTGTAGTTGGTTACTACGATTATTTTTAACTGTATACTATACTGATAATATTGAATTAGCCTTTTATAGTGTAAATTATAATATTTGTCGAAATGTTAATTATGGATTCGAACCTTACATGCTAATGGTGCTTCATTTTTTTATTTGCATTTACTTCAAAGAAAATACACGCAAAAAGCTTCATCACGCAGTAAAAAACACAACAAATATATGTATAACTAATACGAAAAATTATACCCAAAACAAACAAATAATACTACCTATAAAATAACCTAATAAGTAATAATATTATCGACTGATAAGATCGTGAGCGTGTGCTCTAACGAACGACACAGGCTCCACGTTCGAGAGCTCAACGCTCAATGATCCAGCAAGCCCGTGGGCAGTGAATACGCCCAGATTTTAAAATAATTTCTTAATAAAATCAAATTTTGGTCTTTTGAAAAAAATTTTACTATAGAAATGTTCATTAATAAATTGCCTATCCATTGGTGTAAATCGCAAAATAAAATAATACTTACTTTACGAGGAGATGCATGTTATCAATAATAATTTCACATTTATGTGGTTTCGTTGTAAGGAGATTATATTAATATTTATTCCTTTAAAAAAAAATTGGATACAGCTCTTATGAAATCAAGATTATGTAGAAATATAATGTGTTTTTTATTTGTTGATATATCTTTTAAATAAAAAGTAGATAGCTCCTAAAAACCGCACAAATAACGACTAGCGCGACATTTTGCTCAACCCGCGCCTTAACAATTTCACACACACACACACATAGATATATTATGTATCATAACAGTGTAATGAAGTGAACCAACTACATTGACAATTTGTATACGGCTGTACTTACTGATTCTGTGGAGTTCTAGTAACTGGCATTACAAGCTTATATTTGTTCCTCGTGTTTAAGGTATGAACATCCTTATTCTTATTAAAGCTATTTATGGTTTTATGTACATACATTACATTTTCATAAATATATTGCGGTGCCAAAGTTAATATGTTTATTTCTTTAAATTTTTCTCTTAGAGGCTCTCTACAATTTAGGTTATAAATCCCGTATAGCTCTCTTTTGCAAAAAAAAATAGCTTCAATATCAGTCGCATTACCCTATAGCAAAATTCCATAAGACATATAACGAATACATTTTTGTAAAAATAAATTCATGTATCCGTATAGAGTTTGTCGTAAAGCGACAATTAAAAGAGAAAGAACCTAACCTAAGAACAGCAAAACAACAAAATAGACCAAGAAAATAATATATTATAATTTTTTAAAAGGTATTTACAATCTTATAAAAAAATGAAATATGAAGGTGATGGATGAAATGAGATTACAATTATATTAAAAAAAAGGGATAGGAGAATAGGAGAATTAGTATGATAGTGGAGCCTGGAGCCTCGCTGCTTTTGTAGAAATCGACACACGCAGAGCTTGAGGTTTCTCAGCGGCGACGGTACGCAGCGCCTGGACTGGGCGCACGTAGCGCCTGGGGTGGGTGCGCTCAGTTCTTGGAGAAGTAGTCGCCGCGCCCAGAGGTAGCGCGAGCAGTAGGGACGCAGCGCCTGGAGCCAGCAGTCGAAGCGCGCCTGAAGGTAGCGCGGGCAGTAGGCTGCACTCAGCGCCTGGATCAAGCAGTCGTAGCGCGCGGAGTAGTGTGGCCCCGCACTTGAATTAGAATTCACCGACGACTTCACGTGTAGATGGAGGCTTGCAGGATCCCGGCGCCTGGTTTGCAGGATGCGCCGACGACTTCAGGATGCGCCGGATGTAGATGGAGGCTTGCAGGATCCCGGGGCAGAGCGGCCCCGGGATAAGGCCTTTAGTAGATGTTTCTCGTTTGAGAACTGAAGCGAGACTGTCCTGTATTCTCCAATTGCTCGGCTTTTATACCTTTTTAGAGAGAACGAGAAATTATTTAAATTAAAACGAAATTTATTGTAAATGACCTACAACCAAAGAGTATTTATGTAGGAAGAACATCATACCAGAGACGAATTTGAATAAAAGTTACCATAACAACCACATAAACAATGGTTGTCAAATTGAGCAATTTTTAGTTTTAGGACTGTTATTAAGAAACTATTACATTTAAGTAAGAAATGAGATATTATTCATATAGGAAAAACTAATGCACGGCAGCGTGCGCGAAGCCTGAAATTGTAGAGTTACAGAGAATTCAAAAAAAGACCAAAAAAAAGGTAAGACTTCGTTGACAGCTAGTTTAAAAGTACTAAATAGTGTGAAAATACGTAGTAAAATGATATGTTATTGTGTAAAAACGTTACAGGATCCTATATAAATAAAGGTGATGCAAAATATAAATGCAGAGAATCAAAAACAGAATGAAAAAAAATAGTATAAAGTGATGCAAAACATGAATGCAGAATATCAAAGCAGAATGGAGAATTAGTGTACAATGAAATGTAAGTTGCATAACACTACAAGTTGTACAAAACATCTCAGGAGTGAACACTTAGCTCGTTAGAGCTTTCCTATTTTACTGTTCTGTTTCTACAACGCCATTTTTTCAAAACCATTCTTTTTCCATAAACGATTTTGCATCCAGATTATGGAGTGTAGAGTAGAAGGAGGACCATCTCTGTACATAAAAAGTGTCCCTAAAAACGTGTCCAATAAGGGTAATATATAGTAATTTAAAAAAGCACCAAAAGTAATTAGAATAAGATGGAGAAATAAACAAGGACCGACCAATCCGCTTTGTTTTGTATTACGTAAATATTTGAGATTTTGTATACTGGCATTTTACTAACTACTCTAGTCATGAAATTTTTTAAATACCTGAATTCAGCTGACTTCACTCCGTTCACAACAACTATCTTCATATCGTAGTTTTTCAGACGCCAGCGCTATTGTGGCAGGTTTTGGAACCTCTATTTTCAGTAAATAGTAGGACACTTTTTCAACTTTCGCCCCTTATAAGATGCTTCTCCTTCCACTCTACACTCCATAATCCAGATTCTGAAGAATTTTTTCAACCCAGCAACTTTTTCCTTAAAAAAAAGACGTTTAGCTTGGAGCCTTTTAATTTTTTTTTCTAATAATATAGGTGTTGCTGCATTTCTCTTTTTCTTGGTGTAAGTACCATGATGGGAATCGAATTATTATTTTCGGATGTTTCCTTTGACTGAACCTGAAAAATAAATAGGGTATATTATGTTGTTATCATCTTTCTTACTATTAGATTCGATTATTATAGAAATTACTATTTAATATATATGAACCTATTTATTTTAATCATACATTTTATTATTATCTTCAGTAAACTATTAAAATGTGACACCTTGACATGGCTGTATTTGCCATTTTTATCGATAACTATTTACAAATCGGTATATCAAAACTATCGCTTAGTGACAGCGACAAATCTGATTCAGACTCAGATCAGTCGCCTGACCTAACCGTATATTATATGAGGGCGAGCAGCCTGTGTTGGTAAACAAATCCGAAACAACATGACAGTTACTATATCAACAATGGACAACTATTATTGTAATTTTTAAGATTAATAATTATAACTTTTAACAAAAAGTATAAATCGACTTTAAGTCTGTTAAAAGTTGCTATAAAAAGTTATTTACTTGCTTATCTTAGGGGTGAAATTTTTTATCCAAAGTTATGTGGGACTACTCTTGAGGTAAATCCTATTTAATAAAAAAAGAATCATTAAAATCGGTTCACAATTTGGGAAGATATCGCGTAACACACATATAAAAGTACACTCGAATTCAGAATAAGCGGGAGAGAATTGAGTTTTGAAAGTGGGTTAAATGAAGTTAATAGTACTAATGTCTTTAAGAATTACTTGCATCTAAGTATTAAGGTAGCAATCTAAGGTAGATCTCTTTTTGGAGCAAAAAACTGAACACTTCGGCATTTTTGTAGGACGTCTATTCAGTCGCGCAACTAATGAGCAGTGCGATTGCAAGTAGTTTTGTTGTACGCATAGGACCGCGTGAACTTATACTTTGGTACAGGGGAACGCCTACTTATGGCTACTCCCGTTCTGTACTTTAGCTACCCGTGGTCCATATTGCATATCTCTCTTACAAGGTCGTCATTTTATACCTTTGAGCATAGAAAATAGAAGAGATGGCAAGCCTACAAAAAATCGTGTCAAATTGAAACAATAAACGGCGGACGCTGTAAGCTCCGCCCATTTTTTAGTGATGTGAAGTCAATCTAAAAAATTAAAATTTAGTAACACCTATATTAGTATAGTATTTTTATTTGTTTTTAAATATCATCATCATCATCATTACAGCCCTTCACAAGTCCACTGCTGAACATAGGCCTCCCCCAAAGAATGCCACAAAGCACGGTCCTGAGCCACCTGCATCCATCGACTTCCTGCATGTCTTACCAGGTCGTCACTCCATCTCGTGGGGGGACGCCCTACACTTCGCCTACCGGTACGAGGCTGCCACTCGAGAACCTTTCTTCCCCATCGGTTGTCGGTTCTTCGAGCTATATGGCCGGCCGACTGCCACTTCAGCTTACTAATCCGTTGGGCTATGTCGGTTACTCTGGTTCTACTGCGGATATCCTTATTCCTAAGTTTATCACGCAGAGAAACTCCGAGCATAGCCCTCTCCATAGCTCGCTGAGCGACCTTGAGCTTCCTCATACGGCCAGCAGTGAAGGACCACGTCTCAGTTCCGTAAGTCATCAGTGGCAACACGCACTGGTTGTAAAATTTCGTTTTAAGGTTTTGAGGTATGTCTGACGAGAAGATGTGTCGTAGCTTCCCGAACGCTGCCCAGCCGAGTTGAATCCGTCGATTGACCTCTCGGTCGAAGTTGGACTTACCTAGTCGGACTATTTGTCCCAGGTAAACATACTCGTCAACAACTTCGAGCTTAGTGCTCCCAACAACTACCGGCATAGGTGTGACATGGACATTAAACATGATCTTTGTTTTGTCCATGTTCATCTTAAGACCTATCCGTTGGGAGACACTATTGAGGTCATTGAGCATAGTGCTTAGGTCCTCCAGCGATTCTGCCATAAGGACTATATCGTCGGCAAATCGAAGGTGAGTGATGTACTCGCCATTGATGTTAATACCGCATCCTTTCCAGTCCAGAAGCTTGAAAACGTCTTCCAATGCAGCGGTGAAGAGTTTCGGGGATATAACATCACCCTGTCTTACACCTCTCTGCAATTGGATGGGTTTCGTACTCTGGTTCTGTACTCGGATAGCCATCGTAGCCCTACTGTACAAACACTTCAGCACTTCGATATACCGACAGTCAACTTGGCACCGCTGAAGGGACTGCAGCACCGCCCAAATTTCGACGGAATCAAAGGCTTTCTCATAGTCCACATACGCCAGACATAGTGGCAAATTGTACTCTTCGGACTTCTTTACAATTTGCCGTAGGGTATGTATGTGGTCTATGGTGCTAAATCCCTTTCGGAAACCGGCTTGTTCGGGAGGCTGGAAGTCGTCAAGTCTGCGCGCAAGACGATTCGTAATGACTCTCGAAAACAGCATGTAGACGCGGCTCAGAAGGGAAACCGGTCTGTAGTTCTTCAAGAGAGCGTTGTCACCTTTCTTGAAGAACAAGACCACCGCACTTCTGCTCCACGCCTCCGGTGTAATGCCACCATGGAGGACGGAATTAAAGAGCTTCTGAAGGACTTCAAGCACCGGTCTTCCACCCGCTTTCAGAAGCTCCGTTGTAATTCCATCCTCGCCTGGGGCCTTGCCGTTTTTAAGGTGCTGGAGAGCCATTCTAATCTCGCTCAGACTGACGTCCTGGATATCTTCGGAATAGTGTCGGATAAGACTCGCTCTTGGATTGTTACTCACACTTGCGTGTGGCTCCAACGATGACGTGTACAGCTGCCCATAGAACCTCTCAATCTCACTCAAAATCTCAGGTGCCCCGGAAACGATGCTGCCACACTCGGTCTTCAGCTTTGACAGTTGGCTCTTTCTGGCAGACAGGTCTCTGGTAAAGACTTTGGAGCCTTGGTTCCGCTCGATCGCTTCTTCAATACGAGCTGTATTGAAGTTGCGTAAGTCCCGCCGCATGCATTTGGAGATCTGTCTGTTCAGTTGCCTGTATGCTGTCAAATCTGTTGAAGAATGTAGCCTTATCTCCCGTCTAACAGCCATGAGATTAAGAGTGTGATCGGAGAGTTTTTGTGTTCTTCTGCGGCGGGTCTTGCAGAACTTAGCTCCGACCGCATGGACAGTTTCCACGAGCTTGTCATTCATATCGTCCACTTCATTGCAGTCTTCTAGGCACTGAAAACGGTTTCGTAACTCGAGCTGAAAGGTTTCGGGACTTTGGATTAGAGCACGAGGGGGACGGAGCGTTGACTTCATCAGACGAGACCTCTCCAACTTAACATTTAGGTTCAGTGTGCCTCTAACCATTCGGTGATCGCTGCCGGTTTTCACCCTCGCGATCACTGAGACATCACTGAACAGTTGTCGTCTGGTCGTCATAATGAAGTCAATCTCATTTTTTGTCGAACCGTCGGGCTCGACCAGGTCCACTTCCTGTGGGGCCGCTTCTTGAAGAAAGAGTTCATCATAAAGAGTCCCTCTTTCTCCATGAAGTCGGCCAGCTGCTGGCCCCTTGGGTTCCGTTGCCCTATTCCAAATTTCCCTACTTTCAGCTCACCGTTCTCTCTTGTGCCTAGTTTTGCATTGAAGTCTCCCATTAACACCGTATATTGGGTTTTGGAGGAATGCATGGCTCTAGAGATATCCTCATACATTTCCTCCACCTCCTCATCGGGGTGTGCCGAGGTTGGTGCGTAAACCTGTATGACCTTCAGCGAATACCGTTTGGTGATTCTGAGTATAAGGTACGCAACCCTCGTCGACACACTCCCGATCTTTACAACGTTGTTAACGAGAGACTTGTGGACGATAAATCCGACACCTCCTTGGGACAGATGTTCGCCCTCCCGGTGATAGAACAAGTTGCCGGATTCGAGGATTACCGTGTCCTCCCCCTCTCTTCGGACTTCGGATAATCCTATAATATGCCAGCGCAACTTGTCTATCTCTTCTTCCAGCTCCACGATCTTCTCGTCAGTCCTCAGGGTGCGTGCGTTGTATGTTGCCAGGTCGAGTCGTCGTAGGTGGCAACCGAACCTCCACCGGAGATTCTTAGCACCCCCTGCCCCGCCGTTACCATGGTCGCCACCGTAGCCAGGAATAGCGGGGCCGCCGGGGATTGGGGGCCGTATCTTTGTTACTCTCGTCATTGGGGGGTATTTGCCATAGTTGCCACGCTTGGCGAGCGGGTTGGCAACCGCAGTTTTTTTAATATAATTTTGGCTATTATCAGGAAGATGCTGCTGCCCATCTCCCACCTGTTTCCCTTTGTCGCCTTTTACGACACCCACGGGAGGATATGGGGTAGTGGATATTCTTGACCGCCACTACACGGCAAACGGTTTTTAAATATGCAAAATTGTATTTTCTCTAACGATTAGGGAGGCTAATTTCGCGTGAATTTAACCGCCAGATGATTGCTGCTCCAGTTTTATCGTTTATATAATAGTTTGAAGACGATTTTGATACTTAATGCACAGATAGCAACTCGTGCTTGTAAGTTGTAAGTTAGCAAGCTAGTTGCTCTGACTTCATATTATGCAGAATAAACTTTACTTCTGGGCTAATAAGTTACTATCTAAAGCCAGGATAGTTAAACAGGATGGAGTTCTCTTTTTGAGCCAGTAGCACCCCCCACCATTTTTTTCTATTAATCTGGCTTGTGCACCAGTTTCTTGTGGCCGGTTAAGCTAATATTTTTTTAAGTAAAAACTACTTTAGAATCGCTGTCATTTGAATATTATTATACTTTACGATGCACTTGTGGTTACAAATTATCATATCAAATAAATTATTTGCCGTGAAATATTTTTTATTTTATATCCACCCCGGCTTAGCATGGGTGATTTCTGGATTTTGGCAATAAAATCAAGAAAGACCAATGAAGCATACACAAAATAATAAAAATCTGCGGATGCTAAACCACCTGCCAAGCGTGGTAGCTGTGGCAAAATGCCCTATGAGACAATCTATAGTAGAGACCTAGGTACAGCAATGAATTTTTAGAATGTAATGGATGGATGGATGGAGTAGGAAAATAAATAAATTTAAATTTTTGTTAGCAATCGAAAGCAGTTTAATAATGTAATATTTTTATAAAATACTTATAATATATATATATATATATATATATATATATATATATATATATATATATATATATATATATATATATATATATTACAAATTAAACTTCACTTTTATTATGTAGGTACCGTAGGTCCTACCTAACATGAATGTAACTCCGTTTCCGTATAATTTAATGCCATCAAAAACATAACTTGTAAAAAAGCCAAGTCTCGGAACTCAGTTCTTCTACCGTAAAAAGTTGTGAGATCCATGTAATACCAAGTCTGTTAATTTATTCAGTCCATAGACTGATACATAGATTGACTTGGCAATCGCATGAAAACACAATATATCTCACAAGTAATACATATTATATTACATTAGATTGTTTAGTGCGATTGCCAAGTCAATCTATGTATCAATCTATGGACTGAATAAATTAACCGACTTGGTATTACATGGATCTCACAACTTTTTACGGTAGAAGAACTGAGTTGCGAGACTTGGCTTTTTTTACAAGTTATGTTTTTGATGGCATCGCATTTCTTTTTGTAGATAGTTATATCTAGGTAGCTATTTACACCTATTATTCCATTATACATATATAGGTACACTGATTCATTCACTGCAAATGTAACTTTGTAATACTATATAATTATATGGGATAACAAAGTTCTTTATTCAGTTGGTGTATCTCGAAAACTGGACCGAAATTGTAAAATATTTTAATTTTTCCTCGATTTATATATTAAACAATAATTGTATTCCAAATTTGAAGTTTCTATGTCTGCTAGAAGTGTCTCAGAGTTTTGATGATCGGTCAGTCAGTGAGTGACAAAATTAAGAAATTTTGACTAATTATAATTCTTAAACTACTAGTTCAAATTTATGAAATTTGAAATATACCGAGTTTATACAATGCCTACTTGGTTAGTAAAAATTCAGGCGTCTAGTTTTATCCATAACGAAGTTATAGAGTTTCGGAAATGGCCTGAACTGCTTCGAGAAAAAGATGGTACGGCCGTGCCGCTTTTTTGCTCGACTTGGCGGGGGCACTGCCGTGCCCCCAGATTAATCATTTACACTCACTGCTCAGACCCCATGACACTGAAATAATGCAATGCATAACGCAAAACTTATTCACATAATATGACAGAATAAATCAAGAAAAATCTTAATAAAGTATGTCCTTGAAAGAATTTATTAGCAATGTAACATCACTATTTACGAACAACTAAATTTTATAGATACGCAAAGAATGATAAGAAGTAATTAAATAATATGAATTATAGGTTTAGGGTAAATAATTACATCCATCTACTTACTGTCGCAAAAGATATAAACGTTTTTACATTATATTTACAGCAAAATCTAAATCACTCACATATGAAATGATAGCTCGCGTGATTGTGGACTATATTTTGAGGCACAGCCTCTTACACAACAATTATTCATCTTTGTACTTTATTATGAATTGGAAAATTCACTATAAACTGTTTAAAAATTTTCAAATTAAGAAATATCAAACGACTTTTTAGCAAACCTGAAACAATAAATGGCGGAATCGGCCGCAAGGTGGGGTTAAATGACGTCATCTTAAAAATGTTTACCAGAATACGAAACAATTTCTATTATCTGTTTCGTATATGAATGACACTTAGACTTACACTTCGCTGAGTGAAAAAGAGATAGGCAGCATATTGACAGTTCAATGTCGAATATAACCATATTTGTATAACCAATAAAACATATAGACGCTCTGGGCAGCTCCTCTATTTTCTATGCTCAAAGTTTCATACCCTCTTATTATGGAGTGTAGAGTACAAGGAAAACCATCTTATAAGGGGCGAAAGTTGAAAAAGTGTCCTATTATTTACTGAAAATAGAGGTTCCAAAACCTACCAAAATAGCGCTGGCGTCTGAAAAACTACGATATGAAGATAGCTGTTGTGAACGGAGTGAAGTTAGCTGAATTCAAATATTTAAAAAATTTCAGTAGTTAGTAAAATGTCAGTATACAAAATCTCAACTATTTACGTAGTACAAAACCAAGCGGATTGATCGGTCCTTGTTTATTTCTCCATCTTCTTCTAATTACTTTTGGCGCTTTTTTTTAATTTATGCTATGCTACTGCAGCGCCACCCTTATTGGACACGTTTTTAGGGACACTTTTCATTTAAAGAGATGGTCCTCCTTCTACTCTACACTCCATACCTCTTATTAAGATCTTTTAGTTTGTGGTTCATATCAACCAAATTACCATAGAATAATTATAATAGAATAGAAGTACTCGGTATCCACAGTCATGTCATAAATAAAAAAAATTAAACGTCAAAAATTCAGGTCTAAGAGGAGTTTTGGCGGGAACTTGACCTGCGGCGGTTTGTTGCTCCTGTATAATTGTTTAAATAATGGTTTGAAGTGGATTTTGATATGTAAAAGTGGTGCGATTTTATGTATTAACTGTCTACGCATGTGAACTATTAGTGGAAACGGTGAAACAAGTGCTCTGATGGTGATGGATTCTCAAGATAAGCCGTTTGTTTGCATAGGCGCCTTTAGATACCATCACCAACTGTCAGTTGCCTGCTGGCTCAAGTTGTCGTCAAAATCTCCCAAGGGCTGCACAATGTGACGGATCAACATATTGTGAAGCAGTGAACTATGAAGGATAATTATAGATACATAAAGATAAGGCTGTATGGCAAAGTTCCTTTGCCTCCTCTCTCGAGCTAATAATAAAAACAACAACAAAAGTCAAAACAATACGTTGTCATGTGTTGCGTTGTTTAGTTTTTGGGAATTTAAATTTATTAGAGTTAAAGTTAGCTATTATACTAAATTAAAGCTATTATACTAATCAGAAAAATGGGGACTACAGGACAGTCAATTACATTAGCCAATAGTATTATAGGAGTCGGTATTCTAGCAATGCCTTTCTGTTTTCAACAAGTAAGTTTGTTCCATCTGTTTAGGTATAAAGCCTGCAGAATTTTCGTAAATATTCTTACTATAATGCGGTGAATGTTTTAAAAAATCTCTAAAATATGACTGTACCATATCTATCTAAAATAATTTTTTAAATGTTAGCAAGATTACATACATTTGACTGCTTATCTTAGGATAAGAAACATTTGTACAAATTGATTAGTTCATGAATACAATTTTTTTTAGTGTGGAGTATTGCTAGCTACGGTAATTCTTCTGTTGATGGGATTTGTATCTAGATTGTGCTGTTATTTTTTACTAAAATCTGCTATAATAACCCGAAGAAGAACTTTTGAATTCTTAGGTAAGCAGTATTATTATAAGACAGCTGTGTGATACTTTTTTACTTAATCATTTTAATTTCATTGTAATTTGTAGCAGTGTATCATCTCATGTAATGGATATAAATTATGTTGATGGTGAGACAGAGAGTAGTATCTAGACATATGGCACTGCATTTTCTGGAATGTCTGCCAAGTCCATGTAATAATAAATGCAAATTATTCAGCCTGAATAAATTTCAATCATGTTATTTATAATCTTTTTTTTTTTTAATAGGATAATGGTGACAAACGAGCACACAGTCCACCTGATGGTAAGTGGTTGCTGCGGCCCATAGACGTCTACATCTATCCTCTATTACAATTCAAAATGTAGATGCGTTGTCACCCGTGAGGACTAAGATGAAATGCCTCATTTCCAGTAAAAAGGGCCTCCGGCCACCTGCACTCACCAAGCGAAACACAGAGGTGAACCTCTACTTCACGCTGGTTTTCTATGAGGTCGTGGTACCACCCCGGTTCGAGCCGGCCCATCCGTGCGGCAGCAAAAGCTGCCACGTGACTACCACTGTTAAAAAACAATCACAAAAATATCCATTCACCATCATCAGCCTATAACTGAGCTTGTAGATAGAGTGCCAATAGAAATACCACTTGCAGGTTTGATCCCATTGTTGGTTGGATATATTGAAGATATTTCTGCCATTTTCATTACTTTTTTATATGTGGTTATTTCATTTTTCAGCATTCCATGTATTTGGGTCAGCAGGCAAGCTGGCTGTGGAAGTTGGTATCATAGGCTTCTTAATGGGCACTTGCATAGCATACTTTGTGGTAGTTGGAGACCTTGGGCCACAGATTATAGCTAAGATGCTAAACATCAATCAAAGTGATATCTTAAGGTAAGTTTTTTCTTAGAAATTGTGTTAAATAAACAAATATACTTTAGTAGTTCATGGGATGCTTTGGGTACTTAACTTACAACTAAAACAACAATTACCTAAAAAAGGACTAAATTAGTAATGTTATATCTGAATTACTAAATTGTTATTTATTTAATGATTTCTTATATTTATGCAAATATTACACATTGAATAAAACTACTTTTGAGAATTTTTTCATGTTTAATTAACTTATCTTATTTTTATTTATTCCTAACGTTTCGGGTGCTTTACAGCATCCGTGATCACGGGGGACTGAGGTGATTGACGTCCCAATGTAAGAGTTAACCCGGAGTACCTTCAGCTTTTTTAATTATTAATTTTGGTCCGATCTACGCAGAATGAACTTCCTGTGTCTTGAAATCTTGCAGTGGTATGCTTGGGTTTAGTTTTAATTTTATTAATTACAGGATCTCAAGTAGGTGGTAGTACCAATTAAAATCAAATGCCCAGCTCTTTAGCTGCTATATTGGGTTTACAAACCTTTAAATAAAACTAATTTTACGGATTTTATTGCGTATATTAACTTATTTTACTTTCCCGACGTTTCAAACACACACAGCACCCATGGTCACGGGGGGACCATGGGTGCTGTAAAGTGCTTGAAACGTCAGGAAAGGAAAATAAGTTAATATACGCGATAAAATCTGTAAAATTAGTTTTATTTAAATGTGTAGTGTTCGCGTAAATATAAGAAATCATTTACAGACCTTGTTCTTATTGAATAGTCCTTACATATGACACTGTATTCATATTTATCTTTAATGCTATCACAGAAACTTATATTACAACAGGCAGGTTTTTTCTCTGTTTATCTGTAATACCTACATGTCTAAAGAATAAAATGTTTCAAGGTCATAAATCCAGCAACTAGCACTGGAGCAGTGCTGTGGAGAAATTGCTCCAATAAGAGGAAACCTGTGCCCAATAATGGGACATATAATCTATAAATTATAGGATCTAGAGTAATTCCAAGAAAAATAGTGATCAACTCTTCCCCATTTAAAATTACACTAGTATTTAGATGTTCCACAGTTGGAGTAATGAATTTCATACATTTAGTTTTCTTGAAGCGCCTGTGCCTTCTTTCTGAGCAACAACAAGTCTAAACAACATACTCGTAGTAATTATGTCAGTACATAACGTTAATTTTAAACAGGTTCTTTGTCTTTGCAATATTTTACCCTCTCAACTGTTAAGATCAATATAGTCGTCCAATACCACATTCAAGTTGCATTATTTTAAAATTCATTTATACTCCCGAACATAATCCTGTATCGCCACTGGATATAAAATAATAAGATAATATAAGAAAATAATATCCAGAATTTAGCTATTTTATTATGGTATATATAGTGGAGTTTACGTTGTGATTAAATTTGAAGTTACGTGGGTCAATTTGCAAAAATTATGTGGTGTTGAAGATAAAATTTAAAATGTATTTGGTGTGAATCACCGGACTTATAAGGTTCTAAAATCTAAAATAGTACACTATTATGAAAAGAAATGGCGTAGCTACCTTAATATGTGGTACAAATTCTATAACAGAACCACAAAAGTATGCGGTACGAGATATGCTGTTCACTTTTGATTTATTACTTGAGTCTGACTCAACTCAACAAGCAAATCCAAGTTTTAATGCAGAAGAAGTTGCAAGCTTAGCCTCTCCTAAAATAAATGTGATTGGTTCATGTTATTATGTTATACACTAAAAGCAAGTGAGCATTCGCTTTTAATTATATAGTACGTGAGCAAGCCGTCGGCCTTAATGGAATAATTGTTAATCATAATTTTAAGTATTGATTGACAGTTTGGATTATGTGCATAGGAATATTTTTTTCATTCTATGCCATTCTTAACATAAATACAAATTATGAATTAGTATACTATGATCAATATGAAAATTGAGCCAAACAGATGTGAAATATTTACTTTTATTGAGAGTCTGTGCACTAATATACTACAGCCATATAAATAGCCCCCTATATACTTAATTTTTTATAATTGGAAAATTTTCCATCACTCAATTTAGTGTGTATTATCATTCTTTTGTTGATTGCAATATTTCATGCTTTTAATACATCATTTTCAGGACATCAATTATGGTGATAGTGTCGCTGGTGTGTGTGCTACCGCTCGGTCTGCTGAGAAATGTAGACAGCCTGAGCAACGTCAGTGCGGCTACAATATGCTTCTACTTCTGCTTGGTTATTAAAGTTAGTATTAGCAACATCTTTTTATGTTTCTCTTCAATTATCCTCTATCAGCCATCAAGAAGTGAGTAATGAGTTCATGTCTGATAGAGTTAAATAAAGTTCATTATTTTCAGCGTTATCATTACAGCCCTCTACAAGTCCACTGCTGAACATAGGTCTCCTCCAAGGAATGCCACAAAGCAATGTCCCGAGCCATCTGCATCCATCGATTCCAGGATCTCTTACCACGGCAGCTTACTGATGCGTTGGGCTGTGTCGGTTACTCCATTTCTGCTGTGGATATCTTTAATACGAAGTTTATCACGCTTGAAACTTTGAGCACACTTCTCTCCTCAGCTAGCTATAGCTGAAAGACTTTTACCTTCTCATCTGACCAGCAGTGAAAGACCGCGGTCCTTAGCGCTGCAACTCATTGCTAAACTACTGTGCTACGGAGCTGACCTAATAATGAATTGACTTAGCATTTGTTAATTGTTTTATATTTTTTTTCAGGTAATCCTAGAAGCTACAACTCAACTGCTAACTGCCGACTGGCACATACGGATTGAGACATGGAAACCTTCGGGAGTTTTGCAATGTGTTCCCATATTCTCCATGGCTCTTTTTTGTCAAACGTAAGTAGAATATCAATTTGTAGCCTTAAGAAAAAGTGCATAAAACATGAAGTCACTTGACAACAAGTATACTGTAACATGTTTGATTGTAACAGCCTCACGCAACCTGTTGTGTAGGAAATATTAGTTTTAGTGATAACAGCGATAATGCACATGTTGTGGGGGAATGTAGGACAAACTACACTCACCGGCACGGAAACTTGGCCACTCGTGAATTTGCTGATTATTTGCACTGAAACGTTTTTTTAACAGTAAATTAAGGGTAGATGCATTCAATAAGTGTCTCTAATGGTTTTAGAACGTAGAAATTTAATGTTTACTTCACCGAAATTTTTCTTTTCAAGATAACATGTTTTCACTAAAATTAACATCTTTCCATTGTCACTTTAAAAACACTACAAAGTTAAAAATTAAGTCTGTTTCTTTATTGTCTATCAGTTTTAATATCGGGTGTTTCCTCCTCTAGCCCTGATAACCGCTTGCATTTGATCTGGCATGCTTTGAATGATGTTTCTGACATCAACTTGCGGTATGCTGTCCCAAGCGGCCAGCGCTGCATTTCGGAGCTCATTTAGAGTTTGTGGCGGTTTGGAGCTGGACTTTATCTTTCTTTTGAGCATACCCCATACATGCTCAATTGGTTTTAAGTCCGGGATACGAGCTGGCCACTGTAATTTTTGTATTCCAACCTCTTCCAGATATTCCTCTACACAATGTGCGACGTGCGGGCGTGCATTATCGTGCATGAAGAGGAATTGGTCGTGTCCAATGAATCCCGAATAAGGCATTACATGCTCCTGAAGAACTTCCTCGATGTATCGAGTAGCTGTAAGCCGATTATCGACGATGACCAACTCTGTACGTGCGTCGGAACTTACACCTCCCCATACCATTATTGAGCCTCCATGGAAACTCACAGTTTGGGTGGTGGTAATGGGTAGAAACCTCTCTCCTCTTTTTCTCCACACTCGTTCTCGACCGTCTGGAGCACGTAAAGCTATTTGACACTCATCTGTGAACAACACTCTAGCCCATTGCTCGTGGGTCCCATTGACATGTTCTCTTGCGAACTGAAGTCGGGCTACTCGGTGCTGTCTGAGAAGTTCTGGACCTCGTGCTGGTCTACGAGCTTTTAAATTCACTTCCTCCATTCGTCTTCTCACCGTACGCTCACTAACATTAACGACTCTTGCGATTTGGAGCCGATGGTGTATCTCAACAGCGATCAGGTAGCGGTTTCTCAAAATCTCCATAACAATAAAACGATCGTCCCGGGCCGATGTGCACCTTACGCCCCCACTGCCTGGCCTGCGGGTGTAGCGGCCTGTCTCCTGGTATCGTTTCAGTGAATACTGCATTGAGGACCGTGGTACGTTAAGCACAATAGCAACTTCACGCTGTATCAGCCCTTGGTCAATTAATGCTACTGCTTGTCCAACTTGTGCTGGTGTTAATGGCATTTTTATTGGCTTTAAAGCACCTTTAGTTATTGAATTAAGACACAAGATCACAACAATTGAATAACCTTACAGTAAACTTTTCACAACACACAAATTTAAAATGTGAACTTAGTCGCTCAAATGACCCGATTCAATTAAAAATTAAAGAATTCGTCATGGTGCAGTTAAACATAATGAATTACCCTCTTGAACTTGAGGGTAAACATTTTTTGACATACTTGCATAACAAACATTCATCAGAAACACTTAAAGCTTTTGCTATCGCGAGATAACCGCTTGGCCAAGATTCCGTGCCGCTGAGTGTAGATATTTTTCCCCAATAAATAGTTATTCCGCAGAGTCACAGGCGCTTTCTGTTTATTCCGAATCAGGCGTGGAAATCATAGTATAGCTGTCTTGGAAGTATTTTTTTCACTTACATATTTTACATAATTGTGGCGATTATTGGCAATGTGGTATTTTTTGTATCATCCTTTTACATGTCGCTGTGATAGTGACACAATTCAGATATTTTTTGTAATGATCACATATTGACGATATAATGACTGAATCTTGATTATCTAGTAATTCTTATAAAAGTCATCTACACATTTAAGAACAAAAATACCTATTTACAAAAAATGTTATTTATTAATAATACCAATTAGTTATAAATCACTACCCACGTTTAACCACATTACTGAGCTGCTGTGAGGCACATGGAAAACGAGCAAACATTTTTTTTATAGGATAAGGGTAACGAACGAGCACACAGACCACCTGATGGTAAATGGTTGCTGTGGCCCATAGACATCTACATCTATCCTCGATTACGAATCACAATGCGGATGCGTTGTCACCCGTGAGGACTAAGATGGAATGCCTTGTTTCCAATAAAAGGGTTCTCCGGTTCTCTACACTCACCATACAAAACACAGCAGCGTTAAGTTGCTATTTTACGCTGGTATTCTGTGAGAGCGTGGCCCTTCCCCGGTCGAGCCGACCCATTCGTGCTACAACTATACTACTAATATAGCATGCAGCTGCAGCATGGCTCTACCACGTAAATTTCTCACACTCACAAGTTATTTCAAAAAATTAAAACACTTCAATAGTAAAGGTGTAAGAAGAATAATCCACTACCCCATATCGTCCCGTTAATATAGTAAAAGTCGACAGAGGGGAAACAAATCAGGAGATGGGCAGCAGCGTCTTCCTAATGCCAAATAGAAAATAAAAACTGGTTGCCATTCTGCCTAACAAACAATATCTCCCTTGTGAGGCAATCTGTGAGAAGGCTTATGTTTGCAAATGGACTTTCTTAGCCTGTAATGATTGAATGAACTATTTAAATCAAACAAAAATGTTAAGAACAAGTTTCAATTTAATTTTTTTTTATCACACCCTGGGATTTTTCTAAAGACATTATAAAAATAAATTTCAATGAAGACACAGTCTAACATTATTGAGATTAAGGTTCAAATTTCCTCAAACAGATTCACAATATTTAATGTGCACGTTTTGTATTTAATATGTTCTCTATATCTGTGTAAGTAGTAACTAATAAGCAGTGATGCTTTAATTGCTCCATGTCTATTCAGAAAGTCAGGAGGCGCTACTATATTATTGTTTATGCTACTAGGCAACTGTTTGAAATCTTCGAGTCGCTTCCGTCTCTTTCGCTCGAGAAGATGAACCTCGTGACCAAGAATGCGATTAACATTTGCACGGCGGTCTATTTCACTTTGGGTTTCTTCGGCTACGTCGCGTTCAGCTCGCATAATATATCAGGTTAGTGAATCGCCCTTTAAATAATAGGCAAATGCACACAGAACTTTTATAATGGGTCTTTTTGCTGGTCCAAAATAGGAATCTGCACTTATAATTGCAATACTGATCACCAAATGTTATTTGCTCGGTGACGTTTGATTTAATATTATTAATCTATGTATGTGAAACTTATCAGCTGACACTTCAATTTATCTATGGATGTTACACAGTTTGTTTACAGATTTTTTTTAACTAAACCAGTAGTATTGTGCCTGCTCGGTCATTTAAAAGATCGTTATGTATTAGTTAATTTCGCATAGTGAACTAGTTTATTATAATAAAACTAATAGAACTATTAACTCCATTCGGTCATCATGGAATGGTTATCTCCTTCGGTCGGTATTTTCTCGAGTCGTAATCTTGTTTGATCACTCGTACATATCCACTTGCTGGTTTCATGGTCAAAATAAAAGTCTAAAGCAAATTAGTGTTGAAAAAAATAATTAGCATTAGATAGATCACTTTTGTTTACGTGGTAGAGCCATGCTGCAGTTATATTACTGGTATAGCTGTAGCACGAATGGGTCGGCTCGACCGGGAAAGGACCACACTGTCACAGAATACCAGCGTAAAATAGCAGCTAACGCTGTTGTATTTCGTACGGTGAGTGTACGGAGTACGGAGACCCTTTTTACTGGAAAAGAGGCATTCCATCTTAGTCCTAACGGGTGACAACACATCTACATTTTGATTCTTTATTGAGGTTAAACGTTGTCGCCGGAAACAATATTTCGAAAAGAAAATGTAGGCGATGGCCTCCCGGACTTGCAACTCTATCGCACGATACGGGTCGGGGGGCAGGGCCATATTGTAGTGATGTTGAAGGTGTTGTCGATATTATTATCGCCTAGGGAGGAGAATATCTGTGATTATTCACAGCGTTTATCGATTATTTAATCTTTATTTTACACTAAAGTAGATAGGCGAATAAATAAAAAAGTAACAATTTGAAAAAATTACTATTTTGTTTATTAGTACATATTACTTGATTACACTCTTTCTCGAACTGCCATTTTTCTAGGAACTCGACGGTCAACCCACCACCTCCCATGGCCCCACTGACCCTCAGGTCATACGGGCCGAATCTCGGAAGATGCGCGCGGTACTTGCAAGTGGCTCTTTCCCGCGCACGCTTTCTTGACTCCCTACAAATATTTAATCTATTCCTTGTCCCAGTTTAACATCATTCTCCCCCTTCTGGGGCTGACGACACATTGACGCCTACGTCGTCGGGCCCTCCTACCAGCCTTCCATCCTGCCTTGTCCTGCGATCGTGCCACCTATGCGCAAATTCGCGCAACAGTTCGTAGTTCACCACATCGCTGACGAGATCTGAGTAGTAAACTGGTCCCTGAACCGGACGAACTAGTCCATCCATCATTTTCACTCTTAGGTCATCATACAGAGGACATTCCCATAGAACATGGTGAACATCCTCCTCTGACATACCGCACTCACACGTACTAATTTCACACAGTTTCATGTCGCTCAGTCTCTTCCGAAAGCATCCATGTCCGGTGAGAATCTGAGAAGTTTGGTAGTCCGGTGAGACCCAGGTATACCTGAGTCTCAACGCCACGTCCGGGAAAAATCGATGTAGTTCACGTCCTTTTGTATCACACGTCCATCTATCATGCCAGGCGCCGATCACCTCAGTCCAGATATCGCGATTCCGTCTGCTCAACTCCTCTTTGGGCGCGGTCAAACGTGCTATACCCATCCTACCAGCACGGATGACCTCTAGGTCAGCAGGGAGAACGCCAGCCAGCACCGGTAAGGCCGCCGTGCTAGTGGATCGGTACGCCTTGGTTAACAATACAAGAGCGGATCCCTGCAATCTCAGTAGTACGCAACGAACTGTGTTCATGTTTGCACGCTCGTACCAGCACTCTGCCGCATACGTAAGCGTGGACACAAATACTCCTCTATAAATTAATTTTAAACTCAGATATCGTACACCCCATGATGATGTAGATACGCGAGACATCTTGCCGAATCCTTTGGTCGCTCTTTCAGAGATATCGGATGCATGTTGCACAAACGATAGTCCCGAGTCTAAAACCACGCCTAATACCTTAACGTTAGTTACAGTTTTAATAGATTCTCCACCAAGCTTAATAACGGGGGGGGCGCTGAAATTTCCCTCTAACAGTCATGGTGGTCGACTTTGAGGAGGAAAACTCCAGTCGATTCCTTAGGCCACACTCCCGTATAAGGTCCAGAGTGACTCTGGCCCTGGATTCGATACCCGCTCTCGTTCCCGATTCAATCAAGATTGTAACATCATTGGCATAGGCAGTCATGGCTACTCCCTCAGGCAGAGGGAGTCGGAGCAGGTCATCCATCAGCATATTCCACAGTGTTGGGCCCAGCACGGAGCCTTGAGGACATCCCATAGTCGACGTCTTCCACTCTACCCGATCTCAGATGTAGAGGCCCACACGCCTGGAGGTGAAGTAGTCCACCAACATTCTATAAATGTTGGGTGGACATCCACCCCTTTTGGCCTTGACCATCATCATCGGCCACCAGGCATTGTCGAAGGCGCCGGAGATATCTAAGAATATTGCTTGCACGTAGCATGCCTGAGAATACCTTGCCGTGCTGAGCAGTACACGCAGCGCTGTTACTGTAGACCGCCCCGGAAAAAATCCATGCTGGTACTCGGATATCCCGCGGCTAATCGCGGGAGCACATCTTAAAATTACTCGTTCCAATAATTTTCTCAGAACAGGAAGGAGCGTTATTGGACGGTATGCCTTGGCGTCGGTGAGCGGCTTGTCATTACCCTTGGAAATGACAATCAGTCTTCCGTCCTTCCATACATTAGGGAAAACCCCCTCTTCCACACACTTGGCATACACCGCGTGAAATCCCCTCGGTGCCGCAATCCACACATTCCTCACGATTCTCGCACTCACTCCATCGAGTCCCGGAGCCGTGTTGGGCAAGGCCTTGACTATACCACCCAGGTCCCCAACCTTAAGTGGAGGCGCAGCTCCACCCGACGGTATGAAAGCCGCCAGCAGACGAACCTGCCGGTGGTAAGGCGAGTCGCAGTCAGTGCTGTCATCCAGACAGAGCGGAGACATTAATTTATGCATCGCTGCTTCCAAGCCGCCCGGGTGTATACCCGCAAAGGCGATCCCATTGATCACATTTGCAGGCGGACGTACCCTCCCGCTGGCCAGCCTCAGGCTGTATGCAGTCTGTATGCAAGGCCCCATGGGTCCTCATTGCCAGAGTTGGCAATCTTCTTGTGCTGCGACTGTACCCGCAAAGGCGATCCCATTGATCACATTTGCAGGCGGACGTACCCTCCCGCTGGCCAGCCTCAGGCTGTATGCAGCCTGTATGCAAGGCCCCATGGGTCCTCATTGCCAGAGTTGGCAATCTTCTTGTGCTGCGACTGCTGCGCCTCCACCATCATCTTCCTATATCTCGCACGCACACTATGGAAAGCCACCCTGGCTAACTCATCAGACCTACCTCCCAGACGCCTTTTACTCTACCAAGCACGCCTAAGTTTGCATTGCAACTTCCGAGTTTTATCCAGTTCAAATGTCCACCATTCATACTCCCCCCGACCCCCTGGGGCGACGCTCCCCTAGGCCTTCTTCCGCAGAGCGAATTACGACCCCTGAGAACTCCCCCGCCAGGAGAGCTGCGGGTTTTTTAACGTGCAGCCATCCCATTCGTAATTTGACAATCGCCCGGAACCTTTCCCAATCTACCCCTCGGTCACGAAAACGGGGGGGATCCCTAACGAGTGCTGCGCGCGTCATCGGCCTGCTGGTAGTGGCCGTGTAAGTTATTAAATTATGATCGCTGGCGCAGACCCCCTCGTGCACTCGCCACTCGGCAAGGTAGACGTCCCCAGTGGAGAGGGTCAGGTCCACGTTGGATTCACCTCTAGGCCCAGAGAAGGTGTAGGGCTGGTCAGGCATATTTGCCAACGTTAGAGCATGTGTGATAATAAATGCCTCCATTTGCTGCCTTCGATATTCTAAATTTTGTCCTCTTCCCACGTAGTGTCGGCGATCACAATACCAGAGTGGCGAGTGCGCATTGGCGTCGAGGCCCATGATCACCCTTCTGCCCTTAAGGCAACTCAGGGCGACCTCTAAGTGGTGCAGGTGGTCATCGATGGTGTCGCTAAATTTAAAGTACGCTGAGACCACATAGAGGTCCCATCGGTCAACATGGCACACCACACAAATTTCGTTGCTGAGGTGGCTCAGCACTGCTACCCCAATTGCTGGGTCGGCAAGATAGATGCCCGCACACGGGTGACAGCCCACCTGAACGATCCCCGCAACCTGGGAGTACTGTTGTTGTACAAGAACAATGTCCAGGTGCAGTTCACGCGCCAGGATGGGCAGCTCAGCCGCGGCGAGCTCCCCTCGACCCAGGTTGATTTGTCCTAATCGTAGTGCCTTGTCTTCCTGGTTACCTATGGCGCTGCCCTTATCGGCAGTACTGAGTGGTGGCCACGGGGCGTTGCTCTGCATACAGCCTTGCTGGGCAGTTCCTCGCCATGGTCACGTGCGAGCCAGAGTCAGTTCTACCAATTCGCTTGCACGTAGCGCACTTCTCCTCCGTGGACTTGCAGGCACCACGTTCATGTCCTGCCTCTCCACATTTCTCACATACGACCTCCTTCGATCGGCAGTACTTCGCAGGATGCCCATACTGTTGACATCTCTGGCAGCACGTGACGTCCACGTAATCACACGGCTCAACCAAGTCCCAGCCGACGTATAACAGATTGTATCCGGTCAAGATATCTCTCAAGGCAGCCGAACATTGAAGGATCACGGTTGTCCTTTTGCTACCTCTCCAGGACTTTTTGAAAGCAATCCTGCAGTTTTCTTTCACTTTTGCTTCGGTCCATCCACAAGCAGCAAGGTTCTGCTCATGGAAGCCGCTGATTACATCCTCATTCTTGGGGTCCTCCTCAAAACCCTTAAGAGCCACCAGGGGTAAACGTTGTCTGGGCTCCGTCACCCTCAATGTTGGAGGGGCAGCAGTCTTCAGTTTCTCTGCTGCTTCCTGGGACGTGGTTTGGACCACGACACCCGCATTTCCCACCTTCCGGCCTGTCAATCTGAAGCCCGCTGGTCTTGGGGTTAACTGCCTTCTTGAGCTCTCATCTTCGTATCTTCTGCAGTTTTCAATGGGCCTTCCGTCTCAGCCGGGTAGAAGGCGACAACTGGGCCTTTACTTGCTGGCATCAACATTTGGTCGGTCCCCTTCGGCAGCCTCAGCGCTGCCGAGTAGGAATGTTGCGGTGCCGGGTCCATCGCGTGACAAGGAACTGCACTAGCCTCAACCTGCGCCAGTCTTCCTTCCGCGGCAATCTTCCCCTGTTCTGCTCTAAGTGCTGCCAACTCCAGTTCAGATATATGGACCTCCATTGTCGCAACCATTGCAATGAGATCATGCCCATATGTAGCCACCCTGTTGACCTCAGCCTTGTTGAGTTTCGACCCAGGTCCGGTGATGATACCCATGATTCCCTTGACTGCATCACGAACATGGTCGATCACCTCCAGCTTGGATGCGGTCGAAGCTTTGAATATCCCTCTTATTCCCCGGGAGCTCTCCCTTTGGCAGTCCTCATCTACAGCCTCTGCAGCAGGCTCCTCCACATCCCTGGACGGCAGTCCTGCCACCGGGGCCACACTCTGGCGAGGCTCAGTACGCTTGCCCACCCTTGGTCGCTGGGAAGATGACTGTGCCTTTTCTGGTGACGTCAGAGGCCGCTTTTCAGGTGCTATTGGTGGTGGGGGGGGGGGCAACGCGACCGGCCGACCAAGCGGGCCCGGCGGAGTCGTGGCCAAAGATTTGCGAGGAGTAAACAACTCCTCATCATCCGCCATTTTTATTTTATTAACTGTATCGTCTCAGATTATATAAAAGAAGTCACAATCACACATAAAAACAGAAAAGGAACGCAAATTGTCAACGTCAAACTCTATGACAGATGACAGCTGCCAACGTCAGTGTCAGTGTCAATGTCACGTTCAATGACGGCTGTCAGTGTCAACACAACAGCCGAGTGCCAACACTTCCTACCCTCAATAATAAAATAATGTTCAATGTTTTCTTATAACTAAACTACAAACTATATATAATAAAAGTACTCACAAGTAATTATTCGTTAGTAGTAAATTAGAAATAAAACATAACCCAAAGATACTTAGCTATAAAATAATCACGCGGTCCGCGTGGTTCTAACCAACAAACACGTGCTTATTCCTACAAAAAGTATTTAAAAATACACCAACACAACACAGTTTTGTTTTGTCCGACACAAAACGTTATATAGTTATTATTAAACAAAAAATTTGCTCAAAAAGTATTAAGAAAACAAAACTCGACGGTCAATCAGTTCCAGGGGCGTAGCTACCGCCGTATCAGCCGTATCAATGATACGGGGCCCCCGGGCTACAGGGGCCCCCAACGTGTGTAAGCAAAAACTCCAAGGACTTCTAATGGGACAGGAAAGGCTATCACTATTCTCTAAAGAAGTAAAGAATTTAGTAAAACTGAAATCGTCTTCAGCTATGTTCGCCGAACAAAAGGCACGAAAATTAAATTGTTTGGCTAGCTTAGTTCCTAGGAGTATTTATTGTAAGTAATAACTCATAAGCCCGTGTAGTGGCGGGTAAGAATACTCACAACCCCATATCTTCCCGTGGGTGTCGTAAAAGGCGACAGACGGAAACTGAGGCAGAGGATGGGCAGCAGCATCTTTCTGATAACAGCAAAACAACAATAAAAAAACTGCGCTTGCCAACCCGCTCGCCAAGCGTGGCAACTATGGCAATATACCCCCATGAAAGTAACGAAGAGATGGCCCCCAGTCCCCGGCAGCCCCGCTATTCCTGGCTAAGGTGGCGACCATGGTAACAGCGAGGCAGGGGGTGCTAAGAGTCTCCGGTGGAGGTTCTGTTGCCACCTACGACGACTCGACATGGCAACTTATAACGCACGCACCCTGAGGACTGACGAGAAGGTCCTGGAGCTAGAAGAAGAGATAGACAAGTTGCACTGGAATGTCATAGGATTATCCGAAGTCTGAAGAGAGGGGGAGGTCACGGTAATCCTCGAATCCGGCAATTTGTTCTATCACCAGGAGGGCGACCATCTGTCCCAAGGAGGTGTCGGATTTATCGTCCACAAGTCCCTCGTTAACAACGTTGTAAAGATTGGGAGTGTGTCGACGAGGGTTGCGGACCTTATACTCAGAATCACCGAACGGTAATCGCTGAAGGTTATACAGGTTTACGCATCAACCTCGGTACACGCCGATGAGGAGGTGGAAGAAATGTATGAGGATATCTCTAGAACAATGCATTCCTCCAAAACCCACTATACGGTGTTAATGGGAGACTTCAACGCAAAACTAGGCACAAGAGAGAACGGTGAGCTGAAAGTAGGGAAATTCGGAATAGGGCAACGGAACCCAAAGGGCCAGCAGCTGGCGAACTTCATGGAGAAAGAAGGACTCTTTATGATGAACTCTTTCTTCCAGAAGCGGCCCCACAGGAAGTGGACCTGGTCGAGCCACGACGGTTCGACAAAAAATGAGATTAACTTTATTATGACGACCAGACGACAACTATTCAGTGATGTCTCAGTGATCGCGAGGGTGAAAACCGGCAGCGATCACCGAATGGTGAGAGGCACACTGAACCTAAACGTTAAGTTGGAGAAGTCACGTCTAATGAAGTCAACGCTCCGTCCTTCTCGTGCTCTAATCCAAAGTCCAGAAACCTTTCAGCTCGAGCTACGAAACCGTTTTCAGTGCCTAGAAGATTGCAATACAATGGACGATATGAATGACAAGCTCGTGGAAACTGTCCATGCGGTCTGAGCTAAGTTTTGCAAGACCCGCCGCAGAAGAAACAAAAAGTCTCCGATCACACTCTAATCTCAATGGCTTTTAGACGGGGTATATAGCTGCAGTCTTCAGTAGATTTGACAGCGTACAGGCAACTGAACATACAGATCTCCAAATGCATGCGGCGGGACTTGTGCAACTTTAATTCTGCTCGTATTAAAGAAAAGATCGAGCAGAACCAGGGCTCCCAAGTCTTTGCAAGAGATCTGTCTGCCAGAAAGAGCCAACTGTCGAAGCTGAAGACCGAGTATGGCAGCGTCGTTTCCGGGACACCTGAGGTTTTGAGTGAGATTGAGAGGTTCTATTGGCAGCTGTACACATCATCGTTGGAGCCACACGTAAGTGTGAGTAACGATCCAAGAGCGAGTCTTATCCGACACTATTCCGATGATATCTCGGACGTCAGTCTGAGCGAGATTAGAATGGCTCTCCAGCATCTTAAAAACGGCAAGATCCCAGGCTGGATGGAATTACAGTGGAGCTTCTGAAAGCGGGTGGAAAACCGATACTTGATGTCCTTCAGAAGCTCTTTAATTCCGTCCTCCATGGTGGCACTACTCCGGAAAGGTGACAACGCTCTCTTGAAGAACTACAGACCGAGTTCCCTTTTGAGCCGCGTCTACATGCTGTTTTCGAGAGTCATTACTCCCGAACAAGCCGGTTTCCAAAAAGGCTTTAGCACCATATACCACATACATACCCTTCGGCAAATTGTACAGAAGTCCGAGGAGTACAATTTACCACTATTTCTGGCGTATGTGGACTATGAGAAAGCCCAAAGACTTTCAATCAAAATTACGTCGAAATTCGGGCGGTGCTGCAGTCCCTTCAGCGATGCCAAGTTGACTGTCGGTATATCGAAGTGCTGAAGTGCTTGTACAGTAGGGCTACGATGGCTATCCGAGTACAGAACCAGAGTACGAAACCTATCCAATTGCAGAGAGGTGCAAGACAGGGTGACGTTATATCCCCGATACTCTTCACCGCTGCATTGGAAGACGTTTTCAAGCTTCTGGACTGGTAAGGATACGGTGTTAACATCAATGGCGAGTACATCACTCACCTTCGATTTGCCGACGATATAGTCCTTATGGCAGAATCGCTGGAGGACCTAAGCACTATGCTTAATGACCTCAATAGTTTTTCCCAACGGATAGGTCTTAAGATGAACATGGACAAAACAAAGATCATGTTTAATGTCCATGTCACACCTATGTCGGTAGTTGTTGGTAGCTCTAAGCTCGAAGTTGTTGACGTTTATGTTTACCTGGGACAAATAGTCCGACTAAGTAAGTCCAACTTCGACCGAGAGGTCAATCGAGGGATTCGACTCGACTGGGTAGCGTTCGGGAAATAACGGCACATCTTCTAGTCAGGTATACCTCAAAACTTGAAAACGAAATTGTGCAACCAGTGCGTGTTGCCAGTGATGACATACGGAACTGAGACGTGGTCCTTCACTGCTGGCCGGATGAGGAAGCTCAAGGTTGCTCAGCGAGCTATGGAGAGGGCTATGCTCGGAGTTTCTCTGCGTGATAAACTTAGAAATGAGGATATGCGCAGTAGAACCAGAGTCACCGACATGGCCCAACGAATTAGTAAGCTGAAGTGGCCATGGGCCGGACATATAGCTCGAAGAACCGGCAACCGATAGGGAAAAAGGTTCTCGAGTGGCGGCCTCGTACCGGCGGATGAAGTGTAGGGCGTCCCCCCACTATATGGAGTGACGACCTGGTAAGACATGCAGGAAGTCGATGGATGCAGGTGGTTCAGGACCGTGCTTTGTGGCATTCCTTGGGTGAGGCCTATGCTCTTTAATGGACTTATGAAGGGCTGTTATGATGATGATGATGATGATGAACTAGTGGAATTAGTACTTTTGCCGTTGTCGTGATAATTGACGATAATTTATGTGTACATAGAGAACTGAAGACCATTTTTATGTATATGTTTTTTATTCCTTTATTCGTTTTTTCATTCCTTGGACTTATGAAGGGCTGTAACGATGATGATGAATAACTTAAAATCAATATATAATAATTTGAATTCAATGCAAGCGTTTTTGTTCCTTTTATGAAATCTTTACTCTTCATTGGGGCCCCCCAACAAATTTTGATACAGGGCCCCTCGAAGGCACGCTACGCCACTGATCAGTTCTAATAATAAACATTGAGTAAAGTTTTGGCTGTATTTTTGCTGTCCAAAAGTGTTCATCGTACTTAGTTTTTTCATGCGCCAAACCATGTGGTATTCATACTACGAAAATACAAAATTGTCTACGAGTCATATGTAATTGTCCCTGGACCTGATAATAGTAATCATGGTTTCTTTTTAACATCACCGTTTTTAACATCAACAAAATATGATATGTTTTTTAGTTATTGTCTTCATATTAGAAGCACAAATAGGACATTTGTCTTCAGTTAGAGAGTCATCTCCAATAAGCCCATCGGGACTTGCCCTTAAATAATAATCATCGGAATCAATAAACAGTCCACACTCCGAAACTTTTATATTATGTGTCCTAATCTTGATTCTTTGCAAAATTTTAAATGAGTCAATCGTAATTTTTGTGTTTTATATTTGCGATACAATCAAATAAATGATTTATTTTTACAATTCTTTGCCCGCACAACTTTATCTGACTCATTCTTGACTAACAGTTTCAATAAACCTAGCAAGCTAACAGCATAGCAAAGTGGCAAAGCAATCAGCTTTGTAGTGGTTTCTAACGGAAAAATAAATTCAAAATAAGAGGTTCAGATGGCTGGGTGATCAGTAATCGATTGCTGAAAACAGAATTTGAAATTTCGAAATCGTTCTCGAGATAATCGTGAGACAGACGGACAGACGGACGGACAAACGGACAGACATCGTGAAATAATTAACTTACTTAATAATTAGCTCGACAATTGAAGAAGGTGAAGACATATTACATGACATAATATTAATTTTGTATTTTTTTTGATTCTCTTTGTCAGATTCGATTCCTTCGCCAACTGGAGTACATCGTCCTTGCATATTAAAAAAAAAACCAGCTTATACGTCCCACTGCTGGGCACAGGCCTTTCATTTCTGAGAGGGTTTTAGGGCAAGGAAGTGTTCGCCGCGCTGCCCCAATGCGTGTTGGCGAACTTCACATGTCTTCGAAATATTTTTTTCTTATTTCTCAGACATGCAGGTTTCCTTACGATGTTTTCCTTCACCGCCGAGCACGTGGTAAATCGCCACTTAAAGTCGCAATTAACAATTTCATTGGTGCCGGCGGGGATCAAACCCGGGTTGCTAGCTTACTGAAATTGACAGCGGGCGCTAACCATCTGAGGTACCACGGCTCTCCTTGCATATTACTGTCCGGTAATTCCTTGTCAATCTCGAAGTCACCGAAAAATAAATGATAATAGTTTAAATTATATTTTGCGGCTAACTAACGCGGACGACGTATAATGCGGTCCATTGTTTAAATTTAGATTAGTTAATTAGTAAATATATTACATATTATAATTATGAATAGTTGAAGTTATAGATAGGAACCGAGTATACACTGACTGTACTTGGAAAATGCGCCTTGCTGAGTCGGAATCTAAATTTTAGCAATGAAATCTTTGTATCTCGAAAATTTTAGCATTTTCCTTGAAAACATCAAAATTCCACAGAGTAATACGTACAACTTCTTCTAACGGACTAATGTTTATTACTAGACAAGTGGTAAAATTAAATATTTTGTAAAACTCAATCATGTACAACGTCATATATGTAATGGTTGAAATGATTTCTATAAAATTTATGTGGGACCAACTGTGAGACATACACTATCGAACAAAAAATAATAGGTATTCAAAATCGGTCCACAATTGACGGAGAAATCGGTGAACATACATAAAAAAAACATACAGCCGAACATAGAACCTCCTCCTTTTTTGAAGTCTTAAAAAACAACATCAGATATTCTATACTTTTATATTTTGTGGAATAAATTTCGGTCTATCACCTTACCAATTAAAGTATAACCTAATATATAAGTTACTGTAACAGACCGTATTGGAGTAAGTCTTAGGATTTTTTTTAATCTTAGGATTTACCAACATGAGTTGGTAGATTTTTTTTTTTTTTTTTATAGGAAAAGGGTGACAAACGAGCACACAGTCCACCTGATGGTAAGTGGTTGCTGCGGCCCATAGACATCTACATCTATCCTCTATTACAAATCAAAATGTAGATGCGTTGTCACCCGTGAGGACTAAGATGGAATGCCTCATTTCCAGTAAAAAGGGCCTCCGGCCACCTGCACTCACCAAGCGAAACGCAGAGGTAAACCTCTACTTCACGCTGGTTTTCTGTGAGGTCGTGGTACCACCCCGGTTCGAGCCGGCCCATCCGTGCGACAGCAAAAGCTGCCGCGTGGCTCTACCACTGTTAAAAATAAGGTTTTGAATAAAATGAGACGATTTTTCGAGCTTTTACCCTTAGAATTTGGTACATGCTAGGTTTTACCAATGACTATTATAAATTATTATAATATTTAAAATATAATAATTAATATAATAAAAGAATCATATTACCGACTAAATTTTAAAACATTTTAATGATGAGTTTTTAACGTCAGTATTCCATGAAATATTTGTATCACACACATTTTGTCTCTTAAGGGGCTACTCCATGCGAACGACCTTGAGCGTTTGTGTGCCGGCCGAGCCAACTCCCTACAATATAGGATCGCGTAAAAAATAATATGTAAGACGCCACCTACCATAGTTTTGTATAACTCAATGCCACCCACTGTACGGACGTAATATTTTTCAACATCAATAAACTATTTTATGGAAATACACACAGCGTACAACTATAAATGTATTTTAATTTTTTTATTCGGTATATTAGTTGCATTATATTAGAATTATGTATTCTCATATATTATCTAATTATGAAATTTTATAATTAATTATATATTAAAAATGAAGCATTGAAAATTGTGAGTTTAAAAGATACCTACTCACTATAGGTAAATAGATAGATAGCTCGCCTTTTGTACAAATATTTGGTGCAATAAAGAATAAACAAATAAATAGGATGTTTCGCAGAGTGAGAGTAATATAGAATGAGAGTCGTGGAGGCAGTTTACAAACATAAATTGCACAAGGACAAACATCCAGACCCGGAACGATTATTTGTAGGTCTTACAAATATTTGTTCCGTGCGGGATTCGAACCCGCGGCCCCCAGCGCAACAACTGATTGCTAAGCCACTGCGCCACGGAGCCGTCGCCGGGTTATAGGTAAAGTGACCATACGTCCCGTTTTGAACGGGACTGTCCCTTTTCTCGGTCACCTGTCCCATTGCCCCCAAATAAAGCTCCGGGACACAAAATTGTCCCGTAACTCTTTGGATGGAAGTATTCAAAGCCAACAATCTTCAAAATAATTTTTTTAAGCGAATATATTTTATGGTACAAATGCTCCGATAGAAAGAGTATTTTTTTATTTTGAATAAATTGTGGACGTCTGAAAGAAACACTTACGGTTCCAGTTCTAAAGGCGATGTTGAGATAACAATAAAAAAAAATTGAGCAGAATTTTATTCTTATTTAAAATCATCACCAACTTTATTAAAGCAAATTTAATCCACTGACAAATGTAATTCATAATTAAAAAAAAATGTTGCATTTAATAATTACCTATTTTTAAATGCAACATTATTTTTTAATTTATTGTATAAAGTTATAGTTTTTAGAGTATAAATAAACCCATGTCCTGTTTTGAGTTAAAAAATAAATGGTCAGCTTAGTCTTTTTAGTTAAATTTAGTTTTAAAATTTTTTAGTTTATAGTAAAAAGTAGGTATATTAGTACCTACTTTTTACCGAATTATAAGTATAGAACACCTTATGTACTCAATTATTTTTTGAAAAAGAAGAAAAAACAAGCAATAAATAATATACTATATTTTAGCAAAAAACTATAAGTAAGAACATAAATGAAAAACTCATAACCAACCTAGGATTCGAACCCGGGACCTCATGATCAGCAGTCGCACTACTACAACCACTAGACCAACGAGGCAGTACTACACCTGATAAGATATTGTAGTTGGTTATTACGATTATTTTTAACTGTATACTATACTGATAATATTGAATTAGCCTTTTATAGTGTAAATTATAATATTTGTCGAAATGTTATTTGCATTTACTTCTAAGAAAATACACGCAAAAAGCTTCATCGCGCAGTAAAAACACAACAAATATATGTATAACTAATACGAAAAATTATACCCAAAACAAACAAATAATACTACCTATAAAATAACCTAATAAGTAATAATATTATCGACTGATAAGACGAGAGCGATGCTCTAACGAACGACACGGGCTCCACGTTCGAGAGCTCAACGCTCAATGATCCAGCAAGCCCGTGGGCAGTGAATACGCCCAGATTTTAAAATAATTTCTTAATAAAATCAAATTTTGGTCTTTTGAAAAAAATTTTACTATAGAAATGTTCATTAATAAATTGCCTATCCATTGGTGTAAATCGCAAAATAAAATAATACTTACTTTACGAGGAGATGCATGTTATCAATAATAATTTCACATTTATGTGGTTTCGTTGTAAGGAGATTATATTAATATTTATTCCTTTAAAAAAAAATTGGATACAGCTCTTATGAAATCAAGATTATGTAGAAATATAATGTGTTTTTTATTTGTTGATATATCTTTTAAATAAAAAGTAGATAGCTCCTAAAAACCGCACAAATAACGACTAGCGCGACATTTTGCTCAACCCGCGCCTTAAATACTTCTAGACAACAAAAACGTGCGTAATAAGCGACCGACTGTGTCGAGCGGAGAGAGGTGACACTGCACATTGCCCGCGAGCACAATAATGCGCCAAACACTTCAAGACATTACTATTTTTCATCATTTTACTTGTCTTTGAGTTAAAACCTAAGATTTACTAAGTTAATAGTAGTAAAAGTCCGAAATTAACGATTACCACAGAACCGTTCGAACCAATAAGACCTTCACACTAGGAATTTCTCTTGTATCGTGGGGGTAGTTTACATACATAAATTTCACAAGGACAAACACTGTTCTACACTATACTAAAAATGCTGCTAGATGTCTGGAGTGCAGTCACTGCTGCATTCCAGTAAGAGTATGTCGCAAACCTTTCTCTAGCTGTTTGACTTAGGTTTTAATGAAATCCCTTTCATTTACAAACGACAATTTTGTAATTAATTTATGTAGTCATGTGGTTTTTTTTTAATAATACGAGTATATATTGGTGTAGGAAACATTCTGATGAGCTTAAGTCCGACGTTCGCGAGTGACGTTATCAAGCTGGGCTTCGTTATGTCACTGGCGTTCAGTTTTCCGCTCATCATATTCCCTTGCAGAGCCAGCCTCTACTCATTTCTGTATAAAAAGGTGAGTGATTTTAAATCAATATGCTATTAGAGAACTATGGTACCTCAAGGGATAAGCGCTTGTCTGGAAATTTCATAGATCGGAGCGATCTGGTTCGATCCCCGCCTGCCGACATAATCTGAAGTCGATGAAATGCTTGTGGCCCCCCTTTCAGTCTTGTTTATAGGCGTATAATAGTTACTTAAAATTATTTTATGTCTGCCTAATATGATTCATTCGACAAGTCAATTTTTCGAAATATTTGATATATATTCAATTATAAAAAAATTATTGTTTCACAAACGCCACTGTTGATTACGTGGTCCTGGGTTTGACTCCCTGGTTGGCTTAAAATAAGTTATTGGATTTTGCTGTCAAGAAATTCTCAGTAGCTATCCCGGAGTCAGAGAGAAGGGGCGGTATTTTACCCTCGTACGTCAAGGTGTTGGTGCTACGCCTGATCTCTCTGTGCTTGTGTTGGATTGCCGTCTCGTTATAGTCTGTTCGCTTAGATACGGTCGCCTCTGCGTCACACCGCCTCGGCACGTGCCACATCTTGTCAAAGGCGCCGCCTCGACATCAAAGGTCACCGCGTACGGCGTACACCCGCAGGAGAATTTGGCATTTTAAAACGAAGCGCCGTAGTGAAAGGTTCTTTGGTACCTAATATGTGTTTAGTATTCTATTTTATTCTTAGAATAGAAAAACATTTATCTAACAAACAGTAAAACATAATAAAAGCAAAATAATAAGTGCACCTTCGGGTGTACCGACACCGACACTATCTTAGTGAACAAAGTATACTCTGTCTGGCCACCGTGACCGAAATTCAATGTCCGGAAGACATTATTATTATTTTTGGCACCTTAATATTTTCACACATGCTGACTTGACTTTTGACTGTTGACTGGGAGAGAATGCCAAAAGGCATTAAGTCCGCGCTTTTATTTAAGGTGTTTTATAAAATAAAGTGTACAATTTTAAAACCTCCCACCATTTCCAGGTACACCCGGCTCATCACGACCACATAATAAACCATTCTATTCCGGAGACCACTTTCCGCTGCATTACAGTGGCCATCATCGCCGTCGCGCTCTTTATAAGCCTTTTGTTGCCCAACATTGAGCTAGTGCTGGGTCTCGTGGGCTCCACTATTGGGGTGTTGATATGCATTGTATTTCCCACGACTATCTTCATCAATGTCACCTTCAAGAATACTAACGAGAGGATATTAGCGAAGGTTTGTATAAATTTTTATGACATCTTGACTTAATAAGTACACTGTTCTACATAGTGACGAGAATATAATATTTACAATATTAGTTATTACTCACTCAGTTCTTTTTAAAAAAAAATAATGTTTTAACTGTTGCATCACGGTTCGATCCCAATTAAATTATTTATTGGAGTTTTATGATCCACAACGTGATCGGCGGTGAAGGAAAATATCGTGACGAAACCGGCACGTCTGAAAAATAAAAATTTCGAAGACGTGTGAAGTCTGTCGCGACACGCATTGGAGCAGCGCGTTAACATTTTCTAAAACCCTATCAGAAATGGCTCGTATTACAATATACGTCCCATTTCTCTAAACTCCTGATCCTGAAGGCCGATTTTTTTATCCCCAGATACGACGGATTTTATCATGTTTTATTTTAACATTTAATTCTCCGATGTTTCGGATACTTTACAGCATCCATGGTGACTGGGGGGGGAGGGGGGGGGGGAGGTGTTTAACGTCCTGATGTCGTAATTTACGGAGGCTATCTTCAACTTTTAATTATAAATTTTTGATCCGATCTACGCAAATCTTGCAGTACCTAGTATGCTTGGGTTTGGATTTAATGTGATTAGTTATGGGATCCCAAGCAGGTGGTAGGCAAGCAAGTATATTCATGACTAGCTATACCCCGCGGTTTCACCCGCATCATCACGTGTCCGAGGTGCGCGACATGACATGACACCCTAGTTCAAGTATTTTATAATTGCAATTAAATATTTTATTTGATAGCAATGTATGAAAAAATTGGCATAATTAATGGAGTACTTTTATCTGTCGGTACATGTATGATGTAGAGTGAAGTTAAGTTTTATCCACTTTCCCTCCCCCTCCCGATTGTGCATCCTAACCCCCCCCCCCTCCCCTCCCCCTCACGTCCCGGAAAGTGTCCTGAAGCGCGGTTTTTTACAGTTTTAAAGAAAACCGTACACAACACATGAAAAGTGTGTAGACATGAAATGATTCTTGATAAATTTGCTATCAAATTCTTATACTTATTAATCAATAAAATTTTCAAAATACCATAGCAACGTGAAATGAAAGAGTTCAGAAATAAAGATGATCATTGATAAGAAGATAATCATTGTCATAAAAGTACTCAATTAATTTTGAATTTATTTTAACTATAATGATTGAACTAACCTCGCTCATAGAAGCTTTCAATACTGGCTTCTCGCAGTTCTCACTGGGCGGCTAGGATATATGCGTCGTTCGCGCGCCCAGCCAAGTATTGAATTATTTTAATTTTACATTATCTCTTAAACTATGCGTCCAAATAACATGGTATAAAGAACAAAGTTTATCTTTATAAAATTGTCTTGATGATGAAGTAACAAACAACTCTTCCGCTTTATTATATTAGTATAGGTATGTTAAAATACAACATATTATTCATGGAATAAAATACAATATAAGCAATTTTAAAATTACATTTGTAGGAACAAAATAGTTTAATTATTTCGCTTTTATATTCAGTCAGGTTATCATTTATTCGAACGACAACTTTTATCTGCCGATTGAAAAATCACTTTTAAAAGTAACAAAAAAATTAGATTAACAGAACTTGTGTGGTTGAGATAATATGTAATTTCCGTTCATCTTGATAGTTGTTCATTAGCATTAATGATTGTAGAAAGTCAACTTGGCTTAGCCCCACAGTATTTTCTAGATGATACCAATTTACTTTTTAGGTGGTTTTAGTACTTGGGCTAATTATACTCGTGCTCGGCACTTACGCCAATTTACAAGCGGCCGAGAGTACATACGACGACAAGTATATCACGCAGGAGCGTATCGACAAAATGGTTGAGGACTTCTTCGAGAAATTGGACAAAAATGAAGGTATGAATAACGATATTCAAGTTTTATATATATTATATAAGATGATATACAAGCACACAGTCCACCTGGTGGTTAGTGAAGGCTGGGGCCCATATATATCTACGAACATGGGAAAACTAATAACTTCGTAATCCTCTCATCGATGAACAATGCAGTTGCTTAGTCACCCCTGAGAACTTACCAATATCCCCATTAAGAGGCAATCTTAGAGGAGGCCTTTTGAGAGAGATGTGGACTTTTATAGGCTCTGATTAATTTAATTACCTAACATAATGGTAAAAGTCTTATCTTATTTTAGGTGTTATGCAGAAAGCTGACAAACCTGTCCCAAACAGTATTGAACATAAAGTGGAACATGAAATTTTGAAAGATTCTGAAGTGCAACCTCCTAACCCAGTACCGCCAGAATCTCATTCCAACGAAAAAGGACCAGGTGCCGTTGTTCAAGTCGATTCAAAACTTAAAAAGGTATTGCCTGGATCAAAAGATAATATAAAAGGTATCACGAAAGTACAAGAAACGCATCCGAAAGATTTAAAAATGAAATTAGAAGAAGATAAATTAACAAACGGTAATAATAAACCCGAGTCTACTAACATAGAAAAACCGAAGGAAGAGATTATGAAACTTGATCCTAACCAGGAAAAGATAGATATACTAAAACAGCAAAAGTTAATGGAGACCATTAAACAACACGGAGAAGAACAAAAAGAACTTATTAAAGAACAAAAAGAAATATTACATGAAATTTTGAAAACGAAGAAAGAGTTGGAGAAAGATAAAAAAGAAATAGATGACAACGAAGCGAAGAAAATTGCTGTGGAAAGTATACAAAAGATTGCAAATATGGCGATACAAAGTCTATCAGGAGTTACTGATAAACCAGTGGACAAAATAGAAGCCGTTGACAAAAAAGTAGAGCCTTTACAAAAGGTAGCTAATGAGGCAGTTCAAGAAATAGCCAAAAAAGCCGCGGAAACATTAGAAGCTATAGGGGAAATAAAGGAACCTAAAGAAAACTTATTGAAAAGAGATGATGCAACTAAAGGCAATAAAAATGTTGTGGATAATAAAGAGACTGTAGTACCTGTTAGTGCTCTACACGATATTAAACCTCAAATTAATGCCGTGAACGTTTTACCTAAAGTTATTACTGTAAATAAGAACGAAAATAATGCAGCTCCGGTTGAATCTCTCAACGAAAATAAAATTAAAGAAGAAAAAAATGTTATCAATATTAATCAAGATTCTGCCCAGTTAAACATAAATTCAAAAAATGATGTAAGCGAAAAACATTTGGATAATGTAATGAATGAGTTAAAACAACAAACAGAACTTGTCAAAGAACAATTGAATGCCAACAAATCACATTCTCATTCACTTGATGAACCTCAGTCTTACAAGCAAGGTGAAGATTTGGTTAAGAGAAATGTACAAAATCTTGTAAACAATGGAATAGCTCACAATGTGCCTTTACCAATAGCGCTAAAGGGTAGTTCTCAGATAAGTAATGAAAAGCAATCACAAATTAAAAATGATCATATTAAAACAGAATCTGATAAACATAATGAAGTTGTTGATAAAGATAATAGTGTTGTCAGTCTATTAAATAATGTGATAAATACCAATGGTGCTATTAAAAACAATGTGGTTAAAAGTGAAAATAATTTAGATCCCCCAAAAGTTGAAAGTGTAGTTCCTGTAAGGCAGAAAAGAGAAGTGGTCGATTGTACGGAGAAGACAGTATTGAAACCCGAAGATAAGCAAATTTGTGAAAATTTAATCGACAGTCGCAACACTATTCCGTCCGAAGTAAAGTTAGAAATAGGTTTACCTATGGAAATTCATTCAAACATTATACATCAAAGATCTCTCAAGAGTTACAATGACGATGACTGACATAGGTAATTTAATAATAGTTAATATAATATATTTGTGGGTAACAATTATAACTCACATCGTTTCATTAGTAAAGAAATGACAGTAGGTTTCTACAAAACGCGGTCCGATGACATTCTATAAAAATTTAGATCTAACCTTTGACAAAAAATCTTGCAGTTGATCGACATTTTTTCTAGTGTCTAAATTTTTATGGAATGTCATCGGCTTTTCAATCTACCGAACTGAACGGCTGCCATGTTAGGTTAATAATTCTTAACATAAACATTTAATAACAGTTTTATAAAAATCTATTTTGTACAAACAGTAATTAGTTATAATGTTATAAAATATTTTTTTTGTTAATTTTAATGACTAAGACACCTAAATTATTATTTTTTTTTAAATAAAATTGAATTTGCTAACGAACATACAGTCCATCTGATGGTAAGTAGATACTGATGTCCACAACCAGCAGTGCATGCACTGCTATTTATTTAGCGACAGTAATAGGTATGAAGGTGGTAACCTACCCCGACAGACGGACTTCTAGACAGAAAGCGAGTGCTAGCTTTAAAATTAAATGGTTATTTTCATACTAACAATTATTAAAATGTCTTCTTAAAATAAATGTCATTTTAATTTAGAATTTCAGTAGTAATGTGATTTCATAGAGCAGCAAGGGCCACTGGCGGATCGGAGAGGAGTAGACATACGCAGGGGTTCCCCTCTGTCAAAGTGTAAGTACTCGTGGCCTATGCGAACAATAAAACTAGTTGCACCCGAACTGCTCACTAGACTAAATCTAGTTGCGCGGCTGAATCAACATTCTACAAAAATACCTAATTATTCAGTTTTTTTTTTGCTGCAAAAGAGATCTATTATATCAAATTTATAAAAATATGGCGTTACCTTTCATACATAAGTAATTTTTAATGACATTATTGTTGTTTACTTCTTTTAAACTTATAAATTACAATAATAACGGTCTCACTGTTTCGAATTTGTTTACCAACAAAGACCGCTCGCCTTCATATAATATGCGGATCGGTCAAGCGACTGATCCGAGACAGTATCCAAGTTGTCGCTGTCATCGAGGGATACTGTTATAATGTATCTATGTGTGTGTGAATTGCTAGTTTATTTATATATATATATTTTTTTTTAAATAACACCACACATAACAATTATTGCTTTAGTTGTTATGTGTGGGTTTCGTATTGACAGACGATTGTTTATATGTGCGCAGATTTCTCCCGCCAAAAATAACAGTTCTGTACCGGTTAAAAATGCAATGGCTACTCCCCTTCGGACCGCTAGTGGCCTGTGTTATTCTATGTGTGCGTTTATTTATATGAGATTAAGCCTCGCATTGATAGGTTTGTCAAGGGTAGTTTATACTTTCCTACTACTATTTTATACTTTCAAAATATAGTATTATTTTGTTATAAATATTAAAAGCATTATTGAACAAGAGTAACTGAATAACTGCTTGAACTATAATTTTGTATGTGATACTCTTATCTAACTGATGATGGTTTTTAGGTTAAACTTTTTTTTTGTTGATATATGATATTAAAAGTGCATTTATATTTAAATTATGTTTATTCATGTGTTCAATTTTTACAAATAATTTAAATATATTTTATCGTTACATTTTGTTTCGAAATCTGCATGAGGTTTTGAATATAAGTGCTATGTATATTATTTAAATTTGTTCAGTTATTACAAATTTGATCTCATAACTGCTTATTCACAGCTGCGCAATAAAAATAAATGTATAATTATTATATCGTCGACTGAGTATATGTAAAAATAAAATTAAATATTTTAGTTAACAAATGCACTCTTTTATTAATATACAAACAAATTAACTGCAAATTAACTTAATATCAAATATGCACTTCAGTTTATTAGATAAATGCAAAACTTGAAACTTTCACTGGGCACTTATAAAATTACATTTGTTTAAAATTTTCTAATCTGCTGCTTCCTTTGATTTCTCCGCAGATGATTTTTTGGATCTGTAACAAATAATTAAGAAATCAATAAACACAGTGTATGTATGTAACTGCAGCAGAACATTATAGCTGTTTCAGAGAAAAACCACACTATCATATATTACGAGCGTAAAATAGCAGCATAACGCTGCTGTGATTGGTAAAGTGAGTGACGAGAACTTGAAATGTTTTTACTAGTAAAGAAATATTTCATCATAGCCGTGATAAAAACGCATGTGGTTTTATTCTTAATCAATGACAAACGTGTGTCATCAGAGATGCCCTTTTCGACGACCTTGTCCTTTAAAAAATCTTTAAATTCGCAATATTGAGGGTCACTTATAGGGATAAAATCTATACCATCTCTCAAATAGAGCAAGCAATACACATTTACAAAATTTCATTAAAATCGGTTGAGTGGTTTCCGAGTTTATCATCGTGGACATACAATATATATAAATTATATAAACACTCACGCCTGTCACCAAGAGGGGTAGGCAGAGACTATGGACTTCCATTTGGCACGATTCTGATCCTTTCAGCAGTGGACATACAATGTGACACGTAATTTTTATATATAAAGATATTTGTTTCTACTACGGCTCTAGTAGCTCAGGGGCTAAGAGCTCGCTGTAAATTTTACAGTAGCCGAGCAACCGAGGTTCGATCCCTGCCGACACCAACGAAATTGTAATTGCAATTTTAAGTGCTGATTTACCACGTGCTCGGCGGTGAAGGAAAACATCGTGAAGAAACTTGTATGTCTGAGAAATAAGAAAAAAAATATTTCGAAGACGTAAGGTTCGCCAACAAGCATTGGAGCAGCGCGTCTGTAACTTTAATATTTATATATATACAACATAAAACAAAATCCCTGTGGTTTCCGTTAAGAGCGTTATCAGGATCAGTATTCAAATCTATAGAAATAAGTTATGTGGTTTTATTACCTCTTACTAACACTAGCCGATGCTATAAAGCAAAGTAAAGCGGGATGTTTGACAATCCTCTTACTCCCCGGACAAAGCAGAGGTAATAAAACCACATACAATTTGCATACAATTTTTTTTTTAAATAAAATAAAAAAATATTGGTCGAGTTTTTTATTATTTATTATTACATATTATATATATGTATATGTATATATATATATATATATATATATATATATATATATATATATATATATATATATATATATGTATATACACATTCTACAGAGTGTGCACAGGGATTATATGATTTAATTCCACTCTATCCTTTCCACTATCGGGCTATAAGATGAAGAGCTACTTTATTGTCGATATTCCACGCGTTTCAATCAACCTGGTGATGAAACAAAGTTAGTAGAATAATTTGCCGGCGTCTGTTACTCGGTGAAATGGTAGGCAAGCACTAGCTTATAATAAAAAAAAAAACAAATTATGATTGTTAGAGATTAAGACCCGCTAGGCTAAAAACGTACCTTGTGGCAGGTTCAGTGTGTGGTGTGGCGCTGTCGGAAGCGGTGGAGGCCCGCCGCTGCTGCCGCTTGGGTGTGGCAGACGTGCTCACTGCTGAAGTTACACTTTCCGCATCGGATTTCTAAAGATCAAACATGCAAATGTTTTATAAATAATGTTTTAGATTTGAGTGATAGTTAAATGACGAAGACCTACCTAAACTGTTTAAATGCTGGTTACTAGGTAAAAATCCCAGCCATTATTTGTGCTAAAATACAATTGTACAATATTGTTTGTTTAGGTTGTATTGACTTATGATTATCCGTGCCTCTGAAATTGCATCCAAAGGTAGGTTTACAGTATACTTTCGATCTCAATATATAAGCGTTACATCGAGCACTAACAGCGCGTACTTGTGGCATAACAATATTTTATGTGGGAAGTTAAATAAAAGCTTGTAATAATAATGTATAAGCTGGAAGATACTTTTAATAATTCAAATGTTTTAATGAATGACGATAATGGCGACTTAAAGCGACTCTCATATTTTTATATATATATGAAAACACTAAATTACCAATAGTATTTATTAGTAAGAAGGTGGTTAATTATATGTAATAAAGACAAAATTAAGACACCAAATCGGTAGGCTATCAATTAATAAATTAATGTCACGAATTTATTTAGTGGGAATAACTAAATCAGTAAAATCACTTAGCGAGCTGTAGAGGTGTCATCGGAAAATCTCTGCATGATGTAATTCCTAAAAAGAGCATGCTCACAGTAGAATCCAAGTAATTGACATAGAAATGCGTCACATATGTAGGTCGTATACCTTTTTTTTTATAAGTTAAGAGTGACAAAAGAGCACACAGTCCACCTGACTGTAGATGGATGCTGTGGCCCCTAGACATCTACGTCTATTCTCGGTGATTGAAAATGCAAGATGTGTTGTCACCCGTGAGGACTAAGATGGAATGCCTCGTTTCCAGTAAAATGGGTCTGCGGTTTTCTACAGTCACCATACGAAACACAGCAGCGTCAAGTTGCTCTTTTAGCAAGCCGACCCATTAGTGCTACAACTGTACCAGTAATATAGCTGCAACATGGATTTACCACGTAAAAGCACCTAAAAGAACTGACACTTGGGAGAGAAAAGTTCATCGGTGGCAGCATTATAGTAGTACGCGCAATGTAGGGCAATCAATACCCACTAGATGGAACCCCTGGTGAAACATGCAGTAAGTGAATGGATGCAGGTTGTTCGGGGCCAAGCTCCAGCAGTGCCCCGCAAAGGACTCGCACAGTTTCCATTTAGATAATTATAATGATGACCAAGACTAGAACCATTACTGCTTCGCAATGTGTTATACATTAAATGCATGTTTTTTAACAGTTAACTGACCTTGGTATCAGTAGAAGTCCTCCTGGCCTTAGGTGTGTTGTGTAACGCTTCACACGCGCGGTTAAAAGACGCCCGTCGACCGCGCAGCGGACTGGCTTCCGCGGGAGAATCCAGTTCAGGTGTTGCGGCTATAAAATTAACATGAAGATATTTAAAATATTGCTCATGCTTATGTTTCCCGTCAATACAGGGTATTTTTGAAACACTCCCGAAAACGAAGACAGACGACAGTACCAACTATACATTTGATGATAGGTGAAATATAAATTCGATTCTGATGAAAGAAAAAAATCATCTTTTCAAAACGTTTTATTAGATTTATTCATGCTCTATCATGTTAGTACAGCTAAATGAAACGATAATGTTATAAAAAAAATCATGAAAATACTGAAACATAAAATCAGCAGTGAAATTTAGAATTGCAATCAGCTGACTAGATGTCAATGTACGCGCGAACGTCCCGTCACTACTTATTTATTCTGTGCCGTCACGTAAAAAGAACGCTGGCCTTAAACCTGGGCACTGAGTGATTTATCACTGATTGGTACGAAGGGGGCGCGACGGGGGAACAATCCGCCAGTATTACTGTGCCCGCATGCTATTGGTTCATGCTTCCCGCGCTTTGTTCGCTCCCAAAATACAGTCGCATATATGGCTTACTTTGCGACTCGCGACGATGGTTTTAAAAAGGAAGGGAAGAAAAATTATTTATATCTATTGTTTTATGACTGAACTAGTGAACGAAAAGGTAAATATGATAGGAGAAGGTGAATGGGGAAAATTGTGCAGTAAAGTTAAGTGTTGAAAAACAATACCGAAAAAATTACCATGTCATCGACCTGATGACGGAAGCTCAAGCGAAGATGAAAGTGATGATGAAGTAGCATCCAGTAACACCAACACACCATCGACATCTGGCTTCTATATGACCCAAGACGACATAACGGGCGGCGTGTCACCCTTAGCTTAAGTTTTTTGTTACAAACTACTTTATATTTTACGATAGAAATAACAAATAATGCTCGAGTAAACATTCCATTTTTAATTCCAACCTCTTCCAAAGTTCTAAGTAGCTAGTAAAACACCTATTATGATTCTACAATAAAACAATTAATTGCTATAATATTATAAAACAATAGCCTAATACGATGTAGTACTTTAGAACGCGACTGTACCCACACTCCCTCCATCACACTCGACCTGTATCTAGCTCGGTGCGAAACAATGCCTAACGCGGCCGGCTGGTGTCGCCTCACGCTGTGTACGCAGTAGGTTTCAGTTTTGGCGGGGTTCGTTATTAATTTTAGTTTTTGAGACAGTTCCGTGTTGATTTCGTAAACGCGGGCGCGAGCGACAGTTCAATCGTTTTGTTTATTAAATTCTTATTGTTATTACTTGGTATTACTTGTTATTGCGTGTTGGTATTATTCTTGTTGTTACGATTTTTGTTTCTTTTTTGTTTTAATAATGCCTAATAACGCGTACTTTTATAGTGCTCGTGAATACGGCAACATGTTAGGTATCCGAACCTAGGTACACGAAGTATCGCTAAATTGTTAAGACGTCGGGATGGAACAAGTATGTCATACTGTGCAGTGCACAAAGTGTTGAAGCGTAACCGAATGCGCCCATACAAATTGCACAAAGTGCAAGCTTTAGTTCCCGGCGATCACGACCGCCGACGAGTTTTCTGCCGTTGGTTATTATACCAGCAACAACGTGTGCCTGGTTCCATTGAGCACATTATCTGGACGGATGAGTCGATATTTACCAGAAACTGCCTGTGGAACCGAAGAAATACACACGTGTATTCAGAGGTTAACCCGCACGCTGTTAGACAAACCGGGCACCAAACCCGATGGTCGGTTAACGTATGGACAGGTTTATTTAAGGATCGCATACTGGGATCAGTGTTTCTGCCACAGCGACTTAACGGACAGCAATACCTAAACTTTATAAATGAACAGTTGGTTGACATTTTCAAAAATAAATCTTGAATTGAAATCAGTTGAATGGCATAATATATTGTCAACTCATGAAGATATTGATAGCATGACTGACGCATTTTATGCAGAGGTCAGGAATATTATTACAAAACATACACCTATGACGAAAATTGACACAAACAATTATCCAGTATGGTTCACACCTGCTTTGAGGCAAAGCTTAAAAGAAAAGCGAAAATATCATCGTCGTTTCAAAAAATATAAGAATCCTCGGGATTATGATACATTTTCCATGTTACGCAACAGATCTAAAAAACTTATTAGTAATGACTATAAAAATTTTGTTTCGTCTGTCGAATCTTCTTTAGATGATGACATAAAATTCTTTTGGCGTTTTGTTAACGATAAGAAAAATAATTTTAATAGCATTCCCAAAACGATGAAATATGGTAATCACATCTCTTCCGATGAAAAAGAAATATGTGAGCTTTTCTCTAATTATTTCAGTTCCGTCTTTGTAAATCCAGTGGAGCCTAGCTTATATTTTCATAATGAATCATCCAATCGTAGTAATTGTATTTTAAGTGATATTGTAATCACACAAGAAGAAATACAGCAAAAGATTTCGAAATTAGACCAAAGAAAAGGCCCTGGACCAGATGGTCTTCCTCCTTTATTGATTAAGAAATGTGGTAAGGAATTAAGTAATCCCTTAAGTATTCTATTCAATGCATCCATTAAGACAGGTGTTTTTCCTTCAGTATGGAAAATAGCTCATATCGTTCCGATCTATAAATCCGGCGACAGGTCTAATTGTGAAAATTATCGACCCATTAGCATCTTGTCTTGCCTCGGTAAATTGTTTGAATCATTGGTTTATGATTCTCTTTACCACCATATTCAACCCTTCCTGTCGCTCAGACAACATGGTTTTATTAAGAACAGATCGACAACTAATTTACTTGAATACAAACACTATATTTGCAGTGCTTTCGCCAAGAGAAAACAGGTTGATAGTATATATACCGATTTCTCGAAAGCATTTGATAAAGTAAATCATAATATTTTATGTATCAAATTAGCATGTTACGGAATACATGGGAATCTGTTGAGATGGACTGAATCATACCTCAACAGGAGGAGTCAGTTAGTTACTATAAAAGGTTTAAAATCCTCACCCGCCCCTGTGACATCGGGTGTGCCACAAGGGTCCCATTTAGGTCCTTTCTTTTTTATAACATTTATTAACGATCTTATTGATAAATTAACATGTCCATGCCTGTTATATGCAGATGATTTGAAGCTCTTTTCTGTTATCGATACACTCAGCGATTCGTTCAATCTTCAGGCGAATTTAGACTCCATTCATAATTGGTGTAAAGAAAACTACATGCATCTGAATACAAGAAAATGCTTTGTCATATCATTTAGCAATAAGAAACACAGGCTTACTTTTGATTACAAAATAAATGGACAGGTACTTGATAGAAAATCCGTAGTTAAGGATCTTGGAATACTGTTTGATGAAAAGCTTACGTTCATGTGGTATCTAAAAGTACAAAACTTCTTGGTTTTATATTCAGAACTGCCAAGGCTTTTAAAAATCCGCGAAGCTTTCTCATTTTGTACTGTTCTCTAGTACGCAGTATTTTAGAGTACAACATAATTATTTGGTTTCCATACTACGCTGTCCACATAGATCATATTGAACATGTTCAAAAAAATTTCTATCAATCTTGTGCTATAGGTATGGTTTAAATAGAAGTCTGCCCTCGTATAAAGACAAACTTAAAAAGTTTAACATTATGTCACTACAAACCCGGTGTAAATATCAGGATATGACTTACCTTTTCAAAATTATTCATTCCCTTATTGATTCCCCCACTCTCCTTTCATTTGTCAAGATTAATACTAAGCCCCATCGTCGCTATACTTTCCGAAACACTTTTGTTTTGCAAGTTTACAGAAATAATACGTCCTATTATAATCCTCTAGTAAGAATGTGTCGCCTCTACAATAACTTATTGATTAATAATAGTAAAAATGTCGACATATTTAATAGCAAAGTAAACAATTTCAAAAAATCTGTATTAGATATACTTTGTAAATAAGGCAATATTTTTAATAAAGAATTAATTTTTCTAAATTTTCCACAACTTAAGTTTATAAGTAAGATTATAAGTACTTGCGCTGTAAACTCGTTACTGTTACCTAATATCATGTTGTGTGCACATGTTTTGGAATACCATCCAGATTGTTATTTTGCATTTATTATGTTCAATTGTTCATGTTTTGATGTTATTCTGTTTTGTGTACCTAAATAAATAAATAAATAAATTTTAGACGACCTATCGTTGGCTGAATATCGCCGCACATGGTTCCAGCATGATGGTGCACCTTCACATGTGAGGTTCGTCCGTGAGCGCCTCACCGAATTATTTGATGATCGCTGGATCGGCAGACTAGGACCACACGCTTGGACACCTAGCTCACCAGATCTGACCCCGTTAGACTTCTTTCTGTGGGGGTATGTGAAAGAAAGGGTTTTTAATCGTGAGATTTAATCGTTTTAAAGCGCCAAAGGATCGTGGATGTTTTCGACAAACTACGTACGGACTGTGTCGCAGACCACACGATGATGCCCCGCCTGCATGAGGAGATGCAACACCGAGCCAAAATCTGCCTCGAAATGAATGGAGCACAATTTGAGCCTTATCTCATAAGGCCACGGAGAATTTAGAGCGGTAAGCTGTTTCATACCTATTTTTTTTTAAAATACCTTTGTACTGAACTGATCTGAATAGGTACATAACTGAATATATCAGAATAATAAACATACCTACGCGACGGATAAAAAAGCATGCCTCAATCGTTGTTAATTTTTTTAAATCTAATTGTATTTGGTTTATTTAATCTGTGAATTCGAATTAAAGTGGCTAGGTGGAGAGTAGCACAGTGGCAAAATAGTAGGTTAAGTAGGTAGATAAGTTAGGTATTTAGATAAGTGTTGTAAATAATTAGGTATTGCAGTATGGCCGTATTTGCAGTACTGCCCGCAGCTAGCGATCGTACGATCGCTGGCTGCGGGCCGCGTGGATGCGGCGTCAATCCGCGCGACAATAGGGCCAATAACCCTATGGTCAGCTTTATATAAGTTCCACTGCTGGTTTTATGTTTAAGTATTTTTATGTTTTTATTTATCCGCTTGCTTGCCCGTGTCAACTAGTCGTTAACAAATCGAGAATTTAGAATTGACCATGTTAAGTAGTAGTTAACATAACCTTGAAGTCAGCTTTGCCCGTGTTAACTGGTAGTTGACATTGCATATCACTCAGCTATGACCATGTCAACCTGTGGTTAACATCGCTCCCGCCGTGGAAAAAGCTGATTCTACCCGTCTCTATCACTCCAGGGCCTAATTTGTATTATTTGTTCCGTTTCTTCGTGAAATTTCCCTACAAGCAACAACAACAGTCAAACTTCCAAGCCATAGACAAAAGTCAAAAAAAAAAAAATTATTACTGACTGTGGTAACAGGTACTTCAGCGTGTTTTTTGTTTAGCTTTGACTTTTATGATTTTAATGAACAAGTGATCATTTTTTTTCTTATTCTTTTATTTATTATATATACAACATATTCAAAGAATAAAAACCATATGTCATCGCTTTTATTTTTGAGGTATGAGCTTTTGAATACAAGACGAGCTTCAAAACGCCCTACTTCTAAGTTCAGCACAGCATAACTCTGCACCAAAGTCGTAATTTGATAAACAAAAGATAACATTGTTTAGCTAGTTTCATAATAAACATAAATATATATAACACTTGACGCTTTTTTAATCGCATCCGAAGCTGGAAGCTTCAGGAAGCGGATACTAAGGACAAATATCATGCGAGGGTAGCCGAAAAGCTTGACACCATCGATGGCAGAAATGAATGTGTGGAAAGAACATGGCAGAACCTTAGGGATGGAATGGTAAGTGCAGCGGAAGAAGTGTGTGGAACAATAAAAAGAGGCAGTAGTAAAAGAAGAGATGCATGGTGGAATGATGAAGTGAAAGAAGCTGTAGAGAAGAAGAAGAAAGCATGGTTAGACTTCTTGGCCTCTAGTAATGATAAGGATATGAGAGAGAAGATGAAAGAAAGATATAAGCTGCAGAAAGTTCACACGAAAGCATTGATTGAGGAAATGCGTGAAAGGTGTAGAATGGAAGCGGACGAAAGGTTGTCGCACAACTTTAAGGAGAACTCCAAACTCTTCTGGAAAGAGGTTGGAAGGACCCGAAGTGGTGCGACGGCCTTAAGAATGAACAAAGTGCTTTCGAGAACTAATGACGTCCTCACAGAAAAATCGGACGTCATGCAGCGATGGAGCGAATTTTATAGAGAAATGTATGCGTGTGATGATCTTAGTGAGGGATCCGGGGATGACGCCGTGACTGGTACGCCAGAGCTGGACCTCGATGACACTGAGGTCATCAGTATGAAAGAGATTGAACGTGCGATTCGAAGTTTGAAATGTGGTAAGGCTGCGGGACTAGACAGAGTTACTGCTGAAATGGTCAAGTATGGTGGGCCTCGCGTCTGGGACAGCTTTTATCTGCTGTGCAATTTGTGCTGGCGGACGGGGGATGTCCCGGATGATTGGCGATCCGCAGTCATTGTGCCTTTATATAAAGGTAAAGGTTCACATTTTGACTGCGGGTGCTATCGGGCGATCAGCTTGACCAGTTTAGCAAGTAAAGTTTACTCGAAGGTTTTGACACGTAGGATGCAAGAGAAATCGGAAAGATTTCTATGGGAGGAACAATGCGGATTTAGACCTGGAAGAGGATGCACGGATCAAATGTTTTCTCTACGCATGATCACGGAAAAGCTTCTGGCTGCTAACCAGAGGATTTTCTGTGCTTTTGTGGATCTTGAGAAAGCATTTGATAAGGTTGTAAGGAAGAAAATGTGGGAACTGTTGCCGGGGTGCGGTGTGGATGGTCGATTGCTAAGGGCTGTGCAGTCACTTTACTGTGACTGTAAAGCCTGTGTGCGGGTAGGGCATGACCTGTCACCCATGTTTAGCGTCCAAACGGGCGTAAAACAGGGTTGTGTCATGTCTTCCTGGCTGTTCATACTGTATCTCGACAGCTGTTTACAGAAGCTGAAAGATTGTGAAATTGGGTGACATAAAAGTAAATTGTCTGCCGTGTGCTGATGATGCAGTGCTTATTGCACCATCAGAGGCAGAACTGCAGGCATTAGTTACGTGTATGAAAGAGGAATGTGAAATTAAAGGTCTCCGTTTGAATGCTAATAAAACTAAGGTTCTGGTATTTGAAAGGGACGAAGAGAGAACGAAGTGTGAAATATGGGTAAATCAGGAATGTCTAGAACAGGTAAATGAAATTGTATACTTGGGGAGTGCTTTTAGCCGGGATGGAAGATGTGATTTAGATGTGGACAGGCGTGTCGCTGCCGGGAACAAAGTCAATGGTGCCCTGACTGCGTAAGTCAAAAGGCAAGGCGTAGTGAAGAGTGCGCGCCTTGCAATACATAACGCAGTGTTGGTACCGACTTTGTTATATGGCAGCGAAACCTGGGTATGCCAGAAGAAGCATAAAAGCAAGTTGAATGCAGTGGAGATGCGATCTCTTCGTAAAATGTGCGGCGTTACCATGGCCGACTGAAAGCAAAACGAAGAGATTCGCAATATGGCAGGTTTGAAAGATGACCTTATCACAAAAATTGATAAGGGCGTGCTTCGATGGTTTGGGCACGTTGAGCGAATGAGTGAAGACCGAATGGTGAAGAAAATATATAGCGCGAAAGTTAATATTAAAAGGTGTCGAGGTAGACCGAGACTAACTTTCGAAGACCATATGAGCAAACTGCTCGAAGAGGGGAGGGTCAAGAGTACTCGGATACCTAGACGTGCATGTATGAAGAAGATAATGAATCTGAAAGAAGCGAAAGAGGTATGTAAGGATCGTGACACTTGGCAATCTGTTCTCTCTGGCTACCCCGTCAGGGATTGTGCGTGAAGATAACTTAAGTTAAGTTTTTTTTTTAAACCAATTGAGTCACAAGAAACGATTTTGTGAAACCCGACCCGCGCGCTGACGGCGCTATAAATGGCGGGGCAAAGTAGGGTCGTCAAGTTTTTTTCGTGGGACATTTGAGGTAGGCACGTGCTGAGGGCCCCGGAGCAAAGGCGCGTTGCGCGCGGACTCCCCTTGGGCAAGCGAGCGGTTATAGAATTATCGTTTCATTTAGCTGTACTAACATGATGGAACGTGAATAAAACTAATACGAGGGTGGATTGAAAAGTACTCGGCCTAACCAAGAAAATAAACACATACTAAATCAGTTATATTTTTATTTTTCTACATAATCACCATCAAGTTCAATACACTTTTGCCACCTCCCCTTCCAAGCATTTAGACCGTTGAAAAAAAATGATTCTTCCTTAGAGTCAAAATATGCGTCTACAGCTGCTTTGACCTCGTCGTTTGTCGAAAATCTTTGACCTCCCAAGTGCTTTTTTAGGTTAGGGAACAGAAAGAAGTCTGATGGTGCCAGATCAGGTGAATACGGCGGATGCGGTAACAGTTCAAAGCCACAGTTGTGAATTTCAGCCATTGACTGTACTGACGTGTGAACACGGACGTTATCTTGATGAAACAGGACTTTTCTTCTGAGGATTCCTCGACGTTTTTCTTTTATTTCCTCTCGTAAACGACGTAGTAAGGTGCAGTAGTAATCAGAGTTTATAGTCTGACCCCTTTCAAGATAATCAATCATAATCACACCTTTCGAGTCCCAGAATACTGAAGCCATCACCTTATTTGCCGACAAAATCGACTTAGCCTTTTTAGGGGGTGGTGAACCAGGTCTTCTCCACTGTTTTGATTGTTGTTTTGTTTCCGGTGTACAGTAATGAACCCATGTTTCGTCTATAGTAACAAAACGATTCAAAAAATCATCTGCATCGGCTTCAAATAACTCCAAACAGTCGCGTGAAATAGTCAATCGCGTCCTTTTTTGTTCAACTGAAAGCAGTCGCGGAACCCACCTCGCAGACACCTTGTGAAAACCCAACTCGTTGACAATGATGTTTTGAGTTCGTTCATAAGAGATGCCTATAATCTCGGCTATCTCTCTAATTTTTAATCTGCGGTCTCCCATTATTAAATCAAGTACTTTTTTAATATTTTCGTCAGTAGTTGACGTCGAAGGCCTTCCAGAGCGGGGTTCATCTTTCACACTCTCTCTACCACGCTTAAATTCTGCTATCCATTTTTTGACGGATGTATATGACAGAGCACAATCGCCTAATGTACTGACCATGTCATCATGGATGGCATTTAAATAAAACCCAAGATTCTACAAGCGGTACGTAGACGACACTTTCACAATTCTCCCTTTAGATAAAGTAACTGCATTTCTAGACCATCTTAACTCCTTAAATTCTAAAATTCAGTTCACAATGGAGTTAGAGGCAAACAATTCTTTAGCTTTTCTAGATGTGTTAGTAGTTCGGAATCCTGATAACACCTTGAGCCACACTGTGTATAGAAAAAAGACCCATACAGATAGATATTTAAACGGTGATTCTCACCACCATCCTTCACAGTTAGCTACCGTGGGTAAATCTTTGTTTCAGAGAGCACGAGGGATCTGTGACAGTAAACACCTGGCCGCCGAGCTCCAACACGTCAAGCAAGTTTTGCACGACAATAAGCTTCGGGTCCCGCGCCTACGTCACAGTGAACGAGTGAAGCCGGCCACAGTCGAGCGAGTGCCTGCTGTACTGCCATATGTCAGAGGTGTCACTGACAAGATTGGCTACATCTTGAAGCGTGTTTCCATTAAAACATATTTCAAGCCGCCGAAGAAGATTAGTCAGTTTTTACCATCAGTCAAGTGTAATATTCCTCTGCAAGATGCAGGAGTGTACAAGCTTGATTGTGAATGTGGTCTCTCTTATATAGGACAAACTAAAAGATCTATAAAAACCCGTGTTAAAGAACACATAGCTGATGTGAAGAATAGACGCTCCGGGAAGTCTGCAGTCTGTGAACACGTACAGGATCGCCCCCGTCACTACATTAGATTTGATAGACCACAAATCCTCGCTAAAGAACACCGATTCCTTCCAAGGATGATTCGCGAGGCTATTGAAATCAAGAAACATCCTAATTTCAATAGAGAAGATGGCTGGGTGCTACCATCTGCTTGGGATCCCATAATTAATAAAATTAAATCCCAACCCAAGCATACAACTGCAAGACTTCATGATACTGTAAGTTCATACTGCGTAGATCGGAACAAAAATTAATAATTTTTAATCTGGAGGTAGCCGTGGTTAACTATGACAATGGGACGTCATACACCTCAGTCCCCCCCGTGACCATGGGTGCTGTAAAGTGCTCGAAACGTCGGGAATATAAAATAAGTTAATATACGCGATAAAATCCGTAAAATTAGTTTTATTTAAATGTGTAGTGTTCGCGTAAATATAAGAAATCAACATGGATGGCTTTTGATGATAGCCCCTTCTTATGAAGGTACTTAATGACGGCACGCTGCTCGATTTGCTCCATTCGCGGAAATTATGTCCGATTACTTTGTTAATAAATTTATAAAATCACAACTAATTATCGCACACGTTTCGAACTTCACACAATGAACTAGTCTGAACTGAACTAAATAATGTGGGTAGATTTGATTTTTAGAATTGAATGGATCTGTGTTAGGCCGAGTACTTTTCAATCCACCTAGGTAAAACGTAGTGAAAAGATGATTTTTTTTCCTCGGAATCAATTTTCTTCCTGCACATGATCAAAGGTATCGTTAGTACTATCGCCTGTCTTTGTTTTCGGGAGTGTTTCAAAAACACCCGGTATATTTTTTGTTAAAATTGTAATTACGAATGCGAGTATATACTATTTATAATTAAATGCAACAGTAGAAAACTAAAACATTTAAAAACAAGTTGTCACGTGTCATATAACATCTCTAAAAAAAAACACAATCTGGCCATATAACATCTCTATTTTTTTCATTAATATCTACTATCTTTTTTACTTGACTTTTGACATTTTTTAGTATTTTGAAGTCTGCTTTTATTTTTAATAAAAGAATTACCCTTTTAAGTGAATTAAGGAATATCATAAACTGAAAGTAACAACTAAAACTGTCTTTCAGACCGAATTTCGGTCACGTCGGCTAGGCTTAACGGGACTACCCATCTACGGAAGACAAGATTATAGTGCACAAGTGCGTATGAAAGCACAAGAGCAGTCTCTATTCCCTCACTCTTATAGTCCGATGGGACCGCGATCCGACGCGACCGGATAGACCATGCACTCGACCATCGGCTTTACGTGCTTCCGGAAAGCACGGGAGTGAAACACCGCCAACTTTCACCCACGAGTCAGGACTCCGGGCTGCTACTGGGAATTTCTCGACAGAAAAACCCAACAACTGCTTTTGGCTCGTGCCGGGATCCGAACCCTCGTGATCAGCAGCCAAGCTTATGGACCACTAGACCAACGAGGCAGTCAAGGTTAAAACTGGAATGCCATCTAAAGAGTTACATTACAAACTCCATTCTTACGCTTAGGGGTTAAATTTTTTTCTCTAAATTATTAGTTCTTTTTTAAAGTCGACTAATTAATCATTATATGAATAAAATAATAACCTAAATTATTTATATAAAATGTTTTGTCAGAAAATGTTGCTTGTGCGAGAGAGAGAGAGAGAGAGATTTATCAAATATAGAAAAAGCCTTGTGCTTACCTATATCCACTGATATTCTTCTAGTAACCTTTTTTGGATTATGTACTGTTCTTGACTCTGAAGCCGCACGACCCAATCGTGCTGAAATAATATTTTTATATATTGTTTTTGATATGAAGGGCTGTGTTTTGAATATTAAGTACTTGCAATGTCATGAGTTGATCTAATAACATATGATATTAGATTAATCTTAACTACTTATATTTTTTCTGTAGAACTAGATGTACCCAGCACTCACTAAAGTTTTGTCGTCATCGGATGAATGGTATAATTGGGCATAAAATACCAACAAACAAACATTAATTTTACAGGTATATTAAGAATAAGGGTGACCAACGTGCACAAAGACGTTGTATGGACGTCCATATGGCATATGAGGAAGCTCAAGGTCGCTCAGCGAGCTATGGAGAGGCCTATACTCGGAGTTTCTCTCTAAATGAGATGAATGAGATCTTTAAATGAGAATATCCGCAATAGAACCAGAGTGACCGACATAGCCCAACGGATTAGTAAGCTGAAGTGGCAATGAGCCGGCCATATAGCTGGAAGAACCGACAACCGATGGGGAAAAAACGTTCTCGAGTGGCGGTCTCGTACTGGCGGACGAAGTGTAGGGCGACCCCCACTACATGGAGTGACGACCTGGTAAGACATGCAGGAAGTCGATGGATGCAGGGGGCTCAGGACCGTGCTTTGTGACATTCCTTGGGGGAAGCTTATGTCCAGCAGTGGATTTGTGAAGGGCTGTAATGATGAAGCTGCTAGTTTTCCCGTTAAACCATTGTTGTTTGAGAGAAATGTTGTTGTTTTACAACTGGTTTAATAGATAATGGTGCATGTAGGCATAAATCGAAGAAATCTACTACATCAAGCATTCAAAGCATTTACTTACGTCGGGGTCTATTGAGTGGTTCCGATGCAATGGACACTGGCGAAGCACGTTGGAACTCCTCGGCGTCGGGTTGCCCTAGCGTCGGTTAGTGGTAAAAGTTAGGAAAATAAGGGTTTTGGTGGAATTCAGTTGAGCAATTTTCTATTTGACTAAATTATAAATTATAATATTTAATTCTGAAGCGTTCTACTTTATTGTTATATCTATTTTAATGATAATGATAGAAAACAAATATGGAAATATGAGGATACCGAAATCGCACATGTCTTTCATATTATTATAATAATATAATAGCAGCATATTAGAATTAGTATAAATAGTTTAGAAAATAAATATTAATAGTATAAATATGCTCAACGAAATTCCTGCGTGAAATACGACAAAAATATCTACAGCTGCTTCAAGCGTTTTGTGCAAATGCTGAAAAATAAGAATATTTACTAAAAAAAAAGTTTAACATATAAAAGTGCCAGGTGGAAACAAAAATGATCGCTTTTTATCGTAAGAAAATGTGTGTAAATTATTAGGTAAAAAAAATCTTAGGACTGTTTAAATTAAAATTCTTTAATTAAATACAATAAAGCAGGTTATTTATGAAGTTGGATAAGCATGCAAAATTTTAAGGAATAACGTGTCTACCTCCTCGCAAACCAGTTAGCGTATAGTGAAGCAAAGTTAACAAAACAATTTAACATCAACGATTTTATATAACAAGTCGGAGAAAAAGTTTCTTCATATTTTGTTTGTATAAAATTGAAGAAAAATCTCTTTGGTCGTACTGTTTGTATCTGGCTGGTTTTAATATCAATACATATAGGACATTAAGAAAAATAAAAACAAAAAGTAAAAACACTTCCCCGCCATTTTTCAATTGTTTTTCTGTCCTCCAAAATAAGTAAATCTAACGAAGAAATTAGAAACATTCTGAAGTTTCATTACAAAAAAGGAAAAACGAAAAAAAATTGTTACGTTTATGGACCTGCGTTTTCAGTCCGGGAATTTTGATGTCAAAGATGCAGCTCGCTCTGGTCGCCCCCATACGGATAAAGTATATACCATTTTTGAAAAGATGGAGCAAGATCGGCATATTAATAGTTACAACATAGCCGAGGAACTGAGAATTGATCACAAAACAGTTTTGACCCATTTGAAAGTCTGGCTAATATTTGGGTACTACACGAGCTCACTGAAAGAAACCTAATGAATTGTGTACTCATTTGCGATTCCCTATTGAAATGTAATGAAACCGAACCATTTTTGAAAAGATTGATCACTGGTGATGAAAAGCGGTTCACCTACGACAAGAACGCGCGAAAAACATCATGTTAACATGCAATAAGGTAATGCTGTGTGTATGGTGGGATTGGAAGGGCATCTTTCATTATGAGCTTTTACCGTCGTGCAAAACCATCGATTCGGATCTCTATTTCAAAATCAAATTCTTTATTTGCTAGTAAATAGATACAAAATATTTTGTTCTTGGTGTTATAAAAATGTATTTTATTTTATAGAATAGGGGGCAAACGAGCATGCGGCTCACCTGATGGTAAGTGTATACCGCCGCCCATGAACAACCGCAACACTAGCGGAATTGTAGATGCGTTGCCGACCTTTTAGAAAGGTGTAAGCTCTTTTCTTGAAGGTCCCTAAGTCGTATCCGTCCGGAAAAATCGCTGGTGGTAATCGATTCCACAAGAAAGTTGTGCGAGTGAGAAAACTTCTTCTAAATCGCACAGTGGTAGACCGCCAATCATATTCAGAAAACCTATTTAGCTGTTTTCAACAGCATGCAAATGCCCAAAAGTTTTTATAATATAATTAGTTTCTAAACTTTATCTATACACAACTAAAACATCCTTTTACAAATTTTATAAATAAATTAATTGATATAAATAAATTAATTCATACATCGATAACAGGTACTTAATCACTACAATTTATAAACTCATTTATTGTGTTATTAAAAAAAATTCAACCAGCCATCGTCGTAATGAAATTTTAAATTTGTTGTATGGTAATTGCATTACATGTGAGGGTATTTTGTTATAAATAGTGTTGCACAATGCATAGGTCTTTTTTGAAAGCGCTTACTTTTTGGAATTGTGTCAAGTACTAGTTTATCTGGATTCCGTAAGTTTATTTTTGTAACATCTTTAGTTTGTAGAAACATGCGCTTGTTTTGCATTACGCCAACCTCAAATATATAGAGGCAGGGAAAAGGAAGCATGTTTAAGCTCTTAAAATAAGGCTTGCATGATGTGTCCGATGGGATGTTACTTATAGCTCTAATAGAGCGCTTTTGAGCTAAAAATACCTTTTGACAGTCTGTGCCATTACCCCATATTAAAAGTCCGTATCTGATAACAGATTCTAAATATACGAAATATCTGTGACCGCACTGTTTTTGTTTGCTATTTTTATCAATTTATTTAACAAGTCTGTTAATTTTGTTACAAACATTATGGATATGTTCTTTCCAATTTAGATTTGAGTCTATAATTAAACCTAGAAATGTACTAATAGCGTTCCGTAGAAGTTGTCCATTATATTCAATATTTATGTCAGAATTTAAGTTTCAGAATACTTTGGGTACTATTAGGTTAACATCAAGACAGGACTGTCAAAACTATTTGTCGCATTTTTTGATCAAAAATTGAAAGATTTCTACACCAATTTAATTATAATATATATTATAATTAAATGTAATTAAAATTTGAAAACAAAAGTCATGAATTTGTTTATAAAATACGAAGAAGCTTTTCCACCGACCTTATTAATAACCTTACTAATAAAATTTTAACAGAAAATAAAATATTTTTAATATAAAAGTTAATTCTGGTAAAACAGACCCAACTAACAAACTGAAAATTCTTATGAAAAAATAAAACAACACGAAAAAGTACCTACATATTAAAATTATTATTTATATATTTTTTTCAAATAGGTAATATAATCGCAATATCATTAAAGAGTAATTATAAATGATAAGATGTTATTTTTATTTTTAAATAAAAATAGAGGCAACATTCGCAGTATGTTAAAATTCAAGCATCACACAAAACTATGTGGATATAGGGAAACATGCGGACGCCTTGAAGGTGACTTAAAACAAAGCAGAAAATAATAGTAATACATTTAGTGTACTTATTGCAAAGAGGGTTATATAAGGAAGGTGAATATTTTATGAAATGCATTTTTCTCCTTGTGCATCAGTTTTAAAGTTTTCACCAGCGTTAGAAAGTAGAGCAACTCATAAGGGTACAAACATGTAAGGGTTTTGAAAAATAAACATCACGGCATACCTTCAAAGTCTTCCTTGTCCAACAACTGTACACGGTCTACCGAGTGGGTCTCTGAGTTGTCGTCATCTTCGTCGACGGAGGCCTCGGATTTGGAAGCGGCACTGGCCCGACGACTGCGAGGAGTTGCCGGTTGTAGCCAGGATTCCAACATTGATTTTTGATGGCGGGTTAGTCTGAAAGATTTCAATGTGGAATTTGGATTTAGAGGAAAACAGAGTTAACATTTCAGTTTTGTAATTTTGGTATAACATTAAGTTAACAGTAAGAATGAACATCTGGGTTGCAAAAAATTTGAAGAATATGTTTTAACAATCTATTGCTGTCCACACTATTCCTGAAAGATCGAGCTAAGCAACCGAGAGAGACAATTGCACCTTAGTGAAAACGTTGTTAGCTTTTTAAAAAAAGTAACTCGTTTTTTTAAAGTCCCTAAGTCATATCCTCTTAATCTTACAGCAGATAAAAGGAAAATGAAGCTACAGTCTTCAACAGATATGACAGCATATAGACAACTGAATAGAAAGATTTCCAAATGCATGCGGGGAGACTTTTGCTACTTCATCATCATCATCATTCATCATTACAGCCCTTCACAAGTCCACTGCTGAACATAGGCCTCCCCCAAAGAATGCCACAAAGCACGGTCCTGAGCCACCTGCATCCATCGACTTCCTGCATGTCTTACCAGGTCGTCACTCCATCTTGTGGGGGGACGCCCTACACTTCGCCTACCGGTACGAGGCTGCCACTCGAGAACCTTTCTTCCCCATCGGTTGTCGGTTCTTCGCTACTAATCCGTTGGACTATGTCGGTGACTCTGGTTCTACTGCGGATATCTTCATTCCTAAGTTTATCACGCAGAGAAACTCCGAGCATAGCCCTCTCCATAGCTCGCTGAGCGACCTTGAGCTTCCTCATACGGCCAGCAGTGAAGGACCACGTCTCAGTTCCCTAAGTCATCACTGGCAACACGCACCGGTTGTACAGTTTTGTTTTAAGGTTTTGAGGTATTTCTGACGAGAAGATGTGTCGTAGCTTCCCAAACGCTGCCCAGCCGAGTTGAATCCGTCGATTGACCTCTCGGTCGAAGTTGGACTATTTGTCCCAGGTAAACATACTCGTCAACAACTTCGAGCTTAGTGCTCCCAACAACTACCGGCATAGGTGTGACATGGACATTAAACATAATCTTTGTTTTGTCCATGTTCATCTTAAGACCTATCCGTTGGGAGACACTATTGAGGTCATTGAGCATAGTGCTTAGTTCCTCCAGCGATTCTGCCATGAGGACTATATCGTCGGCAAATCGAAGGTGAGTGATGTACTCGCCATTGATGTTAATACCGTATCTTTTCCAGTCCAGAAGCTTGAAAACGTCTTCCAATGCAGCGGTGAAGAGTTTCGGGGATATAAGGTCACCCTGTCTTACACCTCTCTGCAATTGGATAGGTTTCGTACTCTGGTTCTGTACTCGGATAGCCATCGTAGCTCTACTGTACAAACACTTCAGCACTTCGATATACCGACAGTCAACTTGGCACCGCTGAAGGGACTGCAGCACCGCCCAAATTTCGACGGAATCAAAGGCTTTCTCATAGTCCACATACGCTAGACATAGTGGCAAATTGTACTCTTCGGACTTCTGTACAATTTGCCGTAGGGTATGTATGTGGTCTATGGTGCTAAAGCTCTTTCGGAAACCGGCTTGTTCGGGAGGCTGGAAGTCGTCAAGTCTGCGCGCGAGACGATTACTTCACTACTGCTACTTCAATCAGCCTTTATTGAAGATTTTACTGTTGAAGTTGATGACCGACTGTGGCTGCATCATTTCCAGGATACCTAAGAATTTGGGAGGATCCTACATACTACACACTGTTGTCAATGAGTGTACAAGTGATGACATATGGTTCTTAGACGGGGTCCTCAGCTGCTGATTGTATGAGGAAGCTCAAGGTCGCTCATCGAGCTCGGAAATACTCTGTGTGATAGACTTCGTATAAAAGTTATTCACAGTAAAACCGAAGTAACCAACAAAGCCCAAAGCTCTTTGGCTATAGTTAGTTATAGCTCAAAGAACATACAACTGATAGGAAAGAAAAGTTCTCCAGTGACAGTCTCGTACCGGTAAGCGAAGTGTATAGCGGCCCGCACTAGATGGATTGAAGACCTTGTTAAATAGGCAGGATGTCGATGGATGAAGGAGGTTTGAGAATGTGTTTTGTGGCATTTTTTGGGGGTGTCCCATTGGACTTTTAAATTAGAAATATTTGAAAAAGGTAACTTTAGTCACTCTCTAATTAGTAAGCACAAAGAACAATGGCCATTTAGGACTAGGAAAAAACAAATAGTCACCGACCGAGACTGCCACCAATATTGACAAGACACTTTTGACATCAAGACAATTTTGTCAATTTAATTAATAGACATCATCAGTTTATTTTTAAAATCTGGGGAAATATAAATAATCGTCTTTTGAAAAATATAGTTCATATGATACACAAGTGACAAACGAGCACACAGTCCACCTGATGGTAAGAGGTTGCTGTGGCCCATAGACATCTACATCTATCTTCGATTACGAATCAAAATGCAGATGCGTTGTCACACGTGAGGAATAAGATGGAATGCTTCATTTCCAGTAAAAAGGGTCTACGGTTAGAGAAGAGTGTAGAGCACTCACCATGCGAAACACAGCACCCTTAAGCCGCTATTTTACGCTGGTATTCTGAGAGCGTGGTCCTTCCCTGGTCGAGCCGACCCATTCGTGCTACAACTATACAACTAATAGTTGCAGCATGGCTCTACCACATTAAAATATCAGAACGCAGTATTATCTTATTACTGAACACATTCGTAATTATTAACGTTCCTAAACGAAGAGTATATAGGTAACTACGTTTTACTAGCGAAATCCATAGGTACCAAAGAGTATAATATAATCTAATAAAAACAACTCTGTGATAAGATCCTAACCTACGTTTTATCCATACTTTTTCTAGTCTATTTCGAAATTAAATTCTAGACAAATCCAACCGTATAAACTTATGTTAATTATTGAATTAAGATAAACCTTTTATATTTTAAAATACTAAAGATTAATAATATACCACATAACTTCAAAAACATATTGCATAATTACTAGATTTTCAGTACTTTAAAATTATACAATGAATGTTGTGTTGCATATAAAATAGACAAATGAAACGACTTATTATGTTTCATCAAGTTACGCTATATTAGATTTTTCTAGTCCTAGCATGGAGAGTGGCCATCTGGGGGCACGGCAGTGCCCCCGCCAAGTCGAGCAAAAAAGCGGCACGGCCGTACCATCCTTTTCTCGAAGCAGTTCAAGCCATTTCCGAAACGCTATAACTTCGTTATGGATAAAACTAGAAGCCTGAATTTTACCTTACTAACCAAATAGGCATCGTATAAACTCGTTATATTTCAAATTTCATTAAATTTGAACCAGTAGTTTAACAATTATAACTAGTCAAAATTTCTTAATTTTGTCACTCACTGACTGACAGATCATCAAAACTCTGAGGCACTTCTAGCAGACATAGAAACTTCAAATTTGAAAGATAGTTATTGTTTAATATATAAATCAAGGAAAAATTAAAATATTTTACAATTTCGGTCCAGTTTTCGAGATACACCAACTGCATAAATATATATATGTTTATATGGGATTACAAAGTTACATTTGCAGTGAATGAATCATTGTACCTATATATGTATAATGGAATAATAGGTGTAAATAGCTACCTAGATATATCTATCTACAAAAATAAATGAGATGCCATCAAAAACATAACTTGTAAAAAAAGCCAAGTCTCGCAACTCAGTTTTTCTACCGTAAAAAGTTGTGAGATACATGTTTTTACATAACATTTTAACACTAAACAATCTGATTTGATATAATATGTATTACTTGTGAGATATATTGTGATTTCATGCGATTGCCAAGTCAATCTATGTATCAATTCTATGGACTAAATAAATTAACCGACTTGGTATTACATGTATCTCACAACTTTTTACGGTAGAAAAACTGAGTAGCGAGACTTGGCTTTTTTTACAAGTTATGTTTTTGATGGCATTGTTCTTTCTTGAAAACAAAATAAATCTCAAAATATGATTTAAACATAAAATTAAAAAAAAATGTCTATAAATCAAAAGGACATACCGTCTATTTGTGGAATATTCATTTATTACTTCCTGAGTATCTTCTGCTTTATTGCCTGAATCTTCTGCCGTTACTTCTGGTATAACTGATAAATCTGTTTTTGTGCTTAAAATGGATTTTCTTCCCTTTCTTGCTACACGTTTAACATCTCCAGCATCTTCACTGGCTTTGCTCTTATTAGACTTAACAGAGCTTTCAGAGGCAACACTAGCATTATCATCTACGTTTTTACTTCTAGAACGAGTAGAACGTCTTCTTGGTGTAAGAGATTCATTAAGTGACACAGTATCTATTTCTTCGCCTTTTTCAGCTAGTTCTTTAGATGCGCGTCGTGTTAGTATTTTCCTTACTTCAGTATTAGGAGTTTTAGATCGTGTTCTAGATGACGGAGTTGTAGCTTCTAGTGTTTGGTTTTCAGGAGTTTTCTGTTCAGATTCTGTATTAGACTTATTGGACGAAGTGGACTGAGTCCGTTTTCGGGTGACTGGAGTCTTTGGTTCGATAGTTTTTATTGCATCAGTTTTAGCAACTTCGATTTCCTTTGTAGTGCTAACAAAAGTATTTGATTCAGATTCATTAGTAGATTTATTAGACGAAGTAGACTGAGTTCGTTTACGAGTGAATGGAGTCCTTGGTTCAGTTGTTTTTAATTCAGTAATTTTAGGAATTTCTATTTCTTTTGAAGAATTGTCTGAAATTGATTTAGTACGTTTCCTTGACACCTTATTTGTTTTTGTTTCTTTGTTCGTTATTTCTTCTTCAGTTTTACTCTCAGATTTTTCAATAATTTGCTCTTTTTGAACTTTACATATTTCAGATTTCTGTTCTTCAGTTTGTGCCTCTACTGTATGTGACTTATTATCTGACTGTTTAGAATCAACGACGTCCAAGTCTTGTGCCATATTAATTGTTTTATTTTCATTTTTTACTTCGTCTGAAGGAACAACTTCTTCGACCACAACTCCAACTTGCATTACTGGAGTCACTGTAATTTTAGAAAATTAAAAGACATTTAATTATTATAAAAATATTACAAAATAGTGAATTATAGTTATTGGCCTCGTGGTTACTACGAAATTATTTAAGTATTAATATAACGATCGTTGGATATATAACATAACACCATCATTATTTAAATAAATTGAAGTTTAAAAATTTGCTACTTTTACTGCTTCTTATGCTATTTATTTACGTTAAAATTATACGCCCTAGACCTCTAGAAATAGGAATTGAAGATGGGCCAAATTAAGAGTACGGTTAATCGATGAGCGCAGTTATATGGATGAGAAAAAAGTAAGAGAGGTGTCAGGATTGTGCCATATGATAATCTGTAGTCTGCTACCCCTCTGGATAACAGACGAGAGTGTTTATGTGTGTTATGTATTTTCTAATGAGCATCTATACAAATAAATAAAATTGAAGTGTCTGTTTGTAATATCAAAATAGAACTTTATAATAAATGCATATGAAAATATATGTAGTTCTTATAAAGAAAAAACAATTTTTAAAATTTTTGTCTGTGTCTGTTTTTTCCGGCTAATCTCTGATGGGACTTTCACTGGCAAATAGCTGATATTATAAGAAGTAACTAGGCTACCTTTATTTTAGAAAAAGAATTAGTAATTTTTATACATATTAGGGCCACGCTGTAGATATATTATGGTTGTAGCACGAATGGGTCGGCTCGACCGGGGTGGGACCACGCTCACGCAAAATACCAGCGTAAAATAGCTGTGTTTCGTATAGTGAGTGTAGAGAACCAAATATCCTTTTTACTGAAAACGAGGCATGTAGATCTCTATGGGCCATAGCATCCACTTACCATCAGGTGGACTGTGTTCGTTTGTCACCCTTATTCTATAAAAAATTAATTCGTTAAGAGCGAAGCGAAAGTTTGTTTTGAGTAGGAAGATTATAAAGATTATCTTGGTTCACAGTGTCGGACGATTACTTTGCGTGCATATTTTGTTTACTTAATTTTATTATGAAATCTAATGGTGTTCAAATTCGCATAAAAATATTTTTTTTATATGGGATAGGGTGACAAACGAGCACACAGCCCACTTGATGGTAAGTGGTTGCTGTGACCATAAACATCTACAATTATCTTCAATAAAGAATCAAAATGCAGATCCGTCGTCACCCGTGAGGACTAAGATGGAATGCCTCTTTTCCAGTAAAATGGGTCTCCGGTTCTCTACACTCACCATACGAAACACAGCAGTGTCAAGCTGCTATTTTACATTGGTATTCTGTGAGAGCGCGATCGAGCCGACCCATTCGTGCTACAACAATACTACTAATATAGCCGCAGCATTGCTCTACCACGTGCCTAACGATGGTGATAACTGATTATACAACAGGCTATTACAACATTTTTTTCCATAGAGACCCGATCGATTCCGAGTGATCAATGTCACTGTACCGTTTCACAACAGTGGTTGGAAAAAAACTGCAAAACTTGCAATACAAAAGATTTACGTTCGGCGCGTACTTGCAAATATGCGAGGCCATCACTAAATGCGGCGCGTACGGTGTTGACAAATGTGCGTTCAGCTTAAATTAATTTTGAAAGAAGTTTGCTGGTAATCTGCGACGCAGCGCAGCAAATCTTATGAAGTAGATATAGTCACTATAACATAACTTGTAGAGAAATCTTTAAAAAAAAATGCAATACTAATCAGTACTTTTACTAACGAATCACCAAAAAATAAAAAAAAATGGTGGAAATAGTCAACATCTTAAGTGAATAGAAATTCTATTTATTGGTTGCCTGCATCGATCACTAATAAAAAAACTAGATACACAATCCCATACAAAAGTTCTCTAAAAACTGTCGCTAATTGTTTTGACGTAATTCTAGTTGAAATAAATATACATTAACCGGTTCAGTGCGGATGAAACGCCAGGCATGCCATCGATTACTTTTGTGTGTGGCGTATGACACACGAGTCGTGTCTTTTTAAAAATTGTTATAACTGGCTCAAATTGCGTTTTTGGAAAATTCATCCAGGACAAAATATTCATTATTTTGCAAGTAGTTCGTTTCTGGATATTTTGAAAATTTGAAATTTTTAGGGGTTGACAACCTTTTTTTAACTTGTACATGGTACTCTTTTTACTTTGTGGGTTTTCAATCGTATTGTGGAAAAATAGTCTAATAAGTAACAAATAATAGCACTCATTGCGATCGCTCACAAACTCAAGTTGTAAATAAATTTCTGGAATACAAGTGCCCTGTTGAAAAAAAAAACAATGCGTTTGTCTTATTGTTTAATTTTGCTTAAAATGGTTGAACTGCCGTCTTATTACTATTTGGCATGAAATGGTTTATTTTTGCTTGAAACAGTTTGAAACCATTCATGCATAAAAATTCGCTAATAAATAGTCTTTTGTCAATCTGCGGCCGTATAGCGCCGGCGTTTGTTTCCTTTTGAAAACACTTGTTTTGCTATTCTTACTAATTAGACGTTTTCAAATCGACTTTATTTTTACATTTGTATAACATTAAATAATATTTAACATATGTAAATATTAATGAATCATAAACCTTATTTTTTTCCAAATTAAGGTTCTTGATTATTTGATATTTACAAGTATTATTATTAGGTGAAAATTTAATTTAATAAAGACCAAGGTTTTCCAAGGTGATTTAGCTGTATCTACTTATATAAATGATTTTTTTTTATGAAACAAAAAATAGTACAAAATGTTTGTAATCTCTGCATAAAAAGTCACTTACTCTCAATTTCAAAGAAAACACGTAGAAAAATACGTAGTTACCCACTAAAACAAGTATCCTTCCGTTTGTAACTGATGTTTAAACTGATTTCTGATGATTTCTTTGTTGATGTCAATTAAACTTAATTAGGTCTAAACAAGTGCAAAATCATAAAAAAGATAATTATTTTTACACATGGCTGATGGCACAATAGGTCACAATGTCTGTGGCACTTGACACGACAGGCGTGTCATGAAATATTTGTCCGCCGCCACAGCTAAAAGTTGTCGAAAATCGGTGCCGCAACGAATCGGTTAATGTAAATTCAACATTAAACGCCTTGCCTAAAGTTGTATTCACAAAGCTACGTAGAAAAAGCAATAATTTTTTATGACCGATAAACCGATACTCGCTGATCAAAACAAATTCAACCTTACGTTTTAAGATCAGAATTACAAAAAGCCAATAAAACGCAAAGGAATTAAATTTTACTACCGAGGCACGTCGCTTGGACAAGGAATGAATTTTATTACGACTTAATTTAAAAAAAAATTATGATGATTTCTTGACAAAATATCAGTATTTACAATACAGTGGATAACAATTAAATAATGATAATATTAATAATTACCGAAAATATCAAATTTCATCCTTTTTCCACGTCCTGGATGTGTGATTTTTACACTCTTTAAACGAGCACTGGAGGCATGTTTACCGTCGGAGCATTCGAATGCTACTAGATTAAAAGCACACCCAATAGTTCGAGTGGGCGCTCATTCGGTAAGAAAATTTTTGTCACTGATTGTGTACCTATAGTTTTTTTTATTAGAGATCGAAGGTTGCCTGTGTCTGCGCGTCGAACGTATTAAGAGTGCGTCGAGCTTCTGGCGCTGATTTTTGGTATTCTATGCGGTCCGTGTGTGCATAAGACACAGCCGCGAACCGAGCGCCGATCGACTAGCGACTATATAAAGTGAATTATAAATTAAGCGCAAGCGACAGGCGGACTGGGAGTAATCGTGGCGGCTCCAGCTAGAATAGGCGGAACGCGCGCAAATATAGGTATTTCCTTCGTATTATTTAGACAAATACACATTTTGAAAATGTGAAGTGATGACCTTCCTCGAAGTATTAACGCCATACTAAGTTTATTTTGTATTTTAGGGACTGCTTTGAATTATTTTCTATTGAGGAACTACAAGGAATCGTGTTAGTAGAGTGTACGATTTGTAGAGTGAATCCTTTCAAATAATAACGATGCAGCAAGCGATCAAACGAACGCAATTCATTCATAATTAAGTTTTGCTCCCTCAGTAGACCTTTAAATTGAATGTATAGCTGGCCGCCGCGGCTCGCACCTGCCTCTCTGTCAAGCGAGATGGCTATATTTGGGTAGAATTTTAAATTCAGCTCCGTATTGTATTTTAGCCTTAGTCTCCATCGGTCTCTTAATTACTTTAAAATATTGTAAACTTACCAGTTTCCAAATCTTGAACCACAACACTGCTATTTTTAACCTCCTCTTTATCCTTGCTGTCATCAGAATAGGTAAGATTAACATCTGAATCCACAACAGAATTATCATCAGTTAGTAACGAGATATTGGCCTGGTTTAAAACATCTGTTGATTGTTCCTCTTCTTTAGAAGTTTCGGGGTTTTTCATTTCACTATCGTTTTCAATTTGAACTTCAATAATTCTTTCTTTGCTATCTTCACGTCTTTTTTCTAGCTGCGCTTCTATTTCTCTTTCAACATTTATTTCGTGAGCATTTTCCGTTTTCGTTTCTTTTTCAGTTTCTTCTTCTACTTGTACTTCAATAATTCTTTCATTTTGTGATTCTAAATTATTTTTTTCTTTCTTAGGATCATCTGTTGATGCTTGCTTATCTATCTGTTGTTTATTTGAATCAGAGTCTGAATCGTTGATAGATATAATTTCATCGTCACTGTCCGAAACCGAGTCCTGTAAATTAATTAACGTACTTCAGTACACTTATACATTTTTTTATTACAGTTACTGAACCTATCAAAGTCCGCACTTGAACATAGGCCTCCCCCATGCCCGATTGTCTCATAGGAGGGATTTATCCAAAGATCCACGCTTGGCAGGCGGGTTGGCAACCACAGCTTTTTATTTTTTAGTTGTTATTGGAAAGCACTGCTGCCCATCTCCTGGTTTTTTTCCCTTTATCGTATCTTACAGAGAACGATAATAATTTTATAAATAAATTTCTAAAAATGTCGATTACTGCATTATTCTTTACGAGGGCGTTATGGATTAATGGATATTCTTACACCGCCACTACACGGTGATTTTTTTTTATTATTTCAGCGAAATGTTAATCAAAAGGCTAACTGTGATATGAATATGATCATTAAAACATGTTTAAACTTTTTTTTAAATACTCACTTCCTCAGCCGAACTTTCTTCATCAGACACTTCTTCACCATCAATAGATTCTTCTTCTTCCACAGCTTCAACAATTTCTTCATCACTACTCGCCCCTCCATCTTCAGACATGTCTCCTTCGAGCTCGTTAATCTCTCGTTCTATCTCTACTATTTTCTCTTTTTCCTTCTGTATATCTCTAGCTGCGTTTTCGTTATGGATTTTGTAATTCCATTTCTGTTCATCTTTCATTTCAATGTCACTGTCGCTTGTCATAAGACTCGACACGTCTTTAAGCTCTGATTTTGTTGCTTCTTCAGAGTTCTCTGCAATACTACTTTGATGACTTTTGAGAACTGATCTATTAAAATCTGTCTCATTCAATGTTTTAAATGAAGGGAGCACTTTTGGTATAGTATCTTCAGTCTTGTTCTGTTCTTTATCATCTTCCTCAGCGGTACTGTCAGCAACGCTGCTATCGAAGCTTTTAAGGACCGATTTATTAAAATCAGTTTCGTTGACTGTTGTAAATGATGGTAATGATTCCATTTTGATGTCATGGGTACTGGTTTCTTGTAATTTAGATTTTTCTTTTTGAACTGATGACTCACTTGCACTGCTTTCGTAACTATGCAAAACTGATTTCTCAAAACAAACTTGATTTATTGTTGTGAATGCTGGCAATGGTTTCAACTCCACACTAGAATTCGACTCATCAATTCGAATAACTTTTTCACTAAAAGAAATACTCTCTGAAGAACTTTGTAGTACTGTTTTATTAATTATAGGTGAAAATGTAACATCCATTAACCTTGCAGGTTTATTAGCTTTCATAGGAGTACATTCTAAAACACTTTCAGACTTTTCCGTATTTTCTGTAGGTTCAGATTCAGTTTTTTCTGCAACTTGTTTTGTTTTAGCTAAAATATTTGCTTCTAGCACAAGTCTAGACAGTGGTTTTCGACCTCTTGCAGCATGTTCTTTCTTAGGGGACATGAGCTTTTCTGGAGTTTTGGAACGGCTTCTAAAATAAAAGTGAAACATTCAAATTAATGTTAGATTCAGCAGTAGGTATAAAATATGAACTTAAATGATATAATTTATAGGATATACCTCTTTTAATTAACGACAACAATAATAAACTAGGAACAATAATTTAATTTGCTTTATTGACATTTCATCTCATGCTAATGCTATCATTGGTGAATGGAGCAGTAATTGAGTAGCTATAAAAATGCAACTGTAGCATTATTCAATAATATAACTTTCTATGATGTTAATGGTAACCAATTCTTTTTAACGAAAATTTTCATTGTAAACATTTCGTAAATTTTGCTGGTTGAAGTTTTTAAATAAATACTTACCGTAAACTACGAGGGCTGCTTACAACTGATTGTTCGGGGAGTTTTTCTACTTCGGGAGTGCGAGAGCGGCTTCTAAAATGTTTGGAAACAGAATTGTTAAAATATCTTAAGTATAAGTACCATAACTTAAAGAAAGAACAAAGATAGACATTCGCTTTCATCTTTATCTTCAATAGTAAATAAATAACTGTTATTTCAAAGGCTCACTATTATGGTAGCAATATGGTTGTACCATGTAATAGTTTTTATGTGGTAGAGGGACGATGTAACCGATCGCAGCAACGAAAAAATTAAAAAGTTGTTATTGCGCGTAAAATATTACTACAAATTATATACAAAGTGATCCGAAACTAAAAGGCCGAGAAAATTATGATGACCACTCATTATAATTTTCTCGGTGTTTTGCGGCAGAAAATTTTAAGACGTAGCAAAAATTAAGGCAAAACTAATTTTGATAATTGATCCAGGATTGTATGTGCATAATAAAAATACAAAGTGTTCGGAGTTGTGAGTGAAATTAAAGGCTATGAGGACTCAGATTTTTTCAAGAAAAATAACTTTGCTCAGACATTAAATCTCAATACGACAAGAAAATTGCCATATAATGGCTATGTATGTGACACAAATAGTGGAAACAGCGCAAAGATTAAATTACACAGGATTTAAGATAACCGATGCATGGATTGGTTGATTATTATAAGCAGGTTTTCCGGAAAAATATTCTCCAAAGATTATGGCTATAGAAACATTGGGGTATTCAGATTACCGCAAATGTTATTAAATCGAAATTGATCGATATGGAAGTTTCGCATTTGACTGCAATAGATTCTATTGGCGCTTTTGCGCATTTGGTGCGAAGAAAAAGATGCATTCCAAAAGGAATAATTCTGCGACCGTGACACCATTTATCAAAGGCCACAAAATCATCTGCTGAGCATTTATTTTCCTTAGTCACAGTGTAGGGACACAGTAGTTACATACATTTTGCTGATTTGACATTTTACACATGTGTCCGGAGTGCGCTCGACGGCAAACGCCAGTCGTTCCCCGTCACAGTCCACGCTAAACCGCTATCAAGTAAGAAATATATTGTATCGTCCGTAACATATATCTTAACCTGTAAATTGAAATTTCATCTGGCTTCCTTCACTGCTGGCCGGATGACGAAGTTCAAAGTCGCTCAGCGAGCTATGGAGAAGGCTATGTTCGGAGTTTCTCTGTGTGATAAACTTAGAAATGAGGATATCCGCAGTAGAACCAGAGTGATCGACATAGCCCAACGGATTAGTAAGCTGAAATGGCAATGGGCCGGCTATATAGCTCGAAGAACCGACAACCGATGGGGAAACAAGGTTCTCGAGTGGCAGCCTTGTACTGGCGGACGAAGGACCGTGCTTTGTGGCATTCCTTGGGGGAGGCCTATGTTCAGCAGTGGACTTGTGAAGGGATGTAATGATGATGATGATGTCGAAATTTCTGAATACAACATCAGTGACTTTCAGACTTTAATTACTGAACCCGATAGGCACCTTAGGCACGTTCTGTGAGTCATATTGCGAGGTTATCAGGCATTAGTAACTAGTACATTATTAGCCAACAACATCGCGCATTCCCACACATATCTCGCACAGTCGCATTACCGTTATTGTTACAGCCTATTAAAGTCTACTGTTCAACATAAGCCTCCCTCATAGATTGTCTCATAGGGGTGATATTTGCCATAGGTGCCGCGCTTGGCGAGCTGGTTGGCAGCCGCAGTTCTTTTATTTTTAGTCGTTATTAGGACAATGTGGCTGCCCATCTTCTGATTTGTTTCCATCTATCGACTCTTACGACATCCACAGGATGATATGGGGTAGTGGATATTTTTACAGCGCCACTAAAAGGCTTTTGCGTAGTGCAGGCAAATTTTCTTTTGGTTATTTCAAAGAAATTGTTCACTATTTTAAACTTTACCTTAAGCTTCGCCGGGTAGGAGAAGATACAGGAGATTCGGAGTTGGATGATTTTGTGGGCGATTCAGTTATAGCTTCTAATTTCGGTGACCCCACCACGCTTTTTACCAACTCGGGTGTGCGTGAGCTGCTTCTGAAAATAAATACTGTTACAGATGGTTCTAGAAAATATATAAAACAGGGAGTAGTTCTTAGTAACGACTTTACATCATAAAACATTCATAAAATACAGTAAGCAGATAGAAGTAAATTATAGATTTTTAACGTAGTAGAGTCATGCTGCAGTTATATTATAGTTGTAGCACAAATAGGTCAGCAGGACCGGAGAGGACCACGCTCTCACATAATACCGGCGTAAAATAGCAGTTTAATGATGTTATTTTACGTTGATAATGTGTTTCATATGGTGAGTGTAGAGAACCGAAGACCTCTTTAATGTAATTGAGGCTTTCCATGTTAGTTCTCAGATGTTACAATACTTTTGCATTTTGATTCTCAACGGAGGAAATATGTAGATGTCAATGGGCCACAGCTTAAATTAACCATCAGGTGGACTGAAAAAGCAAGGTAACAACTGCATAGCAGAAGCACGCAATCCAACAACAACACCGTTTATCTCGATGAAATAAAATAAAATTTCTTTTGTCAAATACAATTTTTTCAAATCAATTACCGTTTCGATATGAGGTTCCTATAACCGGAGAAAAACCGGGGAAAGTTACTCTGCATGTATCTATTGTCAGTTTTTTAAAAGTAAATATTGCAATAGTCTGGCATTTACAGAATAGAAAACAATAACAGACCCATCGGTAACTGAAGCATGTCCTTACTATAAAATTATTTTACATTCATTGACATTGGATTTCACAGTCTTCAGATTGGGCACTATTTATAATGACCGGGCAATATCAATAATTCTCAATATGAGTAGGCACTTTGATAAAAATTATTAAAATAATGAAATATACGGTAATATAGCTGCAAGCGCACAAGTGCTCTGCCATTTGTCGTACCAACAAAAAAAAAGAAAAACCTTTGTTCCTTTGTTGTTATGAACAAATATCAAGTTTAGTTAGGTGTAATATATAAAAATAGGTCAAAAATGTAACTATGTCCTTAATTGAAAATAAAGGTATTAAATATCTGACCTGAGTGGTCTTGGTATACTGAGAGTAGTCTTCGTAGGATGTGGTTCACTTTCAACTTCCTGTTTGGGTTGTTCAGGTATGGGTGCTAAAGATGAACGGGGGCTCAATTCAGGAGTGCGGGATCTGCTCCTGTTGATGGTTTCATGAATAATTTTAAAATGGTTTTTTAATGCCTTTTTTTGCCTTTAGCCAACACACACAAACTACTTTATTTATATGTATATATTAATATACGTATAAATAAAGTAGTTTGTGTGTGTTGTTATGCTATGTTCACCTTTTTTGAGCTTCCGGTTTAGTCAGTTTTTACTTGTTTTATTGTTGTCGATGTTTGTCCTTGTGAAATTTATGTATGTTTAAAAAGCATAAACAAAAGTTTTTTTTAATCTTTTTATGCGGACTAAAGAATATTACAAGTTCTAGGTAAAAACTAGAATGTTGTCTTAATAGTTACATTAAAATATACATAAAAATATATATAGACGAACTGAGAATCCTCCTCCTTTTTTAAGTTGTTTAATAACGGACATTACCTAATAGGATTGTTTTTTTTTTATAGAATAAGGGTGACAAACGAGCACACAGTCCACCTGATGGTAAGTGAATGCTGTAGCCCAGAGACATCTATATTTAACCTTGATTAAGAATCAAAATGCAGACGCGTTGTCACCCGTGAGGACTAAGATGGAGTGCCTCGTTTCCAGTAAAAAGGGTCTCCGGTTCTTTACACTCACCATACGAAACACAGCAGCATTAAGCTGCTATTTTACGCTGGTATTCTGTGAGAGCGTGGTCACACCCCATTCAAGCCGACCCATTCGTGCTACAACCATAATATAGCTGCAGCATGGCTCTACCAAGTGTATAGTTCTTTTATATTTTATTGAAAAAAATCATTAATTGCAACACATCACAAGTCCAATGCTGAATGTAGCCCTTCTATTTCCATTTAGAAGGGATATTTGTAATCATGGTTTTTTTAATTATTATTATTGAGTTGTTATAAGAAAGATGACTGTTCTCATCTCCTGCTTCTGTTGCTCTTTATTGCCTCTTACAACATCCACGTGATGACATGGGGTGGTAAATTTTATTAATACAATTTTAAACAGATTATAATATCAACATCCCAGTGAATTCTTCTAAAGTACAACAATCTAAGAACCACAAGTCCATACTTGGTAGTTTAAGATAAGTGTTAAGAGTTTGCCATAGTATAAAGAGAGGCCAAGTAGGTTATCTGCGGCCTAATCCGCGATATAATTGCCTACTGTCTCAGGGTTGTCACTGTCACCAAAACATTAGTTTAAAACCAGGCCCTTGCCAAAGATAATACATCTCTGTATAACTAATTCAGTGATCATTAGTCGATAAAGTTCAACAATGGTTTTCCTAACAAATACAGAAATGTATTAAGATTCAGAGCAGTATAATAAATATTTATAATAATAAAAAAATTTAATAAAGCGACTAAAATATTGTAAAAAAAACAACATCGTATAATAACATAAAATTACTAACGCCTGCCTCTTAGACTGTAATCAATTTTTTGTTCTGTTGTTATTATTCTAACTTTGCTCTATTTATCTGATTCACAATTAGTCAATTACTTATTTTTAATTACGATTTTATAACCGTAAGTAGGTACTTAGTTACTATTCTTCCTCTGTCTGATAGACAACTAATACAACAAAAATAAGTAAGTAGGTATCTCAGCGTCAAGTAAAAATTATATGCTATAATAAGTGACTCGCTCACGTGACGCGCGAACCTCGTGCGGTGTTAGCCTCGACTGGCGCGCTGAGAAATACTTCGAGATTGTGTTTAAGTGTGCGTGCGGCGCCTCATAGATACTATGGCGCACACATACAAGCCGCGCGCAGCCATCTCTTTATACTATGAGTTTGCGCTTACGCTCGCAGACACTATTATACAAATGTACTATATAGTATAATATATCTATCAGTCATTTACGTACCGAGTTACTCTATTTGCTCGCAACAATGTCACTGTAGGTGAATCCTGTCTTTCAGGTGTCACTGATCCACTCCTGAAACAAAAATGTTTTAATATATGAAATTCTTGCATACTTTTAATCTAAGTTTAAAAAAAACATTGTACTACTGAAAGTTTTGTTTGTTTGGAGTCCACTAGATAGTGATAATACAGTGTATGGACAGCGGCAACCAACATCGGATAAAATGGGCTACAGATGCATTGTTGCCTCTAAGGACGGCCTTAATTATACTGATTTTCTTACCCTTTAGCTTAGATTACAAAAATGGGTTCACTACTAGCATTGACCTACTAAAAGAACCTCGGGTCAGCGCTCAAGTGTCCGAGCCAAAAGAGTTCCAAAATGCAAAAAGAGTCCCAATCGTGCGCCAGTCTTCGTTTTGTTGACCGACTTAATACACGTTCAAAATGCCGTACTATATTGTGAAAACATGCAAAAACTACTTTAGTAAACTCAGAAAAGACGACAGTGAATCATATTTTCGATAATGGCTATTAATATTTCATTATTTAACAGTAATATTTTGCTCAAATACATAGTATTTAATTTAAATTAATATTAATTGTAAAAACTAATAATCGTACCGATAATTTTCGCTAGAAACTTCATGTGAAAATAGTGCGGCCGCTAGTAGAAAATAGGCTCATAAATTGTCACAAGTAAAATTGAGCACTTTTCTAATGACAATATGGTTTGAATTAGGATGTTATAGTATTTTTTTTTTATATTTTTATACATGTACTTGTGCTTAATTATAGGTTGATTCGGGACACATTTTTCGTGAATTTTGTTCTAGACCCGCCGTTCATTTAGTAGTAGGTCAATGGCTACTAGTGACAAAAATAGTTAAGGGACATTCATTGGTATCAACAAAAAAGCAGATCTAATGGCCTTTAATGCCAGTCAGTATAGTTCATCTCAAGTATGTCAGAGTTAAAATACCTACATCAGCATCGGGGATCAGTGCTAAATCTCTTATCAAATCTTCTCTGTAATTAGAGACGTCTGCATTCAACAGTGGACTGCTGCAGACTTGTGAAAAAATCGTTGATAAACTTACCTTACAGTTATAGGTGTACTTTCACCGCTTATCTGCCTGATGCCCTTCCTTCCTTTCGGTGTTGCGGGCACCGGTCTGAGCTCACAGACGGACGAATTATTTTCTGTATATGTCTCCTCGACATTGGTATCGTCGACAGTTTTTATAACGGACGAACATTCTGGTTGTTTTCGTCGTTTATCCCCGGAGTATCGCGGGTTTATCAACGTGACTGGAATGTCTGCGATGCTTTCTATAGACGCATTGGGATCGTCTGACAGGCTGCTGTTTGCCGATATTGAAAGGGAATGTCTGAAATAAAAGTAAGTCAGACTGACAATCAGTCCAACCGAAAACTTCTACGCGATAACACGGCATACACATTAGGTATGGACTTTAACAAGACAAAATTAAAGAAAAAATTAAAGAAATCACTGCGATAGTTGGATCTTAGGGTATTAATTTTCTTTTTTACGTTTTCTACATTAGCTTGGGGTTTTATTTTTTTCAAAATTACTAATAGTTTCTGCAGCGCCTCTTTTCTCTTATATTTATTCACATGTTGGTTATTCGTTTTATCTCAAAGAATAGATAAAACTTCTAAAGTGACGGCTCCGTAGCGATTGGCTTGCAAATAATTATTCCGGGTCTGGATGTTTGTGCTTGTGCAATTTATATTTGTAAACTGCCTCCACGGTACAGGAGGTATTTTACGTGGTAGAGTTATGCTGCAGCTATATTATGGTTGTAGCACGAATGGGTCGGCTCGAACGGGGAAGGATCACGCTCTCACAGAATACCAGCGTAAAATAGCAGCTTAACGCTGCTGTGTTTCATATGGTGAGTGTAGAGAACCGGAGACCCTTTTTACTGGAAACGAGGCATTCCATCTTACTCCTCACGGGTGACAACGCATCTGCATTTTGATTCGTAATCGAGGAGAGACGTAGATGTCTATGGGCCACAGCAACCACTTACCATCAGGTGGACTGTGTGCTCGTTTGTCACCATTATCCTATAAAAAAAGGAGAAAATCCTAGTGTAGGCGTAAAGTTTTAGAAAAAAAGTTGGGGAGTCGGCGCACGCGGTGAGACGCGTGCGACTCCACCGCTGTCTAATCGGTGACTGGCATCAGACTGATCGCTATTAAACACACGTTCAGTCTGGGATCAGTCTGACCAGACTGACAAAAATTATTAAAATATTTAAATAATCATCATTCTGGACCATCAATCCATCAGTCTACGCGTATACGGCCAGTTTCCCGTCATTCTGACATTAATCATGGATTGAACTGACGCCAGAATTAGCGTGTAACCTCCGTCTTACGAATGCGTGCGTGCGCAGTAAAATGAGTTAAAATAATGCATTACCATGCATTTTGAATTTAAAAGATAAAAAGGATATAATGTTAGAGATTTTTTTTTAATTTGTCTTCAAAATTTGTCTATGTTATTTATTCTGAACCTTCTCTGCAAATTTGGCCGATTATTGCAAAATAACCCTGTATATTAGATTATTGAAGGACGACCTGGTAAAACGTTTGAAATTGAAGGTAATTGATGGGATGGATCGCCGTGCTTTGTTTTTGTGTAGCAGTCTTCGGTAGAACTGTAATAAGGATGATTATGTTCAGGAATCATCAGTTTACCTAAAAAACTCAACTCACCTGGCTCGCACAGTATCCTTGTACGATTTTTTCGATTGAAGTTTGCCCTCAGTCGCCAGTTTCTTTGGCGGTGATTCCATGGTGTACACTTCATTCTATAAACAATATGAATAATTTTATTTCCTACTAAACTTATATAAATTTACTTCTTTCTGAGTAACAAGGCTATACCCATCGATCACTAATAAAAAAAAAAACTGGATACACAATCAGTGACAAAAAATGTCCTAACCGAAAGAGCGCACCGCAAGGGAAATATGTTTAAAAAAAGTCCCGTTGTTTTCTGGTTCTTCCCAGGACAGAGGTATTTTACGAACTAGTTGTAAATAAAAAAAATACTTAAGCATTGTGTAATAATCTATATTGAATACAAAACATTCTATTATATTCACCCAAGAAGTAATGTACATATCAAGCCATTTGTTTATTGATATGAAATATGAACATATAAAAATATTTTTTTCAATCTACTGCCATTTTGTTGATAAGATTTCGGCGGAGAGAAAGATAATTAAGAAACTTCGCAGCTATGTTATTCTTCACTTGTTATAATGATAAATTATTTCCAAAATTAAATAAAAATTACTAATGAAATAATGGAATAAAATCAAGAGGCAAGCACACTCCATAATATAAAAGTATACAAAAAGAAGTAAAATATTATTAAAAACAAAAAACTTAACTGCATTCAACTAATACAATTTAACATATTTTAATAACATAAATTGTAGACAAATCTAACTACAAGTCCCACTCAAAAACAGTCAAACCATTTACTAAAACCGACTACAAAGTTCCGCACACAAAAAAAAAACACGTACACTCGATATACAATACATAGTTGATAACTCTTGGGAATGAAGTGGTCGCTTACAAGCTCTTTCCTAAATAAGTTTAGTTTGTACAACCTGTGTTCTTATTGTATAATTTTACTTTGAAAAAAAGTACCTTTGCGCTTGTTTTTTTCCGAACCACAACTTTTAATCTAAGTTTAAAAAAATATTGTACTACTGAAAGTTTTGTTTGTTTGGAGTCCACTAGATGGTGATAATACAGTGTATAGACAGCGGCAACCAATTTCGGATAAAATGGGCTACAGATGCATTGTTGCCTCTAAGTACTCCTTAATTATACTGATTTTCTTACCCTATTAGCTTAGATTACAAAAATGGGTTCGCTACTAGTAACGAAAATAGTTAAGGGACATATTCATAGATATTCATCAGTAGTAAAAGTAGAAAATTAGTTTCAATAAAAAAAAAATTGTAATCTATATTAGATAAAAAAATATTTTATTATATTCTTCTTCTGAACAGTCAGATAAAAACACTGATATTATATAATATACCTCTGTTTCCTCTCTAGTCTCTGATGGTTCCCTTTCCTTTTCCGGCCGGTGTACCGGCACAGGCACTGGCACTGGCGGGGACGGGCTCGGACTCGACTCAGAGGCCGTTGGGATTGTGAACCTTAGATGTCTGCGAAATACAAACATACAAGTTATATTTCTTTACTGTACAAAAAGGAAATGAGTAATGGATAGTAGCCGTCTAGTGACAGGGTCGTAAGAAACGACTATAAAAAATATCAGTAAGTTATAAGGCCTGCGATAGATGGCGTTGCAACAATGTAGTTTAGTATAGTTAGTTTAGTTTACGGCAGGCTATTTTCCGCAACTCCACGTCTAAGCGCGTATTTTGCGGTCGGCATATATGATTATTCAAGCCATGAAATCTCCCTGAAGAAGTTCAACAGTCCTTTGATATTGCGAGCAACTTTGGGGAGTGATCCCGGCGTGCCAAGATATTTGGCCCTGTATGTAGCGACTTCCGGACATGCCAGCAACACGTGAGCCACCGTTTCCTCCTCCCCCATACAGGCCCTGAGCAGAGGACTATCTGTAACACCTATAGTAGATAAATGTTTGTTATAGAGCCACGTTCTGTAATAGCACTTATTGCTATCATGATCTGTGACTTGTTCAATCTCATTAAGACCTTGGTTATGTAGTGTAACACTTTCACGTTCCGATTTTCAGACACAATAGTAAAACAATAGGAATGAATTATATGTAGTACACGGAGCAGCAAATGGGTTAGGTCAGACGTAAAATTTTTAAACCAGCGAAGATGAGCCAGAAGAGAAGTGGCCAATCTTTCTTTCCTTCATTCAAAGGGTACAATCTCCTACATTTAATTAACTCACCATATACAACACCAACGGAATGAGACAGAAATATTTATTAAAAAAGTGACACTTATTTCATAAATTATATCATATATATACGACTATAGTTACTTACTTAGAGTCGCTATAATGGGTATGGTTGCTGCCAGTTTCCAAAAGCTCGTCGTCGCTTTCACCCAAGTACCTTGAGTCCACTGGGGAACATGCTACCTCTCTTCCTAAAACGTCGTGCCTTCTTGTCTGGATACAAAAAGAAATTAGCTTTTGTTATTTCTAGAAATGTATCTTCATTATGTTGTTTCAGTATAAACAACATACAATAAAGACAAACTCTCTCTTTAAACCGCATCAGCAATGCGTGCACTACTGTTTAGAAACAAAAAATAGAAACTTTTTTTATTCAATATAGATTACAAATAATACTTATTGAAAGTCACTAAACAGACCCATAGATAGAAAAGGATAACCATATGTTACTTCTTTTAATACACTTTTTTAACCCCCGACGAAAACAAAAGGGTGTTAATATATGTTTGTAGTGTGTATAAGTATGTATCTGTGTGTTTGTCTGTGGCATCCATAGACATAGAGAGAATGGACTATACGTTCCGTATTCAGTTGTGCAATGAATACAGACAAGATAAGATAAGATATTTTATTTACTAAAACATGTGTGAGATATACATTGCATGGGCAAATATATATTCTTGGTGTTAGTGTTATTAGTATCAACATGTCTTACCTATATTCGGTGTGTAAAATTTAAAGTGTTAGGTTGTTAGTTTTCATTTAACATTAGCAGTCTATTAATATACAAAGTCAGTGAACTTATTACTTACAACAATTATAATTAAAAGTATATGTATGTATAAGGCAATTATATAATGTCAAAACTTATCATTAAGAAAGTCAGTTACAGTGTATAATAGTAGCATTTTTCAATTAAAAGGTTTTTGAATTTATTTTTAAAAAGATTGCTGTTCAGTGATTTATACATCTGAGGAATTTTATTATACATTTTAGGAGCCATGCATACTACACTCTTTCGCAGCAGAGCCGTTCTTGCTTGTTGCAAGCACAATTTACTTCCATCACGACGGTTGCGCTTTACTTTGTCAGACAACCACGGAAATTGGTTAGGATTGGCCTTGACAAAGAGAGCCATGTTTATTATATATAAGGACGGAAGTGTAATAATTCTATGTTTAATAAAAAATGGCATACAACTATCGGTAGTCTGAAGACCAAACATAGCGCGGATACATCTTTTCTGACTTTTAAACGCAACTTCTCTGTCAGTTGAGTTACCCCAGAAAATGATTCCGTATCTAAGGACAGATTTATTATTTTATTTTATTACTTTTCACAGCAGCGCATTAGGTCTACACATTAAATTTAATGTTGAAATTCCTACCTTCAAAATGCTTTGCGGTGTCCCCGCACCACTTCTTTCATTGTATTTATACCCGGGGCTTTGTACTTCAGGCATGTCCAGTAAGATGGCCATTTGCTCGCTTAACTTCTCGCTCGCCTTGTATGCACCGTGCTTGGGCGTTTTCGGACTGCCCGTTATGTCGAATTTCGCACGCTTTGATGGCGTTGCTTCACTGTCAGTTTGTTCGGAGGCGAATAAGCTGAAATAACAAAAACATTGCTATATGATATATAATAAGCTGATTCGAAACAAGCCGCAACATTTTGTTATAAACTGATTTCAAGTAAAAGGTGCCATGTGATTGCGGAAGAATTCGTCACACCATTTAGCTGTGGGTGTAGTAAAGGACTACTAATAGGGTCATAAATGTCATAAAGATCTTATGGCTTCCGAGAAATGGCGATATAACGAAATTACAAACAATAAAAACTGCAGTTGACACCTCGCCTGCCACATGACAACTATGGCAAATAGCCCTTCTATGTGGCAATCTATAGTGGAGGCGGCAATCTATAGTGGAGGCCTATATTTATAAGCTACTAGCGATCCATCCCGGCTTCTCACGGGTGATTTCTAGATCTGGACAACAGCGCCACCCACCGGGTCCAAATGTGAATCTAAACCATCTCGGGACCTGTAGCATATTATGTCGGTAGATAACAATAACGGTTTTAACGGCTACCCTGTAGAGTGTGAATAAATGATCGTTAACGGTTTTGACGGCTACCCTGTAGAGTGTGAATAAATGATCGTTTACGGTTTTGACGGCTACCCTGTAGAGTGTGAATAAATGATCGTTTACGGTTTCGGTGTGTTTAAATAAACCCTTCCCGTATTTCTTGAATAGCAAGAGACATTACAGTGGCGACGAGTTTATTTAGTGTGTTAATAATAATCGATTAACCAACAGTAGAAGTCACGCGTTAAAATGTCTATCTATGGGAAAGTGCCAGTTTTCGATTGAAAAACAGATGAGTGGGTGGTACACGTTAGCACAACTAAACAACTTCTTTATTACAAATGCAATCGACGATATCACAGATGCTCAAAGAGTGAGAAGACGGGCAACTTTCGGGAAAGTGCGCAGCGTATTGTTCCCGCTGGCGATTCGGCAGAGTTAATTAAGTCTGAACCTGTGCTATATACGGACTCGCGGCGAAAAGCTACTGCAAGCGGCGGTACACGAGGCGGTCGCGCCCGTGGCGGCGGCGACGGCGGAGCCCCCAGGTGTAGTGTGTGTGGTGCGAGGTCACACGATACCTACGTATGTGGCTATCGTCATCTGTCGTGCAATTTGTGTGGTGCAAAAGGACATTTAAAAAGAATGTGTTCTAAGAGATACTACGTACATAACGAGATTACAATCAAAAAGGACAAAATTGTAAAAAAGCACCATAATGGTATGCAGAATAATTACATTTTGGAACGTAGTGATAGGGACGAATGTAATGATTTTTCACCAATTAATAATGTTCGAGATATAAATAATGCATCATGTATTAATACTATTTTATGTAAGGAAGAAAAACCGATATCTCTTGAAGTTATAGTGTGAGGTGTTACTCTTAGTATGGAGGTTGATTCCGGTAGTGGGGTTTCAGCGCTGCTCGCGCGCATATGATATATGTATTTCTCGCGAAACTTGTCGCTCGGTGAGTCCAATAAAACTTTATATACATACAGTGGTTCTGCTTTAAGGTTATTGGGCATGTGTTGCTTACCAGTCACATATAATAATGTAACGCATAATATAAAATTTTATGTTGTTGAAAATGGCCCGGTTCCCTTGATCGGTAGGGATTTTATGACAAAATTTAATTTCGCTTTTATCTCATTAAATAAAAAAAATAAACAAATTACATAACAAAAGACAGGTTAAATGTACAATTTGGCGGCCTTATCGCTACATAGCGATCTCTTCCAGGCAACCAAGGGTGTAAAGGAATAAACAATGAATACTAGGTAGGTGGTGCAATATAAATTATACAAAATATAATATCAATACATGCGATATATAGACAATAAATGCAATAAAATAACATATAATACACATGAAATGATATAAATTACTAATACATAATAAAAGATAAAGTAAAGCATATAATATATACATAAACATACATATATAAGAGTATATAAACAAACTTACATATCTACCCAAAATACATAAATAAATTACAAATTTCCTCAAACAATAATATAAAGCTGATAAATATAATAAATACATAATTACATAATTTATCCTAACGGTCTCCGAACGATTGAGACAAGTAATGTTCTTTAAGTAATCGCTTAAAGATTACAATAGATTGTGCTTTACGTATATACAAAGGTAGGGCATTCCAGAGCTTAATAGACTCGACAGTGAAAGATTTATTAAAAAACGATGTTTTGTGAGTTGGTACCCTTAAAACGAATTTTCTAGAAGAGCGTAGAGGTTCCCCCGGAAGCCCCACAACATTAAACTTCTCTTTTAGATAGGGAGGAGCAGAAGGATGAAATAATACACAGTACAGAATAGAAAGAATATGCATGTTCCGGCGAAGTCGGATAGGTAACCACTTGAGACGTGAGCGAAATTGGGAAATATGGTCATATTTGCGCAATCCAAATATGAACCGAATGCTAGTATTTTGAAGTCTCTCAAGCTTATTTAGCTGGTCCTCTGTCAGTTGTGTCTACATAGCTTGCGTCAGCATAGTCGAGGATCGGAAGGAGAAGAGACTGTGCGAGCATAATTTTTGTAGGAATGGGAAGAAATGATGAATTATTGTTCTGTAGATAAAGAAAAATTTATTTTGTCGAAATATAAAACATTATCTTCTGGTAGGTTGGGCACGTTCAATAAGTATAAGTTAACGCTACACTTAAAAGAAGGTGTCACACCAAAAATTTTTAAAGCTAGGCCGGTGCCTTTTGCGCTCAAAGATAAGGTAAGCGCAGAATTGGACCGATTAGTGCGCGCTGGCATACTCAAACCGGTTTCTTATTCTAATTACGCGTCACCGATTGTTGCGCTATTAAAGAAAAAAAAATGAAGTACGTATTTGCGACGATTATTCTATGACGATCAATAAGGCCTTAATAATTGACTCTTATCCATTGCCTAAAATAAGTGAGTTATGTGCATCGTTACACGATTGTCGTTACTTTAGTAAGCCTGATTTATCAAAAAGTTATAATCATTTCCTTCTAGATGATGAGTCATAAAAATGTACATGTATCAATACACATAAAGGTCTTTTTGTGTATACGAGATTAGTGTTCGGTTTGTCAAATACGCCAGCATTGTTCCAGCGTGCTATGGTGCAACTGCTGCAGGGCATAGATGGCGTGGATTGTTTCCTCGACGACTTGATAAGCGCGGCTCCGACCGCCGAATTACATTGGGAACGTGCCGATTTGGTATTAACTCGTCTAAGAGACGCCGGGCTAATGCTCCAGCGGTCGAAATGTTCATTCTTCCAAAATAAAATAGAATATTTGGGTTTTGTAATTGATCGTTTTGGCATTCATAAAAATCCGGATAAAATAAAGGCTATTACACAAGCAAAGGTGCCAGGAAACGTCCGACAATTAAAATCATTTTTGGGTTTAGTTATCTTTTACCGTAGTTTTATACCGCAAGCGGCGGTCATTCTTGAACCATTACATAATTTACTGCCAAAAAATATAAAATGGGAATGGACGGCGGAACATCAGAAATCATTCGATGCTATCAAAGACGAGTTATGTTCAAGCCGCGAACTGGCGCACTTTGACCCGCGTCAGCAGCTAGTTCTGACAGAGGACGCGGCGCCCGGCGGGCTGGGCGCGGTGCTCGCCGTGCGCTAGCCCGCGGGTGCTGAGCGCCCGATCAGTTACGCTTCGCGTGCTCTCACTAAAAGTGAGCGTGGCTGCCATTATTTATGGAATCAAAAATTCCATCAATATCTCTATGGCCGCCAGCAACCATTTATTTTGAGAACAGACCACAAGCCCCTCCTTTCTATTTTCTCCCCCGATAAAGGAGTTCCTCATATGTCCGAAGCGAGACTGCAACGGTACGCTTTATTTCTTGCTGCCTATAATTATAAAATTGAGTTCATTAATAGTGAATCTAATGTAGCTGATTATTTGAGTCGGTTTCCCATTGATTGTGATTCGTCGCAGGGTACGGCGGACGTAGATGATGTCACCAGTTATGTTAACGCGCTAGCGGTTGCTGGCGCGCCACAGCCCGCTTCATTAGACGAATTGCGGGCAGCCTTTCATAAAGATAAAGTTCTGTCACTTGTCATGCAATATATGACCGAATCGTGGCCACGGAAAGTGTCATCAGAACTTTTGCCATATAATAGATGGCAGCATGAATTATATGTTGATAGAGGAGTTCTCATGAGAGGTCACAGAATTGTAGTGCCTACTGTTTATAGGGCTGCTGTGCTACAAGAACTGCATGCTGCGCACTTAGGAGTAATTAAAATGAAAATGATTGCTAGAGAACGCTTTTGGTACCCGGGTATCGACAGTGACATAGAAAACATAGCTTCTAACTATGGTCGTTGCATATCCTTGCGACCGTCTCCTTCGAAAGCGTGCTTGGAGCCGTGGGGGTGGCCTGACTCTGTTTTCGAAAGAATCCATTTAGATTACCTCGACCCAATTCATGAAAAGATTTTTTTTTGTACTAGTCGATGCGCATAGTAAATGGATCGAATGCGATTTAATGTCAATTTTTTTATCAAAAGAGCTTATCAATAAATTAAAAAAAAAAATTCACGTTTCGGCATTCCCAATAAAATAGTCACAGACAATGCCAAAACCTTTGTCACGTCTGAATTTTCTAAGTACTGTACTGATAATGGCATAACTCACATTTTATCTCCTGCGTACTCGCCACAGAGTAATGGACTCGCCGAGAACGCAGTAAAGACTTGTAAGCGGTTTATTGTTAATGCTGTCAAGGATTGCGGTTTTAAAGATTTCGCTAACCACTTGAAACTATTTGTTTCACTATCGGTATACACCCCATTGTACGACGGGAGTATCACCTGCATCCCTTATGTTCGGTCGGAATTTACGTTGTAAACTTGATTTAATCGCTGTTAAGCGTTCAAATTCAGATCTAAAACCTCTAATACATAAAATGTGTTAGTGAATCAAAATCGTCAAAAATTATGTTTGGTGATAAAATTAAAGCATTTTCAAGTGGGGAGAAAGTTTGGGCACGAGACTATCGACCTAATCCAAAAAGACCAACATGGATCCTTGGCCAGGTCGTTGCACGTTTAGGTAAAGTTTTATATGATGTGGCTACACAGAGATCTGATATCATTTGGAGACGTCATATGAATCAGTTAATGTCAGCCAAATCATATAACAGTAGTCGTGGGTGAAGCGGCGTGGACGTTTGAGGATATGGACGTTGGGAGCACGGCTGATCCCAGTGCCGCCTCTTTTTATCTTTTTTTTTCCTCTCATGATACACTGGCATCATTAGCTCTCAATAGCCCAGGCGGTGCGCTAGCCGCACAACCACCGGGACCTGACGGCGGTGAGGCGGCACCGGTGCTGACTCACGCGGAGTCTGATATGGAAGACGTGTCCCCACCGCCTCAAACCTCCACGACCATGCGCACTCGATCTGGCCGCGCTATAAAACCACCTAAACGCTTAATTTTATAATATTTATACTTACTAAATGTAATGTAAACATTTGTTTTGTTTAGGATTATTTTTGTGTATTCATAATAAACGTAGAGGAGAGGTGTTAAAGTCGAGTGATTAATGTCCATTTTTTTATTATACATAAAACAATGTATGTCTTATGCTATATGTCTTTTTGATTTATTTTATGATGATGATGATTTATTTTTAACAGTGGTAGAGCCACGCGGCAGCTTTTGCTGTCGCTCGGATGGGCCGGCTCGAACCGGGGTGGTACCACGACCTCACAGAATACCGGCGTGAAGTAGAGGTTTACCTCTGCGTTTCGCTTGGTGAGTGCAGGTGGCCGGAGGCCCTTTTTACTGGAAATGAGGCATTCCATCTTAATCCTCACGTGTGACAACGCATCTGCATTTTGATTCGCAAACGAGGATAAATGTAGATGTATATGGGCCGCAGCAGCCACTTACCATCAGGTGGACTGTGTGCTCGTTTGTCTCCCTTATCCTATAAAAAAAAATGCTAAATTGTGTAAGCGCACCATGTCCATCAATTATACATAAAACATAGTTGTTTGCTTCCCAAAAAAATGTGGTACTTCTTAATCATTAATTATACTACTTAAGCATTTGTTGTAACGGTTTATATATTGTATATTACGTTGTAATCTAAGTGTGGAGGGATGTAGCATATTATGTCGGTAGATAACAATAACGGTTTTGACGGCTACCCTGTAGAGTGTGAATAAATGATCGTTTACGGTTTCGGTGCGTTTAAATAAACCCTTCCCGTATTCCTTGAATAGCAAGAACATAACAACACACACAAAAATTTTCATCAAAATCTATGGAGCCGTTTTTCAGTTTTAGCGAGTTTTTTTTTTATAGGATAAGTGTGACAAACGAGCACACAGTCCACCTGATGGTAAGTGGTTGCTGCGGCCCATAGACATCTACATCTGTCCTCTATTACAAATCAAAATGTAGATGCGTTGTCACCCGTGAGGACTAAGATGGAATGCCTTATTTCCAGTAAAAAGGGCCTCCGGCCACCTGCACTCACCAAGCGAAACGCAGAGGTAAACCTCTACTTCACGCTGGTATTCTGTGAGGTCGTGGTACCACCCCGGTTCGAGCCGGCCCATTCGTGCGACAGCAAACGCTGCCGCGTGGCTCTACTACTGTTAAAACTAACTACCAGCAATTGATTTTTATATAAGGTGATAATGATGGTAATGATAAGAGTAATAAGTGTGACAAATAAATATAAGGACCTACTCTTGGTATTCGTAACTCTGTAAATACTCCTTTTAGTAAACAACTTTAAGTGTTATGAAACTTACCTCTTTGTTCGAATTAATTTGGGAGTGCAAATAAAAGGTGTCTCTTCAATCGCCAATGCCCGCTTTAAGCCCTTTCTCATCTTTGGCTTATTAACCCACGTTTCACTTGCATTTTCTATCGTGTCCTGGTATAAAGTATACTGAATTAAAAACACCTCACAGGTTTTTTCTTTTTAAAAAACGTTACCTCCACCTGTATCGTGGGGGCAGTTTACATACATAAATTTAACATGGACAAAAATCTAGACCGGAACAATTATTTTTAGGCCATAAAAATACTTGTTCCGTGCACGATTCCATTCGCGGCTCTTGGCGCTGCAATTCATTGCTAAGCCACTGCGCCACGGAGCGTCGACTCCAGCCGTCGGTTACTTCTTATTTTGTAAGAATAAATCTCTAGCATTATTTTCTATGTTTGTTAATGTATCGACAATATTAAATATTACTTTAAATTCAAAATTACACCCTGTAAACATCTCACTGCTGAGCACAGGCTTCTTATAATTTCTGAGAGGGTAATGTAGCAATTAGTTCGCTGCGGTGCTCTACTGCGTTAGCGGACTAGACACATTCAGAATTACTCACAAAGTATTCTTTCACTGCTGAGCACGTATTAATTCGATAATTTTAAAAATATCGACTATTTTTTTATTTCATGTTGAGAAATAAATATCACGAATAAATGAGGGTAAGACAACATTCGTGTGTTTCGCCTGTGAAAATTGAACGTTTCGTCTTTACCCCTTTTCTAACACTGTTTCTGTGACGGTTCGTGACCCTCTTTTCGATTAAAAGTGAGTGTATTGACACCACAGTCATTTTCCTTGATGAAAAATATTTTTTACTTGTATTTTATGGTGCACGCCATAGAGCAAAACGGATCACTTCGGACTTCTGTACAATTTGCCGAAGGGTATGTATGTGGTCTATGGTGCTAAAGCCCTTTCGGAAACCGGCTTGTTCGGGAGGCTGGAAGTCGTCAAGTCTGCGCGCGAGACGATTCGTAATAGACTCTCGAAAACAGCACGTAGACGCGGCTCAGAAGGGAAATCGGCCTGTAGTTCTTCAAGAGAGCGTTGTCACCTTTCTTGAAGAACAAGACCACCGCACTTCTGCTCCACGCCTCCGGTGTAATGCCACCATGGAGGACGGAATTAAAGAGCTTCTGAAGGACTTCAAGTACCGGTCTTCCCCCCGCTTTCAGAAGCTCCGCTGTAATTCCATCCTCGACTGGGGCCTTACCGTTTTTAAGGTGCTGGAGAGCCATTCTAATCTCGCTCAGACTGACGTCCGGGATATCTTTGGGAAGATTGGCGGTTATAGCAACTTATTTTCCCAATGTCCGCAAGTGGGGGACAGAGGAACAAGTTCTCATATAAATTTTCTTTGTAAATTGTTTGACTATAATGAAATTTAAAAAAATCTTTAAGTATGAAAGAATTCAATGAAATATCAAATTTACAATTGGTCCTATGAAATATTTATACATAAGTAATATTTTCATTAATCTCTGGCCCTTCAAGGAATCCCGCATGCGGGATTCAAAAAGGCATGTCAATAATAATCTTTCTTTAATGCTAAAAAATTTAAACTTTAGGTAAATAAGCTCCCGATTATCCAACCATGAGTTATTATGTATCTTTATGTGTTTGAAATTGTTGTTTATTGTTTTAATTATGTGTGTTTCGTAGTGACAATGGATTGTTTTTGTGTATGCAGATTCCTCTCGGAAATAATGAGACAGTTCTGTATCGAGATAAAACCTCCTTTTCGGTTGGCCGGTGGCCCGTGTTGCTCTATGCACTGTTACAGACTAATGATGTTTATTACTTGAATGGTTCTACGGACTTGAAAATAGTTTATATTTATTAAAAAAATTATATCAATTTACCTGTATAAATGAAGATTTATACGTAAATGTATTTTTAGGAGATTTTGCTGTCACGTAGACGGACATCGGTTTTGGTACAATTACTGGAAACATACAAATAAAGTTTACTTAATTATTAAATACAGTGTGTGTTACATTATAGGCTAATTACTAAGTAAAACGTTAATAAAGGATATCCAGGAGCCATTTAGTCTATCCATACGCACTCCTCCGTTTTGTGTCAGGATCATCATCATCATCATTACAGCCCTTCACAAGTCCACTGCTGAACATAGGCCTCCCCCAAAGAATGCCACAAAGCACGGTCCTGAGCCACCTGTATCCATCGATTTCCTGCATATCTTACCAGGTCGTCACTCCATATAGTGGGGGGACGCCCTACACTTCGCCTGCCGGTACGAAGCTGCCACTCGAGAATCTTTCTTCCCCATCGGTTGTCGGTTCTTCGAGCTACATGGCCGGCCCATTGCCACTTCAGCTTACTAATCCGTTGGGCTATGTCGGTTACTCTGGTTCTACTGCGGATATCCTCATTTCTGAGTTTATCACGCAGAGAAACTCCGAGCATAGCCCTCTCTATAGCTCGCTGAGCGACCTTGAGCTTCCTCATCCGGCCAGCAGTGAAGGACCTGGATACACTACAGCAAATATTTTTACGATACAATCTATGTCTACCACTGCCATGCTCCTATTTTGTTTTTTTCTTATAAATTAATTGTATTAAATACTAACTTTTTTAATTGACTAGAACAGACCAGTTAAACCCCGTTATAAGACATCTGACAACCAAAATATAAGAAAAATATATAGAAATAGTTACAATCCCTTTATTGTTCTTGAAAAAAAAAAGGTCAAAAGGTTTATTACGTGAATGTTTTTAATAAGTTTGTGTTACGGACTAATGGAAATAAACTATTACGATAGGGCAATGAAAGGTTGTCGAGTAGCCTTCTACTTGTAAGCGAAGTGCTCGGGACCGTGCTTTGTGGCAACTTTGGGGGAGATATATTAGTATGTTCATGAGTGGATTTGTAAATGGCTGTGATGATGATAATGATGATGATGATAGCCTGCAAGTGCAATGCAAGTGCTTTGTGGCAATCCTTAGGGGAGGCCTGTGTTCGTTAGTGGAGTTGTGAAGGGCTACAATTATGATGATGTCGGGCTTCAGTTAACGCACCGTGCGGCTCGAGCTGCATGGCGGCGGTGCGCGCCACGGCGCAGGCGACGGCGGGCAGCGCCGCGCACGCCGCGCTCAGCAGCGCGTCGCGCGTGCTGCAGCGCTCCATCAGCTCTGCCAACGACTCCGACGAACTCGACACCTCTATACTACTAAGTTACACGCACCGTGCGGCTCGAGCTGCATGGCGGCGGTGCGCGCCACGGCGCAGGCGACGGCGGGCAGCGCCGCGCACGCCGCGCTCAGCAGCGCGTCGCGCGTGCTGCAGCGCTCCATCAGCTCTGCCAACGACTCCGACGAACTCGACACCTCTATACTACTAAGTTACACGCACCGTGCGGCTCGAGCTGCATGGCGGCGGTGCGCGCCACGGCGCAGGCGACGGCGGGCAGCGCCGCGCACGCCGCGCTCAGCAGCGCGTCGCGCGTGCTGCAGCGCTCCATCAGCTCTGCCAACGACTCCGACGAACTCGACACCTCTATACTACTAAGTTACACGCACCGTGCGGCTCGAGCTGCATGGCGGCGGTGCGCGCCACGGCGCAGGCGACGGCGGGCAGCGCCGCGCACGCCGCGCTCAGCAGCGCGTCGCGCGTGCTGCAGCGCTCCATCAGCTCTGCCAACGACTCCGATGAACTCGACACCTCTATACTACGCCCTTTCTGTTCCTTCAGTTTGTTGTTGTATTCCTCTGCTTCTAAATATCTGAAAGTAAACCGGCCTGTGTAGTCTATTTCTCCTATTCTTCAACTTAATCAGCCCATAAAAGTCCATGTCTGGACATGAGCATCTCCTGTTATAAGGAGGATTTGACTTTAGAGGACATATGGTCTGCAAGACTTTTGAAAAACAACTCGCTTGTTGCAGCCGCTGCTGGCGGTGACGAACGCTGTAGCAGGTGTGCGAATTGCTATAGCGTAGTGCCTGAACGACCAAGCTAGGCAACCGAGAGAAACAACTGCAGCTCAGACTAATAATATTTATGTAAAATTGAAGAAATCATAATTATTATTTTTTATGTAATGATCAAAATAGAATTGTGGCTGTCTTTATGTTTTTCTTTGCTGAACAATTAAAATAATTTGATAAAATTACTAATTTATTAAAGTAAAAACAACATGGTAGAAACATGGCAGTGGTAAATATAGAAAACAAAGGTATGTTTCAATAGACCAAGCTTTATAGAGGGTTATTTCCAATATACGGCCAAAGTTGCAAAGTTTTTATTAGTTAATAATAGTATTTTAACAGTGGTAGAGCCACGCGGCAGCTTTTGCTGTCGCACGGATGGGCCGGCTCGAACCGGGGTGGTACCACGACCTCACAGAATACCAGCGTGAAGTAGAGGTTTACCTCTGCGTTTCGCTTGGAAAGTGCAGGTGGCCGGAGGCCCATTTTTACTGGAAATGAGGCATTACATCCTAGTCCTCACGAGTGAAAACGCATCTGCATTTTGATTTGTAATAGAGGACTGATGTAGATGTCTATGGGCTGCAGCAACCACTTACCATCAAGTGGACTGTGTGCTCGTTTTTCACCCTTATTCTATAAAAAAAAAGTAATATAGGCGAATGGTGGAAAAATTAATCAACAAAATTCGCAAACATTCTGTCCTTTTTATTTTTAAAATCCAAAATGCGTGGTATTGCATTATTGTAACTGATTTTCATTCATTAATATCTAAGATCCACTATTTTACGCACGCACACATTCGTAAGGGACGCTTGGTAAAGTACCTTATCGAGCGTCTTCACACACCCTTCCCTTCCGTTTACAGTTACACAGCTAAGTCTCGGCCGGCCGACAGCTAACAGTGTTAACCGTAACCTCATTACGTACGCTTCGTTACCAATGACTGAACAAAAATATTCGAACCGCGCATACAATGATATTATGAAATGGTGCGATATTACATTATAAGCAATGAAAGTTTACGTGGTGCGCAGATTTATATGAAAGTAAGTCTTTATCGCGACAAGAAATTAACGTACGTGTACCTACCAATCGAAGAACAATCAACAGCTAATCAAACTGTTCAAGTGCAAGAAGCGATATGTGAATATGAAGATAGCTGGATTGTGCACGGCGGCCCTATACTATGGTCTGCAAACTCTCACCCTTAGTCTTTCATCTTTGGTTTGCAATAAAGAGACGTGTTTACGTCAAAGAGGCCCGAAGTTATTAAGACCACCACAGTAAAATTATTGCTGCGTTCACGGAAGTTAAATGTACAAGCACAGGTAATAAGTGTAAAAAATAATATAAGAAAACTTGCTCGTCTACGCATAAAGAGTGTCTTCGGAAGCCCTCGGATACGCGGGGGCAATCGGCTCGGTTTTCCTCGCCTCGTCAGTCGATCAGCTTACTCCCACACACACCCACACGCACACGCACACGCACACGCACACTAACACACAAACGTACGCACACGCACACACACACACACACACACACACACACACACACACACACACACACACACACACACACACACAAACACACAACCACGCACGGACACGCACACACGCACGCACGCATACATACACGCACGCACGCAAGCACGCACGCGTCACGGACGCACGCGTCACGCACACACACGCACACGCGCGCACACACGCACACGCGCACACACCCGCACACGCGCACACACACACACACTGTATATTTTTCTGGAGCAGGTCTCTTTGTGGTGTTTTTCTTCACGGGCGAGTCACTGAACTACAATAGCTTTTAAGACATTAAATGAAGCAAATATTTACGGATTTCATAACGTTTAATTTATTTTTTTAATTCCCGACGTTTATGAGGACTGAGGTATTTGACGTCCCGATGTCTCATAGTTAGCCCGGCTACCTTCAGTTTTTGAATATTAATTTTCCGATCTACGCAGAATGAGCTTATAGTATCTTAAAGTCTTGCAGTGGTATGCTTGGGTTTGAATTTAATTTTATTAATTATAGGATCCCAAGATAGCAGCACGCATCCACCTTCTCTATTGAAATTAGGATGTTTTTCATTTTACGGCCTCCCATAAGATAGAGTGACGACCTGGTAAGATATGCAGGTAGTCGATGGATGCAGATTGACCGTGTAGAATGTCCACTACCCCATATCGTCCCAGGAGTTTCGTAAAAGACTGTCGCCGGGAACCAAATAACAACTAAACAATAAAAAAAAACTGCAGTTGCCAACTCGCCCACCAAGCGTGGCAATTATATTTTTTTTTATATGATAAGGGTGACAAACGAGCACACAGTCCACCTGATGGTAAGTGGTTGCTGCGGCCCATAGACATCAACATCTATCCTCTATTACAAATCAAAATGTAGATGCGCCGCCACCCGTGAGGACCAAGATGAAATGCCTCATTTCCAGTAAAAAGGGCCTCCGGCCACCTGCACTCACCAAGCGAAACGCAGAGGTAAACCTCTACTTCACGCTGGTTTTCTGTGAGGTCGTGGTACCACCCCGGTTCAAGCCGGCCCATCCGTGCGACAGCAAAAGCTGCCGCGTGGCTCTACCACTGTTAAAAATCTCCCCTATGAGGCAATTAATGGGGGAAGCCTATGTTCAGTAGTTGATTTTTGAACTTTTGACTGTAACAGTAACAGATGGCACAGGACGAGAATTAGGATTGTACTTTGTAGCATTACTTGAACAATGCCTATGTTCAGCAGTGGATTAGTGAAGAGCATGCAGACATGATAATGATGATGTTGATGATACACATAACTCTGAAACATTGAATAAACTAATTAAATAGTGCTTACATACCTAGCCTGCTGCAAATAGTACATGATGAGTATGTCAGACGTGTGGACGTCATTGCAGTCTTTGAGATACTTAATAAACACCTCCTCTTCCGATGGCAGCAGTGTCACCTGCAGAATCTTCGCTAGCTGTCCCGTGCTGCGACATTCTGAGAAATACATTTCAGATATAAAATAAAATGAACACCACTATTTTAATCTAGATATATTAAAAAAAAAACAAGCTACAAACAGGTCAAATACGAGTTTAATATGCTAAAATAATCTTTGAGGTCTAAACAATTACAACCTATCAAAAATTCACTGCTGAACATAAGTCCCTCATAAATTGCTTCACAAGGAGAGCCATAGTTACCATGCTTGACAAGCAGGTTAGTAACCGCATGTTTTTATTTTTATTAAAAGGTTACCAGGAAGATGGTGCTGATCGTCGCCTGATTCAACCTCCCGCTGTCTCTTACGACACCCATGGGATAATATGGGGTAATAGATATTATGATCCTATACCACCACTACTTGGTAGTTAAGGTCCATACTTTTGTGGCCGTGAAAGGAAAAGGGGAGATCTCCCGCCGGGCAAGGTGTTTGCCCGGGGAGCGGCCAACGCTCCGAGTGGTAGTTCGGAGCTATTCTATATATATTGCTTTAATTTCGGTACTTTGTTAGCGCGATTTAGGCGTCGATGTGTTTCGCTTGTGGTGCGACGACAGCGCCACCACATCACCTCCCTGCTCAGACCGGAGGTCGATCGTGCAGTCTAGATGTCGACGAATTTGCAAGTGCCAGGGAATTGCCTTGTAAGTCTGCGGTGAGTCGAGAAAAAGGCAAGTAATCTGCGAGAGTGCCGTGAAGCAGAGGCGAGCAGTAAGACTCAGAGCCGTGCAGAACACTGTAGCGCAGAGAGTAGCTTGAAGGAACAGGAAGCATTATTATTACAGTGCTGCGATGAACCTTTGTAAAGCTAGATGGCTTGCAGAATGTGAAGACTGCAGACAATATCTGCTCGGGAGCGAATGAATGGGGTACTTGAGGACGATGACGAAGGTATTGGAAGTTGTAGTTTCCGAAGGTTGTTGGTTGCGTGTTCATATCATGTCGGTTGGACACCAAAGTAGCCGGTGGAAGGCAAAGTGGAGATCTCCCGCCGAGCAAGGTGTTCTGCCCGGGGAGCGGCCAACGCTCCGAGTGGTAGTTGGAACTTTTCTATATATATTGCTTTAATTTCGGTAATTTGTTACCGCGATTTATTTAGTGTGTCGCGACGACAGCGCCGCCACACTTTCATATAAAACAATTAGCAAGTCACAAGTATTATTTGGTTTGCGTGGATGCGTGTGTGTGTGCGTGTGTGTATGCGTGCGTGTGAGTTATTTTTTTTTAAATTTTGAAGTTGGTTTTGGTACGTTTTTTTTTACTTTTATTAAAAGTTTAATTAAATTTTAGATTAGAATATTAATGTTACAGTAGATATTACATAAGATGTGTCGGTGATGTATTTGCCACCAAACTGCCGCGCTATAATTCTTGAATAATACAGTCCTGAAATAATTTTAATGTATAATTTATGTAATATGATCAAGAGTAAAGTTGAATGCAACAGGAAACCATCAATGGATTCTTTTTAATTATTATAAGCTAGTATATGACCACAATCCCACCTGGTGGTTATTGGTGATGCACTGACTTAGCGTAACAAAAGCCTATTCACTTTTGCGGACGCCCAGATTATATTCGGACGGAAAGATAGGCGCCGGCATTATTCCACTCCTTTGCCTTACGCATTACAAAAGACGAGGTAAACCGTTCGGTTCTAATGCGTAGAATTATTGACAACAAAGGGAGATGACGGCTCCGTGGCGCAGTGGCTTAGCAATAAGTTGCAGCGCTAAGGGCCGCGGGTTCGAATCCCGCACGGAACAAGTATTTGCATGGCCTACAAATAATTGTTCCGAGTCTGGATGTTTGCCCTTGTGAAATCTATGTATGTAAATTGCCCCCACGATACAGGTGAAAATCCTAGTGTGGAGGTTACGTTTAAAAAAAACAAATGTGAAGACCCGCCGACAGCCTGACTGTTCAATGGTAGAAAGAAAAGGGCAAAAAGCATGTAATTTCTGCGCACACTCACCGAAATACATCATATAGAATACTGAGAGGCTGGCTACTCTATGTCAAATCAAGGTTAAAAATGAGGATCTTAGCACGTCTCTCTACTGAGTCCAACGCTGCTAGATGCCTTTTGCAACACCAGCCTATATGTGAAAGCAGTACTCCATGTACGACCAGATTTGCGCTTTATATAATGTAAGAAGCTACTCTGGCATGTAATACCGCCGCACTCTTACAAGGACATCTAGTTTCCTTTCGGCTGCTTTGGCCCTGGACTCAATGAACCACCCATAGCAAAAGGAGGATTTCGGAGAAATCTCAACCCCTAACAACTGAAGGCGGTCGTGTATACTCCAAACATATATTCCGGAAAGTAGGAGCCAGGGTAAGCGGGCTCCTTTTGCGGTAAAAAGACACGCTTGTGTTTTGGAGACGTTGAATCTCACGAAATTGCCCTCGCCCTATTCGGAGACTACATGCAGTGAGAGATTCGCACGCTTAACCATAGCTTCTTTTTCGGACTGGATCTGATCCCGACTCGTTCGAGCATTCTGCTGGTACCAATCCACAACTGTGCTCTCGTCTGCATACCCATAGATACCGAGAAGAAGCAGATCGTTAATATGCAGCAGGAAAAAAGTTGCAGAGAGAACGGACCCCTGAGGAACTCCGGCGTTTGTCGCGATAGGACTGGACGAGCAACCATCGATGACGATTCGGAGAGATCGTTCACTCAGAAGCACTAACTCAGAATCAGTCCTTAACTAGATAGGTTTTGGAACTAGCCTTTTGGGCTAGTTCCTGTCTGTCTGTCCTGTCTAAGGCCTCCTAGACATCAAAAGAAATAGCAAGTGCTTCCCTACTGTTCTAGAGGGCTTCGCCCCATATGTGAGTAGCATACGGTAGTAGGTACCCAGTTGATCGATTTCGGCGTATTGGCGGTCACTGAAGAGATCATTCTGCTCGGTATGTCATGAGGTGGGCGTTCAATATACGCTTCATAATCTTACAGAGTATAGAGGTAATTGAAATTGGCCGATACTTGGCAGGATCGGCGCGGCTGCATGTTTTAGGCGCAGGTTGCACATTCGCTAGCTTCCAAGATTTGAGCACTATTCCAGTCCTGAATGAGAAGCGGAACAAGCACGTCAACACAGGTGACAACTCAGGTGCATAGAACTTTAGAACTATAGCTGGTACAGCAACAGGTCATTTCAAAGGTACAGAGCATTTCCGACCGGGAGACCGTATTGATGGAGAATGAGCTTCACGGGAGGTTCTACAAGGCCCTACATGAGCCTTTCGTAGACACAGTTGCCTCCCCCCACTGGCCACGTTTTGGTGATCTCTTTGGGGAAATCGAGAACTTTGTCTATGCGATACAGGATCGGGTTATTAAGAAAAAAAGAAAGCAACACGCCACAAACATCGTTAGGAACTTAAATTGTAACATTTGTAGACACATCAATTAAGAATAGTATTATTTTTTAAGAAAGACCAACAACTTTTTGGGATTTTTGCCTCTGGCGGTGGTTGCTATTAGACGTGTGTTAGTTACACTAATTAAATATTCCTTTTAAATAATTTAAAGATTAACAGTGGTAGAGCCAGGCGGTAGCTTATGCTGTCGCACGGATGGGCCGGCTCGAACCGGGGTGGTACCACGACCTCACAGAAAACCAGCGTGAAGTAGAGGTTTACCTCTGCGTTTCGCTTGGTGAGTGCAGGTGGCCGGAGGCCCTTTTTACTGGAAATGAGGCATTCCATCTTAGTCCTCACGAGTGACAACGCATCTACATTTTGATTTGTAATAGAGGATAGATGTAGATGTCTATGGGCCGCAGCAACCACTTACCATCAGGTGGACTGTGTGCTCGTTTGTCACCCTTATCCTATAAAAAAAAATAAACCGTCAACTTTAATTAACAGCGAAGTACTAGTAGTTCATATAATCAATGTGGTGTCTATCTGTGACTGTGTGTGTATCGTAGTACATTTGTTTTTTGCGCATCAGCTGACCGCGTGTCGTCTTTTATTCTCTGAACAACCTACTTATAGTGTACTTCTGTCACAACGAAAACTACGGACTTAAATAAAAGATTATTATGTCGATAATACGTAGATCGCCCCCAGGAAGTAAAGTGCATCAAGTGTCGTCGGAGAGTGATATTTTAAACATTGAACCTGAAAATCCACTGAATTATGTAGGGAGAAGACAGAAAAAACCCAAAAATGAAGATCAAAGGAAAGGTATTGATGATTCCCTTAAAGATGAACTATTATCCATGCTCACCAATTGGAAGAAGGATCAAGATCTTATTTTGAGTAAATTGTGTTCAGATATTGCCGAACTTAAGCAACAAAACGCCAACATTCAATCAACTAATATTGAAATGGAAAAGGCGTTAACGTTCATATCCACACAGTATGAAGATATGAACACTAAAATCATCAATTTAGAACGTGAACGAAAAGAAAATTATAATTATATATTGAGTCTGGAAAATAGATTAGAAGACGTGCAAAAAAGGCTTAAGTCCACAGTCATCGAGTTCCGTAATTTACCTATTCCAGCACAAAACATAAAGCAAGAGACACAACAAGACTTATGTGATTTGGTTCAAAGGATTTGCGATGCTTTAAATGTTAATTTTCACCCATCCGAGATAAAAGATATATACAGAATTAAAACCAAAGCCGGTGTGTCTACTGTCATTACCGAACTAACTTCGGTACTGTCAAAAAATAAGATATTAAGTGGAGCGAAAGAGTTTAATAAAATTAACATTAATAATAAACTCTCCTCAAAATCTATTGGTCTTTCTAGTTCCACAATGCCGATATATATATCTGAAAGTTTAACAAAGAAGGACCGAAAACTTTATATTTTAGCACGTGATACAGCTAAGACAATGAATTACCGTTATTGCTGGACTAATAAGGGCCGAATTTATTTGCGGAAAACTGAAGGTAGCGCTCGGATAGAAATAAAAAATGGAAATGATATTGCAAATTTAAAAAATATAATATGACTAGGTACATTTATAATATTTTGCATTACCTTTTTAATTATTATTTCTTGTGAATTGCTTGCATGTCTAACTAAGTGTGTCTCTGGCTTTATGTTTACTAAATTATTCTGTATGTATTCTAAAGTACCCACTGTTTACTTTTATAATATACTAGTGTATAAACTACTAACACATCAACCCACAAAATATTTACAAACAAATAATATATACATGCTCGACTATTTTTATAATCTCACACAAAAAAAACATGCACATTCAACTCTCAAACCAAATTAACGCTCTCACAAATTACATAATATTTGCTCTTTGCACACATTCATGGATATATTTAATATGCTTAATTATTCTTATCTTCGAATACAAGTTAAAATCTTGTTTATGCTACCTATTTAAAAACATAACTAAAAGGCGCTGCATTAAATGACCTATTAATTAATCTTGATAATACTTCCTTTAATGAAGCAATATTATGTAATCTCGAAAAATGTGCTGAATTGCTTACGTCTTGTCATAGTTGTCTCACTGTTTTGTCTCAAAATATTCGTAGCATCAATGCTAATTTTTCGGGACTTTTAACGTTGTTAGAACGAATTAATACTAGCTGCGACATTATCGTTCTCTCTGAATGCTGGCTATCTTGTAATCCTATAATTCCGATTCTCAATGGATATAATCATTATAAAACTTCAAAAAACTACAATAAAAATGACAGTGTTATTGTATACATTAAGTCTTGTTTAGCTAATATTAAAATAAAAGAACCTATAACAATTGAATGTAACTGTCTGGTGATTACTATAGGTGTAGATCTGGCTATTGTTGCTATATATAGACCACACGCTTTTGTTGATCCTTCAAAATTCTTTCAGTCTTTGGATCTTGTCCTCACGGATCTTAAATCATACCGAACCATTATTCTTGTAGGAGACATTAATATAGATATTGCCAACGGGTTTCATTCTACAATTACTTTAGATTATCTTGATCTACTTGTTCATCATGGACTTCTTCCTGGTCACAACTTCCCAACTCATGGTTCTACCAGTCTTGATCACGTTAATTTAAAAACTGCTTTCTCCGCTAAGGTTCTAGTTCTGGAAACTACTGTAACAGACCACTTTGCCGTTATGTTTGCCCTCTCAAAAATTAAAATGAAATTATGTAATCGTAAATTTATAAAAAAAATAAATGAAGATAAGCTTATTCAAGAATTACGCTGTATTAACTTTAACTCTGTATACACAACGAATGACCCTAACTTAGCTGTTAAATACTTGGTTGAACCTATTATTTCAGCTATAGCCAACAATACCAAAACTTTATTTCTGTCTTGTAGACGTAGACCTATTAAGCCTTGGATCACTCTGGCTTTGTTGAAATGCATGCGAAACAGAGATAGATTATATAAAAAATCTAAAAAAGACCCATCAAACCAGATTCTTAGAATTACTTATAAAAGATATTGCAACTTCTGTACCAACCTCCTGCGAAATGCAAAAAGTAATTATGAGAAGCTGGAATTTCAAAGAGCCGGCAAAAACTCCAAACAACTGTGGAAAGTCATTCAAACTGTCACAAATTTATCTAAACAGCAATCAACGGCGTCTGATCTCCTAGACATCAACGAAATTCATATTCAAAAATCTGTTGAGGATATAAACACATATTTTTCAAATATAGGAAAATCACTGGCAGACAAATTAGAAAGAGACTCGGCAATATTACCGGCATCCGTTACTTATTCCAAATCCTTTGTTTTGCTTAAAACTGACGAGAGTGAAGTCGAATGCTTGATTATGTCTTTGGATAACTACCGAACAGCTGGTTGGGATGGTATTTCTTCAGAATTCTTAAAGAAGTACAAAAATGTTATTATTTCACCTCTTACATATATTTGTAATTTGAGTCTCCAGACAGGTATTTTCCCTGATTTGTTTAAAAAGGCAATAGTTCACCCTATTTTTAAATCCGGCGATCGAAATCGTATCGAAAACTACAGACCTATATCAGTCTTGCCTACGATGTCGAAGATCCTCGAGAAAATAATTAACACAAGGCTTGTTAATTATTTAGAGACTAATAAACTGCTCTCTAAAAATCAATTTGGTTTTCGAAAAAAATTGTGTACATCTGATGCTGTCCACAGCCTTATTGATTTTGTGGTCAGGAATCTAGACATACGTCAAAAATGTATTGCCTTGTTTCTTGACCTTACAAAGGCGTTTGATACTGTTTCGACACCTATCCTAATTTCAAAGCTTCAATCTTTAGGAGTAAGAGGAATTCAGTTATCTTTACTCCAAAGTTATTTAAGTAATAGAACTCAATGTGTTAGGATTGGTCCCTACAGCAGTTCTGACCTGCAAATTACATACGGTGTACCGCAGGGAAGTATTCTCGGCCCAAGTCTGTTTTTAGTATATATAAATGACTTGTGTAACATCAATCTTTTAAACGGGATGATCTTTTCCTACGCAGATGACACTGCGCTTGTGTTTCATTCGAACACTTGGACTGAAACCTATTTCCTTGCTCAAAAAGGGTTTGACATTGTAAAGAAATGGTTAAACGCGCATTTACTCACGTTGAACCTAGATAAAACAAAATTAATAGACTTTTCAATTCGAAACACAAAAAATTCAACAACAAACTCATTACAAATCGCTGTTAAGCCTCCCCTTGATATAAGAAATAGTACAGTCAATAATGACCTACACTATATAAAAAAGTGACATCTATAAAATATCTTGGAATTATAATTGATAATAACCTCACATTTAAAGCTTACATTGAACACCTGTCAAACAGAGTCTGTAAACTTATCTACATTTTTAAACAATTACGTCAATCTGCAGATTCAGAAATCATGATGATGGTTTATATGGCATTGTGTCAATCTATTTTATCTTATTGCATATCCACGTGGGGTGGTGCGACTAAAAGTAATTTTATACAACTTGAACGGGCACAGAGAGCTGTTTTAAAAGTATGTTGTTTTAAACCGCGTATGTTTCCTACAGACCAACTTTACGACTATTGCCAAGTACTAACAGTTAGACAATTATTCATTTTAACCACCGCTCTCAAACAACATGCCTCAACCAAATATATCCCTGAATGGACACGACGAAACCAACTAGTTGCAAAGTCTACTCAAGTTAAAACTGCATTTAGTCATAGATTCTTCATATTCCTTGGCCCCTATTTATATAATAAATTGCATAAAACCTTATCCCTTTTTTCTCGAAATCAATATGAGTGCAAAAACATTATTTTCAAGTGGCTCCTTAAGCAAACCTATACAAAAACAGAAAGTCTTTTAGAGGTTGTCGTGTAATATACACATACACCTACATACATACATACACACACTCTCTCTCTCTCTCTCTCACACACACACACACACACACACACACACACACACACACACACACACACACACACACACACACACACACACATACACACACACACACGCACGCACACACTTTTCTAAGTTTTCTTAACTATAACCAATTATTTCAACCATTTATGACAAATAAAGAAATAGAGTTAAACTTTATGTGTCAATGTTTTAGATATAATAGCATTCCTCGTAGAGGTGGAGACCTGGTGACCTGTAATACGGGTATCTTACCCACCATAGGCACCAGCGATCCACGGGCAAAGTTCTTTTGTACTACTTATATGCTACTTTTAACTCTAAATGTAACTTTGTTTGTGGTGAGAAATAAACGTTATTATTATTATTATTATTAACTATCGGAGATAGATCCTAAGGGATGGCACCGTCGACATTTGTCGAGCTTGTCGCCATCCCGGTGAGTCACTTAGCCATGTCATCTCCGGTTGTTCGGCGGTTTCTAACTGTGATTACTTGTACAGACACACTCTAGTAGCCAGGATTCTACACCAGGAGCTCACTCTGAAATACGGTCTCGTGGTTTGGAAACTGCCTTATTATAATTTCTTTCCCTTTCTCCCTATTCCTCGGTCGTTTGGTCTCCTCTACCGAGGGTTTCTATCTGGTTGGCTTTTTATTTATTTACGTATTGTTTATGTATTTATGTCACTATATTAATATATGCATATTTATCATTTCCATTTATGTATTTATACAGCTCAACCAGATGAGAAAACATTTAAATAGCCCACAATAATAATAATTTATTTATTTCTCACCACAAACGACATGGTAAATACATTAGTGTTACATCTCTATTTAACAATATTATGTCATTCGTAGGAGACTGGTCCCCATGTAGGTTCAATGACCCGTATGTTAATGACCCGTAGGTCACTAGGCCCAGGCCAGTGAAAAGACCTAAAGAGGTTTGAATTTAGTATCTGTCAATGATGCAGCAAACTTTATATGCAGAATAATAATGATGTTTATTATTGTATCGGCTCTATATGGAACAAAAACGAGAAACTATAACATTTAAAATCTAAAGCCAAACTGTTACCATACGAAAAAAAACCATTAGAACTGAGTTAATTTGGTATTATAATAATTTATATTTATATAAAAATAATGATTAATACCTTTAAAAAAGAAGTTCAACACCTGAACCTTATCCTCGGAGCTTCCAGCATTCTGCACGCACATTCTAATAACATCAAGTGCTTCAAACAGCAAACCTCTTGCAAGGTACAAATTACAACACGCCTGCCAATCGTCTAATTTGTCATGGTCATTTATTTTAGACCCTTTAACCATATCACCATCTTTGTTCCGCATTGGGCTCTGTATTGGAGCCGGTTTCCGTACATGTAAATACTGTAGAGCTGCTTGGGTTTTCTTCTGTGCGAGTAAAGAGGATAAAACAACATTGTGTTGCCAGTCTGACAGTGTATTCCCTGTCAGACATTGCAGTTGGTCTAATGCGAACTGAAAAATTATCAAAATAACGCTTTATGTATACGTATGCTCAATAATAATATATATTAAGGATAGCAAAAAATTTGAGGTTGTTATAACTTAATTTAGCGTAAAGAAAGAAAATAATGTGTCCAACTCAGTTTGAAGGGGACCTCCCATCCTCCCTCAATTGGGTGCACTATACCCGTCACCACCAATCCCAGCACCACCACACTAGGAACGACACACCACTATTGTCGATAAAACGACGCGCACGTCTCCTCTACACTAGGCATCCTCAGGTGAAGTAGACTATGCGGAGCCTGGCCGGTGGTGACGGGTATAGTGCACGCAAATGAGGGAGGGTGGGAATTCCCCTTCAAACTGGGCAGAAGACATTATTTTCTTTCTTTACGCGGATTTAAGCAAATTAAGTTATAACACTCATTATAATTGGACGTAGTTATGCAAAAAGGATCCAACCCGAGTTCGTGTCATAAAATGTTGACTTGAAAAATAATGTTTGTGGTCTACATACACTATTATGTGATGTAACAATTTTAGCAAACGTAACACAAATAAGAAGAAAAATTACAAACAGACAGAAACCATACCGATAATTTGAATTTATGATATTTGAAGTATGGATACTTCAAATATCATAAACTCTTAACTTAATGCAGGTTGGATCGTTTTTGCATAACTATGTCCAATTGATTTCCGCAAAGTAACGCCTGATTCTATTAATTAAAATTAGTTATCATTAGCTTTTACTTTATGATAGAATTTGTTACATAAGTTGATTTTTTTTACATCAATGAGTAGTTAAGTAACTTACGTCGAAGTCCCTGTGGTCGAGATGCCAAAAAGCTTGCGTTGCTTTGATAGCAGTGTTGCTCAAACCGAACATAGTTGGAAACTGCATTAGTCTGCGAATGACCGCTTCATATCTACAATAACACAAGTGATAAAATTAAAAATTTTGTACAACCAACTTCAATATAAATAAAATGGGAACATCATCAATGAAGTCGAAGCCAAAAACTACTGGTCACAGATCTTGATCTAATTTATATGGGACCACGTCAGAAAAACCAACTTTCAAATAAAAAAGAATCAACAAAATCGGTTCACATTGTAAAAAGTTTTGAGGTAACACATTAAAAAATATACAGTCGAATTGAGAACCTCCTTGGCAACTGCTGTTTTTTATTATTTTGACTTGTTATCTGGAAGATTCTGCTGACCATCTCCTGTTTCTGTGGTAGTGGATATTTTAATATAACGCCACTACACGGTTACTTTTGCAACTACTACTAATTGTATTGTCTCTAACACAAAACAATAAGAGGTGTATTCAGAAAATAACGGGAAATTTCGTTTTTTGAAAAAAAAAATATTATTTATTCATCTACATTAATGTCGTCGCCTTCAAAATACTCCCCATTTGATATTATGCACTTATCCCAGCGCTTTTGACAACCCTTGAAACACTTGTCAAATTCGATCTTTGGATAGCCTTTCGCTCTTTCAGCGATGCGCTTTTAATTATTAATATCGTCTATGCTTGTAAAACGACGGCCTTTTAAGGTTCTCTTTATTTTTGGAAATAGGAAAGTCGCACGGAGCCATGTCTGGCGAATAAGCGTCCTGTGGGGCATCGTTACAGTATTATATATAACACACCTCGTATACTTATAGTACTAGAAGCAAAATAGGTACTATGATTTTCATTAATTGTACTGTCGATGAATAAGAGTTTTGACACAGGAAAATTTATTTATAAAAAAATTGAAAATCCAAGTGTACGCCACAAACATTCACATATTGTAAATTCCCCGCGCTCTATCTTGGCCGGGCTAAAGTTAGTCACGAGTGGCTGCGCAGATATTGTTTTTAGGAACAAAATGGTGACAAGAAGCGGAGAGGGTGGGAAAATGGTGAAGAAAACTTAATTCAAAAAAAATCAAACATTCTCTCATTTTTGTCTTTAGATTCAAAATGCGTGGTAATGGGTTATTAAGTGGCGAAGCTTGCAAAGACACTTATTGATTTCACGATGTCTGTCCGTCTGTCCCACGATTATCTCGAGAACGGTTTCGAATTTTCAAATTCTGTTTTCAGCAATCGATTACTGATTACCCAGCCATCTGAACTTCCTATTTTGAAACTCATTCACTCAACGGCAACCGTTAGAAACCGCTACAAGGCTGATTGCTTCGCCACTTTGCTATGCTGTTAGCTTGCTAGGTTTATTATAACTGATTCTAAAAATATCTGAAGCGTACTATTTTACGCACGCACACATTAGTAAAGGTCGCTCGGTAAGGTACATTGTCGCGCGTCTTTCCACGCCATTTCTATTTACCGTTACACCGTTAAATACCTACGTCAGCTTGCCCGGCCGACAGTTGACAGTGTTGACCATGACCTCATTACGTACGCTTCGTTACCAATGACGTAACGAAAATATTCGAACTGCGGAAACTATGAAATGCTGCGAGATTACATTTTAAGCAATGAAAGTTTACGTGGTGCGCAAAAATGTAAAAAAACTAAAGGGAATCTTTACCGCGGCAAAAAACTAACGTACGTGTCGTACTTAGCCTACCAATCGAAGAACAATTGACAGATAATTAAACTATTTAAGTACAGTGAGCGATAACTTAAATAGTGAATATGAAGATGGGTGGATTGCGCACAAAGGCCCTATTCTATCTGGCCCGGTCTGCAAACTCGCCGGAACTTTCATCATTAGTCTTTTATCTGTGTATAAAGTCGTGTTTACGTCAAAGAGGCCCAAAGTTATGAAGACGGCCACAGTAAAATTATTGCTGCGTTCACGGAAATTAAAAGTGCTAATTGCATAACGAATGTAGTCAACAATCTTCGGAAGCCCTCAGCTGCGCGGGAGCAAACAGTTCGGTTTTTCTCGCCTCGCCAGTCGGTCACTACTTTGAATTTACTTTGTGAATAAATGGTTATTTAATATATGGTGTGTTCGTTATTCACATCCTTACAAGAGAAACGGATTTCATTTTGAGATACCAATGTTAGATATTGAGATTACTTGCGTAATTCAGTTGTAAATAGATTATTCCAATTTTTTATATAGTTACGTCGTTGATAAACAAAAACATATTTTTTAATTTTTATTATGAAGATCCTAAGCACGTCAAAAGTGTAGAAGGAAAATTGGAATCATAATTCGCGTCATGTAGTTATTATCTTAAGTATTAGTAGTAAGCGTGTCGCTGAGACAGTAGGCAAAAACTTGAGAAACGAAAACGCGAATTGAATCATACACACAGGAACACGGTACAGGATAAATTCAAATAAAAGTAGAAGCCTTATTTACTCGTATTTTCAAAAAATGGAATATCGGTATATAATAATTTATTTATTTGATCTTCAATATAAAATTTGGCTACATTTTCAAACTTCATCACATATTCAAACTTTTTGTCGTATTTTTTTTATTAAATACTATTGTTTTATTCAAATACATAAAGATATTTGCAATATAACAATTATTTTCAATTTATTCTATACTCGATACTGACAAAACAAACTGTTTCCCTAAGCAATTTTAGCAGAGAATATTAAGTGGTTCATCTCTATCGACTAGCGTCCGCGAATGTCACGAAAAGAAAATTTCAACCCGGCCAAGTAGTAACACGCAGAACGTAATAAAAGGATTATTAATTTCATTGGGTTATATCTCAATAATTTCAACATTCAATTAATTATAATAAACAATAACGAATACGATAGCGTAAAAACCAAAAAATTTTGGAATTTTCCTTATTAGATTCGTATGACATCTACAGGGCGAAAGAAAGTGTTGCTGCTTTCTCTTACAGAACCCCCAAACAGCCAAAGAGTATAGTAACTATCCCAAAGGAAATACACAACTATCTCCAAAATATGCAAATTTACTAAGATCACTATATATAATTTTGATAAGTTTAATAAACATAATATATTTACCTTATTTCATCATAGACCATTGAGTAATCAAGCAACAGGTAGAGAACGAGAGAGTGTTTGTGCTCTTCCGCTATGTCTGGTAATAGATACAGTCGCAGTAGGGAGTATAGTGAAGGTGGGGGATATACGCCTCCACACTCACTTCCACCTTTGATCCATATTCTGTTGGCGAAATTAAATGTGCTTTATACGTAATTTAAAATAGGTTAGTTAACACTCTATTGACGTATTTTCTACAAACTATCAAAATGAGACTTCTCAATAAAAATTGTATGGGAAAGATTAAAAATGACGTCATAGTTTTTGGCAAGTTAACATATTATTATTTGTATATATCATCATTACAGCCCGTCACATGTCCAACGCTGTACAAATTAATTATAACTGGAGTAATGCTACAAAGCACCGAACTGAGCCATCTACATCGTTCAACTTCCTGCATATCTTACCAGGTCTTCATTTTGTCTAGCGGGGAACCGTCGTACACTTCTGCTTACCGGTACCCAACGCTGCTTTCTCTAGAACCTTCCTTCTCAATCGGTTATCCATTGGTCTAGCTATATAGCCGACCTATTGCTATTTCAGCTTGCTGACTGATCAATTTGTAGATTTTTGAAAAATTGAGCACAATTTTATTTGAATTTTTTCAAAATTTGCATTAACGGAAATGCGACCAAATTTTAAAATATCACTAAAAGACGCAAATTGAAATCATATAATGTAATATGATTGGTAATATTATATTAATGATGGCATCAACTAGCCAACTGCAAATGAGTGTTAACACTTCTCCAAATGTCTATATAGAACTGCATGTGGTGCCCTCCTGCTGACTGACGGAGACTGATTTTGTTTAAATAATATTGAAGCGACAAACTAATTTACAGTCATCGAGTACAGTAAGATGGTCAGTGGCTACTGCATTCTGGACACCTGCAACCAGGATCCATTCATAATGCTGACATAATACGAAACAGCCTGAATCAACCAAAGTTTACTCTAACCTAGGTAATTTTGTACCCTAAAAACCATTATTAGCGCACAGTCAATGAATGGCGTTCGCCGATGTCCGCCGCTAGATGGCACTTGTAATTGCAAGACAAAATAATGCTTTCTCTTGATAAGTTTGTGCTATTTACCTAATATTATTAAGACATAAAGTTTTAATTTCCAGAAAATGATCCCCGGATTCAATAAATTTTATATCGATCTTAGATAATCGAGATAACACTTGACCCGTAACTCGATCGTGTATCTCAATTAGAATTGGTTTGGAAATCAGCTTTTAAAACCATATTCGAAATCAACTTCGGATGTAAACCTGCGAAAAAGTTCAGTAATAAGATCAAAAAATGGAACTTACTCATGTATTCTTTTCCCGCCAAACTCGTGTTCTATGAGTTGATCAATGTATAAAAGTGAACAGGACCGATGTGCTGCCTCTTCGTCTTGCGGTGCGTTATCCTGTAGCCGATGTAGCTTCAAACGTCTGAAACAATGTTATAATATATAGTTTTAATACAATTGATGTGATGGCGGTGTAAGAAAATCCCGTATTATTATAGCCATTCTATCCTATATAACAAATTCCTATAGGTTTCGGAAAAGGCGACGCCTTCTGAACATTTAATTTAAATTTCTGAGAAATGCAGGTTTCTTTACGAAGTTTTCCTTCATTGCCGAGTAGTTATGTTTAATTATAGAAAAGTGGTAAGCGGTTTGTACAACCGACTGCAATATAAATTATTAAGGATAACTCAAAAACTACTGGTCAGACCTTGATCAAATTTATACAGGACTACATTTTTTTTATAGGATAATGGTGACAAACGAGCACACAGTCCACCTGGATAGTAAGAGGTTGCTGCGGCCCATAGACATCTACATTTATCCTCGTTTGCGAATCGAAATGCAGATGCGTTGTCACCCGTGAGGACTAAGATGGAATGCCTCATTTCCAGTAAAAAGGGCCTGAGAAGCCAAATATAAAATAGAATCATCAAAATCAGTTCAGCTAGAAAAAAGTTATGAGGTAACACACAAACGTGGCAGAGCCATGCTGCAGTTATATCACTGGTATAGTCGTAGCTTGAATGGGTCGGCTCGACCGGGGAAGGACCACGCTCTCACAGAATACCAGCGTAAAATAGTAGCTTAACGCTGCTGTGTTTCCTATGGTGAGTGTAGAAAACCAGAGACCCTTTTTACTGTAAACGAGGCATTCCATTTTAGTCCTCACAGGTGACAACGCATCTGCATTTTGATTCGTAATCGAGGATAGATGTAGATGTCTATGGGTCACAGCAACCACTTACTATCAGGTGGACTGTGTGCTCGTTTGTCACCTTTATCCTATAAAAAAAAAACAAAAAAAACAATCGAATTGAGTACCTTCTCCTTTTTGAAGTCGGTTTAAATAAAAATAAAAGGTGGTGCATCAAATTAAAATATACTCTCGACACAACTGAAATTTGTTGAAATTTACCGACTGAGTGCAAAGAGGATGGCGGAAACCCCATTTCGTTTCTTAGGTGTCATAACAGGTAAGACCAAAAAGATCTAATAGCCTCTGATAGATGATATTATACTATCTGGTATGTGGCATATTTGACATATAGCAACTTCAAATGTTCAAAAGCCTGTTTTAGCAAATCCTAAGCAACATAGAAAGATGTGCCTGTCCTGTCAAGTATGTTACACGTTGATATGATTACCTTTTTTTATAAACATTGTACAACTGGTGCGCTGGATACGGGAGCGCTTCGAAGGCGTCATGCCGCTCTGGTAGCAATCCCACGCGTAAGAACCACTGCACCACTTGGAAGTACAATGACACTGTGCCTATGGCTTTGTATTTCTCCTCCATTTCACTGAGTGCTGTCGAATTGACACAATGAAACTATATGTTTATACATATTACAAACTCATCAATATATTATAGTACTAGCTGTTCCCCGCGACTTCGCCCGAGTGTAATTTAGTGTTTTAATTTTGTGACGCGGAACCCTAATTCTTTTTCTTAAACAAAAGTAGACTAAGTTATTTCTTATAACATACGCTGTCTGCCAGTGCAAGTCCCATCAAAATCGGTGCAGCCGTTTTAGAGATTAGCCGGAACAAACAGACAGACAGACAAAAATTTTAAAAATTGTGTTTTTGTTTAAGTACCGTATATACTTTCATATGCATTTAGTAAAAAGCTGTTATTTTGACATTACAAACAGACACTTTAATTTTATTTATTGGTATATATTTAACCTGTAACAAAATAGACAAAGCTATTGTTCGCTATTTTTTTCTAAGTAGTTATATATTAACATGTATTAATTATAATAGTTGCGGTTACTGTGACAGCTGTCAATAATTAAGATTGATCCATATTATGTTTATAAAATGCAATTTTATAACTATAAGTACTGTTATTGAGTTTGACGAAAAAAATTCTTACTAAAAATTAAACATTTCAGCAGTGTCGCGAAGGAACGCCGTAAACAAAGGTATATCGACCTAATTGGCGATATATTTAAAATAAATAATACCCTTAACCGACGAGCGTGTATGCGTAGATATATGGATGTAAAGGGGGCGAGTGAGATGTGTCAGGATTGTGCCAAATGGAAGTCCGGAGTCTCTGCCTAACCCTCTGGGTGACAGGCGAAATTAAATATATTCATTTTTTGACATAAGAAAATAAAACTAAGTTGGCTTGCTTTTTTCAAATCCACTATCATATCGAAATGAGGTTCCTCTGATCGGAATAAAATAGAGTATTTTTTATTCCATATAGGTTATTACATAATAGTTAATATAAGTCATATTTTTATTTACCAATGGTTCGGAAAATACCTCAGTCCTGGGAAGAACCAGCAAGAAACCCAGCGGGACTTTTTTTTAAATATTTCACTTTACAATCAATAATTTTGTTTGCACAATTTTTAAATGAATTTTCATAGAACCAGCATGGTGGCGTTCACCTCATTCTCAGGGGTTATTTTCATTTATGTATTCTTTGATATTATAATAACCCTTTTTGTAGGAAGAAACAGCAGTAGAAGAAACTACAGATTTGTTTTTGTAATTTTTGTTTAAGTAAATACTATTACAATAACATAGTATATACATAATGAAAAACAATAACAAATCGGTAACTCAAGCATGTTCTATGAATCACTTAAAAAAGAATGTAAAAAATTTGGAGCTTATCAGAACTTAAACTTATTACTTAACTCCTCCAACTTATCAGAACTTTACTACTAAAAAAATTTTTTTATGTATAGTACGTGAGGGTAATATGTAACTATTTCATGTTGGACTATTCAATAAGGTAGGTCTACAGGTTTTTCTAATTCTGCGGATACGGAATGTTACGCAATGATAAGATTCTTCATATTTTGTTACTCATCAACATCACGATTACTGCCTATCAAAGTCCACTACTGAACATACCACCTCCATAAAGTCTCCCATAGAGAGAATATTTCCTTCAATAATCTTGAGTTTTCCTTCGTTCACGGTCTGCAATATTCTGCTGAACAGATATCTTATAAGATGGTTCGAAATGTTAGATATATTCTAACATTTAGATTCGATAAACAAATATAACGATAACATCAAATTATTATCAGATTTAGCGAAATTTATATGGGAAATATTTTTAAAAAATTATATCCATCAATTCTCTAAAAATTTTATAATATATAATATATTAAAAGGAGAAATATATGTCACAAGCATAGAGTGATGGTTACAATAGTGTGCGCAGATAGAGCTGTCACAAGTGAAACACTGAACTGTTTTGACAGGAGCATGACAATGAAAAACTCTCACTCCACTAACTGCAAAAATATAGCGAAGCTTCAATGGAGCCCCCATATATCAAAGCTAGCAAGCAGACTTAGTTCTGCAGCATATGCTGTAAAAAAGATTAGAAGTCTAACTAGTGTTCAAACAGCTAGACTAGTTTACTTTAGCTATTTCCATAGCATAATGTCGTATGGTATTTTGCTATGGGGACACGCAGCTGACACTGAAATTATATTTGTTTTGCAGAAGAGGGCCATAAGAGCAATTTATGATTTAAAGCCTAAAGAGTCGCCGCGACAAAAATTTAAGGAAATTAATATATTAACTTTGGCCTCTCATACATTTATGAAAATGTAATGTACGTACACAAAAATAAAAGTAGTTTTACAAAAATAAGTGATATTCATTCTGTAAATACTAGGAACAGACACAAGCTAGTAGCACCAGTTACTCGACTCCATCGAGTCAGTAATTCATTCTTGGGGCGATGTATACGCTTTTACAACAAAATTCCAGAAAATATACAAAATTTGACCTGCTCAAAGTTCAAAAACTTTATTAAACTAAGTTTGTATAAAAAGGGTTATTATAATATTAAAGAATTTATAGATGATAATAACCCCTGGAAGTGAGGTGATGGCTCCCAAGCTATTTCTAATTTGTTGTGTTGTTAATTTGTGTAACATACATGATTGTAAGCTGTTATTTAAAAAAAAAGTCCCGCTGGGTTTCTTGCTGGTTCTTTCCAGGACAGAGGTCAATAAGTATTATTTATAATCTATATTGAATAAAAAAGTTTCTGTTTCTGTTTCTCTGTTTCTATAGGATGTGAGGGTAATATGGTCCGATTAATACGGTCACTTTCTTATAACTCAAAAACTACAGCCTAATTTGCATAGGTGGCTTGGTAATTTTGGTTTTATATCGCCCTATAAAGCTTAAGGTGACCATATTACCCTCATGTAATTACTATAATATCAACTGTCAAAATGGCATCGATAAAGCAGCACCCTTTTAACCCTTTATTATTTGATTGACTGATGAAGAGCAATCGTATCACAGAGCCACCTATGCAATTAAGGCTGTAGTTTTTGAGTTTTAAGAAAGTAACAATATTAACCGGATGACCATATTACCGTCACGTACTATAGTTAGTTTAATTTTTAAGTTGATTTTTCGAAGTGTTGCTAATTATTTCCAAGGCTTGTTTGTTATTTCTTTCTATATTCGTTATAGTATACGACATTGTGTATTTGTCTCTGTCCTACTCCTAGTTTTGGTTTTATATCGCCCTATAAAGCTTAAGGTGACCATATTACCCTCACGTACCTTATTAGACGATATACAAATCGTGTATTACGGATATGCAGGAAATTGATTATGCATTACGCATGTCAAAAGATAATGCATTAAGCATAGTGAACTATATATGCAATACAATACATACCATCAGGGACAACCAGGTTGCAGCACTTAGTCAGGATTGCATCCAGAAGGCCGGTCAGTTGTGTCAACTGCTGAACGCAATGCTCCAGGCATCTCACAATATTCCTGAATAAACAAAACATATATAAACATCTAAGTGGTGGTAGGACACATTTTCTGATCTGGAGTCCTTACCTCTGGCGACAAATAGCAGTGCCTGCACTGCTGTGTTACAGTCTAAAATGAACCAGTATGTGAGATATTTTATCATGGTCCTCAGGGGTGATAATGCATCTGAAGCGACTTTGAAGTTGGTTGCAAATGTCCATGAGTTGCAGCATCAGGTGAACTGATAGCTTGTATGTCACTTCAGTTAAAAACATATACCCAAACTTTATTTGGTATATGACTGAATAGTTATATCAAATAAATATTTATATTTATCATGTAGTAGCGGTGTAAGAATATCTACTACACCATATTGTCCCGTGGATATAGGGAATTTGAAACAGGTTTTTTTTATAGTATAGGGTGACAAACGAGCACACAGTCCACCTGATGGTAAGTGGTTGCTGTGGCCCATAGACATCTACATTTATCTTCGTTTGTGAATCAAAATGCAAATGCGTTGCCACCCGTGAGGACTAAGATGGAATGCCTCGTTTCCAGTAAAAAGGGTCTCCGGTTCGTTACACTCACCATACGAAACACAGCAGTGGTAAGCTGCTATTTGACGCTGGAATTCTGTGAGAGCGTGGTCCTTCCCCGGTCCAGCCGACCCATTTGTGCTAGAACTATACTACTAATATAGCTGCAGCATGGCTCTATCACGTATAAGGTGTATAAGGTGATAAGGTAGCAGCTAAGATATCAACTTAAAATGATAAAAAAAATGCAGTTGCGAACTCACTTGTCAAACGTGGCAACTATGACAAAATCCCCCAATCTATGGAGGTGGTCTATGTTCAGCAAGGACTTTTATAGTCTGTTATGGATGGATGGACGAATTCATATAACAAGCACATCATCCCGCTTAAATAAGTCACTGCTCTGACCAATAGACGCCTACATCTAACCTCGATTAAAAGCTATAAAATACAGATCTGTTTTCACCCCTGAGGACTAAAATGGAACGCATTCCTTCCAGTAAAACGGGTTAACTGTTTTAAGATGGTATTCTGTGAGAACATGGTACTTCCCTGAATGAGCTGATTCATGATTCTGCTACAACAAATTTGCAGTTTGGTTTTACTGCATATAAAGTTTTTTTAGTTAATATTAAAAGTAATAGAAAATCACTTGCTTGTCATGTTAGATATATATTTAATGCTATTAAAAAAAAACAAAGTAAAGTTACCTATCTGGCAGGGTGGACGAAGTAAACAACGGCGCTGCGAGTTCCTTTGCATTTTCTTTTAGTTCAATAGCTCGTCTCCAACACCAGTCCACCTAAATTGTAAATAATTAATTGAATATAATTATGCAAAAATGGTTCAACTCAAAAAAGGATCAAACTCGGTTCATAAATAAGTTATATATTCCAAAGTTCTGTGCAATCAGAGGATCCTATTTAAAAAAGAGAAAGGCAATAATAATTATGATGATGATGATGATGATAATGATGAGGATGGTGATGGCTTATGATTTGGTATTGTTACCAATCATCATGTACCCTCTGTTGAGGTTTTTTGAGCTATCTAACCACTGTCCGAGTGGGGATGTGCGGACCCCCGCCTTTAACTGTTTAGCTCGTGTTGGTTGATGTACCCGCTGTATGTTTAGTCTTTAAATGTCGTACTGCTGAACACAGGCCACCTCTCACCGGAACAAATAGACGTACAGACCGACAGACAGACAAAAATTTATAAAGCTGTTTCTTCGTTATAAGTACCGTATATATTTTAATAATATGCATTTAGTAAAAAAATGTTATTTTGACATTCGATTGACACTTCAATTTTGTTTATTTATATAGATTATTGAGTCAGGAAGATAACATAGCCAATATTCTATCTTCTCAAAAGTAGTAGACGGGGGCATATGAACGCGCATATGCCCCCGTCTACTACTTTTGAGAAGCTGTAATGATGATGTAATGAATGTATTAATTGATCAATGAGCCTGTTGCATTGCTACAATACGTGTTGTCAGCCTTCACGTCCTAGAAATATTTTATTTATCACTCAATTGAACATTCAGTTGAACACTTACTAAAGAGAACATTCAATTGAACACTTATTAAAAAGAACATTCAATTGAACACTTACTAAAAAGAACATTCAATTGAATACTTACTAAAAAGCTGAGAGTACATCCCATGCCACTATGTGTGCCAGTCGCCCAATCATGTGCGCAACGCTTCAGGAAACGCGAGAGACGGGCTTCTAGTGCTACAGACAACAGGAACCTACGTTGTTCCTCCTGTGAACAAAAGTTTAAAGTAAGAAAATGTCGGTTTTCTGTCCTATTGCGTTAGCATCTAGTGAGTTGCAAGTTGAATTTTAGCAGAAACTGACCTGTGCTAAATTAATAACAGGTAAAACAAAATGCTGTTACACACCAGCTAAGATTACATAATAACCCATGATTTATGGTTTACCATAAGATATGAGCTGTGCAACTGTTCAATTCTTTGAATTTTTTTTTATATTCTTAAAGAAACATTGCTTCTACCAAAGAATTTTCTCGTGTATCGTTTACATAAATTTCACAGGACCAAACATCTAGACCTGGAATATGTTTGTTCCGCGTGGGAGCCCTCTATATATTATATAGGTATTTATGGATATTACAAATGACAACCATGAACATACAATTATCATAAATTATGTAGAGAAGAAAGTCTTGGCACATTAGGTTTAGTTTTGTGGTGATTAAACACTTTATTTCTTTAACGTAAAAACTAAAAAGTAAAGGGTTCTATCTTAGGACCCCTACTGTTTCTAATATATATAAACAATATCAATAATATAGGCTTAAGCGGGGATATAACTTTGTACGCTGATGACACGTGTCTTTTCTATTATGGTCACTCAATTGAATCTATTGTATCGGAAGCACAAAATGATTTGGATTCACTAAATGAATGGTTACAGAGCAATCTGCTAACGATCAACATAACTAAAACTAGCTATATGATTTTTGCAGCTAAAAACAAAAAGATTGGTGACTATAGTCCTTTGATGATTGACGGCATAAAAATTAATAAGACGGAGCAAGAAAAGTATCTAGGTCTTATTCTAGATAGTAAGTTAACTTGGCACCCCCACATTCAAGAAATAAAATCTAAGTTGATATCACTAACGGGTATGATAAAGGGTATTGCTCGTTGTCTTCCAGTCCCTGTACGGTATACAATTTATAATTCAATTGTGAAACCACAAATCGATTATCTAGTGGAAATATGGGGTAATGCAGCCAAAACTAATCTAGCAATACTACAAACTGCTCAAAATAAATTATTGAAAGTTTTGTTTCATTTTGATTATTTTACACCGACAGATAAGCTTTACAGACAAATTAAAGTAATGAACATATCGCAAACATACAAGTACCAAAATTGTATATTAGTACGAAAAATTTTAAATAAAGATATACACACAAACACAACTTTTTCAAAGAGAATACAACTACACAAAATGAAACTTAGGCGAAGCAACGTTATTGAATTATTAACACCACGAACAAATTTCGGTAAAAAATGCATAATGTATGAAGGTTCACAAATATATAACAAATTACCTAAAGATATTAGAGACTCAAAATCAATGCACACATTTAAAAGACTACTTAAGTATCATCTATCGAAAGACTAAACAAAGACCTATCTAAATAAATAAATACTCTCATGTTCAATAACTAACATAAATAAATACATATCTAGATTATTTCCTTCTTACACTCTAAAAATACCAATTATTTAAGTTATTCAGAAATAATAAATAATATAAATATTACAAATTTTACTAAATATATAAAAAATTATAACCGACACTTAATCAGATTTTTTTTTCTCTCTAAACTATTGAATCTAATCAACTGTACCACTCTACTGTGCGAGGCACATCCAGTAATGCTTATGTATGTAATCGGCACAAAGAAGTCGGCGGTCGAATTTGCACAAAACGAGCCATCGCTGTCGCTAGAAACTTTTTACAACCACCTACATTTTGTATTTTTCGGTAGTTTAAATTATAGTTTAAATTATAATTTGCATTGTTACATTGTACGAATAGCCCAAACCAAATTTATATTAAGCTATAGATATATAAGTCTCAAAAAGTGAATGTAAAGTTCTTTGAGATAATAAAGTTCTTCTTAAACCGTAAAAAGTAAAGAAAAAAGTCTATTATCTTGGTTACACTGACCTGACTCACAGTTCTCCCATATGAATGCAAGTAAGTATCAACATATAATGGCGACAGTCCAGCAGTCACGCAGGCATGGTACAGTCTAGCTGGAGACAGTAGCACAGTAGGCCCCGCCTCGTCTATAGAGTTTATGATCTGTCGCTGTACGCCGATCGTGCCTAACACATTCGCTTCGGAAGTATTCAGGCATATACAGTCTGTAGACAAAGTGTAAATTAATTAATAACAAATATACATACATAGACTTTCGCGCGTTTCACACAGAGTGTAGGCAGCAGAGAATACAGACTTGCATTTGGTCATCACACACCTCGCTTTTTTTACATCCATATATTTATGGCATACATGCTTGTCAGATAACAGTTTAGTGGTTAATTAACAAACAGTACTTACTGTATTGTAAGGAGTTGGGGTAGAAGTGTTCTTCAAGACGCGTGGCATGGGAGTAGGGCACAACCGAGGTCGGATTGAGGCGAACATCCAGCGTTAGGCAGTCCGAGCCTAATGCACCGCACCAAGTAACACTCATAAATGCGTTACTCTCTAAATGGTATGTAGCTGCAAGTTAAACAAGTTAAATTTTAAAACCAAAAAAAGATGGAATGCTGTATAAAAGATACACGCCCAGTCAAGTAGCAAAACAAACTCATTTAATCAAATCTACCTTACACAGATATTACAATTTTACCCTCAACATTATCAATACATAACATAATACCTTTCTATACCAATAACACGGTTACAATCATAATTTATGCCTAAAGTTAAAATAAACCATTTTAATTATTGTTTTTCATTATTTGTTTCTAATCACTAATAAACCACAGCTTCTTGCCAATTTGTAATTATAGTTTAGACAGTACTTGGTATGCCAATAATTTCAGGCCACATTTCTGGTGGTGGTATTTGTATTGGTGGGTCAGACCCAGAAGACGAATTTGATCTTCTACGTAATTGAGGTATTGGCAGGGCATCACAGGTTTGGTTCTCGGTTACGGCCGTGGATCGCGCCAGTATTTGGTCAACATGTCGGCGAATTAGCAGTCCATCTTCCGTTCTCACCATATAACAACCAGGACCCTCGACATACTCAATGGTGGCGCGTCGCCACTTCTCTCCTGGCCCATAGGCACGTACCAGTACGGGCTGGTTGAGCGCGAAGGCTCGACCGGGCACCCGCTGCGCCACCTCTTCCAGCTGCCGCTCAGAGCGCTCTGGTCCACTGTCCGGATGTAGCGCCGACACCGCAGTTCTATATTTACGTCCATTCAACATCTCTGCAGGAGTTTTACCGAGGTGATTCGGCACCGTTCTGAGGGAGTATAATACCCTAGGTAGTTTCTCAGTCCATAATACCCCTGCATCAGACATTTTCTTGAGCTTGTTCTTGAAGGTCTGTATCGCCCGTTCGATTTGTCCGTTCGTCGCCGGGTGATACGGGGGTGAGTACAAGTGTTCGATGCCGTTGTTTTGTAGGAAGTTATTAAATTCCCTTGAGCTAAAGGCTCTGCCGTTGTCTGAAATTAATTTTTCTGGCAATCCCTGCGAAGCAAAAATCCTGCGACAACTAGCTATTAGGGCTTCACTACTCATATTTGATAAAATCTCTGCCTCAAACCATTTGCTATAGCTGTCAACCATTACAAAAAAAGTCTTCCCTTGAAATGGTCCTGCAAAATCAACATGGACACGACTCCATGGTTTGTCAGGTAAAATCCATGTGTGCGGATCTCTTGGTGGATTGTTTCTCACGGCTTGACACAACTCACAACCAGTCACCGTGGCCTCTATCTGAGCGTCCATACCGACCCACCAAACGTATCCTCTAGCATAAGCTTTCGTCTGGACGATTCCAGCATGCGGTGCATGCAATACCTTTAATACCTGCTGTTGTAAAGAAGCGGGTATAATGACTCTGTTACACCACAATAAACACTCTTTATTATGTGAAAGAGCCTCTCTTCGCGTCCAATACGGCTGGAGTGTGGGGTCAGTATTTTTGCCAGTCCAACCATGTAGCACATGAAATAAAACCCTTGGTAGTACCGGGTCTTTTTTAGTTTCAGCAGCAATTTTCGCTGCATCCAAGTTTAATCCAGAGGGAGGTTCCTCTAAAAGTAGCACATCCGCTAACGAACCCATCCCTCGCGCTTCAGCTGCGTTAACCGAAGTCCATCGGCTGAGAGCATCTGCATTACCAATGCCTTTTCCAGGTCTGTATTTTATGTCATATTCATAACACGCCAATTTCAGAGACCATCGCAACATTCTGGGTGAAATCTGATCCGGAATAGGTTTCTTCGGATTAAACAATCCAATTAGTGGCTTATGATCTGTAATGATACAAAACTTCCTTCCTAGTAAAAATTCATGAAATTTTGTAACCCCAAATATTATCGCTAATGCTTCTTTATCAATCTGTCCATACCGTCGCTCGTGGGGTTGTAATGTTCTGGAGGCCATCATCACTGGTCGTTCTGACCCATCTTCCATCACATGGGCAATTATTGCACCCACACCATATTCAGACGCATCACAGATTAACAATAATTCTCTATCTAAGTCATATCCAACTAAGGTTAAATCAGATGACAACAAATCCTTAGCTTTATCAAAGGCAACTTGTTCTAACGAACCCCATACCCACGGTTTCTTTGCTTCTAGCAATCGATACAACGGCTCCAGTATTGTGGCTTTGTCCATAATGAATTTTTCATAAAAATTGTATAAACCTAAAAATGCCCGTAGTTCTTCTCTGTTCCTAGGTGCTGGTTTCTCCTTTATCTCTTTCACCTTAATAGGTGACGGGTGCAGTCCCTCTGCATCAATCATATATCCTAAAAAACTTATCTGGTTTGATGCAAACACACATTTGTTCAGGTTTAACCTAAATCCCATTGCATTTAGTTTAGTCATGACTGCCCATAGTCTTTGATCATGCTCCTCCTTATTCTTTCCACTAACAGCGACATCATCCAATAGACATGCTACTCCTTCCATACCTGCGAGTGCAGTTGCCATCACACGCTGGAAGATTCCAGGCGCTGCGTTTACGCCAAATGCTAACCGGTTCATCTTCATTAACCCTAATGGAGTATTAAGTGTTAACAACATAGCTGTGTCCTCATCCACTTTCATCTGCATGTAGGCCTGTTTTAAATCAAGCTTACTAAAAATTCTTCCACCACTTAATTTCACAAAGGACTCATTAGCAGCTGGTAATGGAAAAGTATCAGTCTCTATGGCTAAATTAACAGTTGATCTGTAGTCACCACATATTCTAAGCGAGCCGTCATCCTTTTTTACAATTCTTAATGGAGTAGCCCATTTGGAGTATTTTACAGGGGTTAATATCCCTTCATTTACCATGCATGTTAATTGTTCCTCAACTTGTTTCATCAGGGGAAACGGTATAGGACGTGCCTTCAAAAACCGTGGCAAGGCATCAGCTTGCACATTTAAGGACACTTGAGGGCCCTTATACTCTCCAAGGCCTTCTTTAAATAACTCCGGAAAGGCTTTTAATAATTCATCAATCTTATCATCTGTCCAGCATATGCCAGCAATCTCTAAACCCAACATTTTAAACCAGTTTCTTCCCAAAAGGCTAGGCCCACGACCAGAAACAACCAGTAGCTCACATTGTGCTTCCTTGTTTCCTAATGATACTCGAACATGAGCTCGGCCTAACACCTTCAGTTCATCACGGGTCCACGTAACCAACTTCACGCCTGTCGCCTCTAAAGGTGGGGGAATAGACCACAGTTTATAGTATGTATCTTCGGACATGATTGTTCTTGAAGCACCTGAGTCCACTTCCATGCTAACCTTCACACCCTCGATAATAACATCTGCTTTAAATGGTGGTCGAATATTATCTGAGCAGACAAAGATACCCATCATCTTTTCAGATTTTTCATTTTCTATATCTGAAGTTGAACTTTCCTCCACCTGGTGCAACTTGCCAGATTTCTTCCTACAGGCCGGCGCAATATGTCCAAACTTCTTACAATAAAAACATTTTGCTTTTATAAAAGGACATCTTTCGCCCTCACTGTGTGACCGTGCACAATGACGACATGTGATCGCTTTAATTTTACCAATATCCATAGGTACTATAGCTGTGGACGGAGTTTGCTTTAGCACACTTGTTTCCTGGTACAAATCTGAGAATGTGCCTTGATAGTTAAGGCTCAATTGCACTGCTAACTCATAAGTAAGGTTTTTGGTCTTTAACAACTCACGACGGAGACGCTCGTCAGACACTCCTAATACTAATCGGTCCCGTAGCTGCCTTTTTAAGTCTATAAAATTACACCTGGAACTCAAAGAGCCAATGGCCGCAATAAAGTCCTGAATACTTTCATTATGATTTTGTTGACGTTAATGAAATTTATCAGTTTGTAAAATTTCGTTCACTTGAGGTTCATAGAATTGGTCAAGCACTGCCAAAATGTCTTTAAATGTCACAGAAGTCGGTCTTCTAGGCACCAACAATGAAACAATTAATGAATATGTTTCCTTTCCACATTGTGATAGAAAAAGGGCGCGCGCTTTGTCAACATTATCGCCAATTACATCCGCGGCTTCCAGAGCACACAATAAACGTTCTTTATATTCACTCCAATTGTCAGTCCTGGGATCAAATTTTCCGGGAAACACCACATTTGCCAAATTACACGCCATATTACTGTTTAAACTAATTAATTTTCCTCGTCGCCATTAAAAGATACACGCCCAGTCAAGTAGCAAAACAAACTCATTTAATCAAATCTACCTTACACAGATATTACAATTTTACCCTCAACATTATCAATACATAACACTGTAGACATTAAATGCAAAACTAAATCGGCATTTAAGAGGAATTCAGTTACAAACACACATACAAAAGAATTGTATATACATAAAGATTAAGCAATAAAATACATTCAACAAACATTTAATTTGATTAGTATTCATTCAATTTGTTTACACTTTAAAATATTGTAATTATTTAAAATATAAATAAAAAGTCTTACCTACAATTTGACATGAGATATCATAAAGATTTTACAAAGCTACAAATTTATCTCAAAATGTACAATATTGTCATATAAAATGCTACATACCTGGCATTTGGTCCTTGTACCATTGATCTAGATCAAACAGCAGCATGCCGTATTGCCCTGCTGAGTTAGCATGTTCACCCCAACACTCCCACACTAGTTGGCACATGTTAAGCATACCTATAAAAGTTAATTTCTACATTTTTAATTATATTCAAACATAATATGCACCAAACAGAATTTCATTATAAACATTAATAATAAAGTTTTTTATAATTATATCTGCACATATTGTACACATTATCTTAGATATTTAAAAAAATATTTTATTGGGAAACTAGATGGATAAAATTCAAAGATACTTACTATCTTCACCTTCTTCTCCTAAAGGAGAGCTAATAGAGTAGGTGTGACATGAAACGCATTTCCCTCCGAGAAGATATTTTACATCTTCTGAAACACTTAGTTCAACTTGGAACCTTATCGTTGCTGATGAGAAGTCCTAGGACAACATTCAGATATTAGGTAAAAAAGACTTATTTTGTATGTGGGTGTATGTTCTTTTTTTGTTGATAAGGGTGACAAACGAGCACACAGTCCACCTGATGGTACGTAGTTGCTGTCGCCCATAGACAACTACATATATCCACAACTATGAATCAAAATGCAGATGCATTGTCACCTGTGACAACTAAGATGGAATACCTCGTTTCCAGTAAAAGGGGTCTCCGGTTTTCTATACTTACCATATGAAGTAAGCTGCTATTTTACACTGGTCTTCTATGAGAGTGTGGTCCACTAATATAGCTGCAGCATGGCTCTACCACATGTAAAAATGTGTGTTTGTATAATATAATGTTTGTTTGAATATTTGCCTTTTGCTTCTTAATCGAGGATACAGCATCCACTTAGCTGTCAGGTGGACTGTGTGTTTGTTTGTCATCCTTATTCTTTAACTATGTGTGTGGGTGTGTGCATATTTGTGTACAATTATAAGCTTTACAAACACCTACCTGATATAAACATTTAGTCTCAGACAAAATCCTTTTTCCTTGGTATGTCAATGAATACATCACAGCCAGAGGGAACTCTTCTTCCTCAAATCTATCTATTACTGAGAAAACAACCCATAGGTAACAAAATGCTCTGGGATCATCACAAGGTTCCTTAAAATCATAATAAAAATTTGAGAAAACAAGTCACAGAGAACATTACCGTGTGTTGTAAAAATAAGCTTGTTAGTGTTGCATTAAATAAATTTAGTGGCTAAATGAAATATAATATGAAATTAGGAAGAATCAATCATAATTCTTAATTAAATATATTATTAGAAGCTTTTCATTAACTTGCATGGTTGGTAACTTGGTTGGTATGTCATTCTAGTTCAAAGTTTGTAATCAATTTTTGAAGCAGAAGCAATAACAATGTATCCGATGACAATCTGATGATGGACCTGGATCATGGCCATAAAACGCTGATACAAGTTTGTTTTAAAATATATTTTATATTTCATTATCATCATCAATACAGCCCTTCATTGAACACAGGCCTCCCCCAAGATTGCCCCAAAACACAGATCCTGATTCACCTGCATCCATGGACTTCTTGCATATCTCACCGGCTTGTCACACCAGCTAGTCGGGGGCCACCCTACACTTCGCTTACTGGTATGAGGCTGCCACTCGAGAACCTTTTTTCCACATCAGTTGGCAGGTGATTGAGCTATATGGCTATTTCACCTTACTTATCCATTATGCTATGTCAGTTACTATTATTCTACTGAAAATATCCTCATTTTGAATTTTATCATGGAATAATCTTCTTCACAGCTTGTTCAGCAACCTTGAGCTTCCTTATACAGCCAGCAATGAAGGACCTTAATCTCATATCCATAAGTCAGATTTACGGTTTAATTATATTTATTTTAATTAAGGATTAGTAAGCTGAAGTGGCAGTGGGCCGGCCATATAGCTCGAAGAACCGACAACCGATGGGGAAGAAAGGTTCTCGAGTGGCAGCCTCGTACCGGTAGGCGAAGTGTAGGGCGACCCCCCACGAGATGGTGTGACGACCTGGTAAGGCATGCAGGAAGTCAATGGATGCAGGTGGCTCAGGACTGTGCTTTGTGGCATTCCTTGGGGGAGGCCTATGTTCAGCAGTGGACTTATGAAAGGCTGTAATGATGATGATGATGATGATGATATATTTATTTTAAGGTGATAACAGCATTTTTAGAATAACTTATGTATGTTGTTATCTAATATAAGCTATAAAAATGAGTGAGTTACTGTTACCTGAAATCCAAAATGAGTGACTGGCAAGCATTCAACATTGACTTGAGAGGTAAATTCCAAGTCTAAAGTCAAAAGATTCCACAGTTGGAAGGCTCCGAAGTTATATCCAACCGCTAAGCTTCCTAGTTGTGGTATGTACTCCACACTAGTCACTCTAATGTGATCTCTTTTAGCTTTCATCCGGACAGTGCCATCAGGGTTTCGGAAAATGTATTGTCCATCAAATAATGAATCTTCATTTAAAATAACACCTAGGTGGTCATTATTTTCCAAGGCTAATTCTCTCTGCTCTTCAATTTGATTCAAATTTTTGAGAGGTAAGAATTTGATATTTGTTGGATTCTCTTCATTAAGAACTAAATTTTCGTAACCTTGTGAAATGTCTTTCAAAGCTGAAATAGCATTTATTTAAGTAGTACAAATAAACTACATTTTATTTTAAATACAGTGTAAATTCCATGTAACGTCACTCGATTTAACGACAATCTCCCTAAAGCGTTGAAATCACTCGGCTTTGGTTGGTTTAATCTTGTCTTCCATACAATGATACACTCTATATTGCATTTTTTTTTTATAGGATAAGGGTGACAAACGAGCACACAGTCCACCTGATGGTAAGTGGTTGCTGCGGCCCATAGACATCTACATCTATCCTCTATTACAAATCAAAATGTAAATGCGTTGTCACCCGTGAGGACTAAGATGGAATGCCTCATTTCCAGTAAAAAGGGCCTCCGGCCACCTGCACTCACCAAGCGAAACGCAGAGCTAAACCTCTACTTCACGCTGGTATTCTGTGAGGTCGTGGTACCACCCCGGTTCGAGCCGGCCCATCCGTGCGACAGCAAAAGCTGCCGCGTGGCTCTACCACTGTTAGACCCACTCTCAATAATGACAACAATTAAATAATAAAAATTACTTTTTAAGTTGCAAAAATTAGTAAAAACTGCACAGCTGTGTACATTCTTTTGTTGCTTTATTATCCTAACCCATAATAAACTAGACTGTCAGCATCATACATATACCAAATTCTAAGAAATCCATTGTTTTGTTTATGAATTGGGATTGCTTGCATGTGTAGACTGTTGTTAGTAAGATTAATGGATTATCTATAAGTTATCATATTCTTAGTTGCTCACAGACTTTCAAACTGTAAACATGGCTAGTAAGAGAAAATCACTGTGTATTCACGAAAATGTGTTACTGATACGCGCAATAGAGGTGGAAGAGAAGATAAATGATGTTGTTAGATGTTTTGGATTTAGTCGCTCTACTGTGTCCACAATATGGAAAAATAAAGAAAAAATTAAATAAACCTAAATACGAAGATTTGGATCAAGCTGTACTATCATGGTTTCACCAACAGCGCCAGAATAATATGCCTATCTCGGGGCCGATCGTAAAAGCATAGGTGGAGAAGTTTGCTGAAGAACTTGGTTTAACTTCTTTCAAATCATCAGAAGGTTGGCTCAGAAAATTCAAACAACATCATCATATCAACTATGGTAAAATTAGTGGAGAAGCACGAAGTGTTAATACAAATGTTACTCATGACTGGATTAATAGTGTGGTCAAAATTGACAGAAAAATATGCCCCAAGTGATATTTTTAATGCTGATGAAGCAGGAATTTTCTATAAGTTGACCCCAGATAAAACTCTAATATAAGGGGAAAAGTGTGTAGGAGAAAAGCTCTCCAAGGACCGTATTACAGTGCTTGTAGCTGGTAATAGGGACGGCAGAGAAAAAAAAAGCTGTATTATTATGGTGTTATTTAAATTTAAGATAGTCAAACACAATTTATTTTATCAATTTTCCATTTTTTGAGAGTAATCTCCAAGTTTTTGGATCAAAAAAATAGTCTAGATCATTACTGGCATTGCACTCCTCTCTTTGTAAAGTTTCATTAAAATCATTTCAGCTATTGTGAAGATTAGTCCGGACAAGCACAAAAGCAGACAGAAATTACAAAGATTTTAAAATGGTTCTTATGTCTTAATGGCATTGAAATAACACCCACAGCTCAATATAAGGCAGTTTTTCTGCCGACTTCCAAAAAGGAGACGGTACTCAATTCGAGTGTATGTTTTTTTTTTTATGTGTGTTACCTCATAACTTTGTACTGGGCGAACCGATTTCGATGACTCTTTTTTTATATGAAAGCTGATAGTTCTCGTGTGGTCCCATATGAATTTGATCAAGGTCAGACCAATGGTTATTGAGTTATTCTCAAATAACCTATATTGAAGTCACTTATATTGAAGTCGGCTGTACAAAATTTTTAATTTTAAATTATTTTCATATTACAGACAGACACTTCAACTTTATTGATATTTATTCTATTAGCACCACAAAAATCAATAATATTCATAACATTGGTGGGCATGCGACGTTAGGCCCATAATATTTCTAAAATAAATTCAAGAGGATATGTGCTTAATAACAATTTTAGGCTTTGCATCCAAATATCTGTTTGCAAATAAAGATACATAAAGATGTCACTAGTGCAGCTTTTAATTTTTACCCAACTGTCCAGAAGGAGGGTTAACATTTTTAGTGTGTGTGCGCGTGAGTGTGCGTATGTGTGTGCATTCGTGTGAGTGTGCGTTCGCGCGCGTGTGCGTGTGTATGTGTGTATTTTCATTATGTGTAATCTTAATGGCTTGTTATATTTTAGCATACAGGTGGTTGTTAGATCTGTCTTAGTAGTGGCAGTGATAGGGTATATATTTTTCTTTTTTCAGTTAACTTTTATACAGGTGGGTTTTTTATTACTGTTCTAATCACTGGGATTGATAACATTTTAAATTAAATGCTACGCTAGTAATTGGCTGAATTAAAGCAAAAACTGTAGAGTTTAAGAAACAAAACATACCTTGCATTAAACTGGCTCTATTGAGATCAAATATTAAAATTTCTCCTCTTTTTGTTCCTGCTACAACAATATTGTCAAATGCTGTAAATGGTCCATCAGGTATACCATCACACACAGCAAGTTCTGTTATAACAACCTCTGTTTGTATGCATCGCAGTATCTGTGATCCATTGACATGGAGTACACATATCATGCCAGACACATTATCATTGTCCAGACTTAAAATCAGCTGTCTTGAATTGTCTGTTAATGGTGTAGGTAATTCTACCACACTTGTTACTGTGATGCGGTTGTTACTGTAACATAATGTAGTTTAAAATAATATTATTTCATACATAATATAATTTTGTACAAGGTAGAGTCACACTACAGCTATATTATGATTGTAGCACGAATGGGTCAGCTCGACCAGGGTAGGAGGACCACACTCTCACAGAATATAATCATTACGCCCGCAAAGCAGGGCTCCGTCGACCGAGCTTCCCTCGCCTGCGCCACATTGAGTAACGTTGGGCTACCCTCCCCCAACTCTCTCCCCCCACAAATCAGGTTTATATTGTCAAAAACATTACGAAAACATAACCTCAAAATGAGATTTTTAAAAATTTATAAAAAAAACTGAGCACATCTGGCAGGAAATGGAAGTGGGAGGTGACTCTACAACTTCCCACGCCCTCCCTCGCAAACTCGGCGACCATATATTCATGCCGCAGATTACTAAAGAAATACCTAGTATTTTATATGATGTTATATGGCCAGAAACTCTTATTAAAAGTTATGATACATTTTAAAAATATTTTTTTAATCTTAAATTATTTGTTGTTAATTGACCAGTCTGCTTTAAAAAAAATGTGTATAAATGCCAATGACACATCCAACGACTTACCTGACACCAGAACCAAAAGTGCGTGCCGCAACTTTTAATCCGCTTCTCAGATCAACAACACAAAATTTAGGACCAAGAGCCAACCATCCATAATTAGTGTCCCGTAAGATACCACCGAGCGGTGTTTTATCTGTAAAATTTTTAAATCGTTATAATTTCAATTGATATGAATAATCAAAATTAGTTATTGAAAGCTTACCAGTGTAATCTTCAGTAGGTTGCAAAAAACTAAACACTGCTGAAGACAAATTGGTTGTTTTAACGATAGAGAAAACGCTATCTTGTAACTTTTGCATTTTAACACAATTTATTATTTAGTGACAAACAAACTAAAACCGATTTAGGAACTAATAAAGGTTATACGACATCTTACTGATTTATATAGTTTTTTTAAGAACAAATGGTGTTGTATTATTTGGAAGTTGTTATCGTAATGATTGATTATTACATTTAGATTTTTGTACACAAAGCTGAATAAAATGTTTCATTTGTTAACCGCAAATACGGTACGCGCGGAGATAAATTCAATTTTGACTTGACGTTGACGTTTAATGTGTCAACTGTCAACTGTCAGTGTCAACTAGTGCTGCCACCTGCCAGCCATATTTGAAAATTATGAAAATACCATAGTTTTTTATATTGGCTTTACGGCGCTGGGTTCTGACCCTTCTGAGCCTGAAGTTACAATGTATAATTATCCTTCATAGTACACCGCTTCACAATATGTTGATGCGTCACCTTTTGCAGCCCTTGGGAGATTTAAACGACACTTGAGCCAGCAGACAGCTGATAGTTGGCGATGGTGTCTCAAGGCGCCTAAGTAGACAGACACCTTATCATGAGATCCACATCATCATCAGAGCACTTGTGTCACCGTTTCCACTAATAGTTCACATGCGCAGACACTTAATACACAAAATCGCACCATTTTTACATATAAAAATCCATTATAGATAAAGAATAGAAGAATCTGGATATCATAGAAAAAGAATATATTTATCTATGGAAATTATAAATCAATTTTTTTAATAACTAGCTTTACGCCTCTGGGATCTAGCCCTTCTGAGCCGGAAGTTATAATATATTATAATTATCCTTCATAGTATAGTACACTGCTTCACAATATGTTGATGCGTCACAATGTGCTGTCCTTGGGAGATTTTGACAGCAACTTGAGCCAGCAGTCAGCTGACGGTTGGCGATGGTATCTCAAGGCGCCTAAGCAGACAGACACCTTATTTTGAGAATCACATCACCATCAGAGCACTTGTTTCGCAGTTTACATTAATAGTTCAAATGCGCAGGCACTTAATACACAAAATCGCACCGCTTTTACATATCAAATCCACTTTAAACCATTATTTAAACAATAATACAGTTGCAGCAAACCGCACAAACATTTGCGGTATCCTAGAGCATACACCCAACCGAAGGCGCCAACATAGTTCTAAACTAAACCGTTGGCCGTTACTAAATGTACGAGACCGGTGCTCATTTTGTAATAATGTCGTCGCATGCATGTCGTAAACCCTTTTAATGTTTATATACTGTAAAAATAATAGTGTGCATTTTAAGTTTTTGTTTATATTTTGAATGCCTGATTACGACTGGCTTTGGTAGTCGGACTTCCTATCCTACCTATATTTTTTTTTATAAGATAAGGGTGACAAACGAGCACACATCCCATCTGATGGTTTGTGGTTGCTGCGGCCCATAGACATCTACATCTATCCTCTATTCCAAATCAAAATGTAGATGCGTAGTCACCCGTGAGGACTAAGATGGAATGCCTCATTTCCAGTAAAAAGAGCCTCCGGCCACCTGCACTCACCAAGCGAAACGCAGAGGTAAACCTCTACTTCACGCTGGTTTTCTGTGAGGTCGTGGTACCACCCCGGTTCGAGCCGGCCCATCCGTGCGACAGCAAAAGCTGCCGCATGGCTCTACCATTGTTAAAAAATATATACCTACCTATATACCTACCTTTTCGACCTACGCTTTCGAAATTTAACTCAAGCCCTTACCAAAAGCCTTTTGAGCTGTATGACGAAAATGAATTTAAAAGAAGATACCATTCCACTAAACTCAATGTTGTAAATGTAAAATTACTATTAAAAATTACAAATTTCGACAATAGATGCTTGCCGATTCCTCAAAACTGCAATTACTTATTGCATTAAGGTTTTATGCTACAAGATGTTTCCAGTTCTAATTGTTCTTTCATAGAAGAGAATATTCAAATAACCTTTTACAAGTGTTTTCGAATAGTAAGAGTCTACCATTGGTGCTGAAAAAAGTAATTACTATATTTTGTACATAACTAGCGACCCGTCCCGGCTACGCACGGATGATTTTGGATATCGGAAACAGCACCAAGTTCAAAAACTTTATTAAACAAAATTTGCTTAAAAATAGTTATTATAATACTAAGGCATTTACTACACTACCAACTTATTTCTAATTTCTTTTGTGTGGTTAATTGTGTAACATACATGATTGTAAGTTGTTATTTAAAAAATAGTCCCGCTGAGTTTCTTGCTGGTTCTTCCCAGGGCAGAGGTTTATTTTTCTCGAACCAGTAGTAATTGAACAAATGAGTGATTTTCAATAAGTATTATTTTCTAGCTTTTTACCCACGGCTTCGCTCACGTTGACTTCAATTTAGAAATATCATTAAAACTACTTCAATTAAAGTTAAAATTTCATAAATTCACGATGAACGTGTGACAGGGTCTATATTCATGAACGGGAGTAGAAATATAGAGAAGATGGGCAGCAGCGTCTTTCTGATTGCAGCTCAAAATAATAAAAAGATGCAGTTAGCAACCCGCCTGCCAAGCGTGGCAACAACGGATAATATCCAACTTATTTCATAATCTAAGGAGGGAATCGATATGATGAACGGGAGTAGAAATATATTAGCAATGTAGAGGCGGCGAAATGGAAGCCAATACCACATTTTGGCTCGTAGATGTCGTAAGAGGCGACAGAAGGGAAACTGAAATAGGAGATGGATGGCAGCATCTTTCTGATAACAGTGCAGAGTAATAAAAAGCTGCGGATGCCAACCCACTCGCCAAGCGTGGTTACTACTGCAAATATCCGGCCTATTTGACAAACAATGGGAGAAGTATGATTAACAGTGGATAGGTATATTAAAAGTAAAAAAGTAGCAGCCTACATACATCCCACTACTGGACAAAAAAGAGTTGATTGAGTTGAACAACGCGAGTATTTATTATAGTAAGTAGTAAATATTTTTTTAACTTCTGAAATATGTAGGTTTTCTCGCGATATTTTGCTTCACCACCGAGAACGTGGTAAATTAAAAAGTAGCCTATAAGTTGCACCGGGTCCCTAACTATCTGCACACAAAATTTCATGGAAATCTAATAAATCTATATTGAATAAAAAAGTTTCTGTTTCCGTTTCTGCACCACTCAGCCAGTGAGTGAAACAAAATGTGAATCTAAAACATCTAGGGACCCATTCAAACACACACAAAAAATTCATCAGAATCGGTCGAACCGTTTTTTAGTTTTAACGAGACTAACAGACAACAATATATAAATAAATAACGGACAGCAATATAATAGTATACGAAACCTACCCAACTGCAGACAGGTGTAAGACAGGATGATGTTATATCTCTGAAACTCTTCACCACTGCATTGGAAAACATTTTTAAGCTACTGGACTGCAAAATATACGGTATTAACATCAATGGCGAGTACACACTCACCTGCGATTTGCCGACGATATAGTCCTTATAGCAGAATCGCTGGAGGACCTAAGAACTCAATAGTGCGTCCCAACGAATAGGTCTTAAGATAAACATTGACACAACAAAGATCATGTGTAACGTCCATATCAAGTATGTCTAACTTCGACCGAGAGATCAATAGACGGATTCAGCTCGGCTGGGCAGCATTCTGGAAATTAAGACACATCTTCTTCTCGTCAGGTATACCTCAAAACTGGTAACCAGATTGTACAACCAGTGCGTGTTGCCAGTGATGACTTATAGATCTGAAACGTGATCGTTCACTGCTGCCCGTATGAGAACGATCAAAGTCGCTTAACGAGCTATGGCGAGGACTATACTTGGGGTTTCTTTGCCTGATTAACTTAGAAATGAGGATATCCGCAGTAGAACCACAGTGACGGACATAGCCCAACGGATTAGTAAGCTGAAGTGGCAATGGGCCGGCCTTATAGCTCGAAGAACCAACAAACGATGGGAAAAAGTTCTCAAGTGGCAGCCTCGTTCCCGGTAGGCGAAGTGTAGGGCGACACCCCACTAGATGGAGTGACGACCTGGTAAGACATGCAGGAAGTTTATAGATGCAGGTGGCTCCGGACCGTGCTTTGTGATATTCCTTGGGGGAAGCCTATGTTCAGCAGTAGATTTGTGAAGGGCTGTAATGATGATGATGATGATTATAAAGGACAGCAATTGATTTTATATATAGAGTTAAGTAATACCTATATTCATTCATATTTCAGATGGTGTGTGGTGATTTGAATGGCATAAGCCAATCAACTGTATGTTTTATACAAGGAGGTTATACAATCTCCTTGGTTTTATAATAAATAATGTATGAAGAAAATTGAGCAATTTATTACATTTGTTGGGTTAATACCCTCAGTTTTTCGGAAGACGTAAGTAATTTAAGCATCAACGTTTTATAATATTTTAATTAATGCTTTTAGTATCTGGGGGCACGGCAGTGCCCCCGCCAGTCGAGCAAAAAAGCGGCACGGCCGTACCATCCTTTTCTCGAAGCAGTTCAGGCCATTTTCGACCACCTATAATTTCGTTGTGTATAAAACTAGAAATCTGTATTTTTTAGGAACCAAGCATGCATTGCATAAACACGGTATATTTCAAATTTCATTCAATTTGAACCAGTAGTTTAAGAATTATAACTAGTCAAAGTTTCTCAATTTTGTCACTCACTGACTGACCGATCATCAAAACTATAAGGCACTTCTAGCAGACGTAGAAGCTTCAAATTTAGAATACAATCAGTGTTTAGTATATAAATTAAGGAAAAATTAAAATATTTTGTAATTTCTTTCCAGTTTTCTAGATACACCAATTGCATGAATAACTTTGTAATCCCATATAAATCTATAGGATTACAAAGTTACATTTGCAGTGAATGAATCAGTGTAATATATAGGTATATATCGACGGTGAAGTGCCAATATCTTCTAACTGCTGAAGTTAGATTTTTACACAAAGCGAAAAAAAACGTTAAATTTTTTAATTTATTTGAAATTGATGAATATGTTTATTTATTATGAATAAGAATGATTAATTCTTTGTTTCTACTGACGTTTCAATATAATATTATACGATAGTGTTGTACGTATTCGGTTAGTTAGGAGGTATTTCATCATTATCATCATTACAGCCCTTCACAAGTCCACTGCTGAACATAGGCCTCCTCCAAAGAATGCCACAAAGCACGGTCCTGAGCCACCTGCATCCATCGACTTCCTGCATATCTTACCAGGTCGTCACTCCATCTAGTGGGGGGACGCCCTACACTTCGCTTGCCGGTACGAGGCTGCCACTCGAGAACCTTTCTTCCCCATCGGTTGTCGGTTCTTCGAGCTATATGGCCGGCCCATTGCCACTTCAGCTTACTAATCCGTTGGGCTATGTCGGTCACTCTGGTTCTACTGCGGATATCCTCATTTCTGAGTTTATCACGCAGAGAAACTCCGAGCATAGCCCTCTCCATAGCTCGCTGAGCGACCTTGAGCTTCCTCATACGGCCAGCAGTGAAGGACCACGTCTCAGTTCCGTAAGTCATCACTGGCAACACGCACTGGTTGTACAATTTCGTTTTAAGGTTTTGAGGTATGTCTGACGAGAAGATGTGTCGTAGATTCCCGAACGCTGCCCAGCCGAGTTGAATCCGTCGATTGACCTCTCGGTCGAAGTTGGACTTACCTAGTCGGACTATTTGTCCCAGGTAAACATACTCGTCAACAACTTCGAGCTTAGTGTTCCCAACAACTACCGGCATAGGTGTGACATGGACATTAAACATGATCTTTGTTTTGTCCATGTTCATCTTAAGACCTATCCGTTGGGAAACACTATTGAGGTCATTGAGCATAGTGCTTAGGTCCTCCAGCGATTTTGCCATAAGGACTATATCGTCGGCAAATCGAAGGTGAGTGATGTACTCGCCATTAATGTTGATACCGTATCCTTTCCAGTCCAGAAGCTTGAAAACGTCTTCCAATGCAGCGGTGAAGAGTTTCGGGGATATGACGTCACCCTGTCTTACACCTCTCTGCAATTGGATAGGTTTCGTACTCTGGTTCTGTACTCGGATAGCCATCGTAGCCCTACTGTACAAGCACTTCAACACTTCGATATACCGAGAGTCAACTTGGCACCGCTGAAGGGACTGCAGCACCGCCCAAATTTCGACGGAATCAAAGGCTTTCTCATAGTCCACATACGCCAGACATAGTGGCAAATTGTACTCCTCGGACTTCTGTACAATTTGCCGTAGGGAGGTATTTACTTTACATTTATTTATTTTTTGTAATAAATTAAGATACTTAGATGGTAATGGCTTTAACAAATACGTTAAATATTTTGAATCAGATTCTTTATTTTGTCTAATCTAATTGGTTTGAATGTAAGGAATACAATGTAGATAATTCAAAAGTATGTATGCAATCAAATAACAATGTAATGAAAAGTTTTTAAAAGATCACTCGTGAGGTAAATTATCATAGAACAAGTGGCAATCTCTTGGTAATAATCCTTTCAACTGTTGAAGATGATTATATTTAAAAGAAGCTATAGGAATTTGTGCGGCATGCAAAGGTGTATACTGCATTGAATTTAGTTTTGTCGGTCTTACAGGTAGTTCTGACCAATCATCATCAAAGTTAATTTTGAAGAAAATAGTGCCTTCTGGTCTATACTAGATGACTCGCAGATCAACAACAAGAGGCCCTCCAGCTTTTTGACCCGATCTTATGCTGCTGTACCTCCACGTCGATTTATTGCCATAATCCTTAACAAAATCATAATGGATCATAATAGCTTCATACGGAGCAGGGTTTATTCGTGCCTCCTTCGTCACAGTAATATAGTCACTGGGAAGATGTAAATCCCTATTTTTTAAACTTTCTTTCAATTGCAGCATGTGTTGATTCACACTCCATTTGAGTCAGGGGCGTAGCTACCGCCGTATCAGCCGTATCAATGATACGGGGCCCCCGGGCTACAGGGGCCCCCAACGTGTGTAAGCAAAAACTCCAAGGACTTCTAATGGGACAGGAAAGGCTATCACTATTCTCTAAAGAAGTAAAGAATTTAGTAAAACTGAAATCGTCTTCAGCTATGTTCGCCGAACAAAAGGCACGAAAATTAAATTGTTTGGCTAGCTTAGTTCCTAGGAGTATTTATTGTAAGTAATAACTCATAAGCCCGTGTAGTGGCGGGTAAGAATACTCACAACCCCATATCTTCCCGTGGGTGTCGTAAAAGGCGACAGACGGAAACTGAGGCAGAGGATGGGCAGCAGCATCTTTCTGATAACAGCAAAACAACAATAAAAAAACTGCGCTTGCCAACCCGCTCGCCAAGCGTGGCAACTATGGCAATATACCCCCATGAAAGTAACGAAGAGATGGCCCCCAGTCCCCGGCAGCCCCGCTATTCCTGGCTAAGGTGGCGACCATGGTAACAGCGAGGCAGGGGGTGCTAAGAGTCTCCGGTGGAGGTTCTGTTGCCACCTACGACGACTCGACATGGCAACTTATAACGCACGCACCCTGAGGACTGACGAGAAGGTCCTGGAGCTAGAAGAAGAGATAGACAAGTTGCACTGGAATGTCATAGGATTATCCGAAGTCTGAAGAGAGGGGGAGGTCACGGTAATCCTCGAATCCGGCAATTTGTTCTATCACCAGGAGGGCGACCATCTGTCCCAAGGAGGTGTCGGATTTACCGTCCACAAGTCTCTCGTTAACAACGTTGTAAAGATTGGGAGTGTGTCGACGAGGGTTGCGGACCTTATACTCAGAATCACCGAACGGTAATCGCTGAAGGTTATACAGGTTTACGCATCAACCTCGGTACACGCCGATGAGGAGGTGGAAGAAATGTATGAGGATATCTCTAGAACAATGCATTCCTCCAAAACCCACTATACGGTGTTAATGGGAGACTTCAACGCAAAACTAGGCACAAGAGAGAACGGTGAGCTGAAAGTAGGGAAATTCGGAATAGGGCAACGGAACCCAAAGGGCCAGCAGCTGGCGAACTTCATGGAGAAAGAAGGACTCTTTATGATGAACTCTTTCTTCCAGAAGCGGCCCCACAGGAAGTGGACCTGGTCGAGCCACGACGGTTCGACAAAAAATGAGATTAACTTTATTATGACGACCAGACGACAACTATTCAGTGATGTCTCAGTGATCGCGAGGGTGAAAACCGGCAGCGATCACCGAATGGTGAGAGGCACACTGAACCTAAACGTTAAGTTGGAGAAGTCACGTCTAATGAAGTCAACGCTCCGTCCTTCTCGTGCTCTAATCCAAAGTCCAGAAACCTTTCAGCTCGAGCTACGAAACCGTTTTCAGTGCCTAGAAGATTGCAATACAATGGACGATATGAATGACAAGCTCGTGGAAACTGTCCATGCGGTCTGAGCTAAGTTTTGCAAGACCCGCCGCAGAAGAAACAAAAAGTCTCCGATCACACTCTAATCTCAATGGCTTTTAGACGGGGTATATAGCTGCAGTCTTCAGTAGATTTGACAGCGTACAGGCAACTGAACATACAGATCTCCAAATGCATGCGGCGGGACTTGTGCAACTTTAATTCTGCTCGTATTAAAGAAAAGATCGAGCAGAACCAGGGCTCCCAAGTCTTTGCAAGAGATCTGTCTGCCAGAAAGAGCCAACTGTCGAAGCTGAAGACCGAGTATGGCAGCGTCGTTTCCGGGACACCTGAGGTTTTGAGTGAGATTGAGAGGTTCTATTGGCAGCTGTACACATCATCGTTGGAGCCACACGTAAGTGTGAGTAACGATCCAAGAGCGAGTCTTATCCGACACTATTCCGATGATATCTCGGACGTCAGTCTGAGCGAGATTAGAATGGCTCTCCAGCATCTTAAAAACGGCAAGATCCCAGGCTGGATGGAATTACAGTGGAGCTTCTGAAAGCGGGTGGAAAACCGATACTTGATGTCCTTCAGAAGCTCTTTAATTCCGTCCTCCATGGTGGCACTACTCCGGAGGCGTGGAGCAGAAGTGCGGTAGTCTTGTTCTTTAAGAAAGGTGACAACGCTCTCTTGAAGAACTACAGACCGAGTTCCCTTTTGAGCCGCGTCTACATGCTGTTTTCGAGAGTCATTACTCCCGAACAAGCCGGTTTCCAAAAAGGCTTTAGCACCATATACCACATACATACCCTTCGGCAAATTGTACAGAAGTCCGAGGAGTACAATTTACCACTATTTCTGGCGTATGTGGACTATGAGAAAGCCCAAAGACTTTCAATCAAAATTACGTCGAAATTCGGGCGGTGCTGCAGTCCCTTCAGCGATGCCAAGTTGACTGTCGGTATATCGAAGTGCTGAAGTGCTTGTACAGTAGGGCTACGATGGCTATCCGAGTACAGAACCAGAGTACGAAACCTATCCAATTGCAGAGAGGTGCAAGACAGGGTGACGTTATATCCCCGATACTCTTCACCGCTGCATTGGAAGACGTTTTCAAGCTTCTGGACTGGTAAGGATACGGTGTTAACATCAATGGCGAGTACATCACTCACCTTCGATTTGCCGACGATATAGTCCTTATGGCAGAATCGCTGGAGGACCTAAGCACTATGCTTAATGACCTCAATAGTTTTTCCCAACGGATAGGTCTTAAGATGAACATGGACAAAACAAAGATCATGTTTAATGTCCATGTCACACCTATGTCGGTAGTTGTTGGTAGCTCTAAGCTCGAAGTTGTTGACGTTTATGTTTACCTGGGACAAATAGTCCGACTAAGTAAGTCCAACTTCGACCGAGAGGTCAATCGAGGGATTCGACTCGACTGGGTAGCGTTCGGGAAATAACGGCACATCTTCTAGTCAGGTATACCTCAAAACTTGAAAACGAAATTGTGCAACCAGTGCGTGTTGCCAGTGATGACATACGGAACTGAGACGTGGTCCTTCACTGCTGGCCGGATGAGGAAGCTCAAGGTTGCTCAGCGAGCTATGGAGAGGGCTATGCTCGGAGTTTCTCTGCGTGATAAACTTAGAAATGAGGATATGCGCAGTAGAACCAGAGTCACCGACATGGCCCAACGAATTAGTAAGCTGAAGTGGCCATGGGCCGGACATATAGCTCGAAGAACCGGCAACCGATAGGGAAAAAGGTTCTCGAGTGGCGGCCTCGTACCGGCGGATGAAGTGTAGGGCGTCCCCCCACTATATGGAGTGACGACCTGGTAAGACATGCAGGAAGTCGATGGATGCAGGTGGTTCAGGACCGTGCTTTGTGGCATTCCTTGGGTGAGGCCTATGCTCTTTAATGGACTTATGAAGGGCTGTTATGATGATGATGATGATGATGAACTAGTGGAATTAGTACTTTTGCCGTTGTCGTGATAATTGACGATAATTTATGTGTACATAGAGAACTGAAGACCATTTTTATGTATATGTTTTTTATTCCTTTATTCGTTTTTTCATTCCTTGGACTTATGAAGGGCTGTAACGATGATGATGAATAACTTAAAATCAATATATAATAATTTGAATTCAATGCAAGCGTTTTTGTTCCTTTTATGAAATCTTTACTCTTCATTGGGGCCCCCCAACAAATTTTGATACAGGGCCCCTCGAAGGCACGCTACGCCACTGATTTGAGTATGACCAGGCTCTAAGTACTTCTTTGTGTAGATACTTCGTGTTCAATATTTATGTTCAACAAAGCAAACCTGTAAGTTTTGGTATTCGTTTATTGACAAAAAATAGTCAAACGTACCTTCTCGCCTCGATGCCTGACCACTTGTTTTGCGTGTCGTTTCTTTACCGGTTAAAAGTCCGATTACATACACTTTGCGCTGGTCCACATTCATATTTTTACAGAAACTATTGTGTATCTCATATCGCCTTTCATGATCAAATTTATCGCAATTTCGCACCTTACTCTTTCTGCAAAACTGCAAATAGCATCTATCGCCTAATTGTCTAGCAGGTCTTACTTTGCCCTGTTTGAGTTGTCTATTCTTTGGCTTTGAGTATCCCAGATATTTTTGTCCTAACATACGAAGCTTCTTATTTATTTTCCTCCAATTATTTGAATCACCTTTAATTTGGCGTTTTCTTCCTTCGCTCATATTAACATAGTAGATACCCGATGAAGTGGATGGTTCATCTAAAAGTAACTGCGAACTAGAATTGTCCGGAGGTCGATCAGTGTCTGAGGGACAATGAGTTACGTCAGTGTCATTGCCGGAATAGTCACCATCATAGGAGCTAGTTCGTCTATTAGGTTAAAAGGTTCAGGTTCTATCATCGCAGTATTTTCATTATTACTGAAATATGCAGGTGGAACTGAGGAACATCTTTTCCTACCGGATTCTTTGGTATCGTCGCAAGTGAGAGCCGACATCGATAAACTAAGTCCTCTATCAGCAGAACAAATATCACTGTAAATATCAAAATCATTTTGTTTTCGATACTGAACTGTAATTGTAGGCGGAACTGAAGAACAACGTCGTTGGGTCATTAAATGGTTACTCTTTGGTATGTTTGAAAGCGAATACGATTTAGTAATTTTACATCTCTTCTTTGGTATTAGGCAGTCATTCGTAGAGGCTTTTGTTTTCTTTTCAGGTATCAATTGCTCAGGCATATCTAAAAAGATGATAAACAGCGATAATAAAAACTTTAGAACACGGAAAATCCTAAATTCATCCCCCAGAGTCAAACCTAGAATTTGGCTGTCACAGAAATTATAGTTCGGTTAAAAAAAAACTTACATGAGTTAGAAGAAGATGTTTGAAGATGTTCTGCGCAAGTCCTATAAGTATGTTTAATATTTGTCCAGCTCGAACTCCCTGATAACGCTTTGCCATTCGTGACATTATACTGAAATATTACTAATACAATACCTCCTAATTACATCAACAAAATAAAAAAGTAAGAGAAATATATCCTATCTACAGAAGAAAAAATTAAAAATGTTTAATAATTACAATTAAATGAATAAATAATTTATCCCTGTCGTAAAATATATTTATTTTTCTTACCTGTTATACTTTAGATATCATCAATACGTCACTAACACCATTAAAAATATTTTATTTAATAATTCTGGCACTCGTAGTTAAAACTATAACTCGTAGCAATAGGAATTACTGCCAACTGACTTTTCAAACTGTACTTCTTCCGCCCCTCCCACATTCGCCCACCGTAGGGTATGTATGTCGTCACAGAAGAAGTCCTAATTTGTCACTCGGAAGCAAACTACGATCACGTATAGACGGGTCTTTTAGAAGTTAGGAGGTAATGCCTTAAATTGATACGATGATTTAGTTAGAAGGTATTCATAGATGACAAGACATGCGAATTCGAACTTTAAAGTTAAATGTATAAAAAAGTGAATTTCCCGAAAAATGTCAGATATTGGCACTTCACCGTCGATATGTATATAAGTATATATAAAATGGAATAGAAGGTGTAGATAGGTACCTAGATATAACTATCTACAAAAAGAAATGAGATGCCATCAAAAACATAACTTGTAAAAAAAACCAAGTTTCGCAACTCAGTTCTTCTACCGTAAAAAGTTGTGAGATCCATGTAATACCAAGTCGGTTAATTTATTCATTCCCTACTTAAGGGTCCTTCTGCCTCAAGTTATTACGTAATTAGCTAACCTAACAACATCTTATAGTGACCATATCAATATTAAAATGTTTTATGTTTTAAATACATAGACTGACTTGGCAATCGCACTAAACAATCTAATTTAATATAATATGTATTACTTGTGAGATACATTGTGTTTTCATGCGATGGCCAAGTCAATCCATTTATTTAAAATATAAAAGATTTTTAATATTGATATGGTCACTGTAAGATGTTGTTAGGTTAGATAATTACGTAATAACTTGAGGCAGAAGAACCCTTAAGTAGGGAATGAATAAATTAACCGACTTGGTATTACATGGATCTCACAACTTTTTACGGTAGAAGAACTGAGTTGCGAGACTTGGTTTTTTTTACAAGTTTTGTTTTTGATGGCATCATATTTTTCTTAACAAACTAAACTATTGGAGAAAAATAAAAGATAACAGGGAATTACCACCAAATTTTATAATACATGCAAAAAGTGGAAATAATATTCACAGTAGGTACATAATTCTTACATTTTAATTACAACTGTACTTAAATATGTTCTCATTTTTCAGCAGATTCAGATCATTATTGAAATGAAATGATATTATATAAAAACACTTAGCTCTTTCATCTGTAGAGAGTAGAGTAAGAACATATTATATATTAATATATTTAAACCAAAGTTAAAAGGATATGGTATGGTATGGATTGCAAAGTCTTGGACCGGACTTCAAATACTTATATATATATATATATATATATATACTACTAGACTGACAATTCAAAATAAAAACTGTGTAAAAGCTGTGGATGGCGCGGATGGGCCTCGCAGACTAGGTAGGTAGCTGGCATGAAAAATATTCCACGCAGTTGTATTTTCATTTACGATAGTACAGTTACTATTTTTAGGAAAATACAAAATAAAGCTACATACTTATCTAAAAAAAAGACTAAAACAAGTTGACAAAGTGTGCATATAAATTACAAAATGAGTGTTAGATTGTCGATAACAACGTTCGCGGTTTACAAAATAAAGAACTAGTATTTTCGCCCACTCGCAAGCGTCTAAATAAGTTACGGAGAATTGACCGTAACTAAGTGCGCAATGTATTACTACCGTAGACCGTAGTGTCCGTGTTGTAGTGTACATAGAAGTCTTTTCCGGACGCAATGTAGGATTAAAATAAATAAAGTTTCTCAGTGAAGGGCATAGCTTATTAATTATGTTGATATTTTACATGTAAATTGGAATAAAAATTTCGTACAGACTTCAAACTAAGATGTATACAATGTTAAAAATGTAAATTTTTTACGATAAAATTGGTCGGTTTTGATAGTATACAGACATTTTTCAAATTATTTCTTCTATCTACGCATTATTATTATACCATTACATACCATTGTGGTATGTAATGGTATAAAATAATATTGCGTCATAATATCTACGGTATCGAATATTTCAGTGGGTACCGCGCGGACTATAACATAGCGAGCCCACTTCAGAGGGTGAGGATTGTCCTCTGATCCTGTCCAGCCGACAAAGACAAAGAGAAGCCTCGGAGGAAAGGGAGTGTTAGTATTGGGAGGCACCACTCACCCTATACTTCGCAACTCTACGGGGCCGCACTACTAAGGCGCTGGAGCTGCGAGGAGAGAGGAGTGTCGATATTGCAATGCGACGCTCTCCCCAACCCTTTCGCTGCCGAAGCGTCGTCTTTGGCTGAACCATAGACCAGATCCACCACTTAGGTCGAGAAGGGTGGTGCAAACGGGTATTCGTTTTCCCGGACGGTGTAGAACACTGGTGGAGATCAATGCTGTGCCTGAGGAGTGAAATGGGAGGAGGACTCGGGAAGGAGAAATTTTAGGGGAAACTTAAGCATTTTTAGTGTCAAAAAATACATTGGAATGCCATCTATAAGTTAGTGTACAGATGGAAGAAGGAAGTAGAAGTAGAAAATCTGTAAAAGTACTATGTTATTGGCTTAAACAATTACATCTTTATAGCTAACCGCGACTTTTGCTTACAAAAACCGACAAAACTTTCCGATAGTCCTTAATATAGTATTTTTTTATTACGCACGCTTATTCGGTGAATTTAAAAACGTGCGTTACAAAGAGCGATGTGTGTTTAATAAGTAAAGTATAATTTGGTAATTCGTCGTATAGGCTTTTTACTGTTTATTAAAGGTATTGTGTGTGTAGACAAAGTTTTGTTAATATATAAATATGTTTTCTATAAATTATGAATTTTGCGAGGCCGCGACGTCATACTGTACGCGTACGCAATACGACTTGATTCGATACTCTAACATAACATAGCATGTAGGTATCTGGAAGTAACGAGTAACGTAACGATACGATAGTAACGAGTACCAATTGTTATAGTAACGAATACATACGGATACGCTTTGTTTCGTTACTCTTACACAGGGGCGTAGCTACCGCCGTATCAGCCGTATCAATGATACGGGGCCCCCGGGCTACAGGGGCCCCCAACGTGTGTAAGCAAAAACTCCAAGGACTTCTAATGGGACAGGAAAGGCTATCACTATTCTCTAAAGAAGTAAAGAATTTAGTAAAACTGAAATCGTCTTCAGCTATGTTCGCCGAACAAAAGGCACGAAAATTAAATTGTTTGGCTAGCTTAGTTCCTAGGAGTATTTATTGTAAGTAATAACTCATAAGCCCGTGTAGTGGCGGGTAAGAATACTCACAACCCCATATCTTCCCGTGGGTGTCGTAAAAGGCGACAGACGGAAACTGAGGCAGAGGATGGGCAGCAGCATCTTTCTGATAACAGCAAAACAACAATAAAAAAACTGCGCTTGCCAACCCGCTCGCCAAGCGTGGCAACTATGGCAATATACCCCCATGAAAGTAACGAAGAGATGGCCCCCAGTCCCCGGCAGCCCCGCTATTCCTGGCTAAGGTGGCGACCATGGTAACAGCGAGGCAGGGGGTGCTAAGAGTCTCCGGTGGAGGTTCTGTTGCCACCTACGACGACTCGACATGGCAACTTATAACGCACGCACCCTGAGGACTGACGAGAAGGTCCTGGAGCTAGAAGAAGAGATAGACAAGTTGCACTGGAATGTCATAGGATTATCCGAAGTCTGAAGAGAGGGGGAGGTCACGGTAATCCTCGAATCCGGCAATTTGTTCTATCACCAGGAGGGCGACCATCTGTCCCAAGGAGGTGTCGGATTTATCGTCCACAAGTCTCTCGTTAACAACGTTGTAAAGATTGGGAGTGTGTCGACGAGGGTTGCGGACCTTATACTCAGAATCACCGAACGGTAATCGCTGAAGGTTATACAGGTTTACGCATCAACCTCGGTACACGCCGATGAGGAGGTGGAAGAAATGTATGAGGATATCTCTAGAACAATGCATTCCTCCAAAACCCACTATACGGTGTTAATGGGAGACTTCAACGCAAAACTAGGCACAAGAGAGAACGGTGAGCTGAAAGTAGGGAAATTCGGAATAGGGCAACGGAACCCAAAGGGCCAGCAGCTGGCGAACTTCATGGAGAAAGAAGGACTCTTTATGATGAACTCTTTCTTCCAGAAGCGGCCCCACAGGAAGTGGACCTGGTCGAGCCACGACGGTTCGACAAAAAATGAGATTAACTTTATTATGACGACCAGACGACAACTATTCAGTGATGTCTCAGTGATCGCGAGGGTGAAAACCGGCAGCGATCACCGAATGGTGAGAGGCACACTGAACCTAAACGTTAAGTTGGAGAAGTCACGTCTAATGAAGTCAACGCTCCGTCCTTCTCGTGCTCTAATCCAAAGTCCAGAAACCTTTCAGCTCGAGCTACGAAACCGTTTTCAGTGCCTAGAAGATTGCAATACAATGGACGATATGAATGACAAGCTCGTGGAAACTGTCCATGCGGTCTGAGCTAAGTTTTGCAAGACCCGCCGCAGAAGAAACAAAAAGTCTCCGATCACACTCTAATCTCAATGGCTTTTAGACGGGGTATATAGCTGCAGTCTTCAGTAGATTTGACAGCGTACAGGCAACTGAACATACAGATCTCCAAATGCATGCGGCGGGACTTGTGCAACTTTAATTCTGCTCGTATTAAAGAAAAGATCGAGCAGAACCAGGGCTCCCAAGTCTTTGCAAGAGATCTGTCTGCCAGAAAGAGCCAACTGTCGAAGCTGAAGACCGAGTATGGCAGCGTCGTTTCCGGGACACCTGAGGTTTTGAGTGAGATTGAGAGGTTCTATTGGCAGCTGTACACATCATCGTTGGAGCCACACGTAAGTGTGAGTAACGATCCAAGAGCGAGTCTTATCCGACACTATTCCGATGATATCTCGGACGTCAGTCTGAGCGAGATTAGAATGGCTCTCCAGCATCTTAAAAACGGCAAGATCCCAGGCTGGATGGAATTACAGTGGAGCTTCTGAAAGCGGGTGGAAAACCGATACTTGATGTCCTTCAGAAGCTCTTTAATTCCGTCCTCCATGGTGGCACTACTCCGGAAAGGTGACAACGCTCTCTTGAAGAACTACAGACCGAGTTCCCTTTTGAGCCGCGTCTACATGCTGTTTTCGAGAGTCATTACTCCCGAACAAGCCGGTTTCCAAAAAGGCTTTAGCACCATATACCACATACATACCCTTCGGCAAATTGTACAGAAGTCCGAGGAGTACAATTTACCACTATTTCTGGCGTATGTGGACTATGAGAAAGCCCAAAGACTTTCAATCAAAATTACGTCGAAATTCGGGCGGTGCTGCAGTCCCTTCAGCGATGCCAAGTTGACTGTCGGTATATCGAAGTGCTGAAGTGCTTGTACAGTAGGGCTACGATGGCTATCCGAGTACAGAACCAGAGTACGAAACCTATCCAATTGCAGAGAGGTGCAAGACAGGGTGACGTTATATCCCCGATACTCTTCACCGCTGCATTGGAAGACGTTTTCAAGCTTCTGGACTGGTAAGGATACGGTGTTAACATCAATGGCGAGTACATCACTCACCTTCGATTTGCCGACGATATAGTCCTTATGGCAGAATCGCTGGAGGACCTAAGCACTATGCTTAATGACCTCAATAGTTTTTCCCAACGGATAGGTCTTAAGATGAACATGGACAAAACAAAGATCATGTTTAATGTCCATGTCACACCTATGTCGGTAGTTGTTGGTAGCTCTAAGCTCGAAGTTGTTGACGTTTATGTTTACCTGGGACAAATAGTCCGACTAAGTAAGTCCAACTTCGACCGAGAGGTCAATCGAGGGATTCGACTCGACTGGGTAGCGTTCGGGAAATAACGGCACATCTTCTAGTCAGGTATACCTCAAAACTTGAAAACGAAATTGTGCAACCAGTGCGTGTTGCCAGTGATGACATACGGAACTGAGACGTGGTCCTTCACTGCTGGCCGGATGAGGAAGCTCAAGGTTGCTCAGCGAGCTATGGAGAGGGCTATGCTCGGAGTTTCTCTGCGTGATAAACTTAGAAATGAGGATATGCGCAGTAGAACCAGAGTCACCGACATGGCCCAACGAATTAGTAAGCTGAAGTGGCCATGGGCCGGACATATAGCTCGAAGAACCGGCAACCGATAGGGAAAAAGGTTCTCGAGTGGCGGCCTCGTACCGGCGGATGAAGTGTAGGGCGTCCCCCCACTATATGGAGTGACGACCTGGTAAGACATGCAGGAAGTCGATGGATGCAGGTGGTTCAGGACCGTGCTTTGTGGCATTCCTTGGGTGAGGCCTATGCTCTTTAATGGACTTATGAAGGGCTGTTATGATGATGATGATGATGATGAACTAGTGGAATTAGTACTTTTGCCGTTGTCGTGATAATTGACGATAATTTATGTGTACATAGAGAACTGAAGACCATTTTTATGTATATGTTTTTTATTCCTTTATTCGTTTTTTCATTCCTTGGACTTATGAAGGGCTGTAACGATGATGATGAATAACTTAAAATCAATATATAATAATTTGAATTCAATGCAAGCGTTTTTGTTCCTTTTATGAAATCTTTACTCTTCATTGGGGCCCCCCAACAAATTTTGATACAGGGCCCCTCGAAGGCACGCTACGCCACTGCTCTTACACCTCTAGACAACTGCGAATAAATTGTAAGCTGAGTCGTGTTACGTTTCGGAGATTGCATAGTACATGCATCGAATAATTATAACTTTTAACAGAAAGAAAAACCAACTTCAAATTGCTAAAGAAGTAATTATTTATTTGCTACGCTTATGGGTGGAATTTTTCTGCAAATATATATGAGACCACCCTTAAATTATAACCTATTTAATAAAAAAAAAGAATCATCAAAATTGGTACACAATTTACGAAGATATCGTATAACATACATACAAAAAAACATTCACTTTGAATTGAGAACCTCCTCCTTTTTGAGGTCGGATAAATAATAAAATACACTCGTATCAATAATCTTTTTTGAAGTCGATTAAAAACCGCTTAATCGATAACAATCATTTGTAAAATTCACGAAACCATACTTACAGCTTGCTAAAATTATTAATAGATTTTTACGTAAAAAAGCAATGAATGACTGTTTGTTTTCCGAATAAAATAAATATATAAAATATATTAGGTATAACAAACACTTCAACGATCTAGGGATGGATGTGAAAACCCATCCTTAGATCTATAACAACGAAATCCTAATTACATTATGGAATCTTACAGTTCTTTATATTTAAAAGAAATTATTGTAAAATAACTAATTAATATGTGTAGGTGATTTACAAATCTAAAATTTTGTACAGCCGACTTCAATATCAGTTATGTAAGAATAACTCAAAAACTATTGGTCTGACCTTGATCAAATTCATATGGGACCACACGAGAACTATCAGCTTTCATATAAAAAAAGAATCATCGAAATCGGTTCACCCAGTACAAAGTTATGAGGTAACACACATAAAAAAAACATACATTCGAATTGAGTACCGTCTCCTTTTTGGAAGTCGGCAGAAAAATAGAAAGAAATATGTATGATATATTTGGATTTTTTTAATATAGTCAACATTACCTAATCACTTACCTAATATAAAAATGTAGATACAATATTATTTCAAAATTAAACCAATTTTTTCATTCATGCATATTTCTGTGTGGTATCGTTTATGAAAAACATTTTTATAAAAGCATTTCGTTTTACTCTAGTAGAAAAAATGGCAAAACCAAGATCAAATTTAATTAAATATAAAATGGTGTAAATGTATTTTTAATTTGAGCAATTAGATTTTACTTCGGTTAATTGATGTTACCGACACATTGACAATATTTTTGTCAGACTCATTAGCCAGCGGGCTAATTTTTATCTGACCTTGAACAATATTCATCATTGATGTGTATGGACTTTCCGAAGCATTATTTGAATTATCATCTTCTTTATTTTGATTATTGTCTATTCGAGAAGTTACACTTTCATAGATTGTGTTTTTCATAGACACGTAAGGCTGAGTTTTGTTTTGATTCTGTTTAGAACCGGGGCTAAAACCGTTTTGTGTTACTACAGGATTATTAGGTCGGGATGTTGAGCCCGAATTTTCATTTTCCAGAGGCATATCGTTGATAACATTTGTAGTGCTTTCTAAAGAACTATTTCGCGTCACACAAAGACTGTTAGATTTAGAGGAATTGCCTAAGGAGTGTATTGTCGACGTACTTCCTTTTATGCTTTCCATTTCTTTTGAGAAAACTTCTTCGCTCTTCTGAAACCTTTGAACATGTGTAGATAAGGGTGGCGTGTTTTGTCGAATCGACGAACCACCTAACGACCTACTCGCAGAGATGTCACTTGCTCTATCGACAGACATGTGTTTTATATCTGGTCTGTTTGTGGAAGTTTTCGGTGGTGGATTGACGTCTAAAGAACCATATGCACTGTCTTTTATAGAGCTATGCGATGAAACATCTTCTTTTAATCCATATCTTCTTGCGATATTTCCAGGCGCAACAGGTTCTATATTTTTGACATCGTAAGATAAAGGATTTTTGTCTGGATGTTTCACACCATCGATGATTTCACCCGTACGTGGATTTATGTGCTTTTCTGTATCATAACGAAGAGTAATTCTATGACTTTCATCGATTGGATGAGGTCTTGACCTCTCTTCTAGTTCACCATCGCTTTCTTCTATAAGACTAGGATCGTAATTGCTTTCCTCCTGGAAACGAATGTTTTAAAGGTTTTGAAAAAATTGGAAATGAAAATGTTGTTGGATGGTTGATAATATAAAAGAACTACAAAAAAAAAAACATTCCGAAATACTTAAAACGTAAAATGAAATGTTCATAAATTTATTAAGGGATTCATTAGGACAAAGTAATTTACCTCTTCATCCGCTTCTTCAATAACACTATTCTGTATCCATTCGCGAATCCTTTGCTTCTTCGCTTGCCGATCAACTACAGTTTCAACACCATTGTCACGGAAATGCTTCAATAGGATATTTTTTTCGTTAGGATCACTGTGATAGCTGTACATTGAAGGACACAACTCATCGATATCACCGCCGGCTGGAAAATAATGTTAATTTTTAGTCACATACCCGTTTAAAGGATTCTAATATTATCTGCTCGTATTTGAGGCCAAGATGTAGAAAAGTGAAATAATGCATTTCGATACGGATACCATAATGTATTTATTACTCAATATAATTTAAAAGTGTGCGGTATCAGCAGTTGGTAGCAGTGCCCGGCTCACTGCTCCGGCAATGGCCAGTCGTTGGTTTTAGTTGTATAAACGACGTAGACTTAAAACTACTCTGTGGTCGCCCGCTCTAGATTTCGACCCCCACGACGCGGCCACTTCGGTTACGTACGCCGAAATACACAATTTCAAAATTGAAAAACGTTCATAGTTCTGATGGATACTAGTACTATTCTACGCTTATAGTTGTGAGTGATACTAGTACTATTCTAGTTATAGTAGCTAATTACCATTAGATAATAATAATATTACATATTATATTATGAACGTGGTACATGGTGTTACGTGGTAGAGCTGAGCTGCAGCTGTAGGCCTGTAGGTATTATTGGTTGTAGCATGAAAAGGTCGGCTCGACCGGAGAAGGACCACTCTCCACAAGATACCAACGTAAAATAGTAGCTAATGCCACTGTGTTTCCTATGGTGTGCATAGAGAACCGGATATCCTTTTTACTAGTAATGAGGTGTTCTAACGTAGTTCTCAGGGGTGACAACGCCCCTCCCCCCCCGAACGGGTTCCCGCCTTGTCGTGGCGGGGGGGCTTAGTAGCCGTGGCTTGGACACCCACGGTGAACAAAGAGGAACCCCTTGGCTGGCCCGTGGTGTAGGGCCGGCCCGAGGTGGCCACTCCGAGTGGGCTTGACGAGCCCACTTCGGATGTGTGTCGGTGGGCTGCTGCGAGAGGGGTGTCCTCCCCACCCCTACCTCTGCAGCCGGGGTGGAGTCGCGGAGGAAGAGGAGTGTTGGTATGGCGATGCGCCACTCGCCCTATCCTCCGCGACTCAAACGGGGCCGCACCGTTGATGCGCTCTCCCTACCCTCCGCAGCCGAATTTTGGTTGGCGACCAGATCCGCCGCTGGGGTCAGGAAGGCTGGTGCTCCTGAGTGCTAGTTTTCCTGGCCCCATGGCCTTCGCGCATCGGACACGGGGGCGTCCGTTGCGCATGTGAAATTGGAGGCCGAGGAGGAGGGCGCGCCATGTGTTCTGGTGCGCCTTACCGGAGAAGGAGATGGGGGAGGAGTGTTCCTCTCCCGAGGAGGGGCCGCCATGGGGCGGCCAGCGCAGGTGGGGCCGCGGAAGTGTGCGAAAGCGTTCCCGTGGCCCTGCCAATATGCGACTAGGGTGGAACACCATGGGGTTTTAGTCGGTGCGAGTCCGACATAACCCGTCCTTGCCCCCGCGAGGCGGGTATGCGTAGGCATTTCCCAATGTAAAAAAAAAAGGGGTGACAACGCATCTACATTTTGAAACTTGACTAGGGATAGATGCAGATATCTAAAGGCCTCAGTGTCCACTTGCCACCGGGCGTAATATTTTATAATAAAAAGGTATCAAACTTTGATATATCTTTATATAGAGCTACAAAAACTTTTCTTGACAATTTGTGAAGCTTACCTACTCTGTCTGTATATCCTTTCGCCATCCAGCGGTCATCTAAATATCTAGAAAGCTCTACAAAGTTTGTAGCTCTTTTATCTTCTCTTGGTTCTATAAATTTCTTAAACATTTTTTGGGCTCTCGAAGAAACCATTTTCCATAATTTCGGCTGCTTTTTCAGAGGATTTGCACTACTGTACCAATTTAAGTAACTGTGAAAATAATTATAAAAATATTTAATAATTCATTCCCATTGTCAATAAATAGAAAATAAAAAAATGAAAATTTTGCCCACCTGACATATCTGGGGTCATCGAACGCTGCTTTCTGCCAAGGTAAACACCCAGTAAGGCAAATAAAGATAACTATACCATACTGCCATATGTCATGACTAATTAGGGCTCTGAAACAAAATGTTTAAAATCGTTCAGCACTTTATATTACAATATTTTTCATTACAAAAATTTTAATTATAATATCTTTTCAACCATAGAATACTATTCTATGTGTTCTCTATTGTTTATTTGGATAAAACATTTGGGTAACACATTGTTTAGTATCGGGTAGTAGTCAACAAACGCTGTTAAAGTGCAAATACTAATGGTCATTACTTGTAGCTACTATCCATCGGCAGTTTTAACACTTCTGGTGGGGAGTACGGCAGCCATTCGTTTCTTCTCCTAACAACAGCTTGTACTTTCCTTGTTTCGCCAAAATCACAGAGCTTAATTCTCGAAAAATCCGATTTAAATATCAGAATGTTGTCTAGTTTTACATCTCTATGTACAAGATCTCTTTGGTGAAGGTGCTCTAATGCAGCTGCTAATTGTTTTGCCACTCTTTTTGTGTGAATTTCTCCAATTCCAGTATCGAGCATATTCGAAGTTAGGTCACCTGAAAAGAGATGTTTATTATTGCTTGGTACCTACACATAATTTAAGATCGTTATTAAGCACCGAAGAGTATTAATTAGTAGCGAACTAGTGATAGAACCCTCTATCATCCCGTCATCCCTCGGATGTCGTAAGAGGCGACAGAGACAAATGAAACATGAGATGGGTCCCTCAGTTTTTTAATTTGTTATCCGGAAGATCATTTTTTTCATTTGTTATCTTCCCGATAACAAATAAAAAAAACTGCGGTTGCCAACTCTCCTTCCAATCGTGACAACTATGGCAAATATATAGGCAATCTATATGAGTGACCTATATTCAGCAGTGGAGTTTTGATAAAATTTTACGAATTAATTAATTAACAAAATAAAATTGTCTGAAGGATAAAACTATAAAAATTAGGACGGTCATTATAAACGAACTGGCTCTAATATTTAATAAAATCAGCGTTTTTGGCTGCAATCCAACATAAAGCGTACAAGAAACAGTTTAGTTTTGTATTTGGCTTGCTCCGTGCGAAAATTGCATACATTGTAATGTTACGTTTCAACCGAATGATGTTTTGATGGTTTTGAGTAGTGAACTAATTGTTTTAAATTAACAATCAAATCTTACCTAAAGGAGCGTATTCTTGACAGAATACGTAAAATCCAGCTGTCTCGAACGCGACATCGAATGTAGTCACAATGTTTTTATGTGCACTTAAATGAAGACTATAATGGAATTCTCTGTAGAAGTCCCTAATAGACACATAGGGCTTAGGCAAAGCTTTGAGAACAATTTCTGTGTCGGACGCTCTGTGTTCCACTAGAAGTATTTTTCCGAACCATCCCTCTCCAACTATTTGTAGAATATCAAATTCTTCGACCAAACATACCTAAAAGAGGAAGTTATACAGTTCACAAAGAATTTTGTTTTTTTCACAAATTCGCGATTATGGCACAACGACTACTTACTTTTTCTAACTCAAATTCTCTAATTTTATGTATAGAGCCTGTCAAGGCTCGCTTGGTGCCGTTATTCATGTTTATTTGTTTGAGTTCATATCGTTGGCAACTGAAAGTACAAAAAAAATTTAAAGTATTTCCTTCTTAGTGATCTAGCATAGTAGGAAACTTTGAACGTTGAAAATGTGGATTAAGAAATGGGCGAGTTAACCGTCAAATGTTTATACGCCGACGATCAAGTTTTACTTGCGTCGTCGACGGGTGAGTTTCAAACGAAGGTTACATTAATGAACAGGTTATTAAAAAAATAAAAAGGAAATAAAAGTAAATGCAAGTAAGACGATAGTGTGTTAGCAGGGCTGGTAAATATGACAAGGATAGAGAGTGACGAGTGAATGCAGAACACATAGTAAATAGGGCTCTTCACTCTATTGTGAGAAGTCAGAATATGCCACAAAAGGCACATATGGCAATTCACAATGCTGTGTTAGTCCCTACCTTTATGTATGATAGGGAAGGTGGTAGAAGCATGAAAGTAAAATTAATGCTGTAGAAATACGATCATTAAGAATTATGTTAGGCCTGACTCTGCATAATAGGGTGAGAAATAGTGTGATAACAAAAAAGTGTGGTTTGCAAGAAGATGGTGTGACTAGGAATAAGAAAGAAATGCTTCGGTGGTTTGGACAAACAAAGAATGAATGAGTAAAGAGTGACAAAGCAAATTTATGTTGCAGAAATAAGTGGCATAGTCGGCAAAGGTCGCTCTGGACAGAAATTTATCGACTAAATTAGTGATATACTAAAATAAGCCAAATTAAAAGGGCCCTTTTAACTGGCCAGCATGTTTGCACAGGTATATGAACGTGAAAGAAGCGACAGAGGTGTGTCAGGATTGTGCCAAATGGAAGTCCGTAGTCTCTGCCTTCCCGTCTGCGTCGTAGGCGTGAGAGTGTAGGTAAGTATGTATGTATGGCCTAGTTATATAGGTTTAATAGTGTTTATTTTGTAGGAACTCAGGTACTACCCAAATAAAAGAACTACATGTCCTCATTTCAGTTGCAATCGTCTGTTGAAAAATCTTGGACTGTTGCCAGGGTTTGATGTCTACTCTAGATCCAGACAACTGTAATGACGTCACCTACTTCTTACCTTTCATTAATAAATTTCTGTGTACTAATATCTTTTAAGTGAAATTCAGTGATTACAAAATAAAACAATTTAAATGCGTTGCCGGCCTTTTAAAAAGAAGTAAGCTCTTTTCTTGAAGGTTCCTACGTCGTATCAGTCCGGAAATATCTATGGTGGTAGTAGATTCCACAAGGAAGTTGGAAGGAAGAAAACTTTTCATTTCAGTTTAAACAGTGGACCAATTTATTGATTATAAATAGAACGTTTTGTTTGATATCGATAATATCGTCAGCTAAAGGAATTAATGTTTTTGAGTGAAAAACCCTGAAACCAGCAATCATCAATGAACAATTTTCTTATTCCGGTTTGAATCTATCCAATTGAATATATCGTACCTAGTTTAGTATAAGTAGTACAAAGTATCGGTGACTATTTTATATACAGTTTATTGTTGTAAGTAAGCTTGTTTGTAAGTTTTGTATTAGAATACCAGCGTGAAGTAGAGGTTTACCTCTGCGTTTCGCTTGGTGAGTGCAGGTAGCCGGAGGCCCTTTTTACTGGAAATGAGGCATTCCATCTTAGTCCTCACGGGTGACAACGCATCTGCATTTTGATTCGCAAACGAGGATAGATGTAGATGTCTATGGGCCGCAGCAACCACTTACCATCAGGTGGAATGTGTGCTCGTTTGTCACCTTTATCCTATAAAAAAAAACAAGAAACGCGATGTCGCTATTTATATTTGGATAAAACGTATTTTTTGTTTTATAACTATACTAAATAATATATATCTATATAATCATTGATTAATTCATTACAGCTTCTAAAATTCTACAGTTTTACAAAGGCCTCCCCCATCGATTGACTTATAGAGGGGTTGTAATAATGGCAACACTTGGCTGGCGGGTATTAATATAATACTCCAGAAACTGATAAACTTTTATTAAAAAAAAACTTCTCAGTTAAATAACATTGTGTAACAAAAAAACTTTAACTCACTGTCAACTAGCGACATCTGGTGAGCAGAAAATTATTAGCCCTCATTGTAGCTAACGTTTTATAAATAGAAAAGAAAACTGTTAAAACATGTGTATTATGTTTACCAAATAGATTAAGACTGGCAAATGAGCAAGCAACTAATAATACTTTACATTTGTTTACAAGCATTGCTCAATTTAATAAGCAATGAAAGCAAACAGGCAATAAAAGAAACTCCTTTAGTTAATATGCAATTGAAAATGCAATTTTTACGTGGTAGAGCCACACTGTAGTCATGTTATGGTTGCAGTACGAATGGATCGGCTCGTCCGGAGAAGAATCACACCCTTACGGAACACCAGCGTGATGCTGCAGTGTATCGTATGGTGAAAATAGACAACCAGAGACTCTTATAAGTGGTAATGAGGGATTCTATCTTAGTCCTCAGGGGTGACAACACATCTACAATTTGAATCTTATTCGAGGTAAGACGTATGTGTCTGCCTGTAGGTGAAGAATAGATCAGAATATATAAAATTTGCAATTACGGCGTTTTCCTGACCAAATAACCTTGAGCATTCAGTGCACTGCCGTACGCCCATTTATCATAGAATTCACATAATTTATGGAATTAATATTAATTAAAAAAGAAAAGCGAACTTTAAATTTAAATAAAACGTGAATAATATAGATTTTTAAATTATCTATCCATTAGTGTAATCCTCAAATGATTAGAGCGTTGCCTTTAGTAACAGATGCATGTAATCAATAATTTTCGTCATTTTTTAAATGTAGATTTTAAATGTATTTATAACACATAAAAACAAACTAGAACGTGGAATGTGATGATAGGATATCGAACATTAATAATGTGCTTTTAGAAGTAGTTTATTTCTCATAACTAATGAGATAACAGTCTCTGAATAACGAAGAAAAACGCACTAGCAAGGTTTTGGTCGGGGTATCACCTTAAGCTACAATTTGTGACAACGTATTCGCATTGTGATTCTTGATCGAGGATTTATGTCTATAGGCCACGTCATCCACTTACCATGACGGCGTGTTGTATCCACTTTGCAGATCGGGGAAAAATGTATCAAAACGTCCGTACTAATACGGATCACGATACGTAATTCCGATTTGAGGTGAATCAGATACCGTATCACAACAGCGTATCACATGATCGCATATAATTTTCCAAACTAGCGATTGTGATACACGTCTGCGCTTTGCGATGGGAATATGATGCAACAAAATTATAAAATATGGCTAGTTTATAATTATTAGCCTTAGTTACCTAAGTTAGCGACCAAGCTTTCAGTACTCTGATACACTGTCAGTGTACTCTGATACAGTGTCAATATTTATCAATAAAAGTAAAAGAAAGAGCAATAAAAGAGAAGAAAGAAAAAGAGCTTACACCTTTCTAAAAGGCCGGCAACGCATCTGTAATTCCCTTGGTGTGGTGGAGGTGAGCCGCATGCTCGTTTACCCCTCTTCTATAAAAAAAATACTATATCCTAATTTTTTTTTATAGAATAAGGGTGACAAACGAGCACACAGTCCACCTGATGGTAAGTGGTTGCTGTGGCCCATAGACATCTAAATTTATACTCGGTTACGAGTCAAAATGCAGATGCGTTATCAACCGTGAGGACTAAGGTGGAATGCCTCGTTTCCAGTAAAAAGGGTCTCCGGTTCTCTACACTCACCATACGAAACACAGCAGTGTTAAGCTGCTATTTTACGCTGGTATTCTGTGATAGCGTGGTCCTTCCCCGGTCGAGCCGACCCATTCGTGCTACAACTATACTATTAATATAGCTATAGCATGGCTCTACCACGATTAAAAACCTAATACGTAAGAAGCTTAAACCTGTTGGTGTTAAACCAGTCTATACTGTTTGCCATTTAAATATCCAGTTAAGCTATAGTTAGCTTTGGTATATCTACATTTTAATCGTGGATTTCAAATGCATTAGATTCTGTATCCCGCATGACCTCTGCCAAAAACATCTCAATATGTTATATGCTGGTTAGTATATTTTTTTAAACGGTACCCTACACTAGAATTTTCTCCTGTATCGTGGAGGCGGTTTACATACATAAATTGCACGAGGAAAAAAATCCAGACCCGGAACAATTATACATATTATAAATAATTATATTATTAAATGTTGTTGCAAGCTTGCGAAGACACTTATTAAGTGGCGAAGCTTGCGAAGTCATTTATTGATTTCACGATGTCTGTCCATCTGTCCGTCTGTCCGTCTGTCCGTCTGTCCGTCTGTCTGTCTGTCCGTCTGTCCGTCTGTCCGTCTGTCCCACGATTATCTCGAGAACGGTTTCGAATTTCCAAATTCTGTTTTCAGCAATCGATTACTGATCACCCAGGCATCTGAACCTCCTATTTTGAAACTGATTGCTCAACGGCAACCGTTAGAAACCGCTACAAAGCTGATTGCTTCGCCATTTTGCTATGCTGTTAGCTTGCTAGGTTTATTAATATATGTAATACATATACATTAACATCATTATTTTTAAGTTCACTGCTGACATTTCTAAGAGTACGTCAGCTGTATTACTTCTATTCAAAGAGATTTAAATATATAGGTTACTAATGTCTTTGCTTCTATTCTTTTTAATCATATCGTAAAATTTTAATACTGGACATGGGTCTCCCCCGTTGTAGGAATGAAATGACAGACAGTACAAATTTATTTTTATTACTTTTTTAATTCTGGTGTAAGCGCTATAGTTACTTCGCCTATAGAAAGAAAGAATCGCCTACTATGATAAACCAAATGAGATGATGGATTAGGATAATATAAATATATGTATGCATTAAATAGTGCACGGTGCCTTTTTATAGAATTTAACAAACGAGCACACAGTCCACCTGATAGATAATTTTTTTTTTATAGGATAAGGGTGACAAACGTGCACACAGTCCACCTGATGGTAAGTGGTTGCTGCGGCCCATAGACATCTACATCTATCCTCGATTACGAATCAAAATGCAGATGAGTTGTCACCCGTGAGGACTAAGATGGAATGCCTCATTCCCAGTAAAAAGGGCCTCCGGCCACCTGCACTCACCAAGCGAAACGCAGAGGTAAACCTCTACTTCACGCTGGTTTTCTGTGAGGTCGTGGTACCACCCCGGTTCGAGCCGGCCCATCCGTGCGACTGCAAAAGCCGCGTGGCTCTAAATAATGGATAAGATAATGGATGCTGTGGCCCATAGACACCTACATCTATCCTCGATTAAGAATCAAAATGCAGATGCGTTGTCACCCGTGAGGACTAAGATGGAATGCATCGTTTCCAGTAAAAAAGGGTCTCCGATTTCCTGCACTCACCATACGAAACACTGCTACACACATACACACTGCTATTTTAAGCCGATATTTTGTGAGAGCGTGGTATCTAACCCGGTCTCGCCGACCCATTCGTGTTACAACCATAATATAGCTGCAGCATGCCTTTACCACGTATAAAATGCTTTGTATTTTATTTTTAGATAAATAGAAAGAAAAATGATGAATTAAATAATCAGAGTTTTCTTGAACTATTATTCCATTTTTATTTTCTGTGTCGCTGTATGTGTGAATGTTTTTCGTTTGGAACGGCGACCCGGGGCGCTTGAACGCTGAAGTTTTGTGATCATAAGTCGTAAGTCGTCGATACACTCTGAAGCTGCTTGCTCCTGGTATCAGTTTGCTGCGGGAGCGATTCTCACGACCTCACTGGTACGCTTTATGAGCTTCGATGTATAAAATCCCTGAGCCCTTACTTACCGGCGAGCAATAAAATTCACCTCGATAGTTCCAGCTAAATGTTATAATCAAATGGATAATAAGATAATATGGAATCTCTGAGAGATGACTTCATATTTCTGTCATTTGCTGGTAAAACTATCAGTGTCATCACGTGTGATGAAGCGCCGCTGGTGATAAGAGGGCCGGTTCTTTTCTCGCTTAAAGGCTAAGTTTGACCAACCAGCGAGGAAATACTGCCAACGTTCTTGACACTATACCGCGGGGAGTAGGACTGTATACAATACTTTGCTTTAATTTCCTCATATAAACATGTATGTCTTTGAATTATAATTTCTTAAGCTGTGACAGTACAGCTCTATGACGGTTAATTTAGACGAAGGTCTTCGACAAGCCCGAAGGTTTGATACAGCGCTTTTATCGAAACTATCTTCTTATGGGCTTCCCGCGAAATTATGCAGACGATAGCACTATATACTATTTGTCAGGAATAAATCTAGCCCAATTTAATCCTCAGAAAGCACAAGTTGGCAGGTTAATTAAAAACTGTCGGAATTTTCGGGGGACTCCCTTTGTTGTCTCAGTCAGCATGGGAATCCTTAGCGACAACACATTATGGACTATTATTTATTCTGTGCTATGGAATACTGTTCTCATTCCTGGGCTGGGGCATCCAAGAACCAGCTCCTTCCAATTGACTGTCTGACATTCAAGGTAGAGCGGCTCGAATCGTCGACAGTGGAATTCTTTCCGATCGGTTCCGACCGAAAGAAAGTTCATCCACAGACCTTGTGAAGAGATGTTGCATCTCTGTGCATCTTCTATCGCATATACCACGGGAAGAGTTCAGAGGAATTATTGCGATGAATTCCAGCCACTAAATTGCACTATCGTGAACTGCGACAGAACTCGAAATTCCATCCACATCATCTCGATCGTTAGCAGTCCACTACCGCGGACAAGGACTATTCTACAACGCACGTGGTGACACCACAGTGTGGAATGTGGACCGAAAGGAATCCCCTTCCACAAAGAAGTCATAAAGGAACACTCCTTTCTCAAAGGCAGACAATGCATCTGCAATTCCTTTGGTGTTGCATATGTCCGTAGGCAACGGTGATCACTTAGCACCAGGTGAACCGTATGCTCATTTGCCTCCTCTTCTATAAAAAAAAATGTTTTCGACTGAATTCATTGTTTTATAAAATTCTAGAAAAAGTTTTGTGAAAGTATATTTATATATTACTAGCTGATACCCGGCGTGTCTTTGCCGCAGAAAAAATATTTGTGGAAATATCGTTTTGAATTTGGAAGGGTTATATTGTTTAATTCGGAATGATAATAAATTCATTGAAATAAATATGTCGGTACAACATGCGCGCCACCTACTGTAATTTAATTATACTATACCTATAACCTTCGCTCAAGTGCAAGCAATAAATTGACAAAATTTTAGCGTAATCTGATGAACGATATGGCAGTGCATAAAATACGAAGAAAAAAAAATATTTTTTTATATATTGGAATGTATGCTCTGCAAAGTAAAAGCATAAATAATACCCAAAGCTGAAAACTCTTCTTGCGCAGGGAGTTCGTTGTATCTTCTAAATATTTTTAATTTCTGAGACGTGTGGGTTTCCTCTTGATGAGTTTCCATCACCGACGAGCACGTGGTAAGTTATCACTTAAGACTTGGATTAAAAGTTAAATGCTGCCGGCGAAGTTTCCCGAGGGTTGCCCGCGTTCAGCTTTATACACATCAATTTTAAAGCAAGCGTCTGGCTTCTGAACTAACAGGGCCCAGATGTTATGTTTCTTATAACAATATTAACCTAAAGTATTCAGTAAGAACTTTTCCTTAGATATTTTCCTAATTTTGAGTCGCAATAATTAAAAAGTTGAGAAGTTAATTATTTCTGTAAAAAAATTAAATACGTTGTGTTTCCAAATGCATCTTCTTACTTTAAGCTTCTAAAATATTTGTCATTGATAAAGAAAGCGTACGGTGAAATGGATTATAAGTTATAACTACTCTATGTATGATGCTATGAATTTAATGGTCCGGGTGGCTTTTGAATTAATAGACGTAACAGATATAAACCTTTTCTCTTCTTCATAAGGTTCACAATCAACATGCACTATTTCCAATCACTAGGTAATTCTGCGAACTCACATTTTCTCATTTCACTATTGTTAACACTTTGGAAGTTATATCACTGTTAAATCACTTGGACCACCGTGTTTCAATGAAACACTAAGATAAATCACTATATAAAGCGTGTAGACGAGAATTTAGCGCGTTAGGCGACCGGCGGTTCTGTGTCTACTGGCTGCGTGTAAGCAGCGACACCCGGGAAGCTATTTTTGTGCTCTACTGACTGTACATACAAAAACCAATTTATAATGAAAATATTACGATCATCGACCTACTATGTGTACTTAATTGATTTTCGTTAATTATTATAAGCAAAATATGCAACACATGTACATGTGTGTAGTTAGCCAGTTCTGATAAAAACTGTTAGTTAATTGTTGCCTTCAAAAAGGAGGTTCTCAATTCGAGTGAGTTTTTTGTATGTATATTACACGACATCTTCGCAGATTGTAAACCAATGTCCACTAATTTGATTTTTAGTGTGCTCAATGACTCCTTTAACTAGTCTAATGTAACCTTTAACTTTCCTTTTTAACGAGTGGACACTGTGTTTGTGTATCAAACACAGTGTCCACTCGTTTATTTCATTCGCCACTTTCGCTTTAGTGTTAAGGTCTGTAAGTTTTCTGACATCTATTTTAGGTTTTTGTGCAGGTTTTTTTTAGTCTTTTTAGCGAACACATGATGTTGAGGCGACAACTGGATTGTAATGAGCTCTATTATCTTAGTACTTTTAATGCAATTACGAAATCGATTGTTAATCATTATAGTTTTTTTTTATAGAAGAAGGGGCAAACTTGATGGTAAGTGACTACCGCCGCCCATGAATAACCACAACACCAAGGGAATTGCAGAAGGGTTGCTGGCCTTTTAGAAAGGTGTAAGCTCTTTTTTTGAAGGTTCCTAAGTCGTATCGGTCCGGAAAAATCGCTGGTGGTAATCGATTCCACAAGAAAGTTGTGCGTGGGAGAAAACATCTTCTAAATCGCACAGTGGTGGACCGCCAATCATCCAGATGGTATGGATGGTAACGCGAGTTTTGTCGTGATGTGCGATGGTGAAATTGAGCGGCTGGAATTAGTCCGAACAATTCCTCAGAGCACTCCCCGTGATAAATGCAATAAAATACGCAAAGAAATGCAACATCTCTACGCAGTGCCAGTGTATCGAGCCGATCAGAAAGAACTCGGTCGTCGACGATCCGAACCGTTCTGCGCTGGATGCGGTCAAGTGAAAGTAGCTGGGACTGGGGTGCCCCGGCCCAGAGATGAGAACAGTATTCCATGTGAGGCCGAACTTGCGCTTTGTAAAGTTGCAAGCGATGTGCCGGCATGAAATACTGTCTCGCTCTGCTGAGCACGCCAAGCTTTTTAGAGGCCAATTTGGCCTTCCCTTCCAAGTGACCACGAAACTGCACACTATTCGATATGTCGTCGGAGAGGATTCCGATGCTAGCTGAGGCAGCAAGAGGAGTGTCTTGAAACTGAGGAGATAAGACAAAGGGGTTCTTTTTAGCGGTAAACGCGCAAACTTGTGTCTTCTGGGGATTGAACTGGACTAGATTTAGTCGCCCCCAATCTCGAAAGTCTCGACTTCAGACACAAGTTTGTCCCGGTACTCGGCGACATATTCCCGAGAAATACTGGCATGGCCGGTATATAAGGAATCACCAGTGCTGTCATCAGCATAGCAATGAATGTTTACAGTTAGCAATATATGCAGGAGAAACAGTGTTGGTGATAGCACGCAGCCTTGTTTAACACCAGCGTTGATAGACTTGAAATCAGAGCATGCACTGTCTACTGCGACTTTGATGTTTCGATCAGCAAGGAAACTGGTGATCCATTTACACAATTTGTCGGAAGCCCATAGGAAGGTAGCTTCGAAAGAACCGCTTTGTGCCAAACCCGATCGAAGGCCTTCACTATGTCCAAACTAACGGCCTATAGTCTATTTGGTTTCTGACTATATGTTGTGGGGAGTGTTGTGGTGAGGTCCGTGTATATAACCTTAGTGGTGGTAGTTAGACGCAAGTATTCATGATGACAAAGTAATTTTTTGACAAAATTGAATAAGAATGTAACCTTTTTCTTTTCTTGTCCCAAGTCGAAATATTCTTGCCACTCCTGGGACTTTACCTTGGCCTATCTTCTTGGGCGACTTTTGCTTATTTCTTGATTGTTAGTTACCTGGAATAGCTCATCGACATTTTTGTAAAAAATCTTCAATATCTTGATCTGAACCATCAGTGGTAGAAGCGTACACTTGGATAATGTTGATGTTTCATGGCTTAGCCTTAGTTTGAAGCAGCATGGTCTGGTTTGATTTGGGTACTAAGCTTACAGTTGTATTAAGGCGTTTGGTATTTTAGATTATAAGACTTCTCCAACAAGTACGGAATAAGAGTGCTATTCCGTACTTGTTCGAGGAGTCTTCATTACCAGAGTAATACATGGTATAATATGCATCTATTCTTTTCTTATAATTACCAGTCCACCGTACTTCACTTAGTCCCAAGATATCAATTCTCATGCGTTTTATTTCTTTGCATACATTGTAGACTTTTTCAGGATTCTTCAAACTTCTCACATTCATCATCATCATCATCATTACAGCCCTTCACGAGTCCACTGCTGAACATAGGCCTACCCCAGGGAATGCGACAAAGCATGGTCCTAAGCCATCTGCATCCATCGACTTCCTGCATATCTTACCAGGTCGTCACTCCATCTAGTGGGGGGACGCCCTACACTTCGCCTGCCAGTACGAGGCTGCCACTCGAGAACCTTTCTTCCCCATCGGTTGTCGGTTCTTCGAGATATATGGCCGGCCCATTGCCACTTCAGCTTTCTAATCCGTTGGGCTATGTCGGTCACTCTGGTTCTACTGCGGATATCCTCATTTCTGAGTTTATCACGCAGAGAAACTCCGAGCATAGCCCTCTCCATAGCTCGCTGAGCGACCTTGAGCTTCCTCATCCGGCCAGCAGTGAAGGACCACGTCTCAGTTCCGTATGTCATCACTGGCAACACGCACTGGGTGTACAGTTTCGTTTTCAAGTTTTGAGGTATACCTGATGAGAAGATGTGCCGTAATTTCCCGAACGCTGCCCAACCGAGTTGAATCCGTCGATTGACCTCTCGGTCGAAGTTGGACTTACCTAATCGGACTATTTGTCCCAGGTAAACATACTCGTCAACAACTTTGAACATAGTGCTCCCAACAATTACCGGCATAGGTGTGACATGGACGTTAAACATGATTTTTGTTTTGGCCATGTTCATCTTAAGACCTATCCGTTGGGAGACACTATTGAGGTCATTGAGCATAGTGCTTAGGTCCTCCAGCGATTCTGCCATAAGGACTATATCGTCGGCAAATCGAAGGTGAGTGATGCACTCGCCATTGACTTGTGGACGATAAATCCGACCTCCTTGGGACAGATGGTCGCCCTCCCGGTGATAGAACAAGTTGCCGGATTCAAGGATTACCGTGTCCTCACCCTCTCTTCGGACTTCGGATAATCCTATAATATTCCAGCGCAATTTGTCTGTCTTTTCTTCCAGCTCCAGTTTCTTCTGGTCAGTTCTCAGGGCCATCATTACCATATTCGCCACCGTAGCCAGGAATAGCGGGGCCGCCGGGGACTGGGGGCCGTTTATTATTGTCATTGCTCATAGAGGGTATATTGCCTTAGTTGCCACACTTGGCGAGCGGGTTGGCAACCGCAGTTTTTTTATTGCTTTTGCTGTTATCAGATAGATGCTGCTGCCCATCTTCTGCCTCAGTTTCCCTCTGTCGCCTTTTACGACACCCACAGGAAGATATGGGGTAGTGTGTATTCTTACTCGCCACTACATTTCTCACATTCCACGTTCCTAATTTAATTTTTTGTGTGATTCTTAGCACACATGACACATCTAACGGACGCCAGGAACAGGCCATCATGTTCTTTGACTTTTCCATATTACTAAATCGACATCTAGTGAATATATAGTGCGGTGGTCTCCCGTTGCCTCCTGTAACAGACAATTTAGAGATTTTTTTGGGGTGACAAACGAGCACACAGTCCACCTGATGGTAAGTGGTTGCTGCGGCCCATAGACATTTACATCTATCCTCTATTAAAAATCAAAATGTAGATGCGTTGTCACCCGTGAGGACTAAGATGGAATGCCTCATTTCCAGTAAAAAGGGCCTCCGGCCACCTGCACTCACCAAGCGAAACGCAGAGGTAAACCTCTACTTCACGCTGGTATTCTGTGAGGTCGTGGTACTACCCCCGTTCGAGCCGGCCCATCCGTGCGACAGCAAAAGCTGCCGCGTGACTCTACCACTCTTATTTGTATATCAAGGTAGCGAAACGGTCACTAGAGCCTAGTCAGATTTTTAGCATGGGGCACCACGATGTTAGGCATCGTCGCCGATCGAACTATTAGGACAATCCACTGACGCGTGCAGGTGAGGATGACAATTGGATCGGTATAGATATCACAACATGTATAATATTTTGACAATAGTGCAAGAAAGAAAATCAGAAATCAGTGCCATAAAAAGAGATAACTAACAAAATAATCGTTTTACCACTAAACAATATTTTGTATTTCTTGTTCTAAAGTTTATAAAAAATAAGGATATTTTTAATATCTACGTTTATTACTAAACATGTCAATATCTAACCCCAACCTATTATATAAAAGTCGAACCCTTAAGAAGGGCGACTTTGGTATTAGATGTATGGAGCTGGGTGTTTGTCATACCTCAGTCGGCCAAAATGAGGATGCATAAAAAACCGTAAAAAAGCTTTTAATAAAAAAATCTATTAAAGACATGTGCAGCATAAATTTGCTTTGTCACTCTTTATTCATTATTTCTTCGTGTCCACACAACAGAATTATTCCTCTCAGTGGTCACAGTATTTATTTATTTCCTACGCTGAACCACATGGTTTATTAAATTAAGTACGAAAACATGAAAAAGTTGTGTCCATACTACGAAAAAACAAAATTGCCTACCAGTGATATGTAATTATCCCTGGACCTGATAATAGTAATCATGGTTTCTTATTGTCCTTCTCGTATCAAACAAAATTTGATCTGTTTTTAGTTATGGCCTCCTAATGTAGCATATTAGAAGCAGAAATAGGTAAGACATTTTCATTTAGAGAATCATGTCCAATAAGCCCATCGGGAGCTGTACCTAAATAATAATCTTTGGAATCAATAAACAGTCCACACTCCCAAACTTTTAGATTATGTTTCCTAATCTTGATTCTTTACAAAATGTTAAATTAATGAAATTGCAATCGAAATATTTTTTTATTTGCGATATATTCAAATAATTAGCTCGACAGTCGAAGACGGTGATTTATTTATTTATTTATATATATATATATATATATATATATATATATATATATATATATATATATATATATATATATATATATATTACATGACTTATTATTATGGTATTCTTTTTGATTCTCTTTGTCAGATTCGATTCCTTCGCCTACTGAAGTACATCGTCCTTGCACATTACTGTCTGGTAATTATTTGTCTATCTCGGAGTCACTGAAAAATAAATAGAAGCATAATAGTTTAAATTATATTTTACAGCTAACTAACGCGGGCGAAGTCGTGGGTGAAAAGATAGTTTACCTATATAATTCGGTTCATCGTTTTTAAATTTCTGTGAGAGCGTAGTCGTTCCCCGGTCGGGCCGACCCACTCGTGTTACAACTAAACAACTAATATAGCTGCAGCATGGCTATACCACGTATAGAAATTTTACTAATCAAATCTTTGTATATCAAAAATTTTTGCATTTTCCTTGGAATTATCGAAATTCCACAGTAACAATGATACGAACAACTTCTTCTAACGGACTAATATTATTACTGGACAGGTGGTAAAATTAAAAATTTTGTACAACCGATTTCAATAAAACTCAATTACAACATAATATATGTAATGGTTGAAATTATTTCCATAAAATTTGTATGAGCCAACTGTGAACAGAAAAAGAATCGGTAAGTATTCAAAATCGGTCCGGAGAAATCGTTGAACATACATAAAAATAAAACAAATATACATACAGCCGAATATAGAACCCCCTCCGTTTTTGAAGTCAAGTCAACATCAGCTATCCCATACTTTTATATTTTGTGGAAAAAATTTCGCTCTATCTCCTACCAGTCAACCAATGTACACACAATAGTATGTAAGGTGGTAAGGTACGCGATCAATGTAAGTATAATTTATTATAAGTAAGTAAGTACGCCTACTTACCTGTTGAGTACAGAGCTGTTGAATTTGGAAGTTAGTTGCCCGTCCTTTTGATTTACGAAGCAAATTGCATTTTTTTAGTTTTGTCTCTAATCTTTATCTTCTATTCTAAAATGTGTACAATTAGTTTAGTTGAATGAATGTAATACTCATCTTTTAATCACTCACATAGTATATAGGTAGATACTTACATAAAAAATAACAGCCCACTTCTATAAGGTATATGTAGTAAGTCCCAGTAAGTCCCCACGTCTACATAGACTATGCAATATAGATAATAAAATTGCAAAGTAACCCAAACAAATTCATTATGTAACTTGTCGTAAATGTACGCAAATATAGGCTATGAAAGAATGAACGCTCCTGCTGCTGGTATCGTAGTGTGCGTGACAATGACATTTTGTGTAAGTTGTATTTGTGCTGTTCTAGCCTTCTCGCCCGGAGCTCGGCGGGGAGGCAGAGCGTGCGTTATGAAACAGATAGCATTTTTGAAAATACCTACTCGCGTCGCGTATCTTCACTTCACAATCCTCTTAATCCTAGTCACAACATCGTAACCATTAGAGGCGGTTGAACTGAGTACGTAGCGCAAGTATTAGGCCGGCCACATACATACGGAATTCCGTTTCGAGATTCCGTTTCGATATTCCGATTCGGAATTCCGAACGCAGCAAGTCCATATAAAATCTATGACCCGCCACACACGTACGGTATTTTTCCGTTCGAAATTTTGCGGGCAAAACGGGATTCCGTATGTGTGTGGCCGACCCGTTCGGAATTCCGAAACGGAATTCCGTATGTATGTGGCGGGCTTTAGTGTCTAAGAGATGATTGCATATTTGTCTCATTTGCTTTATAGACTATCAGTCCGTGGCGTGGGTGCAGTGTAGTTGCTAAAAGAACTGTAGCCGTGACTTGTCGTTGCCGCTAGTAATAAGAGGGTTGGTTCTTTTCTCGCTCAAAGGCATTCAGTAAGGAAATGCAGCCAGCGATTTTGGCTCTACCTATGTATACCGCGGGGAGTAGGACTGTATGATTATTTAAGTTCCTTTTTAGTTTTAGTTTTTAGTTTTATAGTTTTTTTATTGTATTTTAATGTAATAATTATTTTATATTTTAATGTTATGTAAATAAACTATTAATAGCTTAACGTTTTGCTCGCTTTTGAATATGATTACTTGAGAATGAGGAAATTAAGTTGTGTATATTAAATACTTAACTACTATAGTTAAGGATTTTACGAGCAGGAGCCTTTAACTTCATTGCAAGCGTCTTTATTCTTGACTATAATCATTAAATAACTTAAAACCCAGCTATACTACGCATCAAACCAACTAATATAAATTGTTAATGATCAAAATAATATATTAAGATGTAATAAATATATTACAGCATATTGTGTTAAACAAATGGCGTATTGTTGCAATAACCGTTCCAATAATTGAATGCAGAGAGCTGGCGCTGTGCCAGAATAAGGTCTAGGAACTCGCTTCAGCCAAAAATAAAATTATAGATGCGTTATATACGTAATAGCTGTAATACTAGGTCGATCAATAAGTTTTGTCAATGGGACACTTATCAATTAGTTATAAAATTGAACTCTAATTTTTACGAATCTAAAATTCTTTAGAAGGCCAGAAAAAACTAAATTAAAAACTATACAAATTTTTTTCAAACTTAATATTTTACTGGAATTTGATTCGTATGCAAAATAGAGAAACTCGAACTTCTACTTTGGCAGAAAATGCTCTGTCTTATTGTATAGTGGCATATTGGTACTATTATTTATTCTGTGATACTGATATACGATATATATATATATATATATATATATATATACTAGCTGGCCAGGCAGAAGACGTACTGCCCTCTCCGACTTTGTCCTATAAAAATCCTTATATTACCAATAAAAAATATTGGGGGTCACTTAACGGGATAAGAACTATCCTATCTCTCTAGTTGGACCAAACTGCACACAGTGTGCAAAATTTCATTGTAATCAGTTCAGTAGTTTAAGAGTACAACATCTCTTCGCAAAGCCAATGAATCGAGCCGATCGGAAAGGACTCGGTCGTCGACGATTCGAGCCGCTCTGCGCTGGATGCGGTCAAGTTGAAGGAGCTGGCTCTGGGGAGCCCCTGCCCAGAGATGGGAACAGTATTCCATGTGAGGCTGAACCTGCGCCTTATAAAGTTGCAGGCGGTGTGCCGGCATGAAATATTGTCCCGCTCTGCTGAGCACGCCAAGCTTTTTAGAGGCCAATTTGGCCTTCTCTTCCAAGTGACCACGAAACTGCACGTCACTCGATATGTCGACTTCGAGGATTCTGATACTAGCTGAAGCAAGAAGGGGAGTGCCTTGAAACTGAGGAGATACGACAAAGGAGTTCTTTTTGGCGGTAAACGCGCAATATTGTGTCTTCTGAGGATTAAACTGGACTAGATTTAGTCGCTCCCAATCCGAGACTTTGTTCAGCAAAGACTCGACTTCAGACACAAGTTTGTTCCGGTACTCGGCGACGTTTTCCCGAGAAATATTGGCACGGCCGGTGTATAAAGTATCACCAGCGCTGTCATCCGAATAGCAATGAATATTACCAGTTAGCAACATATCATTGATATGCAGAAGAAACAGCGTTAGTGATAGCACACAGCCTTGTGGAACACCAGCGTTAATAGATTTGTAGTCGGAGCATGCACCGTCTACAACGACTTTGATGCTCCGATCTGCAAGAAAGCTGGTGATCCAATTGCACAATTTCTCGTTAAGCTCATAGGAAGGGAGCTTCGAAAGAAGCGCTTTGTGCCAAACCCGATCAAAGGCCTTCGCAATGTCCAAACTAACGGCCAACGCCTCCCCCTTGGACTCTACTGCCTCCGCCAATCTATGAGTCAGGTAGATCAGAAGACCACAAGCTGATCGACCCCGACGAAAACCGTATTGGCGGTCACTAATCAGCTGGTGATCCTCAAGGTACCGCATGAGCTGGCAGTTAATAATGGATTCCATTATTTTGGAGAACAAGGAGGTGATGGCGATAGGCCTGTAGTTGGATGGGTCTAAGCGGTCGCCTTTTTTAGGGATCGGGTGGACAAAAGCTGTCTTCCACGATTTCGGGACTACGCCTGGGGAGTGGGAGTACCGGAAAAAACGCGTTAAAACCGTTGCCAACTCCGGAGCACACGTCCTCAGCACAATTGAGGGGATTCCGTCAGGCCCATTCAACTTGTGGGTGTCCAGGGAGAGGAGTGCTTTGCGAATCGACGCTGTGAGAACCGCACATTCGGCATGGAGCACTCACACCGCGGGATGGTCGGCAGTGTGTTTCCCCCGTCATCAAGAGTCGAGTTGGACGCAAAAAGGGAGCCTAAAAGGTCGGCTTTCTATTTTGCGGCGTAGGCTAGTGAGTCGTCCTCCCTGTGCAGAGATGGTAGTGATGGCTTACAGAAATTCCCTTGAACAACCTTGGCGAGAGACCAGAATGCATGGGTTGCCGAAGGAAGGCGAACTAGTTTCTCGCCAATTCTGCCCATGTGCTCTGACTTAGCCTTGGCAATAACTCTTTTGAAGGACCTGGAGGTGAAGTTATACTTCTTTTTAAGCATGCTGGTGTTTACATCCCGAGTCGCCGAAGCCGCAGCTCAGGCTTGATAACACTCTTACTTACTGCTTAATGCAGTCTTACAAGGTCTAGGTTTGGTCAAGATCTGGTTGGACGTGGTCGATGAGTCGGTCTGTTTCGGCATTACCGCTATGGGACCTATAGAGGCACGCGCGGATTGTCGTCGCTGTCTACGCGTAGCCAAAGTATGGACAGGTCCGAACCTTCAAGACTGCCGAGGCATCGAGAACAGATGTCCTCTCTGACGTATACGCAAACTCCAGCCCGAGGCACTAAGGAGTGCTCCAATTTGTACCCCGGGTAGGAGAGATACGAAGTATCAGCCGGAGAGGACACCTGCGTCTCGATCAGAAAGAGCAAGGCCGGCTTCGCTGTCTCGAGATGGTAGTGGACGGCGTTTAGGTTCGAGTAAAGTCCCCTGATGTTGCAGAAATTCACGGATAGCGTGGCAGGGGTCGCCTTGGTATTGTTGCTCAGTTTGCCCCGAGCAGTTATGTTTTTGAGCGGAATTTTGCCCCCTCCCAAGAATACGCGGGGCAGCATGAGCACCCACGCTCAGGAGTGGAATAACACGGTCGTGGATGTTCAGCGAGGGAGTTTCCAGGGGTGCTGGTACCCTCCTGAAGTAGTCTTTGATGTAATTCCGCTACCATGTTGATGGGAAGGGGGGGGGGATTGGGCCTCCGACCAACTGCACTCACCAGACGAAACGCAGAAGCAGAGCTTCTACTTCACGCCGGTATTCTGTGAGGTCGTGGTACCAATCCAGCTCGAGCCAGCCCATACGTGCAACAGCAAAAACTGCCGCGTGGCTCTACCACCGTGACAATTAAAATTTAATTGCGTTTCCAAAAACTTATTGAACAACCTAGACCTAGTGCGTTAATAATGTGAATACATGAAATAAAATGAAATCGATAGATGACATTTATATACGTAATTATTAATGTCATTGCCATATTTATATAATTCATAATTCATTTATTGCAAGACACAAACTATAAAGTTGTTACAATATATCTACAGAGCATGTGACAACCCTGTACGGGCGTAGCATATTAAGATGGATTCTAATTGTTAATTATGTAATATTATGAAATCAAATTAAATTACAATTTTTAAGGTACATAATAAATACATTATTATTAATTAATTTGTTAAATATCAAACCAAATAATGCAAACATTTATTTAAAATTAAATGTCAATAACTATTTCATCTTAACTATTGGTCATTTTAATTCATATAAATAAAATTTAAAACTTTGATGAAAAGATTAATAATGTTATTTAAGTAAATAAAAATCATTGAGTTATATGTACTACGTACTAGAGAAGCCATTCCGAACATTGACTATGTTCAACTGAACTGTAGTGCAATCTACAAAAACTAAATATTGCGTAAATTGAAGATTTGTGAATTCCATAAAATAAATATTATTACATTTTATTTAGAAATATGTTTGTTTAGATTAAATTAAGATATTTTATATTAAATTCTTATATTTATTTTATATTAATATCTTATTTTATATTAAATTAAAGTCTTCGCGCATGCGCGAAGACATACAGTAGGACACAATTTTTGTTTGGAATGGCTTCTCTAGTACGTAGTACATATAACTCAATGATAGAAATAATAAATTTTGTCAAATTGAAATTTATAATTTGTCATTAAAATATTCATTTAAGTTATAATAGTTTTTTACAATAAGCATTTTCTTAAGTACTATTTCAAATTTACGACACTGGAGGGCTTTTATATTATTAGGTAAATGGTTGTAAAACCTTATAGCCATGTAGTAGGGACCATTTTTAAATATTGTTAGATATGCGGTAGGAGCAACCAGGTAATAACCACGGTGACGTGCGCCGTATCGATTGGGTCTATCCCCAATACGTTGAAAATAATGAGGACTTTTCCTAACAAAGCGACATAATTCAAAAATACAAATTCACGTCACAGTTAATCAGTTGTATTTAGGGAACAACTTTCGACATGATTCTCTTGGAGCTACGAATGCAATTATTCTAAGGCAACGTTTTTGGAGCACGGATACCGCGTGCACCTTGGTAGAATTGCCCCAGAATATGATGCCGCATCTGATCCAGGCAGCGACGTGGCTGTGGTACGCAGTAAGCGCACACTGCTCGTTTGTGTCTTTACATAGCTTGCGCAGGACATAGCAACTTAGCTTACTTACTGATTTTTACGTGAAAAAGGAGCGAAAATGTGCGAACTTCATCAATATTTATACCTTGGTAAGATATAGCGAGTGGGACTTCTAGTCTCTGATATGGGCGAAACTGCATTATTTTTGTCTTTTCAAAATTTAACAATAAAGTAAACCCAAAACGTCCAATTCATCCACAATTTTGCTAAGGCAGTAAGCTATATTTTCATGCAAACTAGTGAATTTTTTTGTTCACAAGTAATTATAACTGTCGCGTCGTCTGCAAACAAAACGACTCTATGTAGTATTACTGAAGGGAGTTCGTTAATATACGTAGAGAACAGCAAGCATCCTAGAACGCTACCCTGCGGTATAGATCCTTTTACTGTGGTAGTGTACGAGTTTATTTAATTTATTATTCTTCTATTTTCATTTAAATGGGATATCTTTACGTACTGTTTTCTATTCGCAAGATAAGAAGAGAGCCATTCGTGCGGTTTCCCTCGTATTCCTTGAGAATATAGCTTTTCTAGCAAGGGACCATGCAAAACGCGATCGTATGCTTTGGACATGTCCATAAAAATAGCTACAGCACATCTTCCCTCATTTAGAGCATTATGAATTTCTAAGATGATGTCAAATACAGCGGATGTGGTAGAATGTTTTTTTCGGAAACCATGCTGATATCTATTAAATATGTTGTATTTTTCAAAAAAATTATATATTGTAACTACTACAAATATATAATTTCATATGATACTAGCTGGCCAGGCAGACGTTGTTCTGCCCAAGGAGGTTATAATATAATATAACAACCTCCTTGGTTCTGTCCTTTTCGATGACCCTTCATATAAAAAATCCTTAAATTCGTAATAAAAAATATTGAGTGTCACTTATTAGGATAAAAACTATCATATCTCTTAGTTGGACCAAAACTGCACAGAGTGTGCAAAATTTCATTGAAATCAGTTCAGTAGTTTAGGTTTAGGAGTTTATCGCGGACAAATAACGTGACACGTAATTTTTATATATAAAGATTAGATTTATACATAATTCTCCATGGAAGTATACAATGCATAGATTTAGAATATACAATAATACAAAGTACATCCATCTGATCCTCTAATGAAAAAACGTTAAAACTGAAGACCCCCTTCAGGGGGATAACGCATGTGTATTTTTATTCTCCTAACAAATAATGAATGGAAGTGTCTATGGGCTACATCATATACTTACCATCAGACGGACTGTGTACTTATCGCCGGATTTACCTAAAGGCAAAGTAGGCAATTGCGTATGGGCCTCGCGGTCTTAGAAAATAAAATCATTTTTACGGTTTACGACACTTGTAAAAGAGGCATCTAAATGGCTTACTTCGGCTCTATGTATGTATAGATACCATGAAGCTAATACAAAGGGGAGATGGCATGTGCACTGTGATTCTAAGTAGGTTCTGACGTCATCATAGTGGGCGTGGCTTTAGTTAGTATACTGTCAGCATTTGTCCTGTGCGCTTATGTGTTGAAAAAATCGCAAATCGGTGTATTCTCGTAGTATTAAGAAGAAAAGGATGAAGTGTTGTTTTATTGTGTAAAAACTACTCAGATAGACGCTCTGATGTTATGTATGGCATCACATTTCATTTGTAAATAATTTTACACCTAATTTATTAAAATAGTTCTAGAAAAATCTCTTTGCGTCGGCTTTCAAATATAATTAAATATATTCGACACTAGATGGCGACACTTTGTGTCATGTGAACTAAAAATATAAAGGTCCGTATTTGTAAAATAATCATACGAAGGTGCTGAAATTTGTTTTGCATTCAGACATAAAGAAATTTTAATCACAAAATATTATTTTTATACTTTATAATCATTTTGAGAACAGGCCGTATTCTCGTCAAGTAAACGTCATAAAAATAACAAATAGACAGGGCCCTAATTAGAATTCAATTATTTTTCCCAGTAATCCAACTTTTAATATTAAAATGCAGGAAATTGTACTTAGGCAGATTTTTACGAAATGTTTAAGTTATATTTAAGTGACATTCTATAGTTCTTAGATTGAAATTCAAAAAGTGCATTCGGATGCCTAATTTGGAATAAAATATTTATATTTTAATTGATTTGTAAATAAAATTATATTCATTATAATAATTTGTCTATTATTTGTTCTCCCTCAGAGCCCACACATAAATAATAGTCCAGCCGTTACTACGTGAAAAAATTACATATACACAGTACATACTTAGTGTGGAATAAGCTCAAGGAGACAGAAAGAACACACAAAATTTCGCCTTTATAATATTAGTGAGATAAGTAGGATATTTAGATCAAAATTAAAAATCCTACTCAATAGTGAACATAGAATATTTAGTTTCAAAGAGACTTTATTTTATGGATAAAATAAATATTTCTTGAAGGTTGACATTCACGAAATGATAAATATATTTAAATTGTATTTAAGTGATTTTTTGCATATAGAATGTCACTTAAATATAACTTAAACATTTCGTAAAAATCAGCCAAGTACAATTTCCTTCATTTTAATATTGAATGTTGGGTTACTGGGTAAAATAATTGAATTCTAATTGCGGCCCTGTCTTTTTGTTTTCTTTAAGAGGTTTACTTGACGACGGTTTGTTCCCAAAATTATTATGAAAACTATAAAAATATTACTTTGGCGATTAAAAGATCGCCAAAAGATTATTTTTATAGTTTATAACATTTTGTGGACATGCCGCCATCTGCCGTCAAGGTAGCTAAGCTACATAGCAACATCGATATGAAAAGATTCGAGTAGTTGTACTATTTATCGGTAGATGTATATAATGTAAAGGGGGCGGGGCTTTGCATCCCTCACCCCGCAAATTGTCACGCGTTGTTACATAGTAAAATTTAATTACAACGTCTCCTCTTTGTATTTGCTTCATGATACATACACACTCATTTATCATGCTTACTTGTATAAAAATCGAGCTAAATTTGCAATCATAAAATGTAATGTTTTAAATTTACATATGGTGCTGTACGTATTTAATTGGAATTAAATAATTATCAACGATGAAATATACATTGACGTTTGACGCCGTGTGCTAGGAACGTAGAAGAATTCAGCACCCATTACATTAGATTTTATTAGTTCAGATTGGTTAGGGATCGAATGGAAGGGATCCTTAAGAGCAGTTGCGTGATATCGCAGAATATGATTAAAAATCGCATCTGACAAATGTGAACGCTATCAAAGTTTCTTTTCATACACATTGGTGTTGGGGACATTTTGTAAGATCTTCCAGATCGAGACCGTTACTCTCGTCATGTCTTCTGATTTATGGCCAGTATTTGGAAAGAAGCATATAAATCGACACCCGGATTTAGTATTTTCGGAAGAAGTTTATGACCAGTAATTAACTGTATATGGAACGATGACAAGGACCTCGATTTGATCGTTCTATCCTTCAGCAAAATACTTCACTGAGTCTATTTAAGTAATGGACTCGTGAGAAAAATTCACTTTTTTCGATCAAAAACCGTAAACAGCTTTTGTCAGCTTATTGGCCACAAATGGTTAAAACCAATAATTCTGTTTTGATTGAATAATAATTTGTTCATAATTAAAAATTAGACATATAACATCTGCACCGCATGTTCTCTAACTGTAGATCATAAATCACTTAAATTGGTCCAGTAAAACCTGGCAACTTTACCATGTTTCTTCAACAGAATGATTTATTTTATATTCCCACGAAGCGTGAATGCTCAAAACTATTTTTGTCCGTATTAAAATTATTGTTAACTGAACATTGTCTAAAATATTACTTTTAAACAAGAACACGGGTAAAATTTACATGTTTATGGCAACTTTACAAATTCTAACACATAACATACATACGTATGCACAAAGAGAATATAATCACTACGTTTAAGGGGCTACTCCATGCGAACGAACTTGAGCATTTGGCCGGCGCGCCGCTCGCTACAATATATTATTGCGTAAGAAATATGTAAGACGCCACCTATTGTACGAACGTAGTATTATTTTTTCAACATCAACAAACTATTTTATGGAAATACACACAGCATACAACGATAAATGTATTTTAATTTTTTTATTCGGTATATTAGTTGCATTATATTAGAATTATGTATTTTCATATATTGTCTAATTATGAAATTTTATAATTAATTATATATTAAAAATAAGCACTGAAAATTGTGAGTTTAAAAGATACCTATTCACTACAGATAAATAAATAGATAGCTCGCCTTTTGTACAAATATTTGGTGCAATAAAGAATAAATAAATAAATAGGATGTTTCGCGGATGTGTTTTTGATAATTGTTAATTTTTACGTGTCACGTATTGAAAAGTAACATACCTACCTACTAATTTTTGAACTGACCACCTTGTAACTTAGCCTGCTTATTACTTATGCTGGCAGACATTATCCTCACCCCAATGATTGATGAGGATGAAAATCAATTTTATTTCTACATACGTAATTATATTTATTTATACATAAGGGTAACTTTAATAAAGGTAATACAAAAATCAACAAGATGTATAAGGTTTCAATCTTTCAATTTCAATTGTAAAAAAACGTTACCCCCACTAGGATTTTCTCCTGTGTCGTGGAGGCAGTTTACAAACATAAATTGCACAAGGACAAACATCCAGACCCGGTACAATTATTTGTAGGCCATACAAATACTTGTTCCGTGTGGGATTCGAACCCGTGGCCCCCAGCGCAACAACTGATTGCTAAGCCACTGCGCCACGGAGCCGTCGCCGGGTTATAGCTAAAGTGACCATACGTCCCGTTTTGAACAGGACTGTCCCTTTTCTCGGTCACCTGTTCCATTGTCCCCAAACAAAGCTCCGGGACACAAAATTGTCCCGTAACTCGTTGGATGGAAGTATTCAAAGTCAACAATCTTCAACATAATTTTTTTAATCGAATATATTTTGTGTCTACCTGGTACAAATGCTCCAGTAGAAAGAGTATTTTTTTATTTTGAATAAATTGTGGACGTCTGAAAGAAACACTTACGGTTCCAGTTCTAAAGGCGATCTTGTTAACAAAGGTAACAATAAAAAACTTGAGCAGTAATTTATTCTTATTTAAAATCATCACCAACTTTATTAAAGGAAAGGAGATGTTTGATTTTGGGCTACCACTATGTACACTATATAGATAAATAGGAAAAAAATTGAGGAATTTCATAAAAATACTAACAAATTAATCTGAAAAAGGGTATAGTCGTACAAAAATGATTATTTGATAAGTTTTTTGTTATGATAACCCTATTTTAAAGGCAGCCATGACAGCTGTTCGACATGACGTTTGACGACTTTGACAGTTTTAAGAAATGACTTTAAGTGAAGTCTTTGAGTCTTTCTTTGTTTTAGGAGTGGGCTGTAAGAGGTAAAAAATATTTGCTCTACCTGCTCCATATCCAAATAAATAACAGTTCCTAAAACTTGTTACAAAATAGCAGTCTGTTACTACATTCTTGGTTGGTAGTTAATTCTCTTTCTAAGGTGTTGAACCTATACGAGAAAAGGGCAGGGCTTGTGACAACTGTAACAGGGTTCCACAGTGTAATAGTAACACATCATTTTTGAAGTGAAAACTTCTTTAGCGGCGTTGTGCACTTTTTTTGTAATGGGTAAAAAATGTTAAACTCGCGTCAGGTCACGTGTCCTGATCGAAAAATTCGTAAGACGGACGGAGAGTAGACAGCCGACGCGGCGTAGGAGAGGAAGTAACTTAGGTTTAATTAATTTTCATTTATTAATTAATATAATAATAATTATTATTATTAAGATTAGGTTTCGATCGAGTCTAGTGTACTGCTTGACGAAATTATTAATATAGATACATATGTACTTACACATTATAGATGTAATATTTGTAATATGTTTATACTTTATAGCATTAACCTATATTAAAACAGTGGTAGAGCCACGCGGCAGCGTTTGCTGTCGCACGGATGGGCCGGCTCGAACCGGGGTGGTACCACGACCTCACAGAAAACCAGCGTGAAGTAGAAGTTTACCTCTGCGTTTCGCTTGGTGAGTGCAGGTGGCCGGAGGCCCTTTTTACTGGAAATGAGGCATTCCATCTTAGTACTCACGGGTGACAACGCATCTACATTTTGATTTGTAATAGAGGATAGATGTAGATGTCTATGGGCCGCAGCAACCACTTACCATCAGGTGGACTGTGTGCTCGTTTGTCACCCTTATTCTATAAAAAAAAATTTCATAACATCACAATAAGCACATGTGCGGTGTGGTGTAGGTTTACCAAACAAATAATTTCGAATGAAAATAAATGAAATAAGATAATAATAAATAATCTCCGCCATTCCAAAGTATCAAAAATGCACAACGTTAATATTAATCCACTGACAAATGTAATTAATAATTAAAAAAAATATGTTGCATTTAATAATTACCGTCTATACCGAATATAATTTTATAGTGAACACTAATTGTATAAAGTTATAGTTTTTAGAGTATAAATAAGCCCATGTCCTGTTTTGAGTTAAAAAATAAATGGTCAGTTTAGTTTTTTTAGTTAAATTTATTTTAAAAATTTTTTAGTATATAGTAAAAAGTAGGTATATTAGTACCTACTTAGATACTTTTTAACAAATTAAGGTGGAAGCCCCTAATACCAGTCATGCCCCTAATTCCAGTCTTTTCGCCTTTTTACTCCATAAATAAGATTTCTAGTAGTCTTAACTACAAATATTTTCATCTAAAAAATTCTTTGTACCTAGAGGAAAGTATATTTATTCAAATATTACCTCGCAGTTTTAAACCTAACAGTGTTAAAATCAAAACAGGTACGCAACGAAAAACGATCATTTTCCTAATTTTTATTTAAATTTTAAAGTTATGATCCCGGTAAAATTATGCTTACTTTACATTATCTCATATATAGGCTTTTTGATTTATATGAATATGACTATAGACATAGTAATGCAGTTATTTTTGTTCGAATTTACAAGTTATTTATTTTCTTTTAGTGGAAATTAATGGGGCTGTAATTAGATATAAGAAATGTATGGAGTGCATAATGTCAGCCGCCCGGCTGTTATTTGGTTTGACGTACCTAATAAGAAGTACCTAATTTCAGCCACGTAATATAAATCAGGGCTGGCATAAACTGGAATAAATACCATTAATTAGATCATAACTTATTTTATAGCTAAGGGAGTTATGATCAATTCGTCTGTTTTAAAATTGGTTTTAGATTTTAAAGTTTAGCAAAAGATGTACTAGCTTTTCTCTCTGACATTCGGCGTATAGAACACCTTATGTACTCAATTATTTTTTGAAAAAGAAGAAAAAAAGAAGCAATAAATAATATACTATATTTTAGCAAAAAACTATAACTTAGTAATACTAATTATAACTTAGAACATAAATAAAAAACTCATAACTGACTTTTGGGCCGACCGGGGATTCGAACCCGGGACCTCATGATCAGCAGTCGCACTACTACAACCACTAGACCAACGAGGCATAATAAGATATTGTGGTTGGGTATTAGAATTATTTTTAATTGTATACTATACTGATAATATTGAATTAGCCTTTTATAGTGTAAATTATAATATCTGTCGAAATGTTAATTATGGAGTCGAACCTTACACGCTAATGGTGCTTCATTTTTATATTTGCATTTACTTCAAAGAAAATACACGCAAAAAGCTTCATCGTGCAGTAAAAAACAATAAATATATGTATAACTAAATACGAAAAATTATACCCAAAACAAACAAATAATACTAACTATAAATAACCTAATAAGTAATAATATTATCGACTGATAAGCCGACGTGAGCGTGTGCGCTGGCCGACGCTCTAACGACACGAGTTTCACCTTCAAGAGCTCATCGCTCACTGACTCCAGGCTCCAGCAAGCCCGTGGGGAGTGAATACGCCCAGATTTTAAAATAATTTCTTATGGCTCCAGTTAGTATATTATGGCTCCAGTACACGTTGGCCGAGCGCGCTTGGCGAGCGTGCTCGGCCAACGTGTACTGGGCCGTTTTGTATATATTTGGCGTTTGCGGCCAACATTCGCCGACAAGCCGTATAGTGTCGGTTTTCCGTGCACAAATCAAAGAAATTTGGCGCAAGCCGCAAACAGTGTTCACACGTTGGCCGAGTGTTCAGTTCACAGAACACAATTACTCTTTATCAAGAGGTTCAGTTCATAGTTACGCGTCGAAGTAGACTGTAGTGTCGGCTTAATAAAATTGTTTCACGAACATGGCGACATGGACTAATGAGGAAATATTTAGGTTCATTGATTCTTATCACAATGAATCAGTATATGGAACCCCAAACTTGCCTAACTGTATTAAATAATACATGTTTAGTTGCGATTTCAGAGTACCTACCTGATGATGAATATTAACATAACATAACATAAACACTCACGCCTGTCACCCAGAGGGGTAGGCAGAGACTATGGAATTCCATTTGGCACGATCCTGACACACCTCTCTCGCTTCCTCCACATCCATATACCTACGCATACACGCTCGTCGGTTAAAGGTACTCTTAATTTGGCCCATTTTCAATATTTCGCCAATTTGGTCGATAAACTTTCGCCTAGGGCGACCCTTCCCAACTCTGCCATTCACCTCTGCAACATAAATTTGCTTTGTCACTCTTTCCTCATTCATTCTTTCTACATGACCAAACCACCGAAGCATTCCTTTCTTAATCCTAGTCACAACATCATCACATTATTTCTTACCCTGTCATTCAGATTCAGCCCTAGCATACTACGTAATGACCGCATTTCTACAGCATTTATTCTACTCTCGTGCTTCTTCTGCCACACCCAACTTTCACTACCATATATTAAAGTAGGCACTAACACAGCATTGTGAATTGCCAAACGTGCCTTTTTGGACACATTCTGACTTTTCACAATAGAGTGTAGAGCCCCATTCAATCTATTTCCTGCATTCACTCGTCGTTCTATATCCTTATCATATCTACCATCCCTGCTAAACACACATCCCAAATACACAAACTCATCTACTTGCTCTACCAACTCCCCTTCTATTCTTATTTCACATATCGTTTTACTTTCTTCTCTTTCAAAAACCATAACTTTCGTCTTACTTGCGTTCACTTTCATTCCCTTTTCTTTTAATGTCCTGTTCATTAATGTAACCATCATTTGCAACTCGGCCGCCGACGACGCAAGTATGACTTGATCATCGGCGTACAATATGAATATTATTATAAATTATCTCTGAGTTTATGTTGCTCAGGGATAATGTAGCTAGGGGCTTCTTTTAGGCTATCCTTTATTTTGAAAAAACGCCCAGCCAAGCGGGCACGGGCCAATAGATCCTATAAGGGTTTCTTTTTTCCTTTCGAGGTCGGAACCCTAAAAAGGACAAACTGAGATTATTGTTGTATGTGTAGTGTATATACATATAGAATACTCAGCATCCACCATCTTCTTTTGCGCCATATTTTTTTAATCACTCTTCTCTGGTGCACATCTAAATAAAATTTGAAAGCGCTGTACAAGTATAGTGCCGCGGCCGCGATCGCCCTAACGTCCATCATCATCTAACTACCAATGCAGAATGAAACACGCCAACGTGTGAACGGCACCACGAAAATCTGCCGAGCGCGCTCCCCAAGCGCGCTCGGCCAACGTGTACTGGAGACTTTATCTATGGCTCCAGTCTCCAGTACACGTTGGCCGAGCGCGCTCGCCAAGCACGCTCGGCAGATTTTCGTAGTGCCGTTCACACGTTGGCGTGTTTCATTCTGCGTTGGTAGCTAGATGATGATGGACGTTAGGGCAATCGGGGCCGCTGTCATATACTTATACAGCGCTTCACTCTTCTCAGAGTGAACGAAAAAAAACTACACATACAACAATAATCCCAGTTTGTCCTTTTTAGGGTTCCGACCTCAAAAGGAAAAAAGAAACCCTTATAGGATCTACTAGCTGACCCGTGCCCGCTTCGCTGGGCGTTTTTTCAAAATAAAAGATAGCCCAAAAGAAGCCCCTAACCTACATTATCCCTGAGCAACATAAACTCAGAGATAATTTATAATAATATTTATCATTAGGTAGGTACTCTGAAATCGCAACTAAACATGTATTATTTAATGCAGTTAGGCAAGTTACTTACTCTGGTTTTATTTTTTATGTTGCTCATGTTTGGGGTTCCATATAACTGATACATTGTGAGAATCAATCAATGAACCTAAATATTTCACTCCATAATTATTAAATCGTAATGTGTTGGTATGCATATAAGTAACATTAAAAATATATTATATTGAATTATATATTTTTTAATACATATAATATTTATTTATATATATATATATATGTGTGTGTGTGTGTGTATGTATATGTAAATATTTGTATTGTATATGTATATTTATGTAAGTGCACACTTTGACTACCTCTATTTCCTTCAACTATCCTTCAATAGGCCTGCTGGAAGAAATTTCATCATGGAATAGGCAGTGCCTTTGTACATAATTATGTTTTTACCATTTTCGAATTATGTGTGTACATAAACTGTTAAAAAAAAATATTTCCTCATTAGTCTATGTCGCCATGTTGAAACAATTTTATTAAGCCGACACTACAGTCTACTTCGACGCGTAATTCTATGAACTGAACACTCAGCCAACGTGTGATCGCTGTTTGCGGCTTGCGCCAAATTTCTTTGATTTGTGCACGAAAAACCGACACTATACGGCTTGTGGGCGAGTGTTGGCCACAAACGCCAAATACACACAAAACGGCCCAGTACGTGTTGGCCGAACGCACTCGGCGAGCGCGCTCGGCCAACGTGTACTGGAGCCATAACACATACTATGTACAAATTGCTAGGCTTCTTTCCAGAGGTAGCTATGTACATACTATTCGCAGAGATCGTTTTTAAATTGTCGCTTTCAAAATGAGTGCTCATTATAGCTAATGTTTGTAGATGAATCTATAAAAAAAAATTGTTGTGTTTTGTTCAGCAGTGGACTTATGAAAGGCTGTAATGATGATGATGATGATGAGGTACAAATAACTTTGAGTTTATTTATATGATCGAATTCTTACCAAAATGTGACTTTAGAGGGATATTATCTTTTGCTACATGTAAATGAAACCTAATTAACATACACATAATTGTAGAAGTTTAAATTAACTCCACTGATGAAATAACAGTTCGTTTTAGTAGAGTTCAAATGCAATGTTTGCCACAAATATGTTTTAAAATGTGAGTCTATTCAATTGGTGCATGTGCCAGCTATTTCACCCATTGCTTGAATCTGAAAAAATAATATAAATAAAATCACATTTTTATTGTACAAATAAAATATTTGCAGTCACAATTGACTGTGTAGTTTCTAAGTATAGTTCGTTTGGGGTGCGAAGTCAGAAGTCCTCCACGTGTGCCTGGCAGTTGCGGGTCCCTCTCGATACGTCTGGAGGGAAGAGCAGCTACTGGGCCGGTGCACCCTGGGCGAGGCAGTAATCTTCCTCGAGAAATGAGAAGAAATTCTTACTCCTTGGGGAATGTTACTGCCGCGGCTAATTATTCTGACATGGGTGGGGTCCATCTCGGACCAACGGTGCGTTCCACTGCGTGACCCTCTGATCAGCAGAGGGCATAGCAGAGGAGTGAGGGCGGGCTCGGTGTGCACTTACCCTGCCTCCGGGCAGACAGTGAAGGATTCATCCTTTGCTGTCACCGCCGGTCTCGTAATCCCATCGAAGTGTCGTGGATCATGTCTCGCGGCTTTGATAGGGACCGAGGGTCTTGGCTTAACCGCCCGGACCGCGAGGGAGAAAACCTCTATAAAAAGTTACCCCGAATCTCAAGCGGCGACGCACCGCGAGGGGATGGATGGCTGACGGGGTTCTATGAACAAATCAGTCGCTAGTGCGCTCCTCGCCAGGGTACCTGCAGACCCCCTGGCGAGTAATAAATCCTCTAAATCTGCTTACCTTGGTAAAGGGTCACTGCCAAGGTGGACCTTTAATTACTCCCATACTCGTGGGTACAAAAATGGAACAAAATCAAAAACAAAAAAAAAACCGCCGGCAACGGCAACGTAGAGGAGAGGAGGAACGATGCGGGGACAGAGTCCGACGCCGCATCGAGCAGCGTGGGAGGCTCAGAGAGCTCCCGACACGTGGGACCTGGGACCGCGGAGACCAGCAAGATCTTCCGCAAGCGGTCCAGGCGGGATGGCGACCAGGGGTCGGCATCCGGTGAAGAGGAGGTTTCGGCCCGGAAAATCCCAACCAACAGGCGGGGCGGGCTGAGAGGCAAGGGGAGGGAGCTCTCTGCCAATCAGAGGGCCGAACGAGCGGCAAAGCTTGCCGAGGAGGGGCGCCACCCGGACGATACGGCTCGGGTCTCAGGCGAAGAGACGGATGCAACTGGCGGCTCCGAGGTGGAGCGTAAGGCCAGATTTGTAAAGGAGGTGGAGGCCGCGATCAAGGTCGTGGCCCACAAGCAAAAGGCCTCCTCGAAGTTAAAGGCCATTCCCGCGGCCTCCGCCTCCATCATGGCGGCTGCGGAGGCCAACTTTGTTGGGTCCGGGCCTAATGCGGACGAGGTGGCGAAGCTGCGGGCGGACGTGGCCCGCCTGACATCCGCCATGGAGATTCTCCAGAAGGAGAATGAGAAGCTCCGCGCAGACCTGGCCAGTCTACATGAGCCTGCCTCTCGCGCGGCGCCCCAGACGCACTGCCCAAGCCAGCCCGTGCCGTTGGAGAACCAGGTTCTGAACCTGGTCCGGCAGGAGCTGGCTGCCTTCCAGCACCGGTTCTCCGTGCTGGAGGGCATCGTCCTGCGCCCTCCCCTAGGGGCAAACAAGACGGCGGCGAGGCCGGCAACGGTCTCGTACGCGGCGGCCACGGCTGCAGCATCCAGGCCGGGGCCGTCCAGCCAGCCCTCGGACGGGGCTGCAGTTGCCCCTCCCCCTCCTGAAAAGCCGGTTCCGGCAAAACCGATACCGGCTGAACCAGCTCCGGCTAAGCCGGCGACGGGAAAGAGAGGCAAGGCGAAGGCAAAAAAGGGCAAGGCGGCAGCACAGGTAGTGGCTGCGCCAGCCCCAGTGCCTACGGCGAATGGGCCAGCGCCAGCGGCAAGCCAGCTGCCGCCGCCGCCACCGCCCCCCAGCTCCCTACACCTCCCGCGGCTGAAGCCGGTTGGCAGGTTGTCGGGGACAAAAAAAAGGGGAAGAAGGCAGCCAAAAAGGGCAAGGAGCAGGAGCGGCAGCGCCAGTTCAGGGCGCGCAAGATCGCGGCTAGGCTCCGCGCCCCGAAGACCGCAGCTGTAGTGATTACACTACAGCCGGACGCGGAAAAGAAGGGCGTTACCTACCGCGATCTGCTCGCGAAGGCGAAAGAGGCGGTGGATCTCGGGGAGCTCGGGATCACCGGGGGCCTCCGGCTCAAAGTCACCCAGACGGGGGCTCGTATGCTGGAGATTCCTGGGGAATCCAGTGGCGCGACCGCGGACGCTCTGGCTGCGAAGCTCAGAGCGTCCCTGAACGCGGACGAGGCCCGAGTGTCCAGGCCCGTCAGATGCGCAGACCTGCGCATCATGGGTCTGGACGACTCGGTATCGGAGGAGGAGTTGGTGGCCGCCGTCGCCAGGTCCGGGGGGTGCACTACTGACCAGGTCAGGTCAGGCGCTATACGCCCGGACCAACAGGGTATGCATGCCGCCACGGTGTGCTGCCCTGTTACGGCGGCCAAAGCCATAGTGAAGGGCCGAAGGCTTCTGGTGGGCTGGGTCTCAGCGCAGGTTAAGCTGCTGGAGCCCAGACCTCTGAGGTGCTACCGCTGTCTCGTGGGACATCACGTGTCAGTGAAATGCGCCTCGGAGGTTGACCGCAGTGGCCTTTGCTTCCGCTGCTGTCAGCCCGGACACAAATCGGCGACCTGCTGCGCCACGCCGCACTGTGATGCATGTGCGGCGACCGGCAAGCCAGCCGATCACTGGGCCGGAAGCAGGGCCTGCGTGCCACCCGCCAAGGCCAAGGCCGCGGGTAGGGGAGGGCCCTCCTCCGCCGCCACCGCCTCTATGGCCACCGCCGCAGCCGCAACTGCCGCCGCCGCCGCTGTCACTGTTGCCGCCGCCGTCGCCGCGACACCGACGCCCGCAGAGGGGCGCCCCGTGGAGGAAGCTGAAATGGAATGCCTATAACGGCCCCATTAAGCTTCCTCCAGGCGAATATCAACCACTGCGCCTGCGCTCAGGATCTGTTGCTCCAGAACATGGCGCAGTGGTCGATTAACATCGCTGTGGTCGCTGAGCCGTATTTTGTCTGGCCTAGGGATGACTGGGTGGCGGACCTTAACGGCTCAGTGGCCATCATTTCTTCGGCCGCCGCCGGTACCCCGACCCTTGAAGGTGTCAGGAGGGGTCAGGGGTGCGTAGCAGCACGGTTCGGGGAGTTCGTCGTTGTGGGGGTGTACTTCTCCCCGAACCGATCTCTCGCCGAGCTCCATAACTCTCTTGCAGAGCTGAGAGCAGTCGTCGTCGGAAGCTATCCCCTCCCCGTACTTGTCCTCGGGGACTTCAATGCCAAGAACTTGGCTTGGGGTTCTCGTCGTACAGATGTGAGGGGTAGGATGGTGGAAGACTGGGCTCTGGAGACAGGCCTGGTCGTCCTAAATCGGGGTTCTGTCCCCACGTGTGTGCGGATGCGGGGCGAGTCGGTGGTGGACATTTCATTCGCTAGCCCCGCTCTGTCGCCGCGTGCCATTGACTGGCGAGTCATGGAGGGGGTGGAGACCTACTCCGACCACCGGTACATCCGGTTTGACGTCTCCACCCAGCCCTCGAGCGCGCCAGTCCAACAGGCCCCGAGTGGTCCGCGTTGGGCGCTGAAGCAGCTGGACCGGGAGCTCCTCCTGGAAGCCTCGATCGTGCAGGCCTGGGTGTCATCACCGGATAGGCCTGCCGATGCCAATGATGAGGCAGGGTGGTTCCAGGAGGCCATGTCCGAGATATGTGACGTGGCAATGCCCCGCGTCCGGCCAGGAAGCGCCCGGCGTCAGGTGTATTGGTGGTCGCGTGAGCTGACGTGTCTGCGCGAGGCTTGTGTCGCCGCGCGGCACCTGTACGTCAGGCATCGCAGGCTCCGCATTCGTCCACCGAATGCGGCAGCCATTGAGGCGGAGCTGTACGAGGGATACAGAGCGGCGAAGACCGCCCTCCGGGAGGCTGTCATGCGGGCCCGGGATCGGGCCCGTGAGGAGATGCTGGAGACTCTCGACAGAGATCCGTGGGGGCGCCCTTACAAGATGGTGCGGGATAAACTCCGCACCTGGGCCCCCCCGCTGACGCAGAGTCTCCGGCCTCAGCTCGTGGAGGACGTGGTGAGCGCTCTGTTCCCTGCGCGAGCGGAACATCCGCCCCCGCCTATGGCTCCGCCACCTGCGGTGCCGGAAGCGGACCACCAGGACGACGACGACGACATCCCGGAAGGGACCGGGGTAGACCTGAGAGTGGCGGTACGTAGGCTCAAGGCCAGGAATACCGCCCCAGGACCCGATGGCTTGCCTGGCAAAGCCTGGGTCCTGGCCTCGGAGGCTCTCGGGCCCCGACTGGAGGGGCTCCTAAGCGCATGCTTGGAGAGAGGCCAATTCCCGCTTCGTTGGAAGACGGGGAAGCTGGTCCTCATTTGGAAGCCAGGGCGCCCTGCGGACTCTCCGTCCGCATACCGGCCCGTGGTGCTGCTCGACGAGGTGGGCAAGCTCTTTGAAAGAGTCATTGCAAACCGCCTCGCCGAGCACCTTGCGGGGACGGGGCCGGATCTTGCGGAACACCAGTTTGGTTTCCGCAAGAGGCGCTCTACGGTGGACGCCATCATGCGCGTGAGAGCCCTCACGACGGGGGATGCAGTGGCCAGGGGGGGGGGGGTTGTTTTGGCGGTGTCTCTCGACATCGCCAACGCCTTCAACTCCATGCCCTGGAGCTGCATTAGGGAGGCACTCCGGTATCACCGGGTGCCGACCTATCTCCGTCGTATAGTCGGAGACTATCTGACGGACAGGGCCGTCATCTACCCCGGTCGCAACGGTGAGTGGAACCGGCGAGAGATGTCGTGCGGTGTCCCACAGGGTTCGGTTCTGGGGCCGCCCCTGTGGAACATCGGTTACGACTGGGTGCTGCGCGCCGACCTCCCTACCGGCGTCAGCGTAGTTTGCTACGCTGACGACACGCTGGTACTGGCACAAGGGGGGTCGTACGAGGCGGCGGCGGAAACTATGACACGCGGGGTTGCGATAGTCGTTGAGAGGATCCGGCAACTGGGTCTCGAGGTGGCTCTGCACAAGTCCGAGGCCATGCACTTCCATGGTCCTCGGAACAGGCCACCACCGGGATCCTCAGTGATGGTAGGAGGGGTACCCATCGGCGTCGAGTCGACGTTGAAGTACCTAGGACTCGTCCTCGACGGCCAATAGAACTTCGTTGAGCACTTCCGACGTTTGGCTCCCAAACTGGAACGGACCGGGGCTGCCTTCAGGCGGCTCCTGCCGAACCTGGGGGGGCCAAACGCCTCCTGCCGGAGGCTCTACGCGGGGATCGTGAGGTCCATGGCCCTTTACGGGGCCCCGGTGTGGGCGCGTGGTTTGGCGCGGCTTGCCGTCCACCACCTAAACGCGCCCCAAAGGGTGGTTGCCGTAAAGATGGTTCGCGGCTACCGCACGATCTCCCGCGAGGCGGCGAGCCTCCTTGCCGGATTGCCGCCATGGGATCTGGAGGCGATAGCCCTCGCGCACCTGCACGAATGGCGCGCGGAGGCACTATGCCGGGGGGAAACCCCGCTGCCGCGGCAAGTTGTCGCGCAGCGGACAGACTTCCGGCATGATCTCATGGCGACATGGAGAGAGCGACTGTCGCAACCCCGTGCTGGGCACGCCACTATAGCGGCGATAAGACCCCTCTTTGAGGAGTGGCTTGAGAGACGCCACGGCGTCCTCACCTTCCGCCTGACGCAGGTCCTCACCGGACACGGTGTGTTCGGGAGGTTCCTGCACCGAATCGGGCGGGAGGAAACGCCCGGGTGCTCCCACTGCGAGGAGCGACCGGAGGACACGGTGGAGCACACCGTGGAGGTGTGCCCTGCTTGGGCGGAGCACCGCCGTGTCCTCGTAGCGGCGATAGGCGGCGGCGACCTCTCGCGTCCGGCCCTGGTCGAAGCCATGGTTCGGAGCGAGACGGAATGGGATGCCGTCACCACCTTCTGCGAAGCAGTGATGCTAGCGAAGGAGGTGGCGGAACGGGAGAAGGAGAGAGCAGCAGTTTTCCTTCCCGGCCGCCGCGGGAGACGCCCCGGGCGTCGGGGGCTACGTCGTGGCCCCCGGCCACCGTAGGCGCGGGCCTGTGGATGGCGAGCAATGGGTAGCTCGCCGTCCGTCCGTCTAACGACGACAGGCCGTGTCGACGGCGCGTTTTGTTCCACGCGCGCCTCAAAGAGCTGTCAGCATCGTGAAGGGGCCCGCAAGGGCCGACGCCTGCCGGGGCTGCGGGCTGTTCGAAAGAGATACCGCGGCTCCGGAACGTAAGGGCACTGAAGGAACACGGATGGTTTTTAGTCAGTAAAAGTCTGACACTCCCTTCCGCTCCACCCAGAGCGAAAGGCGTCATTTGATGATTTTCCATCCGCAAAAAAAAAAAAAAGTATAGTTCGTTTCAGATTGCCATACCATCGAACTATCCGATTTACGAAATAGTGTGTTTGTATTTGTGCAGAACAGAAACAGAACAGAAACTTTTTTATTCAATATAGATTATAAATAATACTTATTGAAAGTCACTCTTTTGTTTGATTACCACTGGTTCGGAAAAAAACCTCTGTACTGGGAAGAACCAGCAAGAAACCCAGCGGGCCTTTTTTTTAAATAACAGCTTACAATCATGTATGTTGCACAAATTAACAACACAACAAATTAGAAATAGCTTGGTAGTGATCACCTCATTTCCAGGGGTTATTATCATCCATAAATTCCTTAATATTATAATAACACTTTTTATATAAACTTAGTTTAATAAAGTTTTTGAACTTTGAGCAGGTCAAATTGTGTATAATTTCTGGAATTTTGTTGTAAAAGCGTATACATTGCCCCAAGAATGAATTACTGACTCGATGGAGTCGAGTAACTGGTACTACTAGATTGTGTCTGTTCCTAGTATTTACAGAATGAATATCACTTATTTTTGTAAAACTACTTTTATTTTTGTGTACGTACATTACATTTTCATAAATGTATTGAGAGGCCAAAGTTAATATATTAATTTCCTTAAATTTTTGTCGTAGCGACTTTTTAAGCTTTAAATCATAAATTGCTCTTATGGCCCTCTTCTGTAAAACAAATATAATTTCAGTGTCAGCTGGCTGTCCCCATAGCAAAATACCATACGACATTATGCTATGGAAATAGCTACAGTAAACTAGTCTAGCTGTTTCAACACTGGTTAGACTTCTAATTTTTTTACAGCATATGCTGCAGAACTAAGTCTGCTTGCTAGTTTTGATATATGGGGGCTCCATTGAAGCTTCGCGTTTAGTGTGATTCAAAGAAAAATGGTGGTATCTACAAGACTCAGTTTCTCCCCATTTAAAATTACATTAGTATTTAATTGTATTTGGAGTCATGAATTTCATACATTTCGTTTTAGTGCCATTTAAATGCAAATTATTAACATTGAACCAATTTACTAATTTAGATATAGCATTATTTACTTCGTCATATTTTAGTAATTGTCGACTTAATTTGAAAATTAAAGAAGTGTCATCTGCAAATAATACTATATCATGGTTATCCCCTACTATATAAGGTAAGTCATTAATGTATACAAGATACAGAAAGGGGCCGAGAATTGAGCCTTAAGGCACGCCCATTTGTACCATCGACCCGGAAGAGCTCATATTGTTAAGGTGGAAGCTCCAGGGTGGCCCGCGAAATTCCAATTTTCTTGCGTTTTTTGGTATTTGCAGGTCAGGGTTAGGTTGTATATTTAACAAAATATAATTCGCGACCGTAGTGATTATTTGTTTACAGAATTATTATCATTAAAATCACCAATACAACGCTGTAAGTTCATATTAGCCCTTTGAATGAGTTTTTCCAGAAAAAAGTAAGTAAGGGCTAATATGAACTTACAGGCTTGTATTGGTGATTTTAATGATAATAATTTTATAAACACATAATCGCTACGGTCGCGAATCATATTTTGTTAAATATACAACCTAACCCTGACCTGCAAATTCCAAAAAACGCAAGAAAATTTGAATTTCGCGGGCCACCGTGGAGTGACAACTTTTTGCGTTCTCGTACTTAAATATGAAATAATTAATTTAAGAGCATCACTTCTTACACCGTAGTGTTGAAGTTTCCTGATTAATGTTTCATGGTGAACACAATCGAAGGCTTTGGATAGGTCACAAAATATACCCAAAGCATCCTATGAATTCTCCCATGCATTAAATATATATTTAAACAGCTCAACACCGGCATCAGTTGTCGAGCCGACCCCTTGTGAAACCAAATTGATTTTTATGAAATAAATTATTTATATTAAAGAAATTTAACATATGATCAAGAATAATTTTTTCAAAAATCTTACTAAGTGTTTGTAGTACAGAAATAGGTCTAAAATTGGCGGGGTCTAATGTACTCAATCTACACAATCGTACACTATAAAAACCTGTCCTACGTAGATGGCTAATTCAAAAATGTACTCGCGTTAAATATCATATTACTATTAAAGTTGAAATTACCACATACCTTTCATCATCTAAGGGAAATATCGCTACGAATAGCCTTTTCTTGTTATCGTTTTTTCCGTTTCTTGCATCATTTAATTGGAAAGTTTTATAATGCATATTTAATATTTTGACAATTCTGTAAATGAACAACGGCTCCTATAGCGAAATTAAAAGCAATCTTAATAAATAAAATATATACAAATATAATTGTTTGATTTGACATTTGAACCTATTTGATTTGACAATATCGTTAATAGAGATATTACGAAAAGCAGGAAGAAGAGATAACCGTCATTAAAATTTTACCCCTGTAGTACATACATTTTTTACTATGGAAGTTGCACCAGCCTGGTGAGTACTCTCGTATCTTCTGATTTACTGGAAAAATGATATCCAAATTGTAGTAGTTTTATATGTGACATTAGTTTACAAGATGTGACATCTTAATTATAAGTATAATAGTGATTCTGTTCGCAATGTTAGCAACAATCGACATGAATAATTATACTCGTTTTGTTTAGGTATTTATTATATGTCTAAAAATATAAAGTAAATAGGATTAGACTTATTATTATTCGAACGATCAAGTAAATTGTTTTCTAAATCTAGTGATGATGATTATTCTATTACATAATAAATAGTCGTTTCGCAAACTTTAGAAACAAAGGGGGGTATGAACACTAAGTCATGACAGACACACGGACACGGTACATAAGCGAGTTGCATCCCATTTGTAATCCGAATTTTATATGCTGACTAACGGTCAGCCCCGGCTTCGCACAACTGTTTTCTATATCTCGACAACAGCGCCATTTACGGGGTGCAGTTGGGAATGTGAGTGTTTATCGAAATCGGTCCAGCCAATCTCAAATTTCATGTCATACATACGGCAATTGATTTTAATTTATATAGATTTACCACTTGCTGAACGGAAAACCATCTACTATATTGAACAAAGATTTATCTGCTTGGATAAAAATATTTCGAAATCATGATGTTAAGGCAGGATGTATACCTCCTACCAAATAATATATATTATTACTTAGAATCGCCGTATTGTGGCGGTTAAGAATATCCACTACCCCATATTTTGCCGTGGGTGTCGTAAGAGGCGACAGTGGAAAACAGGCAGGAGATGTGCAGCAGCAGCTTCCTGAAGATTCCTGAGGTTCGGTTGCCACCTAAGACGAATCGACCTGGCAACATACAACTCACGCAGACCTGAGGACTAACGAGAAGATCCTGGAACCTGAAGAAGAGATAGACAAGTTGCGCTGGGATATTATAGGATTATCTGAGGCCTGAAAAGAGGGGGAGGATACGGTAAAGCTTGGATCCAGAAACTTATTTTATCACCAGGAGGGCAAACATCTGTCCCAATGAAGTGTCGGATTTGTCGTCCACAAGCCTCTCGTTAACAATGTTGAAAAGATTGTGAGTATGTCGACAAGGATTGCGTACCTTTTACTCAGAATCAGTATTCGTTGAAGGTCATACAGGTTTCCGCACCAACCTCAGCACATGCCGATCATAAGGTGGAGGAAATGTAGGAGGATATCTCTAAATTCTAGCATTCCTCCAAACTATACGGTGTTAATGGGAGACTTCAACGCAAAACTAGGCACAAGAGATAACGGTAAGCTGAAGCTAGGGAAATTTGGAATAGGACAATGGAACTCAAAGGGCCAGCAGCTTGCCGTCTTCATGGAGAAAGAGGGACTCTTTATTATAAACTCTTTCTTTCAGAAGTGGTCCCAAGGAAGTGGACCTGATTGAGCTCCGACGGTTCGACAAAAAATGAGATTGACTTCATTATGACGACTAGACGCCAACTGTTTAATGATGTCCCAGTGATCGCGAGGGTGAAAACTGGTAGCAATCACCGAATGGTTAGAGACACACTGAAACTAATCGTTAAGTAGGAGCGGTCTCGTATAATGAAGGCAACGCTCCGTCCCTCTCTTGCTCTAATCCAAAGTCCTGAAACTTTTAAGGTCGAGTTACAAAACCGTTTTCAGTGCCTAGAAGATTGCAATGCAGTGGACGAACAAATTCTTTGCCAGAGATCTGTCTGCCAGAAAGAGCCAACTGTCAAAGCTGAAGAACGAATGTGGCAGCATCGTTTCCGGGGCACCTGAGATTTTGAGTGAGATTGAGAGGTTCTATGGGCAGCTGTACACGTCATCGTTGGAGCCACACGCAAGTGTGAGTAACGATCCAAGAGCGAGTCTTATCCGACACTATTCCGATGATATCCCGGATGTCAGTTTGAGCGAGATTAGAATAGCTCTCCAGCACCTTAAAAACAGCAACTCCCCAGTCGAGAATGGAATAACAGCGGAGCTGCTGAAAGCGGGTGGAAAACCGGTACTTGAAGTCCTTCAGAAGCTCTTTAATTCCGTCATCCATGGTGGCATTACACCGGAGGCGTGGAGCAGAAGTGCGGTGGTCTTGTTCTTTAAGAAAGGTAACAACGCTCTCTTGAAGAATTACAGACCGATTTCCCTTCTGAGCCGAGCCGAGAGTCATTACGAATCGTCTCGTGCGCAGAATTGACGACTTCCAGCCTCCCGAAAACCCGGTTCCCGAAAAGGCCTATGAGGCCTATGAGGCTAAATGTGGACTATGAGAAAGCCTTTGATCCCGTCGAAATATAGGCAGTGCTACAGTCCTTTCAGCGGTGCCAAGTAGACTGTCGAAGTGCTGATGTATTTGTACAGAAGGCTACGATGCCTATCCGAGTAGAGAACCAGAGTACGAAACCTATCCAACAGCAGAGAAGTGTAAGACAGGGTGACGTTATATTCCCAAAACTTTTCACCGCTGCACTGGAAGACTTTTCAAGCTACTGCACTGGAAATGATACGGTATTAACGTCAATGGTGAGTACATCACCTACCTTCGATTTGCGGACGATATAGTCCTAATAGCAGAATCGCTGGAGGAGCTAAGCACTATGATCAATGACCTCAATAGTGTCTCCCAACGGATAGGTCTTAAGATGAACATGGACAAAACAAAAATCATGTTTAACGTCCATGTTACACATATGCCGGTGGTTGTTGGTATACCTCAAAACCAAATTGTACAACCACTGCGTGTTACCAGTGATGACTTATGGATCTGAGACGTGGTCCCTCACTGCTGGCCGTATGAGGATGCTCAAGGTCACTCAGCGAGCTATGGAGACGGTTATGCTTAGAGTTTCTTTGCGTGACAAACTTAGGAATGAAGGTACCCGCAGTAGAACTAGAGTGACCGACATATTTCAACGGATTAGTAAGCTGAACTGGCAATGGGCCTGCCATATAGCTCAAAGAACCGACAACCAATGGGGAAAAAAGATTCTCGAGTGGCAGCCTCGTACCGGTAGGCGAAGTGTAGGGCGACCCCCCACTAGATGACGACCTGGTAAGACATGCAGGCAGTCGATGGATGCAGGTGGCTCAGGCCCGTGCTTTGTGGCATAACTTGGGGGAGGCCTATGTTCAGCAATGGACTTGTGAAAGGCTGTAATGATAATTAATTAGAAGTTCCAAGACCCCATACCATCCCATAAAGTATCGTAAAAGATGACATAGGGAAATGAAACAGGAGATAGGCAACAGTATCTTCCTGATGACAACACAAAATAATTAAAAAATGCGGTTGCCAAACCACTTGCTAAGGGTCCTATGTCAATATTCACCCGAAGTTCAGAAGTCTTCTTTTGATAAGTTAGAGTTAATGAATTATGATGGATAATATCCTGAGGGAGCAGAGAGGAAAACGGGTAATAAGTTCGTAATCGACTTATTGGTAGTTGTAATCTAGCGACAAAAGAGAAGGCAGACCGTAATCGTGTCAATGTTATTGTACTATCGTAGCAGTATCCTCTGTGTAAGTTTTGTGAAGCAAAGCCAGTGTCGATTAAACTAACACAGTTATTATTCTCTATGAAACCAATAATAAGATTAAAGATAATTTGGCTGAAATAGGAGAATGTCAGATCGTGCCCCACCTTGTACAAAAAAGGTATAATATGAAAAATAATCTTATGAATTTTGAAGTTTTTTGTGATAAATCATTATTTTGTACAACTTGCGGTAAAATATTATTTAGAAAAAGGAATTCAACGCTTAATATTTACATTTCCAGTCTTTTCTAATAACATCTTATAGTTTCTTTCTACGAATAAGTACATACGTACGCATAAAGTATCAAACAATACATATTTCCATTAAAATATATTATTAGTTTTAATAATCATGAATTGTAATTGTATTAGATAATTACTTAATAACAATCATTGATTTTCGTGCATTTTGTGAAATGATACACACACGTCATTGTGTCAATATCGTAGGTACGTATATACGTATTAATGTCGAATCTTTTCACACATTGACTGATTTGTGCTTGTGAAATATATTCATTATGTTTATATCACATTTTTGCTTGTGCTGATTCCCGCTTTCTTTACCGTTGCACTTTTTCGTGCATTTGCTGACGACTTATGCTTTTATTAACATACGGACTCGATCACGCCTACTTATTGACTTACTGTTAATCACTACGGACATTCTGATACTTCAAAGACATTTAAGTAGTAGTAGTAATATATATTTTAAATCTCTTTGTGATACTTGCATTCACGATGTTGAGGTGCACTAATTGTCAAGTTTGCGTCGATAGGATACAAGGGCATTTTGTGTCCTCATTTCGATTTACAATCTTTACTCTTCTTTCAATATGGAGATCTTTGCAACAGATATATTTAGTTTTATAGCTTTTTTATATAGTTGATAATTTATGATCCTGCCGTTGTCGTAAAATAAGTAATAATCTGTAAATATTTACATCATCTTCAGACATATGTCATAATAATATGTATCTTGAAAAATAATTTTGTAAATAATATAACACGTTTACATGACTAGGACTTAGATTTTATGAAAAACAGGTGGTCCTAGTCTTATATTGTGTAAGGACCTTTTATATACTATACAAGATAACCCTTTTTCCAACGTTACTGATCATTATATTATTATGCTCCTTAAATTATTATTTATATATATCATAAGCGTCTGACAATTTATATTCTGAAATTACAATGAACTACAATGAATGCTGTCCTGAAACGTAAGGTAAACGAAATTATTAAAGCCCAGTTTAAAAAAAAATCGCAAGTTCTAGAGACTTAAAATTATATAATTTGGATGAAGTAATAAAGTAGAAAAAATGTTGCATACGGCATTCGTGTACACCATACTTTTGGGTGGGGCAAAGTTCTATAGAGAATCTGGCATTCTCCTTTAAGTAGATTTCATAGTGACCTTTTCACGATATATTTTAAATTATACTACGATATTACTAAATTTCGCATTACTTGATTACGTTTTTCTTGTAAGATGTCAGATTAAGCTTCCACAAACTTTCATTGCCGTGTAGTGGCGGTCAAGAATATCCACTACCCCATATCCTCCCGTGGGTGTCGTAAAAGGCGACAAAGGGAAACAGGCAGGAGATGGGCAGCAGCATCTTCCTGGTAACGGCATAAATACAATAAAAAAACTGCGGTTGCCAACCCGCTCGCCAAGCGTGGCAACTATGGCAATATACCCCCCATGAGCAATGACAATAATAAACGGCCCCCAGTCCCCGGCGGCCCCGCTATTCCTGGCTACGGTGGCGACCATGGTAACGGCGGGGCAGGGGGTGCTAAGAATCTCCGGTGGAGGTTCGGTTGCCACCTTAGACGACTCGACCTGGCAACGTACAACGCACGCACCCTGAGGACTGACGAGAAGATCGTGGAGCTGGAAGAAGAGATAGACAAGTTGCGCTGGCATATTATAGGATTATCCGAAGTCCGAAGAGAGGGGGAGGACACGGTAATCCTCGAATCCGGCAACTTGTTCTATCACCGGGAGGGCGACCATCTGTCCCAAGGAGGTGTCGGATTTATCGTCCACAAGTCTCTCGTTAACAACGTTGTAAAGATCGGGAGTGTGTCGACGAGGGTTGCGTACCTTATACTCAGAATCACCAAACGGTATTCGCTGAAGGTCATACAGGTTTACGCACCAACCTCGGCACACCCCGATGAGGAGGTGGAGGAAATGTATGAGGATATCTCTAGAGCCATGCATTCCTCCAAAACCCAATATACGGTGTTAATGGGAGACTTCAATGCAAAACTAGGCACAAGAGAGAACGGTGAGCTGAAAGTAGGGAAATTTGGAATAGGGCAACGGAACCCAAGGGGCCAGCAGCTGGCCGACTTCATGGAGAAAGAGGGACTCTTTATGATGAACTCTTTCTTCCAGAAGCGGCCCCACAGGAAGTGGACCTGGTCGAGCCCCGACGGTTCGCCAAAAAATGAGATTGACTTCATTATGACGACCAGATGACAACTGTTCAGTGATGTCTCAGTGATCGCGAGGGTGAAAACTGGCAGCGATCACCGAATGGTTAGAGGCACACTGAACCTAAATGTTAAGTTGGAGAGGTCTCGTCTGATGAAGTCAACGCTCCGTCCCCCTCGTGCTCTAATCCAAAGTCCCGAAACCTTTCAGCTCGAGTTACAAAACCGTTTTCAGTGCCTAGAAGACTGCAATGAAGTGGACGATATGAATGACAAGCTCGTGGAAACTGTCCATGCGGTCGGAGCTAAGTTCTGCAAGACCCACCGCAGAAGAACACAAAAACTCTCCGATCACACTCTTAATCTCATGGCTGTTAGACGGGAGATGAGGCTACATTCTTCAACAGATTTGACAGCATACAGGCAACTGAACAGACAGATCTCCAAATTCATGCGGCGAGACTTACGCAACTTCAATACAGCTCGTATTGAAGAAGCGATCGAGCGGAACCAAGGCTCCAAAGTCTTTGCCAGAGATCTGTCTGCCAGAAAGAGCCAACTGTCAAAGCTGAAGACCGAATGTGGCAGCATCGTTTCCGGGGCACCTGAGATTTTGAGTGAGATTGAGAGGTTCTATGGGCAGCTGTACACGTCATCGTTGGAGCCACACGCAAGTGTGAGTAACGATCCAAGAGCGAGTCTTATTCGACACTATTCCGAAGATATCCCGGACGTCAGTCTGAGCGAGATTAGAATGGCTCTCCAGCACCTTAAAAACGGCAAGGCCCCAGGCGAGGATGGAATTACAGCGGAGCTTCTGAAAGCGGGTGGAAGACCGGTACTTGAAGTCCTTCAGAAGCTCTTTCACTCCGTCCTCCATGGTGGCATTACACCGGAGGCGTGGAGCAGAAGTGCGGTGGTCTTGTTCTTCAAGAAAGGTGACAACGCTCTCTTGAAGAACTACAGACCGATTTCCCTTCTGAGCCGCGTCTACGTGCTGTTTTCGAGAGTCATTACGAATCGTCTCGCGCGCAGACTTGACGACTTCCAGCCTCCCGAACAAGCCGGTTTCCGAAAGGGCTTTAGCACCATAGACCACATACATACCCTACGACAAATTGTACAGAAGTCCGAAGAGTACAATTTGCCACTATGTCTGGCGTATGTGGACTATGAGAAAGCCTTTGATTCCGTCGAAATTTGGGCGGTGCTGCAGTCCCTTCAGCGGTGCCAAGTTGACTGTCGGTATATCGAAGTGCTGAAGTGTTTGTACAGTAGAGCTACGATGGCTATCCGAGTACAGAACCAGAGTACGAAACTTATCCAATTGCAGAGAGGTGTAAGACAGGGTGACGTTATATCCCCGAAACTCTTCACCGCTGCATTGGAAGACGTTTTCAAGCTTCTGGACTGGAAAGGATACGGAATTAACATCAATGGCGAGTACATCACTCACCTTCGATTTGCCGACGATATAGTCCTCATGGCAGAATCGCTGGAGGAGCTAAGCACTATGCTCAATGTCCTCAATAGTGTTTCCCAACGGATAGGTCTTAAGAAGAACATGGACAAAACAAAGATTATGTTTAATGTCCATGTCACACCTATGCCGGTAGTTGTTGGGAGCACTAAGCTCGAAGTTGTTGACGAGTATGTTTACCTGGGACAAATAGTCCGACTAGGTAAGTCCAACTTCGACCGAGAGGTCAATCGACGGATTCAACTCGGCTGGGCAGCGTTCGGGAAGCTACGACACATCTTCTCGTCAGAAATACCTCAAAACCTTAAAACAAAATTGTACAACCAGTGCGTGTTGCCAGTGATGACTTACGGAACTGAGACGTGGTCCTTCACTGCTGGCCGTATGAGGAAGCTCAAGGTCGCTCAGCGAGCTATGGAGAGGGCTATGCTCGGAGTTTCTCTGCGTGATAAACTTAGGAATAAGGATATCCGCAGTAGAACCAGAGTAACCGACATAGCCCAACGGATTAGTAAGCTGAAGTGGCAGTGGGCCGGCCATATAGCTCGAAGAACGGACAACCGATGGGGAAGAAAGGTTCTCGAGTGGCAGCCTCGTACCGGTAGGCGAAGTGTAGGGCGTCCCCCCACAAGATGGAGTGACGACCTGGTAAGACATGCAGGAAGTCGATGGATGCAGGTGGCTCAGGACCGTGCTTTGTGGCATTCCTTGGGGGAGGCCTATGTTCAGCAGTGGACTTGTGAAGGGCTGTAATGATGATGATGATGAAACTTTCATTGATTTAAATAAGTATTACGAACTGGACTAATAAAAATCTTTGTAGTATTAGGTACACGTAGTACGTACAGTATTTTTATGTGGTATAGCCACGCTACACCTAGTCGCCTCGACCGAGGAAGGATCATGCTCTCTCAAATAGCAGCTTGATGCTGCTATGTTTCGTATGGTCAGTGTAGAGAACTGGAGACCGTTTTTACTGGATACGAGGCCTATTTTCAGCAGTGTACATGTGTAGGGAATGATGATGATAATGATGTGTAAACGCGGTGTAAAAGAAACGACTACCCCCTTTCATGGCGTGGGTGTCGTAAGAGGCGACAGCGAAATCAAAGGGGAGGCTTGTATTCAGCACTGGGCTTTATTCAAATGCTGTAATAGATAGATGGATACATATCGTCCCGTTGGTTTCATAAAAGGTGACAAAAGGAAACTCCAGGAGATGTGCAGCAACGTATGTATTCTTAATTTCAACTAGAAAATAAAGAAGTTTATCAACCTTGTCATGCATGCCAACTATTGCAAATATCCCTATGGGACAACGTTATAATATGTTGCAATATCATAAGGCAGTATATGTGTAGGCCTATGATTAACAGTAGATTTAGATGCTACGTCTACATTATCGTGATATGGCAATAATTATGGCTATAATTGAAGCAACACCTAGGTGTAGCCACGATTTATGGTCATAATTTTACAATATCAATCAATATAGCATATTATGACGGTAGGCAATAGCTCCGATGGCGGTCTTTTTTGCATATCAAAGACGATTACTGCGGTAATTTTTGCGTCAAGTGGCCACACTACAGATTGTTCAGTATGCGACATGAGCATTTTTTTCCAGACTAATTAATGCGGTAATTTAGGCAGTAATTTAATGCCTAAAAGTATAGTAATTGTTGCGGTAAACGGGTGGTAGACGGTAAGGTAGGGTGTCTGTAGCATCATAGGCTGTAATTGGCTGTAACGAATGTATGAGAAATAAAAATGCTTGGCACAGGTAAAATGTACTAATCCTACAACTCCATAAACAAAAAAAAAACTGTGAAACTCAGTGTTGCTATACCAATAGTAATTTTGATGATCTACCGTATTTTAATAATAAAAATAATACATAATTAAGCTTATTGTAGTATTCAACTTATATGTTTAATGCGTATTTATGAATCCCAACCAGACCAGAAACCACTCTAAAACACTAATTAATAATTGCTAATTTATCACTTATTGTTTAATATTTACAAAGACAATTAAATTAACACATCTTTTAATTTTCTATTATAGCATTTGAAGGCACGCACTTCTTTCAAACATTATTTTTATGATTTAGTATATATTTACGTCAGATTGTCAATGTAAAAGAGAAAGAGCATAGCATATGCTTATGTTAGAACGAAATAGAATGGCTAGACGAATTGGCCTATAACGGGCTGGCGTAATCGTTAACGATACAAATCTCGCTTATTTTCGCGATATATTTAATTTTGAAGTATTTATAAGTGTTTAAAAGATGACCTGAATGCAGTTCATCGAGACAATTCATACGTAACTACAATTAAAATATTTAGCACTCTAAATGCAATATTTTAGAACTGGTACAATTGCTTTATACACAAATAGATAGGGAAAAAATATCGCATTTTATTACAATAATGCTCTAAATGCTTAAGAATTATATTAAAAATAATAACAAATACGTGAATTCTCGCTACTTCTGATCTAATTTTTGTAAAGATTGATACTATCAATATCATCTTATCGATAATATGTCTCTAACAGGCAAAGGCATATTTTAGACGCAGTCTTTTGTAACATAGTAATTTATTAATTTTCTATTTTTAATTTTTAGGGTTTCGTAGCCAAATGGCAATAGTAAATACTTTAATGAGATAATTTAAACTCTTATAATGTTTCAGATTTCCAAAACATTTTGAGGTTAAACATAAATGGTTAAAATTGTTAAATAGAGAAGACTCGGTTCCCAAAACATATACAACTATCAAGCACTTAGATCAATAAGGTTTTTTTTTATAGAAGTGCTGCCCGTGCGTAGTTCCTTATTATACATTACTGGAAATATGTTAATTTCGTTTACGCATGTTCAAATGCGTATAACTTGTTGTCTTTATCCTTACGATGTATATTTTTTTTATAAAAGGAAAGTAACAAACTTATAGTATCACTTGATGGTAAACGGATACTGCAGTACATGGTCACCTTCAGTCAGCTTCAAACAAAGAAAACTACAAATGTGTTTTCACCCCTGAGTACTAAGATAAATGCCTTACAGCTTATAATTATACAGGCTTTCTATAAACAACAGGCCGGAACGTGACAGTGTAAATACTGCTGTTTCTTTCTGTTTATCCCTCTCAAGACGTTTATGATACATGTATTCATTCTGAACGAGTTTTCCGAAAACATATGAAAGAAAAAATTAAAAATAAACGAATCCCTTGTATCCTGCAAAAAATATTTTTACATACTTGACATACATATGTGTGTATGATTCGACAGCAATATTAAACCATAAACACTTAATTATTAAATTAATATTAAAAACTTATTTGATTATTAGATTGAAGTATGAAGCAAAATACCTTTAAGGAGAGCTTACGACATTTTTACAATAAAGTAATTATTTTTGGTGGAAAATAATAACAACAATCTTTTTGTTTGTAGTTTGATTTTATTGTAATCACTCTATCGCCAATCTAATGTATACTATATCTATGGTTAATACAGCAAATGGAAAATCTGTTGATGGGAAATGTTGAGGCAAAAATAGCAGCACTGGTGATAGGTGACATTTGACTTGAGATTCATGTGGAGTTTTGGCGGGAACTTGATCGGCGGCGGTTTGCTGCTCCTGTATTATAGTTTAAATAATAGTTTGAAGTGGATTTTGATATGTAAAACTGGTGCGATTTTATGTATTAAGTGTCTACGCATGTGAACTATTAGTGGAAACGGTGAAACAAGTGCTCTGATGGTGATGGATTCTCAAGATAAGCTGTTTGCATAGGCGCCTTTAGATACCATCGCCAACTGTCAGCTGCCTGCTGGCTCAAGTTGCCGTCAAAATATTTCAAGGGCTGCACAATGTGACGCATCAACATATTGTGAAGCAGTGAACTATGAAGGATAATAATACATAAAGACAAGGCTTGGGGAAATTATAATAAACCGAATAAAAATACTCAAGACTTGGCCTAAAGGTCTAGATACCAGGCCATAAACTTCAAAACAAAAAATTTTTGACTTGACTGGACTTGACAGATGACAGCTGTAAATAATATTTATGATTTTTTGTTTGTTGACTTTGTTGTGGGATGATTAAAAATTAAACAAATAAACGTTTCTGTGTATTTTAGTACTTTTATGCAATAAATCTTCAAAGTGAAAGTTCGACAATACCCGTGAATACTACCAGAAAATAATTTCGGTTAGTATACAAAATTTATTTAAATTCAAAGTGTTTCTTTTGCAAAAGTTCTTAGGATTTTATTATCGTCGTTGGATTTCGTTAGTTTCTTAATTGTGTTTTAAAATTTGTTTTAAAATTGTTTTAAAAAGTTCCCAGTACAATTATATAAATTAGTGTTTTGTTTAATAAGGTATTGAATATGTTGGGATAAAAATATCCTATTTATGAGTTTGTTTGCTGCTTCTCACTATTCCTCCCGCAGTAGGGACTTGTTGAAAAAATGGTGTAGCTTTCAAGACTTTCAGAAGTGCTTTGTATAAGCCAATTTTTAATTAAAATGTTTTTATTTTGACTTAAAGACTTTAAGGGAGTTAATACCCTTCGGCATTAGTTTGTGTATTGGATTTTATATCCTTATAACCTTCTTTAAGTTAACTTGCTTGTGCAAATTATAAATATTTTATTTTAAACATATTATGCTTTTAACTGTTTAATATCAAAGAAGAAACAAACCTGTTTCAATCCATGCTACTACCGATGAAATTGTTTATTGTGAGGAAATTTGTGTCTGAGAAATTAAAAAACAGTATTTTGAAGACACATGAAGTCCGCCAACACACATTGTGGCAGTATAGTGGACATTTTTTTTTGCCACAAATATACTGTGGTATAGAAGCTACACAATCACAAACAGACCCATCAACAATTATATTATACTAGCCTTTACGTGCAACTTTGTACACATAAAACTTTAACAAAAAATCCCACAGATCTACAACAGTTTTAGATTTACCGGAACAATGTTTGTTCAACAAATAAGTGCCATGAAACTAAAGCTTATTTCACTGATGCGGCACTTATCTTAACATTTCCTGGGGTAGCAGCCTGTTAAGTGACAGTGAAAACGGATTTTACTAATGTACATTCCTTTTTTCAATTGAATTTATTCTAAACACCAAAACCGTTTCCACTCAATAAATGTGAACTGTTGAAACTGAAAAAATACTTACTTGACCATATGGAATTACACACAGTTTATTACTGCCTTTAAAAATGCACCTTGTCAATATAAAATATGGGAAAATGTTTAAAGTCAAAATTGAAAATTGAAGATCTATTAATTTTACCCAAAAAAAAAGATCACTTATGCAAAGGCTACTTCATTTTCATTTATAGTTTTGTTGTAAAATGGTATTGAAGTACCGTAAAACCAACCAACCGAGCAACTTTTCTTTAAAAATAATATAGATTTCTCTTTTCTTTTCCTTCACTTTAGATAAAGATGAATCGATTAACAATTCATTTGGTAAAATCTGTTTTATATCATGGTAGGTTGAAACGTCTATACAAACATACATACAGAGAATGTCAAGCACGGAATCCTTTCTGCATCACCGTAATTAGGTTAAAATATGGGTTGAAAGTGACGACCCTTAGCAATGTTACCGTCACATAGTGGCATCACAAGTATGATAACTTTACCAAGTCAGTTTTATAGATAAATGTTAAGACCACTATATTAAAAACGAAATATTACATTTCCTAACAATTAATATTACGTTATTACAAAGATATAGATACCTACATTCTAAATATCAAACAAAATCAACAAAAGTACAAATGACATATCTCGAAAAACGTTTTGTTGTCTGTATTAATAGTAATTTTGTACCTGCACATCCATGATGGCAAAGTTAACTTCTATTCGTAAAATTGAAAGATTTGACTGGAAAGAAGATCTTATAAATAGATTTTGTATCAAAAAGCTATGACATAGAAGGCAAAGTGTGATGACCTTTTCGTATTAAAAGTTACAAGCCAAAAAAGTACGATTTTTTTTGCCAGCGATACGTTTTTCCAGCAACACAAATTTCAATATTTCGTTGCGGTGAAAATTTTAGAGCCGCGGTTAAAATAGAGTCAGAGGATACATTAAGCAATTTGTATAACAATAATTTTATACGTGGTAGGACAATGCTGCAGCTATATTAGTAGTATAGTTGTAGCATGTATGGGTCGGCTCGACTGGGGAAGAACCACGCTCTCATAGAATACCAGCGTAAAATAGCAACACTGCTGTGTTTCGTATGATGAGCGTAGAGAACCGGAGACCCTTTTTACTAGAAAAGAGGCATACCACCTTGGCCCTCACGGCTGACAATGCATCTGCATTTTGATTCTTTATTGAGGATGGATGTAGATGGCTATGGGTCGCAGCCACGTTTGTCACCCTATTCTATATAAAAACATCAATAAAAAAAAGAGAATATGTGTGTCCACTAGTGGAAGATAAGTAATGTTTTGGCTGGATGCCGTCCACATTGTAATTTACCAATTGTTTTATAGCAATAGAAATTTCTGATTTATAAATAAGCAAGTCCACTGTCATTCTCAGTAAACGTCTTGTTCTATAAAAACTTTCGTATCAATTTTGAAAACTGAAGTTTGCTTTTGCTCTGTTGATTATATCGCCTTGACGTCGTATAAGACGTCTGGTCCAGCGAACGTGACTCCGTTTACAAATATAAATTAGATTTCACCTTCAACAGAACCATACTCAGCTGTGTGATTATAGACTAATGATGATGAGGCATTTGAGTAGCAGGTACTTGGGTTCTTGAAGCTTAATGTTTTTTTATAACGATTTCATTTCTCTTCCTTCTATAGGTACCTCCTTCGTCTAATTTGTTTTGTTACGAAAGAAGAGACTACTCATTATTGCAAGCTAGTTAGTCTGACACCAGTAAAAAGCGGGATGCAATTTTAAATCGATATCGGTCCGTAAGGAGCTGTTTAACGTTACAACTGAACACTGGTTCCGAACGGGCGATAAACCTGGGTTAGTGATGGGATTCGTTTTACGGTCGTTTAAAGTTTAGAGTTTTAGTGCTAATAGTAAATTACAGTGCCAACTACCGACAGTGATGCCATGTTGACGAGAAGAGCCCGGCCGTTGGAAAACATTCCGACTTTTTTATTGGTTTTCATCGCGTCTACAGATAAAATAATGACATTTACGTGTAAGGCGTATTAAATTATATGGATGTTCCATAGTTGACTATACTGAAATATAAAATCCTTTACGACTCTTGTGTCATTTTGCTTTAAGTTGACGTGTGTGCATTATGTAGGAATTAATCACGCGTGTTTCACTGGCGAGTATTTAACTCGGGAATTAATATGTACTTTTATAAATCCACTAATATAAGACAAAACAGGTGGTAAAATTAAAAATGTTGTACATTCCAGTCAGAAAGAGAGGCTATGGTTGAGCGCGTGAGTCTCACACTACAGGCAGTCTCCGAATGGGGCGATGCCAATCTCGTGAGATTTAACGCCTCCAAAACACAAGCGTGTCTTTTTACCGGTAAAAGGAGCCCGTTCACCTTGGCTCCTACTTTCCGGAATGTATCCTTGGAGTACACTGACCGCCTTCAGTTGTTAGAGATTGAATTTTCTCCGAACCTAAACTATGGGCGGTTCATTGAGTCCAAAGCCAAAGCAGCCGCAAGGAAACTTGTTGTCCTTGTAAGGGTACGGCGGTGCTTCACGTCGGGGCAGCTTCTTATCTTGTATAAAGCGCAAGTTCGGTCGTGCATGGAGTACTGCTGTCACATATGGGCTGGTGCTGCAAAATGCTACCTCGCAGCAATGGATTCAGTAGAGAGACGTGCTAAGAGGCTCATTGGTGACTTCGATTTTGTTGACATTAATCTTGTCAGCCTCGAGCACAGGCGCACAGTAGCCAGTCTTTCGGTATTCTATAGGATGCATTTCGGTGACTTTGCGCAGGAATTACACGTTTTAATTCCTCCCTCTCCTTTCCACCATTGGACAACCAGACGGTCGGTGGGTCTTCATTCCTTTGTTGTCGATATTCCACGCATTAGAACCAAATGGTTTGCATCGTCGTTTGTAATGCGTACAGTAAAGTAGTGGAATAATTTGCCGGCGTCCATCTTTCCGTCCGAATACAATCTGGGCGTCTTCAAGGCAAGAGTGAATAGGCTTTTGTTACGATAAGACAGTGCGATTTAACATCTAAAGCTACATCACCACTTACCACCAGGTGGGATTGTGGTCAAGCACTGGCTTATAATAAGTAAAAAAAAAACAAACAACTTCAATATAAATAAAATGAGAACATCATCAATGTAGTCGCAGTCAATTAAATACGCATTATTAAACATAACTCAAAAACTACTGGTCAGATCTTTGTATTGCACCACATGAAAAGCACCAGCTTTCAAATAAAAAAAAGATCATTAAAATCGTTTCACCTAGAAAAAAGTTCTGAGGTAACACATAAATAATTAAAAATTAAAAATTTTGTACAGCAGACTTCAATATAAGTTATTAAGAATAACTCAAATACTATTGGTCGGACCTTCATCAAATTCATATGGGACCACACGAGAAGTACCAGCTATCAAATAAAAAAAGAATCATCGAAATCGGTTCACTCAGTAAAAGGTTATGAGGTAACACACATAAAAAATACAGTCGAATTGAGTACCGTCTCCTTTTTGGAAGTCGGCAGAAAAGAACACGGATAAAGTAAAAAGTATTAATTAGTAGTAGTGTTCTCTGCTTATTATACTCGTATTCGTAGCTTGACTGTTGAGAACGCTGTAAGTCCGTCTTTGTACATTTTGTGCAACGAAGTTCAAATAAATAAATAATACGTTACGTTTTCAAGCTTCTGGACTGGAAAGGATGCGGTATTAACATCAATGGCGAGTACATCACTCACCTTCGATTTGCCGACGATATAGTCCTTATGGCAGAATCGCTGGAGGACCTAAGCACTATGCTTAATGACCTCAATAGTGTCTCCCAACGGATAGGTCTTAAGATGAACATGGACAAAACAAAGATCATGTTTAATGTCCATGTCACACCTATGCCGGTAGTGGTTGGGAGCACTAAGCTCGAAGTTGTTGACGAGTATGTTTACCTGGGACAAATAGTCCGACTAGGTAAGTCCAACTTCGACCGAGAGGTCAATCGACGGATTCAACTCGGCTGGGCAGCGTTCGGGAAGCTACGACACATCTTCTCGTCAGACATACCTCAAAACCTTAAAACGAAATTGTACAACCAGTGCGTGTTGCCAGTGATGACTTACGGAACTGAGGCGTGGTCCTTCACTGCTGGCCGTATGAGGAAGCTCAAGGTCGCTCAGCGAGCTATGGAGAGGGCTATGCTCGGAGTTTCTCTGCGTGATAAACTTAGGAATAAGGATATCCGCAGTAGAACCAGAGTAACCGACATAGCCCAACGGATTAGTAAGCTGAAGTGGCAGTGGGCCGGCCATATAGCTCGAAGAACCGACAACCGATGGGGAAGAAAGGTTCTCGAGTGGCAGCCTCGTACCGGTAGGCGAAGTGTAGGGCGTCCCCCCACGAGATGGAGTGACGACCTGGTAAGACATGCAGGAAGTCGATGGATGCAGGTGGCTCAGGACCGTGCTTTGTGGCATTCTTTGGGGGAGGCCTATTTTCAGCAGTGGACTTGTGAAGGGCTGTAATGATGATGATGACGTTACGAAAATGAGTATATTCCGATTTATGTTAATTTATAACAAATGCAGCAACATATAATATTTATTAGCAACATAATATGATTAGACGTCATCTTAAGGATTAAGAAATCCTTCCAGTTGGAAGTTAGTCGCTAAAACTAGCCAGCCATGAATAATGTTTTGTTTTCTGAGAAGAGTATTTTTTCGCGTAATTTGTGTTCGAATTAACCCCAACTACTTTTTCTCAGCAATGTGGTTTAGTTGAATAAAAAATAAATTATTTTTCAAATGGGTAATTGTTTTTGTTCAAATGTTACTATGTACGCAATACGTCCTAACTTCGGTTCTAATATTTGGGGAATTATGGTGATTCGTTAACTCTATAACAAATGCAAAACTGCAATTTCCAAATTATCTTTTTTAGCTTTGATTGTTTATTATAGTATGTGCCAAATCGATTGAGAAAAACGGACAATGACCTTTCGGTCGTTTAACCAGGGGTTACAAACCTTCAATATATAGGCACATTTTATATGTAGTACTTTCTTTATTTATAATGATTTTTTTATAATGATTGATATAATATATATTTATTAACTATTATTAAAAAGTTATGTGAAAGATCGCTGTAGAAGAAAAATCATCTATTGTTATAAAGTACTTTATTCATTTAACAACAAAAAACATTAATTTATAACACATATAAAGATTCGAGTGATAACGACACCGAATAAGTACGTACTTATGCAAAAGATAAAACTTTATTTTTAATATTATATAAGAACTTTATTTTTATTCGGTGCAATCATCACTCGTATCTTCACTTGATGAACTATCTGTAACATTAATTATAAAGCGATCTGCAGTTTGGTCAATTCTATCATCCATGCCACGCATTTTTTGTTCAACCTTAAGGACATGCTGAACACAGTTTTTCCATTTATCTGGCGTGATTTGAGTTAAACCATCTTTAAGTAAATTTTTAACATCTTTTAACTTGAAAGTTGTATTTTTTCGTGCAACGTACCCTTTCACATCTGCCCACACAAGTTCAATGGGGTTAAGCTCACAGTGATAAGGAGGTAACCTTACCACTGTGATGCTTTTTTCTTTTGCCATCTCGTCGGTGACGTAACTTCGATAGTTATCTTTAACTGCCTTTATTTTTTCCATTAAGTGGGTCTTTGTGTCCGAGGGCACGTATGCGATCTGTTTAGATTCTAGCCATTCCTGCATATTTTGTTTCCGCCAAGACATTGTTGGGGTTTTTTCTAAACGTCTGGAGTGGTAACTAGCGTTATCCATAACTATGACATCGCCGCTTTGCAGTTTTTCTATTACTTTTCTAAACCAGTCCTCGAAATGGAGAGCGTCCATACTCTCATGGTAGTCACCAGTAGATGATGATTCAAATACCCAATCACATCCCTCCAAAAAGCCATTTTCATTGCCAACGTGTACAACTATTAATCGCTTTCCTTTACCCGAAGGGGCTTTCGCGCCAGTAGAGTAGCCTTCTAACCGTGATTGACGAGAAGATTCAATTGTGGTGTCTTCCCATACCTTTCCCATAGTATGACCTGCGTTAATCCATGTTTCGTCAAGGTAAAAAATGTTACGTCCCTCGTTTCTTAATATTTGTATTTCTCTCAAATATCTGGTACGCCACAGAACTATCTCTGGGCGATCTATTAGACCACTTTTTCTGTTTCTCTTTATATATTTGAATTTTAAATGGCGCAACACACGTCGCAGGGAAGTTTTGCTCAAGTTTGGCAACTGGTCATCTTGATTTATACTGAGCAAAATTTTGTCTAAAGTCGGTAATTCTCCTGCAAGAAAGAACTGATGCACTTTCGCTCTTATAGCCGATTTATCAAAATCGTCCAACTTGTCAATTACAGACTTTTTTCTTTTATTAATTATTCCCTTTTCTGGTATTTTATGGGAATCTCTATACACGCTTAATACGCGATATATAGTGCTCTTGCTGACTCCTGAGATCTCCGAAACCTTTTCTACCATATTAACGTTTGAAGGATACACGTCTTCGGGCCAGGTGTTTTTGACATATTTGTATACATTAATGATAATCTCTTGTTCCCCGACCGACAAAGTGGTAGGTTTTCTCTTTTTTACTGGTGACGTTAAAGGTGCTCCAGAAGATGGGCCTGTAAATAAATGACAAAAATATACTACCATAGTACTACATCACATAAATACATATTGTTTTAGAAAATTAATACCACATGGTCACATAAAAAGAGCGCTTTAAGAAATAGAAAGGCTACGTCGTCGCATTTGTACCTATTTGTACGTACCTGCTACGTTTATTATGGGTCGGCGACGTCTCTTTCCACTTGATGTTGAAGGACCGGGTCCTTCACCAAATTCTCCTGAACTCATGTCGATTTAGTAACGACCGTCACAGTAAAACTAATATAACAGATTCAAAAAACAAAAACTTAACGATATAACAAATTTAACAGTAAAAACTCAACTAAAACAATGCAATGAATGCTATGAATTACCCGAGACGTACACACGCAAGCGCTATCCGAACACGAATGAAAACAAAATGGCGGACCGGCCCAAAAAAGGTGACGCATCTCTGGCTGCCATTGTCACGTTTCTTTTAGAACGAACTGACGTAACGCGCGTTTTGTTTATTTTAAAGGGATGAATTTGCAAAAGCTCAATATGGTGATTATATTGCTTCAAATATTTTTTTAATATGAAACTGTTATTAAATGAATTGCTGCGTTACTTACCATAAATTGAAATATAAAATATAACACATTTTTCGCGATGTACCGTAAGATTTTACTATGTTTATAGGAACCACAGACAATATTATTTAAGAAACAAAAAAACAAAACATATGTGCTGACCTAGAAGTGGGAATAATATCAATATTTAAATATTGTTATCACATCTAAATTGAGATTTTTTAAGTTACGCCTTTTGACACTCGGCTCATATCTGAGGTCATTGTCCGTTTTTCTCAATCGATATGGCACATACTATAGTCATTTTTTTTGCAACAGTGGTAGAGCCACGCGGCAGCTTTTGCTGTCGCACGGATGGGCCGGCTCGAACCGGGGTGGTACCACGACCTCACAGAAAACCAGCGTGAAGTAGAGGTTTACCTCTGCGTTTCGCTTGGTGAGTGCAGGTGGCCGGAGGCCCTTTTTACTGGAAATGAGGCATTCCATCTTAGTCCTCACGGGTGACAACGCATCTACATTTTGATTTGTAATAGAAGATAGACGTAGATGTCTATGGGCCGCAGCAACCACTTACCATCAGGTGGACTGTGTGCTCGTTTGTCACCCTTAACCTATTAAAAAAAATTTTTTTTTGTAATACATTAAATTATCTGCAATTACTGCAAAACTGAAAAATTCTTTAAAAAACAATTAAAATGATTTATACCTAGTAATTGCTATATGGTTTATAGGTATATACCTCTTTTATGAATAAGTATCTACATATTTGTTTTACTGTTTTTTCTACTTCATATTATTATAAAATGAAAATATTGCGTACATTAGCAAAAGTTAAGAACCATATTTTGTTTTTGGGGTTATTCCGAAGCAATGTATTATAAAAAATGTGAATACCTATGTTTGAACCAATGTTTTTAAAGTAACTTGGGGTAGGAATACTTCGGAATGTAAAATAAATCTTAGCCTTAGACCTAATTGTTAAAACAACCTTCTGAAAGCAATCGGAATCAGCCCAGTTATTTCACAATCTAACTATGTATAAGAAAAATAACAGTCAAGTTTTAAAAACCGTCATTGAACAAACTAAGCATGATATCCCGGACATCTTTACATAAATAACAATGCTATTTACTCAAATAAACACAGGTAAAATAATTTAATTGCCAACTTTAACTTACTCTAAGTAATTTATCAAAATGTACCAATCCCGCCGTCTTCGAAATTTCTGTCAATATTACCCCAATGCATCCTAAATAAAATCCCTCGTCCGACCTCACAGTACTACCTTATTTTCTAAGAGTTTCTTTGGCATACCTCTCAGAATCTGAAATCAGTTGCTTAAAATCTGCCAAAATCATAAAGAATATAGGTAACAAATCATAAATATATGCACGGGAATATTTTTTTATACAAAAGGGTGACACACAGTCCACTTGGTGGTAAGTGGGTGGATGCTGTGGCCCATAGACATCTACATCTATCCTTAACTAGAATCAAAATGCAGAATGTGTTGTCACCCCTGAGGACTAAGGTAGAATGCCTCGATTCCTGTAAAAAGATGCTATTTTACGTTCGTATTCTGTAAGAGCGTGGCCCTTCCCCGGTTGAGCCGACCCATTCGTGCAACCACAATTTAGCTGCAGTATAATATCATGATATCAATGGTTTTAAAAATAAATTAAAGGAATATTTACTAGACAAATGTTAGATATTTAAAGATTATTTCAATAACTAAATTCAAATTCAAATCGTTTATTGCGAATATAGGTTGATACAGTTGGTGTTTACGTAGTTTATCACTTCTAGAACAAACATTTAGTACAGCTATATTCCGCCATTTGGCATGCAATGTCCATCACATTTTATTACTTTTATATTAAATTACTTAAACATACTCTAGTTATAATTGGAGTTCACATGATACAAAGTCAAAAATATCACATGATACAAAGTCAAGTCAATTTAGTTATTCTGAGTCATGTAACAGTCAATTATTAAATTTCATATTTGTCTTCGAGATATTCTTTCACACTGTAGTGTGCCCTATTAACAAGAAATTGCTTCAACAGTATTTTAAACTTATCTATATTGGAGCTTCTCAAAATGTGTAATGGTAAATGGTTATAAATTCGAGGGACCATACAAAATATACTGTTGTTAAATTGGGCTGTTTTGTTTGATGGAAAACATATATTGTGATTATAACGTTTAACAAAAACGGCTACCTCATATATATAAAGGCATGGAAGTGTTAACAGTTTAAGTCTAATAAAAAATGGTTTACAACTATCTATCTGTTTTAACTCCACAATGGCCCTTACACATCTCTTTTGGGCTCTAAATATCATTTCATTGATAAAATAAGTAATTTTTATTATCTACAATTTTAATGACATGAAATAAAAAAAATAATTACGTAGGTCACTCAATAAGTTTTGAGATATACAAAAAGTATTCTAGATACTATTAATATTTATTTTACATCTTTTCAAAATATTCTCCATCATGCTCTATACAAAGTTCCATTCGCCTAAACCAATTCTGAAAATACTTTTGCCAGTCTTGATCTGACAGGTTGGAAATCGCTTCTTCGTAGGCAGCCACGGCTTCTTCGGCGCTTGAAAAAAACTTGCCTTTTATTTTTTCTTTGACTCTTGGGAACAAAAAGAAATCACAAGGAGCCAAGTCAGGGCTGTAGGGTGGGAGACTTAGAGTTTCAACACTAGATTCCTCAATAAATGCTTTTGTTCTAAGGGAGGTATGTGATGATGCGTTATCGTGATGCAGCATGATTCCTCGAAGCCCGGTCTTTGGTCTTTTCTCCCGCACAGCTTGAAAAGCTTTGGGTAATGCAACTGTAGTATACCATTCAGAGTTGACTGACCTACAATTTTCCAGCATTGACGTCGAAAAATGTCCGCTCCGCGAAAAAAAAACTATCCACCATTTTTTTGCCGACGTTGCGAGGTCTTTGCAGTTTTTTCGGTAACTGTCCTTCTGAGTAGACCCATACCGATGATTGCCCTTTATTTTCCCGATCATATTGATACATCCATGTCTCGTCAACAGTACCAATTTCTGAAACACGCCTAGATGCCTCGTTTTCAAAACGTAGACAGACGCATTTCATGGCACCAAACCACACGAGTCCGTTTTTCGCTTCGCCCTGTCAATAAACTCGCTACTATACTTGTCGAAGTGTAAATCAGCCATAACGGGATTTTCTTCTTGGAAACATCTGCATTGTGATTCTTATTCTTAACCGATGATTGATTTATCAATGGATCACAGTACCCACTTACCATCGTGGACGGTTGTCCCTCTTACTCCTATTGTTATCGTAAAATATGTTAACGTGGTAAAGCCACGCTGCAGCCATGCTTGCGGCACAGGAAGGGGTTGCCTCGATTGGGAAAGGACCACGCTCAGAATACCAGCGTAAACTAGCAGGTTTACGCTGTTATTCTGGGCTGATGTGATCGCTTGTGACCACAAATGGCTTAATAGGTTGTGATATACATGCCATTAGCTGAAGAAAATACTAATGATAGCTTTGCAGTACAATGCGTTCCACATCATTATGTGCAATGCAATTATTGTATCATTTTATATTCAAATGTGGGTACGCTCGGGTCAATATATGTAAGTTATGACGAATTAAGATTGTCGACAGTGATATTTAATGTGCATAGCTGCATTACATAATAGTTTTTGTTTGAGTTTGTATAAACAAAACTAAAACAGGCCTTTTTAAGCCTAAAGTTTAAGATAATTTAAACTTAAGTCTAAAAAAACTAAACTAAACTGAACTGAAATGGAACTGTGCGGCACACACACACACACACACACAGCCATTCCCAGTATTTTTTTTACACTTTTGAGTGGTTAAGGGAATATCACAAGTTCAATTAAGGACTCCAAATAGTTTAAATCATAATTAAAATGATATCTTATTTTTCAGCCTTTAGGGATGAAATTTTTCTCTAAATTTATATGAGACAGACCTTAAAATCGACCCTATTTAATAAAAAAAAATTGAAATCGGTTCAACCGTTCACGAGAAATCGGCGAAAATACATAAAAAAGCATACCCGTCATATATAGAACCCTCTCGTTTTTTTTGAAATCGATTAAAAAAGTAAAAATTAATGCGTTGAAATTCGTAAAAATATAATTTTTCAATTCAATATAGTATTAGGTCCTTACATATGAAATTGGCGTTTTGTACGGGACGAATATAAAGTAATTTTTTTTTGTAAAATATATTTAATTAATCAAAGTATGCAACGTCGTTATCGATGCACTTTTACAATCTCATAGATAGTTCATTGATCCCTTTACTAAAAAACCCATGGGGGCGAGAATCAATAAACTCTCAAGGCGGTTTGGGCTGCCGCATCGGAGTTGAATTTTTTCCTTGTAAGAAGTTGTCCAAATTCCGGAAAAATTGGTAATCTGTTGGAGCAAGGTCCGGGGAGTACGGTGGATGTCACAGACATTCCAATTGTAGCTCATCTAACTTAGTGGTTGTATGTTGTGCAGTGTGTGGTCTTGCATTGTCGTGAAGCAGCAGTGGCCTAGAGCAATTGACCAATCTCGGTTGTTTAGCAGCTAGTTCTTCCTTCATGGTTTGCAGTTGCGGACAATAGATATCTGCCGTAATCGTTTGGCCAGATTTTAGAAAACTGTAGTGAACGACACCGGCGCTAGTCCACCAAACACTCACAAGTACCTTTTTCTGAGTCAATTTTCGTTTAGGGTAGGATTTGGTTGGGTCTCCAGGGTTCAGCCATTGCGACGAGCGCTTCCGGTTATCGTACAGTATCCACTTTTCATCACGAGTAATGATTCGATTTAAAATCCCTTCATTATTGTGTCGGTTGAGCAAAGTAACACAGCAGTCGACGCGTGTTTGCAAGTTCGATTCACTCAATTCATGAGGTACCCATCGTTCAAGTTTTTTTTACTTTCCCAATTTGCTTTAAATGGATTAATACAGTTTTATCACTTAACCCGAAGTCTGCAGCTATCTCGGAAGTGCTTTGTGATGGATCCGCTTCCACAATAGCCTTTAATTCTTTATTTTCCACTTTGGTCTCCGGCCGTCCACTGGGTTGGTTCTGAACGTCGAAATTTCCAGAACGAAAACGTTGAAACCAAAAACGTACCGTGTTTTCTTTTGCGACACCAGCGCCGTACACATCATTAATCCTTCGAGCTGTTTCTGCAGCACTGGTGCCACGGTAGAACTCGTATTAGATATTTCTTGTTTCCCAAGTCCGCCAAAGAAAAAAATAATGAGGAAAAAACAAATGAATGACTGTTTTCAAAACTCAAATGTACCAGCTAAATGGAATTTATAAATTTAAATTTGGAATTCTTAACCAAAAAGGAGATATTTCAGTTCAAAGTAGTCAGTACGACAAAACGCTAATTTCATATGTAAGGACCTATTATTTGCATAAAATATAAGAAATGATGATTTGCAATGATCTAGTTGGAAGTAAAGACTAGAAATGAATTGGGGGGTAACTCGGACTTTAGGTCTAATCACTTTGAATAGCCTATCATGTAGAGGATGTAATGGGGGTCATGGTTGAATAGGGGCAAAAAGTTCTCATTACACTCCTAGGGGCTTATAATGGCCAGAAATCAAAAAATTGGGGGGTGGCTCGAACTTTAGGCATAGTCAGTTTGAATAGTGATAGGCTATTCAGATTGTAGAGGATGTCATGGGGTTATGGATGAATAGGGGCAAAAAGTTCTCATTACACTCCTAGGGGGTCAAAATTGCCAAAAACCAAAAAGTTAAAAATTCTTATTTCGGCTATAATTCCGCCTTCGGAGGTTCTTACACAGCCTTTACTTCCCGCATCCGACTTGTTCATAGATGGGATAAGCATTCGTAGCACGCGAGCAAACCGAATTCGATTCCCGCCCGTACCAATAATATTCCTCACTGCAATTTTAAGAGCAGATTTTTGAACAGTGGTAGAGCCACGCGGCAGCTTTTGCTGTCGCACGGATGGGCCGGCTCGAACCGGGGTGGTACCACGACCTCACAGAATACCAGCGTGAAGTAGAGGTTTACCTCTGCGTTTCGCTTGGTGAGTGCAGGTGGCCGGAGGCCCTTTTTACTGGAAATGAGGCATTCCATCTTAGTCCTCACGGGTGACAACGCATCTACATTTTGATTTATAATAGAGGATAGATGTAGATGTCTATGGGCCGCAGCAACCACTTACCATCAGGTGGACTGTGTGCTCGTTTGTCACCCTTATCCTATAAAAAAAAAAGATTTACCATGTTTGCACGTCTGAAAGTTTAAGAAAACATTTCAAGGACATTTGAAATATTAAAGGTGCTTTTACGTTGCGCGGCCGACTCTTCTTTGCCTTAAAATCCTAGGAGCGGGAGGAGGCCTGAGCTCAACCGTGTATACTTTTTCCTTTTTATCCGTTTTATACCTCTATTGACATTTTGATTGTTCTAAATAAAATAAATTAAAATGTTTTCAATGAGAAATAATTTTATTTTTATTTGAACTATATGACATGTTCTCAATTGTTTCATAATAATTGAAAGTTCAATTCGAATTTATCTAGACAAATTCTACCAAAATATTAAATGAAAAAAAATTAGCTTACTTGCCTAGTTCTTATTTGAAAATTACAATACACATACTCGTACATACATTATTTAGCCCTATGTCTTTGCATAACTACAGGGCTAGAGCATGGGCAGGAGACAATTTTGTTCCCGGCGAAAAGAGAAAATGTTTATCTCCTCGCTTAGGTTTATCCACCCTTCGAGCATGGGCACACCGGTGGATATAATATCCACAGTAGATAAAATGGGAGATAGATTTAGACTTAGATAGATTTTTTGTATGCATATAAACTTAATTCTAATTGTTAATTTAAAAATTATATATATAAATAAATATAAAATTAATTATATAATAGTTAAGTTAAAAATTAATTCCACGTCCAATGAACTAGGATAGAATTGTCCCTTTCAAATGTCAAGAAAGCATAAGTTTTATTTTTAATTTGGCTCCATGCTACGGACGGGGGATATATGTCTACTCGTTATGTCAAACGGGGATATACTTTCCCCGATGCCGTGATTTGGCATTAGGACAAGATAATTTTATCTCTTGTCAGTGGATATAATCGGGGGATAAAATTTTTGTCCCCAACCCATGCTAGCCATGCTGTTGGTGAATACATGGAGCCGTGGAGCCAGGTTTCAATTATATTCGTTTTAGAGCCATGCTTCTACGTGATAGAATCATATTTTTACGTGGTAGAGCTATGCTGCAATTTATTCAAAAATTGAAGATTATATGTATGTAAGTGATTTATTTTTGTTAATTTACTTTGCGTTGTGACCTATGATTATGTTGAAGGAATAACTCGATGAAATTGCTCAAAATTTTATGACTTATTTGTCATAACATTTCATTATCATCATTATTATTATTACAGCCCTTCATAAGCCCACAGCTGACCCCCTCCAAGGAACGCCACAAAGTCACCACAAAGAAAAGTCACCACAATTAAATATCCTCAAATGCATTAAAATAAACACTAACCTAAGATCTCCCAAATTAACATTCGACTTAAGTTATTAATTATCAATTTCTTATGTATCATTAACAGCTACAGTTTATAATGGTTTTGATTACTACTGCGTCGTCGAGTCTGCGTCATTCAAATCTTGATCAAACTTATAGAGAGGGGGCAAACGAGCATACGGCTCACCTGATGGTAATTGACTACCGTCGCCCATGAACAACAGCAACACCAGGGTAATTGCAGATGCGTTGCCGGCCTTTTAAAAATAGGCTCTTATATCACACATGTAACTTGTCTGTTTATATAATAAATATTGTAATAATATCTGCAGCACTCTTTCATAGCTCCCCAATTATCTCAGAAATTTAAATAGACATAATATGCGCAATAATGAAAAATAAATACAAAAATAGTACATTATAGTGTCGGTAAAGAATATCCCACCACACAAGAATAACTCCATAACGTCTTATGGGTGTCGTAAAAGCGAAAAAGGGAAACTGAAACAGGGGTTGGGCAGCAGCACCTTCCTGATAACAGCTCAAAGATATAAAAAAAATGTGGTTACCAACGGCAACTATGGCAAAATCCCCCCTATGAGATAGTCTATGGAGGAGGTCTATGTTCCGCAACGGACTTTTATTGGCTGTAATGGATGGTTGGATAAAACACCAAGTATAATTAGAACCTATAGACGTCCCACTGCCAGGCATTCGCCTCTTATTATTTCTGACAGGACTCTTTAATCCTCTCAGAAATGAGAGGAGGCTTATGCTGACATTTAATGGCTCTAACTTTAGTGACATAAACACTCACTCCTGTCACCCAGAGGGGTAGGCAGAGACTATGGACTTCCATTTGGCACGATCCTGACACACCTCTCTCGCTTCCTCCACATCCATATACCTACACATTGTTCGTCGGTTAAAGGTACTCTTGATTGCCCATTTTCAATATATCGCCAATTTGGTCGATAAACGTCCGCCTAGGGTGTCCGTTCCCGACTGCCGTTTAGTGAGTTCTTGAATTTTAGTGAGTTCTTTAAAATCTTCTGTATATTCGTTTGTGAATTTATTCTATAAAAACTAGCTAATACCGACTTTGCTTGCTATATTAACAAAGTTTTCGTATGTGCGAAGGAAAAAAACATCGAAAAGACATTTTTTTTGTAAACAATGTCATTCGTTGCTGCGTTTGTAGCTAAAATATATATATTATCTGGGTTAATATATAAATTAGCAAGCGACGCGACGTACATAAAGGTAACCGTGTGAAAAACCCCGTATAAAAATCGCTGTTTCTTAAAACTTGAATAACTTTATATTAAATGAAGATATAGCAATATTTTTTTTTTTAGATAAGGCCCAAGTGTCTAAGCAATAAAACTTAGAGAACCTAATTGAAATTTATCCAGTAGTTTTTGTGACGCGCGTAACACCTGCAAACTTCTATAATTTTATTTATATAGGTTTGATACCTAATTTAGGGAATATATAATACAATAAGGTATATTTTGTATTCTAATGAAAACTGATTTCGCGTCAAATACATAGAAAGTAATTTAAGAATCGAGTGCAAAATAAAATTATGTGTGTGCACCGAAGTTTTACCTTACCACATATTAACATATCCACCATGTTTGAAAAGTACGTAGTAGTAATGAATTAACTATAATTTTGCTTTCTATTCTTTGCAAGAAGCCAATCAATCTGATATCAGTTTTAGCTTCGCGACTCGGGTAATTACCGTAAGCATTTTATAAGGAAGCTAAGGCGCGAGCGGTCCATCGGCCCCGTGGCCGTCGTGTGGCCCGTTAGCTAGATGCACGCCGCAGCCGATACACCGCGACGATTTAATTAAAGTATTGTACGCTCGCCGCCATTAACGTACAGTTCCTATTGCACTTAAGGAGTCGACTCTCTCCCTACAGGAGTCGATAATTAGTTTATGACCCTCTGTTAGACTGCGTTGTTGTCGTGCAGTGCAGCGTCGGTGATAGAATATCCACTTCCCCCGTGGGGGTCGTAAGAGATGACAGATGGCAACTAAAACAGGAAATAGGGAGCAGCATCTTCCTGACAATAACTGAAAATGATAAAAAACTCCGGTTGCCAACCGCGCCAAGCGTAGCAACAATGGCAAAATCCCCCATCTTCTTACAAAGCAATAAGGACCGTGGCCGAGCTCACTTGACTACTCTAGCGCCATCTATTATCTATCTACGGAAGCGGTTGTTGTGAAATACATCGTTCTTTATTTAATACATTTCCATAGATGTCGCTACATGGTACCGCTAAGTAAGATTGACGAAGTCATTGGGCTCTAGTATGAGACAAAACGGATAAGGTCTATGTTCAGCAGTGGACTTTGATGTGGTGTAATGAATATTGAATAAATGAATATCTTATTGCATTCAATTCTAACTGTAAAATCGCCAATAGTTAACTGTGTGTAAATTTTTGTTGCTCTTTTTATACCCTATTTATAAATTTTAAAATTATTGTTATTATCATCATTACATGCTCCCAATTTTTAAATATCTCTATGTATAAAAATCAATTGCTCTTCGTTAGCCTCACTAAAACTCTAAACTGGCTCGACCGATTCTGATGAAAGTTTTAGTGTGTGTTTGAGTGGGTCTCTGGATGGTTTAGAATCTAAACTTTAGATTCACAATTGGACCCGGTAGGTGAAGCTTTGTCGAGATCCAGAAATCACCCGTGCGAAGCCGGGGCGGATCACTAGTATTATTATAATTGTACCATTGTAGTATATTATAGTATTATTAGGTACTTACGCTTTTTATATAGTATAAGGGTGACAAACGAGCACACAGTCCACCTGATGGTAAGTGGTTGCTGTGGCTCATAGACATCGACATTTATCCTCGATTACGAATCAAAATGCAGATGCGTTATCACCCGTGAGGACTAAGATGGAAGACCTCCTTTCCAGTAAAAAGGGCCTCCAGTTCTCTACACTCACCATACGAAACACAGCAGCATTAAACTGCTGTTTTACGCTGGTATTATGTGAGAGCCTGGTTCTTCCCCGATCGAGCTGACCTATTCGTGCTACAACTATACTACTAATATAGCTGCAGCATGGCTGTACCACGTCTAAAACGTTATAAAATCAAACTTTTTCTTGTTTAGTTGTCTTCATAAACTATGCGATATCTTCGCCAATTTTAATTCGATTCTAATTTTTTTTAAATAAAATAGGTTATATTATAAAGTAAAGGTACCATATTAATTTGGAGAAAAAATTCCACCCATACAGGTAGACGAATAGGGAATGAAGTTTTTTATCTAACTATTTAGACGAGATAGGGTGGACTGTGGGTTCGTTCGTTAATTTAGATTTATAAAAAAGTTTTTACACTAAGTAATGTTTGAGAAAGCGTGGATGAGTGCGTTTGCATGTTTGTGGTGTCTTAAAAATCTTCCATCTAAAGCATAAATATAAACTGCATGTAATATGAAAATTATAACTATATAATACATAAATTTATACTGCATAGCAAACAATATTCTATTTTGTCCTAGCACAGTAATTTCTTAAGCAATCTTCGCTTTAACGTCGGGCACTTGATAAGGCATTATGCACCATTATTATGCAGCGCTCTAAGGTTTCGGGTACATGGGCGCTCGTCAATTAAGGTATCGCTGGGACCCATCTTCTACCCATTCAAATACGCTGTAGCCCGTCTAGTCTAGCTTAGACTTAAACAGCACAATGCTGGCGGATAATGAGACAGTCCGCGGACATTATATATGCTTAAATGGATTTTAGTAGATACGAAATATCTAATTGTTTGCCTCTAAGCTTTGTTTATTGGTTAGCGCGCCGTTAGTATAAATATTATGTATTTTAAAACAATTAAAAATAAACAATATTCGATTGTGTGATTTATTTTAATTTATTTGTGTACATTTTTAATTTATTGCACTAACCGGTAGGTTCAACCGGGGAAGGATAAACCTCTCACCGAATACCAGCATAATGCTGTTTCTTGCTGTATGGTATGTGGCGAGAACCGAACACTTTTTACTTGTAACGAGAGGTTTCACCTTAGTTCTGGGTGTGAAAATTCATCTTGGTCCTGAATCAACATTTTGGTTCTTAATCAAGGTTATATGTAGATGTTTGGGCTACGTTTTCTAGTTACCATTACTTGGGCCTAATCAAGGGTTGGACTGTATACTCGTTGTCATCCGTGTATATGAAAATAATTATTATCACGGCGTCTTATAATTTTGTTGCTATTAATAGCCGACTTCAAAAAAGGAGGAGGTTCACAATTCGACTTATGTTTTTTTTTTGTATGTATATTACGAGATATCGTCGCCAATTATTGTGACTTACTTGCCGACTTTAATGTTTTTTTTTTAAATTAAACAGGCTATAACTGAATGGTGGCCTCATTTGAATTTGAAAAAAAAAGTTACACCACTAAAGATACCAAGTTTCTCCTAAAAAATTTCGCTGGACTTCTCTTAAATTTGTGGTTTGTTAGTTCCGAAACTCTTCTTATTTATCCTGCCTTAAAGGTATTTAAGGCAGGTATTATATACACATGATTTTCTATTTTATGCACCTCTATGGCACAGTACTTCGTAGTATTACAGGATGTGAGGCATTCCATCCTAGTCTCGTGTTTGAAGCCGGCTGCAGGTGTCCATAGGTTCCAGCAGCCACTTTAAGTTTATTTTTTACGTCGTTTTATGATAACGAAATGTTGTGGATGATTTTAATTTTATTCTCTCTCCTTTCATAATATATATTAAAAATACTTAAATGTTTAACGTTCACGTATTAATATAACGATGATAAGTAACATGCAAGGTATTTTTGTAATTTTGATTCTTTAATCTAATTTGTGATTATGGAGAAGTCTTCAAAAAATTTATAACTATAAACATAGAAAACATATAAAGTAGAGTCTTAAAATGCAATATCAGATAAAAAGATTGAATGAGCCTTCAGGGTATAAAATATAAGATAATTTCTACCTCATAATTCTATTGCTTTCGTAGCTAGAAATGTGGTTGAAAATTTCGTGCCGTGTCGGCAGGTTCGAGTTGTTTGTTTCATTGGTGGGAATCAATTTTGCGCGCAGAGGCTTGCGCCGTAGAAAGTGAATTATAGTCTAGAGACGCGGTGTTTTACCATTGTATGTATTATATTAGCTTTTAAAATTATTGGTGTTTTTATAAAATTATCAAATAGCATGATTTAGCTGTAGGACTCCTATTTCTGCCCAGTGGTCCACCTGTAGTATAGTATAGTGGCGGTGTAAGAATATCCACTACCCCATATCGTCGCGAGGGTCTCGTAAGAGGCGGCAGAGGGAAAATAAAACAGGAAATGGGCAGCAGCATCTCCCTGATAACAACTCTAAATTATAAAAAACTACGATTGCCAAGCGTGGCAAATATGGCAAAATCACCCCATGAGGCAATCTATGAGGGAGGCCTATGTTCAGCAGTGGACATTTATAGGTTGTAACAGACGGATGGACTACCTAGATAACACCCTCTTAATTACATCTGTTGCAAAGCAGCTGTGTATTCGGTAGTTAATTCTGGCCTGAAAATTATGGGAGTAACAAACAGTCTGTGAGGCATTCTATTTTGGTTCCTATTGGTGACAAGTGCAATCAACCAGTGGCCTTGTCTTTTAAAATTGGATGCAGGTGTCCTTGGGCTGTGTTAGTCACTTCTTATTAATTGAACAGTTACTTCATTTGTTACTTTAATGAATAAATAAATAGTATACGCCGTTAATTTATTTTACGATGGTACTTTAAATAATTTTGTTTTTTCTATGAGGCTTGTTCAAAATATTTATAAAAGAACAATGGCCAAATTTCTATAGGAGCTGGACTTGACTTTTATTTTTCATGTCCCAAATCAAACTATAGCTGGATTGGTCTGTGTTTATGTTGTAAGCACCATCCCGATTAAAACTCATATATAAATAGCCACAATTTTTTAAAATAACGTCAAAAATACTTTTGATGTTAGCATCACATGTATTCTTCTTCAGTGATCTAAAATGAGAATTAGATTTGTATTATGATGTTCAATTGTATGTGGTGATTTATATTAGTGTAATAAAATAAGAAGGTTTGTAAATATGTACAATTATTGACGAATTCCACTCGCGGATCTTAGAAATTACTCTGGTATCAAACTCAAAAACGAGATGGCAGCGAAGTGTGTCAATGCATATGTTACTATTAATACATAGCACTCGCAGGGCTAGTTGTCGTTGGTATGTAACTGTAGTCTGCATGATGTCTCTTACAAATATGCAAGATGCAAACTCGGTGTCCAGAAATCAAAAGCAAAGAATAATCGTTACAAGTGGTAGTTAGCATTCCGTAAAACAATGCCGAGTTCAAAACAACAGAAGGAAATCTAAAATAGTACAGTACGTATCACAATCCACAACAACGAGTGAAGCAAATAAGATATATAGATATGTAGATGATTGCCGGGTGACAATCAATGTCGCTCGATGACCACAGATTATGTAACTTGACGATGAAAAATGATGTTCCGTTGTACGTAATTGAACAAAACGCTTAGCTTACTATGTATATATCTACTATATATATATATATATATATATATATTGACAATCAATGTCGCTCAATGACCACAGATTATGTAACTTGACGATGAAAAATGATGTTCCGTTGTACGTAATTGAACAAAACGCTTAGCTTACTATGTATATATATATATATATATATATATATATATATATATATATATATATATATATGTATATATCTACTATATATATATATATATATATAATCATATTTATGACATGAATCCAGTAAATAATAAATCAGTATATTAGTTGATTTGATGCCTACATACTAATTAAATTGAATTACAATTAATAACTATTTAGAAAAACGTGAATATTATTAGTATTTGCCATACGTGAAATGAGTAGTCATTAGGTGCGTTCCAGTGCGTTCAGAAACCATTATTTTAAATAATTTCGGAATAGTTACAAAAACAAAAATAAAAGGGTAACTTTTTTTGTGGCTACTTAGAGAACTATTTTTTGTATTATTTAAGACCTTAAAAAATAAGGATATTTTTCATAAATATGGCATATAGTGACACCATCGTTTCATCGTCTGGTACGATTTGGCCAACCTCCTTTACCTATATGTTGAAAACACATCTTCATAAAAATGACGCAAAATTCATTATAAGTAAGGGGTGTAATAATGTGTCAATAGTAAAATAAACTTCTACAATAAAGCTCAAGCTTCTGGAAAATTTAATTGAATGCTATTAAAATTGTAGGTCAGGCATAAGACGATAAATATTATATTAATTACTCTGATATATCAGGGTACCGTGATTTCGATTAAGTTTTATGTTTTTGATATTTTTTGTTACATAGTTAAAGTTTATATAGAAGAGTGCAGAAATGAAATGTGTTAAAATACATTTAAAAAAAACAAAAAAAATTGCTTACGTTCATATAATGTTCAATGTAAAATGTCAATCCTAATCTGTACCTTTAATTTTCTAAATCTGTGTCAGCTTCAATTCTAGTGCCTGTTTGTCTGTAAATCTCGGAAAGGTCGTGAGGAATGCTTGCTTACCGTTGCATGCGCTGTGTTCTCACGAGTCGACGCTTGTTCGAGTGTTGGGCGCAGGTTTCCGGAGAACAAGGATTTTAGTCGGCTCGCAATGTCATAGTTGATTTATCGGACTTTTATTGGATGCAAGCTTGACGTTTTACTACTTGTGAACGTTGTTCTTGACTGGAATGTAGTCTGTACAGTTTTCCCTTTAGTTTTTTATTATGCATTCTTGATTGAAGTATTTTTGGATTAAATATAGGGAAGCAAATCTAATTGTTAGTACTCCTTTTAACTTTATGTTAAACTGTGCAAAAAAACATATACGAGTACATTTTAATATATTTTTTTTTCCTTTTTCTGCCGACTTCCAAAAAGGAGACGGTACTCAATTCGACTGTATGTTCTTTTTATGTGTGATTTCGATGATTCTTTTTTATTTGAAAGCTGATACTTCTCGTGTCATATAAATTTGATCAAGGTCAGACCAATAGTTTTTGAGTTATTCTAAATGTTTTTGAGTTTTTAACAGTGGTAGAGCCACGCGGCAGCTTTTAGCAGCCGGCTCGAACCGGGGTGGTACCACGACCTCACAGAATACCAGCGTGAAGTAGAGGTTTACCTCTGCGTTTCACTTGGTGAGTGCAGGTGGCCCGAGGCCCTTTTTACTGGAAATGAGGCATTCCATCTTAGTCCTCACGGGTGACAACGCATCTGCATTTTGATTCGCAAACGAGGATAGATGTAGATGTCTATGGGCCGCAGCAACCACTTACCATCAGGTGGACTGTGTGCTCGTTTGTCACCCTTATCCTATAAAAAAAAACTTATATTGAAGTCTGTTGTACAAAATTTTTAATTATAATTATTGGAGTAAAATTACATTTGTTCGAGAAACAGATTAAGGAACATTATTTGTCTCAATAGTTGATCTTTACTTGGTGTACAATGTAGAGTATTGTATTTTATTGTAAATAACAAATTACTATTACAATATACCTGCTAGCATTTATATATCATTGATTACCTATCTCATCATCATCATCATCATTACAGCCTTTCATAAGTCCACTGCTGAACATAAGCCTCCCCCAAGGAATGCCACAAAGCACGGTCCGGAGCCACCTGCATTCATCGACTTCCTGCATGTCTTACCAGGTCGTCACTCCATCTCTTGGGGGTCGCCCTACACTTTGCCTACCGGTACAAGGCTGCCACTCAAGAACCTTTCTTCCCCATCGGTTGTCGGTTCTTCGAGCTATAATGGCCGGCCCACTGCCACTTCAGCTTACTAATCCGTTGGACTATGTCGGTTACTCTGGTTATAGAGTTAGAGAAACCCCGAGCATAGCCCTCTCCATAGCTCGCTGAGCGACCTTGAGCTTCCTCATACTGCCAGCAGTGAAGGACCACGTCTCAGATCTGTATGTCATCACTGGCAACACGCACTGGTTGTACAATTTCGTTTTAAGGTTTTGAGGTATGTCTGACGAGAAGGTCAGACATACCTCATACGTCGTACATACGTCGTAGTTTCCCTAACGCTGCGCTGCCCAGCTGAGTTGAATCCGTCGATTGACCTCTCGGTCGAAGTTGGACTTACCTAATCGGACTATTTGTCCCAGGTAAACATACTCGTCAACAACTTCGAGCTTAGTGCTCCCAACAACTACGGGCATAGGTGTCACATGGACATTAAACATGATCTTTGTTTTATCCATGTTCATCCTAAGACTTATTCGTTCGGAGACACTATTGAGGTCATTGAGCATGGTTCTTAGATCCTCCAGCGATTCTGCCATAAGGACTATATTGTCGGCAAATCGAAGGTGAGTGATGTACTCGCCATTGATGTTAATACCGTATCCTTTCCAGTCCAGAAGCTTGAAAACGTCTTACAATGCAGCGGTGAAGAGTTTCGGGGATATAACATCACCCTGTCTTACACCTCTCTGCAATTGGATAGGTTTCGTACTCTGGTTCTGTACTCGGATAGCCATCGTAGCTCTACTGTACAAGCACTTCAGCACTTCGATATACCGACATTCAACTTGGCACCGCTGAAGGGACTGCAGCACCGCCCAAATTTCGACGGAATCAAAGGCTTTCTCATAGTCCACATACGCCAGACATAGTGGCAGATTGTACTCCTCGGACTTCTGTACAACTTGCCGAAGGGTATGTATGTGATCTATGGTGCTAAAGCCCTTTCGGAAACCGGCTTGTTCGGGAGGCTGGAAGTCGTCAAGTCTGCTTGCGAAACGATTCGTAATGACTCTCGAAAACAGCACGTAGACGCGGCTCAGAAGGGAAATCGGTCTGTAGTTCTTCAAGAGAGCGTTGTTACCTTTCTTGAAGAACAAGGCCACCGCACTTCTACTCCACGCCTCCGGTGTAATGCCACCATGGAGGACGGAATTAAAGAGCTTCTGAAGAACTTCAAGTACCGGTTTTCCACCCGCTTTCAGAAGCTCCGCTGTAATTCCATCCTCGCCTGGGGCCTCTCCGTTTTTAAGGTGCTGGAGAGCTATTCTAATCTCGCTCAAACTGGCGTCCGGGATATCTTCGGAATAGTGTCGGATAAGACTCGCTCTTGGATCTTTACTCACACTTGCGTGTGGCTCCAACGATGACGTGTACAGCTGCCCATAGAACCTCTCAATCTCAATCAAAATCTCAGGTGCCCCGGAAACGATGCTGCAACACTCGGTCTTCAGCTTTGACAGTTGGCTCTTTCTGGCAGACAGATCTCTGGCAAAGACTTTGGAGCCTTGGTTCCACTCGATCGCTTTTTCAATAGAAGCTGTATTGAAGTTGCTTAAGTCCCGCCGCATGCATTTGGAGATCTGTCTGTTCAGTTGCCTGTATGCTGTCAAATCTGTTGAAGAATGTAGCTTCATCTCCCGTCTAACAGCCATGAGATTGAGAGTGTGATCTGAGAGTTTTTGTGTTCTTCTTCGGCGGGTCTTGCAGAACTTAGCTCCAACTGCATGGACAGTTTCCACGAGCTTGTCATTCATATCTTCCACTTCATTGCGGTCTTCTAGGCACTGAAAACGGTTTTGTAACTCGAGCTGAATGGTTTCGGGACTTTGGAACAGAGCACGAGGTGGATGGATCGTTGACTTCATTAGACGTGACCTCTCCAACTTAACGTTTAGGTTAAGTGTGCGATCACGGAGACATCACTGGAAAGTTGTCGTCTGGTCGTCATAATGAAGTCAATCTCATTTTTTGTCGAACCGTTGGGGCTTGACAAGGTCCACTTCCTGTGGGGCCGCTTCTGGAAGAAAGAGTTCATCATAAAGAGTCCCTCTTTCTCCATGAAGTCGGCCAGCTGCTGGCCCCTTGGGTTCCATTGCCCTATTCCAAATTTCTCTACTTTCAGCTCACCGTTCTCTCTTGTGCCTAGTTTTGCATTGAAGTCTTCCATGAACACTGTATATTGGGTTTTGGAGGAATGCATGGCTCTAGAGATATCCTCATACATTTCCTCCACCTCCTCATCGGGGTGTGCCGAGGTTGGTGCGTAAACCTGTATGACCTTCAGCGAACACCGTTTGGTGATTGTGAGTATAAGGTACGCAACCCTCGTCGACACACTCAATCTTTACAACGTTGTTAACGAGAGACTTGTGGACGATAAATCCGACACCTCCTTGGGACAGATGATCGCCCTCCCGTTGATAGAGCAAGTTGCCGGATTCGAGGTTTACCGTGTCCTCCCCCTCTCTTCGGACTTCGGATAATCCTATAATATGCCAGCGTAACTTGTCTATCTCTTCTTCCAACTCCCTACCCCGCCGTTACCATGGTCGCCACCGTAGCTAGGAATGGCGGGGCTGCCGGGGACTGGGGGCCGTTTCTTTGTTACTCTCATCATAGGGGGGTATTTGCCATAGTTGCCACGCTTGGCGAGCGGGTTGGCAACCGCAGTTTTTTTATTGTAAGTTTGTTGTTATCAGGAAGATGCTGCTGCCCATCTCCTGCCTGTTTCCCTTTGTCGCCTTTTACGACACCCACGGGAAGATATGGGGTAGTGGATATTCTTGACCGCCAATACACGGCACCTATCTCACGCGTGTATAATAAATACTTGAACTATGGTCAGTGACTTTTTGTTCGGTAATATTCAATTCACCATCATCATCATCGTCATAATTTCAGCCCTTCACAATTCCACTGCATAAATTATTTTTCTGACAGATTGTCACAATCAGATCATCACTCGAAAATCTTTCGTCCCACCGCCTCTTCAACATAGTGATCCGTTGGTATACCGTTATATATGTAGTTACGATATCATACAGAGAAACTACGAACTGGGGCCTGGAAAGGACAATTGTTGAGTTCTCTGATTGATTTTAATTTCGTTATAGGGTCAGGTCAGAGACGTGGTCACACGTCTCCCGTAAGTCATTATTGACAAACGGCACTGGTTGTACACATTTGTTTTTAACCGACTTCAAAAAGGAAGAGGTACACAATTCGACTGTATTTTATTTTAGTTTTATGTGTAGTAGTACCTCATAACTTTTTTTAGGTAAACCGATTTTGATGATTCTTTTTTTATTTAAAAGCTTCTCATATAGTCCCATATAAATTTGACCAAGGTATGACCAGTAGTTTTTGAGTTATCTTACTATTTAATATTATAAACGTGAAAGTTTTTGAGGATGATATGAATGTTTGTTACTCTTCTACGCAAAATGTAGAATGTATTTTAATTTAATGAAACTTTACAATAATATAGCTCATACATCAGAACAACACATATGCTATAATTAATAAAGATATTGTGTAAATTGGTCAAAATATAACGATATGTGTAAAGTAAGTCGGTGCTGAAGTTGTAGCTGCAGCGTGACTTTACCACGTATAATGGTGAGAGTAAACTAGACTACTATCAAACTAGCGTCCTCCAGTAAATATGATCGATCCATGCTGAAGTTGTAGCTGCAGCGTGACTTTACCATGTATAATGGTGAGAGTAAACTAGACTACTACTACAATAGCGTCCTCCAGTAAATATGATCGATTCATGCTGAAGTTGTAGCTGCAGCGTGACTTTACCACGTATAATGGTGAGAGTAAACTAGACTACTACTACAATAGCGTCCTCCAGTAAATATGATCGATCCATGCTGAAGTTGTAGCTGCAGCGTGACTTTACCACGTATAATGGTGAGAGTAAACTAGACTACTACTACAATAGCGTCCTCCAGTAAATATGATCGATCCATGCTGAAGTTGTAGCTGCAGCGTGACTTTACCACGTATAATGGTGAGAGTAAACTAGACTACTATTAAACTAGCCTCCTCCAGTAAATATGATCGATCCATGCTGAAGTTGTAGCTGCAGCGTGACTTTACCATGTATAATGGTGAGAGTAAACTAGACTACTACTACAATAGCGTCCTCCAGTAAATATGATCGATCCATGCTGAAGTTGTAGCTGCAGCGTGACTTTACCACGTATAATAGTGAGAGTAAACTAGACTACTATTAAACTAGCGTCCTCCAGTAAATATGATCGATCCATGCTGAAGTTGTAGCTGCAGTGTGACTTTACCATGTATAATGGTGAGAGTAAACTAGACTACTACTACAATAGCGTCCTCCAGTAAACATGATCGATCCATGCTGAAGTTGTAGCTGCAGCGTGACTTTACCACGTATAATGGTGAGAGTAAGCTAGACTACTATTAAACTAGCGTCCTCCAGTAAATATGATCGATCCATGCTGAAGTTGTAGCTGCAGCGTGACTTTACCATGTATAATGGTGAGAGTAAACTAGACTACTACTACAATAGCGTCCTCCAGTAAATATGATCGATCCATGCTGAAGTTGTAGCTGCAGCGTGACTTTACCACGTATAATAGTGAGAGTAAACTAGACTACTATTAAACTAGCGTCCTCCAGTAAATATGATCGATCCATGCTGAAGTTGTAGCTGCAGTGTGACTTTACCATGTATAATGGTGAGAGTAAACTAGACTACTACTACAATAGCGTCCTCCAGTAAACATGATCGATCCATGCTGAAGTTGTAGCTGCAGCGTGACTTTACCACGTATAATGGTGAGAGTAAGCTAGACTACTATTAAACTAGCGTCCTCCAGTAAATATGATCGATCCATGCTGAAGTTGTAGCTGCAGCGTGACTTTACCATGTATAATGGTGAGAGTAAACTAGACTACTACTACAATAGCGTCCTCCAGTAAATATGATCGATCCATGCTGAAGTTGCAGCTGCAGCGTGACTTTACCACGTATAATAGTGAGAGTAAACTAGACTACTACTACACTAGCGTCCTCCAGTAAATATGATCGATCCATGCTGAAGTTGTAGCTGCAGCGTGACTTTACCACGTATAATGGTGAGAGTAAACTAGACTACTATTAAACTAGCGTCCTCCAGTAAATATGATCGATCCATGCTGAAGTTGTAGCTGCAGCGTGACTTTACCACGTATAATGGTGAGAGTAAACTAGACTACTATTAAACTAGCGTCCTCCAGTAAATATGATCGATCCATGCTGAAGTTGTAGCTGCAGCGTGACTTTACCACGTATAATGGTGAGAGTAAACTAGACTACTACTACACTAGCGTCCTCCAGTAAATATGATCGATCCATGCTGAAGTTGTAGCTGCAGCGTGACTTTACCACGTATAATGGTGAGAGTAAACTAGACTACTACTACACTAGCGTCCTCCAGTAAATATGATCGATCCATGCTGAAGTTGTAGCTGCAGCGTGACTTTACCACGTATAATGGTGAGAGTAAACTAGACTACTATTAAACTAGCGTCCTCCAGTAAATATGATCGATCCATGCTGAAGTTGTAGCTGCAGCGTGACTTTACCACGTATAATGGTGAGAGTAAACTAGACTACTACTACACTAGCGTCCTCCAGTAAATATGATCGATCCATGCTGAAGTTGTAGCTGCAGCGTGACTTTACCACGTATAATGGTGAGAGTAAACTAGACTACTACTACACTAGCGTCCTCCAGTAAATATGATCGATCCATGCTGAAGTTGTAGCTGCAGCGTGACTTTACCATGTATAATGGTGAGAGTAAACTAGACTACTACTACACTAGAGTCCTCCAGTAATTTTGGCGTAAAGACAATCGTCGACAAATCGATGGTGTATTTACTGCCACTGATGATATTAATACTATGTCGTTTCAAACATTGAAGTCTTGCAATACAGCGGTGAAGAGCGGTTTCGTATTTATATTTTAAATGCGATGTTATGCTGTAACTAACACAGGAAAGAAAACTAATAAAAGAAAGGTATGAGATAGGATGGGGTTACACGCCATCCTATCTCATACCCAATTCTGTACCTTAACGTAGCAGCATAAGTTTCGTACTCAGATAGACATTGTAAGCTTTAGTGTACGAACGTTCCAGCACAGCGATATACCGATAGTTAATCTGGCACCACCAAAAGAACAGCAGCATAGACCAAATCTCGACTAACTAGGGAAATAGAGGGCCCTTTTTATAATACACATACGACTTATGTAGTCAATCGAGTATACAGTACACCTGATGATAAGTGGATGCTGTGGTCCAGAAGCATTATCAACTCAAGGGACTATAATTTAAAATTTAAAATTTTGTACAGCCGACTTCAATATAAGCGTCTTCAATACAGGTTATTTAAGAATAACTCAATAACCATTGGTCTGACCTTGATGAGATTCATATGGGACCACACGAGAACTATCAGCTTTCATATAAAAAAAGAATCATCGAAATCGGTTTGCCCAGTAGAAAGTTATGCGGTAACACACATAAAAAAAAACATACACTCGAATTGAGTACTGTCTCCTTTTTGGAAGTCGGCAGAAGAGTCTCGTTTATAGTGAAAAGAATTTTTAAACTTTTAACGGAACACTGCAACAATATGACAGTTATTTTACGTTCTCATTCTGAGTGTGGTCATGTAGTAGTGAAGCAAGAGAACTCTCTACCACATCTCATTTCGTGGGTGTCGTAAAATGTGGCAGAGTGAAATTGAAACAGGAAATGGACAGGAGCATCATCCATATAACAACTCGACAGAAAAAAAGAAACGGTGGTTGCCAACTCGCCTGTAAAGCGTGGCAACTATGGCAATATGAGGTGGCGACCTATGTTAAGTAGTGATCTCTTGATGAGTTGTACTTGAATGATGATTCAATTTTATAAAAATGTAGTGCCGACCCATTCATGCTTTTGCTGTAACTGTAATATAGCTCCAGCGTGGATCTACTGTGTAAAAATTGTTTGTACCGATTGTACCACCAGTCTTCTGTACAATCTACCCAATAATTTGTACATGTATGTATGGTATTATATACAATAACACTTAAGTCTTTTCAGAAAGCGACTAGTTCGGAAAGCTAAGGAAATTTGTCAAGTCAGCGTGTTAGTAGATTCATAATGATTATCGAAAATAAACTTTTTTAAAAACTTCCGAAGTCGGATTTTAATTCTTCGATACACTATTTCTTAGCACCGACATCAAAAAATATTATGTGCAAATCATTTTCTGCCGACTTCCAAAAGGGAGACGATACTCAATTCGACTGTATGTTTTTTTATGTGTGTTACCTCATAACTTTGTACTGGGTGAACCGATTTCGACGATTCTTTTTTATATGAAAGCTGATACTTCTCGTGTGGTCCCATATGAATTTGATAATGGTCAGACCAATAGTTTTTGAGTTATTCTTAATAACTTATATTGAAGTCGGCAGTACAAAATTTTAAATTTTAAATTATAGTTTTTGAAGTTGGTTTTTTTAAAGTTCTTTCTTTACCCTATTGAGTGAACTAAGTAATATATAACAAGTTCGAGGTAACAACTACAATAACGTCTATATAGTTACATTTAAAACTTCATCCCTTATTTTTCCCTTAGATTAATAATTAATTGTGACCACCCCAGAAGTATAACTTATTTAATAAAAGAATAATAATAAAAATGGGTTCATAAACAAAGAAGTAGAGCCTGCTCCTTCTCTGAAGTCGCTTATAAATAGCACGTAGTCGTGGTAAATATGAATGCCGTGAAGCATTTATTTTCCAAAAACAGACAACGTTTCGTTGATTTCTGTTTCTCACGGGCGTTGTCTGTAGTGAGCTGGAGTAAGACGCCACGCCTCAACAAGGCCCATCGTGTTCGTCTGTCATTGTGTCGACGGCCAGGCCATTGTGAGGTGCGATGTTGCAATCAGTTTGACTAACATTGACGCCTGTTTGCAGCCCTGTCGAACACTATCTGCGTGTAACCACAGATTAAATAATATTTACTACGTAACAGTCTTATTACAAAACATGGTTGATAGCCTTTAAACTATGGTTTCAGAGTAGTCCTGCCAATTAAAGAAGTTGCTCAGCCGCGATGCCACACATTCTGCGCGAAATTTGACATTAGCTGTCAAATTCCATACATCACACGTTAGTTCGCATATTTCCGCGGGACATCTTTCATGAAACAGATTTTGATTTAAGCATGGGACTAAATTAAGGGGTGCTAAGTATCTCCGGTGGAAGTTCGGTTGCCACCTAAGACGACTCGACCTGGCAACATACAACGCACGCACCCTGAGGACTGACGAGAAGATCCTGGAGCTGGAAGAAGACATAGCAAGTTACGCTGGCACATTATAGGATTATCCGAGGTCCGCAGAGAAAGGGAGGACACGGTAATCCTCGAATCCGGCAACTTATTTTATCCCCGCGAGGGCGACCAAGGAGGTGTCGGATTTATCGTCCACAAGTCTCTCGTTAACAAAGTTATAAAGATTGAGAGTGTGTCGGCGAGGTTTGCATACCTTATACTCAGGAATCACCAAACAGTATTCGTTGAAGGTCATACTGGTTTACGCACCAACCTCGGCACACTGCGATGAGGAGGTCGAGGAAATGTATGAGGATATTTCCAGAGCTATGCATTCTTCCAAAACCCACTATACAATGTTAATGGGCGACTTCAATGCAAAACTAAGCACAAGAGAGAACGGTGAGCTGAAGGTAGGGAAATTTGGAATAGGTAACGGAACCCTAAGGGCCAGCAGCTGGCCGACTTCAAGGACAAAGAGAGACTCTTTTTGATGAACTCTTTCTTCCAGAAGCGGCCTTACAGGAAGTGGACCTGGTCGAACCCCTAGCCCCGACGGTTCGGCAAAAAATGACATTGACTTCATTTTGACGACTAGACGCCAACTGTTCAGCGATGTCTCAGTGATCGCGAAGGTGAAAACTGTTAGCGATCACCGAATGATTAGAGGCACACTGAACCTAAACGTTAAGTTGGAGAGGTGACCTCTAATGAAGTCAACGCCCTATCCCCCTCGTGCTCAAATCCAAAGTCCGTAACGTAACGTAACGGTGGTAGAGCCATGCAGCAGTTTTTGCTGTTGCACGTATGGGCCGGCTCGAGCCGGGTTAGTACCACGACCTCACAGAATACCGGCGTGAAGTAGAAGCTCTGCTTCTGCGTTTCGTCCGGTGAGTGCAGGTGGCCGGAGGCCCAATCCCCCCCCCCCATCAACATGGTAGCGGAATTACACAATAGACTACCCCAGGAGGGTACCAGTACCCCTGGAGAATCCCTCGCTGAGCATCCACGACCATGTTATTCCAATCCTGAGCGTGGGTGCTCAGGCTGCCCCGCGTATTCTGGGGGGGGGGGCAAAATTCCGCTCAAAAACATAACTGCTCGGGGTAAACAGAGCAACAATACCAAGGCGACCCCTGCCACGCTATCCGTGAATTTCTGCAACATCAGGGGACTTAACTCTAACCTAAACGCCGTCCACTACCATCTCGAGACGGCGAAGCCGGCCTTGCTCTTCCTGACCGAGACGCAGGTTTCCTCTCCGGCTGATATTTCGTATCTCTCCTACCCTGGGTACAAATTGGAGCACTCCTTTGTGCCTCGGGCTGGAGTTTGCGTGTATGTCAGAGAGGACATCTGTTCTCGACGCCTCGGCAGTCTTGAAGGTTCGGACCTGTCCATCCTTTGGCTACGCGTAGACAGCGACGACCATCCGCGCGTCTACGGGTGCCTCTATAGGTCCCATAGCGGTAATGCCGAAACAGACCGACTCATCGACCACGTCCAAATGGCTACAGATTCCTTGCTACAACAGGTCCCATCCGCAGAGATCGTGATCCTTGGCGATTTTAACGCCCACCATGCCGAATGGCTCGGTTCACGTTTAACCGATCATGCGGGGAGATCTGTTTATGACTTTGCCTTGGCATATGGTCTGACACAACTGGTTACTTCGCCTACACGGATTCCAGATGTGGAGGATCATACACCTTCCCTGTTGGACCTTCTGCTGACCTCTCATCCGGACGGATATCAGGTTTCCGTCGATGCCCCTCTCGGCTCTTCGGACCACTGTTTGATCCGGAGTATGGTGCCACTCACGCTCCCTTCGCGGTTGCGTTCTGCAGGTTGCCGCCGTGTTTGGCATTACAGGTCGGCGGATTGGGACGGAATGCGGTCTTTCTTTGCATCCTACCCATGGGGGCGGGTTTGCTTCTCGCCGGATGATCCCAGCGCTGTTGCTGACTCTGTCACTGATGTGGTGCTACAGGGAATGGAACTATTTATTCCATCATCTGTGGTACCCATCGGAGGCAGATCTCAGCCTTGGTTTGGTCGCTCCTGTAAAACTGCATTACGCAGTAAGCAGGAGTGTTATCAAGCCTGGGCTGCGGCTTCGGCGACTCGGGATGTAAACACCAGCACACTTAAAAAGAAGTATAACTTCGCCTCCAGGTCCTTCAAAAGAGTTATTGCCAAGGCAAAGTCAGAGCACATAGGCAGAATTGGCGAGAAACTAGTTCGCCTTCCTTCGGGAACCCGTGCATTCTGGTCTCTCGCCAAGGCTGTCCAAGGGAATTTCTGTAAGCCATCACTACCATCTCTGCACAGGGAGGACGACTCACTGGCCCATGACGCAAAAGACAAAGCCGACCTTTTAGGCTCCCTTTTTGCGTCCAACTCGACTCTTGATGACGGGGGGAAAACACCGCCGACCATCCCGCGGTGTGAGTGCTCTATGCCGGATGTGCTGTTCTCACAGCGCTCGGTTCGCAAAGCACTTCTCTCCCTGGACATCCAGAAGTCGAGTGGGCCTGACGGAATCCCCCCAATTGTGCTGAGGACGTGTGCTCCGGAGTTGGCACCGGTCCTAACGCGTCTTTTTCGGTACTCCTACTCCCAAGGCGTAGTCCCGAATTCATGGAAGACAGCTTTTGTCCACCCGATCCCTAAAAAAGGCGACCGCTCAGACCCGTCCAACTATAGGCCTATCGCGATCACCTCCTTGTTCTCCAAAATAATGGAATCCATTATCAACTGCCAGCTCATCCGGTACCTTGAGGATCACCAGCTGATTAGTGACCGCCAATACGGTTTTCGTGGGGGTCGATCAGCTGGTGATCTTCTGGTCTACCTGACCCATAGATGGGCGGAGGCAGTAGAGTCCAAGGGGGAGGCGTTGGCCGTTAGTCTGGACATTGCGAAGGCCTTCGATCGGGTTTGGCACAAAGCGCTTCTCTCGAAGCTCCCTTCCTATGGGCTTCCCGAGAAATTGTGCAATTGGATCACCAGCTTCCTTGCAGATCGGAGCATCAAGGTTGTTGTAGACGGTGCATGTTCTGACTACAAGCCTATTAACGCTGGTGTTCCACAAGGCTGTGTGCTATCACCAACGCTGTTTCTTCTGCATATTAATGATATGTTGCTAACTGGTAACATTCATTGCTATGCGGATGACAGCACTGGTGATGCTCTATACACCGGCCGTGCTAATATTTCTCGGGAAAACGTCTCCGAGTACCGGAACAAACTTGTGTCTGAAGTCGAGTCTTTGCTGGACAAAGTCTCGAACTGGGGGCGACTAAATCTAGTCCAGTTTAATCCTCAGAAGACACAAGTTTGCGCGTTTACCGCTAAAAAGAACCCCTTTGTCGTATCTCCTCAGTTTCAAGGCACTCCCCTGGTTGCCTCAGCCAGTATCGGAATCCTCGGCGTCGACATATCGAGTGACGTGCAGTTTCGTGGTCATTTGGAAGAGAAGGCCAAATTGGCCTCTAAAAAGCTTGGCGTGCTCAGCAGAGCGGGACAGTATTTCATGCCGGCACACCGCCTGCAACTTTACAAGGCGCAGGTTCGGCCTCACATGGAAACCTGTTCCCATCTCTGGGCAGGGGCTCCCCAGTGCCAGCTCCTTCCACTTGACCGCATCCAGCGCAGAGCGTCTCGAATCGCCGACGACCGAGTTCTTTCCGATCGGCTCGACTCATTGGCGCTGCGAAGAGATGTTGCATCTCTTTGCATTTTCTTTCGCATCTACCATGGGGAGTGCTCTGAGGAATTGTTCGGATTAATCCCAGCCGCCAAATTTCACGAACGCACATCGCGGCAGAACTCCCGATACCATCCACACCATCTGGATGATTGGCGGTCCACCACTGTGCGATTTAGAAGATGTTTTCTTCCTCGCACGACTTCCTTGTGGAATCGATTACCATCAGCGATTTTTCCGGACCGATACGACTTAGGGACCTTCAAGAAAAGAGCGTACTCCTTTTTAAAAGGCCGGCAACGCATCTGCAATTCCCTCCCTGGTGTTGCAGTTGTTCATGGGCGGCGGTAGTCACTTACCATCAGGTGAGCCACATGCTCGTTTGCCCCCTCTACTATATAAAAAAAAAAAAAGTCCCCAAAACCTTTCAGCTCGAACTACGAAATCGTCTTCAGCGCCTGGAAAACTGCAGTTCAGTGACCGATATGAATGATAAGCTCGAGGAAAAACTGTCCATGCGTTCGTAGCTAAGTTCTGTGATACCTGCCGCAGAAGAACACAAAGACTCTCCAATCACACTCTTAATCTCATGGCTGTTAGACGGGAAATAAAACTGCAGTTTTCAACAGATTTGGCAGCATACAGGCAACTGAACAAACAGACAGATCTCCAAATGCATGCGACGGGGCATACGCAACTTCAATACAGCTTGTATATAGCAGTAGCGATCGAGTGGAACCATGGTTCCAAAGTCTTTGCCAGAGATCTGTCTGCCAGAAAGAGCCAACTATCAAAGCTGAAGACCGAGTGTGGCAGCATTGTTTCCGGGACACCTGAGATTTTGAGTGAGATTGAGAGGTTCTATGGGCAGCTGTATACGTCATCGTTGTAGCCACATGCAAGTGTCACTAACGATCCAAAAGTGAGTCTTATCTGACACTATTCCGATGATATCCCGGATGTCAGTCTGAGTGAGATCGGAATGGCTCTCCAGCATCTTAAAAACGGAAAGGCCCCAGGTTAGGATGGAATTACAGCGGAGCTTTTAAAAGCAGATGGAAAACCGGTACTATAGACCCCTTTTACGAACTAAACGAAAACAATCACATTCCATCTTAGACCTCAGGGGTAACAACGCATCTGCATTTTGATTCTTAATCGAGGATATACCACAATAACTAACGAGTAAATTCGATTAAATTAACAACTAACCACCCCTCGTCACACGGTGTTGGAGGAATTGTTTGAAGAGTTAGACCAATGATTTAGTTACTGTCACGTGGGTTCGTTTATATATTTTTTGTTAAAATATAATTATCCAAAAACCCAAAATAGTGTCATAATAATAAGCTCCTGTTAAAATTCGAAAATGGAATGTGATGGTAGCGTAAGAGCATATATCACTTCATTTCATCCCGAATAAAATGTGGTGATGAGAAGAGCATCCGTCGCCATATTTCATCCTGTGAGACTAGAAAAAGGCGACTATACAACATGCCAGAAAGATTTCAAGGTTTCTGATGGATGGCGGTTTAATCTTCTTGTTTGCGCTAAACCTAAAATACCGAGCCCGGTGACGGGATCAGCTTCAAGGTTGTGAACGTTTGGGTCTACGATCACCATTCGCATGCTATGCGTGTCAACGTATATTGGGAGAGGCTTTGTTAAGCTGTGAAACTTTACGGACTGGTGAAGAAGGCTCTAGTACACACTATGTCATCATTTTAATTATTTTCTCGTTTTCTGGTTGGTGGCCAAGTCAAATCAGACCACCTGTTTTACAGCTTTTCTTCATTACTAAAAGCAATAACATTTAATATATTACTAATTTAAAATTTTATTCGCTCGTCTACTAATTACAAGCGAAATGCTATTTCAGTAAAGCTACATAAATGGCAGCCGGAGGCACTTAACGTTTACTGCTACTGATAATATTTGTTGGATTATCTTCAAGATTGATAGTAAATCATGAGATAGCAATTTGATTCGTAGAAGCATTTATTGATTGTAAAAATAGGAGATTTTCTTACGTCTATATAATATTTACGCACCAATGCTAAATGCACCTACATTTATTGCTTTTTCATTTGTTTCATTAGCATTAATTAAATTATACGTGGTAAACGATACAACTTGGTAGAGCCACTATGCAGTTATGTTTGTAGCATGAAGGGGTTCGGCTCGACCGGGGAAAGACAACGTTCTCACAGAACACAAGCGTAAAAAAGCAGCTTAACCCTTTCGCTGTCCCGTGCATTACATATATACGAGGGTGGATTGAAAAGTACTCGGCCTAACACAGATCCATTCAATTCTAAAAATCAAATCTACCCACATTATTTAGTTCAGTTCAGACTAGTTCATTGTGTGAAGTTCGAAACGTGTGCGATAATTAGTTGTGATTTTATAAATTTATTAACAAACTAATCGGACATAATTTCCGCGAATGGAGCAAATCGAGCAGCGTGCCGTCATTAAGTACCTCCATAAGAAGGGGCTATCATCAAAAGCCATCCATGATGACATGTTTAGTACATTAGGCGATTGTGGTAGAGAGAGGGTGAAAGATGAACCCCGCTCTGGAAGGCCTTCGACGTCAACTACTGACGAAAATATTAAAAAAGTACTTGATTTAATAATGGGAGACCGCAGATTAAAAATTAGAGAGATAGCCGAGATTATAGGCATCTCTTATGAACGAACTCAAAACATCATTGTCAACGAGTTGGGTTTCCACAAGGTGTCTGCGAGGTGGGTACCGCGACTGCTTTCAGTTGAACAAAAAAGGACGCGATTGACTATTTCACGCGACTGTTTGGAGTTATTTGAAGCCGATGCAGATGATTTTTTGAATCGTTTTGTTACTATAGACGAAACATGGGTTCATTACTGTACACCGGAAACAAAACAACAATCAAAACAGTGGAGAAGACCTGGTTCACCACCCCCTAAAAAGGCTAAGTCGATTTTGTCGGCAAATAAGGTGATGGCTTCAGTATTCTGGGACTCGAAAGTGTGATTATGATTGATTATCTTGAAAGGGGTCAGACTATAAACTCTGATTACTACTGCACCTTACTACGTCGTTTACGAGAGGAAATAAAAGAAAAAAGTCGAGGAATGCTCAGAAGAAAAGTCCTGTTTCATCAAGATAACGCCCGTGTTCACACGTCAGTACAGTCAATGGCTGAAATTCACAACTGTGGCTTTGAACTGTTACCGCATCCGCCGTATTCACCTGATCTGGCACCATCAGACTTCTTTCTGTTCCCTAACCTAAAAAAGCACTTGGGAGGTCAAAGATTTTCGACAAACGACGAGGTCAAAGCAGCTGTAGACGCATATTTTGACTCTAAGGAAGAATCATTTTTTTTCAACGGTCTAAATGCTTGGAAGGGGGAGGTGGCAAAAGTGTATTGAACTTGATGGTGATTATGTAGAAAAATAAAAATATAACTGATTTAGTATGTGTTTATTTTCTTGGTTAGGCCGAGTACTTTTCAATCCACCCTCGTATATACATTGCTATTGTCTTACTATTATGCCTCAAAACCGGACAGTGAAAGTGTTAAGACTGCTGTGTTTCGTATGGTGAGTGTAGAGAACCGGAGACCTTTTCCACTGGAAACGAGGCATTCCATCTCAGTTCTCAGAGGTGACAACTCATCTGCATTTTTATTATTAATTAAGGATAAATGTAGATTTCCATGGGCCACAGCATCCACTTACCATCAGGTAGACTGTGTGCTAGTTTGTCACTCTAGTAATAAACATGTTAATAAGTTCAACAATCATTGATCTTTCTGACAATGTGTTTTTTGTATTATTTATATGTATAATATGATTGCTAGATACGATTTCATGCGAGAAAACGTTGGTATCTTAATTTTTAGGCCCTAGCAGAACATACCTGCGCGCGTTGCACTTAAGATAGATAGATAGATAGATAACATATTAGTCGACTGTTCGAGAAGGGTTTTGTTTTTTAGGTATAGGTTTACCTATGTCTGTCTGTGTTGTCTTTTGTGACCTCCTGCTCCTGTAAACGGCTTAACGGATTCGTAATGTCGGGTGTCGTAGGATTCGTTATCATCTACATACATAGTGTCATATACTATGTTTTATAGTAACAATAGCATTAGGAAAATTACAAAACACGTAATGTATTTGTGAAAAACACAGTAAAGTAAAGTATTATTGTGTTTGCTTGAAGCAAGTATTTATAAACGTGTTTTCTTATAAGTAAAGTATAGATCATTGCAGTCGGATTTTTTTAAATATTAATTTATTTGTTTTCAATCAAAATTAGTGTTTTTTCTTGAAAAAATATGAAAACCGTCCGTTACGTAAGTAATTGCTCCTTACTTTATCAACATAGTAGCACAGCTCTTTATGTTACCGATGATATATCATCAAATCAATTATGGATAATTGATTTGATGATACATTATCGACCAACGTTTTGTTATTGTGGTACCGTGTGTGACGTGATGTTGACCGTATAGGAGCGGTGTAAGAATATCTACTACACCCATTAATATACTTTTTAGCATATCAATGGCTACCCTATATTATCCAGTGAAATGAACTGAAAATGAGGCAGTGTTTCGGAGGCCTTTGTTCAGCAGTGGAGTTTTCATGAGACGTAATGAATTAAAGAACATTGAAATGAATGAAAATGATACATACCATATATACCATGCGGTATTTCTCATACATCGATATGTATTAAAAATCAATAGCTGTCTGTTAGGGTGTTATCACACCAATCGATTGATTTTCGATCAATGGCATCGATCCTGAAATCACCCGTGCGAGGCCGCGGCGCATCGCTAGTTATATATCAATATCCCATATTAATAACCTACATTGGTACGTGTCACATTGCAAGGTCTTCTCTCATTCCTGAGGGAGTTTTGGAGACGAGTGATTATCCCATGACAATGGATTCTCCTATAATAGTGTAGTATTAGTCCTGTACTTGCAAAAATATTTTACGTGTTAGAGTCATGGTCGGCTCGACCGGGGAAGAACCACGCTCTCACAGAATACCTCCGTAAAACTGCAGCTAGTGCTGCTGCGTTTCGTATGTTGAGTACAGAGATCCGGATATCTTTTTATAAGCAATTAGGCATTCCATTGTATTTCTGAAGGATTACAATGCATCTGCGTTTTGTTTTGGTTTGGGTGTTGTGCTTTATTTAAATCATTCATTAGTTACAGAATATCAAAAGTACACTGCCGAATTTGTGTAATTACTGAACCGAGATGATTATTAAAAAATTGCGCCTTAAATTCGCAATTTCAAAAATGCCCAAACTCTAACTACGAAGGTGTTTCGGCGACCATCATTACGTTGTTATACCAGCGGATTGTTCCCTGATCCATCAAATTATAAACCGGCCGCCTTAATGTCCCCCGCCCCTTAAGCAGACTTTCAATAAGCAGCGCCGCTGATATGGCGTAATTATAGTACGTTGTGCGCACTTGCTCCAAGCAAATTTGTACTGTAATACGGTGTACTCCCTTCGTAGCGGTGTTAGGGCTGTTGAAATTGTTAAGATAAGTTTCTGTCTCGTATCAAGTATAATTGAGTATAGTAAGACAATTGGATAACTTAGGGCGGCATCAAATAAAAATGAGAAATTTTATTTATTTGTGCATAGTTTTATTTTTCAATGCGGATCTTTATAATCATCGTTATCCTCACAGTCTTCAAATCCACTTCCTTAGTTAAGCCATCGCACATTGCGACAAAATTCGCGATACCATACATCATCGTATAGACCGCTGCGATGATAGTCCACCACTTTGCGATTTACCAGAAGTTTTTTTCCGCACACAAATTTGTGACATTTTGGAATCGCCTACCACTAGCGATTTTTCCCGATCGATACGACTTTAGGGACTTTCAATATAAGGATGCAATGCATATGCAATTCCCCAGTATTTGTATTGTTCATTGGCGGCTGTAGTCACATATTATCAGGTGTTGTTTGCCCTCTCTTATATATGGAACATTTGTTGTTTTTTCAACAAATGTTATCAATTATCTTAGACAGGTAAGTTGATAGTGCCCGCAGTATGTCGTTTTGGTACCCCATCAACTCCTTCTCATAATTAATCTGGACAATCTTAACAGTCCAATGTTAACTTAATCTAAGACATCACTAGAACAAATACTTAAGATTAATTTATTAATTCCGGTAATACAATAAAAATATAACGATAGTACGCACTCTGGTATTCTGGCAGCCCTTATTGCGGGTTCATATGAACTCTCTGTACGATCAGCACCGGTCAATTGCATTAGATAATGTTATTTGTGTTACTTTAATATCGTCATGGGTTTAATAGAATATATATTCGAGTATATAAAAATATAAGAACAGTATTTTATAGTGAACGAAATTGGTAAAAAAGTATTTTGGTTCTTTTAAGTAGCACACAAAATATGCTAGCAATTAACATAATTCTACATTTCAAAATGGTATACAAAGTAAAAAAATAAACACTGTATTTATAGCCCGGTTGGCATCTACAAAACATCGGTAAAAAGTTGCATTTTAATGATGACCTCATTTACATACAAAGTTACGTTCGACAATTTTCATGTTCACGTTAATTATGTAAATCGATGCGATGTCCTTTTATTTATTGTTCAAATGACTACCCGCGGAAGGAAGTGTGCCATATAACTGCCTTCTAATATCGTTCGCTCATATATTATTCACCATTTGATTATGCATAATTTATGATTACGAAGGCTGGAATGAGTTCTAGGTACAAAATAATTGCCGGACTCATTGTATACGAATTTACATCTTTTAATTAAATGTCGTATATTTAAATGATGAATGTTATTGTGGTTTCCAAACGTGTCGTGATTCAATCATTATGGATTTTCAATTAGCTTTTAATGTCAGTCTATGAAATGTGTAATATTATTTGTGAATGCTGAATGTGCTAGTATACAACGGTGCGTAATTGATTTTGAAAAATTGTATGACTGTAACAGTTTTTTTTTTGGTCTAAGAAATTGTATCAAACAAGGAAAGGAATGGTATCACTTTAATAAGTAATAGATATAATAAATAATATAATAAATCAAATCCATATCAATGTCAATGTCATGAATGGGAGAAATAATATTTATAATTTATATTTTTAGTAATTATCGGATGTTTAAGATATAATTTATAAAACCTGATTTTTAACAAAACGAAGAAAAATCAGCACGTTGTAATAATGTCAAATAAAGTGCAGTAATTGTTATATAGTTGCTTGTGGTCCCAGGTCCTAGCATTCATACAAATTTAGGTGGACGTCATGGACGTAAAGAGTATATTGCATATTTGTGCATATTTGTTCTACGTCATTCTCCACAAACCACAGAGGATCGAATGTGCAAAGAGCTTATTGTTTGAATCGATAACGACCACCAGACGGAAGGTGAAGCGTACGAAGAACGGCAAATCAATACGATATTTGTATGATATTTACTTTTTTGATTTTCTTTAAAAAAGACAGATACTGAGGAAACTCCCGTTATTGTCGCAAAAGAGCCGCAGAAACTTCACTTAAGTGTTACAAGATAATTGAATGACATACGAGTCATTCAGAACGACATATAGATATATAGCGAAATATATTGAGATACATAATATGTAACAACTGAACAACTCAATTGAGATTAAAAACGATTTTAACTTGAAACAAGCATCACTTGTTAATCATTTTGAATGCTGCAATAATGTAAATAATAAACGAGGCGGCGGTATCTCAAACAGCTATTATGTGAATATATATATATATATATATATATATATATATATATATATATATATATATATATATATATATATATATATATATATAGCGAACTAATTGTGATGACTCCCTAACTACACAGCTGATAACACGTCACTAAATGAAGAATGTCTAGTTGATATATACGTGTGTAGTACGGTCATCCAACGAGTATTAAACGAGTGTTACAAGACAGCGGTTGTTTCATTGCATTCACAAACATATCACTAGTGCATCAACCATCCCTGTCGCTAGCGCAAACATATTATCATAATGACATAGAAGTACAACAATACATCTCACTTGAGGGTAGTATAATGATGAGCACAGAGACACAAGCCAAACAAAATATTGACATTAACTCTGTCAGCAACAGAGAAAAAAGCTATTTGCGATAAAGTTTCGAATCAAACGCATTCTAATGATATGGCCAGTCACTTCACATGATGGCACCTGTGTTGCCCGTGTCGCAACCGGTTGCCACCAATAGCCATCCGTGAGTTTCGAGACATATGGACGTAAGTGCCGACGAAGAGGCCTAGAGATCGTTTTGGTGAAAGTATTTTCATGGAAACAGGGGGAAAGCATTAGTAGAACCAGGTCTTAATTTTAAAGCGGCGAATATTAACATCGCTTTATGTGTCTGTAATATTATGGCGAAGGATGTTACTGTGACATCACTAATTACATTAAAATTAAAACTAACATTGACGTTAGTGTTAAGAAAATGATATATAAATAAACAATATGAATCTTACAGAGCTTTTGTACCCAAAAGTAAATTACATAATATGTTCATGCAACAAGATTTCTTGCCCTCTAGAGTAGCGTATCATTGTTTTGTCGAATTCACGCAGCGATCTAAAATTAGCGGGTGCCTTGATGGCGAACAGAAACAATATAAAAAGATCAATTGTCAATTGTAAAAATTTGTTTTGTAAAGAGCAATCGTGGTCATGCATCGATATATTATGTAGATCTATTACCGTCTAACTCATATGTACGTTTGTGAGCCATGGCAGCCACCGATAGCTTAATCATTGTGGTGACGGTAGCCGCACAGCAATCGGTAGTTGAGGAGTTGTGTATTATTATGATACGTACTGGTCCGATCATTTTACACTCACAGTAGAATGTTATTTTAATTACGGAAATCTAGAGTAATATTACCTGTTAAAACTAGAAATATAATATAATTTGAAGAGAGTGTGATACTTAACAAATGAATAAATATCATGATTTTTATCACTCCCGATTACGAAAAATAGATTTTCCTGTAGGATTCATTCCTAACATTGTATTATTGAAAAAAAATGTATAATTATTGAAGAAAATGTATAATGACATGAATTTACATTTTATATAGTCGCCGGACGACACTACAATGTTAGGAATATAAAGAAGGGACATTACGTAACTAGTTGGAATAAACATGTAAGTGAGGCTCACAGAAGGGCTCGATTGTACTTTCAAGATTGGGAGCAAAGTGGTAAACCAACTTCAGGTGATATAATATGTACAATGATATATATCTGTTATTTGGACTTATCAAAAGCATTTAATATGATATCGTATAATGTACTGTTGAAAAAGTTACAACATGACACTGGTTTTCCCCAAGAGATTATTCTGTTGAAATATTGGTACAGTAATCACAAAAATTGTGTGGGATTGGCATAAGCACTTTCAAAAAAAGTACTTTTAGTAATATACGCAAAATTCGTCAATTAATGCTAACTACGGAATATAACAAGCTCAAGATAACAATTAGAATGTTTTATTTAATAAGGCTTACCAACTAAACATACATACATACATATAATCACGCCTCTTTCCCGTAGGGGTAGGCAGAGACCACTTCTTTCCACTTGCTACGATCCTTACATACTTGTTTCGCTTCGTCCACTTTCATTATTCCCTTCATACATGCTCTACGGTTTAGGGTACTCTTAACCTGGCCTTTTTTCAAGACGTCCCCAATTTGGTCTAGAAATGTCCGCCTAGGTCTACCCCTTCCAACACTTTCATTCACACTCGCCTTATACACTTTTTTCGTCAATCGTTCTTCATTCATTCTCTCGACGTGGCCAACTAAATATCTAGATATTTACGAGTATATTAAAAACTTAATTATTTCATTCTTCTTTACATCTTTACTCTTCTTCATTCATTTCATTACTTCTATACTTTTCTCAACCTTAAGAGAGTAAGAGTTTTTGAGTTTCTGATAATCTATTTAAAAAAACATTAAAATCGGTTTACAATTGGAGACGATATCGCGTAACATACATAAAAAACATACATTCGAATTTTAAACTTTGTCTTTTTTTTAAGTAACTAAGTGGTCACGAGCTTGTTAAATTAGCTTCTAATATGTTCAAATCTAATTTAATATACTCGTATAATCTTTATATGTAAAAATTACGTGTCACGTTGTTTGTCCCCGATGAACTCCTAAAGTACTGAACTGATTTCAATGAAATTATGCACACTCTGTGCAGTTTGGTCCAACTTGAGAGATAGGATAGTTTTTATCCTGATAAGTGACACTCAATATTTTTTTATTACGAATTAAGGATTTTTTATATGAACGGTCGTCGAAAAGGGCAGAACAACGTCTGCCTGGCCATCTAGTATATTATAAATTATATATAAACGAAATACCACTGAATGACTGACTCATCACAAGATCTTTAAAACTATACACCCGATTGACTTGAAATTTAGTATACTCGTAGTTACTCATTTCGCAATGTAAATGTGTAATCTCACACAAAGCTCACTAAGATTTTGTGATAGTCCCATCAAAACAAAAATTCTTGATATTTTACATGTAGGTGCAAAAAAATTAATGTAGGTTAAAATATTATCGTGCGGCCAGCGAAGCGAGCGGGTGTCGGCTAGTATAATTATAATGAAGCGGAAGAGTTTTTTTGAGGAAAAGTATAGGCTATCTAACATTAGGCTATACCTCTCAGGTAATTATGAATTAAATAATTTTAATTCTTAAATATTGATTTTTGTTAAGCAAGTCGGAAGAAAAACGCCCCCGAATTGCTTTATCCGCGTGCGCTAGCGGTTAGTTGTACGTAAATACAATGTTCAACAAAAATTTTGATCTTTACTCCATCTAAAAGAAGTCCGGGATAGCCGCATGATGAGAACCGAAAAAACAGCACTGAACGCTTCTAAAAGCGAGGTGTCATGTTACGCAAAACAAACAACAAAAACTCAATAATAATTAGATCAATATTTAGATATAGTCCGTGTCGGGCCACCATTATAACTATTTCTAAACCGGTTAGATTAGGTTATGACATTTAAGTATCTATCTATTTTATGTGATGTTGGTGCAGTTGCCTATACGGATCTTACAACTTCACCTGACACAGGACTCGCGGCCTGCTATTTGGTTATGACACCGTCGGCTTCATTTACGTGTTGCTTCATTGAAGTCATCTAGAACTCTACAAATCGGAGGACCCTAAGGCATAGGTCTTGTAGCGTTCTGTTGCCATCATGAGTCCCGCCTGGGCTCTGAAACAGGCAAGATGACACTTTAATACCAATGTTCTATGATTTAATTAGATGTGATAATTTTGAATTGATATTAAATCTAAACCAAAAGTTGTTATTTATCACGAAATTTTATCACCTACACTCTGTTTGATATGACCAGAAAATAATTCTGCAACTGCGGTAAGCTTAGGTAATATAATAGTGTAATGTAATAAGTTTGCAAATTGGTGTCAACGATGTAAATTTTACTGTATAACCGAAATGCGACCATAAACCTTACTAACTACACTCTAGTGTCATATAGAATCATTTCATTTAGTACAGATCACTCGGTCGTTTCTCAAATTGTCAAGATTACACCCGTAGGTGGAAACGGTATCACCGCGTGACTCCGCCTCTGGGTGTTTCTAAATTTATGCGCTGCTTCGCCTCTGTTATAACGTGTCAGGTAATTTGAGTAGAAATTTGTGACCCGCATGCATGTACATTGCCTCCTTCTGATAAAACATTACTTTAACATTTCTAAGTGATAGCTTTGAAATTGTCGATACAAAAATTAGGTATTTGGGTTGTTTTATCAAGAAATTCTCAAGTGGGGAAGTAGGCGGAATTTTACTCCTGTACCTCGGAAAGCTCGTCAAGCCGTAGGTCCTGTGCAAGAGTCTCCCGTCGTGACGGATTGCCGCCCTATTGGTCAATGAGTAGAAGGAATAGAGAGTACACTTTAACTTACGTGCTACTCATTCCCTAAAAATCTTCTGTATACATAGGATGTTTTCGTGGAGACTGCTCGCTGAGATCGAAATGAAATCTGGAGGATATTATTATATTAATAAAAATACAGATAAAAAAACAACTTTTTAAAACATTTCCGCCACGAATTTTCTTTTTGTATTTAATATTTTAAAGGTGAGTACCATTTACAACACTTACCATATTAATCATAATGCAGATTGATTTTACCCCATATTTTTTTTATATAGGATAGGGTGGCAAACGAGCACACAGTCCACCTGATGGTATATATAGATATATATAGAATATAGATGCGGCATGGCTCTACCATGTAGATATACAAGACATATAGACCATAAAGAAATGTCTATTTACCAGTAAAAGTTCTCCGTTTTTGATCATCTGGTGTACCTGGAAGTGTATGCTCCTTCACCGGTCGTCAGGTCATTCGTGGTGTGTTCTTATAATACCGCTGCAGTTTTGCGCTACTACGTGAATCCAATATACGAGGGTGGATTGAAAAGTACTCGGCCTAACCAAGAAAATAAACACATACTAAATCAGTTATATTTTTATTTTTCTACATAATCACCATCAAGTTCAATACACTTTTGCCACCTCCCCTTCCAAGCATTTAGACCGTTGAAAAAAAATGATTCTTCCTTAGAGTCAAAATATGCGTCTACAGCTGCTTTGACCTCGTCGTTTGTCGAAAATCTTTGACCTCCCAAGTGCTTTTTTAGGTTAGGGAACAGAAAGAAGTCTGATGGTGCCAGATCAGGTGAATACGGCGGATGCGGTAACAGTTCAAAGCCACAGTTGTGAATTTCAGCCATTGACTGTACTGACGTGTGAACACGGGCGTTATCTTGATGAAACAGGACTTTTCTTCTGAGCATTCCTCGACGTTTTTCTTTTATTTCCTCTCGTAAACGACGTAGTAAGGTGCAGTAGTAATCAGAGTTTATAGTCTGACCCCTTTCAAGATAATCAATCATAATCACACCTTTCGAGTCCCAGAGTACTGAAGCCATCACCTTATTTGCCGACAAAATCGACTTAGCCTTTTTAGGGGGTGGTGAACCAGGTCTTCTCCACTGTTTTGATTGTTGTTTTGTTTCCGGTGTACAGTAATGAACCCATGTTTCGTCTATAGTAACAAAACGATTCAAAAAATCATCTGCATCGACTTCAAATAACTCCAAACAGTCGCGTGAAATAGTCAATCGCGTCCTTTTTTGTTCAACTGAAAGCAGTCGCGGAACCCACCTCGCAGACACCTTGTGGAAACCCAACTCGTTGACAATGATGTTTTGAGTTCATTCATAAGAGATGCCTATAATCTCGGCTATCTGTCTAATTTTTAATCTGCGGTCTCCCATTATTAAATCAAGTACTTTTTTAATATTTTCGTCAGTAGTTGACGTCGAAGGCCTTCCAGAGCGGAGTTCATCTTTCACACTCTCTCTACCACGCTTAAATTCTGCTATCCATTTTTTGACGGATGAATATGACAGAGCACAATCGCCTAATGTACTGACCATGTCATCATGGATGGCTTTTGATGATAGCCTCTTCTTATGGAGGTACTTAATGACGGCACGCTGCTCGATTTGCTCCATTCGCGGAAATTATGTCCGATTACTTTGTTAATAAATTTATAAAATCACAACTAATTATCGCACACGTTTCGAACTTCACACAATGAACTAGTCTGAACTGAACTAAATAATGTGGGTAGATTTGATTTTTAGAATTGAATGGATCTGTGTTAGGCCGAGTACTTTTCAATCCACCCTCGTATTTCGACTGCACACAGTCATTAATTTATTCATGAGGCAACGTGCCAGAAAATATACAAGGTCTGTCCATCACTAAGTTTGAAATTAAAACAAATGCTGTGTAAAAAAGAGTCATGCGGAATGAGGTGATCGGTATCAGACTGCTTCTAAAATGATTTTATAATTAATTGTACACTTTTCTTTTAAGTAAATGGTTACATAAAAAAGTCCCACATGACAGAGGTTTATTCCTGTAGTAAAGGAAATTGATTACTTTCAATTAGTACTTATTATAATCTGTTGTAATTAAAAATTATTATATGTGTTATTATGGTAAATAAACGACAAGCAATGGATACGGTATAGGGCATTTCGCTAACGATTCGTGGTTACATTATAATGATAACAACCTGCGGCGTTAGGATAGCTTGTGACGAGTACCACGATGGCTGATCGTTACTGCGTTGTTACACTTCTTTGGTGTATTCGGTTGCGATTTGAAACATAAAGAGTAAAGCACTGTTGACATATTTTTTTTATAGGATATTATTCAAAAACAAAGCAGTATATATTTTATATACTGCTTCGTTTTTGATTTGGGAAGAAGTAAAATCAAATAATCGTTCTGTACGTAAAACTAAATTCTGGAACAGAAGCGGTAGGGTTCGTTTTCTCAAAATGGGTTGGCAACAAACACCAGTGAACTATTAACTAAACCATTGCCATGTTCCGTCTCCGGGCACGTTTGTCGCTATTATATTGTGATATGTCTAAATAGTTATCGTACTTTTCTGTATTTTTGTATTGTACTTAACTAGAAAACGTCAAGACATTTATAAAGTTTTATTATTTCTTTAGTACATACATAATTTATAGCCACTTAAAGTAGTCACCGTCCAGTAATAAGTCCCCGATGTGTTTGTACGTTTGTTTTGTATGTACGCGCGTTTGTAAATGTTTCCGTTTTTGTTTTGTCTTCTATTTTTAGCGATTTAGCTGTAACTTTAAATTTATATAATCTTGAAATATAATCTGTGGAAACTTTGTTGGTTAATATTTGATTACTTAAAAGTTTATAATATGTATCTCTCTTGGTTATAATAGATCACGTTAATAGAGAAGAAAAATCAACAAAGGAAACGAAATGTATTACTTAAATGGGTATTATATGATTTCAATATTTTGTTTATTTCATTCATGATTTTCAATAGTTTTACTACTGATAATTTTATTTTTTACGATATTGTAGTGATATCCATAAAATGTTAAAACAGTGTAATACTGTAATTTTAGGAACATAATATGAGATATTTTTCTAAACCTACGTAAACGAAGATAGCTCTCTCCTATAAAAAATGCAAGAACTATTAACTAAGAGAAGAAACGTGTAACCTTTCCAACAGCAATAGTAACTTACAATTATGAAAGCTAATAATATATAATTTAAAGATAAATATACAGTAATTACAATGATGAGTTATATGACAAAGATGATACATAATTTAATAAATACGACTGACGACTCGGCTCTGTGGGGCAGTGGCTTGGCATTGAATTGCGGCACTGAGGGTCGCGGGATCGAATCCAGCACAGGACAAGTATTTGTATGGACTACAAATAATTGTTCTGGGTCTAGATTTTTGTACTTGTGAAATTTATGTATGTAAACATAAATTTCACTTATTTCATTAAAAAATGTATGGAAATTTATGCCTTCATAACGTGATATGCTTAGAAATGTGGATATCCGCAGTAGAGCCAGAGTAACCATCATAGCCCAACAGATTAGTAAGCTGAAGTGGCAGCGGGGCAGCCATATAGCTCGAAGAACCGAAAACCGATGGGGAAAAAAGGTTCTCGGTTGGCATTTTCGTACCGGTAGGAGAAGTGTAGAGTAGTTCCCTACTTGAAGGACTGATGATTTGATAAGACATGCATGCATCCTTCATGATATAGGATAAAATGCTAGAGTGGAGTTAACTTTAAAATAAAACCTAACAGATAAGTAAAAGGGAAGACAATACCGACAATCATAATAAAAACTCAAAATATTTTCCTTAGACTTAGAGCATATGTATGCCTATGACCGTATCCATATATATATATATATATATATATATATATATATATATATATATATATATATATATATACAAAAATATGTAATTTAAAGAGAAAGCATGTGTAGGATATGAACAAATGTGTAGGATACATTTAATTACATTTCTCTGTTTGTATTATATTTTTCATTAAGATCTCATTCGCATATCGAAGGTAATTCATTAATTTTTAGCAATACATTTTACTGCTGATTTCTTATTTCCACTCTTGGCAAATGTTGGCAACCGCAGTACCACTAGTCATAACACGAAGTACCTATCTTTGACACAGCTTCCAATCTGCGGTATGATACATCTGGCTTATATGAAATGGTTATACCATCATCGATCGATAGCCATGAGTTTTTTATGGTATTTGCTATGATTAGATAATCCATGATTATTCTGTTGTGCTTCTATCACAAGCCTGTTTGATGATGTCATTGTTCGACACATCATAAATATAGTTATTTTATCTGATTGTTGTTCATCTGATATCTGTTTATGAAGTATTAGCACATAATTTTTACAATTTCAGACAATTTTACTTCAAAAAGTATTAGCTGAAGTGGTAATATGCCGGCCATATAAATGGTTCTCGGATAGTAGGCCCCGTAAGCGAAGAGTACGGCGAAGTTCTGATGTGCGCATAAATTTGTAATTTAATCGACTTAATTCAATTTAATTAATAAAAATACAGTAACAAGTTTTAACGGAAGAATCTACATCGCTGGACTGAAAGTAAATTAACTACAAATCGTCTTCTTAACTATTATTTTTTCTACATATTTATCCATTAGCTCACGTACTTTCTTCGGTTACAGCCTCTCGTTTCTAAATTACTTTAATTGAACACTATGCTTTAATTCTTAAAGACGTCCATGTTTAAGTGGTACAGACACGCTGCAGCATAAATAGGTTGGCTCGACGGGGACAATACCACGCTCTCAGAATATCAGCGTGAACGTAAATCAGCAGATTAATGCTATTGTGTTACGTATGGTGAGTGTAGAGAACCGGAGGCCCTTTTTCCTCAGGGGCGACAACGCATTTGCTTTTTAATTCTTAATCGAGATGTAGATGTACTCGTAGATATCATAGGACCATAGCATCCACTTACCATCGGGTAGATTATGTGTTCGTTTTTAAAAAATACATTAATTTAGTAATTAGCAAAGTCAATGTAATTTTTTTTCTTATCGTCTTTATTTCCTGGGGTTATGCTAAAATGTAAAAGTAAAGCTAAAATATAATATAAACTAATTTCAATGCTATTCGGATTTTACCCAATATTTTTTTCTCTTTATTTGAATCACCAACAGATTACACACAAAACTGAGACAAAAATATAACTCAACACTGCGAAGGCTACTTGCTACTTGTTCCACCTCTTACAGGTAACTAAACTTACATAGAAATAACGAAGTGGATTTAACAAAAAAGGAAGCAGATAATAAATAATATATAATTACATGAAACCAGATTCGTTAGAGCTACAATTTGTGGATTTAATGCTTATAGTCTACATTACATAAATCTACAAATTTTATGACATATTTGTGAAATGTTTAGGTATTAAGTACTTAAACTAGACAACGTATTATGCATTATGTCTATTTCTATGAATTTTGGCATATGATTGTATAATGACAAGTTTCAGGGATCTCGGCCAATTCAAGACTCTTGCTTATTATTTATTATCATATCTATTTGTTAGTTAATCCATAAGTAAAAGTATGCATTAAAAACAACAAAACAAAATATTGGTATAACACTCTCGGTTATACGTCGACTACTTTATCCGCGCTTCTGGTACTAATAATTTCCCATTATCGTTCTCGGCTACCGGCGTGTATATTTTGCTACTGGATATCTTATTACACTATATCTCAAGTAATACCAGTGCTATTTATTAGATTGACTCGTGAGAGGATCGTGCTGCGGCGGCGTCTCGAATAAAATAAATAAAAGGAATGCATTGCGCGTCTATAAAGTAACGGTTTGAGTGCTACCGGGTTTGTGTCGGGGCGTGCGCGTAATGAAACGTGACTCCGATGATTTGAATGTTTATTAACCATGTATAGATTAATATTGTTGTTATAAATTTGATTGAGATGTTGTTTAATCAGTAAGTGTTTCTGCACATGTTAGGACGACGTCTCGGCATAAAATAGAGCTAAATAAAGTGCTCCGATCAGTTTCGACATAGATCTGTGTATAAAAAATCCTAATATTTAATTATAATGATTCAACCTGTAACATTTAAAGTAAAGCGTTGAACTTTATGAAATGCTAACCATTAGTGCGAATACTACACATGGATGAAAACTAATTTTACGGATTTTATCGTGTTCAATTTCCGTCTATTTTTCACATCAGCGATAAGTTCTTTGACGCTGGTTTTATGGATCTTTTTTTAAACTGGTATCTGTGGTTATAAGGTCTATATTGGTGGACCTGGTACACCGTCATACTGCAATGTGCTTCTAGTAGTAGTAGTACTACGAATACGAATACGAATATTCGTATTCGTCGAATAGTAGACATTTACCGAATATTCGTATTCGGCGAATACTGATCACAAATATTTAAAAACTAATATTTTTTAAGCAACTCTAATTACTGGCGGACTTGGATAACGCACTTCGTCGGCGCGTAAAAAATACGTGTGTTTTGGCCCTTAACCTCAACGACGGGGGACTCCTAAAAATATTTTTCACTGAAAACTATGTACAGTCGCCTCGGAAAGACTTTTCAATGGCTGGGAACATACAAACTGAAAAAAGAAATCGCCTAGAACCAGAAAATCTACAAATTTTATGTTTTTTAAATAAAAATTTGCCAATTGTATATTTTTTTTTCTATATATTAGGTTTACCAACAATTGCTAACACTAACACATCAAATTAGTACAATTACTTAAAAATATTAACAAAAGTGCTACAATTACTTAAAGGTAAACTCCGCATGCATCTAACTTTATAAAAACATAAAGTGAAAAAACAATAAGTTATTCCTCAACTAAAATTAAAAATATATCTATTAGTAAGAATAGTGATATATAAACTCAAAAAATGAAAATAAAATGAAAATAATAAAAAATTAGAAAAAATTACAAAAAATATATCTACTTTACTTTACGCTATAAACTTATGCATTTACGGAGACAGTTAGAGAATATTCTGGGTAAATCAAAGTGAATGTCGATTTGATCGCTGTATCCATTAATAACTTTACAGAATCTGACATATGGAGAATTTCTTCCCAATACAGTTCTTCTTAATGGTGAACTAAATGGTGCAATAGAACTGCGGGGTACTCTCGAGGGTACACGAAATTTAAAAAGTTCCATTAAACTTCGGCAATTAAATGTAGAATAAAATATTTTATGTACAAAAACTGCATCATTATACTTTCTGCGACTCTCTAAGGTTTCCACATTAAAAAGATGTAATTTGCTATTATAGGACCGTAGCTTTTTTTTTTTTGCTTTACCAATAGAAAATGCTAGATGCCAGAGGAACCGCTTTTGAACACGTTCAATACGTAATGAATGTGTAGCATAGTGTGGTCTCCAGACCACACTACAATATTCTAAAATATTACGAACTAGACTATTGTAAAGAAATATTTTAGTTTTGTAATGCATATTTTTTGAGTTCCTTATAACAAAGCCCAACATTTTAGATGCTCTCATAATAATGTTATCCAAATGTGGTACAAAATTTAATTTTTGTCGTATATTACGCCAAGATCCCGAATAGTCTCTACTTCCTTAATTTTATTATTATAAATGAAGTAAATTTTGTTTTTTGGAGTATTTAACATGATAACATTTACTTGTATTTAGGCACATTCTTTTATTGCAGCACCACCGGATTAGTCTATCAATGTCACCTTGTAGCAATTTGGTGTCATCATCACTCTTAATTATTCTCATAAATTTTAAGTCATCGGCATATAAAAAATATTTTGAAAACAGAAAACATTCTTGAATATCATCTATGAAAAAGTTAAATAAAACTGGTCCCAAATGAGAACCCTGAGGAACACCGGAACTTATAGTTTTTGTATTTGATTGAAAACCATTAATTGCAACAAAGAAGGTCCTGTGCACTAAATACGAATTCAACCATTTGAGTAACGAGCCACAAATCCCGTAGGCACTCAAATCAAGACCTTATGCGAAACCTTGTCAAAAGCTTTGCTAAAGTCAGTATAAATAACATCAGCCTGATGGCCCATGTCAATAGCCTCGAACAGGAACTTCGTAAAGGGAACTAAATTCGTACTAGTTGACCGAGACCTGAAGAATCCGTGCTGATGATCACTTATATAGAGGCCTAAATGTTGTTAAAAATGATGACAAATCAACGACTCAAATACTTTGGCAAAGGTTGACAGAATTGAAATGGGTCTATAATTGGAAATAATATCGATATTTGATTACTTATGTATGGAAATACTTTTGCTATTTTCCATTTTGAAGGAAATACGCCGGAAGCTAAAGACAAGTTGTAAATTAATTTTAAAGGATATATCAATTCACAGGCACATTCTTTTATAAAAATTGGTGGTATTTTATCTGGCCCTGCGCCTTTATTACAATCTAGTCCTTCTAGTTTTTTTTAAATTGTATCATGTTCTATTTTTCGATTTGAGAGACATAAGCTGTTATTTACTAGTGATTGTAAGTAATCGGACATGCATTCATCATAACTATCATCATTCTCTAGGCTATAAACGGAGGAAAAGTAAGAAGCAAAGATCTCACATATAACTGAACTATCTGAGGTGGAAGATGAACCATCGCTCATGGTTGTCGGAAATGTACTTGACCCACCCCTCTTGTCTTTCATTATCGAAACTTAGAACAATAGAAAGTGGTCAAATAAATTAGTTTTTATTACCATGGCGAGATATTCGTATTCGTATTCGCCGAATAGCAGATTTGATAATCGTATTCGTATTCGTAAAGGTAGTATTCGTTGCATCATTAGCTTCTACCATGTCTAAATTTTTTATTATTATAAAGAAAAGTTATTTTACGACGTAGAGTTACGCAAAAAAAATCCTACTTGCATACGGTTATTAACTTAGTTTTATAAAAAGTTATAATAACCCTTGGGATCTATCTACTTTCATATTATCCTTATTTTCATTGTTAGGTACATCAGAAAATAGGTCTTCTCATAAATTCTCAAAAAACATTCACTACATTTAGTGGTTGCCTTACACTATGCTTGCCAGTACGAGACTGCCACTCGAAACTCTTTCAAATCGGCTTTCAGTTCCTCGAGGTAGGTATAGGGTCTATGGGAGGTATTTTGGTGGCATAAGCCTACTGACCCGTTTGGCTATTACAATTGCTTTTCATTATGGATATTATCAAGCTAGAACCCCAAGTATGTATGTAATATATATATTTAAATCTCAAAAATAATTTTTGTGTCGTTTTTGTGTCTAATGGCAGGGTTTCCGGTTCTCTACATTTATCATACGAAACACAGCAGCATTAACCCTTTCGCTGTCCCGTGCACTACATATAGGTCATTGCTATTGTCTTACTATTGTGTTTTAAAACTGGACAGTGAACGTGTTAAGCTGCTATTTTACGCTGGTATTCTGTGAGAGCGTGGTCTTTCCCCGATCGAGCTTAATCATTCGTGCTACAACTATACTATTAATATAGCTGCAGCATGGCTCTACTACGTAAAGATTTTGTCTATCTGTCTGTCTGTCTGTCCTGGTTAATCTTCGGAATGGCTAAACCGATTGTGATGAAACTTTACTATCAGATAGAGAGCAATTCCAGGGTTGATATAGGATAGATTTTATTCGAAAAATTGTAAGATTTTTGTTTTTGCAAAATGAATAATTGTTAAAATAATTGTTCTTTGGCAGTTAATTTTTATTTATTTGGCAGTTTAATTAAAATAACATATAGATCCTATTCAGACGAAGCGAAGTGGGTCGCTAGGGAGTAAATAAAATGGCTAACGATATGTACGTCTACTATGGTAGCTCAGATGGTTAGCGCTCGTTTCACAGTACGCGAGCAAGCCGCGTTCGATTCCGCGCCAATGATTAATTGCAACTTTAAGTGCTGATTTATCACATGCTCGGTGTTGAAGGAAAACATCGTGAGGAAACCTGCATGGCTGAGAAATAAGAAAAAATATTTCAAAGACATGTGAAGTTCGCCCACACGCATTGAGGCAGCGCGGAGGACATTTCCTTGCGCTAAAACCCTCTCAGAAATGAGGGGAGGCCTTTGCCCAGCAGTGGAACGTATATAGGCTGTAACTTTAACTTTAACTATTACGGTAATTACTGTTAATAAGTGTTTTTTTAATTAGTAGACATATGTACTTTCTTAAAACATAATATAAAATCTGTAGCAGATGAGAATATGTAGCAAACAGTGTTTGTTAGTATATTTTTATGATGTTAAAAAAAAACATAAATATATGATAAATTTGAAACTTGAACGCAGAAAATAAGAAAAACAAAACTTATTGCAGCTGCGCGTGCGGATTTAAATCTATACTAATATTATAAAGCTGCAGTGTTTGTTTGTTTGTTTGTTTAAACGCGCTAATCTCTGGAACTACTGGTCCGATTTGAATGATTCTTTAAGTGTTGGGTAGTCCATTTATCGAGGAAGGCTATAGGCTATTTTTTTTTAAATTAGGGATCCGTAATAAAATTGCTATTTTGTAACACAAGGTGTAAAATCGAAAACCTATTTTTGCGTGCGCTGCAAAAACCATTGACAACAAAACAAAATGATGTACTACGGGTTTGTAGATCCCATTAAGTACTACAAAAAAGTCCGCGAGAACATATATCTAGCTATCATGGTTTAATCACAATAACCGATTTTGTGTTCAAATTAATTATTAAATCGTCTGAAGAAAAAGAACTACGTTAAATATGTACCGTAATATTAATCTTTATCGAAATTAATCATTATTTTATCAAGAGTATTTATGTAGAAGTAAAATACTTTTTGTTTCATCTCAATCGGATATTTCGTTTAAAAGTTATCACGTGTGTAAGCTACCCGATCAAAATTCTTACGACAGACATGATTTGATTTCTAGAGTATTTCATTTAAAATTTAAAAAAATGATAGACCTATTAACGAAGAAAAATATATTTGGACCATCGAAAGCCTTCGTTTATAGTGTAGAATGGCAAAAAAGAGGTTTACCTCACGCTCACATTTTGTTGTGGCTGGCTAACAAAGTGCAACCGGATTCCATAGATGCAATAATATAGGCTGAAATACCTGACAAACAACAAGACCCAATGCTTTATAACATTGTCATAAAAATATGATACATGGTCCTTGCGGATTTCACAATCCTGCGTCACCATGTATGAAAGCAAACATTTGCTCTAAAAAATACCCCAGGCAGTTTATTTCTGAAAAACAAACCGGGGATGACGGTTACCCAACCTACAAGCGCCGTTCACCAGATAATGGTGGAAACACCGCAATAATTCGTGTCAAAGGTACAGAAATGAGAGTGGATAATAGGTGGGTTGTTCCCTATAACCCTGTGCTATCACGAAGTTTCAATGCACACATTAACGTAGAGTTTTGCCAATCGGTCAAAGCCATTAAGTACATCTGTAAGTATATTCATAAAGGTTCTGATCAAGCCACATTTTCGTTACAAAATAATAACGATGAAGTAGAAAAATATTTAAATGGTCGCTATATAAGTTCCTCGGAAGCACTCTGGAGAATTTTCCAATTTCCGATTCATGAACGTTTTCCGGCAATAGTTCATTTAGCAGTTCATTTAGAAAATGGACAAAGAGTTTATTTTTATAATAATGAAAATCTTCAAGATCGCGTCAACAATCCTTCATCAACGACACTTACAGCGTTCTTTGATCTTTGCAAAAGAGACGATTTTGCCAAAACCCTTTTATATCATATGGGAAAGAAATTCATTTTCTAGAAGAAGACGTGGACAAGATGTTGAAGGATATCCCGGTATAAAAAAAGACTCAACTTTAGGTCGTGTCTACAACATTCATCCGACACAGACTGAATGTTACTATTTGAGAATGTTACTGCATCATGTTCGCGGTCCAATATCATTTGAACATCTAAGGACAGTAAATGGTGTTATTTTCAATACTTATCAACGAGCTTGCAAGGAATAAGGTTTACTGGAGGGAGATGAACATTGGCAAAATACTATGTCAGATGCTGTCATGTCCGAGCCGGCTCCAAAATTAAGAGAATTATTTACCATAATCCTCATATTTTGCCAACCATCTGACCCCTTGCAGCTATGGAACAAATTTCGGAAAGATTTGTGTCAAGATATATTAAACAGAATGCGTAATGAGACCCAGGATATGACATTAGCATATAGTGATGACATAATATACAATGATGGACTTATCATAATTGAAGATAAGATTCATGAGATTTGCGGTAAATCATTAACTGATTTTGGGCTTTCTGCAACAAAAAGGAATAACACACACCATAATTTGGATCCTTTAGAAATAGCGTTGCGGAAGCCATACGATGTAAATGAATTAAATGAGTATATTACTGTAAATGAACCCAAGTTAGTTAATGACCAGGTGATGACATACAATAGTGTTATGCACAGTGTTCGTTTCAATGAGGGAAAAATATTTTTTTGGATGCTCCAGGCGGAACCGGCAAAACTTTCATTACTAATTTGATATTAGCAAAAGTAAGGTCTCAGGGAAAACTAGCTTTGGCAGTAGCGTCATCAGGAATCGCTGCAACTTTATTAGCTGGTGGACGCACAGCTCATTCCACTTTTAAACTGCCCCTAACCGTTTCGTTACAGAAAGATAGCGTGTGATCTATTCGTAAAAATGGCCCTTTAGGAAAAGTTTTGCAAGACGTCACTTTAATAATCTGGGATGAATGTACCATGATTCATAGAGCTCATTTAGAGGCTCTAGATAGGACTTTTAGAGATATTAGAAGCTGTGATAAAATCATGGGTGGGATTACTGTCATGTTTGTTGGGGATTTTCGGCAAACTTTACCAGTAGTAGTAAGAGGAACTAGAGCAGACATTGTAAAATCTTGCCTCAAAAGTTCTCCATTATGGAAATTTGTTCAAACCTTAAAACTATCTACGAACATGAGAGCACATTTGGGGGGAGGTAGTACAAATTTTCCTTTGAAGTTACTTTTAATTGGAGACGGAAAAGTACCTCATTTTGAAAATAAAATACCTATTGATCAAGATTTAGGAGAAAAAGTGACTAGCATTGAGAGTTTAATATCAAAACTTTACCCAGATATCGTCGAAATAGAAAATAAAGATTATCAATGGATGTGTCAACGAGCAATATTGGCGGCGAGATACAGTAGTGTTGACGAAATTAACGATTTAATTTTAACTAAACTTCCAGGGGATATAGTCACCTATACTTCTATAGATAATGTAATGGATCAAGAAGATGCAGTCCATTATCCACAGGAATTTCTTAATTCTTTAAACCCGAGTGGCCTCCCCCCACATTCTCTCAAGTTAAAAATTGGTGCCCCAATTATTTTACTTAGAAATATTAAGCCACCAAATTTATGTAACGGGACTCGACTTCAGGTTAAATTTCTTCGCAATAACGTGATCGTTGCAACAGTTTTGACTGGTCCAGCGGTTGATCAAACAGTACTTATACCTCGGATCCCAATGATTCCAAATGATTTGCCTTTTCATTTTAAAAGAGTCCAATTCCCAATTAAATTATCTTTTGCCGTAACGATAAATAAATCACAGGGGCAAACATTTAAATATGTAGGATTAGTTTTACGGCAAGACTGTTTTTCGCACGGCCAACTATATGTCGCGTTGTCAAGATCAGGTTGCGGAAACAATCAATATATTCTTCTGCCACAAGAAAATAAAACGAAAAATATAATTTACTCAGAAGTACTTTAAAATAATATTTGAAGCCGGTTTAAAGTGGACGGATACTCCCGACTCCCGCCTGTAGTCGTAATTCTTATGTGTCTGGCTGAATGTCGAACAGATCATGTCGGACAGCTATTGCCTGCGACTTATACAATTTAACTTAATCTATATTTTTCTTAATATTATAAAGCTGAAAAGTTTGGTTATTTGTTATGAACGCGGTAATCTCGGGAAATACTGATCTGATATGAAAACTGTTTAAACATTCAATAGTCCATTTATTGAGGGAGGCTATAATATAGGCAATATTTTATCTCGGTATTTCCACGGAAACGAGAAAAACGCGGGTGAAACCGCGGGGCACAGCTAGTATAATATATTATGCGTATTAGGTATTCGAGAATCACCTGCAGGTAAGCTATTTATTCCGTTATTATTGTAAAATTATAGCTATAAAAAGCTATCAGCGGTTACTTATAAACCATCACTAACGAAACTTGCGTTTAGAGACTTTAGTGCAATCTCTTATATTACGATACATAATTTATAACTTTATTACTGGATCATTATTTATAGTTTCATTGCTTCGCTATCAGATTTTTTTTAAATTAAAACATAGTGATTGGGAAAATGTTGACCACTCGTTATTTAAGGAATATGTAAGATATTAACGATATCGATGAGCCGTACAAAAATATTATCTGTTGGCGCCAATTGGAACGATGACCATCGCTTTTATTTTTAGGGTTCCGTACCTCAAAAGGAAAAAACGGAACCCTTATAGGATTACTGTTGTCCGTCCGTCTGTCTGTCTGTCAAGACCCTTATTCTCAGGAACGCGTGGAGGTATCAGGCTGAAATTCATATCAAATTCTGAAGTCTACTGTCCCTTAGAGCTGTGAAAAAATCAAACTTCTAAACCAACGCAATGAAAAGATACAGCCGTTTATGTTGTAAATTTTCGGCATTCGCAAGGGAATCAAAACCTACAGGATATTTCCCGTGAACTCAGAATCTTGAAATTTGGTACGAAGCAACGTTTTATAGCACAGATAAAGGAAAAATTGCGAAAAGCCTACATTTTTAGTTACATCATATAATAAAAATATTTTTAATAATTTTAAACTTACATACCTACAGATTTGTTCGGAACCTTCGGTGCGCGAGTCCGACTCGCACTTTGCCGGTTTTTTCTTTATGGAAATGAGTGTTAATCATAACTGTAAAGAATAATACTCTATTATTGACAATCGACAGTTTCTACGTAAGTTCGGCCAAGATTAAAAATGGCGTTGATTTTGTTTTCACTTTAATAATATACTTATGTATGCTGATTAGTGATCACAGAAAACTTACCAAAAATTCATTGTTTTTGACAAAATAGTTTTTCATATTGATGTTGCTTACTTTTCTGCCGACTTCAAAAAAAGCTTTACAATTCGACTGTACGTTCTTTTGTATATATGTTACACGATAACTTCATCAATTGTGAATCGATTTTGATAATACGTTTTTATTAAATAGGTTATTCTGCAGAGGTGATTCCATACAAATATGGAGAAAAAGTTCCACACCTAGGAGTGGCAAAATAGAGGATTTTTTTAATGTAAAAATTTTGTGTAAAGTAAAAGTTAAAGTTGCAGCCTATTTACGTCCCACTGCTGGGCACAGGCCTCCTCTCATTTCTGAGACGGTTTTAGAGCAAGGAAATGTCCGCCGCGCTACCCCAGTGTGTGTTGGCGAACTTCACATGTCTTCGAAATATTTTTTTTCTTATTTCTCAGACATGCAGGTTTCCTCACGATGTTTTCCTTCACCGCCGAGCAAGTGGTACATCAGCACTTAAAATTGCAATGAACAATTTCATTGGTGCCGGCGGGGATCGAACCCGTGTTGCTCGAGTACTGTGAAGGTTACAGCGAGCGCTAACCATCTGAGCTACCACGGCTCAAATTTTGTGTACTAAAAAGAAATGAAGTAATAAGTAAAATGCTTGCGGCACTATTGTTTATTGAGAATATTATACTAAATTTTATTCTGTAAATAAACCTAGCAAGCTAACAGGATAGCAAAGTGGCGAAGCAAGTTTTCTATCCTCGCCGGCCCCAATGAAATTGTTAATTGAAATTCTAAGTGCTGATTTACCACGTGCTCGCCGGTGAAGGAAAACATCATGAGAAAACCTGCATGTCTGAGATAAAAAATATTTTAAAGGTATGTGAAGTTCGCCAAAACGCATTGGGGCAGCGCGGCTGACATTTCCGTGCCCAAAACCCTCTCAGAAATGAGATGAGGCCTGTGCCCAGCAGTGGGACGTATATAGGCTGTAACTTTAACGTTAACGGTATATGATCTGTGTTTAAGCTTGTGGTTAATAAATATTCTTTTCGTGTTCTTTGTGTTTTTTTTTTAACAGTGGTAGAGCCACGCGGCAGCTTTTACTGTCGCACGGATGGGCCGGCTCGAACCGGGGTGTTACCAGGTACCTTACAGGAATACCAGCGTGAAGTAGAGGTTCACCTCTGCGTTTCGCTTGGTGAGTGCAGGTGGCCGGAGGCCCTTTTTACTGGAAATAAGGCATTACATCCTAGTCCTCACGGGTGAAAACGCATCTGCATTTTGATTTGTAATAGAGTCACATAGGGTCACAGCATCCACTTACCATCAGGTGGACTGTGTGGTCGTTTGTTACCGTATCCTATAAAAAAAAATTATCGTAATGAATTACGCGCGGACGAAGTCGCGGGGAATGGCCAATAAAATAATAATTGATATTAAATTTTAATATCACATATTTGATATTTCATATATTTGTATATTTTATTAAAACCTATAAACACGATAGTTATTGAGACTGATCCAATAATAGTCTATTTATGATGTTCTTGTAGGAGGTATGCAATAATCGTTTTAAGGCCCGGTAACGACGCGCTCCCTAGTTATTTGTATGGAGATTGCTTGGATAATAACTTCCTATACTGTTGACACTTTAGACCCGTTGATATATTCATAATGTCTCACGATTCAGAGGTGTAGAACGAAAATTAAATATACCTATCTACATACTTCATATATACACAGTCAGGTCATAAGTATTGTCACACAGTAAAAACTTTTCTTTTAGAATGCTGGCCACAAAAAAGTTTATTGAATTCAAATTTAGAATTGTTCATGAAAATAAAACTGTATACTTTTTAGAATTTTACTCATTTTTAAATATGGAGTGGACGCTTAAAGAAGACCGTGTTGCAGTTATTGCGTTGCATCGTTGCGGTTACGCGCCAATTGAAATTTTTGACATACTGAAAAATTTGAATGTAACCAAAAGATTCGTTTATCGTACCATCAAACGATACAATGAAGACTCTAGTGTAGATGACAGGTCAAGAAGTGGTCGCCCTCGGTTTGTTAGGACTCCAGCAGTGATAAAAGCTGTGAAGGCGCGAATTCAAAGAAATCCCAAACGTAAGCAGAAACTGTTGGCCCTTCAGATGGGGTTAAGCAGAACCACTGTGAAAAGGGTGTTTAATGAAGACTTAGGGCTTCGGGCATATCGAAGAAAAACAGGACATCGTTTGAATGCTCGTCTAATGGACCTGAAATTGAAGAGATGCCGCGCTTTGTTGAAGCGATACGCGGGAAAAAAATATCGGGAGATTCTTTTTTCGGATGAAAAATTTTTTACCGTAGAAGAGAGCTACAACAAACAAAATGATAAGGTGTACGCACACAGTAGTGAAGAAGCGAGCAACCGTATTCCGCGTGTCCAACGAGGTCATTTTCCATCCTCGCTCATGGTATGGTTGGGAGTTTCTTATTGGGGCTTAACAGAGGTACATTTTTGTGAGAAAGGTGTAAAAACGAATGCAGTTGTGTATCAAAATACAGTCCTGACGAACCTTGTGGAACCTTTTTCTCATACCATGTTCAATAACAGGCACTGGGTATTCCAACAAGATTCGGCGCCAGCTCATAGAGCGAAGAGCACACAAGACTGGCTGGCGGCGCGTGAAATCGACTTCATCCGGTACGTAGACTGGCCCTCCTCCAGTCCAGATTTGAATCCGTTAGATTACAAGATATGGCAACACTTGAAGGAAAAGGCATACTCAAAGCCTCATCCCAATTTGGAGTCATTCAAGACATCCTTGATTAAGGCAGCCGCCGATATTGACATGGACCTCGTTCGTGCTGCGATAGACGACTGGCCGCGCAGATTGAAGGCTTGTATTCAAAATCACGGAGGTCATTTTGAATAAACTTTAGTGTCATAAGAATCTGTTTTGTTAAGTTCATTTTGGTATATAAATGGTTACATAATGAATAAACTTGTTTCAATTATTTTATATTAAACATGTGACAGAATTTATGACCTGACTAGGTATACGTATAATATACATATTTTCAGAGACTTAACATGACATAAACTCTCACACCTGTTTCCCAGAGAGGTAGGCAGAGACTTACATTTGGCACAATTCTGACACCTCTCTCGCTTTGTCCCATCTTCAATATAATACCAATCTGATAAAATAAACAATATATCCAGGCGAAGCCGAGGCGGGTGGTTAGTACTAAAATATTATATATGTATGAAAACGTGAACTATTTTTAACTAGACATCATCGTGAATTGACGAATAGTAACAAAAAATATTATCTCAAATTTAGACTAAGAAAAGTAAATAATAATTTTTTAGGGTTCCGTACCTCAAAAGGAAAAAACGGAAACCTTATAGGATCACTTTGTTGTCCGTTTTTCTGTCTGTCCCTTTTTCTCAGAAACGCGTGGAGGTATCAAACTGAAATTACTCAAATCTACCAAATACTCAAATCTACTGTCCCTAGGAGCTGTGAAAAAATCAAACTTTTAAGCCAACGCAATCAAAAGATACAGCCGTTTATGCCGCAAATTTTCGACATTCGCAAGAGAATCAAAACCTACAGGGTACTTCCCGTGAACTCAGAATCTTGAAATTTGGTACGAAGCAACGTTTTATAGCACAGATAAAGGGAAAATTGCGAAAAGCATAAATTTTTAGTTACATCATGTAATAAAAATATTTTTAATAATTTTAAACTTATATACCTACGGATTTGTTAGGAACGCTCGGTGCGCGAGTCCGACTCGCACTTGGCAGGTTTTTTCGATGTACATCTTAACCATGTCTTGGCCGTTCCGAAATTATAATATGATAAAATTTTATGAAAAAGTGCTTGTACATACTTCATGGTCTACTATATTTTGAAGGTTTATTTTGTTGACAAGGAGGCAAATTGTGATTTATGGGCAACAATATTTTGCCTACCGTTCGGCCCTTCCTTACGAATGTGGGCTTGCGCGGTAAAATCATATAATGCATTACTACGCATTTTGATTTTAAAACATAAAAAGGACAGAATGTTTGAGATTTTTTTAATTAATTTTTCATCAACATTCGTCACTTCTTTCGCCTATATTACTTATGGAATATATATTATGGAAAATAGTTCTTAAATATAAATTACAAGTATGCTCTGTAAATGCTTATTAGTAGCTGATGCAACGAATACAAGGACGAATATTCGTATTCGCCGAATAGTAGACATTTACCGAATATTCGTATTCGGCGAATACTGATCACGAATATTTAAAAACTAATATTGTTGTACGCAACTCTAATTACTGGCGGACTTGGATAACGCGCGTCGTCGGCGCGTAAAAAATACGTGTGGTGTGGCCCTTAGCCTCAACGACGGGGGACTCCCAAAAATATTTTTCACTAAAACTATGTACAGTCGCCTCAGAAAGGCTTTTTTCAACGGCTGGGAACATCCAAACTGAAAAAAGAAGTCGCCTAAAACCAGAAAATCTACAAATTTTAAGTTTTTTAAATAAACATTTGCCTATTGTAAATTTTAATTATTAGAACAATAGAAAATCATCAAATAAATTAGTTTTTTATTACCAGGGCGAGATGTTCGTATTCGTATTCGTATTCGCCGAATAGTAGGTTTGATATTTGTATTCGTATTCGTAAAAGTAGTATTCGTTGCATCACTACTTATTAGTAATTATTTATTGTATAAAGTTACATCTTAGTGTATAGTATAGTAGATTTAAGTCATACAAGCTTAATTCTTTGCTTGGGCCGGCATCGTGTGACGGGTCGTCCACTTGCGCTTAAGTTAAGGAGGGCGACGGCTGCCACATGCGTCCCATTTGTGAACAGGTGCGGCTTGTGGGAACTAGTCAGCCCGGACTTACCACATTTTGTCTTTGATTTTGCACATTTTTTTGTTGTGTCATCATATAATAGAACGTGCTTCGATTAGTTATAAGCTTATAAGTCAATTTATTTTAGTTTTTGAGTACGAGTAGGAGTATTATATCATTAGCAATTCTGTCATTTTATTAAAAATTACAGAAAAGAAAGAAAAACGATGAAAGAAACTCCTCAAAAAGGCACCGTCTTTTTGAGGAGTTTCTTTCATCGTTTTTTCTTCGGGCAGAGGAACTTCACTTTGAAGCGACAGTAGATTAAGAAACATGTTAAACGAAATTTTAATTTCTTACGTCGAAAAAAAAAGAATTGGTTTTCATTTTCATTTAAATTCAAGTTAAAATAAAAATGTTCTCCATACAAAATTTCGGTCACAGTGGCCAGTTGCAAATCAAAGGAGACTAGTGCACGAGTGTGTGCGCAAAAACAGTGCACCTGTTTCCTCTCTCTCATAAGAGACGGAATAACCGTCATTCTCATAGTCGGTTGAGGCGACAAAGGTTAAAATACAGCCATCTTCCTGACAAAGGTGCACACAGAACCTGAGACCCACGTTACTGGAAACGAGACATTCCATCGAGATAGTCCTCAGGGTTGAAAACGTATCTGAATTTTGATTCTGAATCGAGGATAAATGTAGATGTCCATGGGCTACAGCATCCACTTCCATCAGGTGGATTGTGTGCTCGTTTGTCATTCTAATCCTATAAATAAAAAAAAAACACAGTCCACCGTATGGTAAGTGGATGCTGCAGCTCTTTGTACCTATATCTATCTCTTGTACTTTTGTTTCTTATTGTACTAAATTATTCTTCAACCAACTTTAAATTGTTTCAGAATGCAGTTGTTGCGTAACGATGCTACGGTATGTATCAATATAATTTTCATTTCTACTATTTGTTGCGTTATCTTAATTTGAAATCGTAGAAGATGGTTTAATATTCGTATGTATAATTTTGTTTGTTTAAATTAACTAATTTGAGTTTGTTATTAAATTATCAAATGAATGTGTCAATGCACATTATGACGTGTAATACATAAATAGAATCCCGTTCGGGCACAGCAGAACGTTTATTCCACATTCGTAGTCCCTAAATTATACTCACCTCTGGATCAAACAAATCTCGAGTTACAGGTTACAGCGACGACTCACTTTGCATGCGGTAGCGGCCATGTCTGTACGGTCGCGGTCGTGCCGCACGCCTGCATAATGCGCGCAGTAGACACGCTCGCGACCTATTTTTTGCTGTACCTGTCTCGGATAAATTTTGAATTGAACTTGTCTTCATTTCATTTTTTATTATAAGCGTTTGAAAGTTTTTTTTATAGGATGAGGGTGACCAACGAGCACACAGTCCACCTGATGGTAAGTGGTTGCTGTGGCCCATAGACATCTACATCTCTCCTCAATTACGAATCAAAATGCAGATGCGCTGTCACCCGTGAGGAGTAAGATGGAATGCCTCATTTCCAGTAAAAAGGGCCTCCGGCCACCTGCACTCACCAAGCGAAACGCAGAGTAATAATACATTATTGTACTAAGTCAACGCTTTTGTGAATGAACCTTATTAAGTTACCTATCCTCATACCTATATTGAACACGGTCTTATTGAGCACTTTGACCTCACGTCCTCCAAGAATGCTGCAATGAAAATGAGACAAAATCATAAGACAACTGATGGTTGTTTTGTTTTGTCGATGTCAGATTTAGTCAAGTTTTAAGATGTTCTTTAAATACCCGCAATGGAACAGCGATGCCAAATGTTGTTTCTGGGTAACCTAGAAGTGGCCTTGGTTTTCAATGAATGAGAATAACAATTTTTAGGCCTTATTATTTCAAGAAGGGTTATTTATTATTATTTTATATATATTATATGCAATATTTATTATTATTTATATATTATACTATATACTTCAGGGGTCTTTAGTTTTTGAGTTATGGATCAAAAGTAGCTCGGAATGGTTCGTGTGAATAATAAATAATGTCCCCCAGATCGAATTTCGATGTCGGCGGCCCCTCTCCACCGAGTCAAATCATCTGCGCAGGTCATGATTATAGTGCCCGAGTGTATGCGCAAGCACAGGTGCAATCTTTATTCCGACTAGACCGGGGAGAAATTCAAGCGTAGGACCAACGGCTTTACGTGCTTTCTGAGGCACGGGGGTGATACATCACCAACTTCCTGACTCCAAGCAGCTACTGAGAATTTCGTAACAGAAAACCCCATATCTAATTTTGGGCCGACGCGGGATTTGTATAACCGCTCCTACGACCAATAAACCAACAACGCAGTATATATACGAGTACACACAGACGACTTCCGATTCGGCAGAAAGGCCTCAAAAGCCAATGCCAGTCTCACAGGTGGTGTTCAATAGGTAGGCGCTTAGGTTAGGTTAGTCGCAGTGAGTCTCACATAATGATATGCTTAGAGCGTTCACCACCTCCGTTCCTCGCTTTCCGGAGGGTAGCCCTTTCCATTGCATCTGGGCGCAAAAAGAAACGCGGAGTCACTTTTCTTTCGCGAACCTGCCTGAGGTATTTCCGTGTGTCTATACTCGTATTTCTTAAACAAGCAGGTTTCTTCACGATGTTTTGCTTCACCGCCCAGCACGTGGTAAATCAGCACTCAAAATTGCAATTGAAATTTGCTATAATATGTTGCTTTTGTACCGTGAAATTTACAGCTAGCGGCTAGCAGCTAGCCTCAGAGCTATCACGGTTTTTTGTTTAAAAAACTTATTATAGTTACTGATTTACATAAATATGTACTAATTAAGTACTATGTGAGTATGTCTTAGTCCGCAGGAATGCACTCATAGCCTTTTTTTCTTTGGGTTAGTGGCAGTTGACATTTTTCATCAGAGAGTCCAACTTGGTTGTCACTCTTTTCTGCCGACTTCCAAAAAGGAGACGGTACTCAATTCGACTGTATGTTTTTTTATGTGTGTTACCTCATAACTTTTTACTGCCTGAACCGATTTCGATGATTCTTTTTTTATTTGAAAGCTGGTACTTGTTAAATGATTTTATTGTTGTTCAACCAAGATGAACCATTTTCATTCTGCATTGTATTTATAGCGTTCAGTTTGCTGTACGGATTGGATCTAATATAACAAATGGTAGGGGTCGCCGTCTACCTTAGCTGTTCGTAGTAACGGTAGCGGAATAATGCTCAATACGGGTTTTTAGAAATTGCGAGGCTGTTGTAGTCGTGGCATTTGTGCGCATCTTTCTCGTTTCTCGATTAATGCAACGGAAATTGTGATCAATTCCACTGTATGCCAGAATTTGCATTCGTGTGTAGCGAGAGAAAATAACATTGAGTCGTAGAGTTAGATTTTAATTTTTTACTCTCTTATTAAAAGAAGGAGATTGTCCTTTTTCATTTTAGTGATAGAAAATCTGTGAGGTTAATTTAAATGTAAAAAGTATCAATTCATTTACTTTGAGGTATAGCTACTTTTTGAGTCTTGTATGGATCTACATAATTAAATACTTGAACTAAATTGGATAATAATTGAAGTCATAATAATGATCATCGACGCAAACTAAACTAATAAGAAAAAAATATATAATATATTATCCCTCATATGGGCATTTTTGAGTTTGTGAGTTTTTAGTCTAAAAAATTCCTTTTTGGTTGTTTAGTAGGTTATCGAACGAAAGTTATAGAAACGAAAACCCTAACACAAATTCATTGGGTGAGCATCTGCTTGTCTCTTGTGTACGAACCTGGACTCGTTAGTAGCAAAAGGAGCCCAACCAGCGAACTTAACAGTATCCTATAAAAAAACCTAATAAAATTCAATTTTATAAACGTTGGAGTTGGATTAAAGATCATTCGAATTGAATCCGTTATGCAACTCTTAGAAAGCTTTAACAGCAATTCGAGAAATTATAGACTTGATAGCAAATGAACATTGTTTATTTCTTGTATTTACACCGCCCGTTGGTCCGGCCCCGCCCCCCGGACACACCTGCGATATACACTCTGTTATCAATGTAGCACGATGTTTCGAATGATATTAATCTTTTTAGATGTTTCAAATGCATTTGTGAAATTCTGTTATAAATAGCTATGGTCGTGTTAATGTTATATATTTTAAGGCATACTTTTATTACTTTAACTCATACAGAGCTTGCAATCCCTATGAGGAAATCTATGGGAGGGCTTTCTTCAGCAGTGGACTTTATATGCTGTAATGGATGGATGGATGGATATTCTGGATATTGCACACATAATCAATGGCGTGGCCGTCTTATTTAAAATACGAAATATGTAATATAAAAATATTGCAATAAGAATGTAATGAAAACAACATAATATATACCATTCTTCTCAATTCGTCTCGTTGGTATCATAAAACTTTCTTAAGGAAAAGAGAAACAGGAAAATCGTGCAAATTCCTGCAGTTGGCCAAATAACATTCAAAAAATCAGATATTAAGGCGACAAGTACTGTTATTTTATTGGCATTGCGTCTACCAACAGTGACGGCTGCGACAAATATCCCAGTTTGGAATTTTTAACGTTGATGGCGTCCTGTTTGTCAATAATTTAACAAAAACAAAGCGCTTCTTTCGAAGCTTCCTGCCTATGGGCTTCCCGAGAAATTGTGCAAATGGATCAACAGTTTCCTTGCTGATCGGAGCATCAAGGTCGTAGTAGACGGTGCATGCTCTGATCTCAAGATTATCAACGCTGGTGTTCCACAAGGCTGCGTGCTATCACCAACGCTGTTTCTCCTGCATATCAATGATATGTTGCTAACTGGTAGCATTCATTGCTATGCAGACGACAGCACTGGTGATGCCTTATATACCGGCCGTGCCAATATTTCTCGGGAAAACGTCGCCGAGTACCGGGACAAACTTGTGTCTGAAGTCGAGTCTTTGCTTAACAAAGTCTCGGATTGGGGCCGACTAAATCTAGTCCAGTTCAATCCCCAGAAGACACAAGTTTGCGCGTTTACCGCTAAAAAGAACCCCTTTGTCGTATCTCCTCAATTTCAAGGCACTCCCCTCGCTGCCTCAGCCAGTATCGGAATCCTTGGCGTCGACATATCGAATAGTGTGCAGTTTCGTGGTCACTTGGAAGGGAAGGCCAAATTGGCCTCTTAAAAGCTTGGCGTGCTCAGCATAGCGAGACAGTATTTCATGCCGGCACATCGCTTGCAACTTTACAAAGCGCAAGTTCGGCCCCACATGGAATACTGTTCTCATCTCTGGGCCGGGGCACCCCAGTGCCAGCTCCTTCCACTTGACCGCATCCAGCGCAGAGCGGTTCGAATCGTCGACGACCGAGTTCTTTCTGATCGGCTCGATACACTGGCACTGCGTAGAGATGTTGCATCTCTTTGCGTATTTTATCGCATATATCACGGGGAGGGCTCTGAGGAATTGTTCGGACTAATTCCAGCCGCTCAATTTCATCATCGCACATCGCGACAAAACTCGCGTTACCATCCATACCATCTGGATGATTGGCGGTCCACCACTCTGCGATTTAGAAGAAGTTTTCTCCCTCGCAGGACTTCCTTGTGGAATCAATTACCACCAGCGAATTTTCCGGACCGATACGACTTAGGAACCATCAAGAAAAGAGCTTACAACTTTCTAAAAGGTCGGCAACGCATCTGCAATTCCCCTGGTGTTGCGGTTGTTCATGGGCGGCGGTAGTCACTTACCATCAGGTGAGCCGCATGCTCGTTTGCCCCTATTCCATAAAAAAAAGACTGTATGAATAGTTCATACATTCTTTTTTTTTTGTATGTCATGTAACAAAATATTTCTCTTCACGTATATGTGTGCGTAGCACAGAATGCGTGCTTGTTGGTTAGTTAGGAATAAGTTAGGTGAGCAGTTCATTTGTAAACAAAAAAAAATGTTTTAATTGAGATTTGTAAGTATCCGCACAAAGTATGTCCCGCCGCACAGCAATTGGTAAACCAGCACTTATTTGCGATTCCAGTGGAACAATGGGCATAGAGCGCAGGTTACTTGTGTACTATGAAATTTAAGACGGGTTACGTTTTTACAACAATACAAAGGTACATAAAATCTTACGCTTGTAAGCCAGAGAGGCAGGCAAAAACTACGGATTTCCAATTAGCACGATCCTAACACAATAACGTTAAGGGTACTATTAACCTGACCCATCTTCAATATATTGCCAATTGGATCGATAAACTTCCATCTTGGGCGTGTGTTGCCGACTCTGCCACACATCTGCAGCATAAATTTGCTCTGTCACTCTTTCCTCATTCATTCTTTTAGTTTCTAAGCCATTGAAGCATTTCTTTAATCCTGGTCACAACATCTTGCAACCCACATTTTTTTTAAAAGAGCTGGCGCTGGGTTTCTTGCTGGTTATTCCCAGGACAGAGGTTTTTTTTTCCGAACCTGTGGTAATAAACAAAAGAGTTACTTTCAATAAGTATTATTTATAATCTATATCGAATAAAAAAAGTTTATGTTTCTGTTTCTGTTATCATACAAATTCTCACACTAATTATTCAGAGTCACATTTATTTATGACATTTCTGTACCATTAAACGAGCATACAACTCTCTTTATGGCAAGTGGATGCTGTGGTCCATACAAGTCTGTTGTCGCCTTTAAGGACAAAATTTAATGCCTCATCATATGAAATACATCAGCATTATGCTTCTATTTCACGCTGGAATTATTCGCGAGTGTGGTTATTCCCCGGTCAAGCTTTTTCGCACATCAGCCATAATACGCTGCAAACTATCTCTACTCATACCACGTTTATGTATAGAATTGCACTAATTTAATCACGTGCTTGTTTTTTTTAAATCTATTTGCTCCCAGTGTAAGTTTTAAATTTCTTTGACACGATAAATTTATTCTTTTAACCCATAGATGTTATAAATCAGGTTTGTCGATGGTAACCCCACTATTAAGGCCCTGCCCTCACGAGCACTCCAGTTATGGCGAGATAAATTTCGATTAATTGAATACCGACGCCATTTGTAATGGAACTGTGAGAAAATCTATACACTAGATCCGTTATTAAGATTATTTTTGAGCTATAAGTTATAGGGCAGTGATTTAAGCGATACGATACAAATAGCTTATTAGATTTGAGAGATATAGTGTTTATGGGGTTTCTGTTACAAATATGGTTTTTAATTGTAAAAACTCGTAACGGAAAATGTTCACACATCAATAAATTGTATGGTTATCATTGAGTCCCTATTAAAATCACTATTTTTAGGGTTCCGTACCTCAAAATGAAAAAACGGAACCCTTATAGGATCACTTTGTTGTCCGTCTGCCTGTCCGTCTGTCAAGACCCTTTTTCTCAGGAACGCGTGGAGGAATCAAGCTGAAATTCATATCAAATACTCAAGTCTATTGTCCCTTAGTGCTGTGAAAAAATCAAACTTCTAAGCCTATGCAATCAAAAGATATAGCCGTTTATGCCGTAAATTTTCGACATTAGCAAGGGAATCAAAACCTACAGGGTACTTCCCGTGAACTCAGAATCTTGAAATTTGGTGCGAAGCAACGTTTTATAGCACAGATAAAGGAAAAATTGCGAAAAGCATAAATTTTTAGTTACATCATATAATAAAAATATTTTTAATAATTTTAAACTTATATACCTACAGATTTGTTCGGAACCATCGGTGCGCGAGTCCGACTCGCACTTTGCCGGTTTTTTTACAGAATAAGGGTGACAAGCGGGCACACTGTCCACCTTATGGCAAGTGGGTGCTGCGATCGATAGATACCAACATCTATTCTCAATTAAAAATCACAATCAAAGAAGAACAAGATGAAATGTTTCATCATCATTACAGCCCTTCACAAGTCCACTGCTGAACATAGGCCTCCCCCAAAGAATGCCACAAAGCACGGTCCTGAGCCACCTGCATCCATCGACTTCCTGCATATCTTACCAGGTCGTCACTCCATCTAGTGGGGGGACGCCCTACACTTCGCTTGCCGGTACGAGGCTGCCACTCGAGAACCTTTCTTCCCCATCGGTTGTCGGTTCTTCGAGCTATATGGCCGGCCCACTGCCACTTCAGCTTACTAATCCGTTGGGCTATGTCGGTCACTCTGGTTCTACTGCGGATATCCTCATTTCTGAGTTTATCACGCAGAGAAACTCCGAGCATAGCCCTCTCCATAGCTCGCTGAGCGACCTTGAGCTTCCTCATACGGCCAGCAGTGAAGGACCACGTCTCAGTTCCGTAAGTCATCACTGGCAACACGCACTGGTTGTACAATTTCGTTTTAAGGTTTTGAGGTATGTCTGACGAGAAGATGTGTCGTAGCTTCCCGAACGCTGCCCAGCCGAGTTGAATCCGTCGATTGACCTCTCGGTCGAAGTTGGACTTACCTAGTCGGACTATTTGTCCCAGGTAAACATACTCGTCAACAACTTCGAGCTTAGTGTTCCCAACAACTACCGGCATAGGTGTGACATGGACATTAAACATGATCTTTGTTTTGTCCATGTTCATCTTAAGACCTATCCGTTGGGAAACACTATTGAGGTCATTGAGCATAGTGCTTAGGTCCTCCAGCGATTCTGCCATAAGGACTATATCGTCGGCAAATCGAAGGTGAGTGATGTACTCGCCATTGATGTTGATACCGTATCCTTTCCAGTCCAGAAGCTTGAAAACGTCTTCCAATGCAGCGGTGAAGAGTTTCGGGGATATGACGTCACCCTGTCTTACACCTCTCTGCAATTGGATAGGTTTCGTACTCTGGTTCTGTACTCGGATAGCCATCGTAGCCCTACTGTACAAGCACTTCAACACTTCGATATACCGAGAGTCAACTTGGCACCGCTGAAGGGACTGCAGCACCGCCCAAATTTCGACGGAATCAAAGGCTTTCTCATAGTCCACATACGCCAGACATAGTGGCAAATTGTACTCCTCGGACTTCTGTACAATTTGCCGTAGGGTATGTATGTGGTCTATGGTGCTAAAGCCCTTTCGGAAACCGGCTTGTTCGGGAGGCTGGAAGTCGTCAAGTCTGCGCGCGAGACGATTCGTAATGACTCTCGAAAACAGCACGTAGACGCGGCTCAGAAGGGAAATCGGTCTGTAGTTCTTCAAGAGAGCGTTGTCGCCTTTCTTGAAGAACAAGACCACCGCACTTCTGCTCCACGCCTCCGGTGTAATGCCACCATGGAGGACGGAATTAAAGAGCTTCTGAAGGACTTCAAGTACCGGTTTTCCACCCGCTTTCAGAAGCTCCGCTGTGATTCCATCCTCGCCTGGGGCCTTGCCGTTTTTAAGGTGCTGAAGAGCCATTCTAATCTCGCTCAGACTGACGTCCGGGATATCATCGGAATAATGTCGGATAAGACTCGCTCTTGGATCGTTACTCACACTTGCGTGTGGCTCCAACGATGACGTGTACAGCTGCCCATAGAACCTCTCAATCTCACTCAAAATCTCAGGTGCCCCGGAAACGATGCTGCCACATTCGGTCTTCAGCTTTGACAGTTGGCTCTTTCTGGCAGACAGATCTCTGGCAAAGACTTTGGAGCCTTGGTTCCGCTCGATCGCTTCTTCAATACGAGCTGTATTGAAGTTGCGTAAGTCCCGCCGCATGCATTTGGAGATCTGTCTGTTCAGTTGCCTGTATGCTGTCAAATCTGTTGAAGAATGTAGCTTCATCTCCCGTCTAACAGCCATGAGATTAAGAGTGTGATCGGAGAGTTTTTGGGTTCTTCTGCGGCGGGTCTTGCAGAACTTAGCTCCGACCGCATGGACAGTTTCCACGAGCTTGTCATTCAAAAAAATGTGATGTTTAGTTAACATTAAATCACGCCTCCAGTTCTTTTCATTATCATACGAAACACTGCAGCATTATTCTGCTGTTTCACGCAGGTGTCCTGTGAGAGCGTTGTCTTTCCGCGGTCCAGTCTACTCATCCGTGCTGCAGCCGTTATATAATTATTTTTAGCGTGGCGCTATCACGTTAAAACGCCTTAACTCTTAAATCTTTTATAAAAATAAAGGATGAGAATTGTTGGATAAAGATCTCATTTGCCGTAATCGCCACGCATCACAGTCCCAATACTTTCGCATCTTTGGTCTTGCTTCTTGTCATCGGTTTTTCACCGCAGGAATTTTCTGGTATTTACTATAGTCACCTATTACGACACTAGGGATAAAATGATGATATAGGGGTTTACAGTTAACTTTTTTTTTATAGTATAAGGGGGAAAAACGAGCACACAGTCCACCTGATGGTAAGTGGTTGCTGCGGCCCATAGACATCTACATCTATCCTCTGTTACAGATCAAAATGCAGATGCGTTTTCACCCGTGAGGACTAGGATGGAATGCCTCATTTCCAGTAAAAAGGGCCTCCGGCCACCTGCACTCACCAAGCGAAACGCAGAGGTAAACCTCTACTTCACGCTGGTATTCTGTGAGGTCGTGGTACCACCCCGGTTCGAGCCGGCCCATCCATGCGACAGCAAAAGCTGCCGCCAAATACTTAATTGTTAGATGATCCTGGGGCCCATAGACACCTCCACCTATCTTCAATCGAGAATTGGAAGGGCTTAGTAGTGCGTTGGTTAAGCGTTTGGCTGCGCTATTTATTGCACGATGTTTAATTACCCTTACCGTTACGGCCTATAAAAAGTTTTCTGCTGAACTTATTAATTACATTGTTGTTTACATCTTAACTACTTTATTACAGTTAAGAATTATAAATTCATCAAAGTTGCGAATGAACTTCATATGTGCATATATATGATGATATAAATAACTTATTATGATAGTAAAATAATTATGGCTGGTTTTTTAATTATGCATGTTTTTTATATTTTGTTTATAAAGTCAACAATGTTGCTTTGTCAAATCTATATAAAAATAACAGTTTAATAACCTGATTCTAACTAAACTGTACCATACTATTGGCCTATTGTTATTTTAATGTTTTTTAGTAAATGTGCGAATAATAAATAGTTAAAATAAATAAAGAAATATAAAATTTTACATAGTCAAAATATTTTTGTTGAATGCAACCAAGTTTTATTCTTAAAAGTTTTTGGGGATATTTATAAATAAAATTCAAAATAAATCTTAATATATAATAAGTCTTATAATAATACATTGAAGTAAATAATAATTAAAAAAAAAATAGAACACGGATTCTGCGGAACAGTCGGGCAATAACAATAATTTTAAAGTATTTATGAATGAATAGTACTGTAAAAGCGTAATTGGTCCCACTGCTCTGTATGTAAGTTATACTTCCGTGATTTAAAATAATAAGTTTTATTTTTTATATAAAATCGACATTATTGAAAATATTAATAATTTCATGAAGTTTATGTTAAATTTAATAATTGAACAAAAATATTAATGTGTACATTTTATCAATGTGTACATACTATAAAATCAAATTTAACTTTTTAGAGTTGGGAATAAAATATAAGTTGACGTTTAAGCTAAAGTTTTTTTTTAACTTGTCTATATTTTGATAAATATAACGGACACTTCACCTTCCGTTTTTCTTCACTTGGAGGAAAATACCAGTCGAACATTTTTAAATCGACCTTCTCAAACACAATTTATGAGTACTCTAACCCTAACCTTTGTCTGAAAATGAAATTTAAGATTTCAATGGAATAAACTATATAGCACAAATGTAAAAATATATACTTGTAACGCTATAGACGCTATACACTTCAAGTTTCAACTAAACTGAAAATGGTAAATATTTAATGTGTGAAGGGACCTTCTTATAGCTTTCTATAGATACGTTCTAGTTTCAAGCTTATTTTATATGTTCTTAATACGCTTTTATTAGCTCCGCGTGTATCTACGAGTATTTATGTATGTAACGGAATCTTGTAATGTAATTTTCACCAACTTGTAGACGGCCGATTGACTTGAAAATTTGCTTGAAATCAAGGACCGATAACAATACAATAATTTAATAACTTTATTTTAGCACCAGGATCATTACGACCACCCACTCTAAAATCAATGCGAGATTTTTAAGTTTCCTTCAATTTTAACATTATTTAAACTGATTTCATTATTGAGCACGCGTTTTCATTTCGGAGTTTAGTACTTAAAAATGGTGGCGATGGGGATCAAACTCGAGTCGCTCGCGTACTGTGAACCTGAGACCAGAAAAACCATTTCCTGTGAATAACAATACAATAATTTAATAACTTTATTTTAGCACCAGGATCATTAGGACCATCCTCTCTAAAATCAATGCGAGTTTTTTAAGTTTTCTTCAATTTTAACATTATTTAAACTGATTTCATTATTGAGCACGCGTTTTTCATTTCGGAGTTTAGTACTTAAAAATGGTGGCGATGGGGATCAAACTCGAGTCGTTCGCGTACTGTGAACCTGAGGCCAGAAAAAAAATTTCCTGCGATGTGGGTCAATTTTGAAAAGGGATTTTTTTATATGGTCTCGAGTTAACCTGATTATTATTTTTATTTATTTTAATTTAAAGGTTTTAATTTTCTAAAATAGACTTCATATTAATAATTCACATAATTTAGTGTTGCTTTTATACACTTTGTGCGAAAATCTCTGTATCGATTGAATAAATAATGCATTCTAATATTTTACTTTATAAAATTAATTGTTAGCATCTTATAAATGATTAAGTCAAGTCTTAAGCCTTCGGAAACTAAGTGCCTCTCAAATCCAAGTGTCGCATTATTATTAATGATGTCGTACTTAAGTCGTTCCACTTAATCTGCTTAGTGAAGCTGGACAACGCCCCTCCTTAACATCGAAGTCGTTATAAGCGTTACAAATTGTTTAGTCCCTTTGTAGGTCTGTGTGGTGGGTACATTAAGTTGTGTCATGCCATTTGTTGTGTAGATACTACAATTGCCATACGTTTATATGTACAAAGTACAAACTATTTAATGTTTTTGAAAGGTTTCTTTGTTTTTTATGATTTGTATTAGTGTTATTTAAGATTTTTTATAAGTTAATTATAAATACTTTTGACGCAGTATATTAAATTAGTACTGTTGAAGGTTTTGTTTTTTTACAAATTTTACTATGTGATAATGCATCTGCTAATTGTGCTTTTGATGACTAAGAGATTTTTCGGTCATACTTAAATAAATCTTTCCTTCGACTTACATTGGAATAGCCGAAATATGCTGATGCTAAATAGATCTATGTTACTATTTGCACGATACGTAATAGTTAGTTATGATACATAATAATTAATTATAAATATAGAAATAATAAAACTTATAACATTCGCGCCCATGGTGTAAATAAGCTCGCGCGCTTGTGTGTGTGTGTGTGTGTGTGTGTGTGTGTGTGCGCGTGTGCGCGTGTGCGTGCGCGTGTGTGCGTGCGCGTGTGCGTGTGCGTGTGCGCGTGCGTGCGTGCGTGTGTTTGTGTGTGTGTGTGAGAGAGAGAGAGCCTCAGTATCAACAGTAACAGTGGACTGTGGATATTCATTCGCCACAATAAAGGAAAGATTTGCCTTAATCGCTATGCTTGTGGATTATATTAAGCCTGGTGGTTACATTTACTACACAAAAAATCTATATCACGTACTCGTAACCAAAAATAATTTGTAGCACATTAGTATGGCGACATGCGGCTATATCTGGGGGCACGGCAGTGCCCCCGCCAAGTCGAGCAAAAAAGCGGCACGGCCGTATCATCCCTTTCTCGAAGCAGTTCAGGCCATTTTCGTAACCCTATAACTTCGTTGTGGTTAAACTGGAAGCCTGAAGCCTTCAGTAACCAATTAGGCATTGTATAAACTCAGTATATTTCAAATTTCATTAAATTTGAACTAGTAGTTTAAGAATTATAACCAGTCAAAATTTCTTAATTTTGTCATTCACTGACTGACCGTTCATCAAAACTCTAAGGCACTTCTAGCAGACATAGAAGCTTCAAATTTGGAATACAATTATTGTTTAGTATATAAATCACGGAAAAATTAAAATATTTTGCCATTTCGATTTAGCTTTCGAGATACATCAACTGCATAAATAACTTTGTAATCCCATATAAATTTGCGAGACTTGGTTTTTTTTACAAGTTATGTTTTTGATGGCATTTAGTTTACTTTTAACTTTTCTAACTACACTTTATCTCTGATCTTGATTCCTTGTTTTATTTTGACATTGCTTATTCATGAACCTATTCCAAAAGGTTCAATCTATGTTGCAAGAAAGAGCTAATGACTATCTCTCGCGATTGTACATGCTTCCTGACCATTCCTGTTCCTAGTGCCTCGCGTTGCTTTCGACACCGGCTAATCGGTTTAACTAATGTTCATTAATGATCGCCCTGTCCATCGGATTACCGACCGCCAGTGCCTGCTGCCCGGCAATATTTTGTCAACTGCCCGCATCGCCGCCGTGACTCATCCCGCTATCGGCCAACTTCGAGCATTAATCCTAATTACTTTGATCGAGTGTTCGTCGGGGTTCATTGGTGTTAGGTATCGGGTTTCCAGGAAAAGATTCTCCGTTATCTAGCTTATTGCGAGGAGTTCCACGGTATGGTTCGTTAGGTCTTCCTTCTATTTCCGTTAAAGTTTTTCGTTTTAGTAAAACAATGTGGTTTTTTATTTTGTCAGCAATAGGCGATAGATACTCGTGTAAGACTATTTTCCTCGAAAAAGCCCGAAATACTACTCGAAATATATTTTTTGTAAGAAATTCGTCGATGCTATTTTTTTAATATGGATATTAAATACAAACTTTAAACTATCTCATCTTGCACAGTTTAATTGATCTATTGCTGCATAGCATTAGAAGAATAGATATTTGTTAACCTCTTTTTTATAGTATGAGGGTGACAAACGAGCACACAGTCCACCTGATGGTAAGTGGTTGCTGTGGACCATAGACATCTACATCTATGAATGCGTTTCACGTTTGCGAATCAAAATGCAGACTCGTGAGAATTAAGATGGAATGCCTCGTTTCCAGTAAAAATGGTCTCCTGTTCTCTACACACACCATACGAACCACATTAGCTTTACGTTGCTATTTTCAGCTGGTATTCTGTGAGAGCGTGGTTCTTCCCCGGTCGAGCCGACCCATTCCTGCTACAACTGTACTATTAATATAGCTGCAGCATGGCTCTACTACGTATAACTTAATTCCTTCCGGAAGTAAGGTAAAAAAATATAGGTCATATTGCTTTTTATATTTTAACGAATATTTATGTTGCAGTAAAGTTTCAATACAAAGTTAAACATTTTAGTGTTACTAAATATTTTTAGTATTTAATTAATATTTCTGCTTATGAGTACTTAATTATATATTCTGTCTTTTTAAAACAAGGTTTACGTCGAGAATTATTCCTACTCTTTCAGTTATCATAGGTGAATAACAATAAGCTTTCTCCCACAAGAAACGCGGTAGTAGATTTACCTTAAATCATCACCATTACAATTATCAACTTTATTGATGGCGCCATCGTCTAATGAACGTCAACACGACCGCAATCAGTAAATCCAATCACAAATTATAAATAAACGTCCATAATTCGACGACACAACACGGATGTGAGATTTTAATAAATTACCGATGATAACAGAAACGCCGTAGCATCGGGACCAGTTAAAGAACCTTTGACAAAAGAGAATTAACAGTACATATTTCTCGTTGGGATTGTCGACGAAACGACCTCGTGTGGAATTAATTTGGCATTATTCAAATTCGAAATGGGTTTCTACATCAATATACATCGATGATGTTTTGAGCGTATGGAAATTAAGATATAAACGTTCCTATTTTATTTTTCGAAAAGGTATTTGTAACTTCGTCAGAGGATGGTCCAGATAAATTGACATCATTTGTTTCAGCTGATTGGAATCTTCGAGGATGTATTTTTCTTGATTGTTTTTCGCGAACCCTTCCCAACGAAGGCGTAAATGAAATGTGGGATTGATGGCCGGTAGGCAATTTCTCCTAGATGGTTGATCCTTGATGTATTTTTACTGTAAATAACGTCATGGTTAGGCTTTTAGATCAATTGTTGAGTGTTGTTTATGCGACTATGAGACTTACTTGCATACAAAAATAAAGTGCATAAATATTATGTTGAGGTTATACAAAGCAATTGGGATTTAAAAATAATTGTTCCGTAATTATAAGAAGCCGTGGTAGCTCAGATGCTTAGCGCTCGCTGTAAGCTTCACAGTACTCGAGCAACCCGGGTTCGATCCCCGCCGGTACCAATGAAATTGTTAATTGCAATTTTAAGTGCTGATTTACCACGTGCTCGGCGGTGAAGGAAAACATCGTGAGGAAACCTGCATGTTTGAAAAATAAAAAAAAAATATTTCGAAGACATGTGAAGTTCGCCAACCCGCATTGGGGCAGCGCGGCGGATATTTCCTTGCCCTAAACCCTCTTAGAAATGAAAGGAGGCCTGTGCCCAGCAGTGGGACGTAAATAGGCTGCAACTTTACGTTACTTTATAAGAATTGTCATTAAATTGTAGCATACCAAAGCGTCTATATTATTAACTAGCTGTTCCCTGCGACTTCGCCCGCGCGACATTTAGGGTTTTAATTTCTTTGCGCGGAATCCTAATTGTTTTTCTAAAATAAAATTAGCCTAAGTTACTCATTATATTTTATTATATATGATTTTTATTATATATGAGCGAGATTAGAATGGCTCTCCAGCACCTTAAAAACGGCAAGGCCCCAGGCGAGGATGGAATTACAGCGGAGCTTCTGAAAGCGGGTGGAAGACCGGTACTTGAAGTCCTTCAGAAGCTCTTTAATTCCGTCCTCCATGGTGGCATTACACCGGAGGCGTGGAGCAGAAGTGCGGTGGTCTTGTTCTTCAAGAAAGGTGACAACGCTCTCTTGAAGAACTACAGACCGATTTCCCTTCTGAGCCGCGTCTACGTGCTGTTTTCGAGAGTCATTACGAATCGTCTCGCGCGCAGACTTGACGACTTCCAGCCTCCCGAACAAGCCGGTTTCCGAAAGGGCTTTAGCACCATAGACCACATACATACCCTTCGGCAAATTGTACAGAAGTCCGAAGAGTACAATTTGCCACTATGTCTGGCGTATGTGGACTATGAGAAAGCCTTTGATTCCGTCGAAATTTGGGCGGTGCTGCAGTCCCTTCAGCGGTGCCAAGTTGACTGTCGGTATATCGAAGTGCTGAAGTGTTTGTACAGTAGAGCTACGATGGCTATCCGAGTACAGAACCAGAGTACGAAACCTATCCAATTGCAGAGAGGTGTAAGACAGGGTGACGTTATATCCCCGAAACTCTTCACCGCTGCATTGGAAGACGTTTTCAAGCTTCTGGACTGGAAAGGATACGGAATTAACATCAATGGCGAGTACATCACTCACCTTCGATTTGCCGACGATATAGTCCTCATGGCAGAATCGCTGGAGGAGCTAAGCACTATGCTCAATGACCTCAATAGTGTCTCCCAACGGATAGGTCTTAAGATGAACATGGACAAAACAAAGATTATGTTTAATGTCCATGTCACACCTATGCCGGTAGTTGTTGGGAGCACTAAGCTCGAAGTTGTTGACGAGTATGTTTACCTGGGACAAATAGTCCGACTAGGTAAGTCCAACTTCGACCGAGAGGTCAACCGACGGATTCAACTCGGCTGGGCAGCGTTCGGGAAGCTACGACACATCTTCTCATCAGAAATACCTCAAAACCTTAAAACAAAATTTGTACAACCAGTGCGTGTTGCCAGTGATGACTTACGGAACTGAGACGTGGTCCTTCACTGCTGGCCGTATGAGGAAGCTCAAGGTCGCTCAGCGAGCTATGGAGAGGGCTATGCTCGGAGTTTCTCTGCGTGATAAACTTAGGAATAAGGATATCCGCAGTAGAACCAGAGTAACCGACATAGCCCAACGGATTAGTAAGCTGAAGTGGCAGTGGGCCGGCCATATAGCTCGAAGAACCGACAACCGATGGGGAAGAAAGGTTCTCGAGTGGCAGCCTCGTACCGGTAGGCGAAGTGTAGGGCGTCCCCCCACAAGATGGAGTGACGACCTGGTAAGACATGCAGGAAGTCGATGGATGCAGGTGGCTCAGGACCGTGCTTTGTGGCATTCCTTGGGGGAGGCCTATGTTCAGCAGTGGACTTGTGAAGGGCTGTAATGATGACTCATTATAACATCAGCTATCTGCCAGTGATCCCGTCTAAATCGGTCTAGCCATTTTAGAAATTAGCCGGAACAAACAGACAGACAGACAAATTTTTTAAATATTGTGCTTTTGTTAGAAGTATCGTATATACTTTAATATGCATTTAGTTTAACGTTGTTATTTTGACATTACAAACAGACACTTAATTTTTATTTATTTGTATAGATGGTACGAGGGTGGATTGAAAAGTACTCGGCCTAACCAAGAAAATAAACACATACTAAATCAGTTATATTTTTATTTTTCTACATAATCACCATCAAGTTCAATACACTTTTGCCACCTCCCCTTCCAAGCATCTAGACCGTTGAAAAAAAATGATTCTTCCTTAGAGTCAAAATATGCGTCTACAGCTGCTTTGACCTCGTCGTTTGTCGAAAATCTTTGACCTCCCAAGTGCTTTTTTAGGTTAGAGAACAGAAAGAAGTCTGATGGTGCCAGATCAGGTGAATACGGCGGATGCGGTAACAGTTCAAAGCCACAGTTGTGAATTTCAGCCATTGACTGTACTGACGTGTGAACACGGGCGTTATCTTGATGAAACAGGACTTTTCTTCTGAGCATTCCTCGACGTTTTTCTTTTATTTCCTCTCGTAAACGACGTAGTAAGGTGCAGTAGTAATCAGAGTTTATAGTCTGACCCCTTTCAAGATAATCAATCATAATCACACCTTTCGAGTCCCAGAATACTGAAGCCATCACCTTATTTGCCGACAAAATCGACTTAGCCTTTTTAGGGGGTGGTGAACCAGGTCTTCTCCACTGTTTTGATTGTTGTTTTGTTTCCGGTGTACAGTAATGAACCCATGTTTCGTCTATAGTAACAAAACGATTCAAAAAATCATCTGCATCGGCTTCAAATAACTCCAAACAGTCGCGTGAAATAGTCAATCGCGTCCTTTTTTGTTCAACTGAAAGCAGTCGCGGAACCGACCTCGCAGACACCTTGTGGAAACCCAACTCGTTGACAATGATGTTTTGAGTTCGTTCATAAGAGATGCCTATAATCTCGGCTATCTCTCTAATTTTTAATCTGCGGTCTCCCATTATTAAATCAAGTACTTTTTTAATATTTTCGTCAGTAGTTGACGTCGAAGGCCTTCCAGAGCGGGGTTCATCTTTCACACTCTCTTTACCACGCTTAAATTCTGCTATCCATTTTTTGACGGATGAATATAACAGAGCACAATCGCCTAATGTACTGACCATGTCATCATGGATGGCTTTTGATGATAGCCCCTTCTTATGGAGGTACTTAATGACGACACGCTGCTCGATTTGCTCCATTCGCGGAAATTATGTCCGATTACTTTGTTAATAAATTTATAAAATCACAACTAATTATCGCACACGTTTCGAACTTCACACAATGAACTAGTCTGAACTGAACTAAATAATGTGAGTAGATTTGATTTTTAGAATTGAATGGATCTGTGTTAGGCCGAGTACTTTTCAATCCACCCTCGTACTTAGATTTTTTTATAATGTAAATATAAATAGCATAGAATAAAATGGCAAACGTACTCACAGTCCACTTAACAGTAATTACTGACCAAAACTGCATGCTATGGACACATTTAGTTTATTTTATATCTTATAGAATAAGGTTAAGTAGGATGATAGTAAGTAGATGCTGTGGCCCATAGGCTCCTTATCGATGTATTCTTACTCTACGAGGAAATGTTTGTTACCAGTAAAAAAAAGCCAGTAAAGAAATAGCATATCAATGTTGTCGTGTTTCACGACAACATTGATATGCTATTTCACGCCTACTTTTATAAGTATTAGTGGTATTGTGTGAGATGGTGGTCCTTCCCCGGTCGTGTATTTCGTGCTGCAAACATAAAATAGCTAGAGCTTGTCACTGCCACTTACCCGCAATAAACTTTAAACAAAAAATTCTATATATGCGTTGTCATAACTGACGACTAAGATGATAGCTTCAGCTTATAGTTATACTGGTTCTTTATACCCTTCAGGCCGGAATACGCTGTAGTTTAGTGGCAGAAATAGGTAAGAAGGTCTATTCAGAGTAAAAAGTAAGTATAAATATTTCTTACAAAATTTAATAGCTTTACGGCTTTGAACGACATCTTCGTGTTATCATAATAGAGTACAAGGTACCTACTACTAATTGACATGAAATGGAAATATTTATTACAAGCTATCAAAGCGAAGCTTTTTCTATAAAAAACATTTTGAAATACCACAATGTAACGTCACTATAATATTATGATTAGAGCACGAATGTGTCAGCTGGGAAAAGATCACACTCGCAAATAATACCGACGTGAATTAGGGACATAATTTTGCTGTGTTTTGAATAGTGAGACACGAGAACCGGTAGCCTTTTTTTAAAACCCGACGCAAAGAGAGGGGTGTTAGGCCGGCCACATACATACGCAATTCCGTTTCGAGATTCCGTTTCGATATTCTGATTCGGAATCCCGAACGCAGCAAGTCCATATAAAATCTATAACGTACGGTATTTTTCCGTTCGAAATTTTGCGGGCAAAACGGGATTCCGTATGTGTGTGGCCGACCCGTTCGGAATTCCGTATCGTAATCCCGAAACGCAATTCCGTATGTATGTGGCGGGCCTTATAAGTTTGACTGCTGTGTATGTCTGTGGCTCCGTAACTCTTAAACGGGTGATCCGATTCGGTTTTCTTTTGTTTTATTTTAAAAACAGGTTTTCGCGTTCTTAACCGTTCTAGCGGTAGTTCTTAGACATGTTTTATCAAAATCGGTTCAACCGTTTGAAGATCATCAGCTCTTTTTGTTTCGGGAGTTTTTTAAATATTCAATTTAAGTTATTATTTGTAACGAGGCATTTAATCAATCTATGTGCCTCGGGATTCGCTTACCATAAGGTGAACTGTGAGCTGGTTTGTCACCCTTTCTTCTATAAAATATCTTTTTGAATAAATAAAGATATAGGTAATTAGAAAACTGCCTAAATTTTAAGACACTACTATTTTCTTTTAATAGAATAAGCGTGACAAACGAGCACGTAGTGCACCTGATGGTAAGTGGATGCTGTAGCCCGTACACATGTACATTTATACTAAACTAGCTGTGCCCCGCGGTTTCACCCGCGTATATCACGCGTCTGCGCCTCGCGGAATGCAAACTTCGAAAGAGACATCACGACGGACGGTTACTGAATTAAAAAAAAAAACCGGACAAATGCAAGTCGGACTCGCGCACCGATGGTTCCGGACAAATCCGTAGGTATATACGTTTAAAATTATTAAAAATGTTTTTATTATATGATGTAACTAAAAATTTATACTTTTCGCAATTTTTCCTTTACCTGTGCTATAAAATGTTGCTTCGTATCAAATTTCAAGATTCTGAGTTCACGGGAAGTACCCCGTAGGTTTTGATTCCCTTGCGAGTGTCGAAAATTTGCGGCATACACGGCTGTATCTTTTAATTGCATTGGCTTAGAAGTTTGATTTTTTCACAGCTCCAGGGACAGCAGATTTGAGTATTTGATATGAATTTCAGCTTGATACCTCCACGCGTTTCTGAGAAAAAGGGTCTTGACAGACAGACAGACAGACGGACAACAAAGTGATCCTATAAGGGTTCCGTTTTTTCCTTATGAGATACGGAACCTTAAAAAGATTTAAAAAGTGAAAAAGTTACTTAAATTACATGGTTAACGTAATTGATGGTTATGCATGGTCCAGGTACTGATATAGCCTTGAATACGTTGTGATTTATTGGATATAAGGACTAATACCTAGGTACGAATAATGTGGCCTAGTTTGTACCGGCGTTACTATTGCATACTTTAACATGGAAAAGTGGTTATTGTGACATAACTGTAATAATTAGACATATATTATCGCGGACTTTTTTGTAGATATTGATGTCTTGTATAAAATTGTAGCAGATCACTTTGCTCTATTGTCAATAGTTTCCGCAGCGAACGCGATATAAGGATTCTTTTTGGTATTCTTTTCACACCTTGGGTTACATTAACGAAGTTTTTATACGGATCCCTAACTTTTTGAAAATATTCTATTGCCTATGTTCATTAGGGATAATGTAGGAGTCTAATGGTGAAAGAATTTTTCAAATATGTCCAGTAGTTTCTGAGCCTATTCAGTTCAAACAAACAAACAAATCTTTCCTCTTTATAATTATTAATTATTATTAAGAAAAATCAAAATGCAGATGCTTTGTCACATTTGAGAACAAAAATAATTTAAAATTACAAATTTTGTACAGCCGACTTCAATATAAGTTAAGAATAACTCAAAAACTTTTGGTCTGACCTTGATCAAATTCATATAAGACCACACGAGAAGTACCAGCTTTCAAATAAAAAAGAGACATCGAAGTCGGTTCACCCAGTAAAAAGTTATGAGTTAACACACAAAAAAACATCCAGTCGAATTGAGTACCGTCTCCTTTTTGGAAGTCGGCAGATAAAATGTCTCGTTTCCAGTAAAAAGAGTCTCCGGTTCTATACACTCACCATACGAAATACAGCAGCATCGAGCTGTTGTTTTACGAGTACGTTAGTATTCTGTGAGAGCGTGGTCCTTTCCCGGTCGAGCCGACCCATTCGTGCAATAAACATAATATAGCTGCGGTATCGCTCTGCCACGTAAATATAGCGAATTCGAATAATATGATGTAATGTAACTCTAATAATGATAGTATCAACGACCCAATTTATTGTACTGTGGTAATGTACAATAAATTGTGCAATGGGTAAACTATAGACTTGTTTTTATTTTATCGAAGCAAATTGTATTTATAATAACGAAAAATGACTTAAGATATTGTTACTCAATAATCTCAGATTACACGTAACAATGTGGGCGATATTTTAAAGTCTTTTTGCAATATTTCTCCCGGGGCCCGTTCATTTGTTAGCCGGCGTGGCGCGTCTAGGATTTATACGCCGGGAACATTATCTCCCTTCAATGTGACCGGAGTCGGATGTGTACATATTAATGGGCAAAGACCGGCTCATTCATATTTTACACGGGCAAACAGATTACGTCTAATAATTGGACATGCGTCAAGCGTGTCGCGGTAATGTGGTCATAAGTCAGGCGGCGGTTCGGGGCGCGTGTCGTTATGCCAATCCGGGACAATGCGTCGCCTGGCTCGCTGCTGCCGGATGATCGATGAGCCAGTTATGAGACGGTGGATTGGCTTCCGCGCGCATTAGCCCGCCGGCTGATTTAGCACGCACTTTGACACCACCTGAGTATTAAACGCTTAATTTTAATTAGATATAAGATGCTCCGAGTATTGTTATTGCTGTCATCGTTTGTAGTATGTTATAAAAGATAATTACCTACGTGGTAAATATAAAGAAGTATACAGTATAGTCCTACGTGGTAAAGCCATGCTGCAGCTTATATTATGGTTGTAGCACGAATAGATCAGCTCGACCGGGGAAGGACGACGCTCTCACAGAATACCAGTGTAAAATAGCAGCTTAACGCTGCTGTGTTTCGTATGGTGAGTGTAGAGAACCGGATACCCTTTTTACTGGAAACGAGGCATTCCATCTTAGTCCTCACGAGTGACAACGCATCTGCATTTTGATTCTTAATCGAAGATAGATGTAGATGTCTATGGGCCACAGCAACCACTTACTATCAGGTGCACTGTGTGCTCGTTTGTCACCCTATCCTATTAAAAAAATATTATTAAATGTTGACTTTTATTCGTCTAACCAGAAACTAGAGAGTCGTGGTAGCTCAGTGGTTAAGCACTTGGCATAAGTTTCACTGTATGCAATAACTCGGGTTCGACGGCCGCACTAATGAAATTGTTAGTTGCAGTTTTAAGCGTTGATTTACTACGTGCTCAGCGGTAGAGGAAAACATCGTTAGGAAACCTGTATATTTGAGTAATAAAATATTTGCAGTACATGAGAAGTCTAACAAGTACATAAGTAGATAACACGCACCGAAGTATTACGGCGAACTAAGTGCCGCAAACCGTCATAGAAAGCAGAGGAAACTATACTTAAGAGGTTGGTTGAGTCTATATAGTGGTTAATTATTTTACGTTACACTTTTAACTAATATCATGACAAATAAGAGCAGGTAGAAAAACGGCGTTTCTAAGTTAGTGTTATTAGCGACGATCAAACGTAGGTGGCTCGCCAAAATTCAAGCTAGCTCTTGACTTAACACCGGCTCGAAATGTCAATAAATTAAAGAAATTGTTCCTTTATCGACTTAAATTGTTTGAACATAATACAGTAAAACAAATTATGCACCTTAATGTGTTATCATTGAATCCTTTGTTTCAAGGTCTATCTTAGTCCTCAGGGACTAAAATGAAATGCCACGTTATCAGTAAAAAGTTTATTCGGTTCTTTTTAATTACCGTACAAAACTATAGCATTATATTGCTGCTTCACTCGGGTGGATTCTGTGCGAGTGTGGTCCTTCCCCGGTCGAGCTTAAACATTCAGTGGCTCTACCACATAAACGTGGATATAAAAGTGCACAAAGTCCAATGCTTCTTCGTAATGGTTTTTTTTATAGGATAGGGTGACAAACGAGCACAGTCCATCTGATGGTAAGTGTTTGCTGTGATCCATAGACATCTACATTTATCCTCATTAAAGAATCAAAATGCAGATGCGTCGTCACCCGTGAGGACTAAGATGGAATGCTTTTTTTCCAGTGAAATGGGTCTCCGGTTCTCTACACTCACCATACGAAACACAGCAGCGTTAAGTTGCTATTTTACGTTGGTATTATGTGAGAGCGTGGTCCTTCCCGGTCGAACCGACCCATTCGTGCTACAACTATACTACTAATATAGCTGCAGAATGGCTATACCACGTATAAAAAGTATTTAGTGAACAGTGAAAAATGTATAAAGTTGACCTTTATTTATTCAAATATGTTTGTGTTAATGTTTACAACTAAATAACTCAGTTTATTATTATTATCAATAGGGTGAAAAACGAGGACGCAAGCTCACCTGATGCTAAATGGATGCTATGGCTTTTAGACATCTACATCCACTATTGATCGGAAATCAAATTGTAGGTCCGTTGTCACCCCTGAATTTCTACTGAGAGTAGAATTACTAGTGAGAGAGGAGTGTGTTTGCGTAAGTAAAGATGAATGTTTACACGAGAACAATACTAACAAAATTAGTAAAGCAGTACTTTTCAATACAAGCAATTAAGCATAATTTAAATTTTTATTCACTTTTTCTTTATAATTGCTTTAAACTAAAATTAAAACTCGGCTGCTCGTATTCCTATGTACGTAATTACTCTAATCCTAAACGTAATTAATCACTTTAATCTAATCTAGTCTACCTTATGATAAGTGGATGCCGTGTTAAGGATCAAAATGCACATGCGTTGTCATTCCATCAGAAAGGGTCTACGGTTCTCTACACTCATCATACGCGACACAGCAGCATTAAACTGCTATCCTGTGAGAGCGTGGTTCTTCCCCGGTCGAGCCGACCCATTCGTGCTGCAACTATACTATTAATATAGCTGCAGCATGGCTCTACCACGATTTAGACTAACTTTCCGACGCGCCAGTGACAAGAAGTGGTATACATATTTTTATTATAAGTTCACTTGTCTTGTTTGTTTGGAATTGGCTGCAGGTCACCATGAACTGCTGTAGCCACTTACCACCAGGTAAACTGTAACTTCGTTTGTCACTGCAGTCTTTTTTTTAACTAATTGCTGTTTTATTCTAGTTAGAACAGTGGAGAGTTGGTATTGTTCTCTGCAACGGATATAAAATATTTCCTTTTATAATGCTTCCAAAACACTAAATTAATGGAAGCTAATGTTTCATATCAAGTATATTGAGTAGACGAGTAGATATTGTTATACACGCCCTAGGTAGGCGTTTGATTAACAACGACGTAATGAAATTAATAACCACGAAGCAAAGTGATGCCGCTAACGCTCCTGACAAACGATGCAGTGTAATATTATATGCATGATGTTGTATTAAAACTACGTGGGATATACGGAAAAAATCTTAGTTATAAAATCGGTATTAGTGAAGTCAACTAATGTAATGTAATATTTGATTTCGTAGAAAGTCTTTTTTTATACGTGGTAGAGCCACGCTGCATCTATATTATAATAGTACGAATGGTTGGCTCGACCGGTGAACCTTAACCAGAACAACACTTTGTGATTCAGAACTCAGAAAATACCTGCTTTGAACAGCAGCTAAATGCTGCTGTGCGTATAGAGACTCGGAGTACTATTATTATTATCCGGATATTACTGGAAACGAGGTATTCCGTCGCAGTCCTCAGGGATGACAACAAATCTACATTTTGATTCTTAATCTAAGATAGTTTTGCTGTCTATGGGCTACAGCATTCATTTATCGTCAGGTGTACCTTAGCTCGTTTGTCATTATCACTCCGTATAAGCCTTCTGTTGCCATGTTGTGCATGCAATCTTGAAAGGATTCCTCATACTCACCACGTATCTACTTTTCGCACTGGTAATGCTGATCTTGTCAGCAGACTGTGGGATGTGATTTCGACGTCACCGATTGACTGTACCACTATTAACCGATTGAACCTTGTTTGTTATAAGCAAGGTTCACTGCGCCGGGTAGATTAGAATTTAGTAAAAGTTGGTACATTTTCCTTACCTTACTCTGGAGTGTTTTAGGCCTGGCTCTATTTTTGGTTTACGTAAACAGCCTTTGTAAAATGTCGCTTCAAAATGGGCACGTATTATCGTATGCAGATGACACTGCTTTGGTATTTTGTGGTCGAAGCTGCGAAGATGTTCGGCACAGCGCTGAAGTAGGGTTAGCCAAGTTTGTAGAGTGGTTAAGAATACATTAATTTCTTAACTGTTATTACATCTAAGATAAACTATGTATGTTTTGCTAACTAAAATAAGACTCAACCTAATTTTGATCTTAAAATTCATTCTTGTGTTGACCATAATAACTCTCTGCTCATGCCCAATAAACAAAGTATCTAGCACAAAATATCTTGGAATAATATTGGATCAGTTTTTACATATCGAACGTTGGCATCTACATATCGAACTTTTAATGACAAGGAATAGAAAATTCATTTTTTTTTAATTTAAATTTCATTAGGTTTTTCAAATTTTAAGACATCTCACAACAACACAGATATTAAAACAAGTGTATGTTGCCTTAGTTCAGTCAGTTCTGGCATACTGTATTAGTATATGGGGAGATGCTACGAAAACAAAGTTTTTGGATTTAGAGAGAGTTCAAAGATCATTACTGAAAGTTATGAATTTTAAGCCTTTCAAATTCCCAACACAAGATTAATACGTCTTGTGTGATCTTACAGTTCGAAAGTTATACATATTAAATATAGTTCTTAAGCTACACAAGTCCCTTGCATATAACCTAGAATTCGAAAATAAAAGGCGAAAAACTAACGAAGCTCCAAGTGCTCCAAGCTTGAACAATACCTCTTTGTACTGCTAATAATATAAATTTATTGTTACAGAATAAACGTTTTTTGATTTTTTGATATTAGTCGCCAAAACTCATTTTCAACATTATCGTGAAACAATCACTTGTATCCATGAACTTGAAAATTACTTTTTAATTATTACAGTAGATTTGTACATACGTAAATGTTCTTATTATTATATACCTAATCTTATTTTTGAAAGTTAAAATTAATAACACAAAAACACAATTTCATATAACTAGCAGTCGCCAAAACTCATTTTCAACATTACCATGAAACAATCACTTGTATCCATGAACTTGAAAATTACTTTTTAATTATTACAGTAGATTTGTACATACGTAAATGTTCTTATTATTATATACCTAATCTTATTTTTGAAAGTTAAAATTAATAACAGAAAAACACAATTTCATATAACTAGCAGTCGCCAAAACTCATTTTCAACATTACCATGAAACAATCACTTGTATCCATGAACTTGAAAATTACTTTTTAATTATTACAGTAGATTTGTACATACGTAAATGTTCTTATTATTATATACCTAATCTTATTTTTGAAAGTTAAAATTAATAACACAAAAACAAGTTTTCATATAACTAGCAGTCGCCAAAACTCATTTTCAGCATAACCGTGAAACAATCACTTGTATCCATGAACTTGAAAATTACTTTTTAATTATTACAGTAGATTTGTACATACGTAAATGTTCTTATTATTATATACCTAATCTTATTTTTGAAAGTTAAAATTAATAACACAAAAACACAATTTCATATAACTAGCAGTCGCCAAAACTCATTTTCAACATTACCATGAAACAATCACTTGTATCCATGAACTTGAAAATTACTTTTTAATTATTACAGTAGATTTGTACATACGTAAATGTTCTTATTATTATATACCTAATCTTATTTTTGAAAGTTAAAATTAATAACACAAAAACACAATTTCATATAACTAGCAGTCGCCAAAACTCATTTTCAACATTACCATGAAACAATCACTTGTATCCATGAACTTGAAAATTACTTTTTAATTATTACAGTAGATTTGTACATACGTAAATGTTCTTATTATTATATACCTAATCTTATTTTTGAAAGTTAAAATTAATAACACAAAAACACAATTTCATATAACTAGCAGTCGCCAAAACTCATTTTCAACATTACCATGAAACAATCACTTGTATCCATGAACTTGAAAATTACTTTTTAATTATTACAGTAGATTTGTACATACGTAAATGTTCTTATTATTATATACCTAATCTTATTTTTGAAAGTTAAAATTAATAACACAAAAACACAATTTCATATAACTAGCAGTCGCCAAAACTCATTTTCAGCATAACCGTGAAACAATCACTTGTATCCATGAACTTGAAAATTACTTTTTAATTATTACAGTAGATTTGTACATACGTAAATGTTCTTATTATTATATACCTAATCTTATTTTTGAAAGTTAAAATTAATAACACAAAAACACAATTTCATATAACTAGCAGTCGCCAAAACTCATTTTCAACATTACCATGAAACAATCACTTGTATCCATGAACTTGAAAATTACTTTTTAATTATTACAGTAGATTTGTACATACGTAAATGTTCTTATTATTATATACCTAATCTTATTTTTGAAAGTTAAAATTAATAACAGAAAAACACAATTTCATATAACTAGCAGTCGCCAAAACTCATTTTCAACATTACCATAAAACAATCACTTGTATCCATGAACTTGAAAATTACTTTTTAATTATTACAGTAGATTTGTACATACGTAAATGTTCTTATTATTATATACCTAATCTTATTTTTGAAAGTTAAAATTAATAACACAAAAACACAATTTCATATAACTAGCAGTCGCCAAAACTCATTTTCAGCATAACCGTGAAACAATCACTTGTATCCATGAACTTGAAAATTACTTTTTAATTATTACAGTAGATTTGTACATACGTAAATGTTCTTATTATTATATACCTAATCTTATTTTTGAAAGTTAAAATTAATAACACAAAAACACAATTTCATATAACTAGCAGTCGCCAAAACTCATTTTCAACATTACCATGAAACAATCACTTGTATCCATGAACTTGAAAATTACTTTTTAATTATTACAGTAGATTTGTACATACGTAAATGTTCTTATTATTATATACCTAATCTTATTTTTGAAAGTTAAAATTAATAACACAAAAACACAATTTCATATAACTAGCAGTCGCCAAAACTCATTTTCAACATTACCATGAAACAATCACTTGTATCCATGAACTTGAAAATTACTTTTTAATTATTACAGTAGATTTGTACATACGTAAATGTTCTTATTATTATATACCTAATCTTATTTTTGAAAGTTAAAATTAATAACACAAAAACACAATTTCATATAACTAGCAGTCGCCAAAACTCATTTTCAACATTACCATGAAACAATCACTTGTATCCATGAACTTGAAAATTACTTTTTAATTATTACAGTAGATTTGTACATACGTAAATGTTCTTATTATTATATACCTAATCTTATTTTTGAAAGTTAAAATTAATAACACAAAAACACAATTTCATATAACTAGCAGTCGCCAAAACTCATTTTCAGCATAACCGTGAAACAATCACTTGTATCCATGAACTTGAAAATTACTTTTTAATTATTACAGTAGATTTGTACATACGTAAATGTTCTTATTATTATATACCTAATCTTATTTTTGAAAGTTAAAATTAATAACACAAAAACACAATTTCATATAACTAGCAGTCGCCAAAACTCATTTTCAACATTACCATGAAACAATCACTTGTATCCATGAACTTGAAAATTACTTTTTAATTATTACAGTAGATTTGTACATACGTAAATGTTCTTATTATTATATACCTAATCTTATTTTTGAAAGTTAAAATTAATAACAGAAAAACACAATTTCATATAACTAGCAGTCGCCAAAACTCATTTTCAACATTACCATGAAACAATCACTTGTATCCATGAACTTGAAAATTACTTTTTAATTATTACAGTAGATTTGTACATACGTAAATGTTCTTATTATTATATACCTAATCTTATTTTTGAAAGTTAAAATTAATAACACAAAAACACAATTTCATATAACTAGCAGTCGCCAAAACTCATTTTCAACATTACCATGAAACAATCACTTGTATCCTTGAACTTGAAAATTACTTTTTAATTATTACAGTAGATTTGTACATACGTAAATGTTCTTATTATTATATACCTAATCTTATTTTTGAAAGTTAAAATTAATAACACAAAAACACAATTTCATATAACTAGCAGTCGCCAAAACTCATTTTCAACATTACCATGAAACAATCACTTGTATCCATGAACTTGAAAATTACTTTTTAATTATTACAGTAGATTTGTACATACGTAAATGTTCTTATTATTATATACCTAATCTTATTTTTGAAAGTTAAAATTAATAACACAATAACACAATTTCATATAACTAGCATTCGCCAAAACTCATTTTCAGCATAACCGTGAAACAATCACTTGTATCCATGAACTTGAAAATTACTTTTTAATTATTACAGTAGATTTGTACATACGTAAATGTTCTTATTATTATATACCTAATCTTATTTTTGAAAGTTAAAATTAATAACACAAAAACACAATTTCATATAACTAGCAGTCGCCAAAACTCATTTTCAACATTACCATGAAACAATCACTTGTATCCATGAACTTGAAAATTACTTTTTAATTATTACAGTAGATTTGTACATACGTAAATGTTCTTATTATTATATACCTAATCTTATTTTTGAAAGTTAAAATTAATAACACAATAACACAATTTCATATAACTAGCATTCGCCAAAACTCATTTTCAGCATAACCGTGAAACAATCACTTGTATCCATGAACTTGAAAATTACTTTTTAATTATTACAGTAGATTTGTACATACGTAAATGTTCTTATTATTATATACCTAATCTTATTTTTGAAAGTTAAAATTAATAACACAAAAACACAATTACATATAACTAGTAGTCGCCAAAACTCATTTTCTGCCGACTTCCAAAAGGGAGACGGTACTCAATTCGACTGTATGTTTTTTTATATGTGTTACCTCATAACTTTGTACGGGGTGAACCGATTTTTATGATTCTTTTTTTATATGAAAGCTGGTAGTTCTCGTGTGGTCCCATATGAATTTGATCAAGGTCAGACCAATAGTTTTTGAGTTAATCTTAAATCACTTACATTGAAGTCGCTTATATTGAATAAATTTTAATTTTAAATTATCAACATTACCGTGGAACAATCACTTGTGTTCATGAACTTGAAAATTGCTTTTTAATTATTACAATAGATTTATACATACGTAAATGTTCTTATCTTATTTTTGAAACTTAAAATTAATAACACAAAAATACAATTTCATATAACTAATACATATTTTATTTTTATTTTTTATTAATATGTATATTTTACGTGGTAGAGCCATGCTGCAGCTATATTATGGTATGTTGACCACGCTCTCACAGAATACCAGCGTAAATTAGCAGTTTAACGCTGCTGTGTTTCGTATGGTGAGTGTAGAGAACTGAAGACCCTTTTTACTGGAAACGAGGCATTCTACGAGGGTGGATTGAAAAGTACTCGGCCTTACACAGATCCATTCAATTCTAAAAATCAAATCTACCCACATTATTTAGTTCAGTTCAGACTAGTTCATTGTGTGAAGTTCGAATCGTGTGCGATAATTAGTTGTGATTTTATAAATTTATTAACAAAGTAATCGGACATAATTTCCGCGAATGGAGCAAATCGAGCAGCGTGCCGTCATTAAGTACCTCCATAAGAAGGGGCTATCATCAAAAGCCATCCACGATGACATGGTCAGTACATTAGGCGATTGTGCTCTGTCATATTCATCCGTCAAAAAATGGATAGCATAATTTAAGCGTGGTAGAGAGAGTGTGAAAGATGAACCCCGCTCTGGAAGGCCTTCGACGTCAACTACTGACGAAAAAAATAAAAAAGTACTTGATTTAATAATGGGAGACCGCAGATTAAAAATTAGAGAGATAGCCGAGATTATAGGCATCTCTTATGAACGAACTCAAAACATCATTGTCAACGAGTTGGGTTTCCACAAGGTGTCTGCGAGGTGGGTTCCGCGACTGCTTTCAGTTGAACAAAAAAGGACGCGATTGACTATTTTCACGCGACTGTTTGGAGTTATTTGAAGCCGATGCAGATGATTTTTTGAATCGTTTTGTTGACGAAACATGGGTTCATTACTGTACACCGGAAACAAAACAACAATCAAAACAGTGGAGAAGACCTGGTTCACCACCCCCTAAAAAGGCTAAGTCGATTTTGTCGGCAAATAAGGTGATGGCTTCAGTATTCTGGGACTCGAAAGGTGTGATTATGATTGATTATCTTGAAAGGGGTCAGACAATAAACTCTGATTACTACTGCACCTTACTACGTCGTTTACGAGAGGAAATAAAAGAAAAACGTCGAGGAATGCTCAGAAGAAAAGTCCTGTTTCATCAAGATAACGCCCGTGTTCACACGTCAGTACAGTCAATGGCTGAAATTCACAACTGTGGCTTTGAACTGTTACCGCATCCGCCGTATTCACCTGATCTGGCACCATCAGACTTCTTTCTGTTCCCTAACCTAAAAAAGCACTTGGGAGGTCAAAGATTTTCGACAAACGACGAGGTCAAAGCAGCTGTAGACGCATATTTTGACTCTAAGGAAGAATCATTTTTTTTCAACGGTCTAAATGCTTGGAAGGGGAGGTGGCAAAAGTGTATTGAACTTGATGGTGATTATGTAGAAAAATAAAAATATAACTGATTTAGTATGTGTTTATTTTCTTGGTTAGGCCGAGTACTTTTCAATCCACCCTCGTATCTTAGTCCTCACGGGTGACAACGCATCTGCATTTTGATTCTTAATCGAAGATAGGTATAGATGTCTATGGGCCACAGCCACCACTTACCATCAGGTGGACTGTGTGCTCGTATGTCACCCTTATCCTATAAAAAAATGTATAACTAATAACACTTTGTATTAGTAATAAAATAAAAGTTTAGTCTAAAATTAACTTAAATCCATATCTAAATCGACTGACAGTGTGTTTGACTGTCTCGTTGGCACAGTAGTTGTAAGCGTTACTGCTGATCATAGATTTCGTGTTCCAATGCAGGGTTTTTCTGTCAAAGAATTTTTGGAGTGGAAGATGTTGGCGGTGTTTACCCCCTACGCCAGATCTTTCTCTGGTCGTGTACGAATGCCGTCCCATCGGACTATGAGAGTGATGGAATATAAAGTGTTTGTGCGCCTGTGTTTGTGCACACACTCGTACACTATAATCCTCCTGCGCTGATAGATAGCTAGTCTCTGTTAAGACTGGCTGCCTAGACAGGAATTCCGCCTAGGAGACATTATATTGTCTAAGCTGCAAGATTTTCAAAATAATAAAAAGTAGGAGAGATAAGCTAGCTATTAATTCCTCCAAAGAAATTCAAAAATCAAATAATGATTATCTTAAAAATTAAATTAAAAAAAAAAGGAAAAACCGACTTCGAATAATTAAAAACAATAAAATATTTCTGTCAAAATGAAATCGGTGCTAAGACATAGTGTCTAGAACTCTAGAAGTAGTATAGCCCCGACTAGCTGTGCCCGCGACTTCGTCCGCGTAGAATAATTTTATTATTATACTTTCCTGTATACTTTCCTATTTAAATCGGATTTTATTTACAATTTCATAAGTTTTAATTTTTTTACGCGGAACCTTCACTTTTTTCTAAAATAAAAGAGCCTAAGTGTCTTTAGAACATCAGTTATCTACCAGTAAAAGTCCCTTCAATATCAGCCCAGCCGTTTTGGAGATTAGCCGGAACAAACAGACAGACAGACAAAAATGTTATAAATTTTTTTTGTTGTGTCGTATATACTTTCATATGCATGTAGTTAAAAATTGTTATTTTTACATTACAAATAGACACCTCAATTTAATTTATTTGTATAAATTTTAAAATGCGAGTAGATTTTATATATTTTTTTGGTTCTTTGAAGTTAGCTTTTACTTTTTATTAACTTAGAAATATTACAAGCTAATGAAATTGTGTTTTTGTGTTATTAAGTTTTAACTTTCAAAAATAAGATAAGAACATTTACGTATGTATAAATGTAATTGTAATTAAAAAGCAATTTTTAAGTTCACGGACACAAGTGATTGTTGCACGGTAATGTTGACAATTAGTTTAGTTATATGAAATTGTGGTTTTGTTTTATTAATTTTAACTTTCAAAGATAAGATTAGGTGTATAATAATAGGAACATATACGTATGTATAAATCTACGCAATAATATACTTGATATTAAACATTAGCTTCCATTAATTTAGTGTTCTTTAGCATTATAAATGGAAATATTATTGTGGCGGCGCTGTCGTTGCGCCACAAGCGAAACACATTGACGCCTAAATCGCGCTAACAAAGTGCCGAAAGTAAAGCAACATATTAGTCATTTTCGAGTGGCAGTCTCGTACCGGTAGGCGAAGTGTAGGGCGACCTCCCACTAGATGGAGTGACGACCTGGTGAGACATGCAGGAAGTCGATGGATGCAGATGGCTCTGGACCGTGCTTTGTGGCATTCCTTGGGGGAGGCCTATGTTCAGCAGTGGACTGGTGAAGGGCTGTAATGATGATGATGATGATGATGATATAGAATAGCTCCGAACTACCAATCGGAGCGTTGGCACTCCCCGGGCAGAACAGGAGCGTTGGCACTCCACGGGCAGAACACCTTACTCGGCGGGAGATCTCCCCTTTTCATTCCACCCGCCACAGTGGTGACCATCCGACGTGATATGAACACGCAAGCAATAATCTTTGGAAACTACTACTTCAAAACCTTCGTCATCGTCCTCAATATACCCCATTCATTCGCTCCTGAGCAGATATTGTCTGCAGTCTTCACATTCTGCAAGCCATCCAGCTTTACAAAGGTTCATCGCAGCACTGGAATAATAATGCTTCCTATTTCTTCGAGCTTTTCTCTGCGCTACAGTGTTCGGAACGGCTTTGAGCCTTACTGCTCGCCTCTGCTTCACGGCACTCTCGCAGTTTTCTTGCCTTCTTCTCGACTCACCACAGACTACAAGGCAATCCCTGGCACTTGCAAATTCGTCGACATCTAGACGGTACTATCGACCTCCGGTCTGAGCAGAGGAGTGAAGTGGCGGCGCTGTCGTCGCGCCATAAGTGAAACACATCGGCACCTAAATCGCGCTAACAAAGTTCCGAAATGAAAGCTACATATATAGAATAGCTCCGAACTACCAATCGGAGCGTTGGCCGCTCCCCGAGCAGAACACCTTGCTCGGCGGCAGATCTCCCTTTTTCCTTCTACCCGCCACATTATATATGCGTTGCAGATAATAATACTAACTCTCAATTGTTCAAAATAGAATAAAACAGCAATAAGTTTAAAAAAAAGACTGAAGTGACAAACGAAGTTACAGTTTACCTGGTGGTTAGTGGCTATTGCAGTTCATGGTCACCTGCAGCCAATTTCAAACAAACAGGACAAGCGAACTTATAAGAAAATTATGTATACCACTTCTTGTCACTGGCGCATCGGGAAGTTAGTCTAAATCGTGGTGGAGCCATGCTGCAGCTATATTAATAGTATAGTTGTAGCACGAATGGGTCGGCTCGACCGGGGAAGGACCACGCTCTCACAGAATACCAGCGTAAAATAGCAGCTTAATGCTGCTGTGTTTCGTGTGGTGAGTGTAGAGAACCGGAGACCCTTTTTACTGGAAAAGAGGCATTGTATCTTAGTCCTCACGACTGACAACGCATCTGCATTTTAATTCGCAAACGAAGATAGATGTAGACGTCTATGAGCCACAACAACCACTTACCATCAGGTGGACTGTGTGCTCGTTTGTCACCCTTATTCTATAAAAATAAAATCAATTATTAAATTCCACCCGAACAGACATACACAAAAGCAAATTAATAAAAACGTTTTAAAGAGGCTACAGATAATTATATAAGATAGATAAGATAAATAGGTACTAAGACTAAGATGGAATGCCACACAGTCTGTAACTTTACTGGTTCCTACACTTCAGAGCGGAACAGCGGCGCAAGCACTGGTTATAGCAGCAGAAATAGGCAAGCGTGCGGCACCTACCCAGACAGACTGATAGGCAAAAGAAGAGTCCAGTCTAGCAAACCTTTACGTTCAGGCTTTCATTTATTGTATCACACATAAGTTTGACATTCGATATTAGGATATAACGATGAGTAGTTAGTTGCCTCCATTTTTGCGCTTGCACATGTATTTTGTATAATAGGTTTTTTTTATAGAATAAGGGTGACAAACGAGCGCACAGTCCACCTGATGGTAAGTGGATGCCGTCATGGTAGGTGGAAATGATACAGAAGATGGCGGCACCGTATTTCAAAAAGCAACTAAAAATAATGAGGCAATCTATGGGAGAAGCCTATATATATGATTATGGCAAATCAAAGAATACAATGGGGAAACATTCTAGGTAGGATTCACAGGCGATCGCAGTATCCGATGGCTCGTATGACGCTGATCCTCATCGCCCGCGTATTTTAACGTCTAGCGTAAACAGAATGGTTATCCAACCATATGTCGGAAACCATAAATTCTTCCTGGCATTTATCATCGTCCCCTCTTACACCACTCACGACACGAATTGGGTAATAAACTCATCCATCGCATTATGTATTGTTCTATCTATAAATTAAATAGTCTATAATTTATTAAGTCGTCATTTAGAAGGCATTGGTAAAACTCAAAGCTCAAAATTAATACAACAATTAGTTATACTGTCTTCATCTACAACTCCTTAGATGGTTACTAAGGGTTTGATGAACGATGCTTTGGGATCTTGTACAACTATCATTACAATATCAGATTACGGTCCACAAGTCGGCAATTCGGAAAATACTGTTAAAAATTTATTACACGAACCATATTGTGGCTCAGTTATTAATAACCACATAACAATGAAATTATGTAGTCTTTGATCATAAACCACGATGTACACAATATCACGGCGACTTAGATCATAGTGAAACGTCGTTAGATTTATAATCGAGGTGCACTTGCGGCGGCGCGGACCGGCGAGAGGGAAACAAGATCGTCGCTAGTCGACCGATAAATCTGTTGCGTTTAACTCACAAGCGGTAAATAACTGCGGGATTTCCGCGTGCGAGCGCGCGATGCGCCCGCGCATAAATCTGTGCGGTATTGTGATATTGTACTGCCATTATGGGACCCGGGGAGGCAGGGCGTCGCATAAATACGCGGCACAGTGTTGCCATCATGTCGTCTGCACGTTTGACGTGTGTTATCTGTGTCTGCACATCATCAAAATAAATATTTTTATTTTCATTATTTCTAAATATTTATTTGGCATTATGTAAGCTGGTATTTATTAGGAATAAAAAATCATTTTGCCATGTAGTTTATAAATCAGCCAAATAAAATGACTAAAATCTGGTGCGAGTATCCACAGAACCATACAGAATATCTTGTTGGGTTACAAAGCTAAGAAGTACTTTTTTATAGAATAGGGTGACAAACGAGCACACAGTGCACCTGATGGTAAGTGGATGCCGTGGCCCATAGATATCTATAGATACATTTATCTTCGATTAATAATCAAAATGCAAATGCATTGTCACCCCCGAGGAGTACGATGGAATGCCTAGTTTCCAGTAAAAAGGGTCCCCTACATCTCTTTCAGGTTCTCTACACTCAGACTCTTGTGGGAGCGTTGTCCTTCCCCGATCGAGCCGACGCATTCATGTTACAACCATAATATAGCTGCAGCGTGGCTCTACCACGTAAAAGTAACTGAAGTAAAAATTAGCAAAATAATTAAAAACAAGAATGAATGCTTACTTTTTACCCAAAGAAGACAATCCTTATTTGGCCCATTAGAAACTTTAACGTGTTAACATTTTATATTCTCACTATTTTTTTTCTATGCGACACAATCGGCGCAGAATTTAAATACTGGCCGCTAACACCTTCGCGTCGTTCGTAAACCCCAGCGAACCTCTGTCATCGCGGCCGCCTTTCGCGCGTCCTAATAGGGCGGGAAATGATCGCGATCGCAGCAACGAACGAGCGATGCTACACGTGTTCGAATCGAAATTACCATTATTATCGATCATCTAGCGCGAAACTCGTAACGACCCTCAATAGGCGCGATCCCACCGCGAATCTACGCGAAGCGAATAACCGACTGTATCCCGTTACCTGCACTGAAATTCAAGCCTGGTTATTTTATTTTTAATTTTTTGTATTATTGAATGTCATTGAAGTAACAACTAATAAACTGGTTTGTTTGTGCATCTGAAATATCAAGAAAATTGTTCCAAATGATTTTATAGACACTTGTTTTAATATTAAATGAAACAAATTTTTTGCGGATTTAATGGCGTTTAATTTAACTTTTTAATTCTCGACGATTCGGGTGCTTTACAGCACCCATGGTCACGGGCGGGACTGAGGTTAGACGTCCCGATGTCATAGTTAGCACGGCTACCTTCAGTTTTTGAATATTAATTTTTGATCCGATCTACGCAGAATGAGCTTACAGTATCATGAAGTCTTGCAGTGGTATGCTTGAGTTTGGATTTAATTTTATTAATTATAAGACCCCAAGCAGATGGCAGCACCCATCCATCTTCTCTATTGAAATTAGGATGTTTTTTGATTTCAATAGTCTCGTGAATCATCCTTGGAAGGAATCGATGTTCTTTAGCGAGGATTTGTGGTCTATCAAATAAAATGTAATAGCGGGGACGATCTTGAACATGTTCACACACTGCCGACTTCCAGGAACGTCAGTTCTTCAAGTCAGCTATATGTTCTTTCACGCGGATTTTTATAGATCTTTTTGTTTGTCCTATGTAAGAGAGACCACATTCACAATTCAGCTTGTACACTCCTGCATCTTGCAGAGGGATATGACACTTGACGGATGGTAAATATTGACTAATCATCTTCGGCGGCTTGAAGTATGTTTTAATGGAAGCTTGCTTCAAGATGTAGCCAACCTTGTCTGTGACTCCTCGGACATAGCATAGTACAGCAGGCACTCGCTCGACTGTGGCCGGCTTCACTCGATCACTGTGACGTAGGCACGGGACCCGAAGCTTGTTGTCTTGCAATACTTGCTCGAAGTGCTAAAGCTCGGCGGTCAGATGTTTTCTGTCACAGATCCCTCGTACTCTCTGAAACAAAGATCGGGAAATAAAATGTTAAATTAAACGCGATAAAATCCGTAACAAATAGTTTCATTTAATGTGTAGTCTATGCGTAAATATAAGAAATCATTTTGTTTTAATATGTTTTTTTTTTTCATAAAAATATACAAGGATCAGACCAACAACTTATAATTTAAGCTAATATAAACATAACCATTATTCGACGTGAACATAGGTTGTGAAGCGTCGAACAAATCTTAGTTTAATCGCAGCTCATCTACGGAATGACGCTCATCTCAATGATGCCTCCACATTCACCGCAGCTAGGAAAATTGAATTGTTATTACTATCGGAGAGAAATTTTAAACGAGTCGCCTTTTATACCATCTCGCGTCGTTCGGATAGGATACACAGAACCAGCGATTATTGCATATTAACTGAATTGAATTCGCATTACCGCAGCAATTTATATTTTCATTAAATCACCATTGAGCGTTGGTACTTGTATCGGAACGTGTGATTAATAGGGTGCGTCTGGTCGTTTAGCTCGTTCAATGCGAATTATTGAGACCGCTTTGTTACTGTGTCAGCTTGGAGCTAATTTTATTTAGTGCCCGTGAAATTGAACGCTTTTGTTTTGCTCTTACTAGTTTCTTCTATGACATTTCGCATTGCAGTGTAAAATGTGCAGTGGGGTTTATTTTCTTTCGTCGCTATTATTATCCGATTTAACGATGTAGATGTTGCGATTTCTGAATTTTAAATCGATAAAGTTGTGCAAGTTATATCTAGTGTTCTAACGAGGTTTCGCTGTTACTCTTATCTGGTCAAATGTGCTAGGTATCTTAATTTACGTTAACATTTTATTTTGTCTCATTGGTATTCGATTTGATATCCGATAAACGATATTTTCTATCGATTTCAAAAAGGAGGATGTACTCAATTCGACTTTATGTTTTTTTATGTGTGTTACCTCATAACTTTGTCCTACGTGAACCGATTTCGATGATTCTTTTAATTTGAAAGACGGTGCTTCTCATGTGGTCCCACATAAATTTGATCAAGGTCTGACCAATAGTTTTAGAGTTATCCCAAATAATATATATTGAAGTCGGTTCTGCAAAAGTTTTAATTTTAAATTATTATTTTCATTTTAGATTATAATGGGAAACAGAAATATTTAAAATTAGCTGATACCCGCGACTTCGTCGCGTTGCTTGATATATCAAGAAAACACAAATCACTGAACACGTATTGCTTACATGTATCGTTGTTTCTTTAAACTTTAATAACTTTATATTAACCCTTTCGCTATCCCGTGCACTACATACAGGTCATTGATATTGTCTTATTATTAAGTGGCGAAGCTTGCGAAGTCACTTATTGATTTCACGATGTCTGTCCGTCTGGCCGTCGGTCCGTCTGTCCGTCCGTCTGTCCGTTTGTCCCACGATTATCTCGAGAACGGTTTGGAATTTTCAAATTCTGTTTTCAGCAATCGGTTACTGATCACCCAGGCATCTGAACCTCCTATTTTGAAACTGATTGCTTAACGGCAACCGTTAAAAACCGCTACAAAGCTGATTGCTGCGCCACTTTGCTATGCTGTTAGCTTGCTAGGTTTATTATGTTTGAAAACCGGACAGTGAGTGTTAAATCGCAATATTTTTTTTAGATAAGGGCCAAGTGAAAAAAGAAATAAATAAAACTTACTTACTAAGAAATAAAACTTAGAAAACCTAATTGAAAGAAAACTGTGGAGCCACAACGGACCTAATGTCCTTTATTCTGTTGTATTGTTTGTTACTAAGAATGAAGTTTCCTACAATGATAACGGCTGTCGATAATCAGAGAAGCACGATGAAGCTGATAAGATAGTAGATTATCAACTGATTTGGAAAAGCATTGTTATGAGTTAAGTAAATACAAGAAAAAAACATGAACATTAAGGCATCAGGAAGTTTTGTACAAGATGGATACCCCATAATATCACCCAAGATCAAAAACACCATCGTGTCTATTGCCACTACGTAATGATAGAAAAGTATGGCCGAGGTAATTCGAACACTGCATTTGAAATTGTCACAAGTGATGAGAGTTGGATATTTTATTTTTATTTACTTATTTAAATTTTATTGTTATCACCTTTATAAACAAGATAGCAAAGGGTGGACTTAACGCCTAACGGCAATCTCTGGCAGTGAAGCCGTGGTTTGACAAAATATTTGTAAAATATAAAGGTGCAATTACATAGATACTGACTGTTATATATGCATATGAGATAAATATTACAACTCATTACACAAATACATATATGTAACTTATAATTATACTAGCTGTTCAGGCAGACGTTCTGCCCTCTCCGACGACCCTTATGTCGTGAAACCGTCTATAAAAATCCTTAAATTCGTAATAAAAAAATATTGAGTGTCATTTATCAGGATAAAAACTATTCTATCTCTCAAGTTGGAGCAAACGGAACACAGTGTGCAAAATTTCATTGAAATCTGTTCAGTTAGTTTAGCAGTTCATCGCGGACAAACAACGTGACACGTAATTTTTATATATAAAGATAATACATATATTAAAATTAAAAATAATGTAACATTATATAAACATTTAAGATATTATGTATAATATAATAAAAATAATATAATATAAATAATATATATAAATAAAAGGCAATCTGTCCAACCACTGTTTCCTTTTGAAGGAAAAACAATGGTTGGTCCATTCTTTGGAGGTACGAGTCATTATGTCACAATTATGTTGAAATATTTAACATCTTTTTAGTTAGTTTTTACCTATATCTAGCACATATATACTATACTATATAAACAATTGTTTGCCAGTTGTCTTTGAAAATGTTCAACATAATCATAGCGGTAGTGCCATGCTGCATATCGTGGTAATGCCATGATGCAGCTACATTATGTATGTAGTATAAATGGGTCGGCTCGTCTAGGGGAGGATCACACCCTTACATTATACCACCGTAAAATAGCACCTTAAAATTGCTTCGTTTCGTATGGTGAGTGTAGAGAACCGGAGCCCCTTACTGGAAACGAACCATTTCATCTTATTTGTTCGGGGTGACAACGCATTTGCATTTTGGTTAATAATATTTACGTGGTAGAGCCATGCTGCAGCTATATTACTAGTATAGTTGCAGCACGAATGGGTCGGCTCGACCGGGGAAGGATCACGCTCTCACAGAATACCAGCGTAAAATAGCAGCACAACTCTGCTGTGTTTCGTATGGTGAGTGTAGAGAACCGGAGACCTTTTCTTACTGAAAACGAGGCATTCCATCTTAGTCTTCTCGAGTGACAACGCATCTGCATTTTGATTCGTAATCGAGGATAGATGTAGATGTCTATGGACAACAGCAACCACTTACCATCAGGTGGACTGTGTGCTCGTTTGTCACCCTAATTTTATTAAAAAAAATCGAGGATAGACGTGGATGTCTATGGGGCACAGTATTCCCTTACAATCAGGTGGACTGTGTCACGCTCATTCTATAAAAAAGCGACTTCGTAGCAGGTTCAGCTCTTCATCACGCCAACTCTGTAGCGCGCTTATAATGAACGGTTTTTTTTACCTATTCATCGTTAACTTTTTTATGCAAGTAAAGGTGCCTAACGCGTAAACAGTCCATTTGATGGTAAGTGGATACTGTGGCCCTAAACACCTCCATCGGAAATAAAGAATCAAAATGCAGACCTCTTGCATACAAAGGGGAGATGCTTACTATGATACTATCATAGTAAATAAGGCTCCAATTAAATATATTTGTATTAGCGATGGGTCTAATATTCTTTTCATATTCGGCATATTTGACTATAGCATGTATAGAGACAATATTTAGGTTGTCTTATAGTTCAGACCTCATATCTCACTTATTACAGACTTGTATTCATTCCCAAAAATCAATGCTAAATAGTGCAGTGTTGAAATGATAGTTCAAGAAACCTCTGAATGAGATTGAATTAACTCGTTCTTTAGTGGTCCTATCTAATGTTGAGATGTAAAGACAGAAATGGAAATTTCATTTTTAAACTAACAGTTGAACTAAGTTAGTACCTGTTATTTATTCTGTGTCTGAACTTTTGTTTTCAAATCAACTGTTAGAAATTAAGTATGTTGTACAATTATTTATAAAAATAATTTTAAATACAGTTGGCAACGATCACCTCATTTCCTTGTAATTGTTACTTAACATGCGACATCTTACACTACATTATTTTTTTTCTAAAATCTCAGTACTATTTACGTATAAAGGTCCGGTCACACATATGTACATCTGTTATTACCAACTTAACATTAACAAAAATTCTTCAAATACGAGATGTTTAAATCGGTACACGTAGTAGAGCTACGCTGCAGCTATATTATGGTTGCAACACGATTGTGTCGGCTCGACCGGAGGAGGACCACGCTCTCGCAGAATACCAGCGCAAAATTTTAGCTTAGTACTGTGCTGTGTTTCGTATAGTGGGTATAGAGAATCAGAAACGCTTATTACTGGTAACAAGGTTAGTCCTGAAGGGTGAAAACGCATGTAAATAGAATAACGAGGATAAATGTAGGTCAATAAACCACAGCATCCACTTACCATTAGTGTGGACTGTTTGCCAAACCATATCACCCTCATCCCATAAAATAAAATAAAAAAATATTATTGGACAAATCAATTGTCCAGATGGATGTCGAGTGAACCGTCTACATATGCCAAAAACAGAATGTTCTTTACACAGCGATAAGAGAAAAAGTAAAAAAGAAAAGACAAAAAGAACGAGAAAAATAATTTCTACGAAAGAAGAAGTTACGATTCATCCTATGGATTCATATAAGTAGGGATATATTCATAATCTAACATGATTCGTATTAAATCACGATCCGGAAAACGTTGTGATAACGAGCTGTAGCACTACTTTATTAACTTTCTTTTTTTTGTTGTACTCGATCCTTCTCTTCACGGGTCCCCTGACAAACCTGTAAAGGCCCTTTTTTTTACTAAACTAACTACTCATACTTAGTACTATTGTCGTGAATTGATTTGACAACCTACCACCTCCCATGAGAGCCCTCTTTCTTGCGCGCATTTTCTTGACTCCCTACAAGTATTTTAATCTATTTCTTGTACCATTTAACGTCACTCCCCTCTTCGGGGGCTGATATAACGTCTACGTCGTCATGCCTTTCTGCCAGCATTCTTTCTTGCCTTTTTCTTCGTTCATGTCATCGCAAACTGATTTATGATTCTTCTATTTCGGTATTTAGTTAGAGTCCACTGTTGTTAAATGGGCCTATCCTGCTGAAGATAGGATTTGCCTTAATCGCCACGCTTGACATGCGGATTGGCGATTGCATGCCATATTTTTTATTATTAGTTTTGTGGTATAAATGTATTTTTTCTTCTGGTTGGACCGCATAAACATATAATAAGTACGATAAATATATGTACATTAAATATCAGAAATTATATAAATAAAAATACATAAATAAATAGAAGTCCAACCTAATGGAAGCCCTTGGCAGGGGAGACCAAACGGCCGAAGCTTAGCGGGAAGGAAAAGAAACCGAGCGATGCGAGCGGTATCGAGAAGCACTGGCATTTTCGCTCGGAGCGGTCCGTCACGGAGTCCCAGCCGCCTCAGATGACCCGAGAGGCTGACCGGGATTAGCCTGTTCGCAGAGACGCCTTCAGGAATAATTTTGGTTGGCAGTCCACTCCACATGTCGGTCACCTCGTGATCCAGATTCAGATATTTCTAATCTTCTTTCTTTCTTATCTAGATTTTTGTTTTCTTATCTGTTGCGGCTTTCATGAGGTTCTCGTTATACGGAATGGTAATGTCGACCAAAAATATCCTTGACTGGGCCCGGTCCATCAGCAGGCTTAGTCGCAAGGATAGCCCTGTCTGTGATGAATGATAGCCTGGTCGCAGTAGAGCTTGGCGTAAGTAATTTTCTGGCACGGCTTCCGGCAAGTACTTATAATAAGGCGTTTATCAATCAGTGAGACCGTATTTCAGAGCGAGCTCCTGGTGTAGAATCCTGGCTATTAGGTTGTGGCTAAACAGTACACAGAGTTAGAAAGCGCCGAATAACCAGAGATGACATACCTAAGTGACTTACCGGGATGGCGACAAGTTCGACAGATGTCGACGATGCGACATCCTTTCGGATGTATCTCCGATAGTTTCTGGTCTTAATAACCTGATCCCTTATTGCGCTGACAAAACCCTCGTTTTCCCCGAAGAGGTCACCAAAGCTTTGGAGGGAAGCAACTGTATCTACGGAAGGCTCATGAAGAGCCGTGTAGAACCTCCCGTGGAGCTCCTTCTCCTTCCCCTTCCATACGGTCTCCCGGTCGGAAATGCACTGTACTGTTGGGTCTTGCCATTGCTCGTTGACTAAGGATAGAAGGGTTAGCCGTTTTTCACATGAAATGACGTCCTTGTAGAATGGACCATCCGATCTCGCCAGGAAGTAATTACGGAGGTTGCACACTTCGCGATTATGCATGGTGAGAGCGTTTAAAAAGGGCTTTGGTGTTTGTAGTATCATCAGCTTTTAAGTATTAATTTATACATATGGCGATAAAATCCTTAAAAGTACCTTTTTTCAATGTGTATTGTTCGCGTTAATATAAGAAATTATTAGGTATACAAATCAAGTTTCTTGTACTGTTAGAAGTTTTAACGCTTACGAGTCTGGTTTCCAATAAGAATTATATTGCAGGCGGCACTTGTAAATGTGTTGGAGCTTTACAAGGCTCCCTGTACTCGCTCATGAGCTTGTAGCGCCACGTAGAAACTTAAATGCCGCTACGGAAGGCCATTTACTGAGACCTATATCTACTAACTTTCTTTAATTAATGATGATGATGACTCAATTTTGTTTACTTTAAGATTTTTCGGATTCAAATCTGTACCAGAAACTAGATATCTGACTGAACTGCAATGCGCGTACGTCGTATTTTCTCATCAAGATTATATTTAAGCAATTAGATATTTAGTTTGATAGGGTGGCCCCCACTAAACTAAATATCTAACTGCTTAAATAATTTAAAAACTTCGTTCATTTCTACTTCCATAGTATCATGCAGCATTTTAGTATGTTTACGATTTCTGGCGCGAAGTAAATAAATGTGTCCGCTTTATTTACCGACGTCGTCGTTTTCTCTATGTTTTATTAAATTCGCGCGGATACGGGTGGGTTGCGCTTCATAAGTCTATAATCTAGAGGTTTTATTTCATTACTTTATCTTGGATATGAATGTTAGCGTCACGACATCAAATTACAACGCTAGAACATTAGGATTATAAAATGAGAGTTTTTTTTAATGTCAAATTTACTTTCACGTCGTCTGTGTAGTTTGAGATTTCTATCATGAGTAAATAATATTATATTTAACAATTCAAGGTAAGAATTCATGCTCATCCATTTTGACAACATATTGTATCAATAAAAAAACGGAAAGTTGTACAAGGCCCCAGTGCGCATACATAATCATCATTACAGCCCTTCACATGTCCACTGATGAACATAGGCCTCCCCCAAGGAATGCCACAAAGCACGGTGCTGAGCCACCTGCATCCATCGACTTCCTGCATGTCTTACTAGGTCGTCTCTCCATCTAGTGGGGGGACGCCCTACACTTCGTTCGCCGGTACGAGGCCGCCACTCGAGAACCTTTTTTCCCCATCGGTTGTCGGTTCTACTGAGGATATCCTCATTTCTAAGTTTATCACGCAAAAAAACTCCGAGCATAGTCCTCTTCATAGCTCGCTGAGGTTCCTCATCAGGCCAGCAGTGAAGTACCACGTCTCAATTCCATAGGTCAACACTGGCAACATGCACTGATTGTACAGTCTCGTTTTCAAGTCTTGATGTATACCTGACGAGATGTGCCGATTGACCTATCGATCGAATTTGGACTTATCTAGTCGGACTATTTTTCCCAGGTAATACAAAATAAGGGCTCCCAATTAATTATGAAAATTTAATTAACGAAAATTTTTTCTGATTTTATCGCGTTTAATTTGCTTTTTTTTTAATTCCAGACGTTTCGGGTGCTTTACAGCAACCCATGGTAAAGGAAAGATTATATTAGGACATGTAATTTTTAACTCCTATTTGACGTGATTTACAAGTACCTACTCGTATGACGGCAACATTGAAAGTTGTCGCAAATTTTATTCAGAACAGTGTTAACAGTTAACATAGATTTTTATAGGATGATAATGGTTTGTCATGTTATATTTATGTACGCCTAGTTGTGTACGTTCTAGCTCTATAATATAGCACTTGCATGCAGCTACTCAACACTCAAATAAGTCAAATACAATAAGAAATTATAAGTTGGCGTTTGGAGAAATATGCTTTTATTTTAGTTTTATACAAATATGGGTTAGAATTCGTTCTTTCAAAGAAGACGTTCATCCAAACGTGTTAGTAAGTACTTGTTCGAGTACTGGACACGTACATTTGTGCAAGCGTGAATCTTAATTTGTACAGAGGATTATGAGAGGGGTCAGAAGCAGACATATTTTGCCTTCGTTACGTTATATAATATACAGGGTTATTTTTCAAAGAGTAGCCAAATTTTAAGTTCAAATATATAAATAACTAGCTGGCCAGACAGACGTTGTACCTACTGCCCTTAGCGGCGAACTTTTGTACTATAAAAATACTTAAATTTGCAATAAAAAATACTGAGGGTCACTTATCGGGATAAAAACTATCCTATCTCTCAAGTTGGACCAAACTGCACACCAAATTTCATTGAAATCATTTCAGTGGTTTAGGAGTTTATCGTGGACAAACAATGTGACACGTAATTTTTATATATTACTAGCTCGCCAGGCAAACATTGTTCTGCCCTTTTCGACGACCCTTCATATAAAAAATCCTTAAATTCGTAATAAAAAAATATTGAGTGTCACTTATCAGGATAAAAACTATCCTGTCTCTCAAATTGGACGAAACTGCACAGTGTGCAAAATATCATTGAAACCAGTTCAGTAGTTTAGGAGTTCATCGCGGAAAAACAACGTGACACGTAATTTTTATATACAAAGCTAAAGATGATTTATCGTTTTTGCAGTTTTTGAAAATATGAGTAAGTAAACAAAGCTTATACTTATATTTGAAATTATACCTAATTAAATATGATTTATGGGCAACAGCGTTTTTGCCTGCCGATCGACCCGTATAAATTTGTGTGTGCGTAGTAAAATCAGGTAAAATAATGCATTATCACACATTTAGAATGTAAAAGATAAAAAGGGCAGAATATTTGAGAATTTTTCGATTACGTTTTTTTTACCGTTTTTAAATTTGCAGAGAAGATTCAGAACAAGTAATATAGGAATTTGGTCGGTTATTGCAAAATAACCCTGTATAATAGGACAATGCGGTTCAGGAAACTAAACACAATTCCATGATAATGAAAATGAAGACGAATAGGACGATTAAAATATAAACTACCCCACCTACATAAACAAACATAATGCAGTTTAATTTTAAATAATTACCAACCAACTAAATAACATTTTGGAGTTATATAAATAACTTACAAACATCGGAAAGCTTGCACCTGACGCAATCCCGATATCTCATTAAGGTTTGCACACACAAGTGGCTCATAAAATTAACCCCGTATCGTTTGCGGTGGAAAGCAACTAATCGCGTAGTTATTACGTCGGACCTTGCCCCGTGAGAACGGCGCTTCGCGGGTGCGGAGAGTAGTTTTAGTGTTGTAATTTTTATTTAAGTTTATTCTTTTTACAATATTTTTTAACTATGTGTTCACTGCGCCCCGAAACTTGAGATCTTGAGTAGTAAACATTTATGCATCAACAAAAATAAGAAAATGATTTGCAAGTTGCTTCGTCTCCTCTTACGACATTCGCGAGAAGATATAGGGCAGTGGACTTTGCACGGCTACGGTCACTTATACACATAGATAGAGAATGTACGGAAATGGACATTTTGATTTTTGTGACGACGGTAGTTGGCTATCGTAGCTTAACAAAATTTGCAGTGTGTTTGATAGCTGCATTTACGTGATACGTGCTTCCTATCATCATCATCATCATCATTCATCATTACAGCCCTTCACAAGTCCACTGCTGAACATAGGCCTCCCCCAAGGAATGCCACAAAGCACGGTCCCGAGCCACCTGCATCCATCGACTTCCTGCATGTCTTACCAGGTCGTCACTCCATCTTGTGGGGGGACGCCCTACATTTCGCCTACCGGTACGAGGCTGCCACTCGAGAACCTTTCTTCCCCATCGGTTGTCGGTTCTTCGAGCTATATGGCCGGCCCACTGCCTCTTCAGCTTACTAATCCGTTGGGCTATGTCGGTTACTCTGGTTCTACTGCGGATATCCTCATTCCTAAGTTTATCACGCAGAGAAACTCCGAGCATAGCCCTCTTCATAGCTCGCTGAGCGACCTTGAGCTTCCTCATACGGCCAGCAAGGAAGGACCACGTCTCAGTTCCGTAAGTCATCACTGGCAACACGCACTGGTTGTACAATTTTGTTTTAAGGTTTTGAGGTATTTCTGACGAGAAGATGTGTCGTAGCATCCCGAACGCTGCCCAGCCGAGTTGAATCCGTCGATTGACCTCTCGGTCGAAGTTAGACTTACCTAGTCGGACTATTTGTCCCAGGTAAACATACTCGTCAACAACTTCGAGCTTAGTGCTCCCAACAACTACCGGCATAGGTGTGACATGGACATTAAACATAATCTTTGTTTTGTCCATGTTCATCTTAAGACCTATCCGTTGGGAGACACTATTGAGGTCATTGAGCATAGTGCTTAGTTCCTCCAGCGATTTTGCCATGAGGACTATATCGTCGGCAAATCGAAGGTGAGTGATGTACTCGCCATTGATGTTAATTCCGTATCCTTTCCAGTCCAGAAGCTTGAAAACGTCTTCCAATGCAGCGGTGAAGAGTTTCGGGGATATAACGTCACCCTGGCTTACACCTCTCTGCAATTGGATAGGTTTCGTACTCTGGTTCTGTACTCGGATAGCCATCGTAGCTCTATTGTACAAACACTTCAGCACTTCGATATACCGACAGTCACCTTGGCACCGCTGAAGGGACTGCAGCACCGCCCAAATTTCGACGGAATCAAAGGCTTTCTCATAGTCCACATACGCCAGACATAGTGGCAAATTGTACTCTTCGGACTTCTGTAAAATTTGCCGAAGGGTATGTATGTGGTCTATGGTGCTAAAGCCCTTTCGGAAACCGGCTTGTTCGGGAGGCTGGAAGTCGTCAAGTCTGCGCGCGAGACGATTCGTAATGACTCGAAAACAGCACGTAGACGCGGCTCAGAAGGGAAATCGGTCTGTAGTTCTTCAAGAGAGCGTTGTCACCTTTCTTGAAGAACAAGACCACCGCACTTCTGCTCCACGCCTCCGGTGTAATGCCACCATGGAGGACGGAATTAAAGAGCTTCTGAAGGACTTCAAGTACCGGTCTTCCACCCGCTTTCAGAAGCTCCGCTGTAATTCCATCCTCGCCTGGGGCCTTGCCGTTTTTAAGGTGCTGGAGAGCCATTCTAATCTCGCTCAGACTGACGTCCGGGATATCTTCGGAATAGTGTCGAATAAGACTCGCTCTTGGATCGTTACTCACACTTGCGTGTGGCTCCAACGATGACGTGTACAGCTGCCCATAGAACCTCTCAATCTCACTCAAAATCTCAGGTGCCCCGGAAACGATGCTGCCACATTCGGTCTTCAGCTTTGACAGTTGGCTCTTTCTGGCAGACAGATCTCTGGCAAAGACTTTGGAGCCTTGGTTCCGCTCGATCGCTTCTTCAATACGAGCTGTATTGAAGTTGCGTAAGTCTCGCCGCATGCATTTGGAGATCTGTCTGTTCAGTTGCCTGTATGCTGTCAAATCTGTTGAAGAATGTAGCCTCATCTCCCGTCTAACAGCCATGAGATTAAGAGTGTGATTGGAGAGTTTTTGTGTTCTTCTGCGGCGGGTCTTGCAGAACTTAGCTCCGACCGCATGGACAGTTTCCACGAGCTTGTCATTCAAATCGTCCACTTCATTGCAGTCTTCTAGGCACTGAAAACGGTTTTGTAACTCGAGCTGAAAGGTTTCGGGACTTTGGATTAGAGCACGAGGGGGACGGAGCGTTGACTTCATCAGACGAGACCTCTCCAACTTAACATTTAGGTTCAGTGTGCCTCTAACCATTCGGTGATCGCTGCCGGTTTTCACCCTCGCGATCACTGAGACATCACTGAACAGTTGTCGTCTGGTCGTCATAATGAAGTCAATCTCATTTTTGTCGAACCGTCGGGGCTCGACCAGGTCCGCTTCTTGAAGAAAGAGTTCATCATAAAGAGTCCCTCTTTCTCCATGAAGTCGGCCAGCTGCTGGCCCCTTGGGTTCCGTTGCCCTATTCCAAATTTCCCTACTTTCAGCTCACCGTTCTCTCTTGTGCCTAGTTTTGCATTGAAGTCTCCCATTAACACCGTATATTGGGTTTTGGAGGAATGCATGGCTCTAGAGATATCCTCATACATTTCCTCCACCACCTCATAGGGGTGTGTCGAAGTTGGTGCGTAAACCTGTATGACCTTCAGCGAATACCGTTTGGTGATTCTGAGTATAAGGTACGCAACCCTCGTCGACACACTCCCGATCTTTACAACGTTGTTAACGAGAGACTTGTGGACGATAAATCCGACACCTCCTTGGGACAGATGGTCGCTCTCCCGGTGATAGAGCAAGTTGCCGGATTCGAGGATTACCGTGTCCTCCCCCTCTCTTCGGACTTCGGATAATCCTATAATATACCAGCGCAACTTGTCTATCTCTTCTTCCAGCTCCACGATCTCGTCAGTCCTCAGGGTGCGTGCGTTGTACGTTGCCAGGTCGAGTCGTCGTAGGTGGCAACCGAACCTCCACCGGAGATTCTTAGCACCCCCTGCCCCGCCGTTACCATGGTCGCCACCGTAGCCAGGAATAGCGGGGCCGCCGGGGACTGGGGGCCGTCTCTTTGTTACTCTCGTCATTGGGGGGTATTTGCCATAGCTGCCACGCTTGGCGAGCGGGTTGGCAACCTCAGTTTTTTTATTGTAACTTTGGCTATTATCAGGAAGATGCTGCTGCCCATCTCCCGCCTGTTTCCCTTTGTCGCCTTTTACGACACCCACGGGAGGATATGGGGTAGTGGGTATTCTTGACCGCCACTACACGGCAAACGGTGTTTCCTATATAAGTAGCAAATTATGATTTCTTATATTTACATGAACACTACACATTGAATAAAACTACTTTTACCGACGTTTTGGATACTTTACAGCACCCATGGTCACGGGGGACTGAGGTGATTGACGTCCCGATGTCAGACTTAACCCGGAGTACCTTCAGGAAGTCTGCAGTTTGTGATCATATCTTAGAAGGCCCCCGCCATTACACTAGATTTGATAAACCACAAATTCTCACGAAAAAACATCGTTTCTTGCCAGGGATGATACGTGAGGCTATTGAAATCAAAAAACATCCTAATTTCAGTAGAGAGGGAGGCTAGGTACTACCACCTGCTTGCGATCCTGTAATTAATAAAATTAAAATTAAACCCAAGCTTACCACTGCAAGACTTCAAGACTTAGTAAGTTCATTCTGCGTATCTCGGACCAAAATTAATTATTAAAAAAGCTGAAGGTACACCGGGTTAACTCTGACATCAGGACGTCAATCACCTCAGTTCCCCGTGACTATAGTTGCTGTAAAGTAACCGAAACGTCGGGAATCAATAAAAAACAATTTAATTAAACGCGATAGAATCAGTAAAAGTAGTTTTATCCAATAAGTAGCAAATTCTTGTATTTCTAAATTAATTAGATTTAATATATCGGTCTCCGTCTTGTTCGTGTTATATTTTTTTATAGGATAAGGTGACAAACAAGCACACAGCAAGACCCTGATGGTAAGTGGTTACTGTGACCCATAGACATCTACATCTATCCTCAATAAAGAATCAAAATGCAGATGCGTTTTCACCCGTGAGGACTAAGATGTAATGCCTCTTTTCCCGTAAAAAGGGTCTCCTGTTCTCTACAGTCACCATATGAAACACAGCAGTGTTAAGCTGCTATTTTACGCTGGTATTCTGTGAGAGCGTTAGAAATGCGCTCATCACTAGCAAGGTGCTTTTAACGTTTACAGGATGGCACTGGAATATTGAGCTTAATTAGATGTTACTCTATTTGTGCACACAGTTCTTTAATAACAGCTAAACTAACTTTTAGTAATAAGTAGTAACAAAATGTTAATGTACATGGTTAAATACAAAACACTTATTCTCAGATTAGCTATTTAGGACTACCATTTAAATGACCCCATGGTAACGTTAAATATTTATTGATTGGCTGAATTAATAAACAGTTGAGTTCAACGAAGAGGCTACAATCAAACATAATATTTGTACTAATTTCATTTCTGTTTTACATTTTTTTTTTATAGGAGAGAGGGCAAATGAGCATGTGGCTCACCTGATGGTAAGTGACTACCGCCGCCCATGAACAACTGCAACCCCAGGGAATTGCAGATGCGTTGCCGGCATTTTAAAAAGGGGTAGGTTCTTTTCTTGAAGGTCCTAAGTCGTATCGGTCCGGAAAAATCGCTGGTGGTAATCGATTCCACAAGGAAGTTGTACGAGGAAGAAAATTTCTTCTAAATCGCACAGTGGTGGACCGCTAATCATTCAGATGGTATGGGTGATATCGCGAGTTTTGTCGCGATGTGTGATGGTGAAATTGAGCGGCTGGAATTAGTCCGAACTCGTAATTCCTCAGAGCACTCCCCGTGATAGATGCGATAAAATACGCAAAGAGATGCAAGATGTCTACGCAGTGCCAGTGAGTTAAGCCGATTGGAAAGAACTCGGTCGTCGACAATTCGAACCGCTCTGCACTGGGTGCGGTCAATCACATAGATATGATATATAATCTTAATATCATCTTTGAACTTAAAATGGACACAAATATTACGTAGTATTAGTTACGCTAAAATTAGGGTTAAAATAAAAACATTTTCCAAATATAATTTGTGCATGGTGTGCACTGCAATGGAACTTACTAGAATGCACTGATTTTTAACTACTGCCCGAGGTACTGTTGTTTTTGGTCGTTTAAAATTAAAGCGAAATTTGAAACAAAGTAAGAAATATTATATGAAAAGTTGGTTTTCCATTGTTAGGCCCCTGAAGCCAGGTGATCGTCGTTTGTGACGTCTCTGATGCTAGGCGGTTATCCTTTGTGAGACCCCTGAAGTAGTTAGTTGTACAGGGATCAGTTGCACCTTAAACCAGATGGTTGTCAACGTCACGCTTGTCAGGCGATATGGTTAGCGCAGTGCGAAATTCCTGATATAATACATGCTTCCTTGCAACATTGGGGTTATACATTTTGGGACTGATAATAATTTTTATCGACAACGAATTATTAAGCTGGAGTACCGATGGGCCAGCAATATAGCTCGAAAAACCGACAACCGATGGGGGAGTTCTCGAGAGGCAACCTCGTACGGATAAGAGCAGTGCAGGATGCCCCTTCGTCCCCCACTACTAAGAGTGATGACCTGGTAATATAAGCAGGAAGTCGATGAATAGTTGTAGCTCAAGACCTTATTTTGTGGTATTCCTTGGGGGAGGCCTCTGTTAAACAGTGGACTTGTGATAAGCTGTAATGATGATGATGATGATGATGAATAAGTTTTAGAGGTTTTGCTTATCTATATTTAAAATTTCAGTGAAACTGGTTTACGAAACCTATAAAAGCTAAATAATTCTACGACGGCACTACTTAGAGTTAAAAATGTAGGTTGCAAGTAAACATGACAGACATTATAATAATACAGATTATATGGAAGATAGGTTGAAAGCCTGAAGGGGACCGTAATTCTAAAAACTAATCAGTTCTAACGAAAACAATTTGCTTTGTACACCCTAATTCCAAAAGTTGATGAGATATCTGCGTAAAAAATACCTCAAAAGAAAGGGCAACAACTAAGCATGTTTTCAAAAAGATTTGAAGTTTGAACAACAAAGGCTATTTTGTTTATTTTTTATGATGACACAAACACATTTCCCTAATTATTTTTTGTTTTCTTAAAATTAAATATCCGTATAATGTTTTTCTAATGATGAAGACGTTTTGAAATTATTTTGTTTCACTAATCACACATTACATAAATAAAAAATAACATAACTGTTACTGGACACTATTAGCAATTAATTGAAAAAAAAAAATGTTTTTATTCTTAAAAACCTTAGAATATCAATTAAAAAAAGGAGCAGACTTAGTCTATGACATGTTTAGCTTAATATGTTCTAAATGGTTTAAGGTATCGTTTCCTTCAGGCCTTTCACATCTTCCAAACTGCCTGAATAGCCGTTAACTGTTAGGTACAGACCACTGCTGAACATAGGTCTCCCCCGTATATATATATCATAGGGGGATATTTGTCATAGTTGCCACGCTTGGCAAGCGGGTTGGCAACAGCATTTTTCCATCTCCTGATTTATATCACTTTGTCGCCTCTTACGACACCCACGGAATGATATGGGGTAGCGGATATTGTTACACCACCATTACACGGTAAACACTATACGGTGATAATATATATATATATATATATATATATATATATATATATATATATATATATATATATATATATATATATAATAGCTGGCCAGGCAGACGTTGTTCTGCCCTTTTCGACGATCCTTCAAATAAAAAATATTGAATGTCACATATCAGGATAAAAACTATCCTATCTCTCAAGTTGGACCGAACTGCACAGAGTGTGCAAAATTTCATTGAAATCAGTTCAGTAGTTTAGGAGTTCATCGCGGACAAACAATGTGACACGTAATTTTTATATATAAAGATATATATATATATATATATATATATATATATATATATATATATATATATATATATATATATATATATATATAATATAAACAAGGCAGACGTTGTTCTGCCCTCTCCGACGACCCTGTGTCCTATAAAAATTATTAAATTCGTAATAAAAAATATTGAGGTTCACTTATCCTATCTCTCAAGCTGGACCATACTGCACACAGTGTGCAAAATTTCATTGCAATCAGTTTAGTAGTTTAGGATTTCATCGCGGACAAAGAATATGACACGTAATTTTTATATATAAAGATATATATATTTTAACTTGCGTAATCCTTCACTGCTTTTTCTTGCCTCTACAGAGCATGGCCCAAGGTCGAAACTTAATCTATTTCGCGCACACTCCGCGCGTTAGTTAAGTAAACTAGGAAATAATTAAATCCGCTGTCTGTCATCACTGCTCATCAATAACACGTAATATGGTGGTCTGTGACAGCTGCGCTCGCGCAAACAATATTAGCGGCCTAATGAAGTTCCGACTTAAATGTGTTTTTTTGTAAGAGAACTGATGTTAATTGAAAGCAAGTGCTTTGTGTATGTTTATATAGCACTATTCATCATTTTTGCCATATTCATCAATTATAGACTTAGAATTGAGGATATCCTCAATAGCATCCACTGCACTTCACTATAAGTATTTTACTACTTACATTTAAAAATCACACACACACTCACACACACACACACACACACACAAACGCGCGCACACACACACACACACACACACGCACACGCACACGCACACGCACGCAAGCACGCACGCACGCACGCACACACACGCACACTTAACCATATACTTACTAAAACAAAATACTAGTAGATTTTATACACATATGCACTGTCTTTTGTAAAATAAAACCTTAAAATACCCGTAAATATCTTCAACTATGTTGGTAATTGCCAAATGTATTTTATATGTTATGTCTACACAGTTGTAGCAATATGTTATAAGGTTATTTTTATATGAAGTAAGAACCTGTAATTGGCAGCAGAAATATGTAAATATTTACAAACTTTATAATTATTACGGATCGCCGTAACGCCGTGCGAAAAATGGAATAAAACGCGCTGGTCTTGCTTTTAACTGGAGGCAAGCGGCGGTGAGGAGGAACTTTTACTTTCTTTTCTTGCTGGTGCCTTTTCGGCACAGAACACTATTACTCCTACGGAGAAGAATGCCGACTTCATATAAAATAAAATGAATATACCCACTAGCTCCATCTATAGTTGGCCCACCTGCAATATTTTCGTGGCGGGAAAATTTGAACGTTGCTCTTTTTTTTTTGGGAGGGGGGGGTTTTTTGAGGTATTTTTTTGGGTTGCCTATCCCAGCGCTGAATAAAAGAACAATAAATAACAGTTTTCTATTTATTTATTCAAAATACAAATAAAAATTAAAAAATACACAACTTAAAAAAGTACTTTACAAAACTGGTGTTTTAGGTATAACATAGAAATGACAAGTAATTTCCCTTCCACAACATGTTCTACCCACTAATTACCTATATGAGAAAAAGATATGAAAGCATGTACCACCTTTTCTCATAACTTTTCTTTTTATAAGTCTGGACCCAAAGGGTGTTATCAGGACCGTAATAATAAGCCTACAATGTCTGTCTTGTAGCCTTAGTATTACAGTCCTGATGGAATGTGACCACCATACATGCGGCATCGCCGACGCAACCAGTATTTGTATGCTGGCTACCTAATAGCAGGTGGTTCTAAGGTACAAAAATACATTTCTCGAAAACGCATAATACTATAACACAACAGACGGAAGACAAAATTTCTCCAGCAACTTAGTTCTATCTATAGTCATTAGATAAGTTTAAACAAGAAAATAAAATTCAATATTTATCACAATATTTCAATTACCTATGTAAAACAATGATAAAAATAATATTATATATAATTTACAATCATGAATGAATTGATATTATATATATTTTTCTCAAACAACTTAATTAATAAATAAGCTCTTGTATTGCACCTGGCAAAGTGTAAAAACTCATAAACTAATTTTAACAATATTTGGTTGTCTATTTATTTCCCTGAATTAAACACTTAAAATGTCTCTTTATATAATTTCTTATAATTTATTTTAGTTGATTAATTTAGGTGACTAGACTTTTATGTAAAATTTTGCAACAAGCTTTGTCAAATAATTTATATAAAATGCAGAACTACTCTTCAAATTACCTGTTCCAATCTCACTACCAGATGAAATATTTGTTCTGCACTGAATGTCATATTCCATAAATAAATTTCAAAAACGCTTTAACAAATGTGGTGTATCAAAAAGTGTCACTATTTCTTTGTTGTGGAATGTAAAATGGGGTTGTTGCATATTTGCACCCAAAACAGACAGAACTCGCCAATTTACTTCATCCATGTAGACTATTGTAGATATATTTATTCCAGCCTGAAAGCACTGATTTAAGACCTGAAATTAAAAATCAAATATAGTTTAGTCAACATTTTTAGATATTTAAAGAAAACAAAACATCATATAAAGTACTATAAACTACCTTTTTCATTAGTACAGCAAGTCTATTTGCAGTTGAAAATGCACGGGAGAAATAGTGGGTACCATGATCCTGATACCCTTCAATAAAATCATATTTTGGGTTGTACATTTCTTGGAAGCATCATTGAAATCACCATCATTAAAATGTTTTTCACACAGCATTCTGTGCTCATTATGTAGCTTTGCCTGGAAAGCTAGTATACTACTCTTTGGCAGGAAACAAATATTTCGCCCACAATGTATAGCTGAAACCAAAAAATATTATTATTAAATACGAATATTATCAAAGTACTTGCAGTGGTTTACTAACCAATAATCTCTTTATAGATGGTATAACCTTTATAAGTTGGATAAAGAGTTAACTCTTTAAGGTTAGAACTTGAAGTTAAATACGTACCGCAAAATGTTCTTTACTGCAGACCGCGGGATTCGGAAAAATAAATAATTTAATGTTGTCTACGACCGGTGAGCTGCCGCACATAAAACACTTCCTTCTATTTTCTTTATCCACCATTGCACAGCACGGTTTTTAGAGTCACTTTCTCGTATTTCACTGCGGATCACTGTCTAATACTTTGCACAACACAAAACGGACGAAATAAATCTTAATTCGACGTCCTAAGCTAGCAAAATCGTAGAAAAGAAGATACAATCCAAACAAAAACTACAAGCAACCTTGAACGACAATAATGCAACGGCGCCCTATTTGTTTTAGTGCTACCAGAAACGAATATAATTTTCTACTCATTAAAAATCAAAACAAAAAAAGAACATTTTTTTTTCCTTTTCTGTCAATGATATGTTAATATAATAACGCAAAAAATGTGGCAAAGATAGTAATCTTCATAAGAAAAATTTAAAATTTGAGAGTTTATAATTCATCTTTAGCAAAATATTACTAATTGTTACACAGGACATTTATCTGACAAATGGCAATAATGAAATTTTGCCCCCGTAGGCATTTCATTCCGCCCATACAAAGTTGACCGGGCCTGCTTTTCGGTGGCTGGAGAGCGACTGCCGACCCTAGCGGCCGGCCCGTCTTTTATATGATTTGGCCGCTGCTGGCCAGCGGACCCTTGCCTCACCCCCGCGCCTATCTTTATTTATCCAATAAACTTACGAGCTAACAAACATAATTAACTATATAATATTCTTACAACTAATTATTATACTAAGGTGTACATAACAATATTTTTATTTATTTACAGTGCTAAATTATAATTTTCAGCTGCTTTAGGCGGAGAATCCTTCCCCCCGCCTCAGCACTATAAATATAAAACGTCGTGGCGCGGTGCGCGTGGCTTCATTTGCTCCGCGGCCGCGTCACGATAACATGCTCTTTGGTTATTATATTATGTGCCTAATGGCTTAATATATTTATTATATTAAAAAGTAAATATTTACTATATTTGATAATTATAGTTTACATTTTAAGTCTATGCTAACTCTCCCTGTTCATACGGTGCCTTTATTTGGGAGAGTTATTGCATAGTTACAACTCAACCTTAAACATAGTTATAATAGAACATTATTTTTTATCGTTCAACATAAGTAATACAATTATTTACACAAAGTTATATTTTAATCCCGCATAAGGCTGCGCCTAGTTCTTCCGCACAACCCCAGCTAGTTGTCGAACCGGAGGCGTGGCCCGATAATTACACCGTCGTCATGCCCACTGCGCCTAGGTTGTTCAACTAGTGCCGGTTACAATGTCTTTTGTTTGTATCACGCTGTTTGCGTCGTGCACATTCTCCCGCCGTCGCCACGCTGCGATCCCTCTGGTAGCACGACGATCTTCTTCGTTGGTCTCCTTAGTACATGCCCACTGCTGGTGGTTACGTCCACTACTCGTACCTCTCCGTCGACGCCAGGATATACATTACTTATTTTCCCTCTGGGCCAGGTGTTGCGTGGTAGATTGGAGTCACAAATGATGACTAGGTCTCCAATCTTCGGCGATACTCCTATGCTGCTGGGCTCCCGCCGGTGTTGGAGTAGGGGCAGGTATTCTTTAACCCATCTTCTCCAAAACACGTCGGCTAGGGCTTGAGCTCGTTTCCACTGCTGGCGGGCCGTCACGTCACTCTCGCTGAAGTGCCCCGGCGCAGGTACGTGCGAGTTGGGACCGATGATGATGTGATTCGGCGTGATGGCTTCAGGGTCTCCTGGATCGACTGAGACGTGTGTGAGGGGTCTGGAGTTGACAGTGTTTTCGACCTCGGCGAGCAGGGTCCCCAATGTCTCGTCACTGGGATAGCGCTCGTTGAGGGTGACGCGTAGGGCTTCTTTCACGGAGCGAACCATTCGCTCCCATACGCCGCCCATGAACGGTGCTGATGGCGGTATGTACTTCCACACAATCTGTTGACATGTGGTTTCGTGCTCGAGGGCTGTGAGTGCTGCTTCGGCCATCTCCTTGTCGGCTGCCTTGAAGCACGTAGCGTTGTCACTCCATATTTCTTTTGGGCATCCTCTTCTGCTCATAAAACGCCTAAGCGCCGACACGGCTGAGTCTGCGCTTAACGAGTGGGCTACTTCTATGTGTATTGCTCGCGACGTCATGCAGGTAAATAACGCGCCATAGCGCTTTTCGCGATGTCGTCCCACTGTGACTTCTATTGGCCCGAAGTAGTCTAGTCCGGTGTATGTGAATGGACGTGCGTGATGAGCGAGGCGTGCGGACGGCAGGTTTCCTGTAGACGGTGATGCAGGCTTGGCTTTTCTTAGACGGCACGGTAGGCATCCTTTGATGACAGTTTTCACTACTGGACGTATTTTTCTTACGTACAATCTCTGTCTTAATTCGTTCACAACTGTTTCTACGCCTCTGTGATGCAGCCTCTCGTGTACGTGTGCTATGTACAGACGAGTGTACGCGTGCTTCCCGTCTAATATGGGAGGGTCGTACATGTCGTCCTCCACTTCTGATGCCGCTTTTATTCGACCCCTAAGGCGTAGGGTCCCCTCTTCATCAATGTATGTGCTCAGGTGGCCTAGTTTGTCGTCGCCTCCCGGCACACTTCCGCTGGTGATCCTCTTGAGCTCCTTCGTGAAGCTTTCCCGCTGACTGGCTTGCACCCACAGTTGTTCGGCTCTTATATGATAAGCGGCCGGTATTCCTACAAGCGATGAGGCAGTAGGAGTCGCCTTTTTCTCCTTGGCGGGGGTGTTACGTTTGTTTGTTCTCTGCCAGCCAGGGTCGCTACCTTGTCTCGCTTTGTTGCGTTTACGCCCAGCCTTTACCACGTGCTTGTTTGGTCTGCACATGTCGATGAATAGGAGGACTCTCGCTGTCGCCCTTATGAGGCGAATCCATTTAGAAAATCTTCCTATTTGTGGAAGATGTGTTGTTGGCGAGTCTTCGCTTTTAACAGCGATGCTACATATTTCTCGCTCTTCCCCGGTGTCGTATTGTGTCGTTTTCTCTTCCTGCGGCCATTTTGCCGGTGGACGCTGCAGAAACGGGGGCCCTCGGAACCATCGGTGCGAGTCGTCGAACCTATCTGGTGTGGCTCGGGTTGCGTCGTCTGCCACGTTGTCTTTAGACGGTAGCCAACGCCATTCGTTCTTTTTGGTTGTATCTTCTATCTCCGCCAGGCGATGAGCGACGAAAGCTTTGTACGCGCGAGGCTCCGATCTTATCCACACCAGTGCAGTACGGGAGTCGCACCAGTATGTCTTGCCCGCTATGTCGCCATCGTGTTCATCGACCACGGTCTGCGCCAGACGAGCTCCCAGCAGTGCCGCTTGTAACTCGAGCCGTGGTATGGAGACTGGTTTCAGTGGTGTTACGCGGCTCTTGGCGGCGGCCAATGTTATGTTAACGCTGCCGTCTGCTCGCTCCGTCCTCCAATACACTGCTGCTGCGTAGGCCTCCTCGCTTGCGTCGACGAATGTGTGTAGTTGGCGCGTCGACACCGGGTTGTAATCGTAGCATCGCGGTATTCTTAGTTGTTCTATGGCGTTAAGTGAAGTAATCCAGCCTTCCCATTTTTCTTTTAATTCTGTTGGTAGAGGGTCGTCCCAGTCCGCCTTGTAACGCCATGTGTCTTGAAATATTCTCTTCGCTGGGGTGGTCACCGGTGATATTAACCCCAGCGGGTCAAATAATGCCATTATGACGCTCAACGCTTCTCGTTTAGTTGGCAAGCGCTGTTTTTCTTTTACGTCGGCAGGCATCTTCATATTGTTAGTATTGAATCCAATATGATCGCTTTGTACATGCCAGAGCAGGCCTAGCGTCTTCTCAGTTTCTTTTCCGCCCAGGCACACGGTCGCGTCGTGTTGTCTATGCTCTGTCGTTATTTCTTCTATTATTTTTTCTTCGTTCGATGTCCACCCGCTGAGTACGAATCCCGCTTGTTTGTGGACGTGATCGACTGCTTTTACAGTTTGCTGAGCTTCCGTGACAGAGTGGAAGCTCTGCAAGTAGTCGTCCATATAATGGTTTCTTTTTATGGCGACCGCAGCTTCTGGGTACGCCTCAGCATGTTCTTCAGCATTTTTATTTTTGATGTATAATGCTGTGCATGGTGATGATGTCGCTCCAAAGATGATTGACGTCATCCTATATTCCTCCGGTTGGTCCTCCCGCCGCTTGCCTCTCCACAAGAAACGTAAAACGTCTCTATCTTCTTTGCGCACTTTAATCTGCATGAACATTTCTTTTATGTCGGCGCTCACTGCATACGGATACTGTCGGAACCTCATGATCACTCCGGGCAATGATTGTAATAAGTCGGGCCCCGAGTGAAGCATATCGTTGAGACATATTCCGGCTGTCTTCGCTGCGGCGTCGTGTACCAATCTCGGCGGCTTGTTCGGTTTCGCAGGGTTGATGACTGGGAAGTGTGGCAGATACCATGTCCTTCCTTGCGGCGGTGGCATTGGCGCGCGCTCTGCGTAACCCGAGTTGAAGAGGTTCTCTATGCGTTCTTCGTACTGTAGCTTGAGATTGCTGTCTCGGTCGAGCCTCTTCTCTAATGTGTGCAGGCGCCTTTCCGCTTCTTTATAATTATTTGGTATTTGGAAGTCCTTTTGTTTCCACAACAACCCTGTTTCGAATCTGCCGTCCGCTGACCTCTGGCTGGTTTCGTTCAATATTTGCATGGCTCGCTGCTCGGGATCTTCTCTCGGTCTTCTCGGCTCGATGCATAGTGACTCCAATTTGAAATAATTTTTTATTTCTTCTTCTATCGGTGGTGCATCTTCCCTCTGATGTAGTCTGCCGCAGAAGGTGACCGTCGACGTCAATGAGCTATGACAGCCATGCAGAACCCAGCCCAGGTTGGTGTATGAGGCGACTGGTTGGTCTCGACGGCCGACGCGCAGTTTTCTAGACACTATGAGGTGCCAGTTATCTTGCCCGATTAGTACTTTCGGTGAGGCGCGTTCGTAGGTGATATCCTCTTTGATATCCAACAGATGTGGGCAATTTTCCAAATGATTTTCATTCACGGATTCTGGCGCGAAGTCCAACCGCTCTACCGTACGCGCTGCTTCTATGTTGTGTTCTTCTTGCGCGTACGTTCCTCTTATTTTAAAGCTGACGATCTTGCTCTTCTCGTGTTTCATCTCCGAGCCGACCCCTTTTATCCACATTGTGTGGGCTGGGCCGTCGGCGCCGATGACGTCGGCGATTGAGGCATCGACTAAGGTGACCGTGCTTCCTTCATCCAATAATGCATATGTTTCGACGCAGCTCAGCGGCCCCCTTATTGTTATGGGCGCAATCTTTAGGTAAGCGCGGCGGTGCTTGTACGGTCGAGTCGCTGTGTTGACCTCCTTTGCCGATGTTGCGGTTTCCATAGCGGGTTCTTTTTCCATTACTGCTGTTCTGTCGTGATGCAACAATTTATGGTGTTTCATCATGCATCCGTCTTTTCCGCACGGTGGAGCTTTGCACAGCAATCGACGATGTTTGCCTCGCAGACAGCGGTAGCAGATATTGTACTTCTTTGCTACTTCCCATCTGTCATTTGTGGACAGAGCGGCGTATGACTTGCAATCGGGCAGTTTGTGTTCTTGTTTGCATTGAGGGCAGCGTTCTTCATATGGTTTCTTGCTTGTGGCGAAGGCACGTTCTATTTTTCTCGGTCTTCGCTCTCTCGTTTCGCTGTCCTCTGTGATGAACTCCGGCAAGGCATACGCGCTGCATTTATCCGCTTCTTCGTTTAAGAACATTGATATTTTCTTAAGCTCTGGGATATCTTCTTTCTTTCTGGCTGCATAGTCGTACCATTTGCTTTTCAATATGGGCGTGAGTTTGTCTGTGATAACTCGCGTCATTTCTGGACTATGCAGATAGTGTGCTTTCTTGAGTGCTTCCACGGTGCCCACTACGTTTGCTATGCGATTTGCAAATATGCATAGCTCCCTGTGATTGTCCGTAACTTTGTTCAGCAGCTTCAGCTTCTCTATTTCCAAGTGAATTAACGCTTCTGGTCGTCCGAATCTCCTTTCCAAAGCTTCTATTATAATTCTGGGATCTGGTTGGCTTATAAGTAGGCAACCTGCGGCTTCTTTTGCTGTCCCTTTTAAGCTTCGGCGTATTCTCGCTATGTTTTCGTTCGCCGTGAAGTACTTTGAAGATTCTTCGTACATTGTCTTGAAGCTGAGCCATTCTTTGCTGCTACCATTGAATGAGGGCAGCTCTTGTATATATTTCGGCGGCTCCCTTGTGCTTCGTACTGCTTGTGATAGAGCAGCGGCTAAGGTAGCGACGTCGATTTGTTGCTGCGCCTGTTCATAGTCTTTTTTCTGCGGCGCGGTATGCTGCGGAGCGTATTGCGGCGCACACTGTTGAAGTACGGGTGGTGCGATCTGTAGTGCTGGTTGCGGCGCGAAGTACGACGTGGGTTGCGGCGCGGTATGTTGTGGAGCGTATTGCGGCGCACACTGTTGAAGTACGGGTGGTGCGATCTGCAGTGCTGGTTGTGGCGCGGGTTGCGATGCAGGTTTTTCTTGCAACCATGTACTAATGCGCACTGGTGCCAAATCGTCTTCTATTTCTTCATCTTCATCATCGGTTGATCCGGCTTCTGCTTGTAGTCGCTGCACGTGTATTTCTTGCAATTCCGTTCTTGCTTGCAACTGAGCCTGCTCGAGCTTGAGTTCGGCTAACCGCTCTTTCGCCTCTAACTCCGCGAGGAGTCTCTTGCGTGAGGCTACGGAGCGGCGTGACCTAGTCTCGCCCGGCTTCATTGTGCACTGCGATCTTTCATCACCCTCTTGCTGGGTTTCTTCCGTTGCGGTTGTTCTATCGGTTGCAGAGGTAGCGGTCGTATCGCTAACCGTTGTGGTTTCACTAGTGGCGTTTGTTGAACCACTAGCGGCTGAGTCACCCCCGGAGGCCTCTTCTGTGGCCCCCTGGGTTGTTTGTTCATCCTTGCGACGCTTCGATGATTCTCCGCTGTTACTACGCGTAATCACCATTTTTCTTCACAATAATATTTTTTCGTTCTTGCGGTTTGCTTCTTTCTTCCGGCAATACCAAGACCGATATTGTCTTTTTCTTCTAGTAATCCGGCTTCTCGAAGGACCATTAATATTACGGATCGCCGTAACGCCGTGCGAAAAATGGAATAAAACGCGCTGGTCTTGCTTTTAACTGGAGGCAAGCGGCGGTGAGGAGGAACTTTTACTTTCTTTTCTTGCTGGTGCCTTTTCGGTGGCTGGAGAGCGACTGCCGACCCTAGCGGCCGGCCCGTCTTTTATATGATTTGGCCGCTGCTGGCCAGCGGACCCTTGCCTCACCCCCGCGCCTATCTTTATTTATCCAATAAACTTACGAGCTAACAAACATAATTAACTATATAATATTCTTACAACTAATTATTATACTAAGGTGTACATAACAATATTTTTATTTATTTACAGTACTAAATTATAATTTTCAGCTGCTTTAGGCGGAGAATCCTTCCCCCCGCCTCAGCACTATAAATATAAAACGTCGTGGCGCGGTGCGCGTGGCTTCATTTGCTCCGCGGCCGCGTCACGATAACATGCTCTTTGGTTATTATATTATGTGCCTAATGGCTTAATATATTTATTATATTAAAAAGTAAATATTTACTATATTTGATAATTATAGTTTACATTTTAAGTCTATGCTAACTCTCCCTGTTCATACGGTGCCTTTATTTGGGAGAGTTATTGCATAGTTACAACTCAACCTTAAACATAGTTATAATAGAACATTATTTTTTATCGTTCAACATAAGTAATACAATTATTTACACAAAGTTATATTTTAATCCCGCATAAGGCTGCGCCTAGTTCTTCCGCACAACCCCAGCTAGTTGTCGAACTGGAGGCGTGGCCCGATAATTACACCGTCGTCATGCCCACTGCGCCTAGGTTGTTCAACTAGTGCCGGTTACAATGTCTTTTGTTTGTATCACGCTGTTTGCGTCGTGCACAATAATGTTACAAAATGCTGTTGGTTCTGTTGACAATAAATAAATTATTAATTAATTAGAACCAACATAACCGACATAGCCCAACGGATTAATAAGCTAAAGTTGGCAGCCTCGTACATGTAGGCGAGGTTATAGGGCGGCTCCCACTAGATGGAGTGACGACCTGGAATGACATGCAAGAATTCGATATATGCAGGTGGCTCCGGAACGTGCTTTGTGGAATTCCTTGGGTGAGGCCTATGTTCCGCAGTAGACTTGTGACGGGCTGTAATGATGATCTCTAAGAGCTGACTGGTAGAGAATGCTATAAGGTATTAAGTCATTCTTTGTAACCTCCAGTTTATAGTTATTGAAATAAGGAATATTATAAAATATATTGGTAAATCCAATTGGGCATACCTTAAGCGCATTAAAAAAATTACGTATAACATGATTATACGGAATTTTTAAAGTATTTTAAATACATTTCGACAGCACTATCGGCTTCAACATCCTCGAAAACCATGAAAATGACACCCGTGATTAAAAAATTGATACCTATTGCAGCCGCCATCTTGGATTTACATTTCGACAACCCTATCGGCTTCAACTCTCTCGAAAACTATGAATATGACACCCATGATGAAAAAATTGATACCTATTGCAGCCGCCATCTTGGATTTACATTTCGACACCACTATCGGCTTCAACTCTCTCGAAAACCATGAAAATGACACCCATGATGAAAAAATTGGTACCTACTTCAGCCGCCATCTTGGATTTACATTTCGACAGCACTATCGGCTTCAACACTCTCGAAAACCATGAAAATGACACCCAAGATGAAAAAATTGGTACCTACTTCAGCTGCCATCTTGGATTTACATTTCGACAGCACTATCGGCTTCAACACCCTCAAAACTCATGAAAATGACACCCATAATGAAAAAATTAATACCCATTGCAGTCGCCACCTTAGATTTACATTTCGACAACCCTATCGGCTTCAATTCTCTCGAAAACCATGAAAATGACACCCATGATGAAAAAATTGATACCTATTGCAGCCGCCATCTTATATTTACATTTAGACAGCACTATCGGCTTCAACTCTATCGAAAACCATGAAAATGACACCCAAGATGAAAAAAATTATATCTATTGCAGCCGCCATCTTGGATTTACATTTCGACAGCACTATCGGCTTCAACACCCTCGAAAACCATGAAAATGACACCCATGATGAAAAAATTGATACCTGTTGCAGCCGCCATCTTGGATTTACATTTCGACAGCACTATCGGCTTCAACACCCTCGAAAACCATGAAAATGACACCCATGATGAAAAAATTGATACCTGTTGCAGCCGCCATCTTGGATTTACATTTCGACAGCACTATCGTCTTCAACACCCTCGAAAACCATGAAAATGACACCCAAGATGAAAAAAATGATATATTTTGCAGCCGCCATCTTGGATTTACATTTCGACAACACTATCGGCTTCAACACCCTCGAAAATCATGAAAATGACACCCATGATGAAAAAATTGGTACCTAATTCAGCCGCCATCTTGTATTTACATTTCGACAGCACTATCAGCTTCAACACCCTCGAAAACCATGAAAATAAAACCCATGATGAAAAAATTTATACCTATTGCAGCCACCACCTTGGATTTACATTTCGACAGCACTATCGGCTTCAGCACCCTCGAAAACCATAAAAATGACACCCATGATGAAAAAATTGATACCTATTGCGGCCGCCATCTTGGATTTACATTTCGACAACCCTATCGGTTTCAACACCCTCGAAAACCATGAATAGAATAGAATAGAATAATTTTTTATTCAATATAGATCACATTTGTAATACTTATTGAAAGTCATTTTTTACTTTACCACTGGTTCGAAAAAAAAACCTCTGTCCTGGGAAGAACCAGCAAGAAACCCAGCGGGACTTTTTTTTTAAAGCAAATTTTACAATAATGGTTGTACTAACTATATAAGTACAAAATTTATTTTAGAAACAGCTTGAAAATGTCACCCATGACAAAAAAAAATTATACTACTTGCTTTTAGTACGTACTACTATTATTTATTCTGTGCTTTTAAAGATTGTAATAAAAAAAATGTCTTATTATTATTATAATTAAGTATTTAAGAAATTTGGTTATTCAAATATTGTGTATTTGTACAGCGATCTTTTTAAGCCGCTGCAAACAACCGAAACAATGTCCACTCACGAAGGCGACTGAAGCCAAACCACAGAAAAAAAAAACAAAAACCAGCACAAACTATATAGAAACACTACCAAACCAGTGGCATACAGTCCATACTATAATTTTTCTTAGAGGTATTATTATGTCATGACAGTTTGTTCATGTTGCAGTAGATGTCGCTATTTTAAATTTAGCCATGCTTGGCCAATTAAAAATCAAACAAATTAATGAATAGTTTAAAATACAATCGAACCTTGCTAACTTACTATTTTGTTACAAAACAAATTTGTAATTAAATTTTTAGTATAATTTATTTATTTTACATTATTCCCTATATATAATGTACTCTGTGAGCCAAACTAAACTACTCATTACTACTCTGTGGCTTTAGCTTCCCATTTAGAGAAATATTTTTGTATACGAGGCTAACAAATCAACGAAAATTTCGCCATTTTGGAGCCGAAAAAAATTAATTATAGCTAAACAAAACAAAACTACACTGCCATTTACATTCAGTGGCTTCCCACATGATAGATGAAGAGATTAAAAAATAGATTGAGTTAAACAATTAATATTTTCAAAAGTTATTGTGTTTACAAGCCACAGGGACATGATAAATCCACACCATAAGCCACTAAAACCCTTTTTTTTATTTAAAAATAGCAATTAATCGATTTAAAAAAAAATATTAATAAGTTCAACAATCATTTATCTTTCTAACAATGTGCTTTTTATATCATTTATATGTATAATATGATTGCTAGATACGATTTTATTCGATAAAATGTTGGAATCTTAATTTTTAGGCGATAGTAGAACATACCTTGCGCTTCCGCTTAAGGTATGCAAAAAAATATACGTTCTTACTAATAATCGTTGCTAAAATTGAGTATTAATTATTTATTTATCTGTCTCTCAATAGTTCATTGAGTGAAAAGAGAGAGAGAGAGAGAGGGAGAGAGAGAGAGAGAGAGAGAGAGATAGAGAGAGAGAGGGAGAGAGAGAGAGCAACTTTAAGCAATGCTTTAATAAATGATGTCGATTTTTATAAGTAAGGGCGATAAGTTCTATTGGTACATATTTTTAACGAGACCAAATTATCTTCGTCATAAAATTGATCACTTGATAGGTTTTGATTTGATGTGAAACAACAAAGGCACAGAGTACAAACAAGGCTCCCACAGTCGGTTAGTGTGGAGTAGACTATTCTTAGGCTGAATTTCCATAAGTTATTGTCTCGATCGTGATAACGTTCATAAGGGCGAATGAGATGAATGGTGTCATAAATCTCACTGAAAATACTCAAGCGCTTTACCGACTTACAATCCAGGTCTCTTCCGGCGCGCCTCAAGTACCCTCGTGGACTTTCTCACAGGCGAGATCTGCACTGATAAAAAGCTTTTGGTGTCAGCTGCTCAGATTGTACCGGGCATACCTGAAAGCGCATGTACTGCACCTATCTCTCCGACACGGGCCATGGGCTAAGCAAATACTGCGGTGCTGTGGCCCAAGCGATTAAAAGTCTAGTGTAAATTCAAAATGTTTTTGAAATGAGTATAGTAACCTTTTATATGATGATGTGCACATTTTAGATTAAACATTTTTAGGAAAACTTTAGTTTCTATAAATAGATTAAGGATCGAATTGGTACCATAGAGTAACGATTTTTTTCTAAAATACACTAATGTGAAAACATTTAAAGAAATATTTGATAAAACACAACTCATGCTTGTAATTAAACTGACCCTCTATATAATGATTTCTTATATTTACGCGAATACTACACATTTAAATAAAACTACTTTTTACGGATTTTATGGCGTATATTAACTTATTTTATATTCCCGACGTTTCGAGTTTCGTGGTTAACTATGACGTTGGTACGACGAACACCTCAGTCCCACCCGTGACCATGGGTGCTGTAAAGTGCTCGAAAAGTCGGGAATATAAAATAAGTTAATATACGCAATAAAATCCGTAAAAACTGATTTTATTTAAATGACCTTCTATAGTTAAAACCGTAACACAGTATTGGGTGTACTGCTTTATGATGGCAAAATATGTATTACCTATCCTGGCTTAGGTACTACTACTAATTTTCTTAATCTATACATTATTGTCACTGTGTAGTGGTGGTGTAAGCGAATTTACTGCCCTATATCATCCCGTTTTTTTTTATAGGATAAGGGTGATAAACGAGCACACAGTCCACCTGATGGTAAGTGGTTGCTGCGGCCCATAGACATCTAAATCTATCCTCGTTTGCGAATCAAAATGTAGATGCGTTGTCACCCGTGAGGACTAAGATGGAATGCCTCATTTCCAGTAAAAAGGGCCTCCGGCCACCTACACTCACCAAGCGAAACGCAGAAGTAAACCTCTACTTCACGCTGGTTTTCTGTGAGGTCGTGGTACCACCCCGTTTCGAGCCGGCTCATCCGTGGGACAACACAAGTGCCGCGTGGCTTTACCACTGTTAAAATTTGTGTCGACCTACCATCATCTCGTCTGCCAAGCGTGGCATCTATGGCAAATATTCCCCCATGAGACGTATATATAGAGAGAGGTCTATGTTCAGCAATGGACTATGATAGGCTGTAATGATGATGATGATGACGATAATAATAATTTAGTTTTAGATAAATTTTAATCGGTGAGGTTCTGACTTGACGTTCGCTCTCGCTTATAAAATGCGCCACGTCCGATTTACCTTTCACCGCAGAGAGATATTGTCCGTGCAGCCGCGATCCCTACGCCTCATTACCATATACTGTGCCCGTGACAGCGCCGCAATTAACTATCTGTTTATTGTTGTTGAATTATAAACGGCGTTGCGTGCTATCACTCCTGTATATGGCTTAGTTCGGCCTATGGGAAAGCGACCTGCGCTCGCATGTGCTATATATAAATTCTACAGTTTACATATTTCAGTGCTTCAATGATTTTACGGGCTTCAGTAAACTACAAGATCATATTTTGATGTTACTGTAGATATATAGACGCATCCACCGCCACCGCATTATGGTACCGCTTTTGGTTGGTAAATTGACCTTATATTCATGCCAACTCTTCAGCTTTAGTTTAGATTCTAACACTTGACGTAAGACGGCGGTTGATTTGAAAAAAGCCAACTTCAAAACGATTTTTACACTTTAAAATGGAAAGGAATATATGATAATGTCGTCTAAATATTTACGTAAAATTTCGATTTTTTTTTGGAATTTTGGCTGAAATTTTTCTCCAATAATATTTAATAAAAAAATTATCCAAATCTGCTAACAGTTGACAAAGATAACACGTAACACACATACAAAAAAACATATAGAGTTGAATTGTAAACCTCGTCCTTTTATTGAAGTCTGCTATAAGTGGTCGATTTGCACCTTATAGAGCTCATATCAGTTCTTGCTGAAGCAGAACAGAAAAATATTCAACAAAACAAGTGGTAAAATTAATAATTTTGTACAACCGACTTCAATATAAATAAAATGAGAACATCATCAATGTAGTCGAAGTCAATTAAATACGCATTACTAAGGATCTCAAAAACTACTGGTCAGATCTTGATCAAATTTATATGGGACCACATGAGAAACGCCAGATTTAAAAAAAAAGAATCATTAAAATCGATTTACCTAGAAAAAAGTTCAGAGGTAACACAGTCCAATTGAGGACCTCCTTTTTTGAAGTCGTTTGAAAAAAGAAAGGATTTATTTACTTAAGGACCAGTAAGCAACTTCAGAGAAGATTAATAAATATCTTTAATTGTTTTGTATGAATAACCTTAGAAAGCAAAGATTGAAAGCGGCCATACTTGCATCAGCATATAAAATGTTGCCTTGGCATTTCAAAGGGTCCTGAAAAGCATCCTGAGGGCTATCGAAGCATTACGGAGACTGCATACCTGCATCCATAAGCACAACGCAGCTTCGTTTTTGTAGCTACGATCATTTTCATTTGAATTGAAAAACTATAATGTCACAATATTAAGTTATATTACAATTTGACACCTATAAATCCCTTGCTGTGTCGTGCCCGCTGTACGGCGGAGGGCGTAAACAATTTCAGCACAGTATTTGGCATAGAAAACTTCTGGTACTATGGGAAGCTAATCCCTGAGTTCTAAACCCTACTTAGAAAATCTTAAGTCAAAAAATCAGCTACTACACATTCTTATTCTTCGTAACATGATTGATATTTACTCTAACGAGTTTTGTATTTCTTCACCATCAGTTTAATGCCGAACATTTATCTTTCTTCTGGTTTTAACGTATATGCAATGCTTGGTCGATTGAGCAGAGCGTTGACGGCGACTATTTTACTCTCACCTCACGACGAAGAACAGCTATTTATTACATAAATAATAGCAATTTTAAATGATGCAAGTGTTTTGGGTGCGTCCAACACATTGCACACGCGGCCCGCCCAGCGCCAATAATAGTTCCACGCCTGCCTGCGTCTGCGCTGCGGCCATTACCGTTTATCAGCGTACGTGACGCCTGCGGACGAAATTATTAATGGTGGACAAACGGTGGAAATGAGTTATTAATTATTAGAGATAGTCGAATCGAAAACTTTATCTCGGTACTTACGGGATCCGTCGAAGTGAGAAACTGGAATTCGTAAATTGTTCAATCTATATGTATGTTGTTGTTAATTGTTGAAAAAGTTACATAAAAAGAAAAATTACCGTCGATTTTTCAATCATCAGATATGAGTTATTCATAGAATAAAATACAACATAAATAAAATAAAAATGAAATGTGTATGAATAAATAGTCTAATCGCTTCACTTTTAAATTCGTTCAGGTTATTATTTTATTGATGGATAGCTTTTATTTGATGATAAAAAATCAGTCCTTATTTAATGTTAATCTTAATGGGTATTGAGTCCTGCAGTCTTCTTTGTTTGGAGTTAGCTGCAGGTGGTCACAGGGTGATTAAACTCTCAGATTAGACATAATTGTTAGCCCGATTTCCACTGTAATATTATAGAAAAGAAATTTGACTTATAATAATAATAATTCCTTTTTATTTATTTCTCATATTTGTTGTGCCGTGTATTGGTGGCTTACGAGAACCCAATACACCATGGCTGTCGTAAAAGGCGGCATTGAGTAACTGAAACAGGCAATTGGCGGTAGAATCATTCTGATAACAACTTAAAATTATAAAAAGAACTGAACTTTTATGGGATGCAATGGATGGATAGATTTTATGTGTTTTATTATTCATATACTGTGCTATGCACTCGTATATATACTTGCTGTGTTTCGTATGGTGAGTAGAGAACCGGAGACCCTTTTTACTGGAAACGTGGCATTCCATCGTAGTCCTCAGGTGTGATAACGCATCTGTATCTTCATTCTTAATCGAAGATAGATGTAGATGTCTATGGGTCACTGCATCCAATTACCTTTAGGTGGACTGTGTGCTCCTTTATCACCTCATTCTATAAAAAAATACATTTTTTATATTGTAGTCAGGTGGTGTATGTGCAACAATTCGCTCTCATGAACCGCTCGTAAATTGTACCATAACGCAAATAAATGTCAATATATCTTACATTGTTTATTGGCACCGTGTGATTGCACAATCACGAGATCCAGCGCCAGGCTATTGTTTGGTATTTAAATCATCTGATCAGCTGATCGCGGCCGCCCAACCTTTCACGATGTTTACATAAAACACGGGGAGAACACCGTACGTAGCCGTTAGGCTTTCTATTGCTTATATAAGGATCCGCGCAGAATGTGTTACATTTAGCGACTAAAGTAGGACTGATGTTTTTGTATTTTGATCACGTTTTGGGTGCGGTCACATGATAACCTAGTAATACAGAAAGAGATAGATAAGAGAGGAGACGTATTGATCTAACTAAGACTAATTAGACAACCACTAACAACACTAAGATGTGCGGATATCTCTAGAGCTCTGTATTCCTCCAAAATACACTATAGGTGTTAATGAGAAACTTCAATGCAAAACTAGGCACAAGAGAGAGAGCGGCGAGTTGAAGGTAGCGAAATTCGGGATAGGGCAACGTAACCCAAGAGGTCAGCAGTTGACCGATTTCATGGAAAAGAGGGACTCTTTATGAATAATTCTCTCTTCCGGATGCGGCCCCACAAAAGTTGGACCTGGTCAAGCCCCGACGGTTCGACAAAAAATTAGATTGACTTCATTATGAAAACTAGACGCAAACTATTCAGTGATGTCTCAGTGATCGCGAGGGTGAAAACCGAATGGTGACAGTCACACTGAAAGATGTGACGTCTAGTTAATTCAACGCTCCGTTCTCCTTGTGCTATAATCAAAAGCCCTGAAACTTTCAGTGCCTAGAGTTACAAAGTCGTTGTCGCCTCTGCTTCGTCTTCTACGGTCTATTAATGTGATTCCTGATATTGCTCTCTAGTAGAGAGTGTACCTGTTCATAAAGTATTATCCAATTTGGTTTAGCCATTCCAAAGATGCTCGGACAGGCAGACAGACAGAAAAAGCTTTTAAAAGTAGTTGTTTATGTCTTGATAGCAAACAACCCGCTGAGCCTGACAGAAACCAGTTATTTCAATATTACAGACAGAAAATACAGTTTTATTTATATGTATATCTGAAGCATAAATGTAGATTTATAGTCCATCTATCCTTTCAGTTTGACCGTATTGTATGAAAAACTGCTGATCCTGCTGGTGACGAGGCAAAAGGGTAGCAATTTTTAAGTAAAGATTTTTCGATACTGGGTTTTGTTAATTTGTATAAATGTTGCAATTAAACTATCTCTCTTTAATAAAATAATTATGAGGTTCTAAAAGATTACAATGAAAGTGGATCGAAAAATTTATTTCCTCCCTTTGTGGAATCAAACATTTTCACTACAAAGTAAATGACAACTTCATAATTTTGTAATAGACAAACATCGCGATTCGCGATACTTATTGAATAAATTTATTTGTTATATATTCGTTTCTGTTACGTATAAGATATTTTTACAGGAGACATCTAAAAAAAATATTTGAATAATAAAGTTATCGGTGCGATATGAGCGCCACCTTCTGTAAGTTAATTGTTGTACTATGCGAATATCTTTCGCACAAGTGTAAGCAATGATTTGACAATGTTTTACCGCAATCTGATAAACGGTATAGCAGCGCATAAAACACGAACAAACTAACATACATTTTTATATATTAGATGTAGCCGGTAAAATTCCTTTAGACTGTTCATGTGTCTTTTGTCTTCATAATATTAAAATTACACAAAGGTACGTGACTAAACCGTGTTTAAGAAGGAGGAGGATCTGTTCTATTGGACGTGTATGTTTTAATAATTCTTCGATGCACTATGACTTTGCATCGCACCGACATCAAAAGCTTTTTTGTGCAAATTATAGCTTTTTATTTTATTTTTTAAGATGCCTTTTTTCTTCATGATTTCTTTCACCGCGCTGATTATGGGGTAAATTTCCAATCAAGTTTTTTCATAAGCAAGTTCTGTTGCAAAATATTTTTTTAATAAGTTTACTAATTATTCGTTAGTGAAGTTCAAGCTACCTTTAATTAAAGCAAATATACTGACAAGATATATAATCACTTCATCGCAAGAATTGTCTTACTTTAAAAATACATAATTGCGAAGCCAATAGTCTTAAAAGCGTAATATAAACTGGCATCGACGTATGGTAATGAAGTGCTACATTCTAATAAAACCTTCATTTTAAAGCCTATAAAGGCTGTAAAGTGTCTATGTCATTGCTATAATTCAGGTAAACACAATGCTGTTGTCTTCGACACCAAATATGGATTTATCCATAATATAGGGTACTGTGTTAGAACTATTTAATTTTACTAGTTTTATATTGGTTGATATAAAATAATTTTCTTGCATATAGTTATTTTTTGCATGATTAAAATGTTTTTTTTTCTTCATTATATTAACGTGTTATATTTAGAAACGGTAGCAGGAGACCCGGCGGTATGACTCTGGTCCCTTGGGTGAGAGGCAAAGCCCTATTGTGGGATGCTACATGCGTAGGTACTTTAGTGACTTCTCATCTCGGCGGTTTCTTGTTTAAAGCCGGGGTGGCGTCAGAGGCGGTTGAACTGAGTAAATGGCGCTAGTAGCAATCTCTGACAGATGACAACACATTTGACCCATTTGCTATAGAGGTTATCGATACTATGGGCCAATGTGCGTAGTTTAACGTGGTAGAGCCATGCTGCAGCTATTAATGCTGCTGTTTCGTATGGTGAGTGTAGAGAACTGGAGACCCTTTTCACTGGAAAAGAGGCATTCCATCTTAGTTCGGGTGAGAACGCATCTGCATTTTGATTCTTTATTTAGGATAGATGTGGATGTTTATGGGTCACAGCAATCATTTACCATTAGGTGGACTGTGTGCACGTTTGTCACCCTATCCTATAAAAAAAGTTCCTAAATCTGCGACTTCTCGTTGACGTCTCGTTTGTGTATAGCCGTTCAGCTAGGAAACGCAGCCGTCTTTCTTGGTACTATTTCGCGGCGAGTTAGACTGTCTTTTATTATTGTAATTGTATTGTCTGCTATCTTCTCTAACCAGTGTAGTATAACACAGGCTCGGCACGCACTTAACTTAACACGTCCACTCTCGCCCGAGGCTCTCGTGTAACTGACGCGGTACGCTCGAGACTGTGACTTATATATAAATGTATGTTTGTGTATTTGTGCAAACACTACATCTCTTTCTTATCAAGATTTTTTTTTGTATTTTGTCTCTATCCCTGATATCTGAATCTAAATGATTGTCTGTAATTTATTTCACCTATTGATGGAATTTAATCCCTACTTTTTCGCTGAAAAAAACAGTTCAGACGGTAACCTCCCGGTAACTGTAAGGAGGGGTGCTGTTATACATTAGAAGATACTCCCACAAACATTCTTTTAAATCCTTCCTCTTGATCTGGCTGATACGAAGCCGTTTCAAAATATCTCTGTTTTGTCTTTCAACTTCGCCGATCATTTGAGGCCAATATGGTACAGTACTAAATAACTTAATGTTATATTCTTTGAAGAAAGATCGAAACTCTTCACTAACGAACTGCTTGCCATTGTCTGCGGTGATAGAAATAGGATAACCAAGTCTACTGAACATTTCTTTTACCATTTTAATAATCTGTAAGCTTGTGATGTTTTTGTAATTTTTTACTTCTTTGTATCGACTATAGTAGTCGACCACTACTAACAGATACTCATTACTTGGCAATGGTCCTATTAGATCCATTGTGACATCTATCCATGGAGCTGCAGGCAACTCTCGTCTCTTTATTGGTGCAGGTGGGTTTGGCAAACCCACTAACGTACAACTTTACAGGCCTTTACTAATTGTTCTACGTCTTTATCGATACGGGGCCACCATACCTTTGATCTCAAGCGTCCCTTCATCGCTACGATACCTGGATGACCCTCATATGCCGCATCTAATACACTCTTGAAGAGTTGCTGTGGTATTACAATTTTATTTCCACGAAGTAGAATGCTATCGTGGATACAACTCGTTTTCAAAAAATTTGTAACTCTTAATTGAATCGTCCCAGTCGTTCTGATAGACACATTTTTCACTTTGTAAATCTCTTGGTCTTTTTCTGAATATGCTACAATGGTACTCATTGGTATAGCAACTGGTCTAGAATTTTCCACTATGTGGTACACATGCTGGTCTTTTCCTTTTGGTGGGTTATCAGGATAGTTACATAATCGTGACAAGGGATCAGCTATATTTGTTTTCCTGGCTTGTATACAACCTTGAATGAATAAGACTGTAGCCTCAGTATCCATCGTTCAATCCTCGCACATGGTTTTGATTTAGACTCGAACAATATCTCTAGCGGCTTTTGGTCGGTGACTAAATCAATAGAGCTTCCAAATAAAAAAATATTAATGTTCGACCCCCCAAACTAATGCTAGTGCCTCTTTTTCCGTTTGGCTATACCTGCGCTCGCAGTCTGTCAAAGTGCGATTACCATAGGCAATAATTCTAGGGACATTTGTATCATTTTGTACAAGGACAGCACCAAGTACGACAGGGCTAGCATCTGCTATCACCTGTCTTGCATCTCTGACGTCATAATACCCTAAAATCTGTATTTCCGTGAGCATCCGTTTGAGTTTTTTGGAATACTTTATCTTGTTCCCCAGACCATTGTTTTTTCAAGCTCTTCCTTTCGCTCATCTTCTGTCTTAGCAGGTGCTTCAGAAGTTCTGTCATGGCAGCCAAGTTAGGTATCCATTTGTTTATGTAGTTTAAGAGTCCTAAAAAACTTCTATGAGTTCTTCTATGGTCTTTGGGACCCTAAATTTTTTTTTTTTTTTTTATAGTAGAGGGGGCAAACGAGCATGCGGCTCACCTGATGGTAAGCGACTACCGCCGCCCATGAACAACTGCAACACCAGGGAGGGAATTGCAGATGCGTTGCCGGCCTTTTAAAAAGGAGTACGCTCTTTTCTTGAAGGTCCCTAAGTCGTATCGGTCCGGAAAAATCGCTGATGGTAATCGATTCCACAAGGAAGTCGTGCGAGGAAGAAAACATCTTCTAAATCGCACAGTGGTGGACCGCCAATCATCCAGATGGTGTGGATGGTATAGGGAGTTCTGCCGCGATGTGCGTTCGTGAAATTTGGCGGCTGGGATTAATCCGAACAATTCCTCAGAGCACTCCCCATGGTAGATGCGAAAGAAAATGCAAAGAGATGCAACATCTCTTCGCAGCGCCAATGAGTCGAGCCGATCGGAAAGAACTCGGTCGTCAACGATTCGAGCCGCTCTGCGCTGGATGCGGTCAAGTGGAAGGAGCTGGCACTGGGGAGCCCCTGCCCAGAGATGGGAACAGTATTCCATGTGAGGCCGAACCTGCGCCTTGTAAAGTTGCAGGCGGTGTGCCGGCATGAAATACTGTCCCGCTCTGCTGAGCACGCCAAGCTTTTTAGAGGCCAATTTGGCCTTCTCTTCCAAATGACCACGAAACTGCACGTCACTCGATATGTCGACGCCGAGGATTCCGATACTGGCTGAGGCAACCAGGGGAGTGCCTTGAAACTGAAGAGATACGACAAAGGGGTTCTTTTTAGCGGTAAACGCGCAAACTTGTGTCTTCTGAGGATTAAACTGGACTAGATTTAGTCGCCCCCAGTTCGAGACTTTGTCCAGCAAAGACTCGACTTCAGACACAAGTTTGTTCCGGTACTCGGAGACGTTTTCCCGAGAAATATTAGCACGGCCGGTGTATAGAGCATCACCAGTGCTGTCATCCGCATAGCAATGAATGTTACCAGTTAGCAACATATCATTGATATGCAGAAGAAACAGCGTTGGTGATAGCACACAGCCTTGTGGAACACCAGCGTTAATAGGCTTGAAGTCAGAACATGCACCGTCTACAACAACCTTGATGCTCCGATCTGCAAGGAAGCTGGTGATCCAATTGCACAATTTCTCGGGAAGCCCATAGGAAGGGAGCTTCGAGAGAAGCGCTTTGTGCCAAACCCGATCGAAGGCCTTCGCAATGTCCAGACTAACGGCCAACGCCTCCCCCTTGGACTCAACTGCCTCCGCCCATCTATGGGTCAGGTAGACCAGAAGATCACCAGCTGATCGACCCCCACGAAAACCGTATTGGCGGTCACTAATCAGCTGGTGATCCTCAAGGTACCGGATGAGCTGGCAGTTGATAATGGATTCCATTATTTTGGAGAACAAGGAGGTGATCGCGATAGGCCTATAGTTGGACGGGTCTGAGCGGTCGCCTTTTTTAGGGATCGGGTGGACAAAAGCTGTCTTCCATGAATTCGGGACTACGCCTTGGGAGTAGGAGTACCGAAAAAGACGCGTTAGGACCGGTGCCAACTCCGGAGCACACGTCCTCAGCACAATTGGGGGGATTCCGTCAGGCCCACTCGACTTCTGGATGTCCAGGGAGAGAAGTGCTTTGCGAACCGAGCGCTGTGAGAACAGCACATCCGGCATAGAGCACTCACACCGCGGGATGGTCGGCGGTGTTTTCCCCCCGTCATCAAGAGTCGAGTTGGACGCAAAAAGGGAGCCTAAAAGGTCGGCTTTGTCTTTTGCGTCATGGGCCAGTGAGTCGTCCTCCCTGTGCAGAGATGGTAGTGATGGCTTACAGAAATTCCCTTGGACAGCCTTGGCGAGAGACCAGAATGCACGGGTTCCCGAAGGAAGGCGAACTAGTTTCTCGCCAATTCTGCCTATGTGCTCTGACTTTGCCTTGGCAATAACTCTTTTGAAGGACCTGGAGGCGAAGTTATACTTCTTTTTAAGTGTGCTGGTATTTACATCCCGAGTCGCCGAAGCCGCAGCCCAGGCTTGATAACACTCCTGCTTACTGCGTAATGCAGTTTTACAGGAGCGACCAAACCAAGGCTGAGATCTGCCTCCGATGGGTACCACAGATGATGGAATAAATAGTTCCATTCCCTGTAGCACCACATCAGTGACAGAGTCAGCAACAGCGCTGGGATCATCCGGCGAGAAGCAGACCCGCCCCCATGGGTAGGATGCAAAGAAAGACCGCATTCCGTCCCAATCCGCCGACCTGTAATGCCAAACACGGCGGCAACCTGCAGAACGCAACCGCGAAGGGAGCGTGAGTGGCACTATACTCCGGATCAAACAGTGGTCCGAAGAGCCGAGAGGGGCATCGACGGAAACCTGATATCCGTCCGGATGAGAGGTCAGCAGAAGGTCCAACAGGGAAGGTGTATGATCCTCCACATCTGGAATCCGCGTAGGCGAAGTAACCAGTTGTGTCAGACCATATGCCAAGGCAAAGTCATAAACAGATCTCCCCGCATGATCGGTTAAACGTGAACCGAGCCATTCGGCATGGTGGGCGTTAAAATCGCCAAGGATCACGATCTCTGCGGATGGGACCTGTTGTAGCAAGGAATCTGTAGCCATTTGGACGTGGTCGATGAGTCGGTCTGTTTCGGCATTACCGCTATGGGACCTATAGAGGCACCCGTAGACGCGCGGATGGTCGTCGCTGTCTACGCGTAGCCAAAGGATGGACAGGTCCGAACCTTCAAGACTGCCGAGGCGTCGAGAACAGATGTCCTCTCTGACATACACGCAAACTCCAGCCCGAGGCACAAAGGAGTGCTCCAATTTGTACCCAGGGTAGGAGAGATACGAAATATCAGCCGGAGAGGAAACCTGCGTCTCGGTCAGGAAGAGCAAGGCCGGCTTCGCCGTCTCGAGATGGTAGTGGATTTCATAATGCTCTCAGCGTACTTGTTGAAGGGTTTACTCCTTCATGTGTAGGCCTGTGTCCCAGAAAATTCACATCCTGCGTTTTATATATGCATTTATTGATATTCAGCACGGCGTTGTTTTTACTAAGTACCTGTAGAACTTTCTTTAGTCATGCGTCATGTTTTTCTTCACTGTTCCCGAATACCAGGATATCATCAATAAAATTGACGACCCCTTCACAGTTTATCAGCATCCTTTCAATGATCTTCTGAAAAATCTCGGAAGCGCAGGTAATTCCAAGTATTATTATTTTATATCTATATAATCTTTTAGGGGTTATAAAAGTCGTTGTGTCTGGATTCAGAGTGAATTTCCACTTGATGGAAGGCATTTTTTTTAATGTCTAATTTGTTAAAATAATTAGCTTTCTTCATTTTAGGCAAATATGGTCCATAGTAGGCAGGGGGTGGTTTTCTCGCAACATAGCGGCGTTCGTACATCTCATATCTACGCACAAACGTAATTCACCATTTTCTTTCATGATTGGAACATTGGTGAAACCAATTTAGACGGGCCTTGCACTTCTTCAATTATATCACTGTTTAGTGATTCCTTAATTTTGATTGCAACCTTCTCTTTAACGGGGATCGGTACTCTCCACTTGATTTATCCCGATACCAAGTTTTAAGACACCCAGACGGACTGCTGTGTTCTTACCCAACAGGTCTCTAGTACCCCCCGAAATCACGTAAATGGTTGTATGTTCCTTTCGTCCATCGACTTCGAGTATAGTTTCAAATGAACCCTCTATTGCCAAAGGAGAGTTACTATCATATGCTAATAATGTCTTGTCTGGTCTTTACATTTGATTAAAAGCATATACTTTTTTGCTTTTTAACTCTTCCCACGTTTTGTAAGATATAAGGTTCTTGCGCAATTTCGAATTACACTTTTCCGCAATTTGATCTATGAGATGATCATCTTGCTTTTCGAATGCACACTTTTCGGTCTGTTGACGCAATCTTATCAATAACTTCTCAAATTTTTCTCTTTTTTCTTGTTTTAGCAATCGAAAAACATAAACTTTGCTCCGTTCAGGTTGAAAATACTCATCGAGTTTTTTATGGCTATTTTAAATACATCAACGGTTTCTGATGATTCGACATTGGCACCCGGTAAATTGTAGAATATTTTTTGTAACCCAGAGCCACCTAAATGCAATAGCGTAGCTCGTTTATTGAGTGCTGATATAACTTCAGCTGCGTACAGATAGATTAGTAGAGACCTTTTCCATTTTTTCACACCTTATAGCCATAGATGTGCTATCACATTAAGACTGATAACGGTATCATTATTATTATTATTTTAGGGGCAAACTGAAACAGTTTTTTATATTTTTATTTCCAATTGAATGCTGGTATTTTAATACCCAAAGTCCAATTTAATGGTAGTAACTTAGTACCCAAAGTCCAATTTAATGGTGGTGGTAACTTAGTACCCAAAGTCCAATTTAATAATGGTGGTAACTTAGTACCCAAAGTCCAATTTAATAATGGTGGTAACTTAGTACCCAAAGTCCAATTTAATGGTGGTAACTTAATACCCAACTTCCAATTTAATGGTGGTATCTTAATACCCAACTTCCAATTTAATGGTGGTATCTTAATAACCAACTTCCAATTTAATGGTGGTATCTTAATACCCAACTTCCAATTTAATGGTGGTATCTTAATACCCAACTTCCAATTTAATGGTGGAATCTTAATACCCAACTTCCAATTTAATGGTGGTATCTTAATACCCAACTCAATTTAATGATGGTATCTTAGTACCCAACTCAATTTAATGATGGTATCTTAGTACTCAACTCAATTTAATGATGGTATCTCAGTACCCAACTCAATTTAATGATGGTATCTTAGTACCCAACTCAATTTAATGATGGTATCTTAGTACCCAACTCAATTTAATGATGGTATCTTAGTACCCAACTCAAATTAATGATGGTATCTTAGTACCCAACTCAATTTAATGATGGTATCTTAGTACCCAACTCAATTTAATGATGGTATCTTAGTACCCAACTCAATTTAATGATGGTATCTTAGTACCCAAACTCAATTCCATGATAGTAATATGTTCCAAAGCACTCGCCCTTCTCTTTCGGTTTATTTGTTATACCGACTACTTCCATTGCTGTGCCATTTAGGCTTTGGGTGAATTCAATACCTATAATGCGCATTTACAGTATTACTAGTTACCTACTATACAATTTACAGAAGTCGTGAAGTGTCCACGATTTTTGTAAGACACATATGCCCTGAAAGCGGTAAAATAGTATTTTCATTAAAGGCGATAAATATCACACCTACATGTAAAATGCCACTAAAATTTAGCTAACGACATTGTATTTCGGTTCGAATCGAGAGGAGTGATTAGTTACGTCTACTATTTTTGCATCAAAGATATTTTTAAATAAAAGTTGTGCTAATAGACATATGTTAAAATAAATCATTATTTTATCATTGCTACAGAAACAGAAACTTCTTTTTATTCAATATAGATCATAAATAATACTTATTGAAAGTCACTCTTCTGTATAATTACCACTGGTTCGAAAAAAAACTGTCCTGGGAAGAACCAGCAAGAAACCCAGCGGGACTTCCTCTTTTAAAACAACAGCTTACAATCATATATGTTATACAAATCAGTAACACAATAATTTAGAAATAGCTTGGGAGCGATCACCTCACTTCCAGGGGTTATTATCATCCATTAATTCTTTAATATTATAATAATAAATAACTTTGATACATAAAGAAAATAAATTTTGCACACCCTAAGCGTGGTCATATGTGAACATATAATTTATATAAATTATTAAAATGTTAATAACAGGGTTAAAAACAATAAATCATAATTCATAATCCACATTTTTTTTTCGTGGGTACTCTAGGAATTAATTTACAATTGCAATGCTAATAGTTGCACATTGCTAACCTATTTTTGATTATATCTTTATACTAAATAGGTACTTATCTTTTTCCTCGTCGCCACTTGTATTGTCTGCTATCTTCTCTAACCAGTGTAGTATAACACAGGCTCGGCACGCACTTAACTTAACACGTCCACTCTCGCCCGAGGCTCTCGTGTAACTGACGCGGTACGCTCGAGACTGTGACTTATATATAAATGTATGTTTGTGTATTTGTGCAAACACTACAGTAATGAATATTGTATATATTGTTATGTAAACAAAATATGCTATATTAAATCAATATGTTAACATTGGTTAATATATAGGGGTGATTTAGATGTATTCAAATAATTCAAACACGATTTATTAACAATTTTGACGATCGGGTTAATCTTTTTTCTTATAAACTTGTGGCTTGTCATCACATCCGTACCTACTCAACATTTTTTAAGTAAGAAAATTCATCTTAAGTAACAGCTTACATACGCCCCACCACTGGGCAAGGCCTCATTTATTAGAGAAAAAGTGTCGATTGTAATGCAAGTAATGCGTGATGCAAGTAAGTGAAATAAATGAAATTCGAAATAAAATGACTAATGCTGACTATTAGCTCGACTATTAATGTGCACATGAATTTAAATCGAATACTAGTAACGCTAACATTATTAAGTGGCGAAGCTTGCGAAGACACTTATTGATTTCACGATGTCTGTCCGTCTGTCCGTTTGTCCGTCTGTCCGTCTATCCCACGATTATCTCGAGAACGGTTTCGAATTTTCAAATTCTGTTTTCAGCAATCGATTACTGATCACCCAGGCATCTGAGCCTCCTATTTTGAAACTGATTGTTCAACGGCAACCGTTAAAAACCGCTAGAAAGCTGATTGCTTCGCCACTTTGCTATGGTGTTAGCTTGCTAGGTTTATTAATACTCCCATTTACTACTTCAAGTAAGCATTAAATGCTTGCGTTAGTACACGACAGTAGTCGAGATGTGAATTCAACTGACAATTTTGGCATCGCAGCCCATATCTTTAAGTCCTTTAACCATTAGACTACTGTTTTTTTTTTATAAGATAAGGGTGACAAGCGAGAACACAGTGCCTGATGGTAAGTGTTTGCTGTGGCCCATAGACATCTACATCTATCCTCCTTTGCAAATCAAAATGCAGATGCGTTGTCAGCTGTGAAGACTAAGATAGAATGCCTCTTATCCAGTGAAAAGGGTATCCGGTTCTCTACACTCACCATACGAAACAGCAGCATTAAGCTGCTATTTTACGCTGGTATTATCTGAGAGCGTGGTCCTTCACCGGTCAAGCCGACTCATTTGTGCTACAACTGTTCTATTAATATAGCCGCAGCATGGATCTACCACGTAAAAAATAGTACCACGTAAAGTACTGTCACTTAACCTGCTCACTTTCACGACTCACTTCCTGCAAGAGTTTCACATTTCCTGTCAAATAAACAATAGAATCCCACCAGTCTTGTTGCAAATATGCATTTAAACATATATGTTTTTTTTTAAATTCAAACTTTCATTCCCAGAACATTAAATAGTAATTACTCCTCGGTTAGTATTTTGAGCCACCATAGTCCTTTTCTTCGTTGACCCCAATGATGTTATATATATTGGTCGAAAAACCAAAAAAGAATCACAGAACCAAAAGAGTGGCTCTATAATGGTAGAGCCACACTTTCTTTTCTTTTCTTTTCATTTGGGATGTTTCCAAAAACATACATAGTGGTTAAAGTATGAAGTTGCTGGTTTAATAGAAAGTCACTTTACATAAAATAGGTAAAAGTTATAACCAGTTTTATTTTTTAAAGTTATGTACTAGTATACCCATGTAGATTGTTACATATAGGTACATAAACATTGTTTTGGTGATAAAGTAAATGTTCTAGATTGCTTGTCGCTATCTTTGTAATGTTTTACTTGCCATTAAGTAGGTAGATTGATATGAGGATCGTACCTACTCAACGGCGCGCATTAGGAGATACATAGGCTGCACTAAAAGTATTGGGAATGGAATATTTCCACTGTTCCTGTCATATTAAAATCTTTTTAATTGAAAACTCCTTGGTTTTAAAAATCGAATACCATTTATTTATTTAAAAAAAGATTCTCGGTCTAGTCACAAGGTTTTGTCAAACTTGTTTAGTCGTTGAGAAAATGGAATTGACTCGAGAAAATTCAAGAGCGATGATTTATTATGACTTTCGAAGTGGTTTAACACAAAAACAGTGTGTTGACCGGATGATTTCTGCATTTGGTGATGAAGCCCCATCCAAAACCACAATTTATCGCTGGTTTGCTGAATTTCAACGTGGACGTGTCAAGCTCAGTGATGGTCCCCGTCAGGGTCGTCCAAAAACTGCAGTCACCCAAGAAAACGTTGATGCTGTGCGTAAGCTGATTGAGGAAGATCGACATGTGACATACCGTGAAATTCAGGCAACTTTAGACATTGGCATGGGTCAAATACAAATAATCTTGCATGAACAAAAAAAATTACACATAATTTTTAGTATTGTTTTATAATTTAAGTACATATATATATATATATATATATATATATATATATATATATATATATATATATATATATATATATATATATAATGTTATAACAAAATGTAGTTGAAATGTTTTCATATGTAGTACTTAGTTGGTAAGTCTAAATAAATAAATAAATAAACAATCAGGTGTAATAAAGTTGTTTTCCCGATGGATACCGCATTCGCTCTGTGAAGAGCAAAAAGCGGCTCGCGTTACTTGGTGCGTCAGAACTCTCGAAAGATTCCACGCTGGATCCTCAAATGCTGTATACAACATCGTATCCGGTGACGAATTCTGGATATACGCGTACGAACCCGAAACAAAACACCAGTCACGAGTTTGGGTGTTCGAAAGTGAGTTAAAGCCAACAAAAATTGTTCGTTCACGGAGTATTGCAAAAAAAATGGTGGCCACGTTTGTCTCCAAAACCGGCCATGTTACGACCATTTCTCTTGAGGGACAAAGAACGGTTAATGCAGAATGGTATGCTAGCATTTGTTTGCCACAGGTCGTTTCTGAACTGCGTAAAGAGAACTGCAACCGCCGCATCATCCTCCATCACGACAATGCGAGTTCTCACACCGCACACAGAACAAAAGAGTTTTTAGAGCAAGAAAACATAGAATTATTAGACCATCCGCCGTACAGCCCCGACCTAAGCCCTAATGATTTCGATACTTTCCCTAAAATAAAGAATAAATTGCGTGGACAGAGATTTTCATCACCTGAAGAAGCTGTGGACGCCTACAAAACGGCCATTTTGGAGACCCCAACTTCCGAATGAAATAGTTGCTTCAATGATTGGTTCCATCGTATGGAAAAATGTGTCAAATTTCGCGGAGAATACTTCGAAAAGCAATAAATACACTTTTAAAGAGTAATGTTGTGTCACTTCCTTGATTCCCGAAATTTTCAGTGCCGCCCTCGTACCTAAATTCAGCAGCGGACTACAACAGTTTGATAATGATGAAGTTCTGATGGGGTTTTAAGTGTAGGTAAATAAAACCATACTTTGTTTTTGTAGCCGTAGTTACAAACCACAATTCAAAACAACAGCAAAGAACTGCACTGAACTGAAAGCCAGATTTTCTTTACCTGTCAATAAATAATTGCCAAATGAACAAAAAATTTTTGATGACAAAAATCATTCTTATAATTAAATCGTTAACCATTATGATTTTATGGAACAATTATTCATTCTTAGCTATAATATATGTGTTTAATTATATATAGTGTTATTTCTATTTCTAAATAATTAATTATCATTTCGATATTTATGTTATTACACATAATATGGCAACTTATAAAAACATAACTAACTGGGTTTAGTCTACGATTATATCACGTTTATTTATTAAAATCTTTTTGTTCAAATTATTATTCAATCCGAAGTTCTAAAAATAGTACACTAACATGAAAATAAATGGCTCAGTTGCCTTAATATGTAGTACAAATTATGTAATAGAAAAACAAAATAAGTATGCGGTACAAAATCTACCGTTAACCTTTGGTGATTGAAGTTTTCAATATAAAACGGCAATTGTGTATACTTTAACGCCTAATATGTTCGAAGTTACGTTCGCAATCTAATCAATTTTGTTCCCTGCACTAACGCGACCCCATCCAAGGCGTTACTTAATTTTTTCCTTGCGAGCTGGATATGAACCATCAAACCTCTTTTAATCATCATCATCATTACGGCCTTTCACAAGTCCACTGCTGAACATAGGCCTCCCCCAAGGAATACCACAAAGCACGGTCTTGAGCCACCTGCATCAATCGACTTCCTGCATATCTTACCAGGTCGTCACTTCATCTAGTGGGGGGGGTCGCCCTACACTTCGCCTACCGGTACGAGGCTGCCTCTCGAGAACCTTTCTTCCCCATCGGTTGTCGGTTTATCGAGCTATAAGGCCGGCCCACTGCCACTTCAGCTTACTAATCCATTAAACCTCTTTTAATAATACATAATATATCGTTCTTTTATAATTTGACCGCTTTTTATAATGTATAAAAAGGAACAAAAAAATGTGTGTCCTTAGTTATCTTTATTAATAGCTACACTGTTGTAGTTTTTATTCTAGATTAGTGAAAAAAAATTATAATTTGACTTCTTTTTAGGGTTCCGTACCTCAAAAGGAAAAAACGGAACTCTTATAGGATCACTTTGTTGTCCGTCTGTCTGTCTGTCAAGACCCTTTTTCTCAGGAATGCGTGGAGGTCTCAAGCTGAAATTCAAATCAAATACGCAAGTCTACTGTCCTTTGGAGCTGTGAAAAAAATCAAACTTCTGAGCCAACGCAATCAAAAGATACAGCCGCTTATGCCGCAAATTTTCGATATTCACAAGGGAATAAAAACCTACAGGGTACTTCCCGTGAACTCAGAATCTTGAAATTTTGTACGAAGCAACGTTTAATAGCACAGATAAAGGAAAATTTGTGAAAAGCATAAATTTTTAGTTACATTATATAATAAAAATATTTTTAATAATTTTAAACTTATATACCTACGGATTTGTTCGGAACCCTCGGTGCGCGAGTCCGACTTGCACTTGGCCGGTTTTTTTTAAGGCGACGAGAAAATTTATTCCACTTTGCCAAATGCAGTGCATGCAAATTTAATTAGTTACAACCGTTATAGCGTAGATGAACATGGGCCTCTCCCATAGATTGCCCCATGAGGGGTATATTTGCCATAGTTGCCACGCTTAACAGGCGGGTGGGCATCCTGTTCTTTTTTAATTTCTTAGTTTTTATTATAATGAAGTTGCTGCCCATCTTCTGATTTGTTTCCTTCTGTCGCCTCTTGGGACACTTATTGCATGGGACGATATATGGAAGTAGATATTCTTTTTTTTATAGGATAGGGTGACAAACGAGCACACAGTCCACCTGATGGTAAGTGGTTGTTGTGGCCCATAGACATCTACATTTATCCTCGTGAGGACTAAGATTGAATGCCTCTTTTCCAGTAAAAAGTTTCTCTACACTCACCATACGAAACACAGCAGTGTTAAGCTGCTATTTTACGCTGGTATTCTGTGAGAGCGTGGTCCTTCCCCGGTCGAGCCATTCGTGCTACAACTATACTACTAATATAGCATGCAGCTGCAGCATGGCTCTACCACGTATAAAAAATATTTTTTATTCATAGATATAGGGCTTAAGTACATATTCTTACACCGCCCCTACGCGGTTTAATTACGAACATAGCATTTAATTAGTTACATGTTAGTAACACAAGCAAAGTATCGCCTATAAAATATAACCAAAGATCATTTCGAGATACAAACACTCGAATATGCGGGAATTATCTTTAACATTGACAAATGACGTCCGTACGACGCGGATTGGACCAAAAAAAAACGAAAGCATATCAGTGGAGCTGTTAAAGAAATATTATCGTCGAGTGCGAGCTGTTTTTGTAGATCGTGATAAGGCGAGTGGCGTTCACGGATGTCGTAATTAGTCTGTCATTAAGTCGAAAATGTTATCTGGCCCATCGGATTCGTTCGAGATTTCAAACCGAAGATGTCGAGTGATAGGGATAGTAATTAATGGCGCGGTGTGCGATGTGTTCGCGACGAATTCGCCGTCGAATTTCATCAAATCCGTGACGGTGAGGCGTGTACGCTACGAAGTGTTAACATGCGCATATATCACCGTTCGACTTGATACACCTGCAAAGCCCCGCCCACTGTAACTCAAACCCCCTCCCCGCTCCCTGATTCCCTTGTCTTTCGCAGCACCATCATCAGACGATACGCGAACACTATACGTTGAAGCTCTGAAGGGAGCGGTCGTCGCCGCCGCTGATATTTACTTTGCATTCGGTGTTTGAACTTAGTGTTTGTGCAGATACTTTTCGTGTATAATTTCTTTATTTTTGTTGTGGTACGCTGTGATTAAAACTTTTGAAGATTATCCGTAAGTTACTGTAACTTCTTAGCTATGTTTAATTAAGTTATTTTCTAGATAGTTTGAAATAAAGTTTTTATAATTCTGGTCGGATTATATCGTTATTTGAATGAAACTAGTTTTTCTGCCGACTTCGAAAAAGGAGACGGTACTCAATTCGAGTGTATGTTTTTTTTATGTGTGTTACCTCATAACTTTGTACTGGGCGAACCGATTTCAATGATTATTTTTTTATATGAAAGCTGATAGTTCTCGCGTGGTCCCATATAAATTTGATCAAGGTCAGACCAATGGTTATTGAGTTATTCTTAAATAACCTATATTGAAGTCGCCTGTACAAAATTTTTAATTTTAAATTATAATTATACGGATTTACGTCCGTAAAAACTAGTTTCATTGAAATGTGTAGCGTTCGCGTAAACATAAGCGTCAGTAGCTTAATGGCAGGGCGCGGACGGCGAACTTGAAAGTCCGTGGTTTCGAATCCGCCATTCGACTACTGTTGTGAACCATTCCTAACACAAGTATTTTAAGCTTACTAGAAGTGGTTAAAGGGAATATTAGTAAAATTTAATAGCATTACTAGTATTTTTATTAAAGAAAAAAAAACATAAGAAATCATTAATCGTTATATTATAAGGAACTACTAAGTTGGAAAATATTAAGTAAGAATTTCTCTTAATTTATAATGAGCGTAAATTTATTTAGCAGTATTTAATATGGTGAAAGATTTTGTACCGTGGGTGTAGTAAGATGCTATTATAGAGACCGCCAATCTCATGACCTCCGATAGAGGGTATTGTACATGTACAATATACTGTTACAGCCTATTAAAGTCCACTGCTGAACATATGCCTTCCCCATAGAATGCCTCAATGTGGGCATTTGTGATAGTTGCCCCGCTTGTGTTGACCACTGCAGTATTTTATTTTTAGGCGTTATTAGGAAGACGCCGCTGCCCACCTCCTGATTTGTATCCCTCTGTCGCCTCTTACGACACCCACGGGATGCACACATATACAATATGCCAGACGTGAAATGTCCAGACCAGCGATGAGAAGCAGCGTCGAAGATAATAAAAGTGCATAGTATTTGTGTTTCTTGTGTAATTTCACGTGGTGAATGAATTGTTTATAGGCAGTATCAATAAAATGGATCCGTTCCAAAGCCTAATTTTAATTTACTCATCTCATCGCACATGTGTATGTACAATGATATGAAGTTATAAATTAACTCTTCCTAAAATATTTGATGTTCTCTGTGAAGCCGCCGCAAACCTGTTGATACGTTATGGGCGGAGCTTTCAAAGCAATTTGTACGCAAGCGCAGAACATTCATAAATAACTTAAAAGTTCTGCAATAGCGTAATCATCATTTTTGTTAGTTACGCAAAAGATATAGACGTTGCGTGCACAAGAAATTTTTAGCTATTTCAAGTTTATTATCTAGCATGATGTAAAACAATTATGTGAGGTAGAGAGAAAGTTGCAATAAATATAACTTCGCAGCTAACAATTTAAACACGGAAGTTGAACGTTTTTTTATATCATTTCATGTTTAATATACCAATATTCATATACTGTAACTGGGATTAAAGTGAACATACTCGTATTTACATTTGGAATACTAACGATGTTCCACCCAGCACCAGTTATTGGTTTATAAAGAAGTTAAAAATTTTAATAAAATTTTAATAACGAATAAACAATGTTTTAATGTAAAGGCCAAAACGAATATTATATATGAGTATTAAAAAGATTGCATTAAAAATTTTGTGAAATTAGATTAGAAAATAACTAAAATGAAATTTGAGGTTTTGAAAACACCCGTAAAAATATTTTTTTTAAAACGTCACCCCCACACTAGGATTTTCTCCTGTGTCGTGGAGGCCATTTACAAACATAAATTGCACGAGGACAAACATCCAGACCCGGAACAATTATTTGTAGGCCATACAAATACTTGTTCCGTGTGGGATTCGAATCCGCGGCCCCCAGAGCAACAACTGATTGCTAAGCCACTGCGCCACGGAGCTGTTTAAATGCATTTTTACGTAGTAGAGCCACGTTGCAGCCATTTGTAGCACGATAAGTTCGGCTCGACCGGGCTAGAACGGCACTCTCACGGAATTCCAGCATAAAATAGTCGAATAATGCTGCTGTGTTTCATATGATGAGTGTAGAGGACCGGGACCCGTTATAACGAGGCATTCCATCTAAGTGTCCTCAGGGGTGACAATACTACATTTTGATTCTTAATTAAGGATAAATGTAGATGTCTATGTGCACAGCATCCACTTACTATCAGGTAGACTGTGTGCTCGTTTGTCACCCTTATTCTATAAAAAATGATTTCTTGCAATGATATATTTACCATTAAATAAACAGAGCTTAATTTTTAAACTTACATTAAGTCAATCGCTAGGTAGGCGGCCTTTGCAGGAATATGCCAGCTGGAATAATTTAATTTACTAAGCCGGTTTTTACTTTATAATCGAAGTTTAATTATTTTACCCTTGTGAGTGGTCTAGAATGTCGTTTAAATAAGGGTGTTAAAATTTTTATTCCTTATTTTTTTATGGTTAATATTGATAGAATTTTTTCTTTTAATTAATTTGAAAATACCTTTGAATAAACCTAATAAATAAAAGAAGAATCATTTAAATTGGTTTAGTCTTTTCCGACGAATCGGTGAACATACATAAAAAAAATTACGCGGCCAATATAAAATACTTCCACTTTTTGAACTCGGTTAAGAGTATTTACGTCCCAAAGAAACTTTAGCAATTAAGCTCAGTTTTCGAAATATGCTAAATTAGCCTTCAATGGGTTCCTACAAGCACTTGGCGAATTTTTTATAATATGTATACACCATACACGTTATTCTGTTTTGTTTATGACTAAGAAACATAACGAAATAATTAGATTTTTAATATTAATTGGCAGTTGTGCCAATACTTCGGTGTCTGCGCCAGGGCTTACATCGATAAGGCGGTGATGTCCTACAAGATATCCGTGGAAACTATGACGACAGGTACGCCACCAGAATACGGTATTGTTTATTTTGAACAATGTTGCACTTGACGTTCCGATCTTGTTTTACTTTTAATTAAATTGGATGATATTTTGTATAGATGTTTAAAATAATTTATTTAATTTTGAGATGACATAAAAATATTGTTGTTTAATGGAATAATAATTTGATAAACACTTTTTCACATGCGGCGTGTTTGAAATTCTGATGAAACGATATGTTATTTATGTATCTTAATTATTATATGTTTTTAATTTTTATAGACGTATATTAAGTAGACATTTTGAATTTATTAAATAATAATGTAGTGTGTGATACGTTACGCATTACATTATATTTGTTTAATTTATATGTAATTTTGAATAATTTAATAGTAAAACATAATTATGTTTACGTAACATTGACTCATAAGGAGTATATCGCGATATACGTAGTCAGTACTCTGGTCAATGCACCGGTGATCTAATCAACTCGCACGATGAAAGGCATTAAAAAATGGCGCTCTGCAAATGATGCCCAATTTTAGCGTTGACTTACGACAAATTGCAATAACCTATAATAACCTAATATTTGAGAATTTTCTACGGCAAATAATAAGTTATAAGTATAATTAAAAAAAAGTCTATTTCAATTACAATTGCATCAGATTGAAATTAATATAGTTGGCCCAACATAAATTTCAGAATGAAAAATGTCTTTGGAAGTAAAGTCTATTAGTTGTAGTAAAAATATCAACGAACTCGTTTAACTCTTTTTACTGGTAGATAACATACATTGAAAGAATATGTCGAATTGAGAGCTTCTTTTTTCGGAATCGTTAAAAATTAAGTCAAAATAAAAAAAATTGCCGTGGTAGCTCAGGGGTGCTCACGGTAAATTTCACAGTACGCGAGCAATCCAGATTCGAACCCCGCCGACACCAATGAAATTGTTAATTGCAATTTTAGGTGCTGATTTACCACCTGAAACCTGCATGTCTGAGAAATAAGGGAAAAAAGTATTTTGATGACATGTGAAGTGCGCTAATACCCGTTGGGGCAGCGCGGTGGACGTTTCCTTGCCCTAAAACCCTCTCAAAAATGTGACTAAGCCTGTGCCCAGCCGGGGGACATATGTAGGCTGTAACTTCTTTAAAAATAATTAAAGGCCCGACTATAGACTTAAGGAAAGGCTGTTATTAAATTATTTTTAATATATCCTATCTTCTCCGAGAAGAATTATTAATAATGGTTATTAATTGTTATCAAAAATAATAATAATAATAATTTATTTCTAGATCGTCAGGATAAGGAAATTCTCTTATTCAATAATTTACTTTATATTTAAAATACAAACTTATTGCTTACATCGATAATTGCATTGTTTGGTATGGCGAATTCCATTGTGTGTGAAATATATATTTCTTTTAAGTACCAGTACACAGCCAGGTATATTTTTTTTTTATAACTGGCTTTACGGCTCTGGGTTCTAGCCCTTCTGAGCCTAAAGTTACAATGTATAGTTATCCTTCATAGTACACTGCTTCGCAATATGTTGTTGCGTCACATTATCCAGTCTTTGGGAGATTTTGACGGCAACTTGAGCCAGCAGACAGCTGACAGTTGGCAATGGTATCTCAAGGCGTCTAAGCAGACACCGTATCTTGAGAATCACATCACCATTAGAGCACTTGTTTCACCGTTTCCACTAATAGTTCACATGCGTAGACACTTTATACACAAAACCGCACCACTTAACATATCAAAGTCCACTTCAAACCATTATTTAAACAATAATACAGGAGCAGCAAACCGCCGCCGGTCAAATTCCCGCCAAAACTCCCTAGGTATAATAAAATAAGCTAAAATGAAAAATACACTTTTACAAGGTGCTACGCACGTTGGTAGCTTACGGACTCCTGTTCTATCTAGAAGTCTGTGTAGGTACCACCCCATTACCTTATAACACCCCATCACTTCTTTCTGTCGCTAAGTAGCTTCGCTAGCGTTGACGGGTCGCTAGAGTATAGAGAACAAGTTCAAGTAGGGCTAGGGTTCAAGTAGCTATATATCTGGTATAGTCGTAACACGAATGGGTCGGTTCGACCGGGGCAAAGACCACGCTCTCAGAATACCAGCGTAAGTAGTGTGTATTTGTGAGCTTGTACACCCTTGGTATAAAGACTATATCCACTGATTTTCATAACAAACATGTGAAAGCTTAAGGCCTTTGTGTTAGATAATTTCGTCAGTTTTTCTTTTTTAAGCAAAATTGGCGCACCCACCGTTATTTTGCCTAGCTTATTACAAGAATTAACATCGGGTGACCAACGGCAAGTCCAATTAAACGAACGCGTTCCGTGGGCGGTCCCCGTGAGACTGCATTGCGAAATAGCCCGTTAATTCTATAATAGTTTGTGGTTCTTAATGCTCATGTCTGGTTTGTAACGACATACGAGTATGATAGGTTTTAATTAAACAAAATAGATTACTTTACGGCGATTGTATTTTTATGTTTTATTTTTCCGTCAGAATTTTACCTGCTAAGGTTTCTCTCTCAGAAATGAGAGCAAGCCTGTGCCCACCAGTAGGACTTATATATAGGCAGCAACTTTAAATTTTAACTTTAATTTTAAAATAAATAAGTAATCTCGAGTTTACTGTGAAAGTGAATAATATAATGCAATAATCTAAAATAATATTTGCGTAGTGTTCATTGATCAACAGTAAATGTCTACCACCGTGTTGGTGGCATCACGCATTCATCTCGTGGGTGTCGCAAGACGCGACTATGAGATATGCCATAAATATCTTTTAAGGCTTCCGATATTAAGCGGTATAACCATCTTGTTTACGCCATCCTTCAATACTTTGGGTATTTTAACCGTTTTTTGGTTACCTGCGATAAATGGCATGTTCAATGATGAAGTCGGTTTTTATTTTTTATTAAAATTGTAATTATTTTACCCTTTGAGTGTCTAAAAAATATCACAAATTCAAGGTAATAATTAAAATGTCGCCTAATTAGGTATATTAAAATTTTCATCTTCTGTTTTTCCACCTTAAGTGATGAAAAATCCTTTAATTTGTCATCAGGGTCACCCTATTTATTCAATAAAAAAATAGAATTAAAAAAATTACAAATTGGAGAAGTCGGTGAAAATACATTATAGAAACGAATATAAAACCTCGTTTTATGAACTCTGTTAAAAATAAAATTTGACTGCCTACAGAAAAAAATGCAAAGTAAATAAAAAGTAATAAAAATATTGAGCATCATTTCAATGGGTATAGCCGTTTCGCGAAAATGGAGTTAAAGTTAAAAAAGTTTAAATTATGTTGTAATTTTAAGTGCTGATTCACCACGTGGTCGGCGGTGAATGAAAACATCGTGAGGCAACGTGCATGTCTGAGAAATAAGAGAAAAAATATTTCGAAGACATGAGAAGTTTGCCAAAACGCATTGGGGCAGCGACGCGTGAATTTGCTTGCCTTAAAACCCTCTCAAAAATGAGAGGAGGCATGTGCCCAGCAGTGGGAAAATGGAGTACGTACATAAAAACAGCGACGCCGTGTACTTTTTAGAAACACTTTTAATTGTATTTTACTATCTCATTATGTCTGAGATCGAACATCTTATTGACTATTATTCTAGGCCTTAAAAGTGAGGCTTGATCTTAGGGTTTCTTATAATTTTTCGTTCAACGCAAAATATATTAGAACTAGCTGTTCCCTGCGACTTCGCCCGCGTGTTATTTGGGGTTTTAATTTTTTTGCGCGAAACCCTAATTCTTTTTCTAAAATGAAAGTAGCCTAAGTTAGTCCTTGTGACATCAGCTATCTGTCAGTAAATATCCCGTCAAAATCGGTCCAGCCGTTTCAGAGATTAGCCGGATTAAACAGACAGACAGACAGACGGACAGACAGACAGACGGACAGACAGACAGACAGACAGACAAAAACTTTATAAATTGTATTTTTGTTATTAGTAGCGTATATACTTTCATATGCATTTTGTAAAAAGTCGTAATTTTGACATTACTAACAGACACTTCAATTTTATTTATTTGTATCGATGATGATGTACATAAATATGAAACAACAAAAGCTGTTTACTAATTAGTCGGATTCGTTAGAAACCAATAACGGGATAGTTTACACACGTGAGCGCTTGTTCGCATGTCTGTTTGCCTTTAACCTCTTTAACAGCTTCGACGTGACTGTATGTTCAAATCTCTGCAGGCGATCTCTAATCAGCTTTTAACTGGACCGACTTAATGCCACTGATACTGGAGCATTACCGCTTTTATTTAACTTCTGTTTTATTAAATGTATTTTCTAAAGTTCGTTAAAATGTGACCGGCTTGATGAGTGATACCGTTACAGCCTATTAAAGTCCACCACTGAACATAGGCCCCCCCCATAGATTACCTCATAAAGGTCATAGTTGCCATGCTTGACAAGCGGGTTGGCCATCTCCTGATTTGTTTCTTTCTGTCACCTCTTACGACATACACGGGATGATATTAGGTAGTGGATATTCTTACACCGCCACTACACGATAACTAGTGATAGTGACTTTATATTTGAAGGTATATTTTGAAAGTTCGAGTTTCGCTCGGGACAAATATTTTCTTTTATAATATTGAGAGCCCTGTTAATAAGTGGATATTGCAACCCCTGGAAATCTGACACCAACATTATATAAAGAAAGCTTGTAGTCATACATTTTGATTCTTAATCGAGGATAGATGGGTCACAGCTTGTCCTTAATATCACATGGGCTGTGTGCTTGTTTCTCATCCTTAATTGTACAAAAAACAGTCACTTAATTGGGTATATACTATATTCGCTACGCGTGCCAAATGGATCGACTATCGAAGATTGACTTAAGTAAACTCACTTAACTAATAAACGGAAACACTAAAAACTAAACTAACTTACGTTGCGCTGTGATCTAAAATGAGGTTTGGCCTCCGAAATAGGGTATTTTTTTAATTGAATCAGGGTGCCAATCGAGCACACACAATCCACCTGGTGGTAAGTGGACGCTGTTTTCCATACATAGGCTGCACTAAAAGTATCGGGAATGGAATATTTCCACTGTTCCTGTCATATTAAAATCTTTTTAATTGAAAAGTCCTTGGTTTTCAAAATCGAATACCATTTATTTATTTAAAAAAAGATTCTCGGTCTTGTCACAAGGTTTTGTCAAACGTGTTTAGCCGTTGAGAAAATGGAATTGACTCGAGAAAATTCAAGAGCGATGATTTATTATGACTTTCGAAGTGGTTTAACACAAAAACAGTGTGTTGACCGGACGATTTCTGCATTTGGTGATGAAGCCCCATCCAAAACCACAATTTATCGCTGGTTTGCTGAATTTCAACGTGGACGTGTCAAGCTCAGTGATGATCCCCGTCAACGTCGTCCAAAAACTGCAGTCACCCAAGAAAACGTTGATGCTGTGCGTAAGCTGATTGAGGAAAATCGACATGTGACATACCGCGAAATTCAGGCAACTTTAGACATTGGCATGAGTCAAATACAAATAATCTTGCATGAACAATTAGGTGTAAAAAAGTTGTTTTCCCGATGGATACCGCATTCGCTCTGTGAAGAGCAAAAAGCGGCTCGCGTTACTTGGTGCGTCAGAACTCTCGAAAGATTACACACAGGATCCTCAAATGATGTATACAACATCGTATTAGGTGACGAATCCTGGATATACGCGTACGAACCTGACACAAAAAAACCAGTCACGAGTTTGGGTGTTCGAAAATGAGTTAAATCCAACAAAAATTATTCGTTCATGGAGTGTTGCAAAAAAAATGGTGGCCACGTTTGTCTCCAAAACCGGCCATGTTACGACTATTCCTCTTGAGGGACAAAGAACGGTTAATGCAGAATGGTATGCTAGCATTTGTTTGTCACAGGTCGTTTCTGAACTCCGTAAAGAGATCTGCAACCGCCGCATGATCCTCCATCACGACAATGCGAGTTCTCACACCGCACACAAAACAAAAGCGTTTTTAGAGCAAGAAAACATAGAATTATTAGACCATCCGCCGTACAGCCCCGACCTAAGCCCTAATGATTTCTATACTTTCCCTAAAATAAAGAACAAATTGCGTGGACCGAGATTTTCATCACCTGAAGAAGCTGTGGACGCCTACAAAACGGCCATTTTGGAGACCCCAACTTCCGAATGGAATGGTTGCTTCAATGATTGGTTCCATCGTATGAAAAAATGTGTCAAATTTCGCAGAGAATACTTCGAAAAGCAATAAATACTTTTTTAAATAGTAATGTTGTGTCACTTTCTTGATTCCCGAAATTTTCAGTGCCGCCCTCGTAGACATCGACTTTTATCCTTGATTAAGAATCAAACTGCAGATGTGTTGTCAGCCGTGAAGACTAAGATAGAATGCCTCGTTTCCAGTAAAAAGGGTCACCGGTTCCCTACACTCACCAAACGAAACACAGCAGCCTTAAGCTGCTATTTTACGCTGGTAATCTGTGAGAGCGTGGTCCTATCCCGGTCGAGCCGACCCATTCGTGCTAAAACTATTATAGCTGTACCGCGGCTCTACCACGTGAAAACTCCACTTAGGGAATTTCTCTTATTCACAGTCTCGTAACTTTAGGTTGTTTATGTTTGAGGGGTTAGCCCGCCGCCTAACACCCGAAACGCTGGAGGACCACATCGGTTACTACGACTCTACTGGACTTAGGCTGCACTACCGACCATTCCCCTTTACGCCACCCTAGAGACCCGTACTTGAGACCCATAAAGCGTGAAGGCCCAGCGCGCTCGAAGATTGAGTTGTGATATGTCAATCTGAAAAATTAATAGAGAGCGTACGAATTGAATAAAATCGATATATACATAATGAGCCGTTTAAGAGACGGGAAGTCTTCAATTAAATTTAATACGTCTTCTCATTCGCACTCGTACTTGCGTATGTATGAGGGCCTGTGTCTGTGTGCGTGACTAATATCCGGCGCGAGGGACATCTGTCCCGTCCACTCACGAATTATCGCCGGTTGATGTCATCCTTGATATTTGTATCTTTATTGCACTTATCAAACGTTTTATCACATCACAGCACTTTCGCGGTTGTTTGTGAATGTTTTCACTAAGCATTAAAGTTATTTTAATTGAAAATCCGGTTTGTTAACTAAGTTATTTACGTAAATATGCTAAAATGAACACACTGTTACCGCAGATGTTGTCTAGAGGTTAAGGCTCGTCTTACAATTTCATACAACGCGAGCAAACTGAGTTTAATCCACGTTGGTATTACTGAAAATAATCAATTACAATTATTACAATTTTTACAATACAATAGGAGTGTAAACCTACGCGAGTAAGAAATAATAAAAAAAACAACATTTGAAGGACATGTGAAGTCTACCAAAACGTATTAGGGCAGTGCGGCGGACTCATCCTCGCCCGAAACTCATATAGAATTTCTATAGTTAACTGTAAAAAATTATTACAGTGAATCTTTACTCCTCCGTTACCGGTACACCTGCATATTTCTATCACTATCATATCATATCTCTATACACCGGCCGTGCTAATATTTCTCGGGAAAACGTCTCCGAGTACCGGAACAAACTTGTGTCTGAAGTCGAGTCTTTGCTGGACAAAGTCTCGAACTGGGGGCGACTAAATCTAGTCCAGTTTAATCCTCAGAAGACACAAGTTTGCGCGTTTACCGCTAAAAAGAACCCCTTTGTCGTATCTCCTCAGTTTCAAGGCACTCCCCTGGTTGCCTCAGCCAGTATTGGAATCCTCGGCGTCGACATATCGAGTGACGTGCAGTTTCGTGGTCATTTGGAAGAGAAGGCCAAATTGGCCTCTAAAAAGCTTGGCGTGCTCAGCAGAGCGGGACAGTATTTCATGCCGGCACACCGCCTGCAACTTTACAAGGCGCAGGTTCGGCCTCACATGGAATACTGTTCCCATCTCTGGGCAGGGGCTCCCCAGTGCCAGCTCCTTCCACTTGACCGCATCCAGCGCAGAGCGGCTCGAATCGTCGACGACCGAGTTCTTTCCGATCGGCTCGACTCATTGGCGCTGCGAAGAGATGTTGCATCTCTTTGCATTTTCTTTCGCATCTACCATGGGGAGTGCTCTGAGGAATTGTTCGGATTAATCCCAGCCGCCAAATTTCACGAACGCACATCGCGGCAGAACTCCCGATACCATCCACACCATCTGGATGATTGGCGGTCCACCACTGTGCGATTTAGAAGATGTTTTCTTCCTCGCACGACTTCCTTGTGGAATCGATTGCCATCAGCGATTTTTCCGGACCGATACGACTTAGGGACCTTCAAGAAAAGAGCGTACTCCTTTTTAAAAGGCCGGCAACGCATCTGCAATTCCCTCCCTGGTGTTGCAGTTGTTCATGGGCGGCGGTAGTCACTTACCATCAGGTGAGCCGCATGCTCGTTTGCCCCCTCTACTATAAAAAAAAAAAAAAAAACTAGGATGCTTAAAAGATTGCAGCTGGTGCTGGGTGTGAGAATAATAATAATGTCCTCCAGACCGAATTTCCGCCACGGCGGCCAGTCTCAACGAAGACTAGCCATCGGCGCGGGATAGGATTATGGTGCCCAAGTGTATGCGCAAGCACAGGTGCACTCTCTATTCCCTCACTCTCATAGCCCGATGGGACGGTAAAGCGACACGACCGGAGAGAGATCAGGCGCAGGACCAACGGCTTTACGTGCTTTCCGAGACACGGGGGTGAAACACCGCCAACTTCCCGACTCCGGGCAGCTACTGAGAATTTCTTGATGGAAAAACTCAATAACTGATTTTTTGGCCCGACCGGGGATTCGAACCCGGGACCTCATGATAAGCAGTCGCACTACTACAACCACTAGACCAACGAGGCAGTCTAAGTGTGAGAATAACCTAGTGTAACAAGTGTAACGATAATGATCATGAATTTTTTTAACAATAACAATACCTGGCTGTTTTGTTGTAAATCGTAAATAATCTATTTTTTGCGTAAGTTTTTATTATGAAAAAAAACAAAAACATTAAATTGGGTTTTCTTAATGACGCGCCGTTACAATTTGCATATCACATATTTCACAGGCGCGCAGCGCGCTTTCTAATTTAATTATCTAATTATTCAATTTATTGCGCATTACTGTATGTTATGTTAGTAATCCTTACTAGTTATCTCAGTGGAATATATTATTGATTTCCACTTTATCCATCGTCTATTTTAATTTTAAGTGATAGCTTCTACATTATTATTACATACATTTCGTTGTTGAACACAGTATTTGATTTAAATTATATCGCTTGAAGCATATAACATATTTACACGGCGTCTATCATTCATTTCTCATATATGACTATCATTATCGAGTTCTCTTTGAATAATGTAAATGATATTTACTTGATGGCCTATTTAATGTTATTCGCTCTATCTACGAACTGTTACTATCGATCGTGATTTATCGTCGATTCATATATGAGTACGTATGAGGCATCGCGCGGCTAACGCTCTTTATGAGTAGGGTCCATCGTCTGACAGGAGATGGATGCTACGATCGGTGTTGTTCCTTATTGCTGTCGTTTGTTCTGAAATTTATTGGACACTGAGTATCGGACGCAGCGCTATCCTGTGTAGGTCTTCCGCTGTTAGTGTTTTTATCGAGGAGCTCCGAACCTTTTAATTTATGTATATATCTATACAAATAAATAAAATTGAAGTGTTTGTTTGTAATGTTAAAATAACAGCGTTTTACTAAATGAATATGAAAGTATATACGGTAATAATAACAAAAAACAATTTTTAAAATTTTTGTCTGTCTGTCTGTCTGTTTTTTCCGGCTAATCTCCGAAACGGCTGGACCGATTTTGACGGGGCTTTCACTGGCAGATAGCTGATGTTATAAGAATTAACTTAGGATACTTTTATTTTAGTAAAAAAATTAGGATTTCGCGAAAAAAAATTAAAACCCATGAAATCGTAGTAAATTCCAAGCGGGTGACATCGCGAGGGACAGCTAGTTTTCTAATAAATTAAAAGGTTCAGATGGGTTCTCTATATAAGTGTCTTAAATTGTTTTATAAATATAAATTTAAACTTTTTTTTTACAAAAGGTTATCGAAATAATTCGGCAATTACTTAGTATTAATATGCGCTCTAACCAGCATATTATATTAAATAGTCCATCCATTCATCCATTACGTCTTATAAGTCCACTGCTGGTAATAGGCTCTCCCATAGATTGCCTCATATAATTTTTTTTATAGGATAAGGGTGACAAACGAGCGCACAGTCCACCTGATGGTAAGTGGTGGCTGCGGCCCATAGACATCTACATCTATCCTGTATTACAAATCAAAATGCAGATGCGTTGTCACCCGTGAGGACTAAGATGGAATGCCTCATTTCCAGTAAAAAGGGCCTCCGGCCACCTGCACTCACCAAGCGAAACGCAGAGGTAAACCTCTACTTCACGCTGGTATTCTGTGAGGTCGTGGTACCACCCCGGTTCGAGCCGGCCCATCCGAGCGACAGCAAAAGTTGCCGCGTGGCTCGACTACTGTTAAAAGTTATCCTCATATTTAAATTAGCCTCACATAAATTAGCCTCTTATAATTTGGCCATATGTGCCACGCTTGGCGGCAGGGTTTGGCAACCGCATTTTTTTCCTGTTTCAGTTGCCCTCTGTTGCTTCTTACGACATCCACGGAACGATATGGGTATTCTTATACACAGTGAATGTAATGTAACGTAAACAACAACATATTCAAAACTGTATGCTAGTATTTTTTTAAATGTAGTCAGTATTGATGTGTGGATTGATGTAGCAATTTTTTTGAAATTCAAAACGATTGTTCATGTGTTATAAACAGTGGTGTGTATAAAATATCATTTGATTAATTAATAAACTGTTTAAAAGGTCAAATAAAAAGGTAAATTGCAATTGTCTTTTATCTTATTATATCGGATATTGCTTCAATTTCAAAAAGTATAACATAATCGTTCGCATTAATACGATGAGTTGTAGTGTTATGCTACTTACTTATCATTTTACATTAATTTAAATCCATTTTTCCATTCTGTTTCGATTTTCTGCATTCACTTCAAAACTGGATATTTTACATCACCTTTATTTCCATAGGATCCTGTAACGATTTTAAACCATAAGAACACAATCACAAATCATTTCTACTTCGTATTTTCACATTATCAGCACTTTTAAATTGGTGTCAATGAAGTCTACCTTTTTTCGATCTTTTAGTTAGTTTTCCTTAACTCTACAATTTCGGGCTTTGTGTGGGTAGTTGCGCTACCTTTTTTCCTATATCAATAATATCTCCTTTTCCACTTAAATCTTGCCGTTTTCTTATTACAAGCCTAAAACTAAAATTTGACATGTTTTGTTATTGTTGTTTATTTGGTCTCCATGGAAATTATATTCAAATTTGCTACCGGTCTGTTGTTTCTATTTCGATAATTCCACATAAATACTCTTTCCTCTTGACCATTTACAAAAAATTTGCGTTTAATTTTAAATAATTTTTCCGTTCTCTCTAGAAAGATATAAAAGCCGAACAATCGGTGAAGAAATTCAGTCTTGCTTCAGTTCTCGAATTGGAAGCATCTTCTAAAGGCCTTATCCCGGGGCCGCTCTGCCACGGGATCCTGCAAGCCGCTGTCCTACCTGAAGCCACTGGACTCTACGAACCTCTGCTCTATCTGAAGTCGCTGGACTCTACAAACCGTTGCTCTGCCTGAAGTCGCCGGGTTCCTACAAGTCTCTGTTCTACCTGGAGTCGCCGGAACCTACAAACCTCGGTTCCGCCTGAAGTCACCGGAACCTGCAAACCTCTGTCCCGCCTGCAGTCACCGGATCCTGCAGGCTTCTGTGATGTCTGAAGCCGCCGAGGATCCTGCAAGCCCCTGTCTGGCCTGAAATCGCCGGATCCCGCAATTACCACATTCACCGGAGGTCGTCGCCTAGAGACGCCCACGCCTTCTCACCTACGCCGTGCGTGCTCGTTCCAGGCGCTGAGAGCACACCTTGGATCTTCCGACTCAGCTTCGGCACTAATCTATTTTTTTATTACTTTTTTTAAAATAATCTGTAAATCGCATCATCCATCCTCATATTCATACTCCATTTTTGTTATATAAAATTGTAAATATTTTTGAATCTTAAATATATTATTTGTTTTGTTGTATTTTTGTTGTTTTGTTGCTCTTAGGTTAGATTATTTTTGTCCTTAATTGTCTCTACACGACAGAGTATCATTCACGTGTTAACAATCGCAATAGACCGTTTCGGGGACCTTTTACATACAATGTGACGATTTAATATTTACATAAACAAGAGATAACTTCATGGCATATAAGGCTGTCGCAACAAATGCGCACATTTCGTGTTTACCGACGTAATGCGAGTTTGTAAACGTTAGACATGATTTGTTGATAATTAATTCTGAAGTGGTATAATTTATAAGAGACTAGCCTATCCAAGTAAAGGTAGCGACGCGTCCGTACTTTCTACTGTCACAGTAGTATTTATGCCTCGTGTTAAACTTTGCTACAAGTAATGGATAAATGAAGTGGTTCTAAGAGAAATGTCCGCACACGGCCTGCGTTTAATATATGAATTTTCTACGCGATCTAATGTAAACGGTTGATGACTGCGTAACATTTACGATAATGTCTCTTCGTAACTTAATATGATGCGCAGGTAGTTTTATTTCAGCAGCTGCACGATTAATAAAGTAACAAGTAACAGAAAACACCTATTTAAATTGTATATGTTATTGTACATTCTATAAGGTATTTTGTTTTAAAACATTTTGCCAAAACCCTGCTATTCTTCTCTCAGATATGTGATAGAGCAATGAATGTGTGCTAACTAGCGGTGGCGGTATTATTTATGACGAACGATAACATCGACACGGACTTATCAATCATGGACAAAGCATACATGTTTCGAAGCAAACCTCAGAATGAAAACAATCAAATAAACACCTTCATTCCATAGGAATATAATTCAGTATATGGTAATTTCATTGTGATGCTAGCGTACCTTGACGTGTTAGCAACGGTCATCCATCATTCATAGCTCGAGCGCGTAACGAGTCTTTATTCGAAGGATCCGAAGATGCGCTTGCGACGGTTCTTGCACCCTCCCGCGTGGAACACTCTTTCTTCTTATTGATGGATCACGAGCTTGTGAGTTTATCGGTTACGAATATACATCTTGATCAACGTCCGTCTCCGGTGAGATTTGTTAACTATTTTGGCGCTGTTACAACTAGACAATCATGTCGTAATTTTTTCAACATTATGATACGTTTACGATTACAATGTAGGTATATACATACACCAGTATTCGCATTCACTTCCAAATTCAGTATGGTAATAGCTTTAGCTTAATTTTTTTTTATTTTTTTTTTTATTTTTTTACCTTATTTAATAATTAAAATATTACCTATTTAAATTCTAAAAGTGCTTTTAAATTACCGAGAAAACCGTTAAACAAGAATTTGAGTTTTTTGCCTTAACTTGATTAGCTTGTACATTGTAGGTTCCCGTAACATCCGGTATAAAAAGGCGTGACAGTTCACGGTCCAATTGTATTATATTGCTAGAGATTGATTATTTGCTTAGTATTAAGGTATTTCAATGTTTTTTTCAACTTGTGTTAGTTTTGTTTTGGATCTTAATTTCACATTATTTGAATCTCTTATATTGCTTATGATTAAGGCTATATCATGAATTATCTATTTGCTAGATATCATATGGTACATTTTTTTTCCTTTCTTACAGTTTTGTGATCTCGTTTCTCTTTATTTTGTTTTCTGTTTCAACCTAACTATATCGTATCTCTTCATCTCTTATCCGTCAATATTGTTTTTGTGAAAGGCTTTCTATATATTACTAGCTCGCCAGGCAGACGTTTTTCTGCCATCTTCGACGACCCTGTGTCCTATAAAAATTCTTAAATTCGCAATAAAAAAATTTGAGGGTCATTTATCGGGATAAAAACTATCCTATCTCTCAAGTTGGACCAAACTGCACACAGTGTGCAAAATTTCATTGAAATCAGTTCAGCAGTTTAGGAGTTCATCGCGGACAAACAACGTGACACGTAATTTCTATGTATAAAGATAATCAGACAGTCCGCATAACTGAATAACTAATGCGGAAGCCCCCCACCTGATAAGCGGTGCTACTGAACGTGAATTCTACAAACCCCTAACGACGTCCGATGGTATCTTCAGTGACGTTTCAATACAGCGTGGACCAGTTGTCTGCAGTCCTTGACGAGTTGAACGACCTGTCTATCAATCGTTCACTCGTTTTATCGTGAAATCGTTTCTATCGGCGACCTGTTTGAATACACGTAGGTTTAAGTAGCTTGAAAGTGACGGTACTAAACCTGAAGACCAGTGGGGACATTCCAATGTCTTGTAACTCTGAAATATGCTATGAAATTATAATGAATATTTTTCTATCGTTTATACTACACACTTGTAGTTGTAATCCTGACTTTGTAGAAGTAGGTCAAGGACTTTTATATAGAACAAGGACTTGTATGTAATCCATTTCACTATCAAAATCCACTGCTGAAAAAGGCACTGCTCTTAGATTAACTCATAGGGAGGATATTCGCCATAGCTCCCACGCTTAGTAAGCGGTTTGGCAACAGCAGTTTTTATAATTTCGAGTTGTCAAGAAGATATTGTGTTGCGAGCTGTCTATCTCCTGGATCGTTTACTTCTCGCGCCTCTTACGGCACCCACGGGATCGTAAGGGTTGTGTGTTTTCTCTTACGCAACCATAACTCGGAATTTTTTAATATATTATTATTATTAAAATGATACATTTCTTTGGTTACAATTTTTTCCAATATTTCATCAACATTATTGGTTTTCTAGATCCAAGCAAAAGATAATTTTATAAACAGATTAGTGTTTAAATGTATACTATTATGGTAAGGTTTTTAAGCAAGTTTTACTCGTAATAGTTACATAATTTTAGAAAGGGACTTGTTATCCTAGCGTGTATTAATTTGCGTTTTTGCTGTAATTTTATTAGTTATATTATTTTAAAAAAATTAGCGATAGCTTCTAACACTTAATAAATTATCAATCTAGCAGCCACATACCCATTAACTTTTTTTTTGTTTAAACATACATCCAATGAAGAGATTTGATGTTCAATCTCATAGGAAGAGCAAGTGGATCTAAGGAATGCGGAAACATGAACGTCTAATAAGGTTCGTGAGTGAAGACTTGCAGATTGTATCTAACTTTCTTTCGTAAAATACACGAACATATTCTTTTGGAATAGGTAAATCTATTTCTCTAAATTGTTCAGTATGACACTTTGTGTTTCTTTCTCCACAAATATGAAACACATCAGTATATTATAAATTTAATTTTCGAGCCACATGTTGACACGTGGCGCGATTTCAAGAATCTAAAACATCTCTAGTATCTCATTAGCAAATAATTAGGAATTATATTACAAGATTCGGGATATAATATTACAAGATTCGCAAGTAATTTCGGTTCAGAACACGTCACACGTGGTAGAGTCACGTTACAGTTATATTGCACGAATGGGTCGGCTCGACCGGACGCTCTCACAGAATACCAGCGTAAAATGCCAGCTTAATGCTGCTGTGTTTAGTATGGTGAGTGTAGAGAACCGTAGACTCTTTTTACTGGAAGCGAGGCATTCCGTTTTAGCACTCGGGAGTGGCAACGCATCTACATTTTGATTTTTAATCGAGGATAGATGTAAATGTCTATAGGTCACAGCGTCCACTTACCATCAGGTGGACTGTGTGCTAGTTTGTCTTCCTTATTTTTGTAAATAAAGTAACAAACTAGTAGAAGTAAATCAGATGACGTATCTACTACTACACACTATTAGGGACGATGGATTACATCTTTATTTTTTAAAACTCATACAGAGAAGAAAAATAAGGCAACTTTAAAAAGTATTTATTAGTTACACATAAATTATTATTGTATCTATCCTTTACTAAGACTTGCGCTTATGTTTGTGCTTAGTAAAGTTACTTTTTATTTCTTGTTTCCTTGTTTAACGTTAAATGACATCATGAGTGCCTGCCATGATTTCATTGTTGTATACGTTCGTTAATACTTTTTCTATTCCAATGTTTTGCGTTGGAATGTTTTAACGTGCCGCATCGGTCTCTTAATCTTTGACATCTCTCTCTTTCATGCTGTTTAAGTATATTTTATAGGTATATTCTTAGATCTTAGAGCATACACATTTCTTTTCCGAAGGAATGTGTACTCAAAACCGGTATGTATGTTTTTCCGTTTTTATCCGCCCGTAGTTGGCGCAGTTAATCAGGCTATATTATGAGGGCGCAAGTATTTGATTATTCATATTGATAAATTTTCACGGTAATAGGAGGTATGTGGAAAGCTGAATAGAAATTATGCTTCTAATGGGAACAAAATTCCAATTGAGGTTTTTGCTTTGTAGATGTATGTAGATCTTTGTAGGAATATAGTAAAAGTTAAAGCAGTTGCAGTTCATATCGTAAGAGGAGACAGTTTGAAACTGAAACGGGAGATGAACAGCAGCATTTCCTGATAATAATTCAAAACAATAATAAATCTGTGGTAGCGAATTTGCGTGTCAAGTGTGGCAACTATGGCAACTATGGCTAATGTCCCCTTAATTAAACAATTAATGGAGTAGGCCTGTATTCAGCAGTGGGATGTTGATGGGTTATAATGATAAAAATATATCTTATTATAATTATCTTTTATGTCATTCGTCTGATTACGATGAAACTTGTGAGTTGTGTGCGCGCCTGCGCAGGATTCTGCCAAAAAAAGGCAACGCAACGCATGCCGGGGACTGCATGCATATGTACGATGTGTATATGTGATATGGCATTTGATACCTACATATAGTCATGGAAACACGTCTCAGAATTATAAAACATTATAATTGTGAGACGTGTTTGAAGTTCAATATACATAATATCTATTTCTATTATCCATAACTTTAAGTGGTAGAGCCATGCTGCAGCTATATTAGTATTATAGTTGTAGCACGAATGGGTCGGCTCGACCGGGGAAGGATCACGCTCTCACAGAATACCAGCGTAAAATAGCTGTTTAACGCTGCTGTGTTTCGTATGGTGAGTAGAGAACTGGAGATCCTGTTTAGTACTTACGGGTGACAACGCATCTGTATTTTTATTCGTAATTGAGAATAGATGTAGATGTCTTTGAGTCACAGCAACCACTTACCAATTAGGTGGACTGTGTGCTCCTTTGACACCCGTTACTTATAAAAAACAGCCTATAAAAGTCCGATGCTGAACATATAGGACTCCCCTGTAGACTGCCTCATTGTTTGAAATTTTTGCCATAGTTTCCACGAATTATTGAAGGATTACATACTTGTATGTTATTTATTTTATATGCTTTTTGTAAATATATTTATATATTTTTCGGTAATACCAAACGCAATAAAAGTAAAATAATATTAATCTAACGCTAAAATATAATTTTATGTAAGTAAGCACCACTCGGTAAAGCCGTCACCGTGTTTAACAATTTCGTATCTAAATCTGCGTTCATCATCGCGCAGCGTAAGTGACGTAATGTTCACTAGCGTCGTATTCTCAGTGTTTTATGCTTACGGTACGTCGGATGATTAACGACTTTACCGTGTGATAGTAGAGCCGAAGCCGACCGACGGACGGATCGACAATATTGTCTCATTTATTGCTAATGGTCTATTGAGTATTGACTATCGCTTCTACATGTATGTTAGTTTAATAACTTTCTAAGGCAAAGAGTAGATGCGTAAAGCTTCTAGTAATATTTTTTGTCTCTTATTTACACAGTCAGGTCATAAGTATTGTCACACAGTAAAAACTTTTCTTTTAAAATGCTGGCCACAAAAAAGTTTATTGAATTCGAATTTCGAATTGTTCATGTAAATAAAACTGTATACTTTTTAGAATTTTACTCATTTTTAAATATGGAGTGGACGCTTAAAGAAGACCGTGTTGCAGTTATTGCGTTGCATCGTTGTGGTTACGCGCCAATTCAAATTTTTGACATACTGAAAAATTTGAATATAACCAAAAGATTCGTTTATCGTACCATCAAACGATACAATGAAGACTCTAGTGTAGATGACAGGTCAAGAAGTGGTCGCCCTCGGTCTGTTAGGACTCCAGCAGTGATAAAAGCTGTGAACGCGCGAATTCAAAGAAATCCCAAACGTAAGCAGAAACTGTTTGCCCTTCAGATGGGGTTAAGCAGAACCACGGTGGAAAGGGTGTTTAATGAAGACTTAAGGCTTCGGGCATATCGAAGAAAAACAGGACATCGTTTGAATGCTCGTCTAATGGACCTGAGACTGAAGAGATGCCGCGCTTTGTTGAAGCGGTACGCGGGAAAAAAATATCGGGAAATTCTTTTTTCGGATGAAAAAATTTTTACCGTAGAAGAAGTTTTAAGTAAGTTTTAACAGTGGTAGAGCCAGGCAGCAGCTTTTGCTGTCGCACGGATGGGCCGGCTCGAACCGGGGTGGTACCACGACCTCACAGAAAACCAGCGTGAAGTAGAGGTTTACCTCTGCGTTTCGCTTGGTGAGTGCAGGTGGCCGGAGGCCCTTTTTACTGGAAATGAGGCATTCCATCTTAGTCCTCACGGGTGACAACGCATCTACATTTTGATTTCTGATAGAGGATAGATGTAGATGTCTATGGGCCGCAGCAAGCACTTACCATCAGGTGTACTGTGTGCTCGTTTATCACCCTTATCCTATAAAAAAAAAAGAGCTACAACAAACAAAATGATAAGGTGTACACACACAGTAGTGAAGAAGCGAGCAACCAATATTCCGCGTGTCCAACGAGGTCATTTTCCATCCTCGCTCATGGTATGCTTGGGAGTTTCTTATTGGGGCTTAACAGAGGTACATTTTTGTGAGAAAGGTGTAAAAACGAATTCAGTTGTGTATCAAAATACAGTCCTGACGAACCTTGTAGAACCTGTTTCTCATACCATGTTCAATAACAGGCACTGGGTATTCCAACAAGATTCGGCGCCAGCTCATAGAGCGAAGAGCACACAAGACTGGCTGGCGGCGCGTGAAATCGACTTCATCCGACACGAAGACTGTCCCTCCTCCACTCCAGATTTGAATCCGTTAGATTACAAGATATGGCAACACTTGGAGGAAAAGGCGTGGTCAAAGCCTCATCCCAATTTGGAGTCACTCAAGACATCCTTGATTAAGGCAGCCGCCGATATTGACATGGACCTCGTTCGTGCTGCGATAGACGACTGGCCGCGCAGATTGAAGGCCTGTATTCAAAATCACGGAGGTCATTTTGAATAAACTTTAGTGTCATAAGAATCTATGTGTTGGTAAGTTCATTTTGATATATAAATGGTTACATAATGAATAAACTTTTTTCAATTATTTTATATAAAACATGTGACAGAATTTATGACCTGATTAGGTATAAGTCATTTATTATTATATATTATATATAATCATATATAATTATCTTTATATATAAAAATCAATTGCTGTCCGTTAGTCTCGACAAAACTCAAAAACGGCGCGACGCGGCGTTGTCGAGATCTAGAAATCACCCGTGCGAAGCCGGGGTGGATCGCTAGTCTCATATATAATCTATTCCTTGGGGGAGGCCTTTGGTCAGCAGTGAACTTGTGAATGATGATGATGATGATATAAACCAGTGCTTGATCGCATCTGAAGGTAAATGGTGATGTAACCGAAAGCGATAGGATGTATGTACTAGGTTAACAAAAGCCTATTCATTCTTGCATGGAAGACACACCCTCATTGTTATAGGTTGAAAAAAACTGACGTTGGGAAATTATTCTATTCCCTTACTGTATGCATAACAAAAGGCAAAGTAAGTTGTTTCGTTTTAATTTTAAATGTGTGCAATGGGATAGTCGTTGATAAAACACGGCCTTACTCATAAAATCGACGTTTATTTAAGAAATGCTTGTAGTTGCTCTTTCATTTTTCACTAAATGACTATAGAAATAGACAGGTATCATTAATAGAGTAAAAGCTCCTTATTCGCGCTTCCTTCATTCGCGTTTTCACTATTCGCGAATTAAAAAAATGCGACCCAATTCCTATATTCGCGGCTAAAGATTCTTTATTCGCGGATGTAATCGGTACATCGGTACATACATATTAATAAAAAGGATTCCTATAGGTATCCAAGCCAATATCCTTTGTAAACGCGTCGTCAAACGGACTAATAAAAAAGTAAACTATGTAGAACTTATTACAACTATACTTATACTTTGGTTCAATAAATTTAAGGTGAGACAATCATTACATAGCATTAAAATCGTTGGAGAAGTTGCGTCTGCAGACACTGCTGCAGCAGAAAGATATCCAGAAGAATTTGCAAACCTAGTAGCTGATGGAGGATAGAAACCTGAGCAAATATTTAATGCAGGCGAAACTGCACTGTTTTGGAATAGAATGCCACACAAACCGTTTATTTTTAATGGCGAATAATCTTCCCCTTGGATTTAAAGAAGCAAATGGTTAAAACCTCAATTAAATTGATATAATATACGAGGGTGGATTGAAAAGTACTCGGCCTAACCAAGAAAATAAACACATACTAAATCAGTTATATTTTTATTTTTCTACATAATCACCATCAAGTTCAATACACTTTTGCCACCTCCCCTTCCAAGCATTTAGACCGTTGAAAAAAAATGATTCTTCCTTAGAGTCAAAATATGCGTCTACAGCTGCTTTGACCTCGTCGTTTGTCGAAAATCTTTGACCTCCCAAGTGCTTTTTTAGGTTAGGGAACAGAAAGAAATCTGATGGTGCCAGATCAGGTGAATACGGCGGATGCGGTAACAGTTCAAAGCCACAGTTGTGAATTTCAGCCATTGACTGTACTGACGTGTGAACACGGGCGTTATCTTGATGAAACAGGACTTTTCTTCTGAGCATTCCTCGACGTTTTTCTTTTATTTCCTCTCGTAAACGACGTAGTAAGGTGCAGTAGTAATCAGAGTTTATAGTCTGACCCCTTTTAAGATAATCAATCATAATCACACCTTTCGAGTCCCAGAATACTGAAGCCATCACCTTATTTGCCGACAAAATCGACTTACCCTTTTTAGGGGGTGGTGAACCAGGTCTTCTCCACTGTTTTGATTATTGTTTTGTTTCCGGTGTACAGTAATGAACCCATGTTTCGTCTATAGTAACAAAACGATTCAAAAAATCATCTGCATCGGCTTCAAATAACTCCAAACAGTCGCGTGAAATAGTCAATCGCGTCCTTTTTTGTTCAACTGAAAGCAATCGCGGAACCCACCTCGCAGACACCTTGTGGAAACCCAACTCGTTGACAATGATGTTTTGAGTTCGTTCATAAGAGATGCCTATAATCTCGGCTATCTCTCTAATTTTTAATATGCGGTCTCCCATTATTAAATCAAGTACTTTTTTAATATTTTCGTCAGTAGTTGACGTCGAAGGCCTTCCAGAGCGGGGTTCATCTTTCACACTCTCTCTACCACGCTTAAATTCTGCTATCCATTTTTTGACGGATGAATATGACAGAGCACAATCGCCTAATGTACTGACCATGTCATCATGGATGGCTTTTGATGATAGCCCCTTCTTATGGAGGTACTTAATGACGGCACGCTGCTCGATTTGCTCCATTCGCGGAAATTATGTCCGATTACTTTGTTAATAAATTTATAAAATCACAACTAATTATCGCACACGTTTCGAACTTCACACAATGAACTAGTCTGAACAGAACTAAATAATGTGGGTAGATTTGATTTTTAGAATTGAATGGATCTGTGTTAGGCCGAGTACTTTTCAATCCACCCTCGTATATTTGTTTTTTATTTTGTCACCTAGGAACGTATCCCCTATAATCCCATATAAATTACCATCCCATATTCACGGTTTCTGTATTCGCGGCATATTTACGGAACATATACCCCGCGAATAAAGAGCTTTCACTTTATTCAATTCAACTAAGATTCAAATTCAAGAATCAAAGATTACAAGTAAGGCTGATAATGTATGTATAAGTTGTCTATAAATAATCTCTTTCCTCCCTGAAACAGTGTCGCGCGATCACAAGCGTTAATTATTTATACTTACTCAGTTATTTAAACAATAACTACATATTTATTTAAAATTATAATAGAGTTTCATAACTGTTTTCTTAAAAATAAGTTCATGCGACCTCTAAAAGTAAAGACTTATTTTTGAATATTCTTTACTTTGTTTAAAAATTCAAAATTCCTCGTACCAAAAGCACACGGCCTCGAACCTTTCTATAAACACATGTTATGCGTACGCAACGTGTAATTTCACAAAAACGTAATAATACATCACAAATTGCTGTGATTTGGTTCCAAGCCATCGATACCCCACCGTGCAATCGCTCCTCAAATTACTCAATAATACTCTCGGTCTCGGTGTTGATTCTACAAACGCTATTGTTCTCGCAACAAAAATAAAGAGCGTCGCTTTTAAAAATTCGTGACTATCGCTTAACAATTATAGAAACAAATTATTGCACGCTGTATATAACTTGACCTATGTGTATCTATGTATGCATGAATGTAAAGACATTTTATAATTCAGTTTTCGCCTACATTCAGACGTCCGCATTATCTGATTTTGCAGACGAATTAAAATCCGAAGACAAAACAATAATTTCATGATTAAGACAAACTACTGTGTGTGCTGTGTCAGCAGCACTTACAGTATTCAATATTCATTTTTTTTTAAAAAAAGGGGGAGTACTGTAGGTGTGTAATTTTCATGAAATACGATAACGACCGCCACCGGCGGGACGGCAGTCTGTAAGCGAGTAGTTCAGTTTCTTTTGAGTGTAGGTACTAGGCGAACACGCGTCTCGGGTTCGATAAAATAAATCTACTTCAACCAGTAATGTGAACAGTCTAATCATTTTCCTCCCTACATAAGCCTCTATGATACAACAGCTACCAAATAACACAACACTACTTATTCTCACTAGGATTATAACAGCTCACGATCAACGCGTATTATTTAAGTTATTTTGGTAACATGTGTTATTTTTGTATAATAAATATATATACAAAGTTAACACATTGTTATTGTATAATATGTATAGTATTGTGTAAGCATAATATAAGATTTTAGATAACTTTCATGTATCGCTTAGAACTGCAAATTCATTTTTAAAGAAAATAGGTAAAAAAAAAGATGAAAAAGACTTGTATTGAAAGACTTGTAAGAAAAGTTACTTGTATACTTACTTAATATTTTAATATCGTTTTAAATAACACACCCAACAGAAATAGTAAAATGTATAATATAAAAGCGAGTTTGAAATTTTATTGAAGTCCTAACAGTCCTTACAACTATAATTGAACAAATTATGTTCTCAATATTTTGCTAAAGGGACTGTTAACGTGTGTTGCTTAGCGCCATATTATATTTATTTCCATGATTTAATTTTATGTTATTTGCAGCAATACTTCTGTCAGTGATATTTTTATTTTCTCAGAACTCAGATAACGCGCTAAGCTACTCGAAAGATGACGGGCCTCACAATTTACAGTCATATACAAAAATGTAACGAACAAAAAAAATTATGAGTAGCAGATGTATAAAACTATGGTTAACGTTTTTATCAATAATCTTCGAATTACCCAACAACATTTTTTTGAGAATTTTTATCTCTCGTTTCAACAAGAAAATGCCTAACTAGTTTCTTTTATAAGATAAGGGTGACAAACGAGCACATTGTCGACATGATGGTAAGTGAGTGCTGCGGCCCATAGACATCTTCATCTATCCTCGATTACGAATCAAATGCAGATGCGTTGTCAGGTTGTTACCCGTGACGACTAAGATGGAATGTCTCATTTCCAGTAAAAAGGTTCTCTACACTCATCATACGAAACACAGCAGTGTTAAGCTGCTATTTTACGCTGGTATTTTGTGAGAGCGTGGTCGTTCCCCGGTCGAGCCGACCCATTCGTGCTACAACTACAACTATACTACTAATATAGCTGCAGTATCACTCTACCACCTGCAATAAAGTTTAAATTTCGGCATAAAGTTATGTATCTTATACGAAATAGAGCTTTTCCTATATGTTTTGGGTTTAGTGCACTTGTACCGTCCGGGCCATTAGCTTCATCAATAATATTCTCTATAAAGCGATGCACTATTTCACTAACCTCCATCCGGAATTAATTTCATAGTTCGGTCGGCTGCGAGCGGTCGGCAATTATCGTGGCATCGATTCTATGTGCCCGGTAATGAAGATATCGCCTCATCTTCTTTATTGCAATAATGAAATATAGAAATAGTCGGAGCGGGCGGAATTTACTGCTCTCGGCTCTATCGTATCGGGGCTTGCAGGAAATATATGTTATATTCTATCTGTTGCATACTTTTGCATCGCAGTCTTAACTAACGAAGGCCGATAATGAAAATTTACGTTTTGATTTATCTGCTATTTCTTGGTTACCTTTGTTGGCAAAGAAACTGGCTTAAGCATAATAATGCCTTAGAATTTATGTATGTATATTAAATGATTAAAAAGGACTTACAGTTTAACAGAAACTTAATGTAATGAATGATGTACGAAATGTAATTAAGTACTTATTTATACTTATAAATAAAATTGAAGTGTTTGACTGTAATATTGAAATAACTAGCTTATATTACCAATAAGCTCAGGTGGTTATTGGCATACTGTTAAAACTATTGATGAAATTGTTGTTTGTCTGTCTGTGCTAATTTTCGGAATGGCTGAACCAAATGTGTTGAAATTTTACAAACAGTACCTACGCCTAAAGATCTAGGCTATAATGCCGCCACGCTGCACGCTCCGTCAAACGCTTTCCACTGAGGCCTTACCCATGTAGCATACCCTAAGAAGTCATTAGCTTATAGCCACATTAATATCAAGTGATAAAAAATAGTGTTTACTATATTATATGTGATTTAATTTAATATAAACCTATTAAGAAAGGGAGAATCAAACAACATCAGTCTCTAATTGAGGAGAATTACTCTTGAGTGTCTTTATGTCATGCCGAAGAGCATAATGAATCATTCTTTACAATTTTGTGCCTCTTAGAAGTCGGTTGCTTTCAGATCTATCGCTTTAGGCCGTTCACCGCTGGGACGACTGACGTGCATAAATAATCGAACGTAATCAGTTTTTATCAACGACACAGTATTTAACCGATTATTGCGCTTGGAACGCTTGGAATGTTTCAACGACTGCGATTTACTACGCCTTCATTTTGAACTCTCATCATTGGGAAAGCATCCAAACAGATTGTGGCCTGTTCAATGTTTAATTTAAAAACTAAACTTGTTAAATGTAAAATTTAAAAAAAATACATAATTTAATTAAATTATTTACATTGTGATGCTAGGATTGAGTGTATTGAAGAATTACGTGTAATACCCTGAATTCAGAAGCTAATAGGTGGAAATTATTTTTTAATGTTTTAATTCGGTTTTACTATGCAGATAGATAGAATAGATAAGACATTTATTTGTTTCTCCAATCACTCACATAAGTTAAGCGACTAAACTAGGTACAAAGTAACGTATTACAAAAATAGTTACTTATATAATCTTAAGATCTAAATGTACGTGTGTGGCGGTTTTTAGTAAAAATTTAATTATTTTACCCGTTCAGTTTCAGTGGTCTCAAGAATATCACAAGTTCAAGTTAAAAATTAGAATGTCCTTTTAGCAGGTACATTAATATCTTCATTCTCTTTTTTTAATCCTTATGGATATATTTCTTGAAATCGATATGGAACGACACCTGAAGTATAATTAATTCAACATAAAATAAATTATTTAATTCGGTTCAGCCGTTATCGAGAAATCGGTGAACATAAATTATAGAAACGAATATAGAACTTAGTTTTATGGACTCGGTTAATTAGCAAGTGGTAAAATAAAAAAAAATGTACAACCGACTTCAATATAAATTATTAAAGATAACTCAAATAAGACCAGGTCAGACCTCGATCACATTTATATGGGACCACATGAAAAGCACGATCTTTCAAATAAAAAAAGAATTGTCCAAATCGGTTCAGGCGTCTTCGAGTAATCGGCGAACATACATAAAAAAAAAGATTGCGACGAATTGAGAACCTTCCCCTTTTTGAAGTCGGCTAAAATTTTAACAGTGTAGTAAATAAATACTTACGTACGAATAAATATTTTTTTTATAAGATAAGGGTGACAAACGAGCACACAGTCCACCTGATGTTAAGTCTCGGATTGGGGCCGACTAAATCTAGTCCAGTTCAATCCCCAGAAGACACAAGTTTGCGCGTTTACCGCTAAAAATAACCCCTTTGTCGTATCTCCTCAGTTTCAAGGCACTCCCCTTACTGCCTCAGCCAGTATCGGAATCCTTGGCGTCGACATATCGAATAATGTGCAGTTTCGTGGTCACTTGGAAGGGAAGGCCAAATTGGCCTCTAAAAAGCTTGGCGTGCTCAGCTGAGCGAGACAGTATTTCATGCCGGCACATCGCTTGCAACTTTACAAAGCGCAAGTTCGGCCTCACATGGAATACTGTTCTCATCTCTGGGCCGGGGCACCCCAGTGCCAGCTCCTTCCACTTGACCGCATCCAGCGCAGAGCGGTTCGAATCGTCGACGACCGAGTTCTTTCTGATCGGCTCGATACACTGGCACTGCGTAGAGATGTTGCATCTCTTTGCGTATTTTATCGCATTTATCACGGGGAGTGCTCTGAGGAATTGTTCGGACTAATTCCAGCCGCTCAATTTCACCATCGCACATCGCGACAAAACTCGCGTTACCATCCATACCATCTGGATGATTGACGGTCCACCACTGTGCGATTTAGAAGAAGTTTTCTCCCTCGCACGACTTCCTTGTGGAATCAATTACCACCAGCGAATTTTCCGGACCGATACGACTTTGGAACCTTCAAGAAAAGAGCTTACACCTTTCTAAAAGGTCGGCAACGCATCTGCAATTCCCCTGGTGTTGCGGTTGTTCATGGGCGGCGGTAGTCACTTACCATCAGGTGAGCCGCATGCTCGTTTGCCCCCTATTCTATAAAAAAAAAGTGGTTGCTGCGGCCCATAGACATCTACATCTATCCTCTATTACAAATCAAAATGCAGATGCGTTGTCACCCGTGAGGACTAAGATGGAATGCCTCATTTCCAGTAAAAAGGGCCTCCGGCCTCCTGCACTCACCAAGCAAAACGCAGAGGTAAACCTGTACTTCACGCTGGTATTCTGTGAGGTCGTGGTACCACCCCGGTTCGAGCTTGCCCATCCGAGCGACAGCAAAAGCTGCCGCGTGGCTCTACCACTGTTATTAGCAAAATATTCAACTTTTGTTCAGAAGTCAACAGTACAACATATTGTTTTTTTTTTATAGGATAGGGTGACAAACGAGGGCACAGTCCATCTGATGGTAAATGGTTGCTGTGGCCCATAGACATCTACATGTATCCTCGTTCGCGAATCAAAATGCAGATGTGTTGTCATCCTGAGGACTAAGATGGAGTGCCTCTTTTCCAGTAAAAAGGGTCTCCGGTTCTTTACACTCACCATACGAAACACAGCAGTATTAAGCTGCTATTTTACGCTGGTATTCTGTGAGAGCGTGGTCCTTCCCCGGTCGAGCCGACCCATTCTTGCTACAACTATACTACTAATATAGCTGCAGCATGGCTCTACCACGTACAAACATGTATATTACCTACATTCTTAACTTCCTCTTAAAAGAGGGTTTCCTCTTAAAAGACCCAGTTTAGTACAGGTACCTCCAATCCACCTGCTAAACGTGGTAATAGCCAAATCTGTCTTTCTGGGTAAGGTGACTTGCTTGATTTATCATACGTTAAGAATAACGCATGTGGAGCCAATACTAAAAAGAAATGGCGATGAACGCCGATAATTTAATATTTTAGCAATAATTGTGCTTTTATTCACAATTTTGTTTTTCTTTTCAGGTGTTGCATATCCCGCTCGGATGGACGCTTGCGTGTAAGATCAACGTGACATAAATGTAAGTTTTTTTTTATAGAAGAAGATGCAAACGAACATGCGGCTCACCTGATGGTAAGCCGCCCATGAACAACTGCAACACGAGGGTAATTGCATGTTGCCGGCAATTTAAAAAGGAGTAAGTTGCAGTGCTCTAATAGCTGATAAGTCGTAAGTGATTATTATAAATTGTCTTTATCTTCCTCCATTATTTTTTATATCAAGAACCATCGTCATCATTGCAGCCTATCACAAGTTCACTGCTGAACATATGCCACCTCCAAGGAATGCCACAAAGCACGACCCTCACTAGGTCGCCACTCTAGAATTAGCTTACCTCTACTAGAGCGTCCTTGCGAAACTTTCTTCCTTATAGCTTGTCGGTTTTGCCAGCTGTATGGACCGTCTATTACTACTTTCGCTTAATGCTGCGTCGGGTTTTGTCGATTACTCCGATTCCACTGCGGATATCCTCATTACGACATCTATCACGCAGAGAAACTCTAGCTTCTATAGCTCGCTGAGCGACCTTTACCCGTTCATTGTCCCATGAGCCACATATGGTACATTGCTATAATCTTACTTTAGTATCTGGAAACCGGACAGTGAAAATGTTAAGCTTCTTCATACGGCCAGCAGTGAAAAACACATCTCAGATACATATGTCACCACAGGCAACACGCACCTATTGTGCACTTTTGTTTTCATGTTTTGAAGTATACGTGACGAGAAGATGTGTCGTAATCTGCCGAACGCTGCCAAAGCGAGCTGGATCTGTCAATTGAACTCTCATTCGAAGTAGACTACCTAGTGATATAATTTGTATCAGGTAAACATATATACTTGTCAATAACTTTGGGCGCTGTGCTCTCGACAACTATCGACATAGGTGTGAAATGGACTGCAGCCATAAGCTATAAGGCAACTTTAGCGTGACTATGTCGTGTATTTTACGCGTGGCACCTGAGTTTTATAGTTACAATACTGCTAATTATGCAACTTAAATATTTTATAAGTTGCTATAATCAAAGTCCATACAGAGAAAACGCCATAAAACGTGTCCATCTAAAATATTGTAATGTGGTTACAATAATGTTATAAAAGTTAACAACACACCTAGTGCCGCTTTGAGTAAATACCTCTGGTTTATGGACTATAAAATATATCAGTCGTCAATTTATATGGCACGGTTTTTGTTTTATTTGAAACGGATTATATGGATATCATGACGTTAATATATACATTATGTATGTTATATTAACAGTTTATAACTAGTGACCTCTGTGACATGATGTACATAAAGATTTTGATGAATTTGCGTTTGGACTTTGTTTTGCCACTGCAGTAGAATTTTATGCGTGGTAGAGCCATGCTACATCTATATTATAGTTGTAGCGCGAATGGGTCGGCTCGAACGGAAAAGGACCACGCTCTCACAGAATACCATCGTAAAATAGCAGCTCAATGCTCCTGTGTTTCATTTGGTTGGTGTAGAGAACCGGAGACCCTTTTTAGTGTATACGAAATAATTAATACTGTACTGTGTACGAAATGACTAAGATGGAAAGCCTTCCATATTAGTCCTCAGGGGTGACAATATATCTGCATTTTGATTCTTAATCTAGAATAGATGTAGAAGTCTATGGGCCACAGCATCCACCTACCATCAGGTGATCTATGTGCTGCCTTGTCACCCTTATTATATTTAAAAAAATATATTTTTTTAAATTCTAGTGATGAAATTATCATGACTACAAAGTTAAGAGAAAGTGTCTAATTATTCATCCCACGACCGCTTGATTAATAGTATAATATATTACACTATATTAGTAGGTAGGTAGTTCTTTTAGGTTAAGAAAAGATTTCTAATAATTACTCGTGACGTATAAAAATATTTTACTGCTTTAAATAATATTATAATTTAAAAAAAAAACTTCAGCACGCATCGATCATGAGCTGCGATGATTATTGTCAGAATAATGGGCTATATTCAATAAACTATTGTACTATTATCGGTTCAAAATGTTTGATTTCTTATTTAGACGTTTGGAAGTGGGTCGAAATTGAATTATCAAATTCCACTTCAGAGGTTTTATAAGAATAAATTAAAATAACTGTCATTTACTACTACTTTAAAAAAAAATCTTCCTAAAGCCCATCAAAGTGTTGAACGTGCATGATTTCTAACGTGATAGAGCCATGTTACAGCTATACTATGGTTGTAGCATGAATGGGTCGGTTCGACCGGCGTATAGGACCACGATCTCATAGAATACCAACGAAACAACGAAAATGGCAGCTTAATGCTAAAGGTGTAACGGGACACCCTTTTTACGGGAAACGAAGCAAGCACTGTGTGCTCGCTTGTCAACCTGGTAAAACCACGGTGCACCTTTTTTTTATAGGATAAGGGTGAAAAACGAGCAATCAGTCCACCTGATGGTAAGTGGTTGCTGCGGCCCATAGACATCTACATCTATCTTCTGTTACAGATCAAAATGCAGATGCGTTTTCACCCGTGAGGACTAAGATGGAATGCCTCATTTCCAGTAAAAAGGGCCTCCGGCCACCTGCACTCACCAAGCGAAACGCAGAGGTAAACCTCTACTTCACGCTGGTATTCTGTGAGGTCGTGGTACCACCCCGGTTCGAGCCGGCCCATCCATGCGACAGCAAAAACTGCCGCCTGGCTCTACCACTGTTGAAATATAATACCTATATTATGGTTGTATCACGAACGTTTCGACTCGACCGGGGTAGATGCTGGTGTGTTTCGTATGGTGAGTGTAGAGAACCGGAGACCTTTTTTACTGGAAAAGAGGCATTCCATCTTTGTTCTCAGTGGTGACAATGCATCTGCATTTTGATTCTTAATCGAGGATAAATGTCTACGGGCCACAGCATCCAATTACCATCAGGTGGACTGTGTGCTCCTTTGTCACCCATATTTAAAAAAAAAACTATGAAAAAAACATTGGGCCTCTCCATAGATAGCGTTATAAGAGGGATACTTGTTACAATTGCCACACGTGACATGCGGGTTGGCAGCCGCAGGTTTTATTTTTTGAGTTGTCAGGAAGAAAAAAAAGATGTTGTTGCCCGTATCCTGGTTTGTTTCCCTCTGTCCTGTGCATCTTTGTTTGTGTCTGCCTCTTGTACCCACAGGTGGGACGATATGGGGTTGTGGTTATTATTGTGCCGGCACTTCATCAATTAAATTATATATTTTATATACAACGTGTCCCAAAATTCAACGATAAGCCAACACCGGAGGATAGAGCTGCCCCGGACTAATCGGGGAAAAAAAGAAAAAATAATATATCCCAATTATATTTTAAGTTATATAAAAAAAATTAAATTCTTCAGAAATTGAGACCGTTTATGATATTTTTCACTACCATGACCACAATTTTTTTAATATTTTTTTCTTTTTTTTTATAGGCAACCTGAATAGTACTGCTATCTACCACAATTCTCAAAAACTCCAGAATAACTCTTGTTTTACCACGAAAATTAATGAAACTTATTTTATTCCCTAAATTTTTTGAAGACTTTTACTTTTAACCAAATTTAACTTATCGTGGTGTAAAAAAAAAGTATGAACACTAGTATGGCAAATTTTTTTAAAAATTGACTTAACTAACCAACATTCCAAAATGGTATAATACTCTATGAAAACAAGTTATAAAAAAATATGGGCCTATTATTTCTAAACAGGGGCCAAATTCCTTAAATTGTAATTGTCAGTAATCACTTTTACTACATGCCCAAAATGGATTCCTGTTACAATTTCTAGGAATTCGAATGGGGCATTAATACCTTAGATGTTAGAGAGAGATAGATAGATAGAGATATTTACGTTAAAAAGAGACAACAACAGGGCAGGTAGAGAAGCTGTTATTATTCTCAGCAAGTCGGTTCAGTACGCCCTGCTCCTTTGTTTACTGCGCACCGTTCCCAATTCAACTTACGTGGCCCTCGTACATACTATCGATTTTTGGCTTGGATTTTTGGACTGGAATCGACCTGCAAACTTAACTTACCTGTCATTATTTGGACTGGAAGTGATCTGCAAACTGAACTGATCTGGCATTATCTTGGATTACGATTGTGTGTTTTGTGATTTAGAGTTCTGGCGCATTTTCGACTGTTTGGCGTTTAACATGCCGCAACCGTACACACCACAGGAATACGCTAATATGCATTTAATCTATGGAGAATGCCGATGTAATGCTAACGCTGCTAGCAGACTGTACCGAGAAAGATACCCAAATGCTCAAAAATATCCTGATTATCGAGTGTTTATTAATGTGCATCAAGCGTTTTCGGAGGGTCGTATGCCATCCAATAGGAGAAGCGCTGGAAGACCTAGATTGGATCGTGATGAAGAAGTTCTCAATGAGATAGAAAATGACTCGACTACTTCGGTACCTGCCATAGAAGAAGCTACAGGAATCCCGAAAAGTTCTGCACATCGAATATTAAAACGTCACAAGCTTCATCCATATCACTACAGGCGTGTGCAGACGTTATTACCGCGGGACTATCCGCTACGGGTCACATTTTGTCGTGTAATGCTGCAAAGGCACAGTGAAGATCCCCACTTCCTAGACAAAATTCTATGGTCGGATGAAACAACACGCAAGAAAGATGGGTATTTAAATCTTCACAACCTACATACTCGTAGTTGGAGTAATGAAAATCCACACTTGACGAGACAAGACAAATCCCAATATCAATTCAAGGTTAACCTATGGACCGGCATATTAAATGGAAAAGTAATTGGGTCCTTTGAGTTACAAGGAAACTTAGATGGCAATAGTTATTTAAACTTTTTACAAAATGACTTGCAAGAATTGTTAAACGACGTGCCCTTAAGTGATCTTCAAAACATGTGGTTCCAAAATGATGGTTGCCCAGCACATTATGCCCGTCCTGTGCGAGAATATTTAAATCAAGAGTATCCAGGGCGTTGGATCGGGCGACTTGGTCCTAATATCACTCAGGCTGCTGATTACATTAATAGCAGAAGATATGCAAGACAAATAAAACGATCATTTTTAAGGCGATGTCGTGCATGTATTAATGCTGGTGGCAAACAGTTCGAACATTTGCTATAATGTTAATAACTTAATAAATTACGCGTGAAACTGTTTGTACCATTTGTTTTGAAATATTAAGCATTTTTCAAGAACTAATACTTTTATTACACCCGACCGTCTTTTGGCCCCTGTTAAGAAATAATAGGCCCATATTTTTTTATAACTTGTTTTCATAGAGTATTATACCATTTTGGAATGTTGGTTAGTTGCGTCAATTTTTAAAAAAACTTGCCATACTAGTGTTCATACTTTTTTTTTACACCACGATAAGTTAATTTTGGTTAAAAGTAAAAGTCTTCAAAAAATTTAGGGAATAAAATAAGTTTCATTAATTTTCGTGATAAAACAAGAGTTATTCTGGAGTTTTTAAGAATTGTGGTAGATAGAAGTACTATTCAGGTTGCCTATAAAAAAAAAAGAAAAAAATATTTAAAAAATTGTGGTCATGGTAGTGAAAAATATCATAAACGGTCTCAATTTCTGAAGAATTTCATTTTTTTTATATAACTTAAAATATAATTGGGATATATTTTTTTTTCTTTTTTTCCCCGATTAGTCAGGGGCAGGTCTATCCTCCGGTGTCGGCTTATCGTTGAATTTTGGTACACGTTGTATACGTTATTGTTACCTTAACAAAAGTATTATACGCCTTGAGCATAATACTATTAAATTATAATTAGCTTAACTAGGTGCATTGTCAGTATGTCCACGGCTTATGATGATTAAATTATTGTAATCAGCTGTCTCATTGCATAAATTTCGCCACGCTGTAATCAAGAGTCGTTAATAAATAAGTAATAAACGTTATTTAAGCACAATTATAACGTTGCAGCGTGCGGTGACTTGCGTGTTTTTAGATTTAATGATGCCATAGATTGTATTTCGTTTTTAATTGAGTGATTTTATTTTAAAATTAATGATGTTGTAATATAATTATTTTATATATAATAAATATACATAGTAAAGTTAAGATAATTCAATGAATATGTATATTAAATTTGCATTAAACAGTTATGATGTTAATGAACAAGACGCTTATCTTACGTTTTATCGTACCTATCTGTGAAATCGGCGTACTATCGCCAGTCATGAAATACATTGACCATTGTGATGTCTATGGATTTCTGGGACATCTTATCCATCTAGTTCACACTATCAAGGTGAGGTGTAAAACCACTTCGTTTATTACTCTTGTATTATGAAATAAAATAATCTATCCTTTTCTTGTCTTTTTTGACTTTCGTTTGTTTGCGAATGCAAATGAAAAAATGTTTATTTATACAGCTAAGGTGGTACAGATTGTAATATATAATATAGAATAATAAAATGGAAGAACAGTAGTCTTATTTTTATTAGTAATAATTATAAACTATGATCTTATCACACCAACTAAGCTGTAGTGGATTCTGTGGCCCTTACACTAAGCATGCCTTTGTCGTTATTAGGGCCTATGTTTATATTCCTTATGTTTTTGTAACTTGACTTACCAATTGATATGAGCGTTTAAAAAACTTAACACTCACTGATCGTGAGCTGTGATGATCCTGTTGTAATGTGTAGTAGTTATTAGGGATATATATATGTGTACACACTACACTGTCATTTTTTTATTTTATCCTGGTGATCCTGACCTGGATACTAGGATAAAAAATTTAAATTATTGTAATGTAATAAAAATTATTGTAAATATTGGTCCTTGATTCGAGTGCAAATTTTCAAGTCAATCGGCCGGCTACAAGTTGGTGAAAATAACATTAAAATATTCCATTACATAGATACTAGATAGATACAAGTGAAGGTAATCAAAGCGATAAAATGTTATTTTTAGTTCTGTAACCGAACCATTTCTTTACGACTTTAGTGATATCTAACCTACCATTTAATAGGAGAATTAAATGCGGCTCCTATCGCGGCGGTCAGTGTAGTATGCCTTTGGTTTATAAATCTGAACTATGCCTAAATAGTTGATACTATTTTATTTTGGTGTTTAATCACCAACCAAATAGGTTAAGAACTGCTGCTTTAAACAGTCCAATGCTGGACATTCTAAAATTAATTATTAATAAACTTAAAACTTAATTGATTTGCAAATACCTACAATGGTTAAGTGTTCTCAATGCAACAAAATTGTTACCAAAAAGTCCCCAGGGATCCAGTGTGGCAAATGCAGCAAGTGGACACATGGGGAATGTGCTGCAATCTCAGAAGAGCAACTTAACGTCTTAAATAGTACCGACTCTGTTGATTGGAAATGCCGTTCGTGCACGGGTACAGCGAAACCGAAAAGAATTTCATGTATTATTCCTGACGCGGAAGAAGACACAGGTTCCAGCTCAGAACTGCAATACAACACCCTAACGAGAAAAATAATCAGCGACATAAGGAGAGAATTACGAGAAATTATGCAACAAGAACTTCAAACTACCTTACAATTTTTCTCCGAAAAAATGGAAGAATATCAAGAGAAAATTAAAGAATACGAAATAAACTTGAAATTAACTGACAACCAAATAAAAGACATAAAAAACAACCTAAAAAACGTGTCACTAAAAAATGACGCCATTGAACAAAAAATTAACTCGTTACAACAAAACCTCATTATTAATAATATCGAGATATGTGGTATTGCTGAAGAGGAGGCGGAGTATCTATTAGATTTAACAAAAAGAATTGCTATAAAAATAAACCAAAACCCACAAGATATAATTAAAGCCTTCAGAAAAAAAACAGTTCGCTCGATCAACAGCAATAACTCGCAGTCAATAGTAATTTTATTGTTGAGAGAAGGGTGCAAAGAGATGTGGTTGGAATCTTCAAAAAATCTAGATATCAGCTGCCGAGACATAGGACTTTCGCAAGGAAGCAAGATTTACTTCAGGGAATCCCTGACACCTGCAACTGCTTATTTGCTGTGGAAATCAAAAACAGAACTAAAAAGAAATAATCTCTGCAAGTTCGTGTGGTGTAAGAATGGTGTGATATTGGCAAGAAAACATGAAACAGATAAAATACACCACATTCGATCTAGCAATGATGTAGAAAGATTGGTGAAATTATTTAACGCAAAATGAAATGATATTTAACTGTCAACTGTCAAGTTATTATTGTAGTGTTGCATGGAAGATTTCACTCCACACATAAATGAATATACATATAACAACTGGAATGCATTTATAGAAAAGACTTCCATAGAATGTAACTATTTATCTACGCTTCATGTAAATATAAGATCCATGCTAAAAAACTTTGACCAACTTGAATACATAATAAGCAACAGCTTAAGAATAATACACATAATTGTAGTTACAGAAGCTAACATAAGAGCGGAGTGCTCATCTCTCTTTCAACTAGAAGATTATGAGATGTATTCACAACTTCGCAAAAACAAAAGAGGTGGAGGTGTCATCTTATATGTGCATAAAAGTGTTTCATTTAATAGACTTCCAGTGAATACATGTTTTTCTGAATCCATTATTGGTGAAGTGTCAACAAGCTACAACTATAAATTGTATATTTGTGCATTATACCGACCTCCAAGCTCTAATCAAGTATTTTTTATCAGGGAAATCAAACAGGTAATAAAGCAGTTTCCTTTAAAAAGTAATCTTGTAATTATCGGGGACATAAACATAAACATTAAACTAAATGAGTCAAATGTTAACTTATATCTCAACACCATGAGTGAGGTAGGCCTTGATTGTGGAATTCGACAGTATACACGGATTGAATCTAGAGCGAACTTAATTACCAAAAGCTGTATTGATCACATATTCATACGAAGCCTTGACAATCACAGTGCTCCTGCATCATCCATACATACAGCAGTGATAAATAACTCCATAGCTGACCATTATACGACCGGTTTTGTGATAGTCCAGGCTTCATTACAAAAAGAGAACATTAAATATTGTACTAAAATAAACCATCGCAAATTACTAAATGAATTGTGTAATGTAGACTGGAGCCAGGGGTTAAGATATGTTAATCCTAATGATATAATGAACTTTATTTCTAACAAATACAATTATATTCATAAAAAATGTCAATATACTGCAAAAGTACATACAAGTAGAAGGGGGAATTGTGTATGGATAAATAAAAGAGCCATAAAAATGTGTAATACTAAGAATAAGCTATTAGCAATATGGAAACAGGATGAAAGTAACTTGCAAAATAGAATATTGTATAATAAGTATCGAAATAAAACTAACAAATATATTAATTACATAAAAAAACAGACATATTAAAAGTCAGATAATAGCTAATTTTAAAAACCCAAAAAAAGTTTGGGATATTGTAAACAAGTTATGTGGTAAATTGACAAAATCTATAGATGAAATTTTATTAAATAAGTTCAAAATGCCTGCTAAATTAATATCAAATAAGTTTGCTACAGAATTCCAAAAAAATATTGAACAAACCTGTACATCCTGCAGCACTTCTATTCTTAAAACCAATACTTATATTAATGAACCGAATGTATGTTTTAGATTGGGAAAAGCAAACCAATACACTATATCCACAATAATAAACAAATTAAATGAGAATAAAAGTGCTGGCTGGGATAACATTAGTGCAAAATACATAAAACATGTTAAAGGCAAAATAACACCTATTATTACTCATTTAATTAATCAGTCCATTGAAACATGTAATTATCCCGACCTATTAAAAATAGGTGTTATTAGGCCTATACATAAGAAAGGTAGCTACGACAATCCAAATAATTACCGACCAATTACTATTTTATCTTCCATTGACAAAATAGTTGAGAGGTACATTGGAGATACTTTAAGCAAATACCTTGCTCAGAATAAAATAATAAAAAGTAAACAATTTGGATTTCAACAAAATAAAAGTACCTCACAGTTACTTGCAAAATTTACTAATGAAGTCATCATCATCATCATCATTACAGCCCTTCACAAGTCCACTGCTGAACATAGGCCTCCCCCAAAGAATGCCACAAAGCACGGTCCTGAGCCACCTGCATCCATCGACTTCCTGCATGTCTTACCAGGTCGTCACTCCATCTTGTGGGGGGACGCCCTACACTTCGCCTACCGGTACGAGGCTGCCACTCGAGAACCTTTCTTCCCCATCGGTTATCGGTTCTTCGAGCTATATGGCCGGCCCACTGCCACTTCAGCTTACTAATCCGTCTAATGAAGTCAACTTGCACCTAAATGAGAGGAGACATGTTATTGCTATCTTTATTGATTTTAGTAAGGCATTTGATGTTTTAAATTATAATATACTTTTTTCAAAATTAGAACAAAACGGAATTCAGGGTCCGGCCCTGAATTGGTTTCAAAACTATCACACAAACCGTCATACAGTAGTAAAGGTCGCAGGTGAATATAGTAATAGAATATCTACTTCTCAGGGTACAGCCCAGGGCTCTATTATTGGTCCGTCCGAATACTTGTTATATGTGAATGATATGTGTAATATCTTTAAAGATTGTTCCATTTACCAGTTCGCAGACGACACATGTCTTATAACTGCACATAACAACCTATTTAAAGCACAAGAATTGATGCAACATAACTATGATCAGCTGTACAAATGGGCACATGATGTTGGGCTGGTAATCAATACTCAAAAAACTAAGCTGATGCATATACACTCAAGCTACATAAAATATGATACACAGCCCACTATCATTGCACATGAGCACAGCTGTCTGCATCAGCAATACACCAAATGCAACTGTAACCCCCCTGGAAATGGTTGATCAGCATATGTATTTAGGCCTAATAATAGATAGTAAATTTAACTGGAGACCTCATGTTATTCACATTTGTAACAAACTAAGAGCAATACTTTGTAATTTAACAATACTTAAGCATAAAATTCCTTACCAAACGTTGAGACTTTTATATTTGGCATTAGCAAGTTCAATAATAAACTATGGACTGAGTAGCTATGGTAGAACATTTAAAACTTATATACAAGAAATTTATAAAATACAACTAAAAATCTTAAAAGCAATAGTTCCTAACTATGTTAAGCAACTATACAGACATGATGATTCAAACTTATTTAAATACTGTAAAACGTTAAATGTATATGAAGAAATTAAATTGGCAGTCCTATATGAAGAGTGGGAACAGTTGAGTAAATTAAAAAAATATAGTAGACCTGTAACCCTACGTAAGTTGAATAGGTTACCGACATTTAAGCTTCCAACTTACAAAAATATTTATGGTAAGCGCACGTGGGAATACCTGCTCCCCTCTTTACTCAACGAACTTCCTCTCACTGTCTTAAATAAAGTAAAATATTATAAAGTAAAAAAAGCTAAAAGAACACTAAAAGAGTTTCTAATTAAATAACTAGATGGTCGGTATGGTATGTGTATTTGTATTATTATAAGTTAGTATAATATATTAATAGTATCTTAAATGATAACATAATTACTGTAAATTGCCTGATCTAATGTGTTTATACCTGATTTATCTCAAATTTACATATTAATAATATACTTAGTGATTAGTTAATAAATATATAAATTTACCATTATTATCTATAATAGTTTTTAGTATAAGATAATAGTTTATAGGTAATAGACCACAGCAACTAAACCGTGTGTGGTTTCTGCTGTAGGGCTAAAAAAAATAATTTTGTTCTTTTTTTTTTTAATATTTTGAATAAATGGAAAAAAAAACCACATAGGATCACATATTTTTCATAGGATAAGGGCGACAAACGAGCACACAGTCCACCTGATGGTAAGTGGTTGCTGTGGTCCATAGACATCTACATCTATCCTCGATTACGAATCAAAATGCAGATGCGTTGTCACCCGTGAGGACTAAGATGGAATGCCTCGCTTCCAGTAAAAAGGGTCTCCGGTTCTCTACACTCACCATACGAAACACAACAGTAATAAGCTGCTATTTTACGTTGGTATTCTGTAAGAGCGTGGTCCTTTCCCGGTCGAGCCGACCCATTCGTACTACAAGTATACCACTAATATAGCTGCACCATGGCTCTACCATACCATAATTATAATAATAGCATTTGCACTAATTACAATACAAATAGGCCGACCCACTTCCACTTCGACTTACTGATCCGCGATTGAGATGAGGATGGTGAGTTCTTATACCGAAATATATTTTATATAAACACTAAGCGGGTTTTTTAAAAAAAAATCTCCTTCAAACAAGTTGTCCGCGACCATAGCACTTGCATAAGTAACTTTTTCAGAATTACGCAGCAAATAAACATTTCTCATGCTTATAAAATAATGCAAGAAATAATGAGACGTTTGTAATACTAATATCTCAGACTCTACCGATCTCGATCGGGCTCGTCCGATTCGAATTATCTTGATCGCTCTGTCCCGTTCCCTTCTGCGGCTATCGCATTATTGTTAGAAGAACAAATTTGTCGGTTCCCGGTTCATTTCGAGACGCAATTATTGTAGGCTAATGAGCGACTAGAGTTCTCGGAAGGGCAATCTGCGAAGGATTAATACGGGTTGCAAAATTGGTGTTTTATGTTACTGTATATGTGTAACTCCGTAATACGGTACTGGACCGATTTGAAAAATTCTTTCACCATTAGAATCCTACATTATCCCTGATGAACATAGGCGGTAGAATATTTTCAAAAAAGTTAGGGATCCGCATGAAAACTACGTTAAAGTAACACAAGGTGTGAAAAAATATCAAAAAGAATCCTTATATCGCGTACGTTGCGGAAACTATTGACAATACAGCAAAGTGATGTGCTACAGTTTTATACAGGACATAAATAATCTTCATCAATATCTACAAAAAAGTCCGCGATACCATATGTCTGTGTGAAACCGCAGGGTACAGCTAGTAGTTCATTAAAAAGTCTTGCGCGTGCTTTGCGCGTGCTGGCTGTTACGGTAAAAATGGACATAGACATGTAGTAGAGAGAATAAAGGTGCCTGTGGCGTTATTGTTGGTGCGAATTTAAAGAATGGGATTTCACTGGAAGAGGCTTTATTCAGCCGTATATCAAATTTATTTCCAAATAGAAATAAACGACAAATTTTTGTTTTTTAACTAAATACACTTGATTTTGTCTCGTTAGAAGTATCATTAAAACAACAACATGACCTACGACTTAACAATAGTAAAAGTTTAAGCAGTGAAAATAATTTCTTTAATATGATTTATGGAGTAGATATAAAATTTTCTCTACGCAGTGTTCAAGCGTATCCCTTATCGCGGAGTCTTTCCCGCTTTTATCGCATTATCTATCAGCGATTCTCGACGGGTCCGCCTCCCGCATCGCAGGATCGCGGACGCGTGCGTTCCTCGGTAAATTATCTACACATTGCGTTGCGGACCGTACGCCTCTGTGAAGTTACTATTCTGTGGTTTCCGTTTTCATTACACATTTTAGAATTCAAATACAAAATATAATATGTTTAATTAAAAATTATCATTGTGCTTAAATAATTTAAAATTAAAAATTTTGCACAGCCGACTTCAATATAAGCGACTTCAATATAGGTTATTTAAGAATAACTCAATAACCATTGGTCTGACCTTGATCAAATTCATATGGGACCACACGAGAACTATCAGCTTTCATATAAATAAAGAATCATCGAAATCGGTTCGCCCAGTACAAAGTTATGAGGTAACACACATAAAAAAAACATACACTCGAATTGAGTACCGTCTCCTTTTTGGAAGTTGGCAGAAAACATAGCGATCGTCCTTTTCTTATATTATTTCTTTTATAAAAAATTTTCATAGATATGTGGTTAACAAAGAAGCACACACTCACCATCACACACAACTACATCTATCATCGATTGAGAATCAAAATGCAGACTCCTGAGGATAAAGGTGGAATACCTTTTTAGCAATCGAAAGGTTTCTTCGGTTTCTTTATGCTTGCCATACGAAAGACAGCGGCAGTGTTGTTATTTAACGGTGTAACTCCGTGAGGGCGTGGCCGTGGTCCATACATGATCGAGTTGACCTATTTTTCTAATACAATATGGGTGAAAAACAAGCACATCTCACATCAGTACATCTATCTTCAACTAAGAATCAAATGCAAATGCCACCCCTAGGGATTAAAATGAAATGCCTCAAGTCCATTATTAATACACTCACCATATTATTTTATTTTGTTTGTATTAAGATGCTATGTTATGCTGGTATTCTGTGAGAGCGTGGTTCTCCCACGCTCGAGCCGACTCAATCGCGCTACAACTATAATATTGCTGCAGAGTGGCTCTATCACGTGTAAAGCAGCACGTGTAGCTGACCCACTCGCTCTGTAGCGATAATAATTTTTTTTATAGGATAGGGTGACAAACGAGCACACAGTCCACTTGATGGTAAGTGGTTGCTGCGGCCCATAGACATCTAAATTTATCCTCAATAAAGAATCAAAATGCAGATGCGTTGTCACCCATGAGGACTAAGATGGAATGCCTCTTTTCCAGTAAAATGGATGGGCGTTCTCTACACTCACCATACGAAACACAGCAGTGTCAAGCTGCCATTTTACGCTGGTATTCTGTGAGAGCGTGGACCTTCCCCGGTCGAGCCGACCCATTCGTGCTACAACTATACTATTAATATAGCTGCAGCATGGCTCCACCACGTATAGCTGCAGCATGGATATTATTTCTACCACGTAAATTGTGGGGTATATTGGTATGCTACCAATATACCTCACCTATAAACTGTTAAATATGGGTTTGACAATACAAGGCAACTTTTTGTTATCTGTTATTTCTGATATAAGATAAAAAAGCCCTATGGTCGATTCACCTACATAATATATAAGTATACTACTTACATTACTATCATGTTGATCTATTGGTCGTAAGCGCGACTACTAATCATGTGGTTCCGGGTTCGAATCCCAGGTCGGGCTTAAATCTGTAATTGGACTATTCTGTCAAGAAATTCTTAGTAGCATCCCGGTGTCAAGAAGTTGGCGGTGTTTTACTTCCTTGCTTCGTAAATCATTTGAAGCCGTGGTCCTGCCTCTGATCTCTCTCCGGTCTTGACGGATTGTCATCCCTTCGGACTGTTTTTGACAGTTTAGGGTGGCCCCTCACTATAAGTATTAACGATCTGGAATTGTGGATGCAGGAAGTCGATGGAGCAGGTGGTTCAGCGCCGTGCTTTGTGTCATTCTTTGAAGGTGGTTTGTTTAGCAGTGGACTTGTGATGAGCTCTAATGATGTTGGTGATGATTAAACGTAAATATGGTAGCCAATTAAAGATGACTTCATGAATGAACACTATTTTATTTATTTATATGGTTGAACACAATTCAATAAATAAAATTGAAGTGTCTGTTTGTAATGTCAAAATTACAGCTTTTTAGTCAATGTATACGAAAGTATATACGGTACTTATAACAAAAATACAATTAATCTTTTTTTGTCTGTCGATACAAATAAATAAAATTGCAGTGTGTGTTTGTTATGTCAAAATTACGGCTTTTTACTCAATGCAAATGAAAGTATATACGATACTTATAACAAAAATACACTTTAATTTTTTTTTGTCTGTCTGTCTGTCTATTTGTTTACTCTGGCGAATCTCCGAAGCGGCTGGACCGATTTTGACGCGACTTTCACTGCCAGATAGCTGATGTCATAAGTAGTAATTTTTATTTTAGAAAAAAATAGGGTTTCTCAAAAAAAAATTAAAACTCTAAATTACACACTCGGGCGACGTCGCGGGGAACAGCCAGTTTCTAATAAAATAATTTAACACAATCAAATGACAATCAATATTATGCAAAAAGGAAAATTTCATTTTTGAAATTTTGGTTAATTGTGCGCATGTCCGCGAATAATCCTTACTTACTTACTTATCGTCACGCACAATCCCTGACGGGGTAGCCAGAGAGAACAGATCGCCAAGTGTCACGAGCCTTACATACCTCTTTCGCTTCTTTCAGATTCATTATCTTCTTCATACATGCACGTCTAGGTATCCGAGTACTCTTGACCCTCCCCTCTTCGAGCAATTTGCTCACATGGTCTTCGAAAGTTACTCTCGGTCTACCTCGACACCTTTTAATATTAACTTTCGCGCTATATATTTTCTTCACCATTCGGTCTTCACTCATTCTCTCAACGTGCCCAAACCATCGAAGCACGCCCTTATCAATTTTTGTGATAAGGTCATCTTTCAAACCTGCCATATTGCGAATCTCTTCGTTTCGCTTTCGGTCGGCCATGGTGACGCCGCATATTTTACGAAGAGATCGCATCTCCACTGCATTCAACTTGCTTTTATGCTTCTTCTGGCATACCCAGGTTTCGCTGCCATATAACAAAGTCGGTACCAACACTGCGTTATGTATTGCAAGGTGTGCACTCTTCACTACGCCTTGCCTTTTGACTAACGCAGTCAGGGCACCATTGACTTTGTTCCCGGCAGCGACACGCGAATAATCCTATTTTTAAATTACTAGCTGTGCATGGTATAGTTGCCATTTAAAAAAGGTGCTTTCGATAAATTCTTACCCTAATGTCTCTATTGTACCTATTATACTATTTGTTGCGGAAACCACTCTGGTTTCGACGGTTGCTGAACACATTGCACTGTGAACAATACATTGGCGCAAATCATCTGTATTTATGTGCTAGTTTTAAAGATTTGGAAGTCTTTTTACACGATTTAGATTAGCTTGACCTGTATGTCTCTATTTATGTATGAATGTAACAGAATTTAGTACGAACGTTTGTGTAACGAACGTTTGTCTATGTGCAGTTGATGTTTGTGAAACGGCTATACGATATGGAAGATCATTTCATTCATACATTACAGCCTATAAAAGTCCACTGTTGATCGATCTGTGATCTGCTAATCGTAGGTTTTCCCCATAGACTGCCTCATAGAGGTTTTAGGCATGGTTGCCACGCTTGGCGGGCGGGTTGGTAACCTCTGTATTCTATAATTACAGTATTAGAAAGTGTTAAATTAGTATAAGGAAGTATCAGGTGCTTATCTCCTGCATCAGTTTCCCTCTGTCGCTTCTTACGACACCCACGGGATGATATAGGGTAGTGGTTAACTTACACCGCCATGTAACGTATTTTTTAAACCAAGAACAGTATAATAGGCCTCTCATACTTGTTAGACTTGTTAAGCTAATTCATTGGAGTTTTGGCGGGTACTTGACCGGTGGAGGATTGCTACTCTTGTATTATTGTTTAAATAATACTTTGAAGTGGATTTTGATATGAAATTAAATTGGTGCGATCTTGTGTATTAAGTGTCTGCGCATGTGAACTATTAGTGGAAACGGTTAAACAAGTGCTTTGATGGTGATGTGATTCTCAAGATAAGGTGTCTATTTGCTTAGGCGCCTTGTGATACCATCGCCAACTGTCAGATGTCTGCTGGCTCAAGTTGCCGTATAAATCTCCCAAGGGCTGCACAATGTAACGCATCAGCATATTGTGAAGCAGTGTACTATGAAGGATAGTTATACATTGTAACTTCAGGCTCAGAAGGGCTAGAACCCAGAGCCGTAAAGCCAGTTACAAGAAAAAAAGCTAATTCATCGTGCTTTATCATATTATTCGGCTACATCTCCATTTATAAGCAGATGGGATAGTAATCTAGTACTGATTTATAATAGGTAACACAAAAACAAACAAACAAACAAAGTATATTTCTAAACACTAGAAGTAACAAAATATACTATTTAATTAAGAAATAGCTTATCTTTGTTATTCTGAAAATGGTATTGTACTAAGAAGCAGGTAGTTGAATAACGGTAGTTCCACGTGCGCGGGATTTGTTGGCACGGACACAATCCTCCTAATTGTGACATAAGAATAAATAGCTGTCTTAGAATTATATCAATAAGTATAAATAACAGGTGAAACGATAGGTCAGTTATCAAACTCTCTTTTCCAGTACTCGAAACAAGGGATGCAAGTAGCATTAAGAAAAGTGCATTTCAATTGCAATCTTCTAGCGCATATCTATCTCAAGGATCGTCAAAGTAAGGTATTGTCTATTCTGTACAGTTAATGCTTCATTACGATGATGCGTTATGCGATTTCGACTATGGCGACCATTTATATGATTATCGTGTGTTATGATATCGTGAGTATGAGTAATGGCGCTGTAAGAGTATCCACTATCCACTACTATTTTTCGTGCAATGGGTGTCGTATGAGGCGACAGCGGGAAACAAATGAAGTGTTGGACAGCAGCGTCTTCCTAATAACAAAACTAAATAATAAAAAGCTGCGGTTACCAATCTGCTGCCGAGCGTTCAACCATGGCAAATATTCCCTTTATTAGAATCAATGAGGGTAGGCTTATTTTCAGCAGTGGACTTTTAATAGGCTGTAATGGTAACCGTAAGATGTAAACTGCACAATATGTTTTATAGTGCTAACGAATAAAAAAAACATAAAAGCAGAGACTCTACGACTTCTAACTTACCTATACTCGTATCTCTCTTACAAAGCAATAAGGACCGTGGCCGAGCTCACTTGACTACTCTAGCGCCATCTATTATCTATCTACGGAAGCGGTTGCGATGTATATCGATATGAAAATTTGAAGCGCTAAATACATCGTTCTTTATTTAATACATTTCCATAGATGTCGCTACATGGTACCGCTAAGTAAGATTGACGAAGTCATTGGGCTCTAGTATCTTTATATATAAAAACAACGTGTCACATTGTTTGTCCGCGATGAACTCCTAAACTACTGAACTAATTTCTATAAAATTTTGCACACTGCGTTCAGTTTGGTCCAACTTGAGATATAGAATAGTTTTTATATCCGATAAGTGACCCTTAATATCTTTTATTGCGAATTTAAGGATTTTTTTTATAGAGCAAAAGGTCGTCAGAGAGGGCAGAACAACGTCTGCCTGGGAAACTAGTTCTATATAAAACTAAAGGCCCCCGACCAAAGGCGAACTTACCATAGCCGTGGTGGCTACTTTTATATGCAGTACCATCTGGTGGGATACCACTTATCATCAAGAAATAGCTTATAATAATAAAAATAAAAAAAACGATAAAAGTTTGGCTCACCAGTGTATCAGGAATGACGAGAGTTAAACCTTGAGTTTAACACTCTTTGAGTTAAACCGCCGTAATCAGACTCGCCTATGTGCACTCACTCGTAATCAGTAATCGTTATCTTTATTAAGTATTCGTGATAATACGATTCGTAAAAGCCCCCTAACAAATGTGTGGTTGTGTTTGCATTGTATGGTTTTGGTTTAGTGTTTTTTCATTGTGAATTTTTGGAACGAAGTTCCTTATCGGATGGTACGGGTTTGGTGGATGGGAGCTAGGCGACAAAAAGTGTAAGATTTTTTTCGTCACTACCCCTTGTGTCATAGTGTAGACGGCCTTGGCGACGAAATAAGGAAGTGAGATGGAATAATATCCATCTCTCTCGCACTTTTTCTTATCTTGCCATGAAAGAAATATTATATTATTTCAAATGACGCTTCATTTTAATAGACGCTAGTAATTCATTTATTTGTATTTGTTAATCAATAATATAATACCTACGTTTATCAATAATAATAATATACTACGCAAAGAACTTCGTTCCAACCGAGTGTTCCACGATACTCACGCATTTTTTTATTTATGAACATTATCTACAAAATGTTAGTAGTGAATATATAATGTTGGATTCGATTGATACTCAAACCTAGGACCCGAGTTCTTTTTTTCTGATCAGCTCTATTTATGACGCTGAGAAGAAATACTACATCCCTTTGCATTTACTATCGCACTTACTGCAAGAAGAGTAATTGTTCGGATTAATTAGAGGCGCCATATACCACCAACATACACCGCGGTAAAATTCACGATACCATCCACACCATCTGTACATATTATATTTGTTTGTTAGTCTACCATTTTGCGATTTACTAGCAGTTTTCCTCCTCGCACTAATCTTTGTGGAATCGGCTACCACCAACGAGTTTTCTGGACCGATAAGGCTTAGCCAAGGCTTTTTCCCCGCATCGTACATGCAATTCCTCTGGTCTTGGTGGCCGCATGACTGTTTCATATGGCTCCGCTACTGCGGAATTCCTTTCTGTGTCTATGCATCATAATATGAGAGATATATTTTTTTACAATATGAGTGACAAACGAGCACACAGTCCACCTGATGGTAAGTGGATGCTGTGACCCATAAACATCTACATTTATCCTCGATTAGGAATCAAAATGCAAATCCGTTGCCGCCCCTGGGGTATAAGATCGAATGCCTCGTTTCCAGTAAAAAGGGTATCCGGTTCTCTACACTCACCATACGAAACACAGCAGCATTAAGCTGCTATTTTACCCTGGTATTCTGTGAGAGCGTGGTCCTACCCAGGTCGAGCCGACCCATTCGTGCTACAACTATAATATAGCTGCAGCGTGGCTCTACCACGTATAAATATAATATATATAAAACTAGCTGTTCCCCGCGAGTTCGCCCGCGTGTTATTTGGGGTTTTAATGTTTTTGCGTGGAACCCTAATTCTTTTTCTAAAATAAAACTAGCCTAAGTTACTCCTTGTAACATCAGCTATCTGCCAGTGAAAATCCCGTCAATATCGGTCCAGCCGTTTCGGAGATTAGCCGGAACAAACAGACAGACCGACTGACAAACAGACAGAAAGACTAAAACTTTAAAAATTGTATTTTTGTTATTAGTACCGTATATACTTTCATATGCATTTAGTAAAAAGCTGTGAAAAAATTTTAACATTACAAACAGACACTTCAGTTTTATTTATTTGTATAAGACATATTTATTGTTACATAATCAACCTTACGGGCGATCTGTAAAGTTATATCAAGACATAAGAATCTATTTGCGATTACTCTTCCGCTGTCTAGACATCAACGCATAAAGCTCAACGTGAAATTCTATCAGTATGATTCTAACGGACGCTTTCACCGACCATTGCTACGTTACAAATTAGCTAGAGGATATACTATGGGTACGTACATAATCTTAATCGACTGCGTGGCCAAAATTTATTCAAAAATACATATTAATTTTTTTCGACTTTACGGCATTATACCAGATCTGTATATTGTACAAGATATTTTGTCGCCATCTGTGAGTGACCAAGATCTTCCTAATAATTCTCAGTTTTACTCAATTCGACTGTATGTTTTTTTTTAAGTGTGTTATCTCATAACTTTTTACTGGGTGAACCGATCTGTGACATGTGGTCCCATATAGATTTTTGATTGATTAAAGTCTGACCAATAGTTTTTGAGTTATTCTTAGTAGTTTATATTGAAGTCGGTTGTACAAAATTTTTAATTTTAAATTATCTTTAAAACAACTACGAGCGGAAATAAAATGACAGATTCTCATATACTGCGTGTACACCGTGTAGTGGTGGTGTCAGAATATCCACTACCCCTTATCGTCCCGTAAGTGTCATAAGAGGCAATAGAGGGAAACTGAAACAGGAGATGGCAGCAACATCTTCCTGATAACAAATCAAAATAATTAAAAAACTGCGATTGCCACCCGCCTGCCATCAATCTATGTGGAGGCCTATGTTCCGCAGTGGACTTTTTAGGGTGTATTGGATGAAAAGAGATGCCTTATAATAACTGTTTCTTTCATAGATAGTGTATTCTCGATAGTTTTGTTGTTTCGTAAACCCCACGTTAATTACGTAAGTTTTATTATACAGGTAGATCGTGTGTAATGCGCTACATTTTAGCATACTTTGTTGCATTTTGTAGCATCATTTCACTTCTCCATTTTCCACGCCGTGTTTGCTACGGCTGTGTGTACACGGAACTATTTCAATTCTTTATTACTTTCGTCATAGTATTTTTTTTAAATGTTATCTGTTTATGCAACCTTTTAATTTTAGTAACTTTGAACTTGGAAGTGGTAAGTAGAAGTAAGTTATTGAAAAAATATCTACACATGATACCTAGTTACAGCTGTGATTGAAATTCGTGAACGAAACCAAAACATATATATTTAAATGTAATGGTGGCATTTCACATGGCTATTTGTATTTGCTGTATTTGATAAATAACTTCCATGTGTGGTGAGTATATTTGCCATACTTATTGCCCTATTTGCCTATTTGGCAAATATAGCCAATAACAAATATGACTTACCGATCATCTGTCGGTTTTTCAAGGCTCATCAAAGGAGACAAATGGGCAAATACGCAAATATACTGGCCACACATGGTCGGGCTTATAAGCGCGCGAACTGTCAACCAGTACGGACGGACCTGTTTATAACCTCTTAACAAGTGATTATTTAGGTACCTACGGAAAATGAATTGGGACAAAGAAACTGTTGTAAGGTTTCTACAACTTTACTAAATGAACTCACGTATTTGGGACCCTGGAAACGAGGGGCAAAAAATATAATAGTAACATGCGTTCAAATAATAAAATCCAGCTGCAAGTGTGGATTTCCATTTTGTAGGTACTACTACTTTCTGCTAGCAAACATAGTTAATTTTATGGTTTTTGGTTCCACGTGTAGACGGTTGTATTACTGTATTTGCCCGTACGTCGAATTTTTTTCCAAATACGGCAACATGCAATCACAAATACAAATAGCCATGTGAAGTGCCACCATAAGTCTGTATAACGTGAATAATGTTTGACGTGGTAAACCCACGCTGCAGCTACATTATGGTTGAAGCATGAATAGATTGGCTCGACAGGGGAAGGACTAGGCCCCACAAAATACGAGCGAAATATAGCAGCCTAATGCCGATGTGTTTCGAATGATGAGTGACAAAAGCGGAGATTCTTTCTACTGGTAAAGAGACATTCTATCTTTGTGTTTGTCTTAGGGGTGACGACCTTAATTTTTATAAAGTATAGAAGCTTTATATTTTGTTTTATTTAATTTCTAGAAATTATTCACAGTTTGTTTTACAAATAATTTATGTAAAAAGCTTGGAAAAACACTATAGCGTCAACATGTTATTATTTTAATGTAAAATAAAAATTGCGTCTTTTGTTCAATCAAAATACGCTATGTATTTTCGGAAAACTTTATTTTGAGCTACTTTTATTTATAACATTAATATAATTAACACACACAGAAACAGCATTATAAGTCATTGGTCAATTGGTCAATCGCGTATATTTGAACATAATGTACATGAATGGTAAATTCCACTGCTCCATGGTGCAGTGGCTTAGTATTTAGTTGCGGCGCTGTTTGCAACGGGTTCGAATCCCGCGGGGAACCAGTATGTGTATGGCTTGCAATGTATGTATGTAAACTGCAGTTTTTTTATCATTATCACTGAGTTTTTATCATAAAAATGCTGCTGCCCCTCTCTTGTTTCAGTTTTCCCCTGTCGCCTCCTCTGGGATGATGTGAAGGATTAGATTCTCTGGCGTCGCCACTATATCATTTAGAAGTATAAGACATAAAAATAATAACACTTCTTTACAAACTACAATTGAAAACATCATATATCGTTCACGATTATACAAACGATAGCATTTGATTCATATTTTAACTACAATAATATGTTTTCCGTGTCGGAGTTAGAGTTAACTGTGACGCGATCCGTCGTGTCTGTCTGTACGTCGTACGCCACATCGCATTATGCGCGGATATTAATCTGTATGCAAACTGCTGTCTCCATCGAGAAATGAAGCGCACGCTGCGCTTAAATTATTATACCTGCCATTACTGTTATACGTAATAAAAAGGAAACTTGTGAAATAAACTTGTAAAAAATATCATATAATAACATTCCACGGAATATTACTTCACTTTCTAAAGGTAATTTTAATAATACACTACGATTGTGGAATTTCGGCATATAAGGACTCTGTATAGATTTTAAACTTCGCCAGGCCGCCCTTTAAACGCTCGCAATAGAAATTCAAACGTTATATTATATTACATTGCAAATCATTAGCACGATCTTGCTTGCGATGATGACGATGTGATCTCTGTGTTAAATAATTGATTACCGTTGCTATGAAAAAAGAAAGATATAGCCTCTTATAGTTGCGGTACAAGCATCTCATATATACCAAATATAAAATACCGAGACAGCCGTATGGTGAGTGTAGAGAACCGGAGACCCTTTTTACTGGAAAAGGTATTCCATATTAGTCCTCACGGGTGACAACGCATCTGCATTTTGATTCGTAAACAAGGATGTAGATGTCTATGGGCCACAGCAACCACTTACCATCAGGTGGACTGTGTGCTCGCTTGTTACCCTATCCTATAAAAAAAAAGCCGACGGGCAGCAGCGTCAATGTGCGTGACGTCTAGTACTAGCCTAACTGATTATAATGCTGTGAAGTATTTTTATTATTAACCTCTGACGCAAACAGAGGGGTGTTCTAAGTTTAACCGCTATGTGTCTGTGGCACCGTAGCTCTTAAACGAGTGAGCCGTTTTGGTTTTGTTTTTTATTTATTTGAAAACAGGTTTTCTAGCGATGGTTCTTAGACATGTTTTATCAAAATCTGTTCAGCCGTTTGAAGTTCATCCGCCATTTTTTTTTCAGGTTTTTTTTAAATTTTCAATTTAATTTACGATTTCTGTGTTACTAAAAGTACCATGTAGTGGCGGTGTAAGAATATCCACTACTCCATATCATCCCATGGTTATGGTAAGGACGCGACAGAGGGAAACAAATCAGAAGATGGGCAGCAGCGTCTTCCTAATAACGCCTAAAAATAAAAAACCGGCAGTTGCCAACCCGCTTGCCAAGCGTGGCAACTATGGCAAATATGCGCCCTATTAGGTAATCTGTAGGGGAGACCTATGTTCAACAGTGGAGTTTAATAGGCTATAAATGGTTAATGGTTACTTAAAATAGACCACCTTATTACAAAAAATTGTTTATTAGTCTCACGATTAAACTAGACTATGTTTTAAATAATTAAAAATTTTGTACAGCCGACTTCAATATAAGTGACTTCAATATAGGTTATTTAAGAATAACTCAATTTTTGCCGTGTAGTGGCGGTTAAGAATATCCACTACCCCATATCTTCCCGTGGGTGTCGTAAAAGGCGACAAAGGGACACAGGCAGGAGATGGGCAGCAGCATCTTCCTGGTAACGGCAAAATACAATAAAAAACTGCGGTTGCCAACCCGCTCGCCAAGCGTGGCAACTATGGCAATATACCCCCCATAATGAAAGTTACGAAGAGACGGCCCCCAGTCCCCGGCGGCCCCGCTATTCCTGGCTACGGTGGCGACCATGGTAACGGCGGGGCAGGGGGTGCTAAGAATCTCCGGTGGAGGTTCGGTTGCCACCTACAACGACTTGACCTGGCAACATACAACGCACGGACCCTGAGGACTGACGAGAAGATTGTGGAGCTGGAAGAAGAGATAGACAAGTTACGCTGGCATATTATAGGATTATCCGAAGTCCGAAGAGAGGGGGAGGACACGGTAATCCTCGAATCCGGCAACTTGCTCTTTTACCGGGAGGGCGACCATCTGTCCCAAGGAGGTGTCGGATTTATCGTCCACAAGTCTCTCGTTAACAACGTTGTAAAGATCTGGAGTGTGTCGACGAGGGTTGCGTACCTTATACACAGAATCACCAAACGGTATTCGCTGAAGGTCATACAGGTTTACGCACCAACCTCGGCACACCCCGATGAGGAGGTGGAGGAAATGTATGAGGATATCTCTAGAGCCATGCATTCCTCCAAAACCCAATATACGGTGTTAATGGGAGACTTCAATGCAAAACTAGGCACAAGAGAGAACGGTGAGCTGAAAGTGGGGAAATTTGGAATAGGGCAACGGAACCCAAGGGGCCAGCAGCTGGCCGACTTTATGGAGAAAGAGGGACTCTTTATGATGAACTCTTTCTTCCAGAAGCGGCCCCACAGGAAGTGGACCTGGTCGAGCCCCGACGGTTCGACAAAAAATGAGATTGACTTCATTATGACGACCAAACGACAACTGTTCAGTGATGTCTCAGTGATCGCGAGGGTGAAAACCGGCAGCGATCACCGAATGGTTAGAGGCACACTGAACCTAAACGTTAAGTTGGAGAGGTCTCGTCTAATGAAGTCAACGCTCCGTCCCCCTCGTGCTCTAATCCAGGGTCCCGAAACCTTTCAGCTCGAGTTACAAAACCGTTTTCAGTGCCTAGAAGACTGCAATGAAGTGGACGATTTGAATGACAAGCTCGTGGAAACTGTCCATGCGGTCGGAGCTAAGTTCTGCAAGACCCGCCGCAGAAGAACACAAAAACTCTCCGATCACACTCTTAATCTCATGGCTGTTAGACGGGAGATGAAGCTACATTCTTCAACAGATTTGGCAGCATACAGGCAACTGAACAGACAGATCTCCAAATGCATGCGGCGGGACTTACGCAACTTCAATACTGCTCGTATTGAAGAAGCGATCAAGCGGAACCAAGGCTCCAGTCTTTGCCAGAGATCTGTCTGCCAGAAAGAGCCAACTGTCAAAGCTGAAGACCGAATGTGGCAGCATCGTTTCCGGGGCACCTGAGATTTTGAGTGAGATTGAGAGGTTCTATGGGCAGCTGTACACGTCATCGTTGGAGCCACACGCAAGTGTGAGTAACGATCCAAGAGCGAGTCTTATCCGACATTATTCCGATGATATCCCGGACGTCAGTCTGAGCGAGATTAGAATGGCTCTCCAGCACCTTAAAAACGGCAAGGCCCCAGGCGAGGATGGAATTACAGCGGAGCTTCTGAAAGCGGGTGGAAAACCGGTACTTGAAGTCCTTCAGAAGCTCTTTAATTCCGTCCTCCATGGTGGCATTACACCGGAGGCGTGGAGCAGAAGTGCGGTGGTCTTGTTCTTCAAGAAAGGCGACAACGCTCTCTTGAAGAACTACAGACCGATTTCCGTTCTGAGCCGCGTCTACGTGCTGTTTTCGAGAGTCATTACGAATCGTCTCGCGCGCAGACTTGACGACTTCCAGCCTCCCGAACAAGCCGGTTTCCGAAAAGGCTTTAGCACCATAGACCACATACATACCCTACGGCAAATTGTACAGAAGTCCGAGGAGTACAATTTGCCACTATGTCTGGCGTATGTGGACTATGAGAAAGCCTTTGATTCCGTCGAAATTTGGGCGGTGCTGCAGTCCCTTCAGCGGTGCCAAGTTGACTGTCGGTATATCGAAGTGTTGAAGTGCTTGTACAGTAGGGCTACGATGGCTATCCGAGTACAGAACCAGAGTACGAAACCTATCCAATTGCAGAGAGGTGTAAGACAGGGTGACGTCATATCCCCGAAACTCTTCACCGCTGCATTGGAAGACGTTTTCAAGCTTCTGGACTGGAAAGGATACGGTATCAACATCAATGGCGAGTACATCACTCACCTTCGATTTGCCGACGATATAGTCCTTATGGCAGAATCGCTGGAGGACCTAAGCACTATGCTCAATGACCTCAATAGTGTTTCCCAAAGGATAGGTCTTAAGATGAACATGGACAAAACAAAGATCATGTTTAATGTCCATGTCACACCTATGCCGGTAGTTGTTGGGAACACTAAGCTCGAAGTTGTTGACGTGTATGTTTACCTGGGACAAATAGTCCGACTAGGTAAGTCCAACTTCGACCGAGAGGTCAATCGACGGATTCAACTCGGCTGGGCAGCGTTCGGGAAGCTACGACACATCTTCTCGTCAGACATACCTCAAAACCTTAAAACGAAATTGTACAACCAGTGCGTGTTGCCAGTGATGACTTACGGAACTGAGACGTGGTCCTTCACTGCTGGCCGTATGAGGAAGCTCAAGGTCGCTCAGCGAGCTATGGAGAGGGCTATGCTCGGAGTTTCTCTGCGTGATAAACTCAGAAATGAGGATATCCGCAGAAGAACCAGAGTGACCGACATAGCCCAACGGATTAGTAAGCTGAAGTGGCAATGGGCCGGCCATATAGCTCGAAGAACCGACAACCGATGGGGAAGAAATGTTCTCGAGTGGCAGCCTCGTACCGGCAAGCGAAGTGTAGGGCGTCCCCCCACTAGATGGAGTGACGACCTGGTAAGATATGCAGGAAGTCGATGGATGCAGGTGGCTCAGGACCGTGCTTTGTGGCATTCTTTGGGGGAGGCCTATGTTCAGCAGTGGACTTGTGAAGGGCTGTAATGATGATAATGATGAAGAATAACTCAATAACCATTGGTCTGACCTTAATCAAATTCATATGGGACCACACGAGAACTATCAGCTTTCATATAAAAAAAGAATCATCGAAATCGGTTCGCCCAGTACAAAGGTATGAGGTAACACACATAAAAAAAACATACACTCGAATTGAGTACCGTTTCCTTTTTGGAAGTCGGCAGAAAAGAAGTCTTATAGAAAATATGCGAACTAAAATTTAAAGTACGGAATTTGTAAAAGTAACACCTGCCGCGTTATTACAAAAAGTTGTTTGCAATTAGTATCAAGTTTAAACTAGTCTGTTTCAATAAAGTGGTCTCGTAGAAAATATGCGAACTAAACAGTAGAGAAGAAAATTTGTTAAAAAAAACTCCATAGTTCGTATATTTTCCACAGGACTTCAGTGAAACAGACTAGTTTAAATCTGAGACTACACGAGAGGAAACTATTGGTCGCTAAAACTAAGATTAAAATATATAACATAGGTGAATATTAAAGCATTTTCTCTGAACCCTGTCAATTGCTGCTCAAATGGTGTATCATTTAATCAGTATATTGTATAAGTAATTTAATAAATTGTTTTGTGTTATTTATAATGGGAATGAAATATTACAATAACGAATCTCTTCATTTAAAAAGAATTTGAAAGAATAACTGAGACCAATTGTAAATTCCTTTTTATAATAAGGTTCTTATTTACAATTTAAAATTAAAAATTTTGTTCAACCGACTTCAATATAAATTATTAAGAATAACTCAAACACTATTGGTCAGACCTAGATCTAATTTATATGGCACCACATGTGAAGCACCAGCTTTCAAATAAAAAAAGAATTATCGAAATCGGTTCACCCAGTAAAAAGTTATGGGGTAACACACATAAAAAAACATACAGTCGAATTGAGTACCTTCGCCTTTTTGAAGTCGGTAGAAAATAGTGCTAAATTTTGTGTTACGTTTGTAGACATAAATCAAATATTCCCGTCACCGATCATTCTAAACATCTCTTAACTATTTACAAACAGGTTGTGGGATATTTTGTTGTATCTTTATAAGATTCTGCTAACAATCTCTTTAGTAGATTTTCACGAAACCAACTTGAAGAAATTGGGTAATAAGTTTTTGTGTAACGCCATAATGACTCCTCGTGCTTTAAGCAGAGTTTGATTAGAAACGTGTGAAGAAAATGATTCTAGCGTTCCGTACATTTTTATTTCAAAGAGAAGCATTAGCTTGCAAAAGGCACCCAATTTCAGGCTTCATAAGTATGATATTTTTGTACAAATAGGCGTGACAAATACACTGAAGGTAAGTGCTGTGAACCGTAGGTACTTATACCCCTCGATTAAGAAGAATAATTAAAAATTAAAAATTATGTACAGTCGATTTCAATATGTCATTTAAGAATAACTCAAAAACTATTGATCTAACCTTGATCAAATTCTTGCGGGACCACATGAGAACTATCGGCTTACATATAAAAAAAGAATCATCGAAATTGGTTCACCCAGTACAAAGTTATGAGGTAACACACATAAAAAAAACATACAGTCGAATTGAGTACCGTCTTCTTTTTGGAAGTCGGCAGAAAAGCAGATGTAGTGTCAACCCTAAGTACTAAAACGGAAAATACCATTAAAAAAGGTATCCATTTCTCATTGCTAGAAATCACGGCGGCATTGTGCTTCTACTTTACGCTACTATATGCTTGTGGCTGGTATGTAAGTGAGAGAAACGTCTGTCTCCTTTCTGGCAGAGTCTAGATGGTTTCACACTCCTGAGGACTAAGATGGAATACCTAGTTACCAGTAATGAAGGCCTCTGGTTCTCTTTTTTCACACAAACGAAAGAATATTAGTGCAAAACAGCATCATTGAGCTGCTGTTTTGCACTAATATTCTGTGATAGCGTGATCTTTCCCCGGTCGAGCTAACCCATTCGTGCTGTAAACACATTATAGCTCGGTGCACCGTGGTTCTACCACGTGAAAAAACCAGTTCTGTTTCTAACATTTCATTATGCACTAATATAATATATACTGTAACTCATGGCCGCTCGCTATCAGCTCATCGAGTAAAGAACACGTGCCATTAAATAATAACTCGTCTAACTTCTGTTTTTTTTTAATGTCTCGGTGAGATTACCTATGCGAAATACCTGTTTGAGTCACTGGCGCCTCCTCATTTTAACGGTTCATTATGGCGCCTAGTCTATATTGATCGTCTCGTTGGTCTAGTACTCGTAAACGTGGTTGCTGATCATGAGATCCCGGATTCGAATTCCGGGTCGGGCCAAAATCTCTCTCCGGTCGTGTTCCATTACCGTCCCATCGGACTATGATAGAGAGTGCACCAAACAATCGGGCACTATAAACCTGGCCTGCGCAAATGGCTAGTCTCCGTTGAGACTGGCCCCGCCTTGACCAAAATTCGGTTTGGAGGGCATTATAATTATGCCATAAAGTTGCGCATACTTTCACCAAAATAAAGACGGCAGAGAGATTAGTATACAATAAAAACAAAGACTCTCTTTCTGGAGTATTGTTTCCATATAATTGTGGGCACGAAAAGAAAGCAATATGAAATATATAGATTGCGTTACTTTTGTTCTTGACTCAGCGATCAAACATGTCTATATAGTGAGTTAAAAGTTTGAATTCTATAGCTGGAGGCTTAATACTTTGGCAAGTTAAAGATCGTTGTTTAGTCATGTACAAGCTCAGCTATTGCAGATTATTTTTAATACAGCAATTAGACTTCTGTTTATCGTATCTAATATTGAATCATGCAGCTGGTTCAAATAAAAGAACATGTTTTTTTTTTGTTTTTATTTATATTAATTTTCGAGCTCGTTCAATTCGGATAAATTTTCATAACGGGAATAATTTCGTATATTTGGTATTCTCAAAAACATATATTCATTAGTCGATTCATTTTGTAGATTGAATTTATTAATGCTTAAAATGGTAGATTAATAAACGGCAGTCATGTATACAAAGTTACATAATTAAATTCTATACTCATTTTAAATTTAAATGTTTTATAAATACAATACGTATTCTCGTTGAAATTTATAACATGTTACAATTTAAATTGATTATATTATGTTATAATTCAATTTAGTCAAAAATATTTCAGTTATAATAAAAAATAATGTCTTTCAGGCCGAATTTCGATCACGGTAGCAAGTCTCAACGGAGACTAGCCATCTGCGCGGGACAGGATTGTAGCGTATGTACACAAGCATAGATGTATTTCTATTCCCTAACTCTCATATCTCTGATAGGACGACAATCTCACCCAACCGGGAAGAGATCGGGTGCAGTACTCACGGCTTTGCGTGCTTTCATCGAGTGAATCACCGCCACTTCCTGACTCCAGGCTGCTACTGAATATTTCTCCACAGAAAAACCCAATAACTGATACTAGGCCGATCCGAAATTCGAACGCGGGACCACATGATCAACAGTATCGCTTACGACCGCTGGATAAAAGTCAGGTTTTTTTAAATAGGATAGGGTGACAAACGAGCATACAGTCCACCTGATGGTAAGTGGTTACTGTGACCCATAGACATCTACATTTATCCTCGTTTGCGAATCAAAACGCAGATGCGTTGTCACCCGTGAGGACTAAAATGGAATGCCTCTTGTCTAGTAAAAAGGGTCTCCGGTTCTCTACACTCACCATGCGAAACACAGCAGTGTTAAGCTGCTATTTTACTCTGGTATTCTGTGAGAGCGTGGTCCTTCCCCGGTCGAGCCGACCCATTAGTGCTACAACTATACTACTAATATAGCTGCAGCATGGCTCTACCACGTATAAAGGTTTTAGTTAGTACAGATAACGGGTAAGATAATTCGTTACGTTGTCCGCCATACAAATTATTAGTAATACCAAATACGTTAACATTTTATCAATTTGAGGAACTGTCAAACGATAAAAGACACGTAATTTTTATCTCATATTTAGCTGAATTTCTGAAGTATTTTTATGGTTAGTAGGTATTTTGATACTCACTTCAAGAACTTTTACACACTATAATTCTTCTACTTATATAAACCTATCGTTTAATCTAATTTAGAAAACTTTAGTACCTATAGTATATCATGGAGGCGGTTAATATACGTAAATTGCAGATGGACACATATCCTGATCCGGTGTTATTATTTGTAGGCCATACAAACACTTGTTCCGTGCGGTATTGGAACCTGAAGCCCTGTAGCACCAAACGCTTAGCCACTGCGCTACGGAGCCGTCTAGTTATTATAAAAAATAAATATAGAGTTAACGACTGTCTATAATACCATAACTATGTTTTGTTTCTTAAACGTTTAGGTAATATAGTAATAACTTGTTAGTTGATCTTGTGATCGTGATGTAATAATACCGTTGCTACTTTCTATTACTACGAATGAAAAATTAAACAGATATAATATCGAATAAAATTTTGGGAACTTGTAAATGTTAACGAGTTATCACCTGGTCTGACTAGCCAAGTGAAGAACTTCTTGAGGGAACGGTCTCTCCGAGTCGTTGTCGAAGGCTGGTTCTACGAGCCTATCACGACTAACGGAGCTGCTCTGGGATCCGTCCTCTCAGCAATCCTTTTTTTGCTACATGATATCAATGACCAGCTTATTCCCGGTAGTTACGGGCCCGCTATATTTTTATATTAACTCATGTTGCATTGAAAAAAAAAAACAAATCATCGGATGACTCTTGCGAGTTACAATATTATTTTATTTATATGTTAGGTATTTTTAGCTATCTAACACAGTCGTTGCATACCATAGTACTATTTTATTTTTATCCATTATCGATACCTTGATGCCATCAAGGACCACCCTGAATGTATTCATTTTTAGTGATAAAATCGACGATTGGATTATAGTTATTCTGCTATCATCTACGAGGCTTGTACTTGTTTACTGCCGCGGCCATTTTCATGTATCTATTGGCATGTGTCATTGAGCTGTTTTATAGTCGTAATTTTTTTGTTTGATATAATTTTCTGAAGATACGTTTTATGTTTACGCAAATACTTCTCATTAACGGGTTTTGTCGCGCAATAAAATTAGTTTCCGGTAAAAAAAAAATGTTGTATTCAATGATAAAATTATTATTTTTAGCTATTTTTTAGAAGTCATTACAGATTTTTTTAAACTTATATATTTATTAATTGTTACAAAAAATTACTTCGCTAAACTGTAAAGACGGTTTTTTGGCGAATAAATACACTCTTACTTATTTAGTATAAGGTATCTTATTACGTAAGTACATCCACCAACATAATATTGAAACTATACTACCAGACTGACATCATCTAAGTTATTACCTTAACGCTAAATGCCTAAATAAGTTTAACATCTAAGCTAAGTAATGCGGGTCTCTTATACTTCACATGTAAAAACAAAAGTTGTTCTGTGAAAAGAGTAATGATTACTATACTCCTGTCTATTATAACATCGTACCACACCTCGTTTTAATGGGCAATTACTGGCAGCACGCAATGTTCGAACACATTCGTTTTGAAATACATTGGTTAATCGCCATTATGATAAATTGCCAAAAGTTTTTTTGGTACAGCAGCGGATTCAATATTCAGGTATCCATAAGCGACTTGCGGGTAAGACGTCAATATAAGCTGATGAGTCAATAATGCTGGGAGCCAATTAACACGGACGTTTTCGTTTTGGCAGCGGTAGATCCGCATAGTTGGCGTAAGCGCCGGCGCGTCATTCATCACCTGATTTACACCGGTTTTCTGCGCCGTCGCCTTCGCTAAAATTCTAAAGCGTGTTTTTGAATTATCTATATAAATACATATACGGTGATTATCGTACAGAAAATATAAATTTTATTATAGTCATAGCAGTTGGCCTTGTAGTTTTTTTTAATCAAGTAAAAGTGAGTTTACACGTGATAGAACTATGCTGCAGCTATATTATGATCGTAGCACAAAGAGGTCGCCTGGACCGAGGAAGGACCAGGCTTTCTTAGAATACCAGCGCGAAATAGCAGGATAATGCTGCTGTGTCTATGTGTGGTTACGGGGCATTCCAATTAAGTCCTCAGGAGTGACAACGCATCTGCACTTTCATTTTTAATCGATGATAAATGTAGATATCTTTAGGACATATCATCCACTTAAAATCAGGTAGAATATGCGCTCGTTTGTCACAATTATTCTATAAAAAAAATTTAATACTGCCACTAACAATTTTTAATAATGCCGGCGGATAGCGAATTCAGTTAATTCACATACTCTGAAATTTTGAGACGCTCATTCCCTAAGACCCACGGCTCTGTCAATTAGTAAATATAAACAACTTAATGTACTTAGGCTGCTATTTTTAATTATATAAATTAATAATATTTTTCTAGAGCGTAATACGAGTATTTGCTTTCTAAAGCTTATTTTTATCTATGTGTAAAAAAATAACGAATGATTTCTTATATTTACGCGAATATTACTCATGTAATAAAAATTTTACGGATCTTATCGCGCTTAATTTAAACTTTTTTAATTCCCCACGTTTCGGGCACTAGGCAGGCTACCTAGTCTTCGACGTTGGAACGTCAAACATCTGTTCCCTCCGTGACCATGGGTGCTGTAAAGCACCCGAAACGTCGGGATTTAAAAAGTTAAATTAAACACAATATAATCCTTAAAATTAGTTTTATCCAAAAAAAATAACTTTTAAACATGGATATTGAAATGGAAATCCTAAAACTAATTATTTTACGCAATTATTTCAGTAGCTCTTCATTGCAGTATGTCCATACAAAATTAATTTAATCCTACTGTTGCGACAAGTTATGTCGCGTGTGCCGACGTGGCTTGTGACTGAATAATTTCTAAGCCAATGCCATTTAGCATGCTTATCTTAATTGCGAACTAAGAATCCATGTTGTATTTAATCGATTTACTGACAATTATTTATCTGTTTACGTCTGCAATTGACGTATATTGCAATTTGCCATATTTTGTTGCTTCATATTTTTATTTATAACTATCGATCCGCCACGGTTTCGCACGGGTGATTTCTGGATCTCGACAACAGCGCCACCTATTGGCTCCAAATGTGAATCTCAACCATCTACGGAGCCATTAAAGCACAAAAGAAATTTCAACAAAATGGGTCGAGCCGTTTTGCATGCCTTAAGCGAGCGCGTAGGTATGTTCTAATAGCGCCTAAAATCAAGATTCCAACGTTTTGTCGCATAAAATCGTATCTAACAATCATATTTTCAGGAAGATAGATTGATTAACGTATTGATGATGGATTGTTGTACTTATTAATATTTTTTTAAATCGATAAATTGCTATTTTTACATAAAAAGTGGTTTTAGTGGCTTATGGTATAGGTTTATCAAGTTCGCATGGAGTGGTTAACACGATAACTTTTGAAAATATTAATTATTTAACTCGGTCTATTTTTTAATCTCTTCATCTATCATGTGGGAAGCCATGGAATGTAAATGAAAGTTTAATCTTATTTTGTTTAGTTATAATTAATTTTTTTCGGCTGCGAAATCTCAAAATTTTCGGTGTTTTAGCATCTTTATTTTACTAAATACACTTTGCTCTGCCTTACTACGCGCTCGGCCGCCGTCGTGACTGGATTGCTGTATCGTTTGCTTACAGCAGCGGTAATAGGCAGCAAAAATATCGATCGCTGTAGAAATACAAAATATTCCAAAAACCTTTGAACAGTGGTAGAGCCACGCGGCAGCTTTTGCTGTCGCACGGATGGGCCGGCTCGAACCGGGGTGGTACCACGACCTCACAGAATACTAACGTGAAGTAGAGGTTTACCTCTGCGTTTCGCTTGGTGAGTGCAGGTGGCCGGAGGCTCTTTTTACTGGAAATGAGGTATTCCATCTTAGTCCTCACGGGTGACAACGCATCTGCATTTTGATTCGCAAACGAGGATAGATGTAGATGTCTATAGGCCGCAGCAACCACTTACCATCAGGTGGACTGTGTGCTCGTTTGTCACCTTTATCCTATAAAAAATACCAAATTTGATACAAAATTGACCAAGGTTATTTGTTTATTATAACAGATTTTTATTATAATATTTGCCCGCGGGCATGTCTGTAGACAAGCGTACCAGACTTCACTACTGTTCTGTGCAAAGTTTGATAGTGTAGGATCGTCACAGTCGGTCTGACAGAATTGCCTGTTGAACATCCGCGCGATCCCATTTTGTCTGCGCGGGCACAGACATGCCCGGTCTAAAACAAACTGATGAGTCTGTGTAGTATATTGCGGTGACAGACATGCCACCGGGTATGTCCGTTAAGTGAATTCCCCGCTTAAGACATGCAGGAATTCAATGCATGAAGGTGGCTCGTGACCGTGCTTTGTGGCGTCCCTTGGGGGAGACATAGGTCAGGAACTCCTCGAAGAATAGAACTAGGTGTGGCGAGTCTGGTCTCATTTTGTTAGGTATGATGAGACCTTACTTCCGGACTTGATGGAGTGACTTGAAGGTGTACTTCGGTGACTGCTACTGGTACTCTTTGACGAATAGAATTACAATTTACATTTCTTTTTAATTATAAGTCGTGCACTTCTGGAGTTCCAAGTATTTTTTAAATTGAAATTTGACAAAATTATCGGAAAATATGAAGTATAGTAATAATTTTAAGGTTTTTAGTGAAAACTTGTGGGTAATTAAACTACTTTAAAAATTTACGTATAATCATGTTATTCAATTTCAAAAAATTCATTGAGGTATGTAAGGATCGTGACACTTGGCGATCTGTTTTCTCTGGCTACCCCGTCAGGGATTGTGCGTGACGATAAGTAAGTAAGTAAGTATCATGTTATTCCTATGTAATTTTTTTAATGCGCTTAAGGCATGCACAATTGGATTTACCAATAGTTTTGGAGTTTTAGCGAGACTAAGCAATTGATTTTTATATATACAGATATATAAATCAAATGATTTTAAAACTATTACTGTAACTATTATTATTAAAACCGTATAAAATATATTATTTTAGGTCTTTTTTTCAAATTAGTAAGTCCCAGAAGTTACAAAGATGTCATCTTTCATCAACCAATCATTGTTCGGGAAATACACGCGCAACACACGGACACACTCAATCATCAATATAACCTATGTAATTCTTAACCTAACCGTATCCAATGTAATAAGGTGTATGTCATAAGATCGCCGATCGACTTAGAAACAATGTGCGAGTCGCTGGGACAATGACAAAACATCAAGATATCCGGCCCGGAACAAGAACAGCTCATTGGATGAGCTACAAATAAATGTTCCTAGTCTGGAGGTTTGTCCGTGTGCAACTTATGTGTTCAACGCTTTCACTATAAAGGATAAAATCCTAGTATGGAGTTAACTTTAAAAAAGGAAAAAAAAAACAGGAAAACTGATTTTTTTCGGTTTTCTTTGAAACACTGAATCCACTTAACAGGCTATTTATTAATGAGTGGTGCTCTCGTGGAACTGGTAATGTGGTTTTAAAAGACTTCCCTCCAGTCCGTTACAAAGCAGATGCGATCTGTGCTGTCACACGCTCAATCCATGCGTACGACGCTGTGACAGTCATTAACGGACCGACTTCCCCAGGGTTTCCACAATTAAAGCAATTTGTTGCGATCTTAGAGCGCGATTGTGCGCTAGGTAAGATGTAAAGAAATTGTCTTTTAAGAATTTATGTTTCTCGCTATTATTTCGCATGTACTGACTTTTTTTTAATAAAAATGTAGTTAGAAACAAACTTAGAGCCTATCTGATGGTAAGTGGTTACTACAGCCCAATGAAAACCTATAACAGACTTCAAATAATAAGCGAAAGTAGCCTAATGGCACACGCGAACCCAAAAAGTCGTGGGTTCGCGTGTGTTCGAATCCGCCATTCGACCACTGTCGTGAACCACTACTAACACAAGCATTTTAAGTTTACGAAGAGGGTTTAAAGGGAATATTAGTAATGTTAATAGAATTGTCAGTATTTAAAAAAATTAAAGCAGTCTACAATGGCTACAATTATTTCGTCTTAGTTGTGTTCGAATGAAGACATAATAAGAAGCAGTTTTATAATTAAACATCAGTTTCATCAGTACTTTCTAGTGCTTACCCGTTTTTTTTTTCGAGTATTCTGTTGTATCCGTGGTCACGGTGGAACATAACATCGTACAAGTCGTATTCCATTGGTAACTAGCTTAAATAAAAAAAAATACGTTTTTTGTCGCGTTTATTTTTTTTTTATTCGTCACGTTTCAAGCTGTTTGTAGCACCCGTAATCACAGCGGGCAGCAAAATGTAGAATTCGTAGTGTAATTTGTTTGGCAGTATTCACGTCAGAAATCGTTATTGTACATCCATTCGTCCATCCCATAGAGACTATAAAAGTCCACTGTTGTACATAGGCCTCCTTGATAGATTGTCTCATACGGGGAATTTTTCCATATTTGCCACGCGTGGCAGGCACGCTTTTATTACTTTGATTTGTTATTAAGAAGATGTGCAGCATCAGTGCCTACCATGGGAGAAATCCATGTCCAGCTGTAGACAATTAATGAAGAGAAGAGGATTAGATTATATTAATAGCCATCTAATAGATGTGCCGCATCAGACAATTATTAATATTGATTTGTAATTTGTCTTGATCTTGAAATTTATATGCAATAAAATAGGTTTGGTCAGTCAGTATGCAATGAAATGTTCAACAGTATTAAAATAGGCAGTATTTTAGTATCTATTTATTTGAACATTGCAATATTTATTGTTCACGTCAGTAATCGAAAGTAATGCTTTGAAATTAAACACATTTATCGCCGACTTCAAAATAACATCTCAATATCTAACGTCTACTAAAATCGTTGTGCAATTAAGAACACCCTTAATATATCTAAAATACAGTTAGCCCCGGACCTAAGAGGTGTATAATCCGTAACATGTTTATGCATCGGATATTTCCTCGGATTCAGCATAATCTTTTATCTATACCAAATCGACCACAGTATATCCGAACTGCCGGAGCATTGTTGCCGTACACTCTACTTATATGGGTGCGGTCTAAAATAAATCACGAACAGAACCATATCGGTTCGATCGTAGACTATCTTAGCGGATCGACCTTTGGATACAGATTCCACTGATACGGCGGTATTACGCTTTTGAATTAGCATTAACTCTATCCCCGATATTGTTCGGAGCTGAGGCATGCCTCATAATTCAGAGTTGCATTATTTTAATTTCTGTCGTGCGTCGCCATCTGTGGGACAGCCGGCATCTCGGCGAAGTCGTGCAAAGATCTCGTATCTTGATAAAATTAGATGCGCAATCTTCACATCTCAGCCGGGACGGCCACGCGCGGCAGTCGCGGAACGTGCGGTATTTTTTACGCCTCTGTTTAACATCGCCATTCTAACAGTCTTAGAGGATGTATCCAACACTAAGCTTACGACCTTACGACACATTTTTGCTCACTATACTGTCTATAATAACACCGTGCTCATTATTATCACATTAAAATGTGAACATTTTTTTGTCGCAGGTGGCTCAGAGACGTGCATGATCTACGCATCGAGAGCTCCACGCATTAAACGTAAGTCGACATTAATGGGCCCCGCTAGTAATCTTCCCTAATTGAAACAATGTTGATTTCGTTACGAGAGGTCATTGATTCACTACTAAAACTAATATCTTCGTATGATTTACCGTTCTATTCATTCATCCGTTAATTACATTATAATTTATAACAAACAAACAAAATGTAATGATAAGTTATCTCCTCAAGGAAATGAATCGACCTGAATTTAACAGAGCTTCCATTCTCTATTTTATTTTGTTCACCCCGGCGGTTAGACTACTCGAATTATCATTTAAAATTTGTAATATAAAGAGATCGAGTAAGTGGTGAAATAAATTCATTGATGTCGTCGAACGAATAGAAATATTATTCAATTAGATGCGCGTTAGAATCGATTGTCATTTGACCGGACCCAACCCCGAGAATCAAGGCGGATCTTAACCCCAATAATGATATCGGAGATCTATTGACTGGTGTAGCATTATAAGATAATTCTGGTATAACATAAACTACTAATAATCTTGATAATAATAAATTACTTTTTTATATATTTATATAAATTCCAACCAATGAGAAAAAAATGAAATATTTCCATGAATTATTTAAAATATTCCAAAACCTTTCATTCACATATACACATAGCACATCTGCTGGCCCTGCCACCTGTGTTAATCTACGACCTACGTCGGCCAACTACATTCAAGGACGGTACATCCTTCACCTACCTACTACTACGATAGATAGATAGATAGTTCTTTATTACATTCAAAACAATTTGGTTCAAAAGCGGAACTGAATGCCGAAAATACATTCTCTGCTGGCTAACCTGTGGTAGTGTGCTGAGAGCTATAGGTAGAGCCGCAACAGAAAAAACCTATCTTATTAAGTGGCGAAGCTTGCGAAGTCACTTATTGATTTCACGATGTCTGTCCGTCTGTCCGTCTGTCCCACGATTATCTCGAGAACGGTTTCGAATTTTCAAATTCTGTTTTCAGCAATCGATTACTGATCACCCAGGCATCTGAACTTCCTATTTTGAAACTGATTGCTCAACGGCAACCGTTAGAAACCGCTACAAAGCTGATTGCTTCGCACACTTTGCTATGCTGTTAGCTTGCTAGGTTTATTTAAACATATTATTTACCTTGTAAACATATTTTTTTTTTAAATATTGTAACCGTAACTATCGAGCATACAGTCCACCTGACCAAATGAATACAGTCTCCAACTGATGGTAAGGGGATGCCATGGCCTATAGACATCTACATTTATCCTTGAATAAGGATCAAAATTCAGATGAGTTGTCACAACTAAGGACTAAGATGGAATGGCTCGTTTCCAGTAAAAATGGTCTCCGATTCACTACACTCACCATACGAAACACGGCAGCAGTAAGCTGCTATTTTACACTGGTGTTCTGTGAGAGCGTGGTCCTACCCCGTTCGAGGCAACCCATTCGTGCTAAAACCATAATTAAGCTGCAGCGTGGCTCTACCAGATAAAAGTTTATGCATACATATATACACTCAGGCCTATGTTCAGCAGTGGACTTATGAAAGGCTGTAATGATGATGATGATGATGATATACACTCACTATATATACTCACACTATCGGTGAAATTATAAGTACACGCCCTAAAGAGTAAGACGTAGATTCGTATCCACGACCTAGCCGTGGCTATCTAATTGTAATTAATGCTAGTAATAAAATTATTACTGTGTAGCCATCCCGTGGGTGTTGTAAGTGGTAACAGAGGGAAACAAATCAGGAGATAGGCAGCACCGTCTTCCTAATAACGACTAAAAATAAAAAATAAACTACGGTTGCCAGTCCGCTTGCCAAAGCGTGGCAACTATGGCAAATATCCCCCTATGAGGCAATCTGTGGGGGAGGTCTGTGTTCAGCAGTGGACTTTAATAGGCTGTAACGGTAACGGTAATAAAACTTATTCTGTGACATCTAATTATTTTTATTCTAGGCCTTAATTCAAAATTTTTACCTATACTACCCAGACTACCTAACCTACCTATCTAAAATAAAAATAAAATAAATAAAATAAAATAAAATAAAATAATTTATTTTTCTTCACAAAAATTAAATTAATTAGATAGTTGATTGGGGTCTCCATTTAAGCAAGTAATGCTTGTGTTTGGAAACCCCGCTCTTCCTTATCTAAACATACATTTTTATTTCTCAAAACCAAAAATGACAAACCAAATTACTCTATTTTAACAAACCAAAAATAACAAAAACTAATTTAATTTTAAAAATCAAAAATTTAAAGATTTAAAATTAAAAAGTACAAAAGTATATGTGTGCATGTTTGCAAGTGTGTGTGTGTGTGTGTGTGTGTGTGTGTGTGTGTGTGTGTGTGTGTGTGTGCGCGTGCGTGTGTGTGCGTGTGTGTGTGTGTTAGTGTAAGAGTGTGTGTATGTACGTTTGTGCACGTGCGTGTGAATGTGTGTATGTGTGTGTGTAGAGAAAGTATTATTATGTTATATATCGTAAAGAACAGTGAATTATGAAATGCGTTCCATTAGAGATTCAGTTTCGTCATTTGTTTTCGACTGCACCCATTTTAGTATAAGGTTTTTACACTCCTTGTATGTTTTGTCATATATGTTTAATTCTCTATTTATTAAATTATATAGGAATGTAGAACGGGAGCTATATTGCCTACTAGCAAACACTGTTTTGAAACCAGAAGACACAGCCACAACATCTTTTCGCCGCTTTTCCAAGATGTATCGGTCAAAGGGCACGGATTTGTGTGCTTTGAGCGTTGTCATAGTAACGTATAATTGTCTAACTGTCTATCTACCACTGTAATCTACCTACCTCTACCAAAAACTACAACGTAGCACTGGCATAGAGTAAGGAGATTTTTTTAAGCCTATTTTCTTAAATGGTTGATAAATATTTCGTTTAATTTACCTTTTTGCCTAATATTACATTTTCTGCCGACTTCCAAAAAGGAGACTACTCAATTCGACTGTATATTTTTTATGTGTGTTACCTCATAACTTTTTACTGGGTGAACCGATTTGGATGATTCTTTTTTTATTTAAAAGCTGGTACTTTTCGAGTGGTCCCATATGAATTTGATCAAGATCAGACCAACAGTTTTTGAGTTATTCTTAATAACTTATATTGAAGTCGGCAGTACAAAATGTTTAAGTTTAAATTATTACATTTTGTGCTGCATGCTTTAACTGTAATAAACGGACTTCTTACTTTCTTTCTTTCATATTGCGAAATATTGAATAATAATTGGTGCACACGAGCCGAAGCGTCACGAGTGCGATGCTATCAGTCGGGCGTGCGCCATCCATCAGGTCGCGAGGGACGCTATCTGGCGTCTATCCGGATAACCATTGTCTTACCGAACGATTGTATCGGCGAAATTTGTGCTCGCCTCCGATCAGCCGTTTGTCTCTCGCCGCAAATGACCGGGTAATGGGCGACGGCGCATAAAAGGATCGGCTTTCTGCTAAACTTTTGCTTCGTCATTAATATGCCGTGGGAGCATAACCTTATCGACTAAGTAAATAGCAAATATCGAGACCGTCGTTGTAGTTGTTTGATAGGATGTGTGTCCTCGTGCAATCTATGTTTGTAAACTGCCGCCACGACACAGGAGAAAATCCTAGTAGTAGTAGTAGTAGGGGTAACGTTTTTAAAAAAAGAAAATAAAAGTTATTGTGCCGAGCATCTATTTAATATTTATAATAATTTGTTACCTTACCGCCCCAAATGAAGGGTATTGTCTTTGGTTGGTATGTGTATGTTATGTCCGTGTCTATGTCCGATTATAACTGCTAACCCTAGAATGATTGTGAAATCTTGATACATGATACTTCAATCCATTTCAGCCTATCCTATATATAAAAGTCTATAGCTGAACGTAGGCATATCCCAAATATAACCTTTTAATACTTAGCATGTGGGTTAGCAGCCACAGTTTTTATTTTTTTTGCTGTTTTTAGGAAAACGCTGCTACTCATCTCCTGGTTTGTTTTCCTCTTCAGTCGTCTTCGTCTTAAGGTTCTAAAGGAAGATATGGGATAGTGGATGTTCTTACACCACCACTACACTATCAATATCTTCTTCGATTTACCATAATTTGGCGCGTATTTTTTAAATAGTATAAGGGTTTCAAACGAGCACACAATCCACCACAGTAAGTGTATGCTGTGGCGATTAGACATCTCATCCCTGAAACCTAAGATTGAACGCCTCGTTTCCACTAAAAAGGTTCTCTACACTCACCATACGAAACACGGCAGCATTAAGCTGCTATTTTACGCTGTTATTCTGTATGAGCGTGGTCCTACCCGGGTCGAGCTGACCGGTTCGCGCTACAACTATAATATAGCTGCAGCGTGGCTCTACATTACACGTATAATTACTTCTTTACTGATAAATTCAAAGCGATTCCATACGAAAGTTAAACAGCTTGGATATTACGTTATCGTGCGCAATGAGCGTATAGTCGATAAATTGTCCCGAAGCGAACAAAGTGCAAGCATTTAAACGCGGCCAAATGATTGCAAGCCCACTTAATAACATTAACGTCATTGTCTAGCGCTCGTTAATAAGTCTTCCTAGGTTACCGGCCGGTCCATAACGGGCCGGAGTGTACCGGATAGGGTCACGAATTCATATCCTAATAGTCTTACTAGTTTAGGAAGTAATATGGTGATTACAGTATGAGTAAGACCCGACCTTTTGTGAATGCAGACAAACGGTATCTCAAAATAGCTAGATAAATTAAGTCAAATAATTTCTGTGTGATAATTCAGTTTCCAAGTAAGGTATTATTGTGACAATTAATAAATTAATAATAAAAAATAAATGAAAACGCATCAGTGTCGTGGAACACTCGGTTGGAACGAACTTCCTTTCGTAATATATTATTATTGTTAAATGTAATTATATCACTGATTAACAAATATAAATAGATGAATTACTAGTGTCTATTAAAATAAAGCGTCATTTAAAATAATATGTCTTTCATGGCAAGATAAGAAAAGTAAGAAGGAGATGGGTATTATTCGATCTCGCTCGCACTATAGAAAGGGTCGTGACGGAAAAATCTTACACTTTTCTTGCCTAGCCCCCATCCGCCAAATTCGTACCTTGCGATAAGGAACTTCGTTCCATAAACATTTTTAAAAACCATCTTTTATTGAAATGCTCTAAAAAGAAGTAAATTATCTTTAAATTAAATCAAACCCTTCAATTTATTACATTATACACAATTTATATGATACGAGTATAAAAGCGTGTCGCGAGATTTATTTGTATACATAAACAAGTATACAATATGTAACTTGATATTGATATACGAGTATATATAATTTATATGGAATGCTCCGTTTCCAGTGAAAAGGGTCTCCAGTTCTGTAGAATAATCATACGAAACACAGCAGAATTAAGCTGCTATTTTACGCTGGTAATTTGTGAGAGCGTGGTCTCTCCCCGGTCAAACCGACCAGTTCGTGCTCCAGTCATAATATACCTGCAGCGTAGCTCTACCACGTATAGAGTTTTGGACTTTGGAGTTTTTAAGATTACTGGATATTAAGTAAATAATTTGCCTTGCAATTATATTGCAAGTGTTTGATATTTATGTAATGTTCTTTTGGCGACAAATCTTTTATAGATAATAAAAGAGTTGTCGGCAAAAAACACTCTACGCCCCGCTTTCCGCAGAACGCTTTCCTCTATGGCTTGGGCTGAGTCTCAATTAGCAATTTAATCATGATAAATATGTTTTACAAAAAAAATATAATGTTTAAATTGTAAAAATCAAAAAATAATGTCCAAGTAACCTTAAATGGTATCAAAATTAGTATACTACAAAAATCTTATAGCATTCGAAAGATGATATAGCCAAGTATTTATATCCGAAGTAAAATACCCAGATTGACGATGGGAAACAGCGTTAACAGTGCAAGACACCTGACACTGTGATCGCCGATCAAGTGGCGATTACTGCGAATCCTTTCGACTATAATTTAAAATTAAAAATTTTGTACATTTGACAGACTGCAATATCGTGATTGAAGATGAACAAATTGAACAGGTGAAAGAGTTTGTGTATCTGGGGTCAAAGTTTACAAGAGATGGAAAGTGTGAGAGTGATATCGAAAGAAGAGTGAATGCAGGAAACATGGTGAATGGAGCTTTGCACTCCTTTATGAGCAGTCGGAAGGTGTCTAACAAGGCTCGCTTGGCTGTGCATGAGGGGGTGTTGGTTCCAACACTCATGTACGGAAGTGAAAGTTGGGTATGGCAGAAGAAACATGAAAGCAGAATAAATGCAGTTGAGATGAGAGCATTAAGAAGTATGATAGGAGTTAAACTGAGTGACAGGATAAGAAATAGTGAGATAAGGAAAAGTTGTGGTCTGAAAGAAGATGTAGTGACAAAAATTGAGAAAGGTATGCTGAGATGGTTTGGCCACGTCGAGAGAATGAATGAAGAACGATTGACGAAAAAAGTGTATAAGGCGAGTGTGAATGAAAGTGTTGGAAGGGGTAGACCTAGGCGGACATTTCTAGACCAAATTGGGGACGTCTTGAAAAAAGGCCAGGTTAAGAGTACCCTAAACCGTAGAGCATGTATGAAGGGAATAATGAAAGTGGACGAAGCGAAACAAGTATGTAAGGATCGTAGCAAGTGGAAAGAAGTGGTCTCTGCCTACCCCTACGGGAAAGAGGCGTGATTATATGTATGTATGTATGTAATTTTGTACAGCCGACTTCAATATAAGCGACTTCAATATAGGTTATTTAAGAATAACTCAATAACCATTGGTCTGACCTTGATCAAATTCATATGGGACCACACGAGAACTATCAGCTTTCATATAAAAAAAGAATCATCCAAATCGGTTCGCCCAGTACAAATTTATGAGGTAACACACATAAAAAAAAACATACACTCGAATTGAGTACCGTCTCCTTTTTGGAAGTCGGCAGATAATATAAGGGTTCATACCCAGACGTTCACTGGTTTATGTATTCATAGGGATTATTATTGCACTGGCTTCAAGTTAATTAGGGACGTTGATTGAGCTAAACGATTTGTTGAAACTTGTTAAAATACTCTTATTACAATATAAATTAAATCTGATTTCCGTTGAATTTTTTCAAAGCCAAAACATTGGCCAAGCTTTGTAATTCACGTCATATCATTACTTATTAACTGGGTTTTTGAAGCGATAAACGTGTTACGGAGAGTTGCACGAAAGGGCGTCGTTTCTCCAAGTGTCAGTTTAACACCAACTAGTTTTAGATAATAAGAAAGTCTAAATACGCGTGTAACAAATGTCAGTATCATCATACACTCATACACTTACATAACGAGTACAAAGACACATAGTTTATTGCTTTGGTATAATTTTACGATGTTTTTACGTCCCACTTCCGAAGTGAGATTATTTAGCGTCGTCATCTGTCATTATTTTAAAACGATGTTCGGGAATTACCGGTCTTGGTGTTACGGTAGTATTTTTTCCATTAATGACGTATTTTTATAACGTCCACTGGATTTTAGGCACTTTCTGCACCGCCAAAGATAAACGAGAAGCGAGTAGAGCTAGAAACTAGATCAAAGAGAGAGAGAGAGAGAGCGAAAGCGAATGTGTAGTTCCGATAGTTTTGTCGCTGGGCTATAAGCGAGTGCACTCAGATCTGCCCTGTAGAGTAAAATGAGTGCTGGTTGGTCTTTCAGTGTATCCTTAATAGCTCTTGTCGCTGCGAAAAACTAGTGGAGAGAGAGTTCTCGCCAGCAGTGTGAACATCCAGCGATTAGTTTATTAGTATATGTATCTCTTTTATTGACTCGAGATTTACTCATATATCTGTTGTTCGTTCCTTGAGCGAGAAAATAGGTCGATAGCTAATTGTTTCCTCGTCGGCGGGGAGACTAGTGCCTTAAGGAATGGTGTTTATGATTCGCACAACCTCGAGCGATTTCAATAAGGCAAAGAAGAGTGTTAAATGGAGAGGGTTCGGCGTATACATTGAGCATTTGACATTAGCATCAAGTGATTGTAATACAAGAGCGTTCGTTTGTCATCTTTTTTTTATAAGTTAAGTGTGACAAACGAGCACACAGTCCACCTGATGGTTTTTTTACAGTATAAGGGTGACAAACGAGCACTCAGTCCACCTGATGGTAAGTGGTTGCTGTGGCCCATAGACATCTACATTTATCCTCGATTACGAATCAAAATGCAGATGCGTTGTCACCCGTGAGGACTAAGGTGGAATGCTTCGATTCGAGTAAAAAGGGTATCCGGTTCTCTACACTCACCATACGAAACACAGCAGGATTAAACTGCTATTTTACGCTGGTATTCTGTGAGAGCGTGGTACTTCCCCGGTCGAGTCGACCCATTCGTGCTACAACTATACTACTAATATAGCTGCAGCATGGCTCTACCACGTAAATCATCTACATCTACTAGATGGCAGGACTTCTTTTCTGCCTAGAGGTCAGTTTTGGTAGTTACCACCTTTTTACAAATTTTTGCCACAAGCAGCAATGCCTCCTTTGCTGTGCTTTGGTCTAAAGGGTATAGAGCACAATTATCCACCCATCATATTCCTCAGAGGTGACAACACATCTGCAGCAGTCTCTGTTTGAAACTGTTTGCAGGTGCCTATGGGTTGCAGTAGCCAGTTACCGTCTTTAAGAAAGTTTGCTACTTCAATTTTATTTAAAAAAAAAAGCTCAACATCGAACTCTCCGTGCCGCCGCCGCTTTTCACTGACGCCTTATCCTAACAATATAATATCTATTGTCAGGGAGGAGTAATTTTAAAGTGAGTAACAAATTTCAACAATTTAAATTTTTTTATAGGATAAGGGTGACAAACGAGCACACAGTCCACCTGATGGTAAGTGGTTGCTGCGACCCATAGACATCTACATCTATCCTCGTTTGCGAATCAAAATGTAGATCCGTTGTCACCCGTGAGGACTAAGATGGAATGCCTCATTTCCAGTAAAAAGGGCCTCCGGCCACCTGCACTCACCAAGCGAAACGCAGAGGTAAACCTCTACTTCACGCTGGTTTTCTGTGAGGTCGTGGTACCACCCCGGTTCGAGCCGGCCCATCCGTGCAACAGCAAAAGCTGCTGTGTGACTCTACCACTGTTAACATTGAAGATAATCGTGCACCTGATGGCATGCACCTTCTGTAGTAAACAATAACCGCAATCAATTCCAATCAAGGAAGGCAACAAATGCGTTTGTCACCTCTGATGGTTAAGACACAATGCTTCATAGCTCGTTATTATATTGGCTTTATTACTCTACAAACCGAAACCCAATTGTAGGTGCACTATTGCTTTGCGGCAAAACAGGTAATATATTTAACCAACCATATTTTATAACGTTAAGAGTAAAGTTGAACAGCATAATAATATATCGCTTAATAATCGAACCTTTGAAACCATTTGTCGACTGCGCCAGACAGTTGTGAATCCACTTAACTGTTTTAAGCACGCGTTCGACAATTAAAAGTAATTAACGGGCCGCCGGTTCAGGCTCCTTTGATCCGCCGATTAATACGGATTTATCTGTATGTGCAGTAAAAATTTGGAGTAGATCCATTAAATCACCGGAACTTCTTCATTTATATACACAGTATAGATGTTTATTTGCTTATCTCATATACCATTCATCCGATTAAGGTGAAACTTAAGTAAGTTATTGTAGACGGGCCCACTAAGGTTTCTGACGAATAAAAAAGAAATTAAGAATTAAAACACAACTACGACAAAGGCTTCATACTAAAAGAGGTGCAAGCAAGCCTACCATGTTGATTTTGGTATGAAACAAATAATGAAGAAATTACTATAATTTATAATTATAATAAATATCATTTTTCGTATAGCCGGTCTTAGTAACAGGACTCGTAATGACCTATTACGAGTTATTATACGAAAACTGATATTTATTTATTTTATTTTTAATTATAAATTAGTGTCTGATTTCTCCTTTGTTCGCTGTTCGTTATACATAATATAAAAATAGAAATGGTGGACTTAAGGTTATAACTTTCTTTTTATTGAAACTGTTTTCCAGTTAGGGATCGTTGGTATCTTTACCGAATTTTTTCTAGTAACGAATTATTAGACTTTAAAAGTTAAATTAAATTAAATGAAAAGTATATTAGAGCAATACTTTTCATTCAGCTTCTCGTGAATGCTATTTATATTTATTTTTATATCTCGACACATTGAAGGACTTGATACATTGAATAGACTGGTCCGTGGCGTAGAGGCTTATCATTGGGCTGCGACACTAAGGGCCTCGTGTTCGAATCCTCCACGTAACAAGTATTTTTATGGTTCTATGGCCTATGACCTATAAATAACAGTTCCAGGTCTGGATTATCCTTGTTTAATTTATGTACCTATGTGAGTGATGGGGAGTGGAAGTAAGTATAACTAAAGACTTTTCAAACGACTTCAAAAGAGAGGAGGTTCTCAATTCGTCGGAATATTTTTTTATGTATGTTCACCGATTACTCGACCGATTATGAAAATTCTTTTTTTTTTATTCAAAGGGTATACTTCCCAGGTGGTCCCATTTAAATTTTATCGAAATCGGTCGAGGAGTTTTAAAAAAATCAACAATAAATTATATTCATATTGATGTTAGTTAAATAGGAACAGCTAGTTATTACTAACATTATAGGTGGATTTTGAAAGCGGTACTAGTTACTTATTAACTACTATATTAATCTGTAATAGTATTTATTTACTTTACAAATATTTAGAGCTGTTATTATAAAATTTTGTAGATTTATTAAAAGGTATTTACTTTACAAATATTTAGCAGTGTCACTTTATAATTTTGTAGCTTTATTAAACGGTATTTACTTTACAAATATTTAGCAGTGTTACTTCACAATTTTATAGTCTTATTAAACAGTATTTACTTTACAAATATTTAGCAGTGTTACTTCACAATTTTATAGTCTTACTACTTTTTAACTCTAACTTTTTAATTGTAACTAGTGATGCAACGAATACGAATACGAATATTCGTATTCGGCGAATACTGATCACGAATATTTAAAAACTAATATTATTGTACGCAACTCTAATTACTGGCGGACTTGGATAACGCGCGTCGTCGGCGCGTAAAAAATACTTGTGTATTGACACTTAGTCTCAACGACGGGGACTCCAAAAATTTTTTTTCACTGAAACTATGTACAGTCGCCTCGGAAAGACTTTTTTCAACGGCTGGGAACATCTAAACTCAAAAAAAGAAGTCGCCTAAAATCAGAAAATCTACAAATTTTATTTTTTTTAAATAAAATTTGCCTATTGTGAATTTTAATTATTAGAACAATAGAAAATCATCAAATAAATTAGTTTTTATTATCATGGTGAGCGATATATTTGTATTCGTATTCGTATTCGCCGAATAGTAGGTTTGATATTCGTATTCGTATTCGTAAAAGTAGTATTCGTTGCATCACTAATAGTAACTTAGATTGAAGTCGGCTGTACAAAATTTTTAATTTTTAATTATCATCAAATTAGTCGAATTTTTTTTTTATAGGATAAGGGTGACAAACGAGCACACAGTCCACCTGATGGTAAGTGGTTCCTGCGGCCCATAGACATCTACATCTATCCTCTATTACAATTCAAAATGTAGATGCGTTGTCACCCGTGAGGACTAAGATGGAATGCCTCATTTCCAGTAAAAAGGGCCTCCGGCCACCTGCACTCACCAAGCGAAACGCAGAGGTAAATCTCTACTTTACGCTGGTTTTCTGTGAGGTCGTGGTACCACCCCGGTTCGAGCCGGCCCATCCATGCGACAGCAAAGCTGCCGCGTGGCTCTACCACTGTTAGAATTGTAATATTTATTAGATACCCTATCTAGATGGGCTATATAAACATATTTGCCATATAAATGTTATAAAAAAAAATTAAGCTCTGCTACTTTTCCTGAATTCTACATTAGATAATAAGTTATTTAATAATTTATTTTAAAGTCTACGGTTATTCTTTGTTGCAACTTTGTGTAATGACAGGATGATGATTATTTTATACGCTATCGTGCAACATTTAAAAGTCCATTGCTAGATATTGGACTCTCCCGTGCCCTATCCGATCCTCCTTGATTTGCTTTAAAATTTACTCTTGGCAGCGGATTGACAACCTCGTACAGACGTTTCCCACCTTTAAATCTTCTGCTCGTCACCGGTCTGGATATTTTATATCTGACGTAAACGAGAAAGTTACACCGCCATCTTTCGGAAGTAATGAGATTTATCTGATGTTCTGGTGACATCACGGGACGAAATGGCGACATGTATTCTCTTACGCCGGTACCACACGGTATTAGTTAGTACTTATGAACACTAAACACAAGAGCTTTGTAGACTTTTAAACCGTTCTCTAACGATATGTTTGTGCCGCTTACAATGATGGCATATTTAGGTTGAAATCATTAAAAACCGTTCGATTCACACGTCGGTGATAACTCCCCTCATTAAAATGCTTCTAGGAAGAGAAGCGATAATATTATTTATTATCAAGACAACATTCGCGAGCGCCTGCGCTCATTTGTTATTGTACACGACGATAAAAGGAGTTGATGGTATATTTCTTAATTGCTTATTGCAAGATACGAACGCTATCGGAGCGCTATTTCCAACATAATAAGTATTATCATAACAATAACAAGCTAGTAGCTCAGCATTCGATGTGCTCATGTCGCTGCCACGATAACCCCATCGTCGTTCTTTTAGTTGGGTCTTGCGCGGGGCCTATTCGACACCGCGTAATGTGATGTTTGCTTAACAATTTTTAAAATTTGAATTTAGCTCAAAATATCACCCATTGTTAGTGTAGTAACTTTAGTTTCTGTGTTTTTTTTTTGGTAAATTTCAGTGTTATTTAAAAACGTGTGATTTTATTTTTATCTGTGACATCACGTCAGTGTACGTTCGTGATACGATTGTAAACGAACAGGTAGGAAGATAATTACAACTCGGCATTTGCAATTACGACTGTGTGTGTAGGTAGGAAAATAAACCGTTGTAAAAATCATACGGTTGACCGTATGCAATAGTGATATCGGTTTGATGATTTCGATTGTGATTAATGGATACCGATTATTTATTTTCGTTCGTTATAATTAGCCTATTGTTGTCTTGAACCTTCAATAGCAATTTTATAGATGTTAAGTTGTTTGAGAGAGCGTTATGGGTAGATAAACGTTTCTTTTGCTTTCAATCAAATGAATCGATGCGTCTCAATTTCTTTAGCAGGTGAAGTCATTTATCACCACTCGTTTGCTCAAGGACTTCGGACCGATTGTTCGGAGATACTTCTCAATACAATGCGAATGGCCTACACGGCCGCCAACGAATCGCTTTTGATGCTCGGTTTTTATGTTTCCATCAATGAGTAAATTATTCATTTGACGTTTTCGAATAATAGGTTTGTCATATTACTGATAATAATTTACGTAGGTACATTTAAGGCTATACATATAATGTATAGGCCTTCAGAGAGATTTACGGAATTTACTTGCTTCTGTATATTTTGCTTTATTTTTCAGCAGGACTTGTTCCTTAATATTTTTATGACTGGAACAATTCTGATGAGAATCATATGCCGATGGGTGCTCTACAAATGCGTTATGTCTTGTCATATAAAATAACATTTTTATCTTAAATTACGACACTAACGTAAAATCAACGAAACAAAATGTCACAAGTTAAAACGAACTCAACCACGACTATCTATGTAATGGAATCTTTTAATTTAATTTTCAGCAACTTGGAGACGGCTGATTGACTTGAAAATTTGCATCAAGGGCCGATGACAATACAATAGTTTAATAACGTTATCCTAGTATCCTGATCATGATCACCAGGAGAAAATATCATAATCAGCTTAAGATCGATGCGTGTTGTTTAGGTTCTTCGTAAGTCAATAAAATATTATATTATGTCGCTAACTGTCGGATGTCTCAAAATTTTTAGCATTTATTTTTACTACGATTCGACGCTAGCTTACTTTGTGGTACTCTTTTGTTATCTAGGAATCTGTTTGGGTTGGTACCACACTTTTATTTGATTCTGTGGACATGCAGCAGTGCATTTACAGCTGCCTTCTAGTCTGCGGGGTTCTTCAGACAGACAGCGCCAGTAAAGTTACATGCTGTGAGACATTCCAGCTTAGTAAGCAAAGGGGACCCGTAATCAGTTTCTAGTGTTCTTAAAGCGAAATTGATTGGAGGTGTCTAAGGGCCGCTTAGATGGAATGATCATGACCTTTGCGTTCCTCAGTTTATGCCGTTATTTAAATATCTATCGGATACACTGAACTCGCAAAATAGAAACGAACAGAAAACTCAGTGGACGAAGGGATCTCAATAAGGTTCACTTCCGCCGCCCCTGCCATTTTTTTATTTATTCTTCTTTGTATTAACGTATACAAAAAGGCTTACAAAGTGCAAACTTATTGCCTTTAGGCATTCTCTGAGTCATCCCTGGGTGTAGTCAGATAATATGATAGGTGCATTATAAGTAAATTATCGGTAGGTAATGTTAGCTATATTTTAATACACGTCAAACTATTGTTATAGGGTATTACACAAAATCCTTTATAAATATTTATTCTTTACCGCCTATAAAAAGCCTGCTTATAATAAATAGGCTTCCACCGTAGACTGCCTCATTTTTCTACGCTTTTCATGCGGGTTGGCATCCGTATTTTTTATTCTAAACAGTCACATATTATATTATTCGTGCTAAAACGAGCTAAAATTATGAAAGAAGATAAATAAATTGTTATTTATAGAATATATATAATAACTTTATTTATTGTGTATTACATAATGATAAGATAAATGTGAAGTAACGACAACACCAAACAGCTTGGTCCGTATAAACTTATCCTTTATAACTTTTGTCTTTATTTCATCATCATCATCATTACAGTCCTTCACAAGTCCACTGCTGAACATAGATCTCCCCCAAAGAATGCCACAAATTACGGTCCTGAGCCACCTGCATCCATGGAATTCCTGCATGTCTTACCAGGTCGTCACTCCATCTAGTGGGGGGTCGCCCTCCACTTCGCCTACCGGTACGAAGTTGCCACTCGAGAACCTTTTTTCCCCATCGTTTGTCGGTTCTTCGAGCTACATGGTCGGCCCATTCAGCTTACTAATCCGTTAGGCTATGTCGGTCACTCTGGTTCTAGTGCGGATATCCTCTTTATATATTATCCTTGTCTTTATTTGTGATGTCTTTACAAGATACGTGTGCAAGCTCTAATGTTAACTTACTAGGAGTTCTTCCAATGTATTTAAGCAAAGATTTCCAGAGATGGACTATGAATAATTAAAGATTTACTTGACACAAGAATAAGAAAGAAACTCAAATTTATCTCAAAGATAAATGATAAATTATTTATCTTTGAGATAAAAGATGAATCGCCGTGATAAATTTTATATTTTACTTCTTTTCATTATCGGTTATCAACCGACTTCAAAAAAGGAGCAGGTTCTCAATTCGTCGGATTCTTTTTTATGTATGATCACCGATTACTCGAAGACACCTGAACCAATTTGGGAAATTCTTTCTTGTTTCAAAGTGTCTTTTTCCAAAGTGGTCCTATTAAAATTCGAGCGGCTTTTAAAAAATCAACAATAAATTATTTATATTGAAGTCAGTTGTACAAAAAATAATAATTTTACCACTTTTTTCATATTAAAATGTCCAGACAAAGATCAATGAATATTGTCATCCTTTGAATACTTTAAGATTTTCTTAATATTACGCTTACTTGACATTTACGACAACTACAGCCTACATGACCAACGATTTTAATACCAAGGATGATTCGCGAGGCTATTGAAATAAAAAAAAAACGACGGAGACGATGGATGGGTGCTGCCATCTGCTTGGTATCCTATAATTAATAAAATTAAATCCAAACCCAAGCATACCACTGCAAAACTTCAAGATACTGTTAGCTCATTCTGCGTAGATCGGACCAAAAATTAATATTCATAAACTGAAGGTAGCCGGGCTAACTGTGACATCGGGACGTCAAACACCTCCCCAAAACGTCGGGAATTAAAAAGTTAAATTAAACGCGATGAAATTCGTAAAAATTTGTTTCATTTAATGTGTAGTCTTCGCGTAAATATAAGAAATCATTAAATAACATTTTATTTAGATAGAGCGCTTGGGCCCTCGCCGTGTGATGGCGGTGTGAGAATATTCAGTCATCAGTGCCCCGTTTCGTCCCGTGGATGTCTTAATACAGGCAGGCAGCAGCGTCTTCCTAATAACTAATAAAAACTAAAAACCTACGGTTACTAACCAACCTGCCGAGCGTGACAAAAAATTTAAAAGAAAAAAAAGAAACACGGTAATTACTCAACACATTATCAATCAACGCTACTAATTAATTTGTTAATTGCAATTTAAGTGCTGATTTGCCACGTGCTCAGCGGTAAAGGGAAACATAGTGAGAAAACCTAATACTTTGAACATTAAAAAATAATTTGTCGACATCTCAATCTGCAAACACGCATTGGGGCAGCGGACCTTGCTCTAAAATCCTCGCAGAAATAAGAGAAGGCCTATGCCTAGTTGTGTGACTTAAATAGGCTGTAACTTGGCCTATGCTCTATTCGTAGATTTAAGGAACGTTTTGTTTTCCCTTTTAATCCGATGAATTAAAAACAAATTTATATCTATACAGGCTATACAAATAAATTAAATTGAAGTGTCTGTTTGTAATGTCAAAATAACAGCTTTTTGCTAAACGCATATGAAAGTTTATGTGGTACTTATTAAAAAAAATTGTTTTGTCTGTCTGTCTGTCCGTCTTTTTGTTAACTCTAATCTCCGAAACGACTGGACCGATTTTGACGGGACTTTCACTGGCAGATAGCTGATGTTAAAAGGAGTAACATAGGCTACTTTTATTTTAGAAAAAGAGTTCGGGTTATGTACGCGCAAAAAAAAATAAAACCCATGAAATCTATTGTAATAAATTCCACGCGGACAAAATCGCGGGGAACAGCTAGTTGCATATAAAAATTGTTTGTAGACCAAATTAGCCGCTTTTTTTAATATGATAACCAGACATTGGTCATGATCTATCTGAATTCAATATATTATTAGTTCGTTGTAAAAATATTTGTTTTTTTTTTCGCGGCAATATAGAAGTTACATAAATATTTGCGTTTCAAACGACATGTTTATCTCTACTGCTGTGATTCCTTAAGTTTGCACGAACACCACACATTTAAATGAAACTAAGTTTAACGAATTTTATCGCGTATATTATTAACTATTAAGTTTCGGACGTTTCGAGTACTTTACAGCACTCATGGTCACGGGGGGACTGTAGGTATAGACGGAGAGTTAGAGCCAAAAAAGTCTCTGAATTGATTTAACCTGGTTTTTTCTCAGGTGATTATAATCATAATTTACAATAAAATGCTACGGTCAGCCAAGCGGATATTAGAACAGGTGTCTCAGGTGCGCGGTCAAACATGTCGTGACCACCGATATAATAAAATCAATTTCTTAAGGCTGAAACTTTATGAACTTTTTTTTATATGTAAATCAAAACAACGTCCTACGGGGACACAGCTGGTCAGTCAGCTGTAATATACGTAGCGAGGTTTATAAGGTTGCTACTCGTTTATTAAGCGTGAATTTTTTTTTAGTAACTACTACTGACTATATTATTACTAAATAAAATGGTTAGTCAACCATTCCGTAGAACAACGCCCGTCAGTCAGTGAAAAAAATGATATTTTTGAAAAAAAAATGATATTTATGAAAAAAATTATATTTTTGAAAAAAAATGATATTTTTGAAAAAAATTATATTTTTGAAAAAAATTAAAGAAATGAAATTTTTCATTTCTTATTCACTGACTGACACCACATCGTGTTTCGTGTACACAGTGTTTCGTATAGTGAATGTAGAGAATTGCGGGCCGTTTTTATTGGAAACGAGGCATTTCATCTTCGTCCTCAGGGGTGCCAACGCATCTGTATTTTAATTCTTAATCGGTGATAGATGTAGATGTCCATTGACCGCAGCATCCACTTACCGTATGTTTTTAGTATATTGGTGGACTGTGTGATAGTTTGTCACCCTCATTCTTTAAAAAAAGTTGGTTATAATTCATGTGATTATGATCGCACAATTAATGTTTCACATGTTATTATCTACAGCTTTATGTAATAAAATGTTGTATAAACATATACTTGTATAAGTAGGTAATTATTGTTTACTACAATATGCCGTCAGAAAACAATATAAATCATTTAAATAACCAGCTATTATACGTGCATTGAATGGATTTTAAATTATTTTTACTGCGTGTAATGGTGATAAAGGGATACACAGCATATAGCTATAGGTAGGATGCTGTGGCTTAATGCTGCGAAAATCTATCGTCGAGTATGAATCAAAATATTTATGTATCTTCATATCTGGGAACTAAGGAAAATGCTCCGTTACCAGAAAAAGGGTCTCCGGTATAAACCACTCACGCTTCACCCAGAATTCGCTAGGTTTCTAGCTGGTTCTTCTCAGGAGAAAAGTTTTTTTTTTCGGAAACAGTCGTAAAAGTAAAAAGGTACTTTCAATAAGAATTACTTGTAATCTATATTGAATAAAATAATATTATATTCAAAATAGCAGTATTCTACTGGTATTCATTGAGAGCGTGGTGTATCCCTGGTTGAGCCGACCCATTTCGTTCTGCAGTTACACAACCAGCTGCTGCGTGACTCTACCACATATAAAAGTCTAATTAATTCTTAATAATTTAAAATTAATTCATTTTAAATTATAAAATTAAATCATTTTATATTCATTTTAAATTATTCATATAAAAGTTGGCTTCGCCTGCCATTCAAAACGGTGAGACCCAACTCAGCGGAAAAAAATGACGAAAACGAATAATTCTCGCTGTCTCATCCGTACAGTATATTTAATATGAGATATTCGATCACAGATTACATAATAGTATAATTAAAATTAAAAGTTGTTTAATCACGTTATGAGCAATTAATAGAGAGTGAGGTATACCCTAGACGTAGATCTTCAGAAACAGACAGAAATAAAAAAAAATGTTTTATAGTATATATATAGTATAAGAATTTATAACAGATTATATACTCGGTACTTTAATAAGTACCGAGCGATTGAATATAATCTTTTTTTTTATAGGATAAGGGTGACAAACGAGCACACAGTCCACCTGATGGTAAGTGGTTGCTGCGGCCCATAGACATCTACATCTATCCTCTATTACAAATCAAAATGCAGATGCGTTGTTACCCGTGAGGACTAAGATGGAATGCCTCATTTCCAGTAAAAAGGGCCTCCGGCCACCTGCACTCACCAAGCGAAACGCAGAGGTAAACCCCTACTTCACGCTGGTTTTCTGTGAGGTCGTGGTACCACCCCGGTTCGAGCCGGCCCATCCGTGCGACAGCAAAAGTTGCCGCCTGGCTCTACCACTGTTAAATCTGTTATAAATTCTTCATTTCCATTCCAATTTCTTGACATTCAAAATGGTATAATTCAGTACGTATAGGCAGATTCATTCTGGTTTATGTGAGAGAGGTATTACGTACTACGAGTATTTTTAAAATTCTAATAAATTCAAAAATATTCCATGCCAGTATTTTTCTAGCGACAGGACTATTGTTATTAACGTTTTGAAGACGTTCGAGTTTGTTTCGCAGTCGGTAGCACGGCTTACAGTCGGCGTATGCAAATGCACGGGTGTAGAATGGGAACCGATGTCACCCCAGCGACCTCCTGCCATTCGGAATATATTATGAGGCACACAATTGAGTGAATGGTCGATTGTCTCGCTTTTTGCTTGCTAGTATCGGTGTTATTGAATAAAATGTACAAAATCTCATTTCGGTTTGATTTTTTTTTCATATCTAAATTTTTTGTAAAAGGCACTAGTAAACCGTCTGTCTTTTCTTCACATTTTATACGGTAATAATCTAATTGATTATTTCATCATTCGACCACTGTCGTGAGCCATTTTTTCGTAATAGAGTAGTATGTTCTGTGGCCATCTCCGAGCACTAACCTTAAAATTAGGTAGATATTTTAATATGAATCGTTTTTATGGATTATCTGGCGCTTAATTTAATTTTTTATATTTTATAAGACGTTTCAAGTATTTTACAGTACTCATGTTCATGGAGGACTGAACTTGATTATTAATTTTACGTCCGATCTACGCAGAATGAACTTTTTTTATATAGAATAGGGGTGACAAACGAGCACACAGTCCACCTGATCGTAAGTGGTTCCTGTGGCCGATAGACATCTACATCTATCTTAGTTTGCGTCCTCATGGCTGACAATGCAGATGCGTTGTCAGCCATGAGGACTAAGAAAGAATGCCTCTTTTCCAGTAAAAGGGTCTCCGGTTCTCTACACTCACCATACGAAACACAGCAGCATTAATCTTCTATTTTACGCTGGTATTCTGTGAGAGCGTGGTCCTTCTCCGGTCGAGCCGACCCATTCGTGCTACAGCTATACTATTTATATACCTGCAGTATGGCTCTACCATGTATAGAACCTACAGTATTTTGAAGTTTTGCAACGGTACACAACCCAAGCGGGTCACAATTAAATTTTATCAATTAAAGGATCTCAAGCAGATGGTAGGTAGCACCCAGCCACTTCTAAGCCCCCGTGATCATGGGTACTTTAAAGCATTCGATACATAAAATCCGTAAAAAGTGTATTATTAAATATTTAGTATGCACGAAAACATAAGAAATAAATATTTAAATAAATAAAACATGTGTGTCTATCTTGCTGTGGGTTCGATTCCGCACGGAACAAGTTTAACTGTGGCCTATAAATAGATAGTCCATGTATGTAAAACATCTCAAAGATACGGGTGAAATTTAGTAGTGTTGCGGGATAAAGTATAAAAATATAAGTCTTGTATATATCGTCAATCCACGACACCCACGAAATGTATATCAGTGTGTAGTCATATTATTTATTCTGTGGTGTAGTTAACTAGAGGCCACGATTACTCCAGTGGTTGTCACTTGCGGATTGGGAAACATAGAATCAGACTGTTGCATTTTTAACGCTGCGCCCGTCGCCGGCGCCTGTTTGGGTATCTCTTACTTGTGACATAAACGAGATACACTGCCATCTACCGGTGGCGGAAAGATCTTTGTCATTTGCTGTCCTGATATATTTTTTTAATATAGTTCTTTCTTTCTTTGGTAATTGATTCGTATCTATATACTTCTGCCAGTATTCAGTAATAACAAATTATTCTTTAAAGTGCACTTCTTCAAAATATGTTGATGTGGCACATAGTGAAGTTTTTGGAAGATATAGACAGCAGCTTGAGCAAGCCGACAGTTGACAGGGACAGTATCTCAATACTCTTAAGCAGACACCACTAATCGGTCATATGCGTAGACATTTAGTACAAAAAGTCGCACCAATTTAACGTATCAAAATCCACTTCAAACCATTATTTAAACAATAATACCGGAGCAGCAATCCGCCGCCGGTCCCCGCCAAAACTCCTATAATCTATATTAATTATTTTTATTTATATAAGCCAAATACCACTGACTCACTCACTCGTAACGAGATCTCCAAATCTATACGCCCGACTGATTTGAAATTTGGCATCTATACACCTTTCTCAATGTAGACACCCACTATGAAATTAATTTATACGTGGTAGAGCCATGCTGCAGCTATATTATGGTTGTAGTATGAATGGGACGGCTCGACTGGGGAAGGACCACGCTCTCACAGAATACCAGCGTAAATGCTGCTGTGTTTCGTTTGGTGAGTGTAGAGAACCGGAGACCCTTTTTACCGGAAACGAGGCATTACATCTTAGTCCTCACGGGTGACAACGCATCTGCATTGTGTCTCTTAATCGAAGATAGATGTAGATGTCTATGGGCCACAGCAACCACTTACCATCAGGTGGACTGTGTGCTCGTTTGTAACCCTTATCCTATAAAAAAAAACTGAAAGTGTTTTGGAAAATTCAACCGCTGAGGGGGTGAAATAGGGTGTTACAACTTGTGTAGTTATAAAGTTGTACCTATTGTCTGCAGAGCTATTATGGTAGTGGTGCTGAATGGCGTGCTCGCTGACGAGTGCCCCACGTCGGTGCGCGCGCTGCTCGCCGCACACCCCGGCTACAGGGACGCGGCCGCACAGCTCCTGGCCGCCGCCCCGCGGGTCGTCGGACCCCAGGGCCTGTTGTACGTCGCACAGCGAGAGCTGGCCGCCGTCGTGCCACATGATAGTGAGTTTACGCTGTTAATACAATTCTCCATCTTAGCGTGTGAATTGTAAATGCAATTTAGTGTAGAACGAAGGGAACTTATTTTTGCAAATTTAAAACTGTAGCCGGTTGCAGGATGTTGAATGTATCATTTATGTATCAAAAACACAAAGTCGTGTACTATAACTAATATATTAAGAAAAAAATAGCAAACAAGCCTTGGCAATAATTAGGAACACTTTCAAAATCAACTTAAAGAAAACTAAATACACAAAAATATTTACTATTATATCAACTGTCAAAATGGCGTCGATAACGCAGCGCTCTTTTGACCCTTTATTATGTGAATGACTGATGAAGATCTATCGCATCAAAAAGCCATCAATGCAAATAAGGCTGTAGTTTTTGAGTTATAAGAAATTGACCATATTAATCGGATGACCATATTACCCTCACGTCCTATATTTTTGCAGTTAGTGGAGTGAGAGTTTTTAATTGTCATGCTCCTGTCAAAACAGTTCAGTGTTTCACTTGAGACAGCTCTATCTGGGCACACTGTTGTAATCATCACTCTATGCTTGTGACATATATTTTACCTTTTAATATATTATATATTATAACATTTTTAGAGAATTGGTGGATATAATTTCTTAAAAATATTTCCCATATAAATTTCGCTAAATCTGATAATAATTTGATGTTATCGTTATATTTGTTTATCGAATCTAAATGTTACAATATATCTAACATTTCGAACCATCTTATAAGAGATCTGTTCAGCAGAATATTACAGACCGTGAACGAAGGAAAACTCAAGATTATTAAATAAATATTCTCTCAATGGGAGACTTTATGGAGGTGGTATGGTCAGTAGTGGACTTTGATCGGCAGTAATCATGATGTTGATAAATATGAAGAATCTTATCATTGCGTAACATTCCGTATCCGCAGAATTAGAAAAACCTGTAGACCTACCTTATTGGATAGTCCAACATGAAATAGTTACAGATTATGAGAGGAAGAAGAAAGGGTAGCTCAAATCAAGTTTAAAGATACATGATAGCTTATACCCAAATAGCTTGGGACTCACTGAGCCATAAAATCGATAGGATACGTTAGGAATTTTTGTATTTACACCCAACTTTTCTATGCATTCATAAATACTGTTCGCTACTAATCTGATTTTTCTTAATTTTTCAGAAAACATCAGCATCATAGGATCAGACGACGCCACATCATGTATTATTGTTGTTGTCAGACATTCAGGTGAGAAAATTGTTTAAATGTTGTTGTATGCTGACTTAATTTGAATAAGCTGAAACAGTTAATCCTGTTCTTACAGGTTTTCATGTATTACGTGGTAGATTAGTAGTATAGTTGTAGCACGAATGAGTCGCTGCTGTGTTTCGTACGGTGAGTGTAGAGAACCGGGCACCCTTTTTACTGGAAACGAGGCATTCCATCTTAGTCCTCACGGTGGACAACGCATCTGCATTTTGATTCGTAATTCAGGATAGATGTAGATGTCTATGGCCCACAATAACCACTCCCCATCGGTTAGACTGTGTGCTCGTTTATCACCCTTATCCTATAAAAATACTGCCTCATTGGTTTGGCGCTCGTAAACGCGATTGCTGATCATGTGTTCCGGGTTCGAATCTCGGGTCGTTTCAAAATCAGTTAGTTAGTTAGTTTAGTTTAGTTTTAGTCAAGAAAGCTCTCAGTTTAGTTCTCAGTAGCAGTCTGGAGTTAGGAAGTTGGCGGTATTTCACTCCCGTGAATCATAAAGCACGTAAAGCCGTTGGTAGTGCGCCTGATCTCTCTCCGGTCGTGTCAAATTATTGTCCTATCGGACTACAAGAGTGAGGCACCTGTGCTTGCGCATACATTTGGGCATTATAATCCTGTCCTGCGCAGATGGCTAGTCTTCGTTGAGACTGGCGGCCGTGACTGAAATTCGGTCTGGAGGACATATAAAAAATTTTTATAATCTTGTATGAATCTGATCCCTTACATATTATGTTATTTAAGTAGGTAATAATAAATGTCTGTGTGTAATAATAAACAATGAGTTGTAAGTAGCCATGCTGCAGCTATATTATGGTTGTAGCACGAATGAGTCGGTTTCACAGGAGTAGGACTACGCTCTCACAGAATACCAGTTTGAAATAGCAGCTTAATGCTGCTGAGTTTACTGTACACCAGAATTTTCTCATGTATCGTGGAGACAGTTTTACATACATAAATTTCACAAGGACGACCAAATATTTGTAGGCCATACAGATACTTGTTCCGCGTGGGATTCAAACCCGCGGTATTATAGTTGTAGCACGAATGGGTCGGCTCAATCGGGGTAGGACCACGCTCTCACAGAGTACCAGCGTAAAATAGCAGCTTAACTCTGCTGTGTTTCGTATGGTGAGTGTAGAGAACCGGAGACACTTTTTACTGGAAATGAGGCATTCCATCTTAGTCCTCACGGGTGACAACGCATCTGCATTTTGATTTGTAATAGAGGATATAAAAAAAATATTGCTAAACCCACGCACAAACGCCACGGAGGCGTCGGCGTCAACTATGACAAGTGTAATATGGCGAAACGTGTAGGGTCGGGCGCGGTGTCGCTGGCGCACCTGGACGGGTCGGGCACGGCGGAGGCGGCGGCCGCCATGGTGGCGCGCGCGCTGCAGCTGGCCGCCGGCTACCCCGAGGGCCGCCTCGAGCTGCAGCTCGTCGGCGGCTTCACCGACCCGCACCGCTACTCCGACGAGCTCTTCGCCAACATCATGCGTGAGTCACCAACTCCAACCATTCCTCGCATTCTCTTTGTTTTTTTAACTCAAAATTTCTTTGGAATCGTGATTTGAAACTCGATGAAACGAAAAAGAGACACTAAAAAGAGACAAACATATACAATTTTAGCCTGCGAGAGAATGAGATAGAGTACAGTATACAGTTTCCTATTGTTTGGAGATTATGCATTTGATTTATGGGCAGTAAGGATTTAGGACGATTTTTTATTAGAAAATATTTAAGTATTTTCGACAATAAAATTGAAAACCTGCATTTTATATTTTATGTAATTTAATATATTATGTAGAATCAAGTATTAAATAATTTTTAAAATTAGTAATAATATACTATATTATATAATATATTATTATAATAAATAAACCCTACGATTATTCTACTCCTGATCTGCATGATTGCATCTGCCTCAGTCTCTCTAAATTTACTTTTCTGAAGGTTTCTCTTCCACTGCGTGTGAACTGCACATGTTCTTTTTTGGAATTTTTAGCGAAACGACATGCCAATCCCATCACACTATACTAATTACTGCTAATAGAACAAAATTAAAAATATGAAAGTATTACTAAGAATACTAATTAAATTAATATGTTTGTTATAATATTAAAAATCAGTCCAAAACATGTTAATTGTTATTAAAATCAAACTACGATTACAGTGTTGAGTACAGAATCTATGAGATTAGCCGGCTTAACTTAGGTTCACCGCATCATATCGCCAAAAAGGCTGTGAAGCAAACGAAAATTAAAGAAAATTATAAGAATTAACGGTAACTTGCTTCAGTTACTGAATGGTCTTTGTACTCAAAAAAGGATGTTTAAAAATTTGAAGCTTACCAGCCAGTTGTCTACAAGCAGCACCTGTTCACAAGTATGAAGCATTGAAGCAATCACCCTCCTCGGTCATACTAAAGGGAAGTGGGTGACCTGTCACACAATGCTACTGCAAGCAAAAATCGTAAGCGAGCATGACATACTCAAGCCCGACACATACTGAAATATGTCTCCCCACATACATAGAAGTAATACGGCTTACTGCCATATATCTCTCACAGAATTTTCAATGTAGCTACGTAAACGCTACGTAACATTTAATCTTCACAAATACTTATTTATAATATATTCTAAATATAAATATATTCTATAACTATATCTAATAAATTATCGATTATTTATGCAATGTCATTATAATATTATGCCTACTGATGCATTGGTTAAAAATTCATCCATTGAGTAGTAGTAGCATTTCTCATGAATATTTTCCATTTCATGAAACATAGATGCAACTTTTTTTTAGACTAGCTGTTCCCCGCGACTTCGCTCGCGTGTTAGGGTTTTTATTTTTTTGCGCGGAACCCTAATTATTTTTCTAAAATTAAAGTAGCCTAAGTTACTCCTTCTGACATCAGCTATCTGCCAGTGAAAGTCCCGTCAAAATCGGTCCAGCCGTTTCGGAGATTAGCCGGAACAAACACACAGACGGACAGACGGACAGACAGACAAAAATTTTAAAATTGTATTTTAGTTATAAGTACCATATTTACTTTCATATGCATTTAGTAAAAAGCTGTTATTTTGACATTACAAACAGACACTTCAATTTTATTTATTTGTATAGATTTTAGATTAGATTAGACAATATACCGAAAAGGATTATTCTAAGTAAAGCTGTCTTTGATGATATTGTATAAATTTTATTTTTACGTCGATTGCTTATTATTAAATAATCATTAAATAATTCAGGATTAGTTTTTATTAATGTCACAACCTCATAAATAAACAGCGCGAGAAATGTCAATATTTTTTACAGCTTCCGGAAGGTACTCTGTATATTTGCGATAGCACGCACACACTTTATTTTGCGCTTTAAATACATCTTCGCGCCTTGTCGCATTGTCCCAAAAAATTACACCGTAGCGCGCAGTAGAAGACACGAGGCCGTGATATACCGTCCATAAAGAATCTTTTGATTCATAAGATTTCGGCTGGGTCCCTTCAAAATCGTCTTAAGCGGGTTTTACTGTATTTCGTAAAGAACGTTGATGTCGATCATTATTTTGTGGCAAAAAATATTAATTTTTTCGTACATTAAGTTAAGTACATAAGTTTCAACATTAATTTTTTTCAATAATTCCCGTAACGAGCTACGATAACACGAATTATAAATTGCACGTATTGCTCTTTTTTGCAAAAGAAAAACAGTCTTCACGTCAGCTGCATGTCCTCACAATAAAATACCGTAAGACAGTATGCTGTGAAAGTAACTAAAGTAAACTAACCTAGCAGTATCTTCATCCGTCAGTTGACGAATTCTTCCATATACCGTTGAAAGAATTCGTTAACTGCTTGCAGCTGAGCCGAGTTTGTTAGCCAAGGTAATAAATAATAAAATAGGGTATACTTTCTATGCGAGTACTCCATTGCAAGCTACAATCTGACTAAATATATTTTCACGTGGTAGAGCTGCAGCTAAATTATGGTTGCAGCAACTATGGGTTGGCTCTACTGGGACAGAATACCAGGGTAACATAGCAGCTTAATGCTGCTGTGTTTCGTATGGTGAGTGTAGAAAACCGGAGACCCTTTTTACTGAGAACGAGGCATTCCATCTTAGTTCTCAAAAGTGATAACCCATCTGCATTTTGATTCTTAATTGAGGATAGATGTAGATTTCTATGGGCCACAGCAACCACTTACCATCAGGTAGACTGTGTGCTCGTTTGTCACCTTTATCCTATTAAAAAAAATGTGGTTTTTTTTTCAATTAAATCATATTTATCATTTTGCACGATAGCATTCGATCATTGTTTTACATTAGGCAACACAATTTTAAAGCATTTAAAATTTTCTTGTATTAAACGCTAAATAGCTCACGTGAAAGCAATTAGAGACCTAAAGCACTATTCGTGAAGTGACTAGTGTTTTACAATATAATGCAATACAATGTTAGTGAGCATTATTTAAATCAAAATTACATATTATCTGCATACAATACAATGCCAGTGAGCTTCTGAACTAAGTATCGTAATTCATTAATGTAGATAAGAAACAAGAACGGACTCCTATGGCACATACGTTTTTATTACAAAACTTACCATTCTGAATTGCTTTGCTAATGTAAGACTTTTTGTTTGTTCAACATATAACCTGCTTAAAGTCATAATATCTGTATTTATAAAGTAGAGAATTGTAATTTCCACAATCGATTGCATACGTAACAAATAAAGCAGGAAGAATGTGTTGAATCAAACACTGCATCAGTTTTGATTAAGAAAGAGCCCCTAAGAAAATCAAAATTGATGCTGGTGAAGTGATTGATTTAAATTGAACATAGAAAGCAGCCTAACACTGCTGTGTTTCGTATGGTAAGTGTAGAAGATCCGGAGACCCTTTTTACTGGAAAATAGGCATTCCATCTTAGTCCTCACGGGTGACAACGCATCTGCGTTTTGATTCGCAAACGAGGATAGATGTAGATGTCTATGGGCCACAGCAACCACTTACCATCAGGTGGACTGTGTGCTCGTTTGTCACCCTATCCTATATGGAAAAAATAAAACATTTGATTTAGAATTAACTCTTAAATACTAAGCATACATGATTGTCGGGGCCTTCAGTCTCTAAATTTAACGAGCATTTAACTTCACTATAATTCATTATGTTGAGAAATACACCTTTGTCTTTATAAATTGAATAATAATGTTAAATGTAGCAGAACATGCACTCTCTTATGCTGTATGTTTATCGAGTTGCAGCGCAGTACTATCTTCAAAATACCTATTATTTTTTTTAGCTAAATGCGCAGTCAGCTGCTCAACGCTGCTCCGCACTGGAGACACTTTTAAATATTTTACTAGGATAATATAAAACAGTTAAGAAGAATGTAAGCTCATTTTTCTTTCCCAAAATGCCGCCTTCTAAAATATGCTGCCTGGGGTCATGGCTTCCCTGCTCCCTGTCCCTCGCTACGCCACTGGGGAAGATACCTGTGTCTACTATTACATTATTGCGTGTATTTTAATTCCTTTTTTTAAACTTGAAGTTTATGTCATTTGTTGAATTATTTTTTTTACTATTTGCAATTTAAAACAGTATGTGCCAATTAGTTTTAATGCATACGATATGATTCCGAATAATTTTCACTGCTAATGTTGTAAGTGGGTGACACATGAGATCATTAAGACACCGAGGTCGGCTGTCAGGTTCCAAATGAGAATTATTAATGGGACGCGGCGTGGGCGCTGTTATTGTTTTAAAGGATGTCTGTCAGAAACTATGTAGGTGAATTTTGACTATTTTTTTGCGTTACTTATGGTTTTAATGTTATATTTTGTATATACATGAAAAATTATCAAATTTTACATTTCTTACCACTAAAGTTTCAGTTTCATTTCATATTTTAAACGTTATATTTTTATCCTCTTTTATTTGAAATATGAAATAATTTGTTGCCATAAAATTGTTGTCAACCCTATTTTAAACTGTACAATAGTTAAGTGACGTTAATGACTTCTTGAAATATTTTATATTGGTTTAAGTTTTAGACAGGTTTTATAACTTATATTACAAATTCTTATGATTGCTTGTAATATTGATCAGGTACCCTAAATCAGCTTAGTAAATCGCAAGTTCAGAGATCGCATTCCAGCCGGAGTCCATGTTTTTAAAAAAAAGAAAAGTAACAGTTTATATCCCACTACTAGGCACATGCCTCCATTTATTACTAAGAGAGTTATGAAGATGTTGTGACTAAGGTTAAAAAAGTAATGCTTCGGTGGTTGGGACACGCAGAAAGAATGATTAAGGAAGGAATGACAAAGCAAATTTATGTTATGTTATGTTAGCAAGGGATGCTCCAAATAGAAGTTTATCGACCAAATCGGTGATACTTAATTTTGGGCTAAATTAAAAGTATCCTTAACCGATAATCATGGTGTAGATATATGGATGTTGGTAAGCGAAAGAGGTGTGTCAGGATCTTGCCAAATGGAAATCTGTAGTCTCTACCTTTTACTCTATGTAACAGGAATGATAGTTTATGCTATATGATATATTTATTAGATAAAATTGTAGGTTTGAATTACCTCTCATCTCTAACACTGATGCTTAGGTATTATCTTCTATGTTAGTGCGTACACTTTGTTTCTATTTTTTCATTGTTTATAGAAATGTAATTCAATAGTTATCTACACATTTTTTAGTGTTCTCTGAGAAATTTAGCAAAAGAGTCACTTCGATTTTAACTCGTGTCAGTAAAAAAAATTTGAAAAATATTTATGTTATAGCCTTCTACTTCAGTCACCTATTATATCCAATTTTTATCCTCATGGTAAAAAAAGTTTGCTGGTTTAAGATTTTTTTTAAATAACGATGACAAACGAGCACACAGTTCGCCTGATGGTAAGTGGATGCTGTGGCGAATACATCTACTCGTAAATCTATCCTCGATTAAAAATCATTGAGCAGAGGCGTTGTCACCCCTGAGGACTAAATTATCTTTGCTTCAGTTATCCTTATCCTTTTTACTGGAAACGAGGCATATGGAATGCATCATTACAGTAAAAAAGGTCTCCGGTTCTTTACATTTACCATACGTAAACACAGCAGCATTAAGCTGCTATTTTATGGTATTCTGTGAGAGTGTGGTCGGTGGTGTTTTCCTGGTCGAGCCGACCCGTTAGTGCTACAACTATAATACAGTTTCAGCAAGGCTTTATAATGTTCTAAAGACTGAATTTCGATCACAGCGACCAGTCTCAACGGAGACTAGCCATATGCGCGGGACAGAATTGTAGTGCCCGAGCATATGAGCAAGCACAGGTGCACTCTTTATTCTTTAACTTTTTAATCCGATCGACGGTAACCCACACAACCATAACCAAAAAAAAACGTGTTTCCGGTACTCTAGATTCACTATATGAAATACAGCAGAATTAAGTTGTTATTATATGTTGGTATTTTGTGAGTATGTGGTCCCATTCGTTATTATTTCCGTTACAGCCTACTAAAGTCCACTGCTAAATATAGACCTCCCCCATAGATTGCCTCATATGGATATTTGCTATAGTTGCCACGCTCGGCAAGCGGCAATTCCAATTTTTTTATTTTTATTTTTTTATTAGGAAGATGCCCCATCTCCTGATTTGTTTCCCTCTGTCGCCTCATATGATATCCACGGGATGTAGGGTCGTGGATATTCTTATACTAACTATATGATAAACATTCGTGCTACATCTTTTTTTTTATAGCATAGGGTGACAAACGAGGACACAGTCCACCAGATGGTAAGTGATTGCCATGACTCATAGACATGTATCTACATCTGTCCTCAATAAAGAATCAAAATGCAGATGCGTTGTCACTCGTGAGGATTAAGATGGAATGCCTCTTTTCCAGTAAAAAGGGTTTTCGGTTCTGTACACTTACCATACAAAACACAGCAGTGTAAAGCTGCTATTTTACGCTGGTATTCTGTGAGAGCGTGGTCCCTCCCCGGTCGAGCTACAACTATACTAATAGCCGCACCATGGCTCTACCACGTAAAATATATACAGCTATAGCAATATAGTTAGTTTGATGAAACGTTGTGTCGCAGTGTCGTTCCACCGGCTGTCGGAGGAGATCGACTTGACCCTGGCGTGCTGCTGCGAGCTGAATACGGCTCTGGGCGGCGGTGCGGGCGGGGGCGGGGGCGGGGGCGCCGCGCCGCTGGTGACGGGCGTGGGCGTGGATGTGCGCGCCGGCGACCTGTTCCCCGCCGCCTTCCCCGACCGCGGGCCCGAGCGCCCGCTGCGCGCCGCGCGCACCATCACCGGCGGCCCGCACTCCGCACAGGTACCCACTTTTGCTTTTTCATTTACAACAACACTATTCCATCCATACATAATATGTATTACACTCGCAACGTAACTGTACACTTCGCTAAAAACGCGAGCTCGCGCCCTCCTGCCTCGCGTTCGCGTTGTGCGGTCAGTAGCAATAATTAATCTATTTTATATCTATTTTGTTTTTTTTATTACTATACAAACTTTACCTATGAATGTTGACAAAAACAAAACAAACAAAAATAAATTAATTTTGACAACTGTACTGTCAGAATCAAGTCACACAGCGAGGTGTACAATTAAGTCGCACGGATTGTAGGTACTACGTACTAGATTTCGCCGAACTGAACATATTTCATAGGCATAGGTCGCAACGGTGAGTGGAACCGGCGAGAGATGTCGTGCGATGTCCCACAGGGTTCGGTTCTGGGGCCGCCCCTGTGGAACATCGGTTACGACTGGGTGCTGCGCGCCGACCTCCCTACCGGCGTCAGCGTAGTTTGCTACGCTGACGACACGCTGGTACTGGCACAAGGGGGGTCGTACGAGGCGGCGGCGGAAACTATGACACGCGGGGTTGCGATAGTCGTTGAGAGGATCCGGCAACTGGGTCTCGAGGTGGCTCTGCTCAAGTCCGAGGCCATGCACTTCCATGGTCCTCGGAACAGGCCACCACCGGGATCCTCAGTGATGGTAGGAGGGGTATCCATCGGCGTCGAGTCGATGTTGAAGTACCTAGGACTCGTCCTCGACGGCCGATGGAACTTCGTTGAGCACTTCCGACGTTTGGCTCCCAAACTGGAACGGACCGGGGCTGCCTTCAGGCGGCTCCTGCCGAACCTGGAGAGGCCAAACGCCTCCTGCCGGAGGCTCTACGCGGGGATCGTGCAGTCCATGGCCCTTTACGGGGCCCCGGTGTGGGCACGTGGTTTGGCGCGGCTTGCCGTCCACCACCTGAACGCGCCCCAAAGGGTGGTCGCCGTGAAAACGGTTCGCGGCTACCGCACGATCTCCCGCGAGGCGGCGAGCCTCCTTGCCGGATTGCCGCCATGGGATCTGGAGGCGATAGTCCTCGCGCGCCTGCACGAATGGCGCGCGGAGGCACTATGCCGGGGGGAAACCCCGCTGCCGCGGCAAGTTGTCGCGCAGCGGACAGACTTCCGGCATGATCTCATGGCGACATGGAGAGAGCGACTGTCGCAACCCCGTGCTGGGCACGCCACTATAGCGGCGATAAGACCCCTCTTTGAGGAGTGGCTTGAGAGACGCCACGGCGTCCTCACCTTCCGCCTGACGCAGGTCCTCACCACGGTGTGTTCGGGAAGTTCCTGCACCGAATCGGGCGGGAGGAAACGCCCGGGTGCTCCCACTGCGAGGATCGACCGGAGGACACGGTGGAGCACACCGTGGAGGTGTGCCCTGCTTTGGCGGAGCACCGCCGTGTCCTCGTAGCGGCGATAGGCGGCGGCGACCTCTCGCGTCCGGCCCTGGTCGAAGCCATGGTCCGGAGCGAAACGGAATGGGATGCCGTCACCACCTTCTGCGAAGCAGTGATGTTAGCGAAGGAGGTGGCGGAGCGGGAGAAGGAGAGAGCAGCAGCTTTCCTTCCCGGCCGCCGCGGGAGACGCCCCGGGCGTCGGGGGCTACGTCGTGGTCCCCGGCCACCGTAGGCGCGGGCCTGTGAACGGCGAGCAATGGGTAGCTCGCCGTCCGTCCGTCTAACGACGACAGGCCGTGTCGACGGCGCGTTTTGTTCCACGCGCGCCTCAAAGAGCTGTCAGCAGCGTGAAGGGGCCCGCAAGGGCCGACGCCTGCCGGGGTTGCGGGCTGTTCGAAAGAGATACCGCGGCTCCGGAACGTAAGGGCACTGAAGGAACACGGATGGTTTTTAGTCAGTAAAAGTCTGACACTCCCTTCCGCTCCACCCAGAGCGAAAGGCGTCATTAGATGACTTTCCATCCGTAAAAAAAAAAGCATATATTTATATTCATACAAAGCAGAGTCAAACTCCCAGTACAAAAACCCCTTGAAACGCGCGAAATAAGATAAACTGATGTGTTAAAAAGTTTACCTTACTACTTGTAAAAATGTTGTGTAATACTAGTTAGATATAATATGATAAGCTGTTAATTGTTATAGTATATATGTAGGACACTTTAGACGAGAAACTAGTTCGCCTTCTTTTTGACGTGAATACGTCTTTAAATTTGCTTCTAACAAAATCGGAGGATACAGTTTGGTGTTGCAACTACATATTTATCATCTATATCCAAAATTTCCTTATACTACTCCATAGATAAAGAATTAAAGAATTTTTTTACGTTAAGTGAGGACTGGGACGCATCGAGCGCAGCTGAGGGGGGACCGTCGCCATTTTGACGTCGTTTCATTACGTACACTATAGAGTTATTACGTACAGAATCCTAGTACGCGCACCGAAAGTGAAGCAAGTAAAACTAACGCGAAATCGCGTAAGTTCACTCAGCAATCCGTGAGTGCTACGTCTCGTGTTACGGAGAATAGCTCGCGACAAATTGTAAAAATTACTTAAAATATTGGCACCACAGTGATGACAAACAAAAGTGATGGTATTACATTTCAGAGATAATTTCATATATTTAATTCATAAGGATTTCTTATATTTACGCGAACACTACACATTGAATAAAACTACTTTTACGGATTTTATCACGTTTAATTTACTTATTTTTATTAATTTCGGGTCTCATGGTCACGGGGGACTGAGGTGATTGACGTCCCAATGTCAGAGTTAACCCGGAGTACCTTCAGCATTTTTAATTATTAATTTTGGTCCAATCTACGCAGAATGAACTTACTGTGTCTTGAAGTCTTGCAGGTATAGTTGGGTTTAGTTTTAATTTTATTAATTACAGGATCCCAAGCAGGGGCTAATACCCAGTCTCCCTCTCTATTGAAATTAGGATGTTTTTTTTTATTTCAACAGCCTCACGTATCATCCTTAGCGGGAATCGATGTTCTTTCGCGAACATTTGTGCTTCATCAAATCTAATGCAGTGGCGGGGGCCGTCTACGATATGATCACAAACTACAGACTTCCCGGAACGGTGGTGCTTCACGTCAGCTATGTGTTCTTTTACGTGGGTTATTATTGATCGTTTTGTTGGCCCTATATATGAGAGACCACATTTACAATCAAGCTTGTACACTCCTGCATATTGTAGAGGAATTATTGCACTTGACGAATGGTAAGAACTGACTAATCTTCTTCGGCGGCTTGAAGAATGTGCTTATAGAATCTCGCTTCAAGATGTAGCCAATCTTGTCTGTGACACCTCTGACATATGGTACTATAGCAGGCACATGCTTGACTGTGGCTGGCTTCACTCGGTCACTGTGACGGTATGGGGTTGCTGTGAGTCCTCTACATCTGTCTCGTCTCGGCTAAGAATCAAATGATATCCATGAGTAGCAGTGATTACTCTATCAGACTCTGAAAACTCATTTATCATTTAAACAATATGTCTACTTTTGTTTATTTTTTTCCGAAATTTGGAAAAAATATCGTTGTATTTGTGTACATAAGATATGTTTTGCTTATATTATACTCACACCCACACCTTCATGTTTGATGAGGGAAATTTATTCTTATTATGTTCTCGTAAAATCGATTTCCAATAAATCGTTGTATATGTGAACATGGAAAAGTAAGTAATTGCTATCGTAACGGTATTGATGGTAATTGCAGGTATTGGATATTTACGACAACGCAGTGGGCATGCTTCGTATCGGGCCGTTCAACTACGACCCGCTTCGTGGCGTGGACTTGTGGCTGGAGCAGTCCGACGAGTTCATACTGCAGCACCTCAGCACCACGCCGAACGTGGAGCCGCCGCACTTTGTGCACCACGTGAGTAGCGACATTCCATCATTTATCGGGCGCCAGAACCACGTTCGTTAATTAGCAGGATGTTTGCATGTCGCAGAAACAGAAACAGAAACTTTCTTTATTCAATGTAGATTATAAATAATACTTATTGAAAGTCAATCGTTTCTTTAATTTACCACTGGTTCGGAAAAAAACCTCTATCCAGAGAAGATCCAGCGGGACTTTTCTTTAAATTAACAGCTTACAATGATATGTTACACAATTAACAACACCAAACAATTTATAAATAGCGTTGTTGCAGGCAAAGTTAACTATTGGAGAAAAAGCGGTTCTAGCGCCCTCACACCCCATTAAGGCTTTTAAGCTAAATAGATTGCCAAGGAGCATAATCCCCAGTCACATTCAGTGACTCCTTGTCTCTCTACATATCCCTAGATCACCTTTCGCATCTAATATAGTCGGGGTCGCCTCGATGAACTTAAGCGCATAGTCGGTCTGCGCGGGAATTGAGAAATAGGTATTTGAAAAAACTATTGCCGTCACGCTATATATTATGGTCTATTCCCCCCCCCCCCCCCCCCCCCCTAGAGTGCGATAGGGACAACTGCAGCTCAGAACGATTTTACCTACAAAAATCATGACTTATCGACTTTTCGCATTCCCCTGTTTTCTCCTCGAAAACTAAGCTGATTAAATTATTTTTGGTATCAAAATTTGAAGGAAGAATAAATACTCCTATCAATTTTTTTTATCTTAAAATCTTTTAAAATTTCTTTAGTAGTCGTCTGATTATGGAGGTAAAAACGGGGCATTTTTTAAGTTTTTGTAAAGTCATATTTATTTTTGTAATAAGTTTCTGAAAAAAAATAAATGACATTGAAATTTGAAAAACTGAAATCGAATACATTTGTATGGAGAAAATACAGCCGTCTACGCTCTTAAGGGCTTTTGGTTTAGTTCTTTATTCAAAAATGCCAACAGTCATAAATAAAAGTAAGATTTGTCAATATGTCTCCCTACGTTACACAAACTGAGCGCAGAGTCAACCTTTGCACTGGTAATGTTAGTCTGTGGAGTTTTGATCCTTAAACTTATGACTGAAAATTATAAATTAATTTCCAGATCCGGACAACGCTAAAGTTCATCCAACAACATCCGTTCCCGGCTGTGACTGTTTTCCCGGATAACCGGCCACATTACTACCGTCGAGATGAACAAACTGGATGTTGGGTCCCCATGCGCTTTTAGTGTCTACGATCTTTGACATCCGTCTATTCGTTTGACAGACACTGAGCTCTCTGATATTTTGACAGATAAGACAGCTCTTGACAGAAAGATTCGACAATATGTTTTTGCAACAGATAACTTATGTAAATCAGTTCATGAGTCAACCTAAAAATAATAATTTTTAATGTGAATTGTGAAAACTTGTAACAATTTTTATGCAATTACACATTTAAATAAAAAGAAACTAGAATTGCTAAAGTTTCTACGTATATAATATTATTCGATTGTTTAGTAATTTAATAGTACGATTGCTTGGTACTTTTAAATGACTAAGGTACATAACAGGTATTGCCTATGTGTAATATGACAAAGTTGCTTATTAGTAACTTCATTAAAAATTAAAACATATCTTAGGTTTTCAGAACATTTTGGCCGCAGAATTAGATATGGCAATGGGGCAATTTGTTTTAGCTTCCAAGAATGATAGTGGCACATGTTAGCCTATTGTGTACAGTGTTGAAGACTGTAGTAGCCCGTGACTGTCAAGTGCACTGCCGGCTCTTTTGTCACTCTATTGTTAAGCGAGTCTGTTGAAGTTTTAATAAAGCAAAAATTTTGTCTGAGTTAGTGACCAATACTATTTAAAATGGAGCCTACCAAGCGTATACAGTATCCATTTTAAGGCTCCATAGAAAAATAATACCGGAAGATTCCGTGGACTGAATTATTCTACTTACACAAATTACAATATTATTATTTATTGAAATAACAAAAAACTACTATTTGAAATGATCTAGTTTTCATGTATTTACTTGTTATTACCATGTTCATGAGATATTGATTTCTATTTATTTTACTTCAAAATCAAAATCACTTATTGTTACTTGAATTGTAAATGAAGTAAATAAACTTAATAGCAATTACTGAAAATTTGTTCCTACTAACAAAACGACTGTAACATCCAAAGTTCATTATCACAGTCTCAGTATCTATATCTATATTTATATAATAATTGTAAGCGTGCGTACAGATTAAGTAACATGTTGTGTAACTTTTGTTTTATAAGACGTCCAGATTATGTTACATTGTTTTTCAACATTGCAACATATCACAATACTGTACACATTAGAATAACAATACAATATAACAATGTTATATGACATTGTCGTTTGTCGTTGCCCCGCGCGACGCCTCCGTCGCATCTCGAGTTATATAACATTCGTTTTATAAAATGCAGCCTCCACATTACTGAAACATGTTATATAATGTGTACGCACCGTAATATCTTCACCGACTTTAAAAAAAAATATTTGTATTATTATTATTGCAGCCACAATTCACAAGTCCACTGCTGATCATAGACCTTGCTGAGAACCTGGTTCTACTGCGGATATCCCTAATTCTAAGTCTATCACGCAAATAAACCCCGAGCATAGCCCCCTCCATAGCTTGCTGACTGCCCTTGAGCTTCCTTGTACCAGTGAAGGCACACGTCTCAGGTCCATGTAAAATCATTGGCAAACTGCACTGTGTGTACAATCTCGCTCTTAAATTTTGAGATAAACGTGATAAGAAGATGTGTAGTAATTATCTCCTGGACGCTGCCCAGCCCAATTAAATGAACCGATTGACCTCTTGGTCGAAGTTGGACTTACCTAGTTGAACGTTTTGTCCTGGGTAAACATACTCTTCGACAACTTCAAGCTTAGTTTGACATAGACATTAATAAATGTGTCACATAGACATTACACATGTCCTATGTTTCGTTCATGTTCATCTTAAGAACTATCTGTTCTGAGACACTATTGTAATCGTTGAGCATAGTGCTGAGGTCCTGCAGTGATTCTGCCATGCCAGAAAAAGATATTACTCAATTAAACATTTTAAAATATTATAATTTACTCCAGATTTCTTTATAATTTGAAGTTAGTTTTCTTTCATTTTAAATTATGCAATAATGTAAAATTGTTGAAGAAAATTTAAAAAATGTTTTCTTTTAATTTTAACCAAATTTGTTGAAAGCCATCAAAAGTGCTGGTATATTTTTCAAAATAAATATGGCTTTCATAAAAGGTACAGACATACATAATAAGAGTTAACCCACACAAATAATATTTTTTAAAGTAATAATGAGTGTGATGACTGATAAATGAAAAGTTATCACTCTTCTCTTTTTCATTGTTAAGTTACTGTAACTGTGCATTCTTTTGTATTAAACCTCTTGATATACTTAATAAAAATCAATAGCGATGTTGCTACTATCTTATTTAATATGAATTATAAAAACAATATTATAAGCAAAGACTTCCATTTATACTACTAAACGGGCTCCGCGGCCTTACTTACGGTGAATTCTCCGTAACGCCTTCAGTCGACTACGAGCAGGCGAGAAAATTACTTGTTTATTTTGTAAACTGCGAACGACAATCTAACATTGATTTTGTTTAATGTGACTAAAAACGGTGTCATTAATCATGTGCGCACTTTGCCACCATGATTTGAAGTTTCTTTCAGATAAGTACGTAACATTATTTCGTATTTGCCTAAAAATAGTAACCGTAACATGTTGCGTGGCATATATACCGTGCCAGCTACCCGCTCGCGCAATCCACTGCTGTAACATAGTTTTTGTTCTGAATTGCTGGTCTTGTATTGTTACATAGAAGTCTTTGATTACAAACACATTACACGAATGTATGTTTCTTTTAATAAAATACTAGTGTTATGTGCCAGTCTTATTTTTTTTAGTTATTTGAACATTCCTTTTAGAATATTTTCGTGCATCTATTACGTAATTAGAGTATTTTTTGAAAATTATGGACATATAATTTTCAATTTACATAAATTCAATAAAAGTAGTTTTATTGAATTTATGTATAAACGTGGAGTGAATATTATAAATTCGTTCATATAATGTATATTTTGGCATTTGCAGACTACTTACGTATTTTTGTTTAAGAAATATTTTGTATACAATAATAGTCCTTTTAGAGGATAAAGTGAGAAGTTATTTTTAGTTATTCTAATGTATTTTTAAAATGATTTGATTTTTCGTGTATTCATTTCAAATGTTATGGAGTGAAGTTATGTTGTAAATATTATAGTGATCAAATTAGAGAATAATTAGTTGATGACGTTAACAGTTATTGTTTTTTGAAATATAATGAATATATTGAAAGTTCGATAGTTATCTCTTGTTTCATTTGTTATTCCAAAAATAGTTATCCTTAAATACTTTTTAGCCAACAAAGAATGCTGAATTGATGACAAGGAATAAGAAATCGATAAAAAATGAAAAGAAACTCAAACATTCGAATTTTGAAATATTATTTTTAATTTTGTGAACGCTATTTTGAGCCACGGTATACAAATGATTACATTTAAATATGATAGGATTTAGCATTTGATGTTAAATCTTTTAAACATTACTAAGTGCTGTAGTTCTAGTTGGTCTTGTAATATAATGCAATTAAATTGTACGAACTTTTAAATTTCAAGCTACTATCAAGTAATCATTCCAGTTCAGTCCTTTCCAGCAAAGTTGGGAAGAGATATTAGCCGAGTGCTTAGGCCAGTCAGATAAGAATCTAGACCCAAAAGTAAGCTATGATTGAGCGTTATATATATATATATATATATATATATATATATATATATATATATGTTACGGCCGGCAGCTGCCTATCCCAGGAGTAGAATCCTTCGCGGCCCATAGACGAAGAAGCTACAGGCAGATGCTGGTCGGGCGTCCTCACGCCACGGGTTAAAGTCTAATTACACTAAATAATCCGGGGGGAGCGTTACAATTATTGAACAGAGCTTACTTACCTCTATTCAAGGCGACTGGTCCCTCAGGATTCGGTCAGGTCTCGTGTGGATGTGTTGTGCTAGAAAGTAAAGGTCAGTGATGTGTATTTGGGTGTGGCTGGTAGTGTTATTGACCTTATTTGACCGTTCCCCCTGCAGCAGTTCGGCCCTCAGCTCCTCTCCAAGCTAAGGTCGCCTTCCGCAGTCACTTTCTTCCTTTGTTACGATTGACTCGCGAAAATGAACACAGAACGTACGGGTCAAAGGTCACCGTTATTTCTAGAATATTAACTACCGCACTATTAACTAATACAGTCGAATCCACTTATACAGATTCTGCGTTAAACCTAAAGTCCCGGGTAAACTCTCAACACGCGCCACCATTCCCAGTGGTATATTCACTATACGCGCCTAACATAAAATCAGATCTAAGAGCTCCCAACCAAAAAACGGACTGCCTTCTCCTTCGACGCGAAGAAGACTTCTAATCTTTCGCTCTCGACTCCCACCGTTCAGTAAGCTCGGACGTTCAACGCGCGAACGTCATCCCGTATCAGCCGAGCCGAGAGCCATCTAACGTCGATGCCTGACACCAACGCTTTTGCGTAAACAAACCCCCGTCCCGGACATAAGGATTTAGGTCCGCGAGCAAACCGGTCAGCGGGACAGGGTCGCGACGGCAAGTTGCAAGATCGAATCTACAACCAAACTAGGCCACCCTACGCACCCAATCAGATCTTGCAACCCTGACCAACGCCTCAAAATTACAGCCCCAACGTGGGCTAGGCGGAAAGTTGAACTGGATGCCCTTCCTGGTCATCGCAGCACATAAATAAGTCCTATTTCTAGACAGAAGTCAGACGACCTCCTTCAAACACCTATCTGCGCTCCTATGATTAGTTCCGCAACTCGACCGGATCAGGTCTGCAAACAGCGACGCGACACGAAGCGGCCCAGAGGGACCTTCAAGCTTCAGTGCAGAGAGCACCCCCAAATTCCCCATGAACGTCGTCTGTGGAGAGCTGAACGAAACGCACAGATGGTCCCTAGCAGGTGATCCTATGCTCATATTTCAACTAATTTTTCAAAAGCATCAATGTTCAATTACAGAATTAATTAAAACAAGGAATCACCGATGCACATAGGTCAACTTGGCAAGTAAACAAAACAATAAACGTAAGGGACAGCCCTATTTCTTATTTCAAATAAATATCTTAGACAGTGCCAACAAAATCTAAACCAAAAGAGAATTGACTCCTATTTCCTTCGGCAACCACAGGGTTATCTAATTTCAACCTTCCTTATCACAAAGCAAAATGATTAAACACTATCACAAACATATACATAATTTTCAAAATAGAGCGCCATTCAAATTTCAAATGAATTCAAACTTCCCTTCAGCACAGGCGCGACAATCAAATACAATTACAAGCATACGCACAAGCACTCCATTTTCCGTGCAACAACAAACGCAGTGATCAAATGTATTTACAAAACATATGCAGCAGCATTTAAAGGAGTATTTTAAATTCATTTCTTTTAATCATAACCACTACAATATGAATTTCGCGGAAAACCCAAAAGCATTTTAATTTAAATTTAAAGAATTTTTAACTAGGTGCTCGACTAAACCAAATCCAATACCCCTTGAGAGCGTGATTCAACTCTCCAGGGGGCCCTAATCTTCCCACCACCAAGTGGAGGCCACACCGCGTGAACCCGATACTAACAGAGCGCAACCGCTAACGGTCGCCACTCGGGTTGTACGCCCTCACTGAGGCCGTCGGCAACAGAACAGCTTGACAAGTGGACTGTTGACGGCTTAAGGCTCAGTAGAGGCAGCCATGGTGGGAGCTAAGGCGGCAGCTAGCTAGGGCCACCTCCATCAAATGGGGTACCGTGGTACACCAGTCGCGGCCACTCAGCTAACGGGAGTGAGAAGGGTCCAGCGGACCGATGAGTGGCCGTGAAGTTCCTCTTCGCACGCTGAGGGGGGGTGATGACACCCCCGCCCCTGGGGGAATTACCCCCCGACTGGTCGGGGGAGGGACCCCTTCCAAACCTAGGGGTCTGTTGGCTAGCCGGCGGGCGCCGAGCGTCGCCCGTCAGAGGGCGTGGCGGAGCGCCCCCGCCCGTGGGGGTCGAGGGCCTGGCAACGCCCCGAGAGGAGACGCCGTTCGCACCCAGGCACAGTACGGCATGGTGATTGCCCTGGCAATGCAGACAGGGCCGCTGGTGCGGACAGTTTCGCTGAAGGTGCCCTTCCAAACAGGAGTAGCACCAGCGGCGCTCCTTGACGATAGTTCGCCTCGCCGGAACCGGCCCACTCAATAATTTTGGGCAAGACGTTACCCGGTGATCAGATGCTCGACAATAGGAGCAGGGGGGGGTTGACGACGACTTGCCCGGCGGATTTCGCCTCTCACTGGGCACGGCTCGTAAGTCGTCGACGGTGCCCGCCGCGTGCTCGATCTGTCGGCACTGCTCCTCCAAAAACCGCAGCAGGTCATAGAAGGGCGGAATATAGGAGGCCTCGTCCCCGCCGTACCTCTCCTCAAAATGCATTTGAAGGTCGAGAGGTAGACGGGACAGCACGATGCGGAGCAACAAGAAGGCCCATTCGCCCACTGGTAAATCCAGCCGCCTCAACATATTACAGGCCACCAAGACTGGATCCAACAGGTCCGGACGTAGTCTGGCCCGGTCACTCAGCAGCGGGAGGCTCAGAAGCTGCTTAACATGTTCGTCCGCAATTCGCCGGACGTTGGCGTATCTTCTGGCTAGGAGGTCCCGAGCAGTCTGGTAGGCGTCGTCCGACAAGCTCAAATGGCTGACAACGCCCAGGGCCTCCCCCTCCAGTGAGGCCAAGAGGTACGCCATCTTCTGGCTTGGAGTCAAGTCACTCCGGGCGTCCACTAGGCCGTCGAAAAGACCAACGAAGGTGAGCCACTCGGAAAGGACCCCGGAGAACTTTGGCAAGTCCAGAGTTGGGAGTCGTCCCAACAGCTCCGGCTGAGGCTGCTTCCGAACGGACTCGGGCAGGCCACTCGTCCGAGCTTCACGCGCCTCTTCGGCCTTCAGCCTCGATCAACTCGTCCGTGAGCCACAAGAACTGCTCGTAGTCTGCGAAGCAGGAGTCCAGGACTCCCTTTTCCACATCCGAATCCTCGAGCTCAGCGTAAGCCTCCTCCACTGCAGCCCTTCGAGCATCGACCTGCTCGAACAGCTTCATCAAATTATGGACCCTATCCGGTCGACCTATCAAAGCATGGGCGCTGGTGGCCCAGCGTAACTCAGTCTGCAGGCAACGGATTAGCATCTTGGGCGAGGACATCACTACTAAATACAAATTACGACGCCGCTCGAGCACAATTACAAAAATAACAAATAAAAAATACAAAAAAATTAACAGCTAACCAATGCAGTTCCTATCAAATCGAGTTGAATAGAAATTACACAAATAAGAACCGCTATTTATTAAATCAAACACAAGTTAGTACAAAAGAAAAGGCAAATCAAATTAACAATAACAAATACTAGTGCGATCAAATCAAGTTAAATTCAAATTACGTAAATACAAATTACCACTCCTTAGTTCAAATACAAATTACAATACGAAAGATACATAACGAAGATACACATCAACAAAAAATACCTTGCTCGGAAATCGACCCTTCTATAAGTAATACACTACAACCATCCGACAACGATAATTAACCGATTACGTAAAAATAACCATCTACCTACATGACGCAATCTACCGCTTGCGCGCGAACCGGGCGTGGTTTTTCAAATTTACCCGCAAACAACAAAGCAAGCTAACAAAGAAAGGAATTTTATTATTACGTATATAATAAAAAAAACACTTTTACGTATTACGGACGGGCGTGATTGTAGACACAAAATTAAACCAATCAACCCAACGCTCCCTGCCACCAAAATTATTTAATTTTTATCAAATACTATGGTCGGTGGATCGACCGGGAATCGATCCCAGCACCGCGTTCTGCTACCAAATATTACGGCCGGCAGCTGCCTATCCCAGGAGTAGAATCCTTCGCGGCCCATTGACGAAGAAGCTACAGGCAGATGCTGGTCGGGCGTCCTCACGCCACGGGTTAAAGTCTAATTACACTAAATAATCCGGGGGGAGCGTTACAATTATTGAACAGAGCTTACTTACCTCTATTCAAGGCGACTGGTCCCTCAGGATTCGGTCAGGTCTCGTGTGGATGTGTTGTGCTAGAAAGTAAAGGTCAGTGATGTGTATTTGGGTGTGGCTGGTAGTGTTATTGACCTTATTTGACCGTTCCCCCTGCAGCAGTTCGGCCCTCAGCTCCTCTCCAAGCTAAGGTCGCCTTCCGCAGTCACTTTCTTCCTTTGTTACGATTGACTCGCGAAAATGAACACAGAACGTACGGGTCAAAGGTCACCGTTATTTCTAGAATATTAACTACCGCACTAGTAACTAATACAGTCGAATCCACTTATACAGATTCTGCGTTAAACCTAAAGTCCCGGGTAAACTCTCAACACGCGCCACCATTCCCAGTGGTATATTCACTATACGCGCCTAACATAAAATCAGATCTAAGAGCTCCCAACCAAAAAACGGACTGCCTTCTCCTTCGACGCGAAGAAGACTTCTAATCTTTCGCTCTCGACTCCCACCGTTCAGTAAGCTCGGACGTTCAACGCGCGAACGTCATCCCGTATCAGCCGAGCCGAGAGCCATCTAACGTCGATGCCTGACACCAACGCTTTTGCGTAAACAATATATATATATATATATATATATCTTCACTATAAAGAGGAGGGAGCTTACATAGGCTGCACTAAAAGTATCGAGAATGGAATATTTCCACTGTTCCTGTCATATTAAAATCTTTTTAATTGAAAACTCCTTGGTTTTAAAAATCGAATACCATTTATTTATTTAAAAAAAGATTCTCGGTCTTGTCACAAGGTTTTGTCAAACTTATATAGTCGTTGAGAAAATGGAATTGACTCGAGAAAATTCAAGAGCGATGATTTATTATGACTTTCGAAGTGGTTTAACAGAAAAACAGTGTGTTGACCGGATGATTTCTGCATTTGGTGATGAAGCCCATCCAAAACCACAATTTATCGCTGGTTTGCTGAAATTCAACGTGGACGTGTCAAGCTCAGTGATGATCCCCGGCAAGGTCGTCCAAAAACTGCAGTTTTAACAGCGGTAGAGCCAGGCGGCAGCTCTTGCTGTCGCACTGATGGGCCGGCTCGAATCGGGGTGGTACCACGACCTCACAGAATACCAGCGTGAAGTAAAGGTTTACCTCTGCGTTTCGCTTGGTGAGTGCAGGTGGCCGGAGGCCCTTTTTACCGGAAATGAGGCATTCCATCCTAGTCCTCACGGGTGAAAACGCATCTGCATTTTGATTTGTAATAGAGTATAGATGTAGATGTCTATGGGCCGCAGCAACTACTTACCATCAGGTGGTCTGTATGCTCGTTTTTCACCCTTATCCTATAAAAAAAAGTCATCCAAGAAAACGTTGATGCTGTGCGCAAGCTTATTGAGGAAGATCGACATGTGACATACCGCGAAATTCAGGCAACTTTAGACATTGCCATGAGTCAGAGACAAATAATCTTGCATGAACAATTAGGTGTAAAAAAGTTGTTTTCCCAATGGATACCGCATTCGCTCTGTGAAGAGCAAAAAGCGGCTCGCGTTATTTGGTGCGTTAGAACTCTCGACAGATTCCACGCAGGATCCTCAAGTGCTGTATACAACATCGTATCAGGTGACAAATCCTGGATATACGCGTACGAACCCGAAACAAAAAACCAGTCACGAGTTTGGGTGTTCGAAAATGAGTTAAAGCCAACAAAAATTGTTCGTTCACGGAGTGTTGCAAAAAAATGGTGGCCACGTTTGTCTCCAAAACCGGCCATGTTACGACTATTCCTCTTGAGGGACAAAGAACGGTTAATGCAGAATGGTATGCTAGCATTTGTTTGCCACAGGTCGTTTCTGAACTCCGTAATGAGAACTGCAACCGCGGCATCATCCTCCATCACGACAATGCGAGTTCTCACACCGCACACAGAACAAAAGAGTTTTTAGAGCAAGAAAACATAGAATTATTAGACCATCCGCCGTACAGCCCCGACCTAAGCCCTAATGATTTCTATACTTTCCCTAAAATAAAGAATAAATTGCGTGGACAGAGATTTTCATCACCTGAAGAAGCTGTGGACGCCTACAAAACGGCCATTTTGGAGACCCCAACTTCCGAATGGAATGGTTGCTTCAATGATTGGTTCCATCGTATGGAAAAATGTGTCAAATTTCGCGGAGAATACTTCGAAAAGCAATAAATACATTTTTAAATACTAATGTTGTATCACTTCCTTGATTCCCGAAATTTTCAGTGCCGCCCTCGTATTCACACAATACAGGGTAGCCGTAGAAACCGTTATTGTTATCTACCGACATAATATGCTACATCCCTCCACACTTAGATTACAACGTAATATACAATATATAAACAGTTACAACAAATGCTTAAGTAGTATAATTAATGATTAAGAAGTACCACATTTTTTTGGGAAGCAAACAACTATGTTTTATGTATAATTGATGGACATGTTGCGCTTACACAATTTAACATAAAATAAATCAAAACGACATATAGTACAATACATACATTATTTTATGTAGGTATAATAAAAAAATTGACAATTACAGTCAATTTGGGTAACTTAAGCCTTCAATATAACATTGGCCCGAAATTGAAATTGCGCATTTTTATTTTGTTTTGGTTTCGATGTTATTTATTTGAAACAAGCTTTGTAAACAACGTATAAAAATATCTTTGTAAACGCGCACAACCCGCGAAACAACTGACATCTGTGATTGTTTACACGTCAGTATGTCATTTTGGTTGAGAGTACTTTACGGTTTGTTTTGTGTGCGCCAAAAAGTTGTCTGCTGCATTGCTATTTAGTAACGTAGAGAGGTAAGTATTATTTTGAATTAAATAATATCTGTCTGTCTCTGATTACAATCAAAATTTACGCAGTTAATGAGGTATTCTGCAATGTTATTACCATAAATGTCGAACAGGTAAATTATAACCAACGTATCAGGGTAACTTTAGCCCGGGCCAAAGTTAGCAGGATATCTTAAACGTTAAAATGGAAGTGTTGCTTGTTCATATCTTATTTTAATTCTTATATTTTGAAGAATGCAATGACAACAGTTTTAAAATAATATTTTGCCTCTTTCACAGGGTATCGAGTAATTATGGGTCGCAAGAAAAAATCTGCGGTAGGAGCCAAGAGATATGGAACCAAGAGTAACTATTCTCAGAAAGACTTGGATGAGGCTTTAGATAAAATAAAGAGGTGCAAATTGTCTCAAAGAGAAGCTGCAAAATTGTTTAAAATTCCAAGAAGTACTTTGAAATATCAATTGAAAGGACTGCATAATAAACCTGTTGGAAAGCCAATAACCCTTTGAGAATCCGAAGAGAAACTTTTTATAACTCATATCGTGACTTTGATCACGATCGACAGGGATCCCAGTTGGAATACATGACGTGCGTATTAAAATTAAAAAATATTTAGATAACCAGGGTAAAATTATAAAACAGTTCAAAAATAACATGCCTGGCTGGGAATGGGGTAAAAACTTTCTCGATCGACCTCCAGAAATAAAACAACGCATTGCTCACAATATTAGTAGGAAAAGAGCACAAATAAATAAAGAATGAAAAAGAAAAGAAAGAAGATTGAAAATTTTTTTGACCATTTCAAAAAAGAATTGGCTCATTTACCACCGGAAAATCTGTACAATTTTAATGAGACCGGCGTTCACGATAATCCAAAGAAAGCAAAGCTTTTATTCAGACGCTCTTGAAAAAATGCGGAAATCATAAAAAACTCCACAAAATCATGTTTTACTGTCATGTTCTGTGGGAATGCAAAAGGAGAGTTTCTATCACAATTTATTTTATATAAAGCCAAGCACAAATGGAGTGACTGGCTCATTGGGGCACCAGCTGGAACGAGAATGAGTGTAACAAAAAGTGGCTGGACGGATGCTGACACATTTGATGCATGGTTTGTGTCTCAGGTTTTACCAGCTCTTAAAGCCAAACCAGGAAAAAAGGCTATAATAGGGGAAAATACAAGCTCTTACATTTCAATTAAAACCTTAGCCCAATGCAAGGAGAATGACATTAAGTTTATATGTTTGATACCAAACTCCACACATTTATTGCAGCCCATTGACGTTGCCTATTTTAGTTCTTTGAAAACTAATTGGCGTTCTGTTTTGAATGATTGGAAAAACACTAGACGTGGAAAGATTGCAACAGTTCTCCCGAAAAACGTCTTTGCTTCGTTATTGCACAGGACTCTGGATTTGGGAAGAGACATTGCGGGACAAAACATAATTGCAGAATTTAAAGAAACGGGATTGTTTCATTGTGATGTCAACGTACCGCTAAAAAACTTCCTGGCGGCAAGCCAATAGAAGAAATACGAGGAAGCGTCGGAGAAAGTTTCAAGAGATACATTGATGACTAAGAAACATTGACTTAGGGGTGAAGCAAATAAAAAAGTTCCAGATTCCAGTTGTAGCCGGGAAAAGTGTATCCGTGGAAGAAGTCCAGAAGTTCATTGACCAAAGAGGAGAATCTAAAAATAAACCAAAAAAAGCGACCAAGAAAAAAGTATGACCTGCGGTTACCAAAACGACAAACTTGAATAATAATGCAAAAAAGAAGAAAACAAGCCATAGTATGTGTCATATACAGTCTGAAAATGCACAGGAGACACCAGAAAATATAATGAAAGATACAAATGAAAAGAGAACGAGTGAAATAGAAGATGATTATGTAGAAAATTCACAAAATGCTTCAAATGTCTGCTTTTATACAAAACAGGAAAATCACTATAATCTTGTAGAAAAGGTACAAGAAGAAGAAAGCGCCCAGGAAGAAGATTATATTATAGAGAGAGTAGAAGTTAATGCTGATGGTGAACTGGAGCCTGAGGTGGTTAGTAATGCATTAAAAGCTGTGGATCGTTATTGTATTGTGAACTATGATGGAACCCTATTTCCAGGACGAATATCAAAGTCAACTCATCCGGAATATAAAGTTTCTTTTCTGCAAAAGGCTGAAGAAGGGTGGATTTGGCCCAAAAAGATTGAATGTGTATTAGTGAATGACAAAGATATCATTAGGGTGCTGAATGACAACCAAATTAAAAGAAATAAAGGATATTACTCAATAGAAGATGACTTCCTAGCTATGGAATGGGGTGATTAATTATTAAGATTTTGATCTCATTTTTCGTAGGATTAAGCAAAGTTTTCTCTAGATTGATACGAAAAAATTTTTTTTTGTTGTTTTTAGTGTCTAAAAGTAATTGTATGAAACATAAGTTCCTAATTGTTGACTAAATAGATATTAATAAATAGAAATGTTGATTTTTCTATGGCAACATTTTATTTTCGCTATATTTAATTTAAAAAACAAATTGTCTTACAAAACTTTGTCTATGGCTGGCGGCAGTATATTTATTAACACCAATTCGTAGGCCAATGTATGGAGTGTAGAGTACAAGGAGAACCATCTTATAAGGGGCAAAAGTTGAAAAAGTGTCCTACTATTTACTGAAAATAGAGGTTCCAAAACCTACCACAATAGCGCTGGCGTCTGAAAAACTACGGTATGAAGATAGCTGTTGTGAATGGAGTGAAGTCAGCTGAATTCAAATATTTAAAAAATTTCATGACTAGATTAGTTAGTAAAATGCCAGTATACAAAATCTCAACTATTTACGTAGTACAAACCCAAGCGGATTGGTCGGTCCTTGTTTATTACTCCATCTTATTCTAATTACTTTTGGCGCTTTTTTTTAATTTATCCTATGCTACTGCAGCGCCACCCTTATTGGACACGTTTTTAGGGACACTTTTCATATATAGAGAAGGTCCTCCTTACTCTACACTCCATAGGTCAATGTTAACCAAACGTTATAAATGCCATAAAATAAGCGAAAACAGTCAATAGTTGAGACCTGGGCCAATCCAAGCCCAACTCATAGACTAACTTGGGCCCATAGGAATTTAAAGTTTTTTACCAACTTTTTCTTAAAAACTGATAATAAGTGGTAATATTTTTGAAATAAAACCATCTAAAGCCACTAAAACGTTTATATCCCTAAGCCTAAAGGACTAACCTAAACATTTATTAATATTGTTATCCGCAAAGTGGGCCAAAGATACCCAGATTGACTGTAATCACTCGACTTTAACACCTCTCCTACCACAGTCCTTGATAGCATTAACCATAGACTTAGGATATACTGTACACCAGTATATCCTAAGTCTATGGCATTAACCGCTTACAAGTCTTTACTGCGTTCTCGGCGAGTCCATTACTCTGTGGCGAGTATGCAGGAGATAAATTGTGAGTTAAGTTATGCCATTATTAGTACAGTACTTAAAAAATTCAGACGTAACAAAGGTTTTGGCATTGTCTGTGACTATTTTATTGAAAATGCCGAAACGTGATTTTATTTTAATTTATTGATAAGTTCTTTTGATAAAAAATTTGACATTAATTCGCATTCTCGCATTCGCATACTATGCGCATCAACTAGTACAAGAAAAATCTTTCCATGAATCAAAACAGAGTCAGGCCACCCAAGAATATGCAACGACCACAGTTAGTTCTATGACACTGTCGATACCCGGGTACCAAAAGCGTACTCTAGTAATCATTTTCATTTTAATTACTCCTAAGTGCGCAGCATGCAGTTCTTGTAGCACAGCAGCCCTATAAACAGTAGGCACTAAAATTCTGTGACCTTTCATGAGAACTCCGCTATCAACATATAATTCATGCTGGCATCTATTATATGGCAAAAGTTCTGATGATACTTTCCGTGGTCACGTTTTGGTCACATATTGCATGACAAGTGACAGAACTTTATCTTTACGAAAAGCTGCCCGCAACTCGTCTAATGAAGCGGGCAGTGGCGCGCCAGCAACCGCTAGCGCGTTAACATAACTGGTGACGTCATCTACGTCCGCCGTACCCTGCGCCGAATCACAATCAATGGGAAACCGACTCAAATAATCAGCTACATTAGATTCACTATTAATGAACTCAATTTTATAATTATAGGCAGCAAGAAATAAAGCGTACCGTTGCAGTCTCGCTTCGGACATATGAGGAACTCCTTTATCGGGGGAGAAAATAGAAAGGAGGGACTTGTGGTCTGTTCTCAAAATAAATAGTTGCTGACGGTCATAGAGATATTGATGGAATTTTTTGATTCCATAAATAATGGCAGTCGCTACTTTCATAATTTGACTATAGCCACGCTCACTTTTAGTGAGAGCACGCGAAGCGTAACTGATCGGGCGCTCGGCACCCGCGGGCTAGCGCACGGCGAGCACCGCGCCCAGCCCGCCGGGCGCCGCGTCCACTGTCAGAACTAGCTGCTGACGCGGGTCAAAGTGCGCCAGTACGCGACTTGAACATAACTCGTCTTTGATAGCATCGAATGATTTTTGATGTTCCGCCGTCCATTCCCATTTTATATTTTTTCGCAGTAAGTTATGTAATGGTTCAAGAATGACCGCCGCTTGCGGTATAAAACTACGGTAAAAGTTAACTAAACCCAAAAATGATTTTAATTATCGGACGTTTCCTGGCACCTTTGCTTGTGTAATAGCCTTTATTTTATCCGGATTTTTATGAATGCCAAAACGATCAATAACAAAACTCAAATATTCTATTTTATTTTGGAAGAAAGAACATTTTGACCGCTGGAGCATTAGCCCGGCGTCTCTTAAGACGACTTAATACCAAATCGACACGTTCCCAATATAATTCGGCGGTCGGAGCCGCGATTATCAAGTCGTCGAGGAAACACTCCACGCCATCTATGCCCTCCAGCAGTTGCACCATAGCACGCTGGAACAAAGCTGGCGCATTTGACAAACCGAACACTAATCTCGTATAAACAAAAAGACCTTTATGCGTATTGATACATGTATATTTTTGTGACTCATCATCTAGAAGGAACTGATTATAACTGTTTGATAAATCAAGCTTACTAAAGTAACGACAATCGTGTAACGATGCACATAACTCACTTATTTTAGGCAATGGATAAGAGTCAATTATTAAGGCCTTATTGATCGTCATAGAATAATCGCTGCAAATACGTACGTCATTATTTTTCTTTAATACCGCAACAATCGGTGACGCGTAATTAGAATAAGAAACCGGTTTGAGTATGCCAGCGCGCACTAATCGGTCCAATTCTGCGCTTACCTTATCTTTGAGCGCAAAAGGCACCGGCCTAGTTTTAAAAAAATTTGGTGTGACACCTTCTTTTAAGTGTAGCGTTTAACTTATACTTATTGAACGTGCCCAACCTATCAGAAAATAATGTTTTATATTTCGACAAAATAAATATTTCTTTATCTACAGAACAATAATTTAATGAAATAAAAGCGAAATTAAATTTTGTCATAAAATCCCTACCGAGCAAGGGAACTGGGCCATTTTCAACAACATAAAATTTTATATTATGCGTTACATTATTATATGTGACTGGTAAGTAACACATGCCCAATAGCCTTAAAGCAGAATCACTGTATGTATATAAAGGGCTTAACTTTTCATTGACGTCCGTCGAGTTGGGTGTTGATACGTATTTTTACAGAAAAGTTACACTATTATAAGCACACACACAAAGTTTCAGCATGCGGAAACGCGTAATTTTTGAGAAAAAATTTATTGAAAATCAATTATTCTTGCAATGTTTATGTCTAATCCTACCGTAAAACTTGCGCCATTTTGTAATGTCATTGTCGACGTCAATAGGGATGTCTATTCTTTCCGAAAAAGGTCGATTTTTAAATCGATTCAAATCTTAAGCTGATGTATCGGTTCACAAAAAATCGATTTCTAAAATATCTATATTTTTTAATGTTTGCATTTATAATGTAAATATAAACCCATTTTATGAAAAACAAGAAAGATACCATGATAAATGATCTCTTATTGAAATTTGTTTTATTTTAACAGTACCTATTAGGGCAGATAACAAATAAAATAGGTTAGGTTCAACTTATGTCATAGAACCGAATTGATTGACCCCGACTCCACCTGGTACGAGTCTGTCCTACCCCTAGAGTGGTTTTATAGTGTCCGGAGGCGCGTAGAAGGACAATGCTGTAACAAATCGTAGGCATCGGACAAGCCGAACCGGCCGAGGCTGGTCGCCGAAGGCGACCAACAAGCCAAAGCTGCGGAGGCGAGGACGTAGCAGTCTCAAAATAGATACAGAAATCCTTCTGAATCAGTCCCCTTATTTTTTTATGTGAAGGGAATTCTTTTTCTCATAAAATGGATTTATATTTACATTATAAATGCAAAAATAAAAAAATATAGATATTTTCGAAATCAATTTTTTGGGAATCGATACATCAGCTTACAGTTCGAATCTATTTAAAAAATTCGGAATCTTTTTCGGAAAGAATAGACATCCCTACCGACAATAATAATAAAAAATGGCGTCAGTTTCACGCTAGGAATTGATATAAATATTGCAAAAATATTTGATTATCAATATTTTTTTCTCAAAAAGTACGTGTTTTCGCATATTGAAACTTTGTGTGTGTGCTTATAAAAATGTAATCTTTCTGTAAAAATACGTATCAATACCAAACTCGACGGACGTCAATGGACAGTCGTACCATATAAAGTTTTATTTGACTCACCGAGCGACAGCGGCAGCGCTGAAACCGCACTACCGGAATCAACCTCCATACTAAGAGTAACACCTCCCAATATAACTTCAAGAGATACCGGTTTTTCTTCCTTACATAAAATAGTATTAATACATGATGCATTATTTATATCTCTAACATTATTAACTGGTGAAAAATCATTACATTCGTCCCTAGCACTACCTTCAAAAATGTAATTATTCTGCATACTATTATGCTGCTTTTTTACAATTTTGTCCTTTTTGGTTGTAATCTCGTTATGTACATAGTATCTCTTAGAACACATTCTTTTTAAATGTCCTTTTGCACCACACAAATTGCACGACAGATGACGATAGCCACATACGTAGGTATCGTGTGACCTCGCACCACACACACTACACCTGGGGGCTCCGCCGTCGCCGCCACCACGGGCGCGACCACCTCGTGTACCGCCGCTTGCAGTAGCTTTTCGCCGCGAGTCCGTATATAGCACAGGTTCAGACTTAATTAACTCTGCCGAATCGCCAGCGGAAACAATACGCTGCGCACTTTCAACTTCACAAGCTACTTCAAGTGCTTTATTTAGTTTTAGCTGATTGGGATCTTCTCTAAATAATTTCTCTCGGGCAGACGCAGAGTCAAGAGATAAAACGATGCGTCAAACACATCTCTAGAGCTGTACCAAAACAATATGCCGATGCTAGTCCACGAAGACGAGCAGCATACTCCACCATCGACTCGTGAGGGTCCTTTTTAGCCGAATAAAACTTTTGTCTCAGCGTATATAGACTTTTTTGGGTCGAAATGGCCGTCAAGCGCAGCAACAATCACCTTGTAATCGGTTGATTCAGGCGTATTTGGATACAATAAATCACGAGTAAGACGACATGAGTCTTGTGACATGCCATTCAATAAAATTGCCTGTCTACTCCCTCTTTGAGCATCTGTGATATCGTCGATTCCATTTGCAATAAAGTAGTTGTTTAGTTGTGCTACGTGTACCACTAACTCATCTGTTTTGCAATCGAAAACGGCACTTCTCATAAATAGACATTTTAACGCGTGACTTCTACTGTTGGTTAATCGATTATTAATACACAAAATAAACTCGTCGCCACTGTAATGTCCTTGCTATTCAAGGAATACGGGAAGGGTTTATTTAAACACACCGAAACCGTAAACGATCATTTATTCTCCAATACAGGGTAGCCGTAGAAACCGTTATTATTATGTACCAACATAATATGCGACAGGAAACGAATGAATTAAATATTTGTACAAATTTTTTGTATTGTCCAAATTTTCCGTGATTTCAAACTACTTCTAATAAAGATAAATATTAATTTTATGACCAAATAATTCTGAAATACAAATGGCATGCATGTTGCCCATGATCATTATATTATAAATAATAACAAAAGTTGCAAAAAATTAAATAAACATTTCCGTGTTTTTTATTTGCATGCCGTTTTGTATTTCATAAAAACATATTATTTTAATATACCGAAAATGACATGCGTATTAAATAACACGATCGTATTTTAAATAATAATGAAAGTTTCATAAAATATAATAAAACATTTCCGTGTTTTTAATTTGCATGCCGTTTTGCATTTCATAAAAAACATATTATTTTAAGTATATATCGAAAATGGAATGCGTATTAAATAACACTATCGTATTTTTAATAATAATGAAAGTTTCATAAAAAATTACAAGTATTTCAAAATAACCAAAAAAAACAATTTTTTATTTTATGTGACCTTTTGGCAATATACTATATAAAATATTTCAGTTATTTAATAAAGTAAACCCGAGTACTTAATAATAGAAACAATAACTTAGTTTGAAGAAAGCCACATACCAATGTATTGGCAGCGGTTTTTTTTGTTTATTCAAGTAATTTTTTATCAATAAACATGCATGCCATTTGTTATTGAAGTTTAAAATAATATTTACAGACAATGTACAAAAAGGCGTGCAAAAAAACATAGAAATGTTCCTTATTTTTATTATCGTTAAAAAACTTTTTTTAATTTTAGTTTTGCACAAGTTTTTTATGTCAGGCTTGTGTAATATGCATGCCATTTTTTTATAAACTTAAAATAATGTTTTTTAATTAAATATTGAATGGCCTGCAAAATAAATTCACGGAAATTATAACAGCGTTTTTTGCAATTTTCGTCATGCATGCCACTACTTTACAACTTCCTGTTGTGCATGCCAAATTTGCTAACGTCAATAAATTATAAAAATTAGGTATTGTTCAAATGGCATGCAGTTTGAAATCACGAAAAGTTGTATTGAATTTTCACAACATTTACCTAATATTTTCCACCCTTGGTCATACGAGGGGTGCATGCCAATTTTCGTAGAGTATTTTTGAGATAAAAAAAAACTAATTTTTTACAACGGCATGCAATTTGTAAACACGGAAATGTTCTATTTTTTTTTCATTTATACGTAACACTTTGAGCCCCGTCGGCCGTTGCGAATTGCATGCCATCAATTATTAACCTTTAATTAGGTGCGCGGGGTCGCCGCGACCCCAAGTGATCTTCAAGTTAAGTTATTTTTTTAGCTATTGTAGCTGGCAACTCGAATTTTTTGCTAGCTTCCTAACTCTTTAGTCTGCACTCAATTCAAGGCAATTCAATTCGCCCGCGCCGCGGAGTTGATCGCACGCATTGCACGGAGGGGCTTGGGGTCGCGACGACCCCGTGCGACTAATAGTGTAGTTCAAATTTAGGTAAGTAAATATTTATATATTATGATTTTTAACATTTTTTTTTACCTTATCATGTCTATTTCGAAAATATTTATTAATGTAAAATACAAAATTGTGTAATTATTTATGTTTTTGTTTGGTAAACACACGCTATTACATAAAAAAAAACAAACACTCACGCCTGTCACCCAGAGGGGTAGGCAGAGACTATGGAATTCCATTTGGCACGATCCTGACACACCTCTCTCGCTTCCTCCACATCCATATACCTACGCATACACGCTCGTCGGTTAAAGGTACTCTTAATTTGGCCCATTTTCAATATATCGCCAATTTGGTCGATAAACTTTCGCCTAGGGCGACCCTTCCCGACTCTGCCATTCACCTCTGCAACATAAATTTGCTTTGTCACTCTTCTCTCATTCATTCTTTCTACATGACCAAACCACCAAAGCATTCCTTTCTTAATCCTAGTCACAACATCATCTTGCAAACCACACATTTCTCTTATCACACTATTTCTCACCCTGTCATTCAGATTCAGCCCTAGCATACTACGTAATGACCGCATTTCTACAGCATTTATTCTACTCTCGTGCTTCTTCTGCCACACCCAACTTTCACTACCATACATTAAAGTAGGCACTAACACAGCATTGTGAATTGCCAAACGTGCCTTTTTGGACACATTCTGACTTTTCACAATAGAGTGTAGAGCCCCATTCAATCTATTTCCTGCATTCACTCGTCGTTCTATATCCTTATCATATCTACCATCTCTGCTAAACACACATCCCAAATACACGAACTCATCTACTTGCTCTACCAACTCCCCTTCTATTCTTATTTCACATATCGTTTTACTTTCTTCTCTTTCAAAAACCATAACTTTCGTCTTACTTGCGTTCACTTTCATTCCCTTTTCTTTTAATGTCCTGTTCATTAATGTAACCATCATTTGCAACTCGGCTGCCGACGACGCAAGTATGACTTGATCATCGGCGTACAAAAGGCATTTGACGGTTAACTCACCCATTCTTAACCCGCATTCTTCTGCTTTCAAATTTTCCAAACAACTGTCCATAAATAGGTTGAACAGCCACGGGGAAGCCACACAGCCCTGTCTGACACCTTTATGGATGCCAAACCAGTCCGAGTAGGCCCCGTTGATCCTGACACAACCACTAGAGTCCCTATATAGAGACTTTAATGCCTGTATCAAGCCAGCGCTCAACCCAAATGAGTTCAGTGTTTTCCATAACACATCCCTGTCCACTCTATCATAAGCCTTCTCCAAGTCTATGAACGCACAAAAAACTTTTTGGTTTTTGGCCAAAAACTTCTCCGCGATCATGCGCATGGAAAAGACCTGATCCGTACATCCCATTCCCTTTCTAAATCCCGCTTGCACATCCCAAATTTTTCCCTCAGTTTCTTTCATAACTCTTTCAATTAGTACCTTAGCATACAGTTTTCCCACAATGCTAAGAAGGCTGATACCGCGGTAGTTTTTACAGTCCTGCTGTGATCCTTTTCCTTTATATATTGGGACTATCACGGCTTTGCACCAGTCTCCCGGTACCCGCTTAAGTTCCCAACATAAATTAAACAAGGTGTACAGCAGGTCTGCCACCACTCCTTCTCCAGCCCTTAGCATTTCGAGAGATACTCTATCATAACCGGCTGCCTTACCTGCTTTCATACTTTTCATTGCTTTCATTATTTCATCTATACTTATATCTCTATCTATTTCCTCTTGTTCCGGAATTTCTATTTCATTTAATTCAAACGTCTCATCACTCATAAACACGCTTTCAAAGTATTCCTTCCATCTCCTTAAACTCAAAACTTCGTCATTCAGAATACAGCCATTCTGGTCTCGTATAGCATTCATTCTAGGCTGTTTTGAATGTCCCCTGGTAGTTCTTACGAGCTTCCAGAACAGTTTAATGTTTGCCTGGAAGTTATCCGATATTCTTCTATCATTCATATCCGTTCTTTCTTGCTTTTTCCTTTCAACTACTTCTTTTACTCTCTTATTTAGATGTCTAAAGACTGCCTTTTTCCTTTCAATATCATCATTCATACTGCTAGAGTTACTAGCCTTAGTTGCTAATAAATCTAGCCATGCTTTCTTCTTTGCTTCAACTTCTATCCGTACCTCATCATCCCACCATAACGTGTTAATTTGCCTTTCATTCGTTCTCTTACTTACACCACATACTTCGGTAGCTGCATCCACTAAACCTTTCTTGACATTATACCACACAGTCTCCAAGTCTAAATCATTCATACACAATTCAGCCATATCACTTATATTTTCTCTCAATCTATATTTGAACTTCTCTCTCACACCTTCATCTTGTAACCTCTCTGTTCTTATACGCTGTAACGCAGTGGTAGACACAGATGTCCGATGCCTCCAACGTCTGAAAAGACCATTAATTCGGCATAAGACCAAGTAATGATCCGTCCCTACGTTAGAGCCCCGGTAAACCCTTGTATCTACCACCGCGCTCCTCATTCTTTCATCAACAATTATGAAATCTATCATACTTCTATCATCACCTCTTTCCCATGTATACGTGTGAATCTTCTTATGACGAAAGAAAGTGTTCGTCACAAAAAGACTGTTTTCCACGCATACGGCGAGAAGGCTTTCACCATTCTCATTTATACTTTCATCACCAAACGTTCCCAATATCCTTTCATAACCAAGCCTCCTCACACGCTATTACGTTTTTCTTTTTCTCTATGCGTATAAACTACGATGACTTTTTTCAGTTTATCAAGTTTTTTAACAGTTATTTATCTTTCACAGAATTATTTCAACATGGCCCAAAATAGGCAGAGTCATCGACTTGAACAAATAAGTGCGATTCTTGAAGATGAAGAAGAAGCTTTCGATGAGACTGACGATGAGTTGGGCCTAGATGGTAACGCAGATACATTTTGGGAGCCAGAGCATGAACTCAGAATTAAGTGATACTGAAGAATCATCCACATCGACCTCATACCAATCACTATCCGATTTATCTACGTATTTTTTTGGTTTTATATCGAAAATTTGTGATAATTGTTGAATTGTAATAGTACTTATGAAAAACATATTTTTCTATTGTTCTAAATATATTTTTAGATTTTTTTTTGTATTTTTCTAAAAGTTTAATAAGAAATAAGTAGAATAAAGTCAATTAAAGTTGATTACTAATTAAAATGTTTCTTATTTCATACCTATCAATTTGGGGTAACTGCAGACTCCGCGCGACTAACAGTGTTAGTTTATTGGCGCGCCTAACTAAAGGTTAAGTGGCGAAGCTTGCGAAGTCACTTATTGATTTCACGATGTCTGTCCGTCTGTCCGTCTGTCCGTCTGTCTGTCCGTCTGTCCCACGATTATCTCGAGAACGGTTTCGAATTTTCAAATTCTGTTTTCAGCAATCGATTACTGATCACCCAGGCATCTGAACCTCCTATTTTGAAACTGATTGCTCAACGGCAACCGTTAGAAACCGCTACAAAGCTGATTGCTTCGCCACTTTGCTATGCTGTTAGCTTAGTAGGTTTATTATAGCTTAAATTTGTTCCAACTACGTTATATTACAAAGGTATGCAATATAATGTCACGGAAAAATACTAAAGTTCTTTACACAAAGAGAAGCCATTTTCTTTATGACGTGCAAGGGCGCAAGGGCTCGTAACCCCTCTATCTTTTATAGTTAGTTTAGGTTAGTTATCCATTCTTAAAAAGGCATGCAGGAGAAAATGGGAGACTATTTTCTGTCACCATCTCCCGATCTATATTTGCAAGATCAAGATCGATATTCAATGCACCACACAGCGTAGCGCACCTGTGTGCGTGGGTTACGTGTGCTGATAAGACGTGTGCGATTGATCAGGGATAAAAAAAGTAAAATGGAAATCAAAATTTCAATGGACAAAGGTACACGGGCCATGCCGCGAGCCGAAATCTAGTCGAGTATTGTTGTAAGTTTTATATTACGTACGTGGTACAAAAACTATCTTTATTCAAAGACTGCTAGCGTGATTTTTTGTTATACCATGCTCCTTAAAGAACATGTTCAAATTTAGGAATAAAAGTCCGATATGAGAAGATAAAATCCTGTAGATCGTGTTATACCTTTATGCAAAATTTCATCCAAGTCAGTTTACACGCATGAATGTTTGCGACCACTGCATTTTCAAAATACAATAGGTACCACCTACCAACGTAATACCGTGATCAGTTAATTCAAAAGTAAGTCAAAGTAAAACTAGGTAAATGTTTGTTGGTAAATGTAAACTACGTAACCAACAAAATTTCTTCACGTATCACTAGGTACTAAATAATAATACGAGTTGATTAAAACTCATTGCATTAGTAAGTGAGTTTAAGTAAGTTTTTTCATGTTATATCGTTTTAAATCATGTGTAACTTCGTGGTTCAGTCAGTTAATACCTACTTATGTATTACTGCGTAAACCTACTAATCAATGGTAAAGCTGTATACTTTTCGCGCGTAGAGGGTGATTTCATGTCAGAGAGATACAAGTCTTCCACAAGGCTCTGTTCTAAGTCCCCTTCTGTATATCCTATATACCCATGATCTAGATAGATCCGCAAACTGTCTGTCCAACATACTCCAATATGCTGATGATTTGGCTCTTTTTGTTACTGACCATTCTTTACCTGACGCCTCTTCTCGATTATCTCGTGCAGTATATTACCTCCAAGAATGGCTCACAGAACATGGTTTATCCATCTCCCCTCCAAAAAGTAAAATCGTGGTATTTTACGAAGACTCATCACAGAAGTGTCAATCTCTATTGGAGACTCATTGATTCCCAATGTGAGCCATGTGAAATTCCTAGGTGTTATGCTAGATAGCAAATTGTCTGGAATTCTCCACTTATCCTACATAACTTCAAAATGCGAAAAAAATCTTAACGTCATTCGCGCTATATCAGGAGCTTGGTGGGGCTCTCATCCTTACTCCCAAAAGCTTTTATATAATACTTTGATAAGAAGCCATTTCGACTATGGTTCCTTTTTGTGGGAAGCATGCAATAAAAGTGCGCTTAAAACTTGTGATCAACTCAAGCAAAATGCCTTCGCATTATAACAGGAGGAATGAAATCTACTCCCACTAATGCTCTCCAGGTCGAGTGTGGTGAGGGTCCTCTCTTTCTTCTCTTTTCTTATGTTGCGAGAACATGTCAGGCGGTAGTTTCTTGATTTTTCCTGTTCAGACATGAACAATGCCCGGAGCGCTATAAAAGCGATGCATCGCCAGAGGAGTTTTTAAGCCGGTTAGTTCACTGGACCGTGCAAAAAGTTCATAAAAACAAGTAATCCTAATAATTTTTACATTTAAAATTATTTTTATTTTGTCAAGTGTTGTGTCGTATAATATTTTGTATACTACTTTTTTTTCTAAAAAATTAAGTGCTGAATACCTGCTGACTGCAATTTCAACGGTTTGATTTTTTATAAAATGGTAAGTGTTCCCTACTTTACTTTATACTATCAACATTAACCCTATATAGGAATCTTATTTGTTTCCTATTCCTGTCTGTTTCCTGTTTTTATCTGATAACTTCAATAGATAATATAGGAAAAAACCTACAACTTCTGCATAAAACATTTTTTTTCTATCTGACATAATAAAGGCTCTAGGAAGCACATAAATATAGTCAAAGACCTTGTACGAGTTTAAAGAAGTAATTGGTTTTTTATCCATAACTCGCTTAGCTTTTGTGCTATCGATCTTTTTAAAAAACCATTTTGAGGGTTTTCAAGGGCTATAAGATCAAATTAGTTTAATACTTTTTCTGCCTTTATTTTTGAAAGGGTTTAAGCTGAAAGGGTTCGAACAAATTGCTTTTTACTTAAATATGCAATATGCAAACTTGGTGCTTATTATTGTGATTCAAAGACATTTAAGTAGTACATATTAAATCTCTTTGTTGTGATTACTTTAGAAGTTAATTCCTAATTCCCATAAGTACTAATTATTTATTTGTTTTTCAGGATAAAAAAAAGACCTTTAGGTGCGAAGTTTCGCGAGCAAAAGAAACTGAGACTACAAGAAAGGGAAAAAATGGCTAGATCTTTAGGCACTTCTTGAAAAACAATGAAGATTCCACGGAGACTATCGATGCGACCGAATCTCAAATTAGTTATTTCTTTAAAATTATAGATCAAACATTAAGCTCTCTAAAAACCGATTTGACTTATTAAATGAGTATGATAATATTTTCGGATTTTTTAAGCGACATATTCAAATTAAGTGACAGCGATATTTTAAAACATTGTTCTGTTCTTGAAGAACAACTGACAGAGCAGGATAATAAGGATATAGACTCCAATGATTTGTTTAATGAAATTAAAGCGATAAAGTTGTTTTCATTACCTGATGATACTGATCCCTTAAGTATTTTACAATATATATTTGAAAACAATTTGATCTCCACCTTTCCAAACGTAAGCATTTTACTAAGAATTCTTCTGATATTACCTGTATCTGTAGCTTCTGGCGAGCGATCTTTTTCAAAGTTAAAAATCATTAAAAATTATTTAATATCGACAATGCTTCAAGCAATATTGTCTGGGCTAGCGATATTAGCAATTGAACAAGAAATTTTAGATGGTATAAATTTTAGCGATATAATGAATGAATTTGCAGTAGCAGTCTCGGAAAATATCGGTGCTACAATAGCTATTTTGTATTTTTTTTATTGTACCTAGCTATCATTTTTGATTTTATAACGAAGTTACCTAGCTATTTATTATCAGAAGTATCTGCATAGCATATTGCATATTTTTTTAAATATCTAAGTATTAGTAGAAAGTAGTACTTATATATACCTAGTCAGGTCATAAATTCTGTCACATGTTTAATATAAAATAATTGAAACAAGTTTATTCATTATGTAACCATTTATATACCAAAATGAAGTTAGCAAACATAGATTCTTATGACACTAAAGTTTATTCAAAATGATCTCCGTGATTTTGAATACAGGCCTTCAATCTGCGCGGCCAGTCGTCTATCGCAGCACGAACGAGATCCATGTCAATATCGGCGACTGCCTTAATCAAGGATGTCTTGAGTGACTCCAAATTGGGATGAGGCTTTGAGCACGCCTTTTTCTCCAAGTGTTGCCATATCTTGTAATCTAACGAATACAAATCTGAACTGGAGGAGGGCCAGTCTTCGTGCCGGATGAAGTCGATTTCACGCGCCGCCAGCCAGTCTTGTGTGCTCTTCGCTCTATGAGCTGGCGCCGAATCTTGTTGGAATACCCAGTGCCTGTTATTGAACATGGTATGAAAAACAGGTTCCACAAGGTTCGTCAGGACTGTATTTTGATACACAACTGCATTCGTTTTTACACCTTTCTCACAAAAATGTACCTCTGTTAAGCCCCAATAAGAAACTCCCAACATTACCATGAGCGAGGATGGAAAATGACCTCGTTGGACACGCGGAATACGGTTGCTCGCTTCTTCACTACTGTGTGCGTACACCTTATCATTTTGTTTGTTGTAGCTCTCTTCTACGGTAAAAAATTTTTCATCCGAAAAATGAATTTCGCGATATTTTTTCCCGCGTACCGCTTCAACAAAGCGCGGCATCTCTTCAGTCTCAGGTCCATTAGACGAGCATTCAAACGATGTCCTGTTTTTCTTCGATATGCCCGAAGCCCTAAGTCTTCATTTAACACCCTTTTCACCGTGGTTCTGCTTAACCCCATCTGAAGGGCCAACAGTTTCTGCTTACGTTTGGGATTTCTTTGAATTCGCGCCTTCACAGCTTTTATCACTGCTGGAGTCCTAACAGACCAAGGGCGACCACTTATTGACCTGTCATCTACACTAGAGTCTTCATTGTCTCGTTTGATGGTACGATAAACGAATCTTTTTGTTTTATTCAAATTTTTCAGTATGTCAAAAATTTGAATTGGCGCGTAACCGCGACGATGCAACGCAATAACTGCAACACGGTCTTCTTTAAGCATCCACTCCATATTTAAAAATGAGTAAAATTCTAAAAAGTATACAGTTTTATTTTCATGAACAATTCGAAATTCGAATTCAATAAACTTTTTTGTGGCCAGCATTCTAAAAGAAAAGTTTTTACTGTGTGACAATACTTATGACCTGACTGTGTATGTAGACATTAGGCAATATTTCTGTTATTTGTTCCTAAAAAAGATGTGATTTTTAATTTTGGGTTATTTTCTAGTATTTATAAACAACGTGTCTGTACCCCATTAGTTAAGTAAATGCTTTAAAATGGGTGTGAACAAGAATTTATTTTGTTATGATTTTATTCTGTCTGTTTCATTTTGATATTTTAGTCTACAATTAAATATGACTTCTAATGTTCAGTTTTTTTGCTTTATTTCAAGCACCTACCTACCTACCTACCTTCAAAAAATAAATAAAAAACATGATCCAAAATGCCTTAAGGGGTGTCAAAATCCTTTTTTGCACACAGGCGGCAGTAGCCCTTACGGGGCTATGCTAACATGATTGTGTAGGTTCTGCAGTTTGGATCTCTAAATATAGAATAATTTTAAATTTTACGTGCCCACCCGAATCATCCGTTTTTCGTTGCCATTTTAGAGGCAATTCTATATGCCGAATCTCAAAACCTGGAAAATACCTTAATTCTCTTTGACTCTCTTAGCTGTCTCCAAACTATTATCTCCAGCTCCTTCCACTCTAAATCAAATCTTTTCACTATCCTCTTTATTTAAAAAAAAAACATTATATAATTGTCACAAAAAAGGGCTAAAATTTGTTTTGACTTGGATTCCAGGCCATTCTGGGATACATGGTAATGAGTGTGCTGATTTTTTAACTAAGAAAGCAACACGAATAGGTATCCTCTCTCATTACCAAAATGTTCGTCCATGACTTGCTTCCACTAACAGGATCTGACTTCATGGCCTCTTGGCAAGGTCTTTGGGACCAAACTAAAACCATAAAATGTAAACACTACGCTCGGGTTCAAGACGTAATCCCATACAAACCTTGGTTTTTCCATTATAGTGAAGCTAACAAATTTAATACATCAACTATATGCCGTCCTCGCTTTGGTCATTCTTGCACACCGGTACACCAAGCCAAATTAAGGATAAGGGATAATTCTTTATGCGAATGTAGTCTTGATGAAGGTTTCATCGATCACATATTTTTCGAATGTCCTCGACTCAAGTTCTCCTAGTATGATATCCTTCCCCAAAACATCCCTCGTCCTACTAATTCTACCTGTCTGCTGTCTCTCGTGTTCTCCTCATTTGTTCATACTTTATGTGATTTTATTTATACTAATAGTATTAAGTTGTTACATAAAACTAATAATTGTTGGTGGTAGAATTATAAATGTTTGTGCTGTCTTTTGTTGTAGATTAGAAGCCAATCAAAAAAAAATATAAAAAAAAGATTATATTTACATTGTTATCCCTCCCATGACTGACTTGACAATGGCAGAATTCTTTTAAGAGAAGCCAAAAAGTGAAGAAGAATAAGAAGAAGGCTTTTTTTTTTAACCGATATTTGTAACAGTTACTGCCTGTTATTTGTGTCCCATACGGCCGACCGATGTAACATTGCACGAGCGTCCATTGTTTTCAGTTTTTCTATTTAAATCTTACTTTGAAGCAATCAAACCACTATGATTTTCGGAAAATGCTTGAATTTTTAATACTTTCGTGTTGTTTGTCTATTTTTAAAATTTTTAACAAGTTTTAAAATTATTAAAATAAGAAAATATTATGTTTGTCATTGCAAAGTTCTTCTTTTTCTTTCAAATTATGGCTTCTCCTGATAGAATTCGGCGATTGTAAAGTTATGTCGATTCCAAATTTGACACCTGTCAAAAATATCAAGCTATGTTGTACAGAGTATAGCTCACATAATATAACTATTATATGCCTGTGGTTTATACGTTGGTATTAGTCAGTATCAGTTTACGGCTTGTCGCTTGGCAAAAAAGGATAAAGAATCATGCCCATCTCTATAGATATAACTACGAGGGCGGCACTGAAAATTTCGGGAATCAAGGAAGAGACACAACATTACTATTTAAAAATGTATTTATTGCTTTTCCAAGTATTCTCCGCGAAATTTGACACATTTTTCCATACGATGGAACCAATCATTGAAGCAACCATTCCATTCGGAAGTCGGGGTCTCCAAAATGGCCGTTTTGTAGGCGTCCACAGCTTCTTCAGGTGATGAAAATCTCTGTCCACGCAATTTATTCTTTATTTTAGGGAAAGTATAGAAATCATTAGGGCTTAGGTCGGGGCTGTACGGCTGATGGTCTAATAATTCTATGTTTTCTTGCTCTAAAAACTCTTTTGTTCTGTGTGCGGTGTGAGAACTCGCATCGTCGTGATGGAGGATGATGCGGCGGTTGCAGTTCTCTTTACGGAGTTCAGAAACGACCTGTGGCAAACAAATGCTAGCATACCATTTTACATTAACCGTTCTTTGTCCCTCAAGAGGAATAGTCGTAACATGGCCGGCTTTGGAGACAAACGTGGCCACCATTTTTTTTGCAACACTCCGTGAACAAACAAGTTTTGTTGGCTTAAACTCATTTTCGAACACCCAAAATCGTGACTGGTTTTATGTTTCGGGTTCGTACGCATATATCCAGGATTCGTCACCTGATACGATATTGTATACAGCATTTGAGGATCCTGCGTGGAATCTTTCGAGAGTTCTGACGCACCAAGTAACACGAGCCGCTTTTTGCTCTTCACAGAGCGAATGCGGTATCCTTCGGGAAAACAACTTTTTTACACCTAATTATTCATGCAAGATTATTTGTATTTGACTCATGCCAATGTCTAAAGTTGCCTGAATTTCGCGGTATGTCACATGTCGATCTTCCTCAATCAGCTTACGCACAGCATCAACGTTTTCTTGGGTGACTGCAGTTTTTGGACGACCTTGACGGGGATCATCACTGAGCTTGACACGTCCACGTTGAAATTCAGCAAACCAGCGATAAATTGTGGTTTTGGATGGGGCTTCATCACCAAATGCAGAAATCATCCGGTCAACACACTGTTTTTGTGTTAAACCACTTCGAAAGTCATAATAAATCATCGCTCTTGAATTTTCTCGAGTCAATTCCATTTTCTCAATGACTAAACATGTTTGACAAAACCTTGTGACAAGACCGAGAATGTTTTTTTAAATAAATAAATGGTATTCGATTTTTAAAACCAAGGAGTTTTCAATTAAAAAGATTTTAATATGACAGGAACAGTGGAAATATTCCATTCCCGATACTTTTAGTGCAGGCTATGTATAGATTGATGTTTGGTCTGCTACCCTATTATAGATCTGTCGTATATATTCTCCTTAGAGTATTAAAATATTCTCTATATCGTATATAGTCTATGCTTTATATTTATATTTTGTAAAATACATATTTCATATTTTAAATTAATACCAAATGTTACTCAACTAAGAATAAATATTTTTGAGTGTCAATTTGAATTTGATCTATACATTTATTACAAACTGCGTTACTTGATTTATGAGGCAACAGCCTGATGCTTGTAGCCAATACATAGTTAATTAAAAAAAAATACTTTGACAGATGATGACATTTTGGCAGAAGATTTGTTTTCTATAGTTTTCTACAGAAATCGGAAAAGTTGAAAGGGAAAGTTTTGTTTCCACTGAGTTGTTTAATAAAAGTGCTTTAGTGAAACTAATTCAGACTTCTTGGAGTTATTATGGAGAAACCAAATGTTACAGTCACGGATCAACCACCACCGTATTCAGCGACTATGCAACCGGGTAAATTTGCAAATAGACTATTTCACCATTCTCGAACATAATGCATATTATGAATCACAAGATTCAGTTTTTACAGATAAGACACTTTATTAGTACTGCGCAGCTGAATTGGTTTTTTATGTGGATATGCACAATTCCTTGTGTTTATAGTTGCATAAAATTAATTAATGTGCTTATTACAATGGCTGATGATTTGTGCGGGCCCAAATTGTTTTTTTTTTATATTTTCAATTAACATTGGCTTTCAGATTGCTATAAACATAACATTCATTCTTTAATAAAATTGAAGTATAAACTTATTATTTTACTTATTTTGCTATGTTTAGAATTTATATAGTTCTGTAGGCTTAATAATTTAAATTTGTTATTTTTTAAAGTGATAGCGGACCTGTATGTGATTTTTAAAACACACCAAATACAGGCATAATCCACAGATATCCTTTTTTGGAAACTAACATTAAAACATTGGGCAATATTCTTAATGAATATAAATATGTTTTCAATTTAAATTATATTAATTTAAAGTATCAAGCAAAACAGTTTTCTACAACTAAGTTTATGGCCCTTGATAATATTAACTTTCTGAAAATATTTGCACATGCATTGATAAATAAATAAGCTCTTATTTTTTGTTTAAATAATACTGAGTAGTTTAATAATACTATATTCTATACATGGATCTAGAGTTCAGCTGTGTGGCGAGTGTAGAGAACCCGAGTTTTTTTTTACCGGAAACAGGGCATTCCATAGTCCTCAAGGGTGACAATGCATCTGCATTTTCATTCTTAATTGAGGATATATGTATGTGTTTGTGGGCTACAGCATCTACTTATAAGCAGCTGAACTGTGTGTACACTTATTCTATAAACAAAAAACTTTTAAACTGCTTAAAAATAGTGGGTACCAATATTGTAAAACATTGAATTCTAAAAGAGAACTATAGTGATTATTTACATTAAGGTAAAAAAAACAAAAACAAAAACATCAGATTGAAATGCAGGATACATAATGTATTACATGATTTCTTTTATAGAATGGGGTGACAAACGAACACACATTCCACCTGATGGTAAGTGGATGCAGTGGCCCATAGACATCTACATTTATCTTTGATTAAAAATCAAAATGCAAATATGTTACCCCGGAGGACTATGATGAAATGCCTCATTTCCAGTAAAAAGGGTCTCTGGTTCTCTGCATTCACCACACGAAACACAGCAGCATTAAGCTGCTATTTTATGCTAGTATTCTGTGAGTGTGGTCCTTCCCCGGTGGAGCTTACTTATTCACGCTACAATCATAATATAGCTGCAGCATGGCTCTACCACGTAATTTTTATCCGAAGACTAATAACATAAAATAGAATGGAATAGGATGATTTTTATTCAATATAGGTTATTAAATAATACTTATTGAAAGTCATTTTTTTATTTACCATTGGTTTGGTAAATCCCTCTTTCCTGGGAAGAACCAGCAAGAAGCCCAGTGGGATTTTTTAAACATATTTCACTCTACAATCATTTTGTTTGTACAATCTTTAAATTAATTTTAATAGAATCACAATAGTGACGGTCACCTCATTTCCAGAGGTTATTTTCATTTATGTATTTCTTGATATTATAATAACCCTTTTTGTACAACTTTTCTTTAATCAAACTTTTAAACTTTATTATTGACAAACTTTGAACATTTTGTAAAATAGATACTTTTGCCTTAGTTTATTATTTTTTTATGATAATTGAACATACTCAAATACCCTTTGATGCCACTAAAAAACTAAAGATAATCGGTTCTTCTGCTAGTCTTCTGAGATCCTTTTTGCAAAAACTAAATTGGATAAAGTCACAACTTGCTTTATAATAACAAATTATTTATTTAATAAATATTTGTAATGTTCCAGGGCCCACACCGCAACCACCACCACAGACTACTGGCGTTCAGGGTGGAGCATATCCTCCTCCCCCACCAGGCTACACACCTTACCCCCCTAATGCACCATCCACAACTCCTTACCCTCCTAATGCACCACCTACAACAGCTTATGTTCCTAATTATGGTGCCACCAATATTATTATTCCACCACCCATAATAACTGTTGGGGCTTGCCCAGCGTGCCGCATAGGAATCCTCGAAGACGACTTCACATGTCTAGGTATACTCTGTGCTATACTTTTTTTCCCTATTGGAATTTTGTGCTGTCTGGCAATGAAAAATAGAAGATGCTCAAATTGTGGGGCATTATTTGGCTAATTCCAGTTGAAATTGTATTTAATGCCTTGGCATTGATAACGGTTTAAGAAGAAATCAATTATATTATACAAGGTTAAGTAAAGTAGTCTCTAATTGAATATTTTTCTACACCTGTGGTTATTCATCATATAAATACATTAATTGAAATAGATTTGATAAAAATGATGACTAATTGTAACAATTTGTATAGTGATTGTGACAAATAGGTAGATAACAAAATAACAACAGTGCAAAAGAGTAATTTCCGAAGTGCCTCATAGCTTATTTCATAAAGCTTTGGCTTTACGAGAATTTTAATTAAAATACTATATAGTATAGTACAACAGTATAATAAAACGACTGTTAACTATTAAGTAGTGATGATAATAAGTTAATCTGACCAGACTATTGTTCTTGACTAGATTAAAGCAGACATTCTAATTTTAATAATATCATTCCATGTTGAAATGAAGAACATTGACTTTTTTTTTAAATACTACATTGAGCGACTAATTAATGAATGAAAGCTAAGAAACTTTTTTATTAAGACATTTTGTTTCTTCATAAAATATTCAAAAGAATATTCAATATATTAATTTTACATTACTTTTACAAATGATTAGGTAGATATAACAATTGTTTTTCGTCTTTTATAATTAATGGTAATAATTGGTATTTTCATAATATTTGCTTTGCAATTTACACATGTGTAAACTGCAAATCAAATTTCACAATTCACTAAACTTTGCTAAATTGAGGCTACAATATAAATAGCTCTTAGTCAACTTTTTGTCAGCATACAGATGTGATTTATGTAGAACATTCGTATCATCTGTTCTAATAGATTATATATTATGTTCTTCTCAATTCAACTTAGTACCATAAAATGAGCTATGTATCTACAAAAGCTTTACATGGTCATATTGGTAATATTTTTATTTTAATGTATGTGCAGTAATATGAAAATAGCTTATGTTATAAAGCTGATATATTATTTAATATAAAATTCTATCTGTACAATCCTTTTTTTAATGAAATATTTCAGGAGCAGAATGTTATCATGTAAATCTGTAATATTATTTGTAAAATTACTTATTGCCATATTTTTTTTCAAATTTAAACTGTGATTGTTATTTAACCAAATTAGTTAAATGTTGCCATGTACACTTATGTATTTTTCACGTATACTCTTCAAAAATAGTTTGCATTTTTTATGTTATAAGTTTAGTTGAAAAATATGTTTGATGGATAGGCTAATTAATATAAGAAGACAAAAATTATCATTCAATTTCGATTTGATTTCCACAAATAAGTATCTTTTATATATAAAAGTAACATCATATTAAATTATATTTATATGTTATAGTTTATAATTAGTTCTGCTAAAAAAAAATCATTTTCTTAATTATTAGAATAAGAATTTGAGGAATATGGTTTTAACGATTTATTAAATGTTTTTGAGTATAACATTTCCTTGTTACATTACCTAGTTTTAATAATATCTCACCCTTTAACAATTGTTACAAAGGGAAAACATATAGAATTATTTCTGAAACTTCCTTTGTAGTAAACACGTTAAATTAGTAAATAATATTAAATTATTGTAGAAGGTATTGATTGTTGATTTTGAACGGCCAAAGTTACATGCCTTTCTTTAACTATATTAAGGAAATGTTATAGATATCTATTAACTATTAAGCAAGTATACGTATATATATAGTGTGATTTATGAAAGTTATTATTGTATTTGTATATTTTTAAAGTAAATATTGGGTAAAAAGTTTATCTTTTATTTTGTGTAGTATCATATAGTGCCGTGTGGTGGAATCCATCGCTTCAAATTGGCCTGTGGGTGTCTAATGAGGAGACCATTGAATAGCCGTGACGTCATCCGACTCAGGGCTCATTTGCATATTAACATGAGACCAGAGTCCGACGACGTCACAGCGGCGTGCTTGTAAAATGTACAAAAAAGTTTCACTCGCCGAAGTTTCACGTAGTAGAGCCATGCTTCAGCTATATTATGGTCGTAGCTCGAACGGGTCGACTCGACCGGAGAAGGTCCACGCCCTCAGAATATCAATGCAGCTCAATGCTGCTGTGTTTCGTAAAGTGAGTGTTGAAAAGCGAATACCTTTTTTATTGGAAACAAGGCAAACAAGTTGTATTGCCACCATCAGGGGTGGCAATACAACTCCATTCTTAATCCAGGATAGCTGTGGACTGTGCTTGTTTGTCAACATTGTTCTATAAAAAAAGTAAAGATAAATTAGTGGATAGTATTTTCTGCCGACTTCCAAAAAGGAGACGGTACTCAGTTCGACGCGATTTTTTTTATGTGTGGTTACCTCATAACTTTTTACTGGGTGGACCGATTTCGATGATTCTTTTTTTATATGAAAGCTGATACTTCTCGTGTGGTCCCATATGAATTTGATCAAGGTCAGACCAATAGTTTTTGAGTTATTCTTAATAACTTATATTGAAGTCGGCTGTACAAAATTTTTAATTTTAATTATAAACATGCATGTAAAAATGATCAATTTTTTTTGTTTATTTAATATAATTTCTCGTAAGATCCTTGTTTAGTTGGAGTATATTTGCTTGCTGCGCACATGAGTAAAGAAACAGACTTGCGGTGTGCTTGCTAGGCAAATATACTATTAATTCTGTAGGTGAAGTAAAATTCGACTGTCGGAATTGTCACCAAGAATTTGTGGTTATTGGTAGATGGCGGTGTTTCCCCCTTGTGGAAACAGAGATATATGTATCTGATTATTATAGAAATTTCTATCTATATTGGGAGAGGCCCATTTCTAGCTGTGAACTATATATGGCCTGAAGAAAAGCGAAGGAGTGATTTGTCTATTTATTTATTGAGTTATGGCTCTAAAAACATGACTACATTTTTATGTGCAAATTCCATAAAGATTTAATGGCTTTCCTATAGATGACGTGATGGTGAAACTATCTCACCAGTGTGGTATCCAGTTGGTATGTAAAATAGCCAGGCCGGTGAAAAGCAACTTCAAAAGTGTGAGATATCTGTTTCGAACGCCTATTTACCTGCGAAGTGTTGTGCCAAATCCTCCATCTATCATCCCTTTAATGGGAGAGGCCCATTTCCGGCATGAACACCATATTACGGAATGGTGAAGATGTGAAATCCGGATGCCCATACTGGACATTTTAGCTTTATTATTTTCAGTACATGATTTAATTACTTATAATAGGTATTGTAAGAAACTGTTTCACTTCTGATGTGAGAAATTATTCTCAAAAGTTACTATCAGGACCAGGGGCGTAGCTACCGCCGTATCAGCCGTATCAATGATACGGGGCCCTCACGCTACAGAGGCCCCAAACATATGTAAGCGAAAATTCTAAGGACTCCTATGGGACAGGATGTTGGTTTGAATTGTTTGGCTAGCTTACTTCCTAGGAGTATTAATAGTAAGTAATAACTTATAATCAATATATAATTATTTTAATTCAATGCAAGAGTTTTTGTTCCTTTTGTGATAACCCTTTACCCTTCATTTGGGCCCCCCGACAAATTTTGATACAGAGCCCCTTTAAGGCACGCTACTCCACTGATCAGGAACCAATTACATGATAACACCAAAGATTGACGAACAGCATCACTACCTACTAATTACAATCAGTCAGTTTGTTGCGACTCGTCCGGAGCACACATGTGAGTACAAGTCACAATGGATACAATAAAGAATGTGAAATTTGAACACTGGTGATAGAAGTGTATAAAGAGCGGCTTCTTCACCCAGTATCTCCTTTTTACTTTTTTGCGGTAGCACCGCAGAAAGAACGTTGTAACTTACAAGTAACATTACTGGGATTTGTTACCGAGTAGATATCTAAGTACCTAACTTATCATAAGGGCCAGTATGGGAAAGAAAATATGTATTTCAATAGTATTAGAATTGGTGGAATATAAATAAAGTGTCATTAACTAAATAATTAAATATTATACAAATTTTAGTAATTCAATTTATTAAAACTCATCATTAGAAAACTATCCTGGCTATTTTTAACACTTGTTAAATTATAGTTACTAAGCACTAGTTAGTTATCTTACGGAAAAAATTGGTTATATTAAATTATGTCTAGTGAGGTTAGTCACATTTAATTGTATTTGATGTGGCAGACCTATGCTGCAGCTTATAAGCACTATCTTATGGTTGTAATTATTAATTAATTAGTTTTATTGATAAATGTGGGTATCTATGGGCCACAGTGTCCATTTACCATCAGGTGGACTAAGGAGCTAAGGCTATATATACCAATTCATTGTAATTTCGATACAACTGGCGCCATTCTCAACGCGTTCGTCCAGCGTGTACGTACACTCTCATACTGAATGAACGGCAGGCATGTGTGTAGAGCTGTAGAGACAATTCAGATATTGCCCCAATTGCTGCACACCCTAGATTGCCTCTGCGGCAGGCATGTGAGTAGGGAACTTTACTTTATACTGCTAAAACAAGTGGGAGATTACTATTCTACCTTCATTTGTTCGGATTTCCTTTTATTTTTTTTACCCTCATTCCCGTCACGGAACGGACTTGTGTCGTGTAGTGGCGGTTAAGAATATCCACTATCACATATCTTCCCGTGGGTATCGTAAAAGGCGACAAAGGGACAAAGGGGAGGCAGCAGCATCTTCCTGATAACAGAAAAAGTACAATAAAAAAAACTGCGGTTGCCAACCCGCTCGCCGAGAACAGACAGATCTCCAAATGCATGCGGCGGGACTTACGCAATTACAATACAGCTTGTATTGAAGAAGCGATCGGGCGGAACCAAGACTCCAAAGTCTTTGCCAGAGATGTGTCTGCCAGAAAGAGCTTACTGTCGCAGCTGAAGACCCAGTGTGGCAGCATCGTTTTCAGGACACTTGAGGTTTTGAGTGAGATTTACAGGTTATATGGGCAGCTGTAAACATCATCGTTGGAACCACACACAAGTGTGAGTAACGATCCAAGAACGAGTCTTATCTGAACACTATTCCTAAGATATTCCGGACGTCAGTCTGAGCGAGACTAGAATAGGGCGAGGATGGAATTACAGCGGAGCTTTTGGAAGCGGGTGGAAAACCGGTACTTGAAGTCCTTCAGAAGCTCTTTAATTCCGTCCACCATGGTGGCACTACTCCGAAGGCGTGGAGTAGAAGTGCGGTGGTCTTGTTCTTCAAGAAAGGCGACAACGCTCTCTTGAAGAACTACAGACCGATTTCCCTTCTGAGCCGCGTTTACGTGCTGTTTTCGAGAGTCATTACGAATCGTCTCGCACGCAGACTTGACGACGTCCAGCCTCCCGAACAAGCCGGTTTCCGAAAAGGCTTTAGTACCATAGACCACATACATAGCCTGCGGAAGATTGTACAGAAGACAGAGGAGTATATTCTGTCACTGCCTTGTGTATGTGGGCTAAGAGAAAGCCTTTGATTCCGTCGAAATTTGGGCGGTGCTGCAGTCCCTTCAGCGGTGCCAAGTTGACTGTCAGTATATCGAAGTGCTGAAGTGTTTGCACAGTAGAGCTACGATGGCTATCCGAGTACAGAATCAGAGTACGAAACCTATCCAACTGCAGAGAGGTGTAAGATGTTATATCCCCGAAAGTCTTCACCGCTGCATTGGAAGACGTTTTCAAGCTACTGGACTGGAAAGGATGCGGTATTAACATCAATGGCGAGTACATCACTCACCTTCGATTTGCTGACGATATAGTCCTTATGGCAGAATCGCTGGAGGACCTAAGCACTATGCTCAATGACCTCAATAGTGTCTCCCAACGGATAGGTCTTAAGATGAAAATGGACAAAACAAAAATCATGTTTAACATGCATGTCACACCTATGTCGGTAATTGTTGGGAGCACTAAGCTCGAAGATGTTGACGAGTATGTTTACCTGGGACAAATAGTCCGACTAGGTAAGTCCATCTTCGACCGAGAGGTCAATCGACGGATTCAACTCGGCTGGGCAGCGTTCGGGAAGCTACGACACATCTTCTCGTCAGAAATACCTCAAAACCTGAAAACGAAATAGTACAACCAGTTCGTGTTGCCAGTGATGACTTACGGATCTGAGACGTGGTCCTTCACTGTTGGCCGTATGAAGAAGCTCAAGGTCGCTCAGCGAGCTATGGAGAGGGCTATGCTCGGGGTGTCTGCGTGACAAACTTAGAAATGAGGATATCCGCAGTAGAACCAGAGTAACCGACATAGCCCAACGGATTAGTAAGCTGAAGTGGCAGTGGGCCGGCCATATAGCTCGAAGAACCGGCAACCGATGGGGAAGAAAGGTTCTCGAGTGGCAGCCTCGTACCGGCAGGCGAAGTGTAGGGCGACTCCCTACTAGATGGAGTTATGACCTGGTGAGACATGCAGGAAGTCGATGGATGCAAGTGGCTCAGGACCGGGCTTTGTGGTATTCCTTGGGGGAGGCCTATGTTCAGCAGTGGACTTGTGAAGGGCTGTAATGATGATGATGTTGATCCTGACACGGCCTCTCCTGACAGGAGACCGTTCTCGGACTTCCTTTAGCTTTGAATATCCGTCTCCATCAACGGCATGGAGGGTGTAGGTACCGTGTAGGTCACAGGCGACGAGCTTGGCAACGGCACTACTTCAATATAAATATAATTTATTGTTGTTTTTTTTTTTAAAACCGCTCAACCGATTTCGATAAAATTTAAATGGGACCACCTGGAAAGTATACCTTTTGAAACAAAAAAGGATTTTCCAAATCGGTTCAGGCGTCTTTGAGCAATCGGTGCATATATATACCTAGTCAGGTCATAAATTCTGTCACATGTTTAATATAAAATAATTGAAACGAGTTTATTCATTATGTAACCATTTATATACCAAAATAAATTTAACAAAACAGATTCTTATGACACTAAAGTTTATTCAAAATAACCTCCGTGATTTTGAATACAGGCCTTCAATCTGCGCGGCCAGTCGTCTTTCGCAGCACGAACGAGGTCCATGTCAATATCGGCGGCTGCCTTAATGAAGGATGTCTTGAGTGACTCCAAATTGGGATGAGGCTTTGAGCACGCCTTTTCCTCCAAGTGTTGCCATATCTCGTAATCTAACGGATTCAAATCTGGACTGGAGGAGGGCCAGTCTTCGTGCCGGGTGAAGTCGATTTCACGTGCCGCCACCAGTCTTGTGTGCTCTTCGCTCTATGAGCTGGTAGCGATTCTTGTTGGAATACCCAGTGCCTGTTATTGAACATGGTATGAGAAACAGTTTCCACAAGGTTCGTCAGGACTGTACTTTGATACACAACTGCATTCGTTTTTACACCTTTCTCACAAAAATGTACCTCTGTTAAGCCCCAATAAGAAACTCCCAACCATACCATGAGCGAGGATGGGAAATGACCTCGTTGGACACGCGGAATACGGTTGCTCGCTTCTTCACTACTGTGTGCGTACACCTTATCATTTTGTTTGTTGTAGCTCTCTTCTACGGTAATTTTTTTTCATCCGAAAAAAGAATTTCCCGATATTTGTTTCCCGCGTACCGCTTCAACAAAGCGCGGCATCTCTTCAGTCTCAGGTCCATAAGACGAGCATTCAAACGATGTCCTGTTTTTCTTCGATATGCCCAAAGCCCTAAGTCTTCATTTAACACCCTTTTCACCGTGGTTCTGCTTAACCCCATCTGAAGGGCCAACAGTTTCTGCTTACGTTTGGGATTTCTTTGAATTTTTTTTTATAGGATAAGGGTGAAAAACGAGCACACAGTCCACCTGATGGTAAGTGGTTGCTGCGGCCCATAGACATCTACATCTATCCTCGGTTTCAGATCAAAATGCAGATGCGTTTTCACCCGTGAGGACTAGGATGGAATGCCTCATTTCCAGTAAAAAGGGCCTCCGGCCACCTGCACTTGCCAAGCGAAACGCAGAGGTAAACTTCTACTTCACGCTGGTATTCTGTGAGGTCGTGGTACCACCCCGGTTCGAGCCGGCCCATCCATGCGACAGCAAAAGCTGCCGCCTGGCTCTACCACTGTTAAGTGAATTCGCGCCTTCACAGCTTTTATCACTGCTGCAGTCCTAACAGACCGAGGGCGACCACTTCTTGACCTGTCATCTACACTAGAGTCTTCATTGTATCGTTTGATGGTACGATAAACGAATCTTTTGGTTATATTAAAATTTTTCAGTATGTCAAAAATTTGAATTGGCGCGTAACCGCAACGATGCAACGCAATAACTGCAACACGGTCTTCTTTAAGCGTCCACTCCATATTTAAAAATGAGTAAAATTATAAAAAGTATACAGTTTTATTTTCATGAACAATTCGAAATTCGAATTCAATAAACTTTTTTGTGGCCAGCATTCTAAAAGAAAAGTTTTTACTGTGTGACAATACTTATGACCCGACTGTGTATATATATAAAGATTCCATCGAATTGTAAACGTCTCCTCCTTTTTGAAGTCGGTTGTCTCGATTCTCGGTCTCGGTCTCGATTGCGTAGTTTCGTAACTTTTTTTATTTTTTTATATTCCTCTGATTATGTCATTGTGTTTCATTTCATCTCGTAGATAGAGGATTTTCATCTATTGTTTTTGAGCCCTTTTCAGTTTATAAATCAAACTGCGTTCTATATTTTTTTTTAGGATTCAGCTGTCACAAGAAATCCTTATAATTTCGTTCTGTCCATTTGCCCGAACCAAATTAGTTAACATATTATGATAATTTTAAGATAAAAAAAATTATTAAAACACCTTCATTAGGTATTATTCTATTCAACGTAATTTTTAATTTTCTCTATAACCTTTATATTATGCAGTAGCACTTTGGGTATATTTTGGATGTATAAGTGAAAATCTCTGAGCTCTAAAAAACCCACTCCGTATTTATATAAAAAAAAAAACCGGCAAAGTGCGAGTCGGACTCGCGTACCGAGGGTTCCGAACAAATCTGTAGGTATATACGTTTAAAATTATTAAAAATATTTTTATTATATGATGTAACTAAAAATTTATGCTTTTCGCAATTTTTCCTTTATCTGTGCTATAAAACGTTGCTTCGTACCAAATTTCAAGATTCTGAGTTCACGGGAGGTACCCTGTAGGTTTTGATTCCCTTGACAATGTCGAAAATTTACGGCATAAACGGCTGTATCTTTTGATTGCGTTGGCTTAGAAGTTTGATATTTTCACAGCTCTAAGGGACAGTAGACTTGAGTATTTGTTATGAATTTCAGCTTGATACTTCCACGCGTTCCTGAGAAAAAGGGTCTTGACAGATAGACAGACGGACAACAAAGAGATCCTATAAGGGTTCCGTTTTTTCCTTTTGAGGTACGGAACCCTAAAAAATATTTAAGTATAAATGATACATAGTTATTTCACGTTATAACGGTGATAAACGGCGTTACTTCATTTAAATTACACAGAAAATTGTGTTATCAACTTTTATTACCTCGATTTGGTCCAAACAAAAGCAATCTAGTAAACCACATTTAGTAAGTGTCCTTTTGTTTCGTATGAATGTACCTTTAACTACCTGGTAATAAAAAACACCGGTTAAATACGATAGTTTATTATTATTGTAGTGATAGGAATAGATCATTAAGTTAAAACTTTTTTGTTTATTAATATAACAATGTTATGTAATTTATCTAATATATAAAAAATAACTTTTGTTTGTTCGTATTTTATGTGTTACCATACCGTTCATCAGATTGCAGTAAAACTTTGTCAACTTATTGCTTGCACTTGCGCGAAGGTTATAGGCATAGTACTCCTACTCTTTGCTTTATACGTATCTACTTCTTTTTTGTTAGCGCTGTTTGTCCCTCGGCAAAGGCATCCTAGAAACTTTTTTCACTTTGCTTGACATGTTTTTCTTGCCACCTGCATAATGTGTGTGTATTCAAGCTAGCAGAGTAAAAAGGTTTTTGTCACGCGTCAGTGCGTTTGACATACTTTGATTGCATTTCCACTTACCATTAGTGTGAGATGGCAGTCAAGCATTAGCTTAATATTGTTAAATGGACCGCCTTTTGTTTATTTTCTCATTATTAAGTGGCGAAGCTTCCGAAGACACTTATTGATTTCACGATGTCTGTCCGTCTGTCCCACGATGATCTCGAGAACGGTTTCGAAGTTTCAAATTCTGTTTTCAGCAATCGATTACTGATCACCCAGGCATCTGAACCTCCTATTTTGAAACTGATTGCTCAACGGCAACCATTAGAAACCGCTACAAAGCTCATTGCTTCGCCACTTTGCTATGCTGTTAGCTTGCTAGGTTTATTTGCATAGAGTTGGAGCTAAATTTACGAAGCCTTCGTACTTTCATTTTCTCTGATATAAAATCGCAATTAACAACATTAGGGATGTCTATATTGCATTAGAGCTATGGCTCAGTTTATAATTAAATTTATGTCCGCCGCCCAAATTTTACGTCCGCCAGTCATGGCTTAAAAGCTTAATTTTCGAAATACTTCCGCTGTTTTATTTTAAGCCACGTCAAGCGCGAACATTTCATAAAGAAAAATCAAATCTGTTATTGTTTATTCCCTACAATTTGATGAAAATATAAATAAATTAAGAAGTACCTAATGCCATTTTACTAAATATTTTCATAATTTTCAATAATTCTTTAATAACATTAGAAGTATTTGATTTCAAGACAGTTTTTTCTGAGATCGTTTTAGAGTAGAAGTACTACTTCTTCTTCTTCTTCTTTTAAATTATGGCTTCTCTTGATAGAATTCTGCCAGTGTCAAGTCAGTCATGGGAGTGACAAGTAAATATTTATTACATTAAAGAGTTCTCAATTTTACAAGTGGGTTCACAATCTACAACAAAAGACGTCACATTTTTAAGTACCATCACCAAAATTGATTAGTAATTTTACAGTTTAATATTATTAGTACGAATAAAATCACACAAAATATTTACAAAAGGAGTATACACTAGGGACAACAAATACTGGAAATTTACAGGACGCGGGATGTAATGGGGCAGGATATCATAGAGAGACTGACAAAGATTAGGACACTCAAAGAACAGATGATTTACAGATCCTTCGTCTAGACCACATTCACAGATTGAGCTATCCCTAATCCTAAGTTTTGCCAAGTGTACCGGAGTACAAGCATGTCCAAAGCGAAGGCGACAAACAGTAGATGTGATTGTTTTATTAAAGTGGCGATATTGAAAGAACCAGGGTTTTGATGGAATATTAGTTTGGACTTTGGAATAGTATTTACATTTTAAAAGTTTAGACTGATGCCAGATACTTTGCCATGTAGACAGAAGGCTGGCTCCAGCCTTTGGTAGGAGGTCATATGCATAGAGGCATTGTTTAGGGAGGGAGCCAGATTTGGTGGCTTCTTTAGCTAAATGATCCGCAATTTCATTACCCTGAATCCCGCAGTGGCTAGGGATCCAAGCCAAGACAATTTTCAGCCCTTTTTTATGGCAGTTGTACAGAGACTTTCTAATATTTAAAATTAGGGGATATCTTATCTTAGAGTGGAAAGGACTGGATGCTATGCTTTGAAGGCAACTGAGCGAGTCTGAGAAAATGAGGGTCCTTTCCAGATTGTGAGATTCTGCATATAAGACTGCTTCTAAGATAGCTAAAGACTCACCTGTGAATACAGATGAGTCAGGAGGGGAGTTAAAATTTAAAATAATCTTGTACTTGGGGATCCACACTACGGATCCAACTAATCCCTCGTCACTTAGCTTTGAAGCATCAGTGTACATAATTAACCAATCATGCCAATTTTGGAGGAGAAGCATATTTAATTTGTTATTTACTTCAATAGTATTCTTATCTAATCCAAAATTTAGAATGATGTCTGGGTTGAAAATTAGAGCTTCGTATGGGATATTGAAAAGTGGATTGCTAGGGGATTGATAAACAGGAGAGTGAACATTGACTAATTTAATGTAACTTTTTATAATACATGGCAAATCTTTGTGGGACCAATATGAAGATTCCCTGACCGACTGATACAAGGAACGAAGTTTGGAGAGGAGAGGATGGTGTAAATAACAAACAGCTTTGAACAAAAACCTATCTGAGAGATATTGTCTACGTAGAAATAAGGGGGGCTCAACACATTCAACTTGTAGAGCAGAAATGGGAGTAGATTTCATGCCACCTGTTATTATACGTAGACATTTTGACTGAATTTTGTCCAAGGTATTGAGAGCCATTTTGCTACATGGCTCTAGTAAAAAGCAGCCATAGTCAAAATTACTTCTAATAAGGGCACTGTATAAAAGCTTTTGCGAGTAGGGGTGGGAACCCCACCAGGCACCTGACAGGGATCGGATTACATTGACGTTTTTTTCACATTTGGAAGCAATATATGAAAGATGAGGAATTCCTGTCATTTTGCTATCCAGAATAACTCCTAGAAATTTCACCTGATTTTCAGTGGGGATTAGGGTATTATCAATATATATGGGCACTTCTGGTATTTGCCTTCGCCTAGAGAAAACCACAGTACTGCATTTCGAAGGGGATATTGATAAGCCATGCTCAAACAGCCAGTTATTAAGAAAGTTGGCAGCTTGGGATAAACGGGAGGTAGCATTGGCAATAGAGGCATCAGTTACAAATAAGGCTAGATCATCTGCATATTGCAGGACATTACTTAAGTAATTCACAGATCTGTCTAGATCATGAGTGTAGAGACTGTACAACAAAGGGCTCAAGACAGAGCCTTGCGGCAGCCCCTTCCAGGTAAATCTAGGTGGAAGAAATCTGCCTTCAGAACGGACTAATATGCGTCTATGTGAAAGTAAGTTTGATACAAAGTTTGTTATTCTCTCAGGAATGTTCAGCTGATGCATTTTTTGCCTGAGCAGTGGGAGAATAACATTATCATATGCCGCATAAACATCAATAAAAACGCCTACCAGAAAATTGTTATTGGAGAAGGCAAGTCTTATATCGGATACTAAGATGCTAAGGCTATCCATTGTGCTAAAACCTTTTCTAAAACCAAATTGACTCTTTGGTATAATGCCTCTATTTTCAAGAATCCACTCAAGTCGATTTTTTACAAGGTGCTCCATGATTTTAGACAAGGTTGATGAAATAGCAATAGGGCGATAACTTAATGCTGAAGAAGGGTCTTTACCAGATTTTAGAATGGGTATAACAATATGAGTTTTCCAATCATCTGGAATGGAACCAGTTGTAAAAGCAAAGTTAATGATTTTTAAAAAGAACTGTTTACACTTAGTACCCATATTAACTAGAAATGAGTAGGGGATGCCATCAATGCCAGGAGTGGAATCCTTTAGGTGCATAAGAACTAACTGCAGTTCAGCTATTGAGAATGGTTCATTAAAGTTATTAAAAGAGTTAGATGAATGAGGGGGAAATGATTTAGAGTTAGGAAATATCTCTTCTTCCAATGGAACCCAGGGGGGGGGGGGGCAGTCTGTTACTGAAGTCGTTTAGCCAGCAGGAAGGGTCTGCACAAAGGGGATTACTATAATTTAAAGCACCACGGAATCGCCTGATACTTTTCCAAACAAGAGAAAAAGGTGATCGGGGAGATAGGCTCTCACAGAATGAAAGCCATCCTTTTGTTTTCTTTTCGGAAAGAAGTTTTTTGGTCTGAGCAGCTATTTTTTGATATTCTAGAAAATTTTCCATGGTCATACTCGTATTAGAGGAATAAAGCCTTTCTGCAGCCTTTCGTTTTCTAATAATTGAGGAGCAGTCTGCATCCCACCATGGAGGTTGTCGTGAAGCGACAATTAAAAAATAAAGAGAACCTAACCTAAGAACAGCAAAACAACAAAAGTAGACCAATAAAATAATATATTTAAATTTTTAAAAGGGTATTTACAATATTATAAAAAAAATTAAATATGATAATGATGATGGATGAAGTGAGATTACAATTAGATTAAAAAAAGATAGGAGAATAGGAGAATTAGTATTATAGTGGAGCCTGGAGGTTGAAGTGACACGCTGCTCTTGTAGAAATAGGCACACGCGGAGCTTGAGGTTTCTCAGCGGCGACGGCACGCAGCGCCTGGACTGGGCACACGCAGCGTCCGGAGCCGGCGCACGTAGCGCCTGGGGTAGGTGCGCTCAGCACTTGGAGCGAGTAGTCGCCGCGCCCAGAGGTAGCGCGGGCAGTAGGTGCACTCGGCGCCTGGAGCAAGCAGTCGTAGCGCGCCCGAAGGTAGTGTGGCCCCGCGCTTGAAGCAGACTGCCGACGAATTCGGATGTAGATGGAGGCTTGCAGGATCCCGGGGCAATGCGGCCCCGGGATAAGGCCTTTAGTAGATGCTTCTCCTTTGAGAACTGAAGCGAGACTCCTTTGTATTCTCCAATTGTTCGGCTTTTATACCTTTTTAGAGAGAACGAGAAATTATTTAAATTAAAACGAAATTTATTGTAAATGACCGACAGCCAAAGAGTATTTATGTAGAAAGAACATCATACCAGAGACGAATTTGAATAAAAGTTACCATAACAACGATATAAATAATAGTTGTCATATTTAACAATTTTTGGTTTTTGGACTGTTATTAAGAAACTATTACATTTTAGTAAGAAATGAGATATTATTCATATAGGAAAAACTAATGCACGGCAGCGTGCATGAAGCCTGAAATTGTAGAGTTAGAGAGAATTCAATAAAAGACCGAAAAAGGTAAGGCGATTTTAAAAGTGCTAAATAGTGTGAAAATACAAAGTGAAATTGATATGTTATTGTGTAAAAACGTTACAGGATCCTATAGAAATAAAGGTGATGCAAAATATAAATGCAGAAAATCAAAAACAGAATGGAAAAATAGTATAAAGTGATGCAAAACGTGAATGCAGAAAATCAAAAACAGAATGGAGAAATAGTGTACAATGAAATGTAAGTAGCATAACACTACAAGGTGAAGAAATTTTTTTGGTGGAAGAATTCTTCAAACGGAAAATTTTGCAGGCTATATTATTCAGAAGGGTTATAAATTGGGAGTAGACACTCTGAAGGTTATCTAAAGAAACTGAGGGAAGGTTATTGATATGAAGTTCTGATTCTGAGGAAAATACATTCCAATCAGCTTCAGACAGGTTGAATTTGAAAAGAGGAGATATACTTCGATTAGGGACACATCTATTACTTAGGTTTAAGAGGATGGGAAAGTGATCACTACCAAAAGAGGAAGGAAGAGTTTTCCATGATATGCTAGCAGCCAAGATTGGAGAGCACAATGACAAGTCTACTGCGGATTTAGTATTCTGCGAAGGGTAGGACATTCTGGTGGGAGAACCATCATTTAGAAGACAAAGATTAAATTCATTGAAGACATCAAGTAGCAAATAAGAAAAAGAGTCAGATTTATGGGAACCCCACATAACATGATGACTGTTGAAGTCTCCTAGGATAATGTAAGGTGGGGAGATGCTTGATAGAATTAAATTGAGTTCTGGAATACAAGAAGGAGTGGGAGCTGGAATGTAAATGGATAGAATTGTGATGTCTAAAGCCTTAACAGCTACTGCATTAATATTGTCTAGTATAGGAGGAAGCTGGATAGGTGATAAAGGAATGGTCCTGTTTAGTAGAATCAGAGCACCGCCATAGCCGTCACTCCTATCACTACGATAACAGGAGAAGCCTGGAATTCTAAATGTGGACCCTGGCTTAAGCCAGGTTTCCGATATTGCAAGTATTGAAGGTTTATAAGAGTTAATTAAGTGAATTATATCAGGTTTCTTATTCCTGATGCTCCGACAATTCCACTGGAGGAGGGTTAGGGACTCGAACTTTATATATTCTGGAGAAGAGGACATCTAGTTTGTTTTTCACGTTGAACGGTAAATGGGAATCATCAAATTTGCCAACAATATCAGTAAGGGAGGCGACAAGATTTTCTAGAAGATTATCATTAGAGGATATTACATTGTTTTGTAAAGCATGTCCATTGGGGAGGGATGAGGAAAGAGTACTTGTAATGTTATAATGTGAAACTTTATCATAACCTACTGAAGATTGCGCTGGGATAGATTTGGCTTTATAGGTGGTTTTCCTATAGGATTGTGAAGGAGTTGGAAAAGTAGGAAGGTTTCTAGGTGCCTGAGTAGAGGGGAGATGGCTTGCAGGAACTTGTGAGGATGCAACATCAGAATAAGGTCTTCTGACAGCTGGGAAACGGGCAGAAGCTTCAAGATATGACACATTCTCTTGTGACATTACTATTTTGATAGCTTTTTGCCTTGAGTGTTCAGGGCAACTTTTTTCAATGGCCGAATGGTTTGCAGAGCAGAAAAGACAGGTTGGGGAATCTGTGGAACAATTTTCTCCAGTATGCTCTTTGCTGCATTTAAAGCAGCGTGGTTTGGATCGACATTGGGCTTTAACATGACCGAAACGACAGCATTTAAGACACTGGATGGTAGGGAGAAGGTAAGTCTCTACAGGTATTGATGCATAAAAGCAATATATATGAGAGGGGAGCACTTGTCCAGAGAAGATTAGGACAACAGTTTGAGTTGGGACCCACTCTACTTCATCGCCCTTCTTGACCTTTCTATTAAGTCTTCTGGCTTTGATGATTTCCCCTCTACCAGGAGGGAGCTCGGATTCGGAAACTAGTTCCTCCATGGAGATGTCAGTTGGGATACCCCTAATCACACCCAAACGAGTAACATTAAAAGTTGGAATGACAGCAGAAAGTTTATATTGGGAAAGAAACTGAGAGTCAATAAAATTATTAGCATCAGTAGCTGTTTTAAAAGCAATTGAGACTCTATTGCGCCCTAAGATTTTGATGCCCTGTTTTTCAATATTGGCTACTTTATTTTGTGAGAGGATATGGCCAATTTTCACAGGTCTAATTGTATAACCTGATGATGGATCAGGTTCTGAGCGACTTAAATGAATAACGAAGGGGCCCTTATCGCTATCTACATACTTTTTTTCTTGGAATTCAGGGTGGACGAATGTATTTTGATAGGAGGCCGAAGGGTGATCATCGTGCCCTATTTTTTTCTTTGGGAAGCTGGGTAAAGGATCCGTAAGTTTCCGTTTGACAGTGCTAGAATCACCGCATAAATCCGGTGGTTCAGCGTCTCCCCCATCAACATCCATCGTCGTCACAAAGATCTACATCAACTATCTAAACAAATAATACTCACCAACGAACAAACAGAACACACACAAACAACACAAAGAAAATTGAGAAAGTTTACGCAAATTTAAATCGAAAAAGGATTAAAAACTTATTTCAGTACAAAAATAACGTGTAACTACAAATCACTCTGACAGCAGAATCCTAGAAGTACTAGGTTGTAGTTGACCTTTTTTAAAATTGACAAGAAAGAGTATACCTACCTGCAGTTTCTTTCGGCGTTCCTTCTTTCGACAGAGGATGTTGTCGTTTTACAAACTAAATTGTAATATAAAAAATAAAGAGCTTTTATTTTAATTTTTTTTTATCATAATGAATTGTATTTTTTATAAGAAGGTTTGAAGCGGACCTGAGCCCGTGCGCCATGCTGTTAAAATTCATATTTCTCGAAATATTTTTAATTTCTTAGACATGCAGGTTTCTAAACGATTTTTATCTTTACCAGGGTAATAACGGCAACGACCCAAAACATTTAAAAGCTTAATACTACAATGTCATTGGTGCCGACGGGTAATTGCCACTCTAACTAGAATATACTACATCTATTAACATAGCAAGAAGTAAATGTAGATTAATTGTCAGTATTTTGTTTGAGGTTCACGTTACCATCAAATTTTTGATATTCTCAAAATAATTTAGATATTTTGAGAATATGAAAAATTTAATAACAATTAAAATGCATCAATTGAATGTAAACAATAAAAATATCGCAATTAGACTTATGTAAGTACAGGTTAAACTATTGAATAAAAATATTTTACGCGTTAGAAACCTACGCGCGGTTATGAGTTCGATCCCGGTAGCACGTCTGAAGTTTGGAGTTGTTATCTGCAATTATAAGCGCTAATTTATCAGGTGCTCTATGGTGAAGAAAATATATTTAAGGAAACCTCCACGTTCAAGTAAAAAATATTTCGAGGACATGTGAAGTCCGCCAACTTGCAAGGGCAGCGGGGCAGACGAATTGCTCCATTTATGTACATACTTGTGTCTATATGAAAATCTCGATATTTATATTAATAAAAATAGTTAGAGACCTGAAAATATACATACATAATATGTACTGTTCACACAAGATTATCTGTGCTAAGTTTCATCGAAATCGAACAATTAGTTTCAGAAGAGATAGCAAAAATGTTGCATCAGAGTCAGTGATAAGAAGGCTGCGCCCCAATAATGTAAATGGCTAGAGACATGAAAATGGATCAATGTCTATATATATATATATATATAATATAACATATAACACTACTTAGAATATTTGTGCTGAGTACCTAACATCGATAATGGATAAAAAGTTTCAAAGGAGATAGCAATAAAAATAGCATCGGAGAAACAGACCAGAGGACTACGCTACGTTCCGTCCTAACAATTTCAGAAACGAGATTAGGACTGTGCCCAGTTGTGGGACTCACTTAGGCTTAACTGTACTTAATATAAGAAAAACAAAAAAAAAACAAAGTAGCTTAATATATGGCAAAGTTACATTAAATACAACAAACCATGAATCAAATTTTACAGTTCCAACAACGTTAAGCTTTTCTGCTTCCGGTAGCAAAGCGCTCTACTTTAAACTTCCTCATGAATAACAACTGTTTATCGCTAACTTCTGTTTATTAAAAAGTGCCGTTTATTTTTTTAATCCTTGTAATACACAGTAATTGTTATATTTATTTCCAAGCTTTAGTTTTAATAAGCTGTTGAAGAAAGTAAAAAAGAGACCATTAGATACTACAATGTTTAATGTTGACGTGTACAACGATTTGACAAAAGTTTTAGTAGACCGCATATGTTATCACTATGTTTACGTATGTAAGTTGATTCGTATTGTAATGAAGTTATGTAAACTGTGTGCATTTTTTTTAAATATGGACTGTTAGAAACAAATACTTCTTATTGGAGTGTAAAGTGGTAATGGTAACACCATTACCTTTACAGCCCTTAAAATGAGTAGGGTGCATATTTGTCAAAGTTGCTACGCTTGGCAGTCAAGTTGGCAACCGAAGTGGTATTTTTAGTTGTTTTTAGCAAGACGCTGCTGCCCATCTCTTAGTTTGTTTCGCTTTGTCGCCTCTTACGACATTTAGACGGTCGTATATGTATTAGAGTTACAAAACTGTTTTCAGTGGCTAGAAGACTGCAATGCAGTGGACTTTATGAATGACAAGCTTGTGGAAACTGTCCATGCGGTCGGAGCTAAGTTCTGCAAGACCCGCCGCAGAAGAACACAAAAACTGTCTGATCACACTCTTCATCTAATAGCTGTTACACGGGAAATGAGGCTGCAGTCTTCAACAGATTTGACAGCATACAGGCAACTTAACAGTCAGATCTCCAAATGCATGCGGCGGGACTTACGCAATTTCAATACAGCTTGTATTGAAGAAGCGATCGGGCGGAACCAAGACTCCAAAGTCTTTGCCAGAGATGTGTCTGCCAGAATGAGCTTACTGTCGCAGCTGAAGATCCAGTGTGGCAGCATCGTTTTCAGGACACCTGAGGTTTTGAGTGAGATTTACAGGTTATATGGGCAGCTGTAAACATCATCGTTGGAACCACACACAAGTGTGAGTAGTAAGTCTTATTCGGTACTATTCCGATGATTTCCCGAACGTCAGTCTGGGTGAGATTCGAATGGCTTTTCAGCACCTTAAAAACAGCCAGGCCCCAGGCGAGGATCGAATTACAGCGGAGCTTCTGAAAGCGTGTGGAAAACCGGTAATTCCTTTAGAAGCCCTTTAATTCCGTCTTTCATGGTGAGACTACTCCGGAGGCGTGGATCAGAAGTGCGGTGGTCTTGTTCTTCAAGAAAGGCAACAACGCTCTCTTGAAGAGCTACAGACCGATTTCCATTTTGAGCCGCGTCTATGTGCTGTTTTCGAGAGTCATTACGAATTGTCTCCCATGCAGACTCGACGACTTCCAGCCTCCCGAACAAGCCGGTTTCTGAAAAGGCTTTAGCATCATAGATCACATACATACCCCTCGGAAAATTGTACAGAAGTCCGAGAAGTACAATTTGCCACTATGTCTGGCGTATGCGGACTGTAAGAAAGCCTTTGATTCCATCGAAATTTGGGCGGTGCTGCAGTCCCTTCAGCGGTGCCAAGTTGATCGTCGGTATATCGAAGTGCTGAGTTTTTGTACAGTAAGGATACGACGGCTATCCGAGTACAGAACCAGAGCACGAAACCTATCCAACTGCAGAGAGGTATAAGACAGGGTGACGTTATATCCCCAAAACACTTCACCGCTGCATTGGAAGAAGTTTTCAAGCTACTGGACTGAAAAAGATACGGTATCAACATCAACGGCGAGTATATCACTCACCTTCGATTTGCTGACGATATAGTCCGTATGGTAGAATCGCCGGAGGACCTAAGCATTATGCTCAATAACCTCAGTAGTGTCTCCCAATGGATAGGTCTTAAGATGAACATGAACAAAACAAAGATCATGTTTAATGTCCATGTCACACCTATGCCGGTAGTTGTTGGGAGCACTAAGCTAGAATTTGTTGACGAGTATGTTACTAGAAGTTGTTATGAATCTGACTAGGTAAGTCCAACTTCGACCGAGAGGCCAATCGACGGATTAAACTCGGCTGGGCAGTGCTCGGGAAATTATGACACATCTTCTTGTCAGGTATATCTCAAAACTTGAAAACGAGATTGTACAACCAGTGCGTTTTGCCAGTGATAACTTATGGATCTGAGACGTGGTCCTTCACTGTTGGTCGTATGAGGACACTTAAGTTCGCTCAGTGAGCTATGGAGAGGGCTATACTCGGGGTTTCTCTGCGTGATAAACTTAGAAATAAGGATATCCGCAGTAGAATCAGAGTGACCGACATGGCCCAATAGATTAGTAAGCTGAAGTGACAATGAACCGGCCATATAGCTCGAAGAATCGCCAACCGATGGGGAAAAAAGGATCTCCAGTGGCAGCCTCGTACCGGCGGACGAAGTGTAGGGCGTCCCCCCACTAGATGGAGTGACGACCTGGTAAGACATGCAGGAAGTCAATGGATGCAGGTGGCTCCGGACCGTGCTTTGTGGCATTCCGTGGGAGAGGCCTATGTTCAGCAGTAAACTTGTGATGGGCTGTAATGATGATGATGATGATGAATGTATTATCATTCCTAATTAAAAAAATATAAATCTTCCAAATTTAAAACGACATTTCCACAATTATTTCCTCTGCGGCAGCAATGCGCCGGGTACTAGTTAGGATAAAAATAAAATGTACTATAAAAATATGTTAAGGGTTAAATTTTAATGTTATTTTTTTGGATATTTTCTCGTGTTTGCTAGTTTACATAATTTCTTTACAAATCGACTCTCATACTTAACTAAATCTATATAATATTTCCAATTCTGACCATGAAAAGCTCTACAATTTGCATTTGTTAAAAAATACATATTTTTTATGGTAAATAATCGCGGTATTTATGTATCCAAAAAGATTGCAATATTATTGCACAAAAGAAATACCGAAAAGATAAAAATGAAATTAGGTAAATCCGCATTCTAAATGGACTCCGATAATTCTTCTCACCATATTGATCACGGCCTAAAAATGGATTCCGCTCTCACTTCTTACCTCCGTACGAACTTGAACTTGATATTCACTGTTAACGATGACCCTAGCTTTCACACCGGCCAGAGTTCTTCCCAGCTTTCAGTAACTCATTCAAGAGGACATTTACGCTGTATCAATTGTTGTTTAAATGTCACGAAAATACGAAGTCATTTGTTGTTAAAAAACTGTTCTTGTGAAAATAAAAAACCTTTATATCTTAAATATCTGGACTTTTTATATACCAATTCCTTAACCATTTCATTATTTTAATTGCATATTATCATTTACATATGCTTAAATATGTGGGCACCCACGGTCTAAGTGTCTATGAACGGTGGGCCTTCCCCTTTGTGAAAATATCCTAATCATAGAGCAACACGGGCCATTGGCGGACCGAAGGGAAGTAGCCAACGCAGGCGTTCCCATCTGTCAAAGAATAAGTCCACGTGATCCTGCGTAATGCGTACAATAAAACTAGTTGCAGCCGCATTGATAACTAGACTAAATCTAGTGGTGCGACCAGTGGCGTAGCGTGCCTTCGATGGGCCCTGTCTCAAAATTTGTTGGGGGGCCCAATGAAGAGTAAAGATTTCATAAAATGAACAAAAACGCTTGCATTGAATTCAAATTGTTATACTCGTAATATATTGATTTTAAGTTATTCATCATCATCATTACAGCCCTTCATAAGTCCACTGCTGAACATAAGCCAAGGAATGCCACAAAGCACGGTCCTGAGCCACCTGCATCCATCGACTTCCTGCATATCTTGCCAGGTCGTCACTCCATCTAGTGGGGGGACGCCCTACACTTCGTCCGCCGATACGAGGCCGCCACTCGAGAACCTTTTTTCCCTATCGCTTGCCGGTTTTCTTCGAGATATATGTCCGGCCCATTGCCACTTCAGCTTATTAATCCGTTGGGCTATGTCGGTGACTCTGGTTCTACTGCGGATATCCTCATTTCTAAGTTTATCACGCAGAGAAACTCCGAGCATAGCCCTCTCCATAGCTCGCTGAGCGACCTTGAGCTTCCTCATCCGGCCAGCAGTGAAGGACCACGTCTCAGTATCATATGTCATCACTGGCAACACGCATTGGTTGTGCAGTCTCGTTTTCAAGTTTTGAGGCATAGCTGACTAGAAGATGTGCCGTAATTTCCCGAACGTTGTCCAGCCGAGTCGAATCCCTCGATTGACCGATTGGTCGAAGTTGGACTTAGGTAAGTCGGACTATTTGTCCCAGGTAAACATAGTCGTCAACAACTTCGAACTTAGTGCTCCCAACAATTACCGGCATAGGTGTGACATGGACATTAAACGTGATATTTGTTTTGTCCATGTTCATCTTAAGACCTATCCGTTGGGAGACACTATTGAGGTCATTGAGCATACTGCTTAGGTTCTCCAGCGATTCTGCCATAAGGACTATATCGTCGGAAAATCGAAGGTGAGTGATGTACTCGCCATTGATGTTGATCCGCATCCTTTCCAGTCCAGAAGCTTGAAAACGTCGTCCAATGCGGTGAAGAGTTTCGGGGATATAACGTCACCCTGTCTTACACCTTTCTGCAATTGGATAGTGAGACAAAGGAAAACACGTCCGTACAGTTCAACCATTTATTGCGAGAGAGGAAGAGGTCACAAACAGGGGCGTAGCTACCGCCGTATCAGCCGTATCAATGATACGGGGCCCCCGGGCTACAGGGGCCCCCAACGTGTGTAAGCAAAAACTCCAAGGACTTCTAATGGGACAGGAAAGGCTATCACTATTCTCTAAAGAAGTAAAGAATTTAGTAAAACTGAAATCGTCTTCAGCTATGTTCGCCGAACAAAAGGCACGAAAATTAAATTGTTTGGCTAGCTTAGTTCCTAGGAGTATTTATTGTAAGTAATAACTCATAAGCCCGTGTAGTGGCGGGTAAGAATACTCACAACCCCATATCTTCCCGTGGGTGTCGTAAAAGGCGACAGACGGAAACTGAGGCAGAGGATGGGCAGCAGCATCTTTCTGATAACAGCAAAACAACAATAAAAAAACTGCGCTTGCCAACCCGCTCGCCAAGCGTGGCAACTATGGCAATATACCCCCATGAAAGTAACGAAGAGATGGCCCCCAGTCCCCGGCAGCCCCGCTATTCCTGGCTAAGGTGGCGACCATGGTAACAGCGAGGCAGGGGGTGCTAAGAGTCTCCGGTGGAGGTTCTGTTGCCACCTACGACGACTCGACATGGCAACTTATAACGCACGCACCCTGAGGACTGACGAGAAGGTCCTGGAGCTAGAAGAAGAGATAGACAAGTTGCACTGGAATGTCATAGGATTATCCGAAGTCTGAAGAGAGGGGGAGGTCACGGTAATCCTCGAATCCGGCAATTTGTTCTATCACCAGGAGGGCGACCATCTGTCCCAAGGAGGTGTCGGATTTATCGTCCACAAGTCTCTCGTTAACAACGTTGTAAAGATTGGGAGTGTGTCGACGAGGGTTGCGGACCTTATACTCAGAATCACCGAACGGTAATCGCTGAAGGTTATACAGGTTTACGCATCAACCTCGGTACACGCCGATGAGGAGGTGGAAGAAATGTATGAGGATATCTCTAGAACAATGCATTCCTCCAAAACCCACTATACGGTGTTAATGGGAGACTTCAACGCAAAACTAGGCACAAGAGAGAACGGTGAGCTGAAAGTAGGGAAATTCGGAATAGGGCAACGGAACCCAAAGGGCCAGCAGCTGGCGAACTTCATGGAGAAAGAAGGACTCTTTATGATGAACTCTTTCTTCCAGAAGCGGCCCCACAGGAAGTGGACCTGGTCGAGCCACGACGGTTCGACAAAAAATGAGATTAACTTTATTATGACGACCAGACGACAACTATTCAGTGATGTCTCAGTGATCGCGAGGGTGAAAACCGGCAGCGATCACCGAATGGTGAGAGGCACACTGAACCTAAACGTTAAGTTGGAGAAGTCACGTCTAATGAAGTCAACGCTCCGTCCTTCTCGTGCTCTAATCCAAAGTCCAGAAACCTTTCAGCTCGAGCTACGAAACCGTTTTCAGTGCCTAGAAGATTGCAATACAATGGACGATATGAATGACAAGCTCGTGGAAACTGTCCATGCGGTCTGAGCTAAGTTTTGCAAGACCCGCCGCAGAAGAAACAAAAAGTCTCCGATCACACTCTAATCTCAATGGCTTTTAGACGGGGTATATAGCTGCAGTCTTCAGTAGATTTGACAGCGTACAGGCAACTGAACATACAGATCTCCAAATGCATGCGGCGGGACTTGTGCAACTTTAATTCTGCTCGTATTAAAGAAAAGATCGAGCAGAACCAGGGCTCCCAAGTCTTTGCAAGAGATCTGTCTGCCAGAAAGAGCCAACTGTCGAAGCTGAAGACCGAGTATGGCAGCGTCGTTTCCGGGACACCTGAGGTTTTGAGTGAGATTGAGAGGTTCTATTGGCAGCTGTACACATCATCGTTGGAGCCACACGTAAGTGTGAGTAACGATCCAAGAGCGAGTCTTATCCGACACTATTCCGATGATATCTCGGACGTCAGTCTGAGCGAGATTAGAATGGCTCTCCAGCATCTTAAAAACGGCAAGATCCCAGGCTGGATGGAATTACAGTGGAGCTTCTGAAAGCGGGTGGAAAACCGATACTTGATGTCCTTCAGAAGCTCTTTAATTCCGTCCTCCATGGTGGCACTACTCCGGAAAGGTGACAACGCTCTCTTGAAGAACTACAGACCGAGTTCCCTTTTGAGCCGCGTCTACATGCTGTTTTCGAGAGTCATTACTCCCGAACAAGCCGGTTTCCAAAAAGGCTTTAGCACCATATACCACATACATACCCTTCGGCAAATTGTACAGAAGTCCGAGGAGTACAATTTACCACTATTTCTGGCGTATGTGGACTATGAGAAAGCCCAAAGACTTTCAATCAAAATTACGTCGAAATTCGGGCGGTGCTGCAGTCCCTTCAGCGATGCCAAGTTGACTGTCGGTATATCGAAGTGCTGAAGTGCTTGTACAGTAGGGCTACGATGGCTATCCGAGTACAGAACCAGAGTACGAAACCTATCCAATTGCAGAGAGGTGCAAGACAGGGTGACGTTATATCCCCGATACTCTTCACCGCTGCATTGGAAGACGTTTTCAAGCTTCTGGACTGGTAAGGATACGGTGTTAACATCAATGGCGAGTACATCACTCACCTTCGATTTGCCGACGATATAGTCCTTATGGCAGAATCGCTGGAGGACCTAAGCACTATGCTTAATGACCTCAATAGTTTTTCCCAACGGATAGGTCTTAAGATGAACATGGACAAAACAAAGATCATGTTTAATGTCCATGTCACACCTATGTCGGTAGTTGTTGGTAGCTCTAAGCTCGAAGTTGTTGACGTTTATGTTTACCTGGGACAAATAGTCCGACTAAGTAAGTCCAACTTCGACCGAGAGGTCAATCGAGGGATTCGACTCGACTGGGTAGCGTTCGGGAAATAACGGCACATCTTCTAGTCAGGTATACCTCAAAACTTGAAAACGAAATTGTGCAACCAGTGCGTGTTGCCAGTGATGACATACGGAACTGAGACGTGGTCCTTCACTGCTGGCCGGATGAGGAAGCTCAAGGTTGCTCAGCGAGCTATGGAGAGGGCTATGCTCGGAGTTTCTCTGCGTGATAAACTTAGAAATGAGGATATGCGCAGTAGAACCAGAGTCACCGACATGGCCCAACGAATTAGTAAGCTGAAGTGGCCATGGGCCGGACATATAGCTCGAAGAACCGGCAACCGATAGGGAAAAAGGTTCTCGAGTGGCGGCCTCGTACCGGCGGATGAAGTGTAGGGCGTCCCCCCACTATATGGAGTGACGACCTGGTAAGACATGCAGGAAGTCGATGGATGCAGGTGGTTCAGGACCGTGCTTTGTGGCATTCCTTGGGTGAGGCCTATGCTCTTTAATGGACTTATGAAGGGCTGTTATGATGATGATGATGATGATGAACTAGTGGAATTTACTAATTCCACTAGTTCGGCAAAAGTACTCTTTTGCCGTTGTCGTGATAATTGACGATAATTTATGTGTACATAGAGAACTGAAGACCATTTTTATGTATATGTTTTTTATTCCTTTATTCGTTTTTTCATTCCTTGGACTTATGAAGGGCTGTAACGATGATGATGAATAACTTAAAATCAATATATAATAATTTGAATTCAATGCAAGCGTTTTTGTTCCTTTTATGAAATCTTTACTCTTCATTGGGGCCCCCCAACAAATTTTGATACAGGGCCCCTCGAAGGCACGCTACGCCACTGGTCACAAACTACCTTCCTTATGCTAACAATAAGCTTACCCTACATTACACCTCCACCCTTATTCTAAACGTACTTAAACTAATATAAAATAAAGCACATATCACTTAACTAACTTACAACTAATCAAAATCAAATCCATAACGTCGCGGGGCCCTACGAGTTCTAGGCAGGCTGGGGCGCTCCCTCGCCGGGCTCGGAGCCGCGGGCGCCGGCTGCGGGGCGGGCGGGGGGCGCGGGGACGCCACGGCGGGCGCGGACCCGGCCGCGGCCTCTCTGCCACTCGAACTGGCCTCTTCCTCCACCACTGGAGAGGAGCCATTCGGATACACTAGATAGGAACGTGATAATGAACCTCTTCCTCCTTCTGAAACATCCCGGTCTTCCCCTTCCCTATATGGCTACCCCGATCGTGGTCTTATCTGGTCGACATGTCTATGAATAAAGACTTTATCAGCCCCTAGAATATTATAGTCCGTTTCTCCTAGTCTGGAGTGTACTTCTCCTTTTAACCATTTTACAACCGAGTTACGATAATCGCGGTACCATACGCGGTCTCCCGGCGCGAACTGCCGGCGACTGCCGCCCGCGGCGCGCGCCTGCCGCGCCTGCTCGCGCTGCACGCGGTGCCCCAGCTCCGGCTTCAGACAGTCGAGGCGTGTGCGCAGTGAACGACCTTGTAATAATTTCGCGGGGCTCACACCGGTAGTACAGTGTTCGGTGTTACGATATACGAGTAGAAACCTATTAAGCGCGATATCGATATTCACACCCTGTACCAGTGCCTTTTTTATAACCCGCTTGCTCATTCTAACCGCATTCTCAGCTGCGCCATTCGAAGCCGGGTGATAGGGTGCTGAAAATATGTGTTCTATACCGTTATCCTTAAGAAATAACTGGAATTCCTGACTAGTAAATGGCGGACCGTTGTCACTCACTATCTGTCTTGGCAGACCGAATCTAGCCCACATTTCCCTTAATTTGCTTATTAAATTTTTTGCCGAAATGGAACTCATAGCAGTGACTTCGACCCATTTAGAATGAGCGTCCACGGTGACTAAGTAAGTAACGCCCCCTATCGGCCCTAAAAAATCGAGATGCAGTCGCGACCACGGGCGCTCTGGCCACAACCACGGGCGCGGCTCGTGTCGCTCCGGCGCGTCCGCCACGCGCGCGCACACCGAGCAGGCGCGGCACACGGCCTCCACCGCCTCGTCGATCCCCGGCCACCACACGTAGCTGCGAGCGAACTGTTTCGTCTTGGTGATCCCCATGTGAGCCTCATGTAACTCTGCGAGAACTTTCTCCCTGCAACTAGAAGGTACCACTACTCTGTGACCCCACATGACGCACCCCAGTTCCTCGTATAACTCTTTTTGTCTGTGAAAGTATGGTTTGATATCTTTTATTTCGATATCTTGCGGCCAGCCGTCCCGTATATAACCGAGGACCCGTCCTAGTATCGCGTCCCTCGCGGTTTCCCGCTTTAAACTATTATTGTCTATTAATAAGGCCTCTGACGCGAAATGTAAATAAGTTTGTTCCGGAAATTCTCGATTTTCCTCCGACCTACTCTCTTTATGGGTAGAAATCATTCGCGACAATGCATCCGCCACATTATCATTAGTTGAGACGTATTCGATATCGAAATCGTAAGCTGTTAATATTAAAGCCCATCTCTGTAATCTACTGGCCGTCATGCTAGGAATACCTTGGTGTGGACCGAATATCGTGACTAACGGTTTATGATCCGTCCGCAATGTAAACCGTCGCCCGTAAATATACTGGTGAAACTTTTTCACAGCAAATACAATAGCTAACGCCTCCTTTTGTATCTGACTGTAGTTGCATTCCGCGGCGGTCAGCGCGCGCGACACACACATGACAGGGCGCTCGCGGCCGGCCGCGTCGCGCTGCGCCAGCACGGCGCCGAGCCCGCGCGCGCTGGCATCACACGTCACCACTAACGGCGCGCCCGGCTCGTAGTGGCTCAGCGCGACCGCGTCACTCAAACGTCTCTTCACTACAGTGAAAGCCTGCTGTTCTAATTTACCCCATTTCCATGTCGAGTTTTTTTTTAGTAGTTCGTAAAGTGGCTGTAAAATGGTACTCAAATTGGTCACGAAACGGCTATAAAAATTGACCATTCCTAAAAATGACCGAAGTTCCGAAATATCTTTGGGTGGTGACATCAACAGAATCGATTCTATCTTGTCAGGATCGGGGTGGATTCCCTCTTTATTCATTACATAACCCAAATATTTCACTTTTTCTACAAAAAAATTCAAAACGTCATCCAAAAATACTACGACCCCCTCGATATCTTTTAACAAGTTAACCATTATTCTTTGAAAAATTCCCGGACTGGATGCTAAGCCGAAAACAAGTCTGTTATACATAAACAAACCGCGATGGGTGTTAATTACTGTGTACTTTTTGGTATCGTCAAGCTCGATCTGATTGTATGCCTGTGATAAGTCTATTTTGCTGAAAAATTTACTTCCCTCTAATTGCGACAATAAGTCGTCAATTTTAGGCACTGGGTACTTGTCGACACATAAGACACGATTGAGGGTTACCTTGTAATCCGCGCATATTCGAATAGCTCCATCCGATTTATTGACAATAACGAGAGGAGTCGCCCAGTCCGAGCACTCGACGGGCTCAATGACGCCCGCGCGCAGCATGGCGTCCAGCTCGGCGTCCACGCGCTCCCGCAGTGCGTAAGGCAGCGGCCGCGCGCGGCAGAACACCGGGGCCGCGTCCGCACGCACCGCCAGCCGAGCTCGCCCACCCGTGAAGCGCCCCAGCCCGCCGTCGAACAGCTCAGCATAGCTGGAATACAATTCATTTACTGCATAAGATACATTCATGGCTGATTCGTTTAACCTGTTTACATTAAATTTTGGTACGCTGATATCAAGTTCTGACAACCACTGTCTGCCTAATAAAGTAGTAGTACCGTTATTAATAACATATAAGTCTAAAACTTTGCTAGACCGCCCATATGTCACATTAACCTCGCAGTAACCTAATGGCTTTATTTTTGTTCCATCATAAAAGGTTAGTGCTAAATCACATGGTAATAATGGTAAATGATTAAATGTATCTTCATACGTGGTTTTACTAATACACGACAACGCCGAGCCAGTGTCTATTTCCATGTTTAAGTTATGTCCACTCACTAATAAACACAAACTCACCGGCTTGTACTGTGACAGCGACATTTGCATCACCGGTTCTTCCTCGGGTGCCTCGTGGTACTCACTCAATGTCGCCCCATCGTCTGCATTGACATAATTTGTTTTCGGTCTCTGATTATGTCCTCCGCGACCGCTGTTCCGGCTTTTCTTTCCAAAGCCCTGTACATTCGCCGCGTTTCCGTTGTAGGCGCCCGGCGCCACCGACTGGTTATTTGTGAAACACACGCGTCGTAAGTGGCCCATCACGCCACACTTGCTGCATATGTAGGTTCTGAACTTGCACTCGCTGGCAACATGGTCAATACCTCCGCAAGCTCCGCATAGCGAACCGCGCACCTCCGCGCGGCCTGCGCCGACGCCGCCGCCACCGCCTCCCGCCACTGCGCTGTGCCGGGTATGGCGGGCTCGCTGGCCGACGCGCATGGCGTTCAGCCTCCCGTATGCCCCGCCGCTGCCCTCGCCGCGCAGCTGACCCGCGGCCTGCGATGACGTCACCGCTGCGCCCGAGTCCATGAGCGCCGCGTCCCGCTCCGCTGCCTCCAGCGATCCCGCTAAAATCACTGCCTTGTTATAGGACAATAATTTTTCTTCCGCGAATAATCTCTGCCGTATGACGTCACTTTGAAGTCCGCACACCAACTGATCCCGTAAATTGTCCTGTAGGACTGCACCGAATTCACAATGTCTAGATAGTTTCTTTAATGCCGCCACGTAATCACTGATCGATTCACTGTCTGTTTGTCTTCTTTGCCTAAAGCGATAACGTTCCGCCATCGGAGACGGTTTCGGTTGCAAATGATTACGTAATAGTACAACTGCATCCAAATACGTAAGTTCCGCGGGTTTCTTAGGACTCGCGAGGGTGGATAACAGTTCATACGCACTTTCACCCATAACCGCGATCAAGGTCGGCAATTTAATTTCGTCCTTCACTGAATTTGCCACAAAATACATTTCTAGCCGCTCCACGTAAGCAGTCCAGTTACCGGTTTTCACGTCAAACTCACTAATCTTTCCGATCGACATTTTGTACGCTGATTGTTCGCAGTCTAAATTTTCCGTCTTTTCTATTTTCACGTATTTTTCGCCGATTTTCACCATTAAAATCCTCGTCGCCAGTGAGACAAAGGAAAACACGTCCGTACAGTTCAACCATTTATTGCGAGAGAGGGAGAGGTCACAAACTACCTTCCTTATGCTAACAATAAGCTTACCCTACATTACAGATAGGTTTCATACTCTGGTTCTGTACTCGGATAGCCATCGTAGTCCTACTGTACAAGCACTTCAGCACTTCGATATACCGACAGTCAACTTGGTATCGCTGAAGGGACTGCAGCACCGCCCAAACTTCGACGGAATCAAAGGCTTTCTCATAGTCCACAAACGCCAGACATAGTGGCAAATTGTACTCCTCGGACTTATGTACAATTTGCCGAAGGGTATGTATGTGGTCTATGGTGCTAAAGCCTTTTCCGAAACCGGCTTGTACGGGAGTAATGACTCTCGAAAACAGCACGTAGACGCGGCTCAGAAGGGAACTCGGTCTGTAGTTCTTCAAGAGAGCGTTGTCAAATTTCTTGAAGAACAAGACCACCGCACTTCTGTTCCACGCCTCCGGAGTAGTGCCACCATGGAGGACGGAATTAAAGAGCCTCTGAAGGACTTCAAGTACCGGTATTCCACCCGCTTTCAGAAGCTCCGCTGTAATTCCATCTTCGTCTGGGGCCTTGCCGTTTTTAAGATGCTGGAGAGCCATTCTTATCTCGCTCAGACTGAGGTCCGGTATATCATCGGAATAGTGTCGGAATAGACTCGCTCTTGGATCGTTATTAGCACTTGCGTGTGAATCCAACGATGACGTGTACAGCTGCCTATAGAACCTCTCAATCTCACTCAAAATCTCAGGTATCCCGGAAACGATGCTGTCACACTCGGTCTTCTGCTTCGACAGTTGGCTTTTTCTGGCAGTCAGATCTCTTGCAAAGACTTTGGAGCCCTGGTTCCGCTCGATCGTTTCTTTAATTAAAAAAAATATATATATAAAAATAATTAAAGTTGCGTTAGTCCCGCCGCATGCATTTGGAGATCTGTCTGTTCAGTTGCCTGTATGCTGTCAAATCTACTGAAGACTGCAGCTATATATCCCGTCTAACAGCCATGAGATTAAGAGTGTGATCGGAGAGTTTTTGTGTTCTGCTGCGGCGGGTCTTTCAAAACTTAGCTCCAACCGCATGGACAGTTTCCACGAGCTTGCCATTCATATCGTCCATTGCATTGCAATCTTCTAGGCACTGAAAACGGTTTCGTAGCTCGAGCTGAAAGGTTTCGTGACTTTGGATTAGAGCACGAGGGGGACGGAGCGTTGACTTCATTAGACGTGACCTCTCCAACTTAATGTTTAGGTTCAGTGTGCCTCTCACCATTCGGTGATCGCTGCCGGTTTTCACCCTCGCGATCACTCAGACATCACTGAACAGTTGTCGTCTGGTTGTCATAATAAAGTCAATCTCATTTTTTGTCGAAAGGTCGGGGCTCGACCAGGTCCACTTCCTGTGTGGCCGCTTTTGGTAGAAAGAGTTCATCATAAAGAGTCCCTCTTTCTTCATGAAGTCGGCCAGCTGCTGGCCCCTTGGGTTCCGTTGCCCTATTCCGAATTTCCCTACTTTCAGCTCACCGTTCTCTCTTATGCCTAGTTTTGGCGTTGAAGTCTCCCATTAACACCGTATAGTGGGTTTTGGAGGAATGCATGGCTCTAGAGATATCCTCATACATTTCTTCCACCTCCTCATAGGCGTGTGTCGAGGTAGGTGCGTAAACCTGTATGACCTTCAGCGAATACCGTTTGGTGATTCTGAGTATAAGGTACGCAACCCTCGTCGACACACTCCCAATCTTTAGAACGTTGTTAACGAGCGACTTGTGGACGATAAATACGACACCTCCTTGGAACAGATGGTCGCCCTCCTGGTGATAGAACAAATTGCGGGATTCGAGGATTACCGTTTCCTCCCCCTCTCTTCAGACTTCGGATAATCCTATGACATTCCAGCGCAACTTGTCTATCTCTTCTTCCAACTCCAGGATCTTCTCGTCAGTCCTCAGGGTGCGTGCGTTATAAGTTGCCAGGTCGAGTCGTCGTAGGTAGCAACGGAACCTCCACCGGAGGTTCTTGGCACCCCCTGCCCCGCTGTTACCATGGTCGCGACCTTAGCCAGGAATAGCGGGGCTGCCGGGGACTGGAGGCCGTCTTTTCGTTACTTTCATGGGGGGTATATTGCCATAGTTGCCACGCTTGGCGAGCGGGTTGTCAACCGCAGTTTTTTATTGTTGTTTTGCTGTTATCAGAATGATGCTGCTGCCCATCCTCTGCCTCAGTTTCCCTCTGTCGCCTTTTACGACACCCACGGGAAGATATGGGGTAGTGAGTATTCTTACCCGCCACTACACGGGTTTTTGAGTTATTACTTACAATTAATACTCCTAGGAACTAAGCTAGCCAAGCAATTTAAATCAAATATACACTTTTCGTGCCTTTTGTTCGGCGAACATAGCTGAAGACGATTCGGCAGCATTCATAGCTGAAGACGATTTCAGTTTTACTAAATTCTTTACTTCTATAGACAATAATGATAGCTTTTCCTGTCCCATAGAAGTCCTTGGAATTTTTGCTCACACATGTTCGGGGCCCCTGTAGCCTGGGGGCCCCGTATTGATACGGCTGATACGGCGGTAGCTACGCCCCTGGGTGCGACTGAATTGACGGCTTACAAAAATGCCGCATTATTTGTTTTCTTTTTCTGCTAAACAAGATCTGTCACGTTAAATTTACAAAAAGATGTCGTTAGCTTTCATATTTTGTAAGTAATTTTTAGTCAAATTTTTGTTATTTATCGTGTTGTCTCGGGTTTATTTACCAACACGGGCCGCTTGTCTTCATACAATATGACCGATCTGGTCGAAGGGACTGATCCGAGTATGTATCCGAGTTGTCGCTGTCTCCGAGCGATATTGTTATAATGTATCTTTGTGCGTGTAATATTATTGATATATTATTTTAATTCTTGTGTACGTTTCGTAGTAACAGACGATTGTTATTGTGTGCGCAGATTTCCCCCCGCGAAAAATGACAGACATCTTTCTATCGGAAAAAGAAAACGCTATGGCTACTCCTCTCCGCTATGGCCTGTGGCCCATTTTACTCTATGTTCCTAATACACGTTCTATATTTTATTTAAATTCTATATTATATACAAAGATTATCTATATTTTATACAAAAACATATTAAAGTAGCAGCTTCAATAATAATAACAATTGTATTTCGTGGTTGATGGTGTTGGATATATGATTAGTTAAACAATTGTTATGTTTAGATTAATCTATTTTATAATTAATACATATCTGTTAGATCCCCCCAAAAACAAAGAAATAAAATATAATGAAAATCGGAAAATTAACGCGAAAATCGTGTCGGCAAGGTTACACCGCGAAAAGTTGAAATATGCCTAACTTCATTACAGTTTAACAAGAACATGAAACATCCCTTAGGTACGTGTTTCGTTCAACTTGAATTGTCTTTCTCGGGTTCATTAAGAACTGTATTTTGTGATTAAATGCAAAAAAGTACATACTAATTTTGGAAATAAAAGGAAAAAATAATAATAACAGTAAATTGGATGTTTTATTTTTCAAATTAGATGTTGAAAGCAGTCTGATTTTTAAAAATTCCATATTTCAACATAAACTTGGTAGCTTTGGCAAAATCCCTTGTGTGGCAATCTTTGAGACAGGCCTATGCTCAGCAGTGGACTTTTAATAGCATGTAACGGTAACGGATGTAGTCCTTTAAGGACTACGAAACGAGACGAGACAAGTAATCTCCCGAATGAACGCTGCCTATTAGGTATACCCTTATATCCCTGTCTACTTCAAAACTTTTTAAACACTGTGCAAACAGTGCGTGTTGCTAGTATTGACATATGAAACTAAGACGCGTTCCTTCACTGTTGGCCGGATGAGAGACCTTAAGGTCGCTCAGTCAGCTATAGAGAGGGTTATGCTCGGAGTTTATCTGCGTGATAGACTTCGTAAGGAGAATACCTACAGTAGAATCAGAGTAAATGACAAAGTCCAACGGAGTAGTAAGCTGAAGTGACAATGGGCCGGTCATAAAGATTGACGAACCAAAAACCGATGGGGAAGAAAGGTACTAAAGTTGCCACTTATTGCTGGTAACCGGAGTGTAGGACGGCTTCTCACTAAATAAATGTACACTGCGGACGATATCTTCATAATTGTAACATCCCACAAAAATAGTAATTCATTAGATAATCATGAAAAGGAAATAAATAACACAATCTATAATATAATTAATTGGCTGCATACAAACAATTTTCAGGGCTGCAATTCTACACAGCTGCGCACCCATGCCAACGAGGGTTAGGGCGTCCCCCCAAGGCGACGCACACCAGCTCGTCACCGTTGGTGTGGAATGCAGCGCGCAAAGCGGCGATGGGGACCGCCACCCGTCACGCACAGCCCGACACGGCGGAAGGTGGAGGACAGAGTGCAGAGTTGGCACGTGGAATGTTAGAGGAGGCAAGAGAGATAAGACGAATGAGTTGATCGAAATAATGGAAGAAAGAGAATTAGATGTCATGTGTATGTCAGAGATCAAACAGAAGGGCAGTGGTACTGAAGAGCTCCCTGGCGGGACGTTAGCTCTATGGTCCGGAGTCCCGGAGAGCGAGAGCGCCTGCCAGGGAGTGGGGGTGCTGCTGTCGTCTCGGTTGGTCGATGTTATGACTGAATATAAGGTTGTGAACGCAAGACTTCTCTGGGTTCGCTTTAAATTGGGACTGACGAAGTTATTCCTTTTGGCTGTTTATGCGCCGGTAGCTTCGTCGTCCAGGGCTGAGCTGAAGGAGTTTTGGGAGAATGTAAGAGAAGTTCTAGCTTTGGTTAGGGGAAACGAAAGAATTGTTGTATCTGGTGATTTGAATGGATGGGTTGGTACCGCTTGACCAGGGTACGAGTTGGTGCTTAGAAAGTTTGGCGATAAAAGGGTTAATGATGCTGGCAAGCTTATACTGGCTGTATGCAAGGAAAAGGGTCTTCTTTTGACAAACACTATGGTTAATTACAAGGAAATCCATATGTATACTGGAGAAAGAAAGAATGAGAGAAGTAGGATCGATTTGTTCCTGGTGGATGACCGACTGCGAAAACAGGTGATAGATACGCGAGTGTTCAGGGGTGCTGACTTGGGAACGGATCACTATCTAGTGATTACTAGATTTAGGTGCCTGTTCGCGGGTTGGCGCTACTGGACGGCAGTAACAGAACCACAATCGGTCTGTCGCATACGAAGCTGGAAGCTGCAGGAAGCGGATACTAGGGACAAATATCATGCGAGGGTAGCCGAAAAGCTTGACACCATCGATGGCAGAAAAGAATGTGTGGAAAGAACATGGCAGAACCTTAGGGATGGAATGGTAAGTGCAGTGGAAGAAGTGTGTGGAACGATAAAAGAGGTAGTAGTAAAAGAAGAGATGCGTGGTGGAATGATGAAGTGAAAGAAGCTGTAAAGAAGAAGAAGAAAGCATGGTTAGACTACTTGGCCTCTAGTAATGATAAGGATATGAGAGAAAAGATGAAAGAAATATATAAGCTGCTGAAAGTTCACACGAAAGCATTGATGGAGGAAGTGCGTGAAAGGTGTAGAATGGAAGTGGACGAAAGGTTGTCGCACAACTTTAAGGAGAACTCCAAACTCTTCTGGAAAGAGGTCGGAAGGACCGGAAGTGGTGCGACGACCTTAACAATGAACAAAATGCTTTCGAGAACCGATGACATCCTCTCAGAAAAATCGGACGTAATGCAGCGATGGAGTGAATTTTATAGAGAAATGTATGCGTGTGATGATGTTAGTGAGGGATCCGGGGGTGACGCCGTGACTGGTACGTCAGACCCGGACCTCGATGATACTGAGGTCACCAGTATGAAAGAGACTGAACGTGCGATTCGAAGTTTGAAATGTGGTAAGGCTGCGGGACTAGACAAAGTTACTGCTGAAATGGTCAAGTATGGTGGGCCTCACGTCTAGGACAGCTTTCATCTGCTGTGCAATTTGTGCTGGCGGACGGGGGATGACCCGGATGATTAGCGATCCGCAGTCATTGTGCCTTTATATAAAGGTAAAGGTTCACATTTTGACTGCGAGTGCTATTGGGCAATCAGCTTGACCAGTTTAGCAAGTAAAGTTTACTCGAAGGATGCAAGAGAAATCGGAAAGATTTCTATGGGAGGCACAATGCGGATTTAGACCTGGAAGAGGATGCACGGATCAAATGTTTTCTCTCCGCATGATCACGGAAAAGCTTCTGGCTGCTAACCAGAGGATTTTCTGTGCTTTTGTGGATCTTGAGAAAGCATTTGATAAGGTTTTAAGGAAGAAAATGTGGGAACTGTAGCCTGGGTATGGTGTGGATGGTCGATTGCTAAGGGCTGTGAAGTCACTTTACTGTGACTGTAAAGCCTGTGTGCGGGTAGGGCATGACCTGTCACTCATGCTTAGCGTCCAAACGGGCATAAAGCAGGGTTGTGTCTTCCTGGCTGTTCATACTGTATCTCGACAGCTGTTTACAGAAGCTGAAAGATAGCTGTTTGGGTGTGAAATTGGGTGACATCAAAGTAAATTGTCTGCTGTATGCTGATGATGCAGTGCTTATTGCACCATCAGAGGCAGAGCTGCAGGCATTAGTCACGTGTATGAAAGAGGAATGTGAAATTAAAGGTCTCCGTTTGAATGCTAATAAAACTAAGGTTCTGGTATTTGAAAGGGACAAGGAGAGAACGAAGTGTGAAATATGGGTAAATCAGGAATGTCTAGGACAGGTAGATGAAATTGTATACTTGGGGAGTGCTTTTAGCCGGGATGGAAGATGTGATTTAGATGTGGACAAAACAAAGTCAATGATGCCCTGACTGCGTTAGTCAAAATGCAAGGCGTAGTTAAGTGTGCACGCCTTGCAATATATAACGCAGTGTTGGTACCGACTTTGTTATATGGCAGCGAAACCTGGGTATGCCAGAAGAAGCATAAAAGCAAGTTGAATGCAGTGGAGATGCGATCTCTTCGTAAAATGTGCGGCGTTACTATGGTCGACTGAAAGCGAAACTAAGAGACTCGCAATATGGCAGGTTTGATAGATGACCTTATCACAAAAATTGATAAGGGCGTGCTTCGATGGTTTGGGCACGTTTAGCGAATGAGTGAAGACCGAATGGTGAAGAAAATATATAGCGCGGAAGTTAATATTAAAAGGTGTCGAGGTAGACCGAGACTAACTTTCGAAGACCATGTGAGCAAATTGCTCGAAGAGAGGAGGGTCAAGAGTACTCGGATACCTAGACGTGCATGTATGAAGAAGATAGTGAATCTGAAAGAAGCGAAAGAGGTATGTAAGGATCGTGACACTTGGCGATCTGTTCTCTCTGGCTACCCCCTCAGGGATTGTGCGTGAAGATAAGTAAGTAACCTAAACAAATCAAATTACATACATTAAAAAAAATAAAAACTAATTTTAGTCTAAATATTAATAAAATTGACAAAATAGAACAAACTTAATTTCTTGGTGTGATTATACATAGGCTGCACTAAAAGTATCGGGAATGTAATATTTCCACTGTTCCTGTCGTATTAAAATCTTTTTAATTGAAAATACCTTTCTTTTAAAATCGATAATCATTTATTTATTTAAAAAAAGATTCTCGGTCTTGTCACAAGGTTTTGTCAAACTTGTTTAGTCGTTGAGAAAATGGAATTGACTCGAGAAAATTCAAGAGCGATGATTTATTATGACTTTCGAAGTGGTTTAACACAAAAACAGTGTGTTGACCGGATGATTTCTGCATTTGGTGATGAAGCCCCATCCAAAACCACAATTTATCGCTGGTTTGCGGAATTTCAACGGGACGTGTCAAGCTCAGTGATGATCCCCGTCAAGGTCGTCCAAAAACTGCAGTCACCCAAGAAAATGTTGATACTGTGCGTAAGCTGATTGAGGAAGATCGACATGTGATATACCACGAAATTCAGACAACTTTAGACATTAGCATGAGTCAAATACAAATAATCTTGCATGAAGAATTAGGTGCAAAAAAGTTGTTTTCCCGATGGATACCGCATTCGCTCTGTGAAGAGCAAAAAGCGGCTCGCATTACTTGGTGCGTCAGAACTCTCGAAAGATTCCACGCAGGATCCTCAAATGCTGTATACAATATCGTATCAGGTGACGAATCCTGGATATACGCGTACGAATCCGAAACAAAAAACCAGTCACGAGTTTGGGTGTTTGAAAATGAGTTAAAGCCAACAAAAATTGTTCGTTCACGGAGTGTTGCAAAAAAAATGGTGGCCACGTTTGTCTCCAAAACCGACCATGTTATGACTATTCCTCTTGAGGGACATAGAACGGTTAATGCAGAATGGTATGCTAGCATTTGTTTGCCACAGGTCGTTTCTGAACTCCGTAAAGAGAACTGCAACCGCCGTATCATCCTCCATCACGACAATGCGAGTTCTCACACCGCACACAGAACAAAAGAGTTTTTAGAGCAAGAAAACATAGAATTATTAGACCATCCACCGTACAGCCTCGATTTAAGCCCTAATGATTTCTATACTTTCCCTAAAATAAAGAATAAATTGCGTGGACAGAGATTTTCATCACCTGAAGAAGCTGTGGACGCCTACTAAACGGCCATTTTGGAGACCCCAACTTCCGAATAAAATGGTTGCTTCAATGATTGGTTCCATCGTATGGAAAAATGTGTCAAATTTCGCGGAGAAAACTTCGAAAAGCAATAAATACATTTTTAAATAGTAATGTTGTGTCACTTCCTTGATTCCCGAAATTTTCAGTGCCGTAAATCGAAATTTAGACCGGAAAACACATATAGATGAGCTATGTCAAAGAGGTAATCGTTTTGTGTAAACAGCCTTAAGGGGCTACTCCATGCGAACGACCTTGACCATTTGGTGTGGCGCGTCGACTCGATACAATATAGGATCACGTAAATGTGTAAGACGCCACCTACTGTACGGACGTAGTATTTTTGCAACATCAATAAACTGTTTTATGGAAATACACACAGCGTACGACGATAAATGTATTTTAATTTTTTATTCGGTATATTAGTTGCATTACATTAGAATTATGTATTCTCATATATTTTCTAATTATGAAGTTTTATAATTAATTATATATTAAAAATGAAGCATTGAAAATTGTGAGTTTAAAAGATACCTACTCACTATAGGTAAATAGATAGATAGCTCGCCTTTGTACAAATATTTGGTGCAATAAAGAATAAATAAATAAATATGATGTTTCGCAGAGTGAGAGTAATATAGAATGAGAGTCGTGGAGGCAGTTTACAAACATAAATTGCACAAGGACAAACATCCAGACCCGAAACAATTATTTGTAGGCCTTACAAATATTTGTTCCGTGCGGGATTCGAACCCGCGGCCCCCAGCGCAACAACTGATTGCTAATCCACTGCGCCACGGAGCCGTCGCCGGGTTATAGGTAAAGTGACCATACGTCCCGTTTTGAACGGGACTGTCCCTTTTCTCGGTCACCTGTCCTATTGTCCCCAAATAAAGCTCCGGGACACAAAATTGTCCCGTAACTCGTTGGATGGAAGTATTCAAAGCCAACAAACAATCTTCAACATATTTTTTTTTATCGAATATATTTTATGTCTACCTGGTACAAATGCTCCAGTAGAAAGAGTATTTTTCTATTTTGAATAAACTGTGGACGTCTGAAAAAAACACTTACGGTTCCAGTTCTAAAGGCGATGTTGTTAACAATAAAAAAACTTGCCCAGAATTTTATTCTTATTTAAAATCATCACCAACTTTATGAAAGCAAATTTAATCCACTGAAAAATGTAATTAATAATTAAAAAAAATATGTTGCATCTAATAATTACCGTCTATACCGAATATAATTTTGTAGTGAACACTAATTGTATAAAGTTATAGTTTTTAGAGTATAAATAAACCCATGTCCTGTTTTGAGTTAAAAAATAAATGGTCAGTTTAGTCTTTTTAGTTAAATTTAGTTTTCAAAATTTTTAGTTTATAGTAAAAAGTAGATAGTAAAAAGTAAGTAGGTAGGTAATATTAGTACCTACTTAGATACTTTTTACCGAATTATAAGTATAGAACACTTTATGTACTCAATTATTTTTTGAAAAAGAAGAAAAAACAAGCAATAAATAATATACTATATTTTAGCAAAAAAAAAAAACATAACTTAGTAATACTAATTATAACTTAGAACATAAATGAAACACTCATAACTGACTTTTAGGCCGGATTCGAACCCGGGAGGGACCTCATGATCAGCAGTCGCAATACTACAACCACTAGACCAACGTGGCAGTACTATACGTAATAAAATATTGCGGTTGTGTGTTAGAATTATTTTTAACTGTATACTATACTGATAATATTGAATTAGCCTTTTATAGTGTAAATTATAATATTTATCGAAATGTTAATTATGGATTCGAACTTTACATGCTAATGGTGCTTAATTTTTTATTTGCATTTACTTCAAAGAAAATACACCCAAAAAGCTTCATCGCGCAGTAAAAACACAACAAATATATGTATAACTAATACGAAAAATTATACCCAAAACAAACAAATAATACTACCTATAAATAACCTAATAAGTAATAATATTATCAACTGACATGACGTGAGCGTGTGCGCTGGCAGACGACACAGGCTTCACGTCGAAGAGCTCAGGGCTCACTGACTTGAGCAAGCCCGTGCCACGGGCTTGCTCAAGTCAGTGAGCCCACGGGCCCCGTGGGCAGTGAATACGCCCAGATTTTAAAATAATTTCTTAATAAAATCACATTTTGGTCTTTTGAAAAAAAAAATTACAATAGAAATGTTCATTAATAAATTGCCTATGCATTGCTGTAAATCGCAAAATAAAATAATACGTACTTACTTTACGAGGAGATGCATGTTATCAATAATAATTTCACATTTATATGGTTTCGTTGTAAGGAGATTATATTAATATTTATTCCTTAAAAAAAATTGGATATAGCTCTTATGAAATCAAGATTATGTAGAAATATAATGTGTTTTTTATTTGTTGATATATCTTTTAAATAAAAAGTAGATATCTCCTAAAAACCGCACAAATAATGACTAGCGCGACATTTTGCTCAACCAGCGCCTTAATATCCTAACGGACGTATATTGAATCTATACTCCGATATGGTATGATAATGTGGGCTAATAGCATAGATTGGCATAGGGGATTTATTCCACAAAAAACTGCATGAGGGCGATATATGGTATCTCAACAAGAGAATACTGTAAGACAATTTTTTTGATTTACTAACTCTGCCATCGTTATACATTATAGATATTTGTAAATTTGTAAAACAGCATACAGATTTATTTAAAAAGTTCTCTGTTGTTAATCCTAGGCTTAAAAGAAATCCGAATAATAATAATAATAATAATAATTTTTGGTATTTATTTTCTCCCACATATTACAATCAGTACATCACAAAAAACGGTATAATAGGTTAGTAGTTCTAAGCGAAGTTCCAAAATCAACTAAATATAGTAAATGCAGTTTATCAATTTGTGTACGTATATACAACAAAATACCTGACGTAATTAAGGGGTTTACTGGTTTTAAAAATCGATCTAGCTGGTCTCATTTCTGCGAAAATACTTTTATCAGTGTTTTTCACACACAAAGCAACAAACTTGGCTTGGCCGCGCAATATGATTTTTGATTACCATTTTTATGGCGCTATACGTACGACGATCTTTGGTCGGAAAATGGTTGATTACAGCATTCTTACAGAAAATCATTATTTTATCCATATACAATCAGACACATTTAATACTTTTTATAACTAAAATAAAAAAATATACCTATATGTAGAGGTGTTCCTAATTCCTGAGAAAATTATATTCTTTTAGCTTTGCTCGACGTTATGAGCAAAGCTCGGCCACTCAGGTACTTTATTACAATAAAAATGCTATAATTATTAAACAATACTACTCCCCGTGGTATAATGCTAAGAGCGCTGCCAGCGTTTCCTCTTGAATATATTTACTATTTACGTTTCCATCGGTGACGACTGACAACCAGTCGCGGATATAATTCCCTTAGGAACAACATTGCGCATGGGCTCATATTATATAGGTAATTAAAAATGAAACCTTATTCAATTTTCATCGACAAATGTCGCGATATGCTAAGACATATGTGATAGTATGCGAGCAGAAATTTAAGAAATTTTAGAAAAATGTTAGCAGTGAAAAATGTAATTGAAAAGAATTGGCGATTTACAAATGAAGAGATTCAGATTGCAGATTGGATCGAGAAGCGTTCAAGAGGTTTTAAACGAACACCTTCGCGTAAGAAGGTCAGTTTCACGTTATGTGCCGAATATCTCACCGATTACTCAGAAACAGCCCCGCGTGGAATGGTGGCATGGCATGATTATTAAATTTGAAGCAGTCTTCCGATATTATTACAGGTGATAAATCTTGGACTAATCATACGAAGCACCAGTCGATGGTTTAGTTGTTTCGACTGTCAGTTAAAATCGAAGTAGCATCATTGCTGAGTAATATACCATGAAATGTTTGCAGAAGTATTCACCGCTGTGAGTTACAAGCGACCGAACACGGGGCTCAACGAGCTACTGCTTCACTATGACATTGCCCCCACGAACTCAGTGCTAAAACCGAGGGACTTCCTGGACAACGCACTCCTTACAGCCTTAATTTGGTACCGTGTGACTTCTTTTTGTTTCCTAAAATAAAAATAAGCTGAAAGGAATACAGTTTTCATCGCCGGTAGGCGCACTAGCGGCGTTCGAACAGGCAATACTGGCAGGCTGAATTTTTTTTTTTCGAATGTTGGTCCAGGCAGCTGAAAGACGCAGATGCTGGTAGAGAGTTATTCGAAAAGATTTAATAAAAGAACGTGAACAATAGAACTTTTTTTTTACATTGTACATAACGAAACCTAACCTAAGATAGGTTAGGTTTCGTGAAATAGAGAAAAAATTGTTTACTTTAAATTCTATTAAAGGAGATTCTAATAAACAAATGTTTTCAGCGCTTTTCATTACCTATTTAACTTTATGTTTCTCGGTTGTTCGACGCTACGCTTACAACGAGCGTAAAAAGTTTATTATTTCCCTATTTCGGCTGTCATAATAAAGTAGTGTCATGTTTTCTTTATTTATTTTATAATAAAGATATAATATAATAAAGAAAGTAAAATAAAAACTTTAAGCAGTATAGCTACCATAAAATTGTTATTAATTACTTGTAAAGTTTTAAGGATTCACGGGCGCATACTGCTTAAAGTTTTTATTTTACTTTTCAGCAGTCTCATAACAATTTCTGTAATTAATATTTTTTATAATCATTATAATCTTTCCAACCCGTCTCAAGTCTACTGTTGAGCATATGTCTGTACTCGCACGCCTGTCACCCCAAAGGTTTAGGCGTTATTTAATATGTGGTTTAGGCAGATACCATGGACGTTCAATTTGCACGATCCCGACACACTTCCTTCACATTCATACATCTCATCATATATGTTCCTTGGTTAAGGGTAAGTAGTCTTAATTTGGCCCATATTCAATATCGCCAATTCAGTCGCAAAACCACCATCTAGGGCGCCAAGTGCTGACTCTGCCATTCACTTTTGCAGTATACGCCTCGTTACAGATTTTATCACACAGACGACGACTTCCAGCCTCCCGAATAAGCCAGCTTCCAAAAAGGATTTAGTGCCATAGACCACATGCATACTCTTCGGCAGGTTGTATAGAAGATTAAAGAGACTTATCTGTTGTATATTTTTTAATCATGTATATGCACCTACTTGAACTAATTGTAAATAAATATTACAACAAATACTATGATGAAGTATACTCCATATGAGTAGATTTAGAAATAGAACGCATTGCAAATACCTATCCTAAACCCGAGCTTACTTAATTAAAGGTGGAACGAGATGTTAATTAGTGGTGGCGGGAAACACAATCCGCTTTTGAATTGTTTTTGTTCGAGTCGCCAGGTCGCTAAGCAGGAGAATTGTAATTATATACATATAAATTTGATAATAATAATGAAAAAAATCTGTGGTTATTATGTTATATGGGACTATAATATGACTGCCTCATTTGTCTAGTAGTCGGCTGCTGATCATGAGCACCCACGTTCGAATCGAAAAAAATCAGTTATTAAGTTTTTTTGTCAAGAAATTTTCAGTAACAACCCGGCGTAGGAAGTTTGCGGTGTTTCATCCTCGTGCTTCGGAAAGCACGTAATGCCATTGATCCTGCCCCTGCACTCGATCTCTCGTCCCATAGGGCTATTAAGTTGAGACAATAGAGAGTGCGCTTACGCATAGCCTACACTCTCACAATATAATCCTGTCCAGCGCAAGTACGCTAGTCTCCGTTATGACTGGTGACCGAAAGTCCGTCTGGAGGACATTGTAATAAGAAAATTTAAATATTATGAGACTATCTAGTGGGGAGGCCCATATATTGAGAAGTGGACATTTGCCGGGCTGTCATGAATGAATAAATGAATGTAAAAAATCTTTTTCTAGTTTATTTTATTTTTATTTACTTGTTATCTGAAAAATTACATGTCTAATACTTAAAAACACCGTCATGGATCGGAAAGTCATGGATGAAAAGCCATAAGGCATGCGCTGTGACCGAAAGTCGGTCTGGAGGACCGGACATTTGTCATAGTCAGACATTTTACTAAGAAATTAATATTATGAGGCTATCTATGGGGGAGGCCCATGTATTGTTTTTTTTTAAATTATTAATTTTAAATTTTTTACTTAATGCTATATAATGCATATTTCCAGCAGTCAATTAGTTGCTGGGCTAATGCATTCTATAACAGTGTTGCAGATAGGGACAGTACACTCTGTCACTTACCATTTTTAGAATGCCGTTGGGGTTGGCCCTAACCCTGCACACCAGAGATGCAACTCTTTTACGCATAGTTGCGTAAAAACAATCTACATGAGCTTGAGCAAACATCGCTGATGCGTTGCAGCGACGGGACAGCCACATCAGCACCCAGAACGCGTTGTTATATTGGATCCGAAGGGCTCCATAGGCTCGTTGCGTGTAGTCCCTCCATAGGCTGCACGTGTAAAGAGATGTGCAAAACGTTCTAAACATAGTGAGTATAACACCTCCCTTGAGCATCGCGCGAACCTGCGAGCAATCATCTTTGCTCGAACCGACAGTACTCTGCGTTCCCTTTCCATGTCAGTACTATAATATATATTGAGAAGTGGTAGTATGAATGAATGAAAAAAATCTTTTTCTAGTGTATTTTATTTATTTATTTTTATTATCTGAAAAATTAAAGGAATATGATACTTAAAAACACCGTCATGGATCGGAATGTTTTTTTTTACATTTTGTGTATATGTCGCAGCCAGCTATCTTAATTAGCCGTTCAATTAACAGCCTAGATATTAGATGGCATGAGCACCCTATTAATTTCATTCAAAGAGACGGTCGCTTGTTGTGCTATATTATATAAATGTACGCGGCTTTAGGGTGCCCCAATGGCCACCAGCCGCGCCTTAGCTTACTGTCGCTTATATTACAAGATATTATGTGCAATGTTGTATTAGACGCATCGTCTGAATATCATTCAGGCCGCTAGTTGCATGGCGCCATTTAGTAAAAAGCTAGATTGTTAACTTAACGGCCATTTAAGTTAATTGGCTGCGACATATACATATACCTTACAGAAAAATAATCATGACGAAAATGGTTCCTGATTAAGTTTTTAGTCATATTATATTCCATTCAACTTTAAAATGTTAGTAAGTCATTTGTTGACAACAATACCGGTGGCGGTACAAAAGCCTGCGGCTGGTGAATAGCGCTCGGTATAGCCTGCGGAGCGGAAGACTCCGATTGCTACTGCCGATAAAAACAATTCAAGTTCAGTTTTGATGTTTAGTCTCTATTTACATGCCTAATGTTGAAGACTGCATCTAAATTGTAACTAGGAAACTAGAGGAAATCAACATGCCAGCAGAATATGCAGTATTACTCAGACATTGTTTTACATTTGGCTATCTATTGTGTAAGGAAGAGTTTTACAAGCAAGTAGGTGTTGCGATGGGCTCACCGGTGTATCCCATTGTCGTCGATATTTTCATGGAGGACTTTGAGGAGAAAGCCCTGCTTACTGCACCAGTAACTCCAAGGTTTTCTACAAGCGGTACGTACACGATACTTTCACAATTTTACCATCAGACAAAGTAACTGCATTTTTAGCTTTTATCTTAATTCCGTAAACTCTAAAATTCAATTTACTATGGAGAAATTTTGAATTTGGATTCAAATCCAGCCCGAAACAGAAGCTATGGTAGAGCATGTGAATCACACCGGCGGTCTCCGAATGGGGCGATGCCAATCTTGTGAAATTCAACGCCTCCAAAACCCAAGCGTGTCTCTTCACTGCAAAAAGAAACCAGCTCACCTTGGCTCCTTCTTTCCGAAATTTATCACTGGAATATACCGACCGCCTCCAGTTATTAGGCTTTGAGATATCCTCAAATCTCAGCTTCGGGCGGTTCATTGAGTCCAAGGCCAAAGCAGCTGCAAAGAAGTTGGGAGTCCTTGCAAAGGTGCGGCGATACTTCACGCCGGGACAGTTGCTTACTTTATATAAAGCGCAAGTCCGGACGTGCATGGAGTATTGCTGCCATATATGGGCTGGTGCTACAAAATGCCACCTAGCAGCTTTGAACCCAATGAAAAGGCATACTAAGAGGCTTATTGGTGATCCGAATTTGGTTAAAACCAATCTTACCAGACTCGAACACAGACGCAAAGTAACCAGCCTTTCGTTTTTCTACAGGATTCATTTCGGAGAGTGTGCGCAGGAATTGCATAATTTAATTCCTGCCTCTCCCTTCCACCATCGGACAACCAGACGTTCGGCCAGTCTCCATCCTTTCGCTGTCAACTTACCACGCATTTGAACCAAACGGTTCACCAAGTTCTTCGTCATGCGTACAGCAAAGGAGTGGAATAAGTTGCTAGCATCTGTCTTTCCATCCGATTACAATGTAGGTGTCTTCAAGGCAAGAGTGCTTTTGTTAAGTCATTGCGCTTCACCATCTTAGGCTACATCACCACTTACCATCAGGTGGGATCGTAGATAAGTGCTGGTTTAGTAGAATATATAAAAAAAAGTTAGCTACCGTTGGCAAATCTTTGTTACAGAGAGCACGAGGGGTCTGTGACAACAAACACCTGGCCGCCGGCTTCAGAACTTCAAGCAGGTTCTGCACGACAACAAGTTTCGGGTCCCGCGCCTACGTCACAGTGACCGAGTGAAGCCGGCCACAGTCGAGCGTGTGCCTGCTGTACTACCATATGACAGAGGTGTTACTGACAAAATTGGCTTCATCTTGAAGCGAGCTTCTATTAGAACATTCTTCAAGCTGTCGAAGAAGTTTAGTCAGTTCTTACCATCCGTCAAGTACAATATTCCTCTACAAGATGCAGGAGTGTACAAGCTTGATTGTGAATTTGATCTCTCATATATAGGGCAAACAAAACGATCAAGAAAAACCCGCGTAAAAGAAACACATAGCTGACGTGAAGCACCAACGTTCCGGGAAGTCTGCAGTTTGTAATAATATCCTAGACGGCCCCCGCCATTACATTAGATTTGATAAACCACAAATTCTCGTGAAAGAACATTGATTCCTGCCAAGGATGATACGTGAGGCTAACGAAATTAAAAAAAAAAAAACATCCCAATTTCAATAGAGAGGGAGGCTGGGGTACCACTTACTTCTGATCCTACAATTAATAAAATTAAAACTAAACCCAAGCATACCACTGCAAGACTTCAAGACATAATAAGTTCATTCTGCGTAGATCAGACCAAAATTAATAATTAAAAAGCTGAAGGTACTCCGGGTTAACTCTGACATCGATTTCCTTAGTTCCCCCGTGACCATGGATGATGTAAAGCACCCGAAACGTCGGGAATTAATAAAAATTATTCAATGTGTAGTGTTCGCCTAAACATGAGAAATCATTGTATTATATATTTATTTTTTAACCTTTTTTCCATTCAACTTTTTCCATACGTTTGATGCAAGCATTTTGCTCGAAGGATTAAACTTGACACTGCCGCCCAATTTTTTTGTCCTCTCTCTTTTTGCCATGAAAGATACTAAAGTATCTGTATTTAGCCTATTGCGGTTTTCTGTTTTTAAATATCGAAGTGCACTAAATTTTCTTTCGACCAATACGTTTAAAAATGGCAGTATGAGCAACAAAGACACATCAATTTTTATGTCCACTTTCGGCATCGATGTTATCTCATAAATTTCAAGCCCATGTTGATCAAAATCTAACAAAGTTTGAGTTCAACACTCGTCATCTAATTTTTGTGCGGTCACATATTTATAAAGTTCTGGAAATCACTTCAGCACAGGCACTAGCGATTTAATTAGAAACTGTGGAGCTTCTGATGGATTTACAGCGGATATAATAGAAAATAAAGGATCCCCGTAATCAAATCGCTTGGTAATGTCTGACGTCACTTTAATATAAAACTCCTGGCAGGTTCTATAGAAATCTGCAATAGCAGTACGAGGTACATTTTCGTCATTTTTTAAATTTTCCATACTTTCTCCAGCCTCTAATCCAATATATATTTCGTTTAAACCTAGGAAATGTGTTGGATTTTTGAAATCTGCGTTTAAAATATTAGCATAGGATTCCACATACCTAATTTTCATGAAATTATAAGACAAAGTTTTCAAAAGATTTTCGACTTCTGGTTTTCATTTGTGAAGAAGGGATGTTTCTGATTGAAACAAGACATTGAATTTTGTTGCCGGTGCAAGTACGTAAGACATGAATTCCAATTATACCCCAGTGAATTTGTTGTTCATTTTAATCAGCATTTCTTCGGTAGTTTTCGACGGACATGAGAAGACTTTTAATGGAATATACTGCTCTAAGACGCGATCTACACACGCTTTCAGCGAGAGCCGTCAAGGTTGAGCTGGTGTGTGAGTTTTGTGAATCTCCACTTGAAAAATTCTTGAAACTCTCTAAATTTTAGTCGTCTCTGTGAACTTGTACTGAAGCGAGCTCCAACAAAAAGCAAAAAATCTTCGACATTTCGAGATAATGTGAGACAAGCTTTAGATGATGAGCAATGTTCCCCAACCATCACGTTTGTGGTATCTGAACTACCTTGTTTACATGTACCTACTACCTTGTTTACTACATTCTACCATGTTTTCTATGGATATGTTTTTATTTCGAAGTAAGTTTTAAGTCCCGTAGCAGTTCCTGATGACAATTCCACCATATCCAGAAACAAATGTTCTACCTTATTGGTGTTCTCATCGTAGATAACAGCAGTAAAACAGCGTTGTCTTAAGGAGGAGAGGATCCGTCGTTTTAACCATTATTAACCAATTAACGCTCCGGCTAATTTTAGTTTAGCTTTTCATACATTTATTTTTAAATCCGTCACTGGCAAATAAGTTAAAATTTTAAAACATTCTGTACCTCTAATGATTCTTTCTTATGGCGATCTGAATTCATATGTCGAATCAGATCACTTTTATGCGCTATGTTTGATACCGAACAAAGCATACAGTGTGTTAAATCATTTCCATCTTTCCAGTGACCTCTATATACATAGAGGTCAGTGCATCTTTCATTTTTGAATCTTTGCATATCCAGCTCAAGAAGTTTGGTTCTTTACGACATAAATCGTTAAATTTATTCAGGCGTTTTATTTTTTTAGTTTGTGGATTATTTGACTTACTTGTTGCGAAGTCCACTGAAGTCAAACTGGTTTAAATTTGGTGCAATGAAGAGTATTGAGTAGTCCGTTATCCATAAGTACCTGAACTAAAAAAAATATTGAAATATTTGGAATTCTCGAAAAAGAATGTCGACGAAGTTGTTAAAATCCCCGCATTTTCCCCGCATAATGCCAGTCCTCAATAAATTCCCAATCGACTTGAGATTCCCCGCAGTTAGGGGAATTCCCCACAAATCGGCAACACTGCTCGCAATACTCGGTCCCTTCTCCAGTCCTCGCTGAACCCCCCTCTACCGTAGCCCCTCTACCGACGATCGTGTCCAAGCGGTAGGGTGCGCTTGCGTTTCAGGTAACGACACTGACTTAGAAGTATATGGACTGGGCATACCTACAGAATTAGCGTGACTACCTAAACAAATCTGGCGCATAAAATGGCCGCCTTTTATAGGGTTGTAACTCAGCAATATGGACAGCTGATATCGATTTTTTTACTAATATGAGTTTTTTTTAATTTCATATAATTATAGAAATTAAATCAATATCCCAATTGCGTAACACACATAAAATGGCAAACCATACCAATTTGACAATTTAACAACATCCATTGCGTGGTTTTTGTTGTCGAGCAAACGAATTTTTCAATCACATGAAGCAATGGATATTGTTGGGTTGTTAAATTAGTTTTGGATTGCTATCCCATAAATTTCGCTTGAGCTGCTTCACCAGGCTTTACCGCATATGTACACTTATGCAATGCATACTCTGCTACAGATATTTTTGTGTTAGGTACACCGTCAAACAATGAGTTAAGTATGCAGGCAGCTAACTTCAACTTATTTTAAACAATGTTCTGAGTGTGCTAAGTGCTTATTCAAGTTTTGAAGTTATACTTTTTTTGGCGCGTTTGAAAAAAAAGATGGAGTGAATTTTTTACAACTTCAGTTGGTAATTCTCTGTCAATTAAGTTTTTATGAGAACTGATAATTATATTCGAGGTAGTTGTTCAAATATATATGAATGTATAAAACGTGTTTTATTTTAGTTATTTTTGTTTTGTTACGCTAAAGAAGTATAACTTCTAACGTGCGTACATAACACGCACGTTTTGTTTTATGTCAAAATGAACAAAGTTAAAAAGTTATAACGCACACAATAAAAATGAATATTGACAGAGTAGTGGGAATATGAATATTTTTGCTTGTATACCAAATACCTTTGTTTACTGTACAATAATATTGTACAATGGAGTGGAGATCCTTGATCCCATATTATAATCCCATATTATAGTATTTTTAATAAAAAATAATATTGACTAGTTGAGCAAAAATTAAATATACTGTTTTATTATCAATATTTTTATTTATTATTAATTGGTGTATAGGAACGTTCTGCACATAATTGATCACAAATGGTAAGTTATAAAAGCATGTTCGGTCTTGCTGGATATCATATTGAATTTTTTTATTCAGATTTCAAATGAAAAATATTATTATTTTATGCAGGTATATTAAATTTGTTCATTTAAAATTCGAAAATCTGGCATGATCATGAAACGGTGGATGAAATATAATACCCAGGATTTATAAACTATTATTATTATTATATATTCATTTCTGAATAAAATTAATTTATTAAAATAATTTCTATACGATATCATGGATAAGAGTGTACGACACTATTTCACTGTTTTTGACAGTTTAACAGCAGAGCTACCACAAAACTTGGCGCTTAACATGGCGACGCAGTCACGCATGGAGGAGCTAATGACGTCACATGAAAGTATTACGAAAATAAGCACTTTACAAACTGTAGTTATCTCTCTTTTCTATTGTAGCAACTGCTTTGTTAAAAAGAGACAAAACTGTTTTTGACAATTGTGTGTCGATATTATAGATATTTGTATGACTATTATTTCTATAGTGAAATATGCCCTCTCCATAGGTTTATATCTCTATGGGTAACGATGTCATTAGTTCACAAAACTAATTGTTAGATAGCGCTGCTTGTTACACTATGGCGCGATCAATCCACGATACGGCAATCCCTGACGAGCACCCGTCCTCGGGTGTGTATGTTCATGCATTCCTGTAACAAACACTATTAGTCACCAATTCCTCCACTCGTCCATCCTGACATGAGTAGGTACATTATCTTTGGACATTTAGGTATTCACACACATACGCAAGTAGATTACGTTTGACCTCATGTAAACTAACACTAGCTAAGGCGACCTTTCGACCAGCCATCATTGCCAGCCATATTAGCTATTGTGCGGTAGCCCGTACAAAATAAATTAAGAAATAAAAATACGGCTGATCTTGGGACGACATGTCTAGGAGCTCTGAGTCACGGAAATGAACATGATACGCTAGATATGCAATGTTATGAGGTGCGTCACCACAGTCTTGGAGAACGTGACGAGAACTACGTAAGCCGTTGGAAGGAGATACCGTTTTAGCAGGAGCAAGATCAGGCGGCAGACCCATAAATTTCTGGTGTGACGTTGTAGGGTTGAATATAAGGGCCAATGGACTCACTTCTAAGGACGCTTGAAATAGCAAAGTGAACACAGATGGGTAGAAAAGTGGACCCTGGGATAGACGGGATAATGCATAGAAAGAGAAAACTGTGCAGTACAATGCTGCACACAGTTGGAATCGCGCCTTAAAGAAAACAGTTGTCACACATACTCTCATTCAGCAACGAAAATGAAATGGTGAAACATCTATTGTTTTCTATTGCCCCGCGGGCAGAGCAGCGAGTAGGAGGTAAATATAATTGAAATATTAAAAAATTGAAATCACTTTTCGAATTTAGTAATTCTATATACGTCTACGTTATTCTGGAAGTGTGTAAGGAAAACTTTTCTCTCTCGCTTTAGGGTAAGGTAAGTGCTTTGAAAGAGAAAAAAAAAAACATTTGACCTCGTCATAAAAATAGTACCTATTTAAATAGATCGGTTGACCAGGAAAATCCAAGGAAGATATTTTGGCAAAATACCAGTGTAAGAAGGGATATGACACGTTACGTTTTGTCTCAAAATGTCAACCAATGGATGGCGATAAATTACGCCTAGAAAAGCTCGGCCCAAATTTTATAGAGAGCAGATAGACAGATAGAAAATTGTTCACTGTACAAAAATATTTTGCTATAGCACCACGGGGCAGGAAGAAATTACCCATAAGCACCAGTTTACAGGCTCTGGTTCTGGTGAACTATGGCTCCGCCTCTGACCACGTTTCGGCTGAGGAGGGTAGGGAGGGTGGATGACTTCTCCCCCCTGTATCAGCGGTGAGGCTCCACCAGAGTGCCGGAGGATAGGGGGACATCCCCTTAAAAATCAGTGCCTGCACAGCTGTGTTCCGGTCTTTTTTTATAGGATAAGGGTGACAAACGAGCACACAGTCCACCTGATGGTAAGTGGTTGCTGAGTCCCATAGACATCTACATCTATCCTCTATTACAAATCAAAATGCAGATGCATTGTCACCCGTGAGACTAAGATGGAATGCCTCATTTCCAGTAAAAAGGGCCTCCGACCACCTGCACTCACCAAGCGAAACGCAAAGGTTGACCTGCTGGTTTCACGCTGGTATTCTGTGAGGTCGTGGTACCACCCCGATTTGAGCCGGCCCATCCGTGTGACAGCAAAAGCTGCGGCGTGGCTCTACCACTGTTAGCTTCTTTTAAACTTCTTTTAAAGTTACCATCACTAGCCACTTACTTAGGTACTCAGGCTATAAGTTCGTTTATCACTTCAGTTTAAAAAAAACACCTAAATTTATAGCACCATTATTAATAAAGTTTAGTGGAATAAGAATCTCTTTCTCCAGAATTACAATCTGTGGCAATCTCTGCGTGTACTACGTTATTTGTTAATGAGAATTATATTCATAGTTTATATTCGTATTTACACGGAAAATAACTCAGTTTTGGTATTTTAAGAGGAATATTGACTTCTCCGTGGCGCAGTGGCTTAGCAATGAGTTGCAGCGTTTCGAATCCCGCACAGAACAAGTATTTGTATAGTCTAAACTACTACTTCTGGGTCTGGATGTTTATCCTTGTGAAATCTGTGTATGTAAACTAACCCCGCGATACCGTAGGAAATTCTGTGTGGAGGTAACGTTTAAAAAATGGAGAAAAAAAGAAAAATAAGAGATATTATCGCTAGATTTTTATAAAATAAAAGTCAACATTTTGAAGCAATTGATGTATAAAACTTCCGTTTGAATTAGGATGATAATTTAAAATTAAATAAGGAGATAATAATAGATGTGGACGGGTACTTTGACTAGATTCTATATAATTATACATTTTATATTATTATCCATAGTATATTATACCACAATTTAATAAAAATGAAAAAAAATATCAATATTCTTGCACAATCCCTGATGTAGAATTAATATTATATCACTTCAATTTTAAACAACATATGACATTATTAGAGGTTACATAACACAATATTATGGAATGATATTAACTGCATTCCGCCTCAGAACTGTGGAACAAGTGTAATAATAAAAAGAAGAAAGTCCTCGCAGCCGACGAGGCAACCTCCTTGTGATGTATTTTAGTTTAGATATTGTTTGCTTCCTTGAAGCGACGCCAAAAACTTTCTATTAAATAAATTACTTTCTTGAAGTTTTATATTGAATTTCGAATTGGACAGATTTGTATGTATTTTAATACATACAAATCTGTCCAATTCGGAATTCATCAATCAAAAATCACTATTTTTATTAGTGATATTTTATCTAAGCCTTGACCGTGTAGTTGCGGTGTAAGTATTTCCACTACCCCATATTGTCCCATGGATGTCATGAGGTGACAGAGGGAAACAAACCAGATAAACACTCTTGCCTTACAGTGTCCGGTTGTATGTTCATTTATACAATGCCGAACGATCCGCTACGCCGTGCGCTCCGCCGAATGATTGCTGAGACTGAGACTCTTTCCGCATACATTTAGAAATGTATGCGGAAATTGCGAAACAATGATCCCTGCTGAATGTCCAGCAGATTTTTCATTGTCTATATGAATAAATTATACCTTTATATTGCGTAAGAACATTACTGTCAATCTTATTTACTAGCTGTGACAAAAAGTTATATAAATTCGCTTACCCCTAATTTTATCTGCCGACTTCCAAAAAGGAGACGGTACTCAATTCGACGCGTATGTTTTTTTTTATGTGTATTACCTCATAACTTTTTACTGGGTGAACCGATTTCGATGATTCTTTTTTTATATGAAAGCTGATACTTGGTACTTGAGGGGTCCCATATGAATTTGATCAAGGTCAGACCAATGGTTATTGAGTTATTCTTAAATAAATTATATTGAAGTCGCTTATATTGAAGTCGGCTGTACAAAATTTTTAATTTTACATTAAAAAAATTATATGTACAACTGATTGCAGTCCCATAGGACTATCAGAGTGAGGCAATTGAGAGTACACCTATGCTTGCACTTGTAAACATAACCAGTATTTTATTATTTTATTTTGGTTTAGTTTTTTTTATAGCAGAGTGATTAAACAATATGTGGTCCATTTGAAGGTAAGTGACCACCACCGCCCATCAACAACCCTTTGAGGACCCTATGTCACTCGTGCCCCTATGTCGTCCATCGACCGAATACGAGTTGTTTGCGTACCGTGAAATTTCCTAACTAGGTAGGTGCTGGTAATTGGAGCGGTTGGTACTTATTTTATATTTTCATCATAACGATGACAAGCGAACATATTCCATCACATGGTAAGTGGATCCTGTAGCCATCAGTGGATCCACATCTACATCTATCCTCAGAATCAAATTGGGGACGCATTATAGCTCCTAAGGCACCTGTGGATTAAAGTGGATCCACAACCGGTAAAAGGGGACTCCGGTTCTCTAAAATCAGCATTTGAAACACAGCAGCATTATTCTGCTGTTTCACGCTGTTATTCTGTGAGTGCGATGTCCTGCCCCGAACTAGCCGGACCTAAATTCGGATTAAATATGGCGTATTTTTCCTTGACACTCCACCTTTCATTATCTGTGCTAGTATATACAGAATATACATAAATTTGGTTACGACATTGTTGAATCTACTTCCTGACATCGCGACATTGATACCTTGCGAATACGCGTTGCGAGATCTCTGGAATTGAATACTACAGCTATTTGCTCGATAAATTGAGTATCTTGGGTATAAGGCATGGCTTATAGCATTCTATATTTTGTCAGATTTTAGTTTTATGGGGTGTTTGCTTCGTTTTTACTATTTACTTAAAAAAAAGAGGAGGTATCAATTTGACTATTTTATTTGCATGAATGTTACGTGACAACTTCTTCATTGTTAACCGATTTTGATGATTTTTTTTAAATTAAATAGGTGGTACTTAAGGGGTTCCATATAAATTAAGAGAAAAAATCCAACCTTAAAGCAAGGTCAAATGAGGGATGATTTTTTCTGCCGACTTCCAAAAAGGAGACGGTACTCAATTCGACTGTATGTTTTTTTATGTGTGTTACCTCATAACTTTGTACTGGATGAACCGATTTCATTGCGTCTTTTTACTTTTTAACTTATATTGAAGTCGGCTGTACAAAATTTTTCATCATCGTCATCATCATTACAGCCCTTCACAAGTCCACTGCTGAACATAGGCCTCCCCCAAAGAATGCCACAAAGCACGGTTCTGAGCCACCTGCATCCATCGACTTCCTGCATATCTTACCAGGTCGTCACTCTATCTTGTGGGGGGACGCCCTACACTTCGCCTGCCGGTACGAGGCTGCCACTCGAGAACCTTTCTTCCCCATCGGTTGTCGGTTCTTCGAGCTATATGGCCGGCCCATTGCCACTTCAGCTTACTAATCCGTTGGGCTATGTCGGTCACTCTGGTTCTACTGCGGATATCCTCATTTCTGAGTTTATCACGCAGAGAAACTCCGAGCATAGCCCTCTCCATAGCTCGCTGAGCGACCTTGAGCTTCCTCATCCGGCCAGCAGTGAAGGACCACGTCTCAGTTCCGTATGTCATCACTGGCAACACGCACTGGGTGTACAGTCTCGTTTTCAAGTTTTGAGGTATACCTGACGAGAAGATGTGCCGTAATTTCCCAAACGCTGCCCAACCGAGTTGAATTCGTCGATTGACCTCTCGGTCGAAGTTGGATTTACCTAGTCGGACTATTTGTCCCAGGTAAACATACTCGTCAACAACTTCGAGCTTAGTGTTCCCAACAACTACCGGCATAGGTGTGACATGGACATTAAACATGATCTTTGTTTTGTCCATGTTCATCTTAAGACCTATCCGTTGGGAAACACTATTGAGGTCATTGAGCATAGTGCTTAGGTCCTCCAGCGATTCTGCCATAAGGACTATATCGTCGGCAAATCGAAGGTGAGTGATGTACTCGCCATTGATGTTGATACCGTATCCTTTCCAGTCCAGAAGCTTGAAAACGTCTTCCAACGCAGCGGTGAAGAGTTTCGGGGATATGAAGTCACCCTGTCTTACACCTCTCTGCAATTGGATAGGTTTCGTACTCTGGTTCTGTACTCGGATAGTCATTGTAGCTCTACTGTACAAACACTTCAGCACTTCGATATACCGACAGTCAACTTGGCACCGCTGAAGGGACTGCAGCACCGCCCAAATTTCGACGGAATCAAAGGCTTTCTCGTAGTCCACATACGCCAGACATAGTGGCAAATTGTACTCTTCGGACTTCTGTACAATTTGCCGAGGGGAATGTATGTGGTCTATGGTGCTAAAGCCCTTTCGGAAACCGGCTTGTTCGGGAGGCTGGAAGTCGTCAAGTCTGCGCGCGAGACGATTCGTAATGACTCTCGAAAACAGCACGTAGACGCGGCTCAGAAGGGAAATCGGTCTGTAGTTCTTCAAGAGAGCGTTGTCACCTTTCTTGAAGAACAAGACCACTGCACTTCTGCTCCACGCCTCCGGTGTAATGCCACCATGGAGGACGGAATCAAAGAGCTTCTGAAGGACTTCAAGTAACGGTCTTCCACCCGCTTTCAGAAGCTCCGCTGTAATTCCATCCTCGCCTGGGGCCTTGCCATTTTTAAGGTGCTGGAGAGCCATTCTAATCTCGCTCAGACTGACGTCCGGGATATCTTCGGAATAGTGTCGGATGAGGCTCGCTCTTGGATCGTTACTCACACTTGCGTGTGGCTCCAACGATGACGTGTACAGCTGCCCATAGAACCTCTCAATCTCACTCAAAATCTCAGGTGTCCCAGAAACGATGCTGCCACACTCTGTCTTCAGCCTTGACAGTTGGCTCTTTCTGGCAGACAGATCTCTGGCAAAGACTTTGGAGCCTTGGTTCCGCTCGATCGCTTCTTCAATACGAGCTGTATTGAAGTTGCGTAAGTCCCGCCGCATGCATTTGGAGATCTGTTTGTTCAGTTGCCTGTATGCTGTCAAGTCTGTTGAAGAATGTAGCTTCATCTCCCGTCTAACATCCATGAGGTTAAGAGTGTGATCGGAGAGTTTTTGTGTTGTTCTGCGGTGGGTCTTGCAGAACTTAGCTCCGACCGTATGGACAGTTTCCACGAGCTTGTCATTCATATCGTCCACTTCATTGCAGTCTTCTAGGCACTGAAAACGGTTTTGTAACTCGAGCTGAAAGGTTTCGGGACATTGGAACAGAGCACGAGGGGGACGGAGCGTTGACTTCATTAGACGAGACCTCTCCAACTTAACGTTTAGGTTCAGTGTGCCTCTAACCATTCGGTGATCGCTACCAGTTTTCACCCTCGCGATCACGGAGACATCACTGAACAGTTGTCGTCTGGTCGTCATAATGAAGTCAATCTCATTTTTTGTCGAACCGTCGGGGCTCGACCAGGTCCACTTCCTGTGGGGCCGCTTCTGGAAGAAAAAGTTCATCATAAAGAGTTCCTCTTTCTCCATGAAGTCGGCCAGCTGCTGGCCCCTTGGGTTCCGTTGCCCTATTCCAAATTTCCCCACTTTCAGCTCACCGTTCTCTCTTGTGCCTAGTTTTGCATTGAAATCTCCCATTAACAGCGTATATTGGGTTTTGGAGAAATGCATGGCTCTAGAGATATCCTCATACATTTCCTCCACCTCCTCATCGGGGTGTGCCGAGGTTGGTGCGTAAACCTGTATGACCTTCAGCGAATACCGTTTGGTGATTCTGAGTATAAGGTACGCAACCTTCGTCGACACACTCCCGATCTTTACAACGTTGTTAACGAGAGACTTGTGGACGATAAATCCGACACCTCCTTGGGACAGATGGTCGCCCTTCCGGTGATAGAGCAAGTTGCCGGATTCGAGGATTACCGTGTCCTCCCCCTCTCTTCGGACTTCGGATAATCCTATAATATGCCAGCGCAACTTGTCTATCTCTTCTTCCAGTTCCACGATCTTCTCGTCAGTCCTCAGAGTGCGTGCGTTGTACGTTGCCAGGTCGAGTCGTCTAAGGTGGCAACCGAACCTCCACCGGAGATTCTTAGCACCCCCTGCCCCGCCGTTACCATGGTCGCCACCGTAGGCAGGAATAGCGGGGCCGCCGGGGACTGGGGGCCGTTTCTTTGTTACTCTCATCATAGGGGGGTATTTGCCATAGTTGCCACGCTTGGCGAGCGGGTTGGCAACCGCAGTTTTTTATTGAAATTTTGGCTATTATCAGGAAGATGCTGCTGCCCATCTCCTGCCTGTTTCCCTTTGTCGCCTTTTACGACACCCACGGGAGGATATGGGGTAGTGGATATTCTTGACCGCCACTACACGGCAATTTTTAATTATTAATGTAACTGTTTAGACGACATTAAGATTGTGATATTTCATGATGGACTCAAAAATGTTACAAAATTAACTTTTAGTAAAACTAAAAGCGGACTTTAAAGTTCTAAAAAGAATTAATCAATTTACATTTTGAAAGAATTCTATTCTTCACTAATACACTATTTCTTAGCACACGTTCAACACAAGTTTTGATGTTGACTTCAAGATAATGAAAAAAAAATACTTAATTGAGAAACCTCAAAGCTAATTAAAGATGGAGCATTAATTGACTGTACCTTGGTTATATTGTACTAATTGAAAGGGGGTAGTTTCGAAAATTTCCGTTTAGATTCGATTTAAAAAATGAGGAGGTCGTCAATTCGACCGTGTTTTTCTTTTTTGTTTATAGGTTACGCGACGACTACGCCAATTTTGAATCATTTTTCTGTATTCGTTTTTTATTATACACTCCAAGAGTGTCCTCATATAAAAATATATGTGATAGATGATAGCTTAAATAATAAAATGACTCTTAATGAGTATTATGTAAGAATTTTTTATACGTGGTAGATATATTAGTATCTGCAGCTATATTAGTAGTATAGTTGTAGTACGAATGGGTCGGCTCGACCGGGGAAGGACCACGCTCTCACAGAATACCAGCGTAAAATGGCAGCTTGACACTGCTGTGTTTCGTATGGTGAGTGTAGAGAACCGGAGATCCATTTTACTGGAAAAGAGGCATTCCACCTTAGTCCTCACGGATGACAAAGCATCTGCATTTTGATTCGCAAGCGAGGATAGATGTAGATGTCTATGGTCCATATAATCTACTGCTCAACATAGGCCTCCCCCATAGATTACCATAGGTCATAGGGGTGATTTTGTGATAGTTGCCACGGTTGGCAGGCGGGTGGGTAATAGCAGTGTTCTATTATTTTGAATAGTTGTCAGGAAAATGGTGATGCCCATCGCCTGTGTGTAAAATAACGGTGTAAAATATCCACTATCACATATGGCCCACGGGACGATATGTGATAGTGGATATTTGACACAGCCACTACACGATTTGTACAGCCTTGCATATTTATTACTGGACTTTTATAGGTTGTAATTGATACAGCTATGGCGGGTCACCGGCTGGTGAACACCTTAAATTTCTTGATCCCGATCCTGTTGATGCTTGTAATTATTAAATGTGCTGGTTTATTACAGGCCAAGCCTGTGATGAATATTGCGCGGAAAACTTTATGTTTGAGAAAGTCAAAATATTATGAGGACACATCCCCACGTCACAAGCTAAGACCTGCATTTTTATTCTTAATCGAGGATCCTCTTACTATCAGGTCAAATTTGAACTCGTTCACCACACTTTGTTGTAAAAAAAATTTCCGCTGTGTCACGTACAATTGTGCGTAGTTATTGATTTTGTATAATACTGATAGGGAATCAGATGTATGATGCTATGTAACGTACTAATTGTTCATTAAAATTGAGTTGAAAACGTATATTCTCTTAGTAAATGGAATTTTTATTGCTTGCTTTTGTTGGAATGCGGTATTGATACGATATCGATATAAAGATTGTCGTAAAGCGACAATTAAAAGAGAAAGAACCTAACCTAAGAACAGCAAAACAACAAAATAGACCAAGAAAATAATATATTATAATTTTTTTAAAAGGTATTTACAATCTTATAAAAAAAATGAAATATGAAGGTGATGGATGAAATGAGATTACAATTATATTAAAAAAAAGGATAGGAGAATTATTATTTAATTAGTATGATAGTGGAGTCCTAGAGCCTCGCTGCTTTTGCAGTAGTAGGGACACGGAGAGCTTGAGGTTTCTCAGCGGCGACGGCACGCAGCGCCTGGACTGGGCACACGCAGCGTCCGGAGCCGGCGCACGTAGCGCCTGGGGTAGGTGCGCTCAGTTCTTGGAGAAGTAGTCGCCGCGCCCAGAGGTAGCGCGGGCAGTAGGGACGCAGCGCCTGGAGCCAGCAGTCGAAGCGCGCCTGAAGGTAGCGCGGGCAGTAGGCTGCACTCAGCGCCTGGATCAAGCAGTCGTAGCGCGCGGAGTAGTGTGGCCCCGCACTTGAATTAGAATTCACCGACGACTTCACGTGTAGATGGAGGCTTGCAGGATCCCGGGGCAAAGCGGCCCCGGGATAAGGCCTTTAGTAGATGTTTCTCGTTTGAGAAGCGAAGCGAGACTGTCCTGTATTCTCCAATTGTTTGGCTTTTATACCTTTTTAGAGAGAACGAGAAATTATTTAAATTAAAACGAAATTTATTGTAAATGACCTACAGCCAAAAAGTATTTATGTAGAAAGAACATCATACCAGAGACGAATTTAAATAAAAGTTACCATAACAACCACAAAAACAATGGTTGTCAAATTGAGGAATTTTTAGTTTTAGGACTGTTATTAAGAAACTATTACCTTTAAGTAAGAAACGAGATAAAAATCTCATAGGAAAAACTAATGCACGACAACGTACACTAAGCCTGAAATTGTAGAGTTACAGAGAATTCAATAAAAGACCAAAAAAAAAAGGTAAGACTTCGTTGACAGCTAGTTTAAAAGTACTAAATAGTGTGAAAATACACAGTAAAATGATATGTTATTGTGTAAAAACGTTACAGGATCCTATATAAATAAAGGTGATGCAAAATATAAATGCAGAGAATCAAAAACAGAATCAAAAAAATAGTATAAAGTGATGCAAAACATGAATGCAGAATATCAAAGCAGAATGGAGAATTAGTGTACAATGAAATGTAAGTTGCATAACACTACATTTTCCCCCCGACCCTGGAAAATTTTTGACTCAGCAAAAATTTTGACATGTACATTCTAAAATAAACCATAAAAACACAGCTTTGCAGAAACAGACATCAACAGGCAAAATCAGATATACTATCTCTTACATTCATCATCTGCATTCAGGTAAGGGTGGAGTTCACATTCAATGACTACCACTCTAAAAGTGTGTTTTCAAAACGACATTAAGGCTTATTTAAGGAGTAGTCAACCGCTCCTGCGTGGAAAAAAAAATTAGTCGAAGACACCATTCTAAAAGTGTATTTTCGAAAGGACATTCAGGCTTATTTAAGGAGTTGTCAACCGCTCCTAAGTGAAGATAAAAAAATTCGAAGAGACACCACTCTAGAAGTGTGTTTTCGAAAGGACATTCAGGCTTATTTAGGGAGTTGTCAACCGCTCCTAAGTGAAGATAAAAAATTAAGGGAGTAGTCAGCCGTTCCCAAGTGAAGATAAAGATAAAGAACTTACTCTTAAGCAAGCATTAGTCGCTATGAAGTTGAAGAACCCTGGAACACCAAGCAAACAAACAAATTAGAAGAAATAAAAATAATAAGGTGAAAATGATGGTGATATTTATACATATATACAAATTACAAGTTATATTTATACATATATACAAATTAACAGTTAATAAATGTTTAGAAAAGTATTTAACAGTTAATAAATGTTTAGAAAATGTATGAATCGTCTCGCTTCGGCTTTCATAAACAATTTTATATAAAGTGTAAAGTGCAAAGTTAAGTTTAAGAAATAAAGATTTTATTAAAAATTGTACCTGTTTAAGTTATCTAGAATAAAAATATTAGAGTGATGAATGTAACTTAGAGTGATGAATGTAAATGAAGTGTTATATGTAGGCCTAAATACAATCCAGATAAGTTGAAAAACTAGAAGAAGTTTTGTTTTAGAATTTTGAAGGTATGAAAAGGATGTGTAAATGAATGATGAATAATGAGTTAAGAACGAAAGGGAAAGCAATTAAATCAAAAGGGAATAGACAAGGCGCAGTAAAGGTGAAGAATTAAGAGAGAAAGAGGACTTTTACGTTGGGCGCCAAACTGTCGTGAAGCGACAATTAAAAGAGAAAGAACCTAACCTAAGAACAGCAAAACAACAAAATAGACCAAGAAAATAATATATTATATTTTTTTTAAAAGGTATTTACAATCTTATAAAAAAAAATGAAATATGAAGGTGATGGATGAAATGAGATTACAATTATATTAAAAAAAAGGATAGGAGAATAGGAGAATTAGTATGATAGTGGAGTCCTAGAGCCTCGCTGCTTTTGCAGTAGTAGGGACACGGAGAGCTTGAGGTTTCTCAGCGGCGACGGCACGCAGCGCCTGGACTGGGCACACGCAGCGTCCGGAGCCGGCGCACGTAGCGCCTGGGGTAGGTGCGCTCAGTTCTTGGAGAAGTAGTCGCCGCGCCCAGAGGTAGCGCGGGCAGTAGGGACGCAGCGCCTGGAGCCAGCAGTCGAAGCGCGCCTGAAGGTAGCGCGGGCAGTAGGCTGCACTCAGCGCCTGGATCAAGCAGTCGTAGCGCGCGGAGTAGTGTGGCCCCGCACTTGAATTAGAATTCACCGACGACTTCACGTGTAGATGGAGGCTTGCAGGATCCCGGGGCAAAGCGGCCCCGGGATAAGGCCTTTAGTAGATGTTTCTCGTTTGAGAACCGAAGCGAGACTGTCCTGTATTCTCCAATTGTTTGGCTTTTATACCTTTTTAGAGAGAACGAGAAATTATTTAAATTAAAACGAAATTTATTGTAAATGACCTACAGCCAAAAAGTATTTATGTAGAAAGAACATCATACCAGAGACGAATTTAAATAAAAGTTACCATAACAACCACAAAAACAATGGTTGTCAAATTGAGGAATTTTTAGTTTTAGGACTGTTATTAAGAAACTATTACATTTAAGTAAGAAACGAGATAAAAATCTCATAGGAAAAACTAATGCACGACAACGTACACTAAGCCTGAAATTGTAGAGTTACTGAGAATTCAATAAAAGACCAAAAAAAAAAGGTAAGACTTCGTTGACAGCTAGTTTAAAAGTACAAAATAGTGTGAAAATACACAGTAAAATGATATGTTATTGTGTAAAAACGTTACAGGATCCTATATAAATAAAGGTGATGCAAAATATAAATGCAGAGAATCAAAAACAGAATCAAAAAAATAGTATAAAGTGATGCAAAACATGAATGCAGAATATCAAAGCAGAATGGAGAATTAGTGTACAATGAAATGTAAGTTGCATAACACTACATTTTCCCCCCGACCCTGGAAAATTTTTGACTCAGCAAAAATTTTGACATGTACATTCTAAAATAAACCATAAAAACACAGCTTTGCAGAAACAGACATCAACAGGCAAAATCAGATATACTATCTCTTACATTCATCATCTGCATTCAGGTAAGGGTGGAGTTCACATTCAATGACTACCACTCTAAAAGTGTGTTTTCAAAACGACATTAAGGCTTATTTAAGGAGTAGTCAACCGCTCCTGCGTGGAAAAAAAAATTAGTCGAAGACACCATTCTAAAAGTGTATTTTCGAAAGGACATTCAGGCTTATTTAAGGAGTTGTCAACCGCTCCTAAGTGAAGATAAAAAAATTCGAAGAGACACCACTCTAGAAGTGTGTTTTCGAAAGGACATTCAGGCTTATTTAGGGAGTTGTCAACCGCTCCTAAGTGAAGATAAAAAATTAAGGGAGTAGTCAGCCGTTCCCAAGTGAAGATAAAGATAAAGAACTTACTCTTAAGCAAGCATTAGTCGCTATGAAGTTGAAGAACCCTGGAACACCAAGCAAACAAACAAATTAGAAGAAATAAAAATAATAAGGTGAAAATGATGGTGATATTTATACATATATACAAATTACAAGTTATATTTATACATATATACAAATTAACAGTTAATAAATGTTTAGAAAAGTATTTAACAGTTAATAAATGTTTAGAAAATGTATGAATCGTCTCGCTTCGGCTTTCATAAACAATTTTATATAAAGTGTAAAGTGCAAAGTTAAGTTTAAGAAATAAAGATTTTATTAAAAATTGTACCTGTTTAAGTTATCTAGAATAAAAATATTAGAGTGATGAATGTAACTTAGAGTGATGAATGTAAATGAAGTGTTATATGTAGGCCTAAATACAATCCAGATAAGTTGAAAAACTAGAAGAAGTTTTGTTTTAGAATTTTGAAGGTATGAAAAGGATGTGTAAATGAATGATGAATAATGAGTTAAGAACGAAAGGGAAAGCAATTAAATCAAAAGGGAATAGACAAGGCGCAGTAAAGGTGAAGAATTAAGAGAGAAAGAGGACTTTTACGTTGGGCGCCAAACTGTCGTGAAGCGACAATTAAAAGAGAAAGAACCTAACCTAAGAACAGCAAAACAACAAAATAGACCAAGAAAATAATATATTATATTTTTTTTAAAAGGTATTTACAATCTTATAAAAAAAAATGAAATATGAAGGTGATGGATGAAATGAGATTACAATTATATTAAAAAAAAGGATAGGAGAATAGGAGAATTAGTATGATAGTGGAGTCCTAGAGCCTCGCTGCTTTTGCAGTAGTAGGGACACGGAGAGCTTGAGGTTTCTCAGCGGCGACGGCACGCAGCGCCTGGACTGGGCACACGCAGCGTCCGGAGCCGGCGCACGTAGCGCCTGGGGTAGGTGCGCTCAGTTCTTGGAGAAGTAGTCGCCGCGCCCAGAGGTAGCGCGGGCAGTAGGGACGCAGCGCCTGGAGCCAGCAGTCGAAGCGCGCCTGAAGGTAGCGCGGGCAGTAGGCTGCACTCAGCGCCTGGATCAAGCAGTCGTAGCGCGCGGAGTAGTGTGGCCCCGCACTTGAATTAGAATTCACCGACGACTTCACGTGTAGATGGAGGCTTGCAGGATCCCGGGGCAAAGCGGCCCCGGGATAAGGCCTTTAGTAGATGTTTCTCGTTTGAGAACCGAAGCGAGACTGTCCTGTATTCTCCAATTGTTTGGCTTTTATACCTTTTTAGAGAGAACGAGAAATTATTTAAATTAAAACGAAATTTATTGTAAATGACCTACAGCCAAAAAGTATTTATGTAGAAAGAACATCATACCAGAGACGAATTTAAATAAAAGTTACCATAACAACCACAAAAACAATGGTTGTCAAATTGAGGAATTTTTAGTTTTAGGACTGTTATTAAGAAACTATTACATTTAAGTAAGAAACGAGATAAAAATCTCATAGGAAAAACTAATGCACGACAACGTACACTAAGCCTGAAATTGTAGAGTTACAGAGAATTCAATAAAAGACCAAAAAAAAGGTAAGACTTCGTTGACAGCTAGTTTAAAAGTACTAAATAGTGTGAAAATACGCAGTAAAATGATATGTTATTGTGTAAAAACGTTACAGGATCCTATATAAATAAAGGTGATGCAAAATATAAATGCAGAGAATCAAAAACAGAATGAAAAATATAGTATAAAGTGATGCAAAACATGAATGCAGAATATCAAAGCAGAATGGAGAATTAGTGTACAATGAAATGTAAGTTGCATAACACTACAAGATACGTCTCTTGGGTAATGTAATTACTAAATAGTTTATTTAAATAAAATGGTTTGTAATTTGTAATTATGTTATATTAAAACACTGATATATTAACTTGAATATATTATATTTATTTTAACGTGAGTTCGAATAAAAATTCTGAAAAAATCTGGAATCTGAAAATCTGATTTGACGACTTCGTGGCGCAGTGCCTTAGAAATGAGTTGCTGCTCTGGGGGCCGCGGGTTCGAATCCCGCACGGAACAAGTATTTGTATGGCCAACAAATAATTGTTCCGGGTCTGGATGTTCGTCCTTGTGCAATTTGTGTTCGTAAACTGCCTCCAAGATACAGGAGAAAATCCTAGTGTAGTAACGATTTAAAAAAAAATCTTGAATACTAATCTCAGTATGAAACTTATTTTACGGTTTTCATCGAATAATAACTTGTTTCGAAATACTACGATTGGTGAACTATTTGAGGTAGATCGAAAAAATAAATGAAATATTAATTAAGCGCTGACTGACATCTTTTACAGCCTATATGTCCATTGTAGAACACAGGTAGAGGGTACATTGCCATTGTGCCATGCTTAGCATGCGGGTTGGCAACCGCACTTTTTTATAATTTTGAATTGTTACCAAGGTATCCTCCTGTTTTACTTTCCTTCTGTCGTCTGTAATGACACTCACGGGGTGATATGGGGTACTGAATAAGCTTACACCGCCACTACACAAAGCAACTGCTGAACATAGGATCTCCTCCAAGAAATTCCACAAAGAACTGTCTGAAGCCAGCTGCATCCATCGACTTCTTCCATCTCTTAACAGTTTGTCACTCCATTTTGTGGGGAGCCACTCTGCACTTTGCTTACCGGTACTAAGGTGTCCCTCGAGAAACTTTCTTTTCCATCGGTTGTCGGTTCTTCGAACTAGAGCTATTACTGCTTAATGATCCGTTGCGCTATGTCGGTTACTTTGGTTCTACTGGACATCATCATAATGAAGTTTATCACGCAGAGAAACTTCGAGCATAACCGTGGCTCGTGTCTTTGTAACTTTCGTCATGTGTGTGTTATTGTATATTGCTGCAGTTATTACTCTTGGCAAGCGGGTTTTCAACCGCTGTTTTTAGGGTTTCGTAGCCAAATGGCAAAAAACGGAACCCTTATGGATTCGTCATGTCTGTCTGTCTGTCCGTCCGTATGTCACAGCCACTTTTCTCCGAAACTATAATAACTATGCTGTTGAAACTTGGTAAGTAGATGTATTTTGTGAACCGCATTAAGATTTTCACACAAAAATAAAAAAGAACAATAAATTTTGGGGGTTCCCCATACTGAGAACGCAAACTTAAAAACTTTTTTCCATCAAAACCATACATGTGAGGTATCTATGAATAGGTCTTCAAAAATGATATTGAGGTTTCTCATACTATTTTTTTCTAAACTGAATAGTTTACGCGAGAGATACTTCCATAGTGGTAACATGTGCGTCCCCCCCCCTGTAACTTCTAAAATAAGAGAACGATAAAACTAAAAAAAATATATAATGTATATTACCATGTAAACTTCCACCGAAAATTGGTTTGAACGAGATCTAGTAAGCAGTTTTTTTGAAACGTTTTTTTGAAACGTCATAAATCGTAAATTATGTTACTTGCTGCTACGGAACCTTTCATGGGCGAGTCCGGCTCGCGCTTTGCCGCTTTTTTATTATAATTTTGCTTTTAACAACAAGGTGCTGCTTTACTCCTAGCTTGTTTCACTCTGTCGCCTCTTATGTTACCCACGGGACACTAAGGAGTGGTGAATATTCTTACACTAACTCTTCACGGTCATTGTAGGCTACTGTTGACATTATTTGTTATAGCGTGCCATTTGTTGCCGCAGTTACTACTGACCGTCAATTGTTGCTAATGATGGTGGAGAGACTGGCACTCGAACAATTCAGATTGGTGAACTGCCCCTCGCTATTGCTTTTTTATGACTACGGAAATAAAAATTTGGTCGAGCCAAAGCTAGAGACCTTTCGTCATCCATGCCAAAATTTCAACCCCGATAAAACAGTGAAAAATCTTTATTGATTCTCGTGCAGCAGACTTCTATAGCAAGAGCATTAATAAAGTGCTATAAAATTCAGGGTCGTGTCCTAAGGTAAAGTGAATATTTTTATTAATTAAAGAGATATTTTATAAAAAAATTCCATACTTGGGCCTGTAGTGTTCAATATTGTATATGCCATCAAAAACATAACTTGTAAAAAAAGCCAAGCCTCGCAACTCAGTTCTTCTACCGTGAAAAGTTGTGAGATCCATGTAACACCAAGTCGGTTAATTTATTCAGTCCGTAGATTGATAGATAGATTGATTTGGCAATCGCATGAAAACATAATATATCTCACAAGTAATACATATTATATTAAATTAGATTGTTTAGTGCGATTGCCAAGTCAATCTATGTATCAATCTATGGACTGAATAAATTAAACGACTTGGTATTACATGGATCTCACAACTTTTCACGGTAGAAGAACTGAGTTGCGAGACTTAGCTTTTTTTATAAGTTATGTTTTTGATGGCATTTCATTTCTTTTTGTAGATTGTTATATTTAAGTAGCTATTTACACCTATTATTCCATTATACATAATATAAAGGTACACTGATTCATTCACTGCAAATGTAAATTTGTAATAAAATATGTTTATATGGGATTACAAAGTTATTTATGCAGTTGGTGTATCTTGAAAACTGGACCGAAATTGTAAAGTATTTTAATTTTTCCTTGATTTATATATTAAACAATAATTGTATTCCAAATTGAAAGTTTCTATGTCTGCTAGAAGTGCCTTAGAGTTTTGATGATCGGTCAGTCAGTGAGTGACAAAATTAAGAAACTTTGACTAGTTACAATTCTTAAACTACTAGTTAAAATTTAATGAAATTTAAAATATACCGAGTTTATACAATGCTTACTTAATTAGTAAAAATTCAGGCTTCTAGTTTTATCCATAACAAAGTTATAGGGTTTCGGAAATGGCCTGAACTGCTTCGGGAAAAGGATGGTACGGCCGTGCCACTTTTTTGCTCGACTTGGCGGGAGCACTGCCGTGCCCCCCGATGAAATTGCCGTTTTAATTTCATAGACAATATTGAACACTTCAAGCCCCCATGACCAATGCCTTTCTCGAAATGTCGGCATCTTAAAATTAGTTAAATTTACATACATTAACTCTCACGCTTGTCACCCAAAGAGATAGGTAGAGATTACGGACTTCCATCATCCATGTTGTTCATATACATGCTCTTCGATTCAGGGTACTGTAATTAGTCCATATTCAATATAGCGCCAATTTGATCCGTAAATTTCCGTCTAGCGCGTCTCTTGCCGACTATTCCACTCACATCTGCAGCATGCTCTTTTTGCATTCATTATTTTTACGTATCAACACCACCGAATAATCTCTTCCTTAATCCTCTTCACAACATCTCCTTCAAAAACATTTCTGTTATCAAACAATTTGTCACTATATCATGTAGACTCAACACAATCATACACCTTAATCGCGTTTCTACAGCATTCATTTTACTCCCATGCTTCTAGTGCCACAACTAACTATTACAAGTGAGTGCGTGCCTCTTTTGACACACGCTGATTTCTCATAAAAATACATATAACTAATTCAAGCATACGTTATGAAAAAATACACCCAACTATGAATATTTTATTCAATTTGTATGTATTATCTAGTAGCAGTATATACTTAATATTACAAGAAAAACACGAAAAAAAAAAACAGATTCCAGGGAGTAAAACTTCCGAGACTTTTTTTTTATTCAATATAGATCACATGTGTAACTCTTATTGAAAGTCGTTTTTTACTTTACCACTTTTTTTTAAAAGCGTGTACAACCGCTTTAAAAAAAAAGTCCCGCTGGGTTTCTATACTAACTATATAAGATAAAGGTATAATAAGGCGGTCTTGTCGCTAAAAAGCGATCTCTTCTAGGTAAAATTAAAATTAAGGAGACTGTTGGATATGTAGTACTATTGGACAGTGGGAGGTGGTGTAAATAATAATAAACTTACGTAACAATAGCTATATAAACTTAAAAAAATATTACATTATAATACTAGCAATCCGCCCCGGCATCGCAAGGGTTATTTCTGAATCACAACAGCGCGAACTACCGGGTCCAAATGTAAATCTAAACCATATCCACTCTTTCAAATACAAACATTATCCTATAAAAAAAAAAACAAAAAAAATCTAAATCGTTCGAGCCGTCTTTGTGTTTTAGCTAGACAAACGGACAGCAATTGTTTTTTATGTATAGAGACAAGCGTTCCGCTCCGGACTTGCACGATTGATTTTTGGATTTTGACGACAACGCTATCTACTGGGTCCTATTGTGAATGAAAATGTAATCCACCCAAGGACCCACTCAAACACACACAAAAAAATCATCAAAACCAGCCGAGCCTTTCTCGAGTATTTGCGAGACTAAAGTACGGCAATTGATTTTTATTTATACAAAGATTGACAAAATAATACACTATTATGTAAATGTATTGTATTAAATGTTGTATTTATTATTTATTACAACATATCAAAAGTTCAAACATATTTACAAATATCTGTGGTTCTTTGGTCTTTGTAATGGGTTTCTCGGAAACGCCTGAAACGCTTTCGATGAAATGTTTTATGGAGATAATGTAAAAAAAATGGCCAAGTGCGAGTCGGACTCGCGCACCGAGGATTCGGAACAAATCCGTAGGTATAATTTTTATGTGGTAGAGCCATGCTGCAGCTATATTATGGTTGTAGCACGAATAGGTCGGCTCGACCGGGGAAGAACCACGCTCTCGCAGAAAACCAGCGTAAAATAGCAGATTAACGCTGCTGTGTTTCGTATGGTGAGTGTAGAGAACCGGAGACCCCTTTTACTGGCAGGGAGGCATTCCATCTTAGTCCTCACGGGTGACAACGCATCTGCATCTTGAGTCTTTATTGAGGATAGATGTAGATGTATAAGGGTCACAGTAACCACTTACCATCGGGTGGACTGTGTGCTCGTTTGTCACCCGAACCTATAAAAAAAATATAAGTTTAAAATTATTAAAAATATTTTTATTATAATATGATGTAACTAAAAATATTTACTTTTCGCAATTTTTCCTTTATCTGTACTATATATATATAACGTTGCTTCGTACCAAATTTCAATATTATGGATTCACGGGAAGTATCTTGTAAGTTTTGATTCCCTTGCGAATGTCGAAAATTTGCGGCATAAACGGCTGTATCTTTTGATTGTTTTGGCTTAGAAGTTTGATTTTTTCACAACTCCAAGGTGTCCCTAGGTGTAGACTTGAGTTTATGAATGAGCATATGCTATAAATTTCAGCTTGATACCTCCACGCGTTCCTGAGACAAAGGGTCTTGACAGACAGACAGACAGACGGACAACAAAGTGATCCTATAAGGGTTCCGTTTTTTCCTTTTGAGGTACGGAACCCTAAAAGTAATATTCAGTAAAACGTCACACGTAACCGCACATGAAATAAACGAAAGAAACAATGGTATTGTTAAAAAACAAATATGTATTGTTGAAACGCAAACACTCAACGCTGGTAATGAAAGTACACTCAAATAAAATAAAACCAAATTACGAAAAACATAATAGATTTCGTTGTTTATTTGTTTTCACTGCTCTTTAGAAGGTACGTATTTTTTGGGTCAAGTGCTTAATAATACACTAGGAATAATATTTATTATTTTTACATTTAGTAAGATAGTAAAACGAAGTCAATGGATGCAGTTTTCGAAGGCCCGTGGTGTGGTATTTCCTGTTGAAGGCTTATATTCAGCAATTGAATTGTAAATGGCTGTAATGATGGTACTGATGACGAAGATAGTAAATACTTATTCTTGCATATTCTCTTACTTTTTATTCATCAGTTAGTAACCTTACACTGCTGGGCATGGGATAGATGGAAAGCATGTATAGAGAGAATTTGCCTTAATCGTCACATTTAGCAGGCATACTGTCGTTTACAGAACCAGTCTTGGTATTTGAAGTCTGGCGTATACGATCAAAACCTATAAAAAGATCTGGCGCCTACTGTAATCGTCTCTGACAACAACACCGGGACTAAATGGCGCCCTGGATTGTCTTACGTCACTAACACATAGCAATAGTGCATATTGTTTATATTTATGTGACATACTTTTAGTGTCCAACAGAGACTATGTAATTTTATGTATAATGACTGCCTAGGGTTGATTTTAGCAAAACCTGCCTACTTTAGGACAGGCTTTTATTGTGTTTTACATAAGGAAATGCTTATGGGTTATACAATACAATAAAATTATATCGGGACTCGCATCGACTAACACATCCGCACCGAAACGCTTTCGCACACATCCGCTGCCACACCAGCGTTAGCCGCCCCGTGGCAGCCTCTCCTCAAAAAAGGACTACTTTTCTCCCGTTTCGTTCTCAGGTAAGGCGCACCAGAACACATGGCGGGCCCTCCTCCGCAGCCTCCAACTACTGCTGCGCATCAGACGCCCCCGTGTCCGATGCGCGAAAGCTATGGAGCCAAGAAAAACGAGCACTCCCAAGCACTAGCCTTCCTGACCTCAGTTGCGGATCTGGTCTATGGCTTCACCACGAAGATTCGGCTGCGGAGGGTGGGGAGAGCAATGCCTCGCAATACCGACATTTCTCTCCCCCCGCAGCCCCACCACCGGCGAGTAGCGCACCGCTATACCAACACCTCTTCCTCAGCGACTCCACATCGGCTGCAGTGGTAGGGGTCGAAGGCACCCCTCTCGCCAAAGCCTACCAACACACATTCGAAGTGGGCTCGCCAAGCACACTCGGAGTTGCCACCACCTACATCTAGCAGTGGATATTACAGGATAATCATAAATAAATAAACTTATTTTGAACAAAGATATTACGTTTTACTAGGGTTGCCAAATTTTTATTACAAACAAAGAATTTACAAGGTTATTCCCCGTAAAAATATAGTAAATAACAAAAATATATTGCAGTATGTTTTTATATCAATAGATGGAGTGACGATCTGGTAAGGCCGTCTCTCCATCTATAGGTATAAGGTGGCCCAGCTTTGTGCTTGCTATTAAGTGTCCTACCATAAGTACACAGCTGAACATAAAATTTCACATAGACTGCCTCCTAGGGCAGTGGCAAATATTTGCCACAGTTGCTACTGCTGGCAGGCAGGTTGGGAACTGCAGTTTTTTATTTTTATTTGTTTTTAGAAAGACGCTGTTGCCCATCTCCTGGTTTTGTTATCCTCTTATGCCTCACGTGTTGACCCACGGGACGATATGGGTAGTGGGTATAGTCCGATAAGTAAGAGAGAGAGAGTTAAATCCAGAATATTGTTTATTTCTTTGAATCTCTTTTAACAGCTTAACGATCATATGAAAATCGTTTTGTCTACTGTAAATTTATTTAGAAACAACATTATATAGTAGGCTTACCAACCCTAGGGATTGCATAAATTAAAATACTGCATACTTAATATGAGAGTGCATTGTTGTTTTCAGATGTGTTTTATGAACGTAACTTAGAAACGCAGCGCTAACGTATACACGTACACGATTCGAAGTTACAACACATAAATGTGTGCAGTCTTAGCTTTGACAATAGCTCTGCAGTTCTTTGAAGACTAGCAAGCATTTAAAATTTATAACAGAACCTACTCTTTATATAACACATATTGTGCGAAAAGGGAACAGACAATAGTGATAAATATTATATACAGTAGGTAGTTACTCTACTACAAGTCAGTAATTCATTCTTCTGGTAATGTATGCTCTTTTTTCATTGTATCTTAACCCTTTCGCTGTCCCGTGCACTACATATAGGGCACTGCTATTGTCTTACTATTGTGTCTGGAAACCGGACAGTGAAAGTGTTAAAATGTCAATCATAGACATACATTTAAGATAAGGGCTGCTTTTCCAGCGGAGACGTGCGAGAAAGTTGAGTGGTGATAGTAGGCGTATTGTAGCTGTGAAAGCAGGTGTCTCTGAAGCTGAACGGGGCGAGAATGTGGACTCTTATACTAATGCTATGCGAGGAGATTTATTGAATGGTAGTCTAGTACCTAACAAAGTCACACCGCTTTGCTCACCTTCCTCACACACTTTGCTTGCACGCCTAGTCGCAACACCTTGTTCCGTTAAATTTTTAAAAATACTATTGTTAAAATTTTCCTCGTGCAACGCTTAGTAACTTCGTACAGCCCTGGTGGAAATATAACACAAAAAAAGCTTTAAATGGTTGTGCTAGTCCTCATTACAGCATTCAAAAGGTTAACTCGAAAATAAAAAAGAATCCATAACTTCTATGGTTGGTCAAAAAATTAACAATGCATGTATAATTTGTAAACAAAAAATGCAACACATAACGATAAAAGAAATTAATCAAATGACGCTTTGATGATGAATGAATGCAATGGCGAAGCAACATAAGTTCATAAAATTTTACGTTGGAAATAGGGTTTGGGTCCCGGGACTTTTCGTAATTTTAGTTGTCTCGAGTCCCGGGACTTTCGGGTCGAGACTCGAGACCAGACAAGATTGTCGAAATTGTTATGTAATCATTTTTATTTTCAAACTAACTGTGCGCCGCGACTTCGCCCGCGTGTAATTTTAATTATATGGCTCAGAACCCTAATTCTTTTTCCCAAATATAAGTAGCTTCTAAGGAGTAACTTACTCCTTAGAACATCGTCTATCTGCCATTGAAAGTCCCGTCGAAATCAACAGACAGACAGACCGACAGACAGACAAAAATTAAAAAAATCGTGTTTTTGTTATAAGTACCGTATATACATTCATATGCATTGAGTGAAAAGCTGTTATTTTAATATTACAAACAGACACTTCAATTTTATTTATTTATATAGATAATTGAAGGAGGCTAGCGCCGTGTGTTAGTTTAATGAATAATTACTTAGTCTACTACGTAGTTACTGAGTACGCAATACAGTAAATGAAACAAGTATGTGATCATGAGAATTAACAATGAGATTATGAACTATGATCAGATACTAGAATTCCTAGATAATAAATACTAAAGTTATTAAAAACTAGTATGATTTTTAACTAAGTTCATTTCATAACTGTAAGATTTAACTATTTAGTAGTGCATCTGTGTGTGACTAAAAGGAACAAGCAAAGCAATTATTAAGACTGAAATTAACGTTAAAGTTATTTAATTTTCTGTTTAATTGTTTAACAAATGTTGATTTGACAAAAATTGCCTCTTTTTAATACGCTTTACCAGAAATTAACTCAATTAAAATTCTTAGAAAAAGGCTTACGCATCTTAAAAAAACAAAAAAAGTTTTTTCTTAAAAGTCTTGAAATCCCGGGAATTCCCGGGTCTTTGATTGTAGGCTGTCCCGTGTCCCGAGATTTTGAAATTGTCGAGAATTCCCAAACCATAACGATAAAAGAAATTAATCAAATAACGCTTTGATGATGAATGAATGCAATGGCGAAGCAACATAAGTTCATAAAATTTTACGTTGGAAACGATCGCTTCTGTCAAAAGAAAATAAAATTAGAAATTAACTGTCACTGTAATTCAGTTGGAATATTAACAGGTAAAAGGTCAAAGGTCCTTTTAGAGACACTGTGCTCTCAAATCATCTTCCGTTTTTTAGCCTACTTCGAAAGCTTAAATCTGACATAAGCTTTATAACTTTTAGGTAAAATAAAGTATAAAAAATACCACTAAGTACTAATTGTACTTGTATATGTCTATGTCACTAATTGTACTCGAGCTGCTCGATACAATTGAGGTATCCTATATCCTACATTTTCAAAAAACGCATAACACTAGCAAGTCGTATATATACTATATTTGTATATTACTACATATACATTAAGTGTACAATTACTATTTTCTTCGAAGAGAGTTCTTCAAAGGATCATTATTTACTTATAAATAACTATTATATTAGAATAAAAAGTTATTACATTGCAATACAAATTGTGTTTACTATGTCGAAAACAATTGTAATTAATAATTGTGTGTGTAATAATAATTTAAAACTAACTTAGGTTAATCTCATTACGAACATAAATATGGACTGATTATATTAAACGAGCTATATGTTTATTTTTGTATAATTGGTTGCTTTTTATCGCGTTCTCAAAACGGCTTAACTATATCTCATTTTAGAAAAAATTCGTTTCCTCCATGTTTTCACGCACAAAACGACAAAATTAACTTGCTCGCGCATTATAAAGAAATTGGTGATTTCACTAAAATGATCTTGTCATTGTCCCAAAGGCCCGAACATAGATTTACTACGATTATAAAAATGTTATGTTTGTGGAGTTACGTACATTTTTAACGTTCGTACGAAATATGATTATAGTATTTTTAGAGAAAATAATTCTTTTATCGACTTACAATCAAACCAACTTAATAACTTAAAATAATAAAAAAAAAGAAAAAAAAAGACTATTTATATACATATCATCATTACATCCAGCCCTTCACAAGTCCACTGCTGAACATAGGCCTCCCCCAAAGAATGCCACAAAGCACGGTCCTGAGCCACCTGCATCCATCGACTTCCTGGATAACTTACCAGGTCGTCACTCCATCTAGTGGGGGGACACCCTACACTTCGTCCGCCGGTACGAGGCCGCCAGTCGAGAACCTTTCTTCCCCAACGGTTGTCTGTTCTTCGAGCTATATGGCCGGCCCATTGCCACTTTAGCTTAATAATCCGTTGGGCTATGTCGGTCACTGTGGTTCTACTGCGGATATCTTCATTTCTAAGTTTATTACGCAGATAATCTCCGAGCATAGCCCTCTCCATAGCTCGCTGAGCGACCTTGAGCTTCCTCATCCGGCCAGCAGTCAAGGACCACGTCTCAGTACCATAGGTCATCACTGGCAACACGCACTGGTTGTGCAGTCAGGTTTTCAAGTTTTGAGGTATACCTGAAGAGAAGATGTGCCGTAATTTCCCGAACACTGCCCAACCGAGTTGAATCCGCCGATTAACCTATCGGTCGAAGTTGGACTTACCTAGTCGGACTATTTGTCCCAGGTAAACATACTTGTCAACAACTACGATGTAAGTGTCCCCAACATCTACCGGCATAGGTGTGACGTGGACATTAAACATGATCTTTGTTTTGTCCATGTTCATCTTAAGACCTATCCGTTGGGAAACACTATTGAGGTCATTGAGCATAGTGCTTAGGTCCTCCAGCGATTCTGCCATAAGGACTATATCGTCGGCAAATCGAAGGTGAGTGATGTACTCGCCATTGATGTTGATACCGTATTCTTTCCTGTCTAGAAGCTTGAAAACGTCTTCCAACGCCGCGGTGTAGAGTTTCGGGGATATCACGTCATCCTGTCTTACACCTCTCTGCAATTGGATAGGTTTCGTACTCTGGTTCTGTACTCGGATAGCCATCGTTATTCTACTGAACAAGCACTTCAGCACTTCGATATACCGAAAGTCAACTTGGCATCGCTGAAGGGACTGCAGCACCGCCCAAATTTCGACGGAATCAAAGGCTTCCTCATAGTCCACATACGCCAGACATAGTGGCAAATTGTACTACTCGAACTTCTGTACAATTTTCTGTACAAAAAGCCTTTTCCGAAACCGGCTTGTTCGGGAGGCTGGAAGTCGTCAAGTCTGCGCGCGAGACGATTCGTTATGACTCTCGAAAACAGCACGTAGACGCAGCTCAGAAGGGAAATCAGTCTGTAGTTCTTCAAGAGAGCGTTGTCACCTTTCTGGAAGAATAAGACCACCCACACTTCTGCTGTACGCCTCCGGTGTAGTGCCACCATAGAGGACGGAATTAAAGAGCTTCTGAAGGACTTCAAGTACCGGTTTTCCACCCGCTTTCACAAGCTCTGCTGTAATTCCATCCACGCCTGGGGCCACGCCGATTTTAAGGTGCTGGAGAGCCATTTAATCTCGCTCAGACTCCGAGATATCATTGGAATAGTGTCGGATAAGACTCGCTCTTGGATCGTTACTCACACTTACGTGTGGCTCCAACGATGATGTGTACAGCTGCCCATAGAACCCCTCAATCTCACTCAAAATCTCAGGTGTCCCGGAAACGACGCTGCCACACTCGGTCTTCAGCTTCGACAGTTGGCTCTTTCTGGCAGACAGATATCTAGCAAAGACTTTGGAGCCCTGGTTCCGCTCGATCGCTTCTTTAATACGAGCAGTATTAAAGTTGCGTAAGTCCCGCCGCATGCATTTGGAGATCTGTCTGTTCAGTAGCCTGTATGCTGTCAAATCTACTGAAGGCTGCAGCTTCATATCCCATCTAACAGCCATGAGAGACAGTGTTTGTGTTCTTCTGCGGCGGGTCTTGCAACACTTAGCTCCGACCGCATGGACTGCATGGCATTTCCACGATCTTGTCATTCATATCGTCCACTGCATTGCAATCTTCTAGGCATTGAAAACGATTTTGTAGCTCGAACTGAAATGTTTTGGGACTTTGGATTAGAGCACGAGGGGGACGGAGCGTTGACTTCATTAGACGTGACCTCTCCAACTTAACGTTTAGGTTCAGTGTGCCTCTTACTATTGGGTGATCGCTGCCGGTTTTCACCCTCGCGATCACTGAGACATCACTGAACAGTTGTCGTCTGGTCGTCATAATGAAGTCAATTTAATTTTCTGTCGAATCGTCGGGGCTCGACCAGGTCTACTTTCTGTGGGGTCGCTTCTGGAAGAAAGAGTTCATCATTAAGAGTCCCTCTTTCTCCATGAAGTCGACCAGCTGCTGGCCCCTTGGGTTCCGTCGCCCCATTCCGAAATTCCCTACTTTCAGCTCACCGTTCTCTTTTGTGCCTAGTTTTGCGTTGAAGTCTCCCATTAAAACCGTATAGTGGGTTTTGGAGGAATGCATGGCTCTAGAGATATCCTCATACATTTCCTCCACCTCCTCATTGGGGTGTGCCGAGGTTGATGCGTAAACCTGTATGTCCTTCAACGAATACCGTTTGGTGATTCTGAGTATAAGGAACGCAACCCTCGTCGACACACTCCCAATCTTTACAACGTTGTTAACGAGAGACTTGTGGACGATAAATCCGACACCTCCTTGGGACAGATGGTCACCCTCCCGGTGATAGAACAAATTGCCGGATTTGAGGATTACCGTGCCTTCCCCTTCTCTTCGGACTTCGGATAATCCTATGATATTCCAACGCAACTTGGCTATCTCTTCTTCCAGCTCCAGGATCTTCTCACAGTCCTCAGGGTGCGTGCGTTATATGTTGCCAGTTCGAGTCGTCGTAGGTGGCAACCGAACCTCCACCGGAGATTCGTAGCACCCCCTATGTATATATATATATATATATATATATATATATATATATATATATATATATATAATATTATATACTTCTCTGATACCTACTGGTTGGTCCATAATCTCTAAGAAAATTATGTTTTTTTAACTCCGAGCAAAGATCAGTCGCCCAAGTACTGTAGAACCTAAAACAGTGTAGTATTTCACAAACATTTCATGTTAAGAAAAAATATAATTGGATCATTATTTTAAAATTCAGGGGATGTAAGTTAATAGCTGAGATCTACTTTCATTGGGAAGTGAGTATTGAGTACGAATAGTAGGGTGAGGCAGGGTGGCAAGAAATCATCGGGAGATTCTTTAGAAGAACCGTAAGAGCTCTAATAAAAATTTCACAAATGTCTTTCTCAGATACACAGATGGAACTTTCATTGTGATTGGAAAAAATTACATTGTTTGTTGTGTTACCTATTTCATTTCTTTATATTGAAAATATGTTTCATAATCGGAATCTAAATCCTCTTATTGCTAATGCTTAATTCTTCAATTAATTTAAGAACGTTAGTTTTTTTTAATGAAGTAAGTGTGAAAACCGAGCACAAACTTCACTTGTTGGTAGGTAGATGCTGTGGCCTATAGACACCTAAGAGAGAGGATAGATTAAAAGTGTGAATATTCTCCACCCCTATATCATTCTATTGGTGCCGTAAGAGGCGACAGACGGAAATTGAAACAGGAGATGGGCAGCAGTATCTATCTTTATAATAATAATAATAAAGCCTCTTTATTCCTTATCCCTACATTTCTACATTTTTACATTCCGATGTTGTTTAGTACTTATTGTAAGTATTGTTAGCTTATTTTATATTAGTTGTTGTTAGTACGGTTAACTATATATATTTTCAGAGATATGGATCTCATTTTGAGTAAAGGCCTCCTCCATCTGCTTCCACAATTCTCTATTATTACTTTTACTCATCCAGTCTTTTCCTGCATACTGTATTATGTCGTCAGCCCACCGTTTGTGTGGTCTTCCAACTTTCCTTTTGCCAGATACCGGTCCCTTCCATCGTGTGGTTTGTATTGTCCACCTATTATCTGGGTATCGTGAGACGTGTCCTGCCCATTTCCACTTTAACGTTAAAGCTTTCGTGAGTGCATCTGTTATTTTTGTCCTTTCTCTTATTATATTGTTTTTTACTTTATGTATTTTATTTATATTTAAGATGCTCCTTTCCATTGCTCTCTGTGTTGTATTTATTTTCTGTTTCACTTTGTTTGTATATGTCCACGTTTGACAGCCGTATAGTAGACTAGGCAAGAGGCAGGTGTCCATTACAGTACTCTTTATTTTCATACTGTATTTTCCTTTTAGAATTTCTTTTAGTGACCAAAACTTTCTCCATGCAATATTTTTTCTTCTTTCTACTTCACTTCGTTATTAGTTTTTATGAAGGATATTTGTTTCCCCAGGTAAATGTATTTTATTACGTATTCTATATTGTTTCCTTTTATGTTGATGGGTACGTTGAGACTGTTGGTCATTATCTTAGTCTTGCTAACATTCATGTCCAAACAAACTTTTGAACTTTCTTGCTCTAGTGAATATAGCATATCGTTAAGTTGTTTAGCTGTTTCAGCAAATATGACTATGTCATCTGCAAACCTAAGATGATTTCAACGACGCCCATTGATATTTATGCCATATTTTGTCCAATTTAAATGTTTAAATATATTTTCCAACACAGCAATGAAAAGTTTCGGCGACAAGGGATCGCCTTGCCTCACTCCTCTTTCTATTTTTATTTGGTCACCTCTCCTTTCAAGTTTAACCCTACTTGTGCTATTTAAGTATATATATTTTATGATTTTTATGTATTTATCGTTTACATTTGATGTTTTCAATGCATTCCATGTGAAATGATGGTTGATACTGTCAAAAGCTTTGCTGTAGTCGATAAAGCCGACATATAGAGATTTATTAAATTCATTGTATTTTTCTATAACTTGTTCTACAGTTTGTATGTGGCCAATAGTGCTGAATCCTGAGCGGAAACCTGCTTGTTCTATTGCCTGAGACGCGTCAATTTCTTTTGTAATTCGTTTTAGTATGATAGATGTAAAGAGCTTGTACATACTTGTCAGTAAACTTATGGGTCTGTAGTTTCCGATATCTAACGGGTTTCCTTTTTTATAAATTAATATAATGTCAGATGTACACCATTGCTTTGGTACCATTTCTGTGCCTAGTATCATATTAAAGAGGTGTGTTAAGTGCTTAAGTAAGATAGTGGCACCTAATTTAAGGGCTTCGTTTGTTAACCCATCAGGCCCTGGACTTTTTTCATTGTTGATTATTTTTATATGCGAGAGTATTTCTTTTTCTTCAATTGGTTTAACTGTATTTACTCTAGATTTATTGTCAAGTTCTTCTTCCAATGCATTCTCGTCTTCCTTCTTTTTGTATAGTTGTTTATAAAATTTGGTAGCATGTTCTATCACATCTTTTCTTGACTTAGTCTCTGCAGAATTGTTTTCCAGTTTTTGTATCCATTTCGTTTGAAGAGTTAGTTCCTTAAAGGCTCTCTTAGTGCTTCTAAAGTTATTTATATTTTTTGTTATTATCAGTTCTCTATGTTTACAGTAGTCGTGTTTTATTGATTTATTAGTGATTTTAAAGAGTTTGGTAAGTTCACCTTTCTTTTCCTTGTTTTTATTCTTTGTGTTTATTAATTCTGTGCGTTTCTTAATAAGTTGTTTTGTATGTTCGCTAAGTATTGAATTTCGTTTCTTTTGAGTGACCTTATTATTTTTTAAACTGGATATTATGTTATCTTCAAGTAAGTCATAGAAGGTTTGAACATTCTCAGGTATAGTAGTTATATTGTTTTCAAGATTGGATTTCAGGCTTTCAGTGTATTTATTAATTTCGTAATCTGTTGTTGGGCTTTTTATTGAATTTTGAAATGTTTTTCTGCTTTTTTTTGGTTGGTATAAATGAAACGTTGTTCGTAGTAATCTGTGGTCTGAAGCAAATTTGACTTGCCAAGCGTGGCACTATGGCAAGTATCCCGGTATGAGGCAATGGGCTATATGGCCTATTTATGTTCAGCTGTGAACTTTTGATGGACTGTGCTCGGGCATTATAGCTTACTTCGGATTGTATGTGGCCACTGCACTAGTCACAACTCACATTTGTATCTTGAGACGGTCGTGTCGTTCGGCGGTGCGCTAAGATGGTGTGTGCGGCGTAGTTTTTTGTTAAAATATGGATGACAAACGAGCACACAGTCCACCTGATGATAAGTGGATGCTGTGGGCCATAGACATCTACATTTATCCTGGGTTAAGAATCAAAATACAGATGCGTTGTCACCACTGAGGACTAAGATGGGATCCAGTTAAAAAAGTTTCCGGTTCTATACATCCACAATACGCAGCAAAGAAGCATTAAATTGCTATTTTATGCTGGTATCTGTGAGAGCGTGGTCCTACCCCAGTTGAGACCACCCATTCGTGCTACAACCATAATATAGCTGCAGCGTGACTCTACAACATATATACATAACTTTAATACTGGATAGATCATACATACATACACACGCGCACACACACACACACACACACACACACACACACACACACACACACACACATTTCTAAAGTAACTAATAATACAATTTATTTGTCTCTCATTTGTAAATTATACAAATAGCATGTTAAGTTGTGATGATATTATCCTGAGGGGGAAACCCTGGTGATCCGTAACACAGGCTTCCGCCTAGTACAGACACCAGACTCTCAGCCCATAGTCTACTTTGTTTATAACCTACCTTGTAAACTTAAATTGTGAGAGTAAATAAATATATTATTAAAAAAAAAATATATATATATATATATGTAGAAAGGTCATGAAGAATATAGAGAACTTAAATGGAAAGCTTTATCCCACTTCTGATGTAGGATGTATAATAGAATATAGTACAGAGACTAATTTTGTAGTTATGAATAATAATTAATTCGTTTACACGAATTAATTATCCAACAAGTCGAGGATAAACTAGTAACGGAATACGACAAGCGTACCGTTTCACGTCAGAGCCAAGACTGTCCTAACGGCGGCCGCGCCGTCCGTTTTATACAAGCAAAACGAGCGCCACTGCAGGTGCAATGGTGCAGGTGTGCGGAACATGTGTTATTTACAAGAATTCTGTCTAACTGCACCGACGGCTACTGCGCCGCACGTGCAATGGTGCTGGTCCCGTCACGGCCATACTGACATGCGTGTGTCCTCGCACGCGCTCCATCACAATTTTAGTTATCTGTAGACAGAAAACATCGTTCGACTATCCTGACATAACAGCGTCTGGTCCGGTCTATAGTGACCCTTCAGACTTGGGTGACAATCAGTTTTGTTCCGGCAGTAAGCCCCACAAAAGCTTTAATCAACTTTATGCGAGATCGGAATGATTAGTCTGTAACTTTTCTATTTTCTCTTTTTTTTTCAAGTACTGTTTTCGCTAGTCCGGATTCACTATTCCCTATAGCCATATCATTTGACCGGCACAAAGCCCTGCAATGATAGTAAGAACTATATTTTTTTCTTACTCTCTTTTTTTTTCAAGTACTATTTGCTAGTCCGAAATCACTATTCCCTGTAGCTATATCATTGGACAGGCAAACGCCCTGCAATGATAGTAAGAACCACTTTTTTTTCTTACTCTCTTTTTTTCAATTCAATATAGAACAGGTACAGACCAACCATACCGCAAACATGTACCTGTCACAATCACACAAAAGTGTATCGTGAGGGACGTAGTGACATGATAACACCTAAGTATGTAAACCAACAGCAACACGACACATCCCAGTGCAGCACAGACCAGCCTTCCTGCAACTCCATGTTCCTTTCCTGCACAAGAATAATTACTTCGATAGAGTGTTGCAACGTCTCTAGTATTTTCTAGATGCACAGACACGGCTACCTCTGACTGTCGCACGTCCTCGTGCGGTTGACAGTGAACAGCATATGGTCTATCAGTTATCACCACCTGCTAACAGATATTAACTCTTGTTAAATATTACAACGTTCGACCATCCCAGACTTCATTTAAGTCATGAACGCACCGATATGGCTACCTTCAGGCAAACGCACTCCAGCTTTTCGTTCTGCTGCGTTCGTGCCACAATCGCGCCAGCGAGCCGTCGCGCCGTAGCCGTACTAGCTCTAGCGAATCGTTGCACTGCTTTGTAAAATTAAAAGAAATCGAGATAAATGTATTGCCAACCATGGAATTTCGACCTTCCAAAATTCATCACATATTCTCTTAAGAAACGGCAACAGTATGACATTTGAAAACATTGCGAAAAATAACAGAAACTATGTGTACAGGCAAATACCACAACATTTCAAAGGGAAGGAGGTAACTGCGCAAAATCTACGAAAACCGACCTCAGACGTCCATTTACAGCGCCAAAGCACCATTTGTTCGGCGGCCGCTTAAATTACCCTGCCGTAAGATCAGCCGATAAGTTACCCTCTGTAGCGGTGTAGGCTCAATCTTACCAGCGCTCGGCCGTACCTGACCATGTTCGATTAGCCGTCACAACATCTTCTTCATTGATCATTGTTGTAGATACTTCTACGAATCCCTCGACATCAAACCCCAATCTTCTCGACGACACAATATTCGGAGCAAACTGCAACTGCAACACATTAGAACACAAAAATGTCACTTATTATTTTCAATTCATAGCGTGTTAAAGTTAATCCTTTATTTTGGTACATCCCTTAAACGTTTTGAACTTCAAAATATAGCAAATGATAATCATGTTTCGCGTGAACTATCAAATTACAACATAACTTGAATAAGTTAATTAGAAAGCCTCCAACTTCTTTCGACATTTGTTAACATATTTAGGTACATCAAGAAATAATGAAAATACTTGCGTGGTACTTTTAATACAAATCGAACAAATAAAAAAAAATTGGCTTAAATAAGTTCACTTTATCTTTTCTCTACACTTTAATAATACGAACATATCGTAAGTAGCATAGCAAATTTCATTACGGTATTTAACATAAAAACAGATTCATCAATGCGGAATGCATTACAGTCTAACTACAAACCTAACTACAAATGTAATAATCCTCATACTATTCGAAGATTAAATGTGGGCAAAAATGGGGACTTTATCCCACTTCTGATGTAGAAAGGTCATGAAGAATATAGAGAACTTAAATGGAAAGCTTTATCCCACTTCTGATGTAGGATGTATAATAGAATATAGTACAGAGACTAATTTTGTAGTTAGGAATAATAATTAATTCGTTTACACGAATTAATTATCCAACAAGTTGAGAATAATATAGTAACAGAATACGACAAGCGTACCGTTTCACGTCAGAGCCAAGACTGTCCTAACGGCGGCCGCGCCGTCCGTTTTATACAAGCAAAACGAGCGCCACTGCAGGTGCAATGGTGCAGGTGTGCGGAACACGTGTTATTTACAAGAATTCTGTCTAACTGCACCGACGGCTACCGCGCCGCACGTGCAATGGTGCTGGTCCCGTCATATATATATATATATGTATATTATATTATATTATATATATATGTATATTATATATATACATATATATATATATATATATATATATATATATATATATATATATATACAATATGTAACGTAATTAACGCACACCATCAGACACCCCAATTAGTATATTATGTTATAATGATTATACATACACTGACTTTTTAATTAAACATGTTTATGCATTGATTATTTATTACATTAGTTATACTAATTCCGGAACAATGTTGTGGTCACAGTATATTCCACGAACGCACGCAGTCGCTCACGTAGGTGTAGGTTTTGAGGCTCTTTCTATCACAGTAGGTACCACCTATTCGCTCGTGTTCACGTTCGTCGCTCGTGTTTAAAATATGTGAATCAAGATTACAATAATTTTAAGAATCAAATATTTAACTTACTGATAGCCTAAACTCTCATGCAACGTTGTATTTTAATACATTTTCAAAATGTCCACCACGGCTCCGTGGCTTAGCAATTGCGTTGCAGCGCTAAGGACCGCGGGTTCGAATCCCGCACGGAACAATATTTGTATGGCCTACAAATAATTGTTCTGGGTCTGGATGTTTGTCCTTGTGAAATTTTTGATTGTACACTGCCCCCACAATACAAGAGAAAATCCCAGTATGGAGGTTACGTTTTAGAAAAAGAAAAAGAAAGAAAATAATTTAGAAAGCAATTCAGTGTCATTTTTCACTATTCTAAAATCGTTCACTCATAGAAATAATTTGTCTCACTAAAATAAACTAATGATTTAATACGTATTAATATTTAATACGTACGTAATCAGGTGATCTGGGAGGTCAATGGCCCGGCTGCCGCGACCTTTATAACGTACTCCAAACTCTGCATTTGTAAAGACTTTAAAATACTTGAAATAAGGTTCAATTTTCTTTATTTTGTATTAAATGACGGAATTTGTATTAATACAAATAAAAACTGCACTTTTAAATCTTATTGCCTTGAGTTACGGTCCATTTCCGTGTGTATTAACTTTACAGGTTTAGTGTGACTGTAAATTACGTAGTTTCAATTATTTTTGGATAAAAAAATTACCTATATTAAAAATGATAAAAATCGATTCAGTAAACGATTCTGAACAAACTACTTTCTCAAAGCGCGTTAATTATGTTACATGTTGTATATATATATTACAGTAAAAATCGCCTTTTTAAATTAGATAAAGCTAAAAGAGCCATGAAAATAAAGTACATCGTTTATGTAACGATGTTCTATTCCGATTTCGATATCACAAACATATACCTACATCGGTGTTCGCGCAAGCACAAACCAATTTACGGTTTTCCTTACAACCCCGAAGCAAATGTAATGCGATAAGCTTGGAGAAAAGATGGGATATACGGGGACAAAAATAACTTTTTGTAATTCATTTTTGGTAAGAAGAAAGAAGAATCGTTTTGATATGACTGATTCAAAGGTTTTCTACAACGGGGGACTTTCTAATTAGCGCACAAAGACTTTAACGGGCTGGTCACCTTAAGTGTGACCTCATTTGATCGTACAGGGAACGTGTATTTCCGTCTGCGGTGTATCGCAAAATTATAACTTCCACATCCTTATCTCATCATTGTGATGATTTTTTTTTACAAAACAATGTTTTCATTGGTGTCTGTGGGGTTTGATCCCGGTTTGCTTGCTTGCTGGGAAAAAGGAGAGCGCTTAACACCTGAGCTAAAATGGTTATTTTTTTATTGATTTTCCTCCTTTTGAAATGAGTTGTGGTGAAGAAAACGTCGTGTTGAAACCTGCACGTCTTAGGAATATAATATTTCGTAGACACGTGAAGTCCGCCAATATGCACTCATTTTATATTAATTACATAACAAGCAACTCTCAAAAGACTCTGCTTCCGAAATATAAACCCTAAGATGTATGTAATTTCTTATTTAGTACTAGCTGTTACCCACGATTTCGTCCGCGTGGATTTCATTACGGTTGGATTTCATGGGTTTTGAATTTTTTTTTGCGCGGAGCCTTAATTGATTTTTATAAAATAAAAGTAGCCTAAGTTACTTCTTATAACATTCGCTATCTGCTAGTGAAATTCCGTCAAAATCGGTCCAGCTATTTCGGAAATTTGCCGGAACAAACAGACAGACAGACTGACAATTTTTCATAATTTCATATGAATTTAGTTAAAGCCATTATGTTGACATTACAAACAGACACTTTAATTTTATTAATTTGTATAGATACAGATTTTTATTGCTGCACGAATAGTACATATAGGCTCGATCGGGAGAGGACTACACGGAGCGCGAAATAGCCGCATAATGCTGCTGTGCTTCCGAATGGAGAGTGACGAGAGTAAGAAACTCCTTCTCCTGGTAACGATACATACCATTTTAGCTCTTAGAGGCAACAAGTCTACCTTTTCATTGATATTTGAGGATAGATGTACATGGGAAACAGCATTTACGTATTAACTATCATGTAAACTGTGTGCTCGTTAGTCACTCTTTTTTCTATAAAACTCGTAATATAATCAACCAACTGATAGTCGCGACTTCGTCCACGTTCTTGATAATTTCGATATATATATATATATATATATATATATATAACGAATTATATGAAAATTAGTTATTTAGCAATGAAAAATTATTAAGAAAACTATAGAAAACTACAGGGGGCAATTGATCAAAAAGGAAAAAAAAGGTTACAGTTTTAATAAAAAAAATACAACTGACCAGCGTCAGGTTGTACGCGCAAATAGTGCGCGGCTGGTCTTAACTTTACGCACGCGTGTTACACCGCTGGCCGTACTTCTCCGCGGCATGAAAACACATATCACTGAACACGTGATGCTTGTAAAAACCGTTGTTTCTTAAAAATTTAATAACTTTATGTTAATTGAAGTTATCGCAATATTTTTTATATATGGGCCAAAGAAATAGAACTTAGAAAACCTAATTGAATTTATCAATAAGAACATTAAGAAATTACAATCCTATCTACAGTGGCAAATACGCAATGAAAGGCGGGATTTGTTAACGGACAGGGCACAAGAGAACAGATCGTGAACGTGAGGCAAATAATTGAGAGAAGCCGGGAGTTCAATACACCTGTGTCCGTGTGTTTCATTGATTACTCTAAAGCATTTGATTCCGTAAGATGGAACTGTCTATGGAACACACTCCGAGAAATGGGCGTACCTCAACATCTCATAGTATTTATTGCAAATCCGTACCAAGAAGGCGAACCCAAGCCGAAAAAGGGAGTAAGGCAGGGGATGTGTTCTATCTCCTATCCTGTTTAACATCTACGGGGAATACATAATGAGAAGGACCCTAGAAGGATTGGAGGGAGAAATTTCAATCGGGGGTGTTAAGATTAGCAACCACAAATATGCGGATAACACCACACTTTATGTATCATCGGAAAAAGAACTGGTTCAACACTTTCACAGATTAGAGATAGAGAACGGACTGGACTTAGTATTAACAAGTACAAAACAAAAGTTATGCTGATTGACAGAACCAGTCAACTCTCTAAGTCTGGAGAACTCTCGGACCTAGTGTTTGTGAGTGAGTTTGTGTAACTCTGATTGCTACTTTCGAGGAAGTGAACATGACATAAGAAGACGAATTCAAATAGCCAAGGTGCAATAAGCAGATTCAAAAAAATTTGGCAGAACAGGAATATCTCTAATGTCATCAAAAAGAAACTTGTCAGAACTTTAGTGTTCTTCATCTTCAGTTATGGCTTTCAGCATGGACGAATCGGGCAGCAGACAAGAAAAGGATTGATGCGTTCGAAATGTGGTGTTAGACAAGGATGCTTCGGATACCACTGACCGCTAAGAGGACCAATGAGTCGATCCTGGGGCAGCTTCGAGTTGACACCAGACACTCTACTACGTGTTACCAGAGTATTCTAAGTTACTTTGGTCACATTACCCGACGCCGGCCTAATAACTTGGACAGACTTATTGTCGTAGGCAAGGTGGGGGGTAAAAGACCACGCAGCCGATTACCTAGCCGCTGGTTGGACCAGGTCAAATCACTCACTGGCCTTTCACTCACGACTGCAATGCGAAAAGCCGAGGACCGGACAGAATGGAGGGCTATAGTGAACAGCGCTACGAAGGCACTAAACTACGGACACGACTTTCAGTTTTGAAGAACATGACCAAGAGGAAGAAGAAGAAGAAGCAGCCCATCTTCTGGATTTTCCCGTCTGTTGCTTCATACGACACCCACGGGATGATATGGGGTAGTGGCTGTCTTACACCACCACTAAACAATGTAGGAGATAAATAAACTTTGTATATAGTTTGTCTTTTGATGTTTTAACCAACCATTTGGTTGAAGGTTGATCTTATGGCCCTTTTTTGCAAAACAAATATAATTTCAGAGTCACGAAACAAATATGAATTAATAGTCTAGCTTTAAATAAAACTATTTTTACGGGTTTTATCTTATATTGTATATTTTATTTCGCGACGTTTCGGTTTATTTGTTGCACCCATCGTCGGGGAGAGTGAGGTGTTTGACGTACTGATGTCATAGTTAGCATAGGCTACTATTAGCTATTGGATATTAACTTCTAGTCTGATTTGAAATAATAAATGAAACCATTCAATGACGGCGTATACTCGTAATCACTAACTGTCCACTAAAATTCATTGCGTATTTGCCACTGTAGATAGGATTGTAATTTCTTAATGTTCTTATTGATAAATTCAATTAGGTTTTCTAAGTTCTATTTCTTTGGCCCATATATAAAAAATATTGCGATAACATCAATTAACATAAAGTTATTAAATTTTTAAGAAACAAAGGTTTTTACAAGCATCACGTGTTCAGTGATATGTGTTTTCATGCTGCGGAGAAGTAGGGCCAGCGGTGTAACACGCGTGCGTAAAGTTAAGACCAGCCGCGCACTATTTGCGCGTACAACCTGACGCTGGTCAATTGTATTTTTTTTATTAAATCTGTAACCTTTTTATGTACCTTGATCAATTTCCCCCTGTAGTTTTCTATGGTTTTCTTAATAATTTTTCTATATATATATATATATATATATATATATATATATATATATATATATATATATATATATATATATATATATATATGTATATATAAATAAAACTAATACTATAAATAATAATAAAACTGCAATTCCATACGAGATTGCATAGATCACGCATTATTTTTATGCCTTGTTCTCCAAGGTGCTTTAGCCCTTCAGCAAAAATATTATCTCCTCCAGCTGCTTTATTATGCCTGAGTTTACGTAGTGCACTTCTGATTTCAGACTCTAGAATCTCGGGTTCCTTATAATGGTCTTCTAATTCGACTAGCGTTTCTACAGATGGTATTGCAGGATGTGCGTATAGGCTCTCACAGTATGATCACTACCTTTCTGTTACTGGATCAGCCTCGGTTAGCAGTTTGCCTATATCACTTTTGATGGCCCAGGTTTTTGGTTTCAGTTACCGTGTTATAATTTTTATTTTTAGATATAGGTCTCAAGTATGAAAATGTTGGGAGTGATCTTCAATATCTTGACAGATGGAATAAAAGTAATTGTCATAATCTCTACGACACAAGCGTTGTGCTTTCGCCGAAGTTAAAAAACAACAGAGGGGAAAAAACCAGAAGATAGGCAGCAGCGTACTAGAACATCAAAATTGCGGTTACAAACCTGCCTGTCTAGCTGCTACTCGAGAACCTTTGACAAATATTCCCTTTATGAGAAAATCTATGAGGAGGCCTGAACCATATGTATCCTTTGATTTCCTGCATGCCAGGAACCAGGTCATTCCATATAGTAGGGGTCGCCCTGCACTTCAGTTACTGGTACAAGACTGCAACTCAAGAACTTATCTTCCTTATCGACTGTCGGTTCTTAGAGTTATATGGTCGGCCCATTTGTAATGCAGATAGTATTAAAATGTTTTAATTATGTACATTTTAATCATGTCGTGTTATAGCGACGTAAGAGAATCTCATTAATAGTGGATTAAATTACTGTGCATTTCAGGAACAGCTCCAGTTAGTATGCAATTTTCTGAATGAGTGAGCAAGCCTGGCGGCTGTAAGTGTAATTAGTAAGTGTACGAGTATACGTACTTACACGTAATGCATATTCTTTATATACAGGATTATTTTGCACAATATACGGCTGAATTTGCAGAGAATGTTCAGAAGAAGTAATATTGGCGAATGGGGAAGAAAAATTAATAAAATAAATCTTTAAAATTCTGTATTTTACACTATAATAATGACAGTCCTCAGTTACGTCGTTGATAAGCAAAAATTTTTTATTTTATTTATGTATCCAGCCCGTTAAAAGTGTGAAGGGAAAATTGTAATCATATTCAGCGTCATGTAGTTATTAATTGAAGCATTAGTAGTAAGGCTGTCCTAAAAAACTCAACAGTAGGCAAAAATGTGAATAGAATCACACACACAGGGGCACAAGTACGCATAGTTGTTGCCCAAAAATCACATTAAATTTGGGATAATTTCAAATAAAAGTAAAAGCCTTATAAACTCCTATTTTCAAAAAATATAATATCAGCATACAATAATTTAATTATTAGAACCTAAATATAAATTTTAGCTACTCTTTGAAAATAACTCTGTATACCGGATATTAGTGAAACGCTCCCGAAAATGAATATAGAAGATAGTACTAATGATATCTTTGATGATGGGTCAGAAAGAAAATCGATCCCTAGGAAAAAACAATCATCTTTTCGCAACGTATTAACTTTATTCACGCTCCATCATGTTATTGCAGCTAAATAAAATGACAATCTCATGAAAAAATCATGAAAATACTGTACATAACACCAGCAGTGGAATTACAATCAGCTGACTAGGGGTCAATGTACGCGCGGACGTCGAATTCGCGCGGCCTGCACCTAGCGATAGTACCACAATACCTAATAATTTACAACACTTGTCTAAATACCTAACTTATTCTACTATTTTACCACTGTGCTTGTCTCCACCCAGCGACTTTAATTCGAATTCACAGGTTAAATAAATCAAATACCTGGTTCGATTCCCCGCTAATGAAAAAATTACTTAAATGAAATGTTAACAAGGTTAGAGTCATATTTTTTTATCCATCGTGTAGGTACGTTTATTATTTTGATGTGTCCAGTTATGTACCTGTTAAGATGAGTTCGGTACTAAGTTATTTAAAAAAATAGCTATGAAACAGCTTACCGATCTGAATCCTCCGTTGCCTTATAAGATTCTCCAAGGGACATAAACACGTTGCCGTATTCACAAACACTATAAACATACCTACGCGTTAGGCATTATCAAAACAAAAGAAGAAATACAAAACGTAATAACAAGAATAATCACAACAACAAGATTTTAATAAACAAAATGACTGTCCCTCACGCGCACGTGTTGACTACGGAACTGTCTCAAAAACTAAAATTAATAATCTATCCCGCCAAAATAAATGCCTCGTGCGTCGTAACGTCCTTGAATCACTTTAATCATTTCTACAGACCGTTAAAACATAGTATAAAGAGAGGCCAAGTAGGTTAACTCCGGCACAATCCGCGATATAATTGCCTACTGTCTCAGGGTTGTCACTGTCACCAAATCATTAGTTTAAAGCCCGGCCCTATATCTATATTAAAAAAATTGAACAAAGCGACTAAAATATTGTAAAAAAAACATCGTACAATAACATAAAATTACTAACGCCTGCCACTTAGACTGTAATCAATTTTTTGTTCTGTTGTTATTATTCGAACTTTGCTCTATTTATCTGATTCACAATTAGTCAATTACTTATTTTTAATTACGATTTTATAACCGTAAGTAGGTACTTAGTTACTATTCTTCCTCTGTCTGATAGACAACTAATACAACAAAAATAAGTAAGTAGGTATCTCATCGTCAAGTAAAAATTATATGCTATAATAAGTGACTCGCTTACGTGACGCGCGAACCTCGTGCGGTGTTAGCCTCGACTGGCGCACTGAGAAATACTTCGAGATTGTGTTTAAGTGTGCGTGCGGCGCCTCATAGATACTATGGCGCACACATACAAGCCGCGAGCAGTGCGTTTGTATGAAGATAACGTACTTCCCCTCTCTTTATACTATGGTTAAACCGTTGCGACATTGCCAACGTTTATTTTAATTATAAATTTAGTTATCCCTACGACTAGTCTTCATATGGAATTTAGAAGTTATAGTTGTCATTTTTAATACAATTACACAATCAATTGTACCCTGATGCAACAAACAGTTCTTTACTATAAAAATTATATAGAATAAACGTATGTACCTAATTGGGTACTCAGTACTCACTTACACAATTATAAACACTATTGCATCGTCGTCTTTGATTTTGTATAAGAAAATAGAAATGAAATGGTACTGAATAATTTAATAGTTAAAATCAATTGAAATTATGATCGACAGTTAATTATCTATCAGAATTAATGTAAAAAAATAATATTTTTATTTTATTTTAATTGACTTTAAGTACATAATCCGACCACTACTTTGAATTTAAAAAGAAGTACGTCAAAACTATTAAAAATTACTTGCAAGTTTTATAGAGATTGCCGCCTTTAGTTCTTATGTCGCCGGCAATAAAATCTTAGTAGGTAAATTTCGGTGCAACGTGGCAGCGTTGCCAACACCAATTTGTCAAATTCCCCGAAAATTCATGTTGAATTCCCCACTTTAAGGGCAAAATTTCAACAGATCCCCAAAAATTCCCCTCAATTTTATTATAAGAAATGAAACAATTTTCAACTAATTTTATAAGACTAATTTTTTAACTAACATTTTTTCTTTAAAATTAAAAAAATAAAGAAATGAAAAGCATTAAATGATACAAAAAAGTCGCTGAAATAAATCCGAAAATTAAATGTGGTGCAATGAAGATAATTTAAAAAAGGGAGTCATTCGATATTCATAAGTAATCTAACAAAATGTTAAGATAAGTATTTAGATTTCTTGAAAAAAGATTCTGACTTGTCCCTGGCTATCGATTTTCAAAATTCCCGTATTTTACCCGCATAATACCAATCCCCATAAGATTCCCAACCAGTTTTAAAGGCCCTGCAATTTTGGGAATTCCCCACATGTTGGCAAAGCTGACATGTGTAAATTCCACAGCGCGAGGCAACACGAGTCAGCCAGGCGGCAGTGGCGCGTGTGTGAAAGGGAAGGGTAGAGTGAGTAGGCATTGTTTCGCATAGAGCTAGATAAAGAGTTCGGCGTCCGCGAGAAGCTGATTGTCAGCTGATCTTTAAGGAAACTTTAAGTCGTCAGTTGAAAACACAAGCAACGCAAAGCAATTTTCCTTACAATTAATATATAAATAATTAAAAAACAACGGCGCTGACATTCACGTCTTTGAATTGCCTGTAAATATTAACGGCGACGACGTCTACCTCAACGTCTAATCAACACAACAAGCAAAAAGGCGCGGTCCGAAGGGGAGGCTTACAAGGGACAAGGGAAAAATTTTTAGACGATAGAGAGAACGCAGGGTACCGGTGACTTCCTGGCTAACCGTCGTTGCTTGGGCTTTCCAACTCAAAGTGTAATCAATTAATAAACCTCTTTTAATATTATTATTATATGTTAAGTTATCATTTCTACTTTATTATATTCGATTATTATATATTAAGTTTCACTGCTGGTTTTATGTATAAGTATTTTCATGATTTTTAGGGTTCCGTACCTCAAAAGGAAAAAACGGAACCCTTATAGGATCACTTTGTTGTCCGTCTGTCTGTCTGTCAAGACCTTTTTTCTCAGGAACGCGTGGAGGTATCAAGCTGGAATTCAAAATCAAAAGATACAGCCGATTATGCCACAAATTTTCGACATTCGCAAGGGAATCAAAACCTACAGGGTACTTCCCGTAAACTCAGAATCTTGAAATTTGGTACGAAGCAACGTTTTATAGTACAGATAAAGGAAAAATTGCGAATAGCAAAAATTTTTAGTTACATCATATAATAAAAATATTTTTAATAATTTTAAACTTATATAGCTACGGATTTGTTCGGAACCCTCGGTGCGCGAGTCTGAATCGCACTTGGGCGGTTTTTTTATGAAATTATCGTTTTATTTAGTTGTTCTAACATGATGGAGCGTGAATACAGCTAATGAAACGTTGTAAAAAGATGATTATTTTTTCTTCGGGATCGATTTTCTTTCTGACCCATCATCAAAGGTATCGTTAGTACTATCCTGTCTCTTCGTTTTCGGGAGCGTTTTTCTAACACCCGGTATACACTATGGTGCGTATATATATATATATATTTTGAGAGAAACACTATATTAATTTACACAAAATATTTGTAGTGTCGAGACGATGATTCATAGCGGTGCTAGAACTAGACAAAAGTGACTCATAGTTACAATATAATGTTTTTTTATTGGCAAAAGAGAAAATCATATAAAATGAACGTTATATTAACATTATAAAAACTCCGAAGAGAAAATCATCGTGTCACCTATCGGAAATGGCAGAGCAACGTCTGTTGGGCTAACCAATATACCATAATTGACAATAATGATTTAATAATAAATCCCTAAAGATAATTTAAAAAAAAAAACATGGGTTTATAACACCTAATATTTCAATTTTTTCTACCTTGTACAGAGTAAATTAAGTAAAGTTTACTTTGTACACGGTAGAGTCAGGCTGCACTGCGACGATTAGTTGCTCATGAGGGAGATCGAAGGATGACTTTGATGAGATTATTGTTGTTGTTAATAAAAGTAGCTCAAGTTGGATATTTTGTATGGACTTAATTGGATCAGCCATCTCAAAGGTGAGCCAGCTGCTTATTGCTTCAGCTGTCTTAACCGTCTCTCGCATACTCACATGAGCTTCTTTCAGTTTCTGATAAAAAGTTGAATATAACTCTCTTGACTGCTTAGTGTGAGCTCGTTATACCCTAATTCCTTTGCAGCTCGACAACGCTCTTGTTCTAGCTAGCGCGACACGGTGGTGTGAACGAGAATCAGACAAATATAACGATACCTTAAACAAGATCTGTACATATTCTGAATTGCATGAATTCATTTACTCTTTGGGTGGATAGGTCATTTTAGATGTCTGCTTTGGGCAGGGCAGGTCAGGATAGGACAGGACAGGATAGGACAGCACAGAATAAAACAGGACAGGTCAGGACAGAACAGGATAGGACACGACATGACAGGAAAGGATAGTTCAAGACAGGACAAGACAGAACAGAACGGATTACTATAGAACATAATAATTTTTCTTCAATATCAATTAAAAGTAATTTTTATTGAAAGTCCTTGCAGTGTCTAGACGTCAGTAAATAAAGCTAATAGACCAAATGGTATACCAGCTATAGTTCTAAAGGCTTTTGCACCTGAGTTGTCTCCTGTGCTGATACGCTTGTTGCACCTCTCATTAAGCACTAGGGAATAATGCCCAAATCCTGGAAGCTGGCCAACGTGTAGCCTGTTCCAAACAAAGGGCAGCCGTGCCAACTCTGCCAATTACCGGCCAACTCTGCCAATTACCGGCCAATCTCAATTACCTCCATACACTGCAAGATTATGGAGTGTATATTGAACGCCCGCTTAATAGCATACCTAGAACAGAATGACCTCCTCAGTGAAAAACAGTACGGGTTTCACCAAAATCGGTCAGCTGAGGACGTTCTAGCGTATGCTACGTACGTATGGGGCGAGCCACTTATTTCTTCTATTGACGTTTCGGAGGCCTTTGACAGAGTTTAGCACGCTAGCTTTTTGGTTAAGCTTCAAGCGTGCGGCTTATCCTCTGGTCTGATTGACTGGGTAAAGGACTTTCTGAGTGAATGGTCTCGCCATTTCGTCGTCGATAGCTACTCATCCGATCGTATGGCAACTAACGTCGGTGTTCCTCAGGGGTCCGTTTTCTCCGCAACTCTCTTCCTGCTGCGTATTAATGGTCTGCTTATGCCCGGTATCTATGGGTATGGTATGCACAGTTGTGAAGCCAGTCGGGGTCAAATCCAGTTCGACATGATATGTACTAATAATTTAAATTTGACATTTATAATTGTGAGAATTAGAATGATAAATTTCATTTAATCTAAGAGCGGGTGAAATGCTAAATAAATATTTAAAAAATCACAATAACTGTTCATTTAACCCGCAAAAGAATACAGGTTGATAGAAGAGGATTAAATAAATGTTTTTATTAAATAAAATTGTATGTATGTCAACCCTTTATTAGAAAAAAAAATTTGATTTTCAGTCGGTGTTTTATATTTGAAGATCCCATTGTCCCCAGATCCCCAGATGTCCATTAACGGGACATTTTGCAAAATCAAAAACTATCCTACCTAATTTTTACGTCCTTTCATCAGCAACATTCTTAGTTTTGGATAAAATAAACCTTGTCAGTTTCAAAGTAACACGACTAAGTTCATATTTAAAGTAATGCTTGTCATTACAAAATTTCTATGTAAAACAAAGGCTACCGATGGAACTTCTTAAAAAGTTCAAATTTTTATTTTGTTTTATTTAATTCGAGACGAGACGATATCTGTAATACTAATTTTCATCAAAATTAGCATAGACTTATAAAATTCTTCAATCACATTGCCAATTGACACGGGCAATCACACTTAAGATGATCAATTGTATTATAAAATATTTTATAGATTATTTAGAGTATAATGACCCAAATATCATCATTAATTTATGACTGGAAAACTTTTTTCATAGGTGAGGGGGCAAACGAGCATACAGCACACCTGATGGTAAGTGACTACCGACGCCCATGAACAACTGCAACACCAAGGGAATTGCATGTGCGTTGCCGGTCTATTAAAAAAGAGTAAGCTCTTTATTTGAAGATCTCTAAGTCATGTCGGTCCGGAACAATTGCCGGTGGTAAATTATTACCATGGTAGTACCTGGCAAAATTACCACCAGCAATTTTGCCAGGCGGTGACCTAAATATGGCCTATAGGCCAAATCTTAACATTTAAAACTTGCATTCAAAACGCTCATCTCGGCGCGTTCATCCGATGGTATTTAGGTCACCGCCTGGCCCTCTCCCCCGCGCGCGTCTCTCCGCTCACCGCTCAGTCGCCTGACGTGTGGGCAATCGACTCGGTTTTTGCACGCGGCGGCGGGCGCATGCGCTCAACTTTGAGGTTATGTTCTTTACGGTGCCGAAAGTAGCATTTTTATTATTAAATGTGTTATAAATTACATAAATTAAGTGAAAAATACAGTGCGTGTAACTTCACTTTTGTTTTGAGTGATTAACTTAACTTCGATTGCCATTAATTTGCGTCGACGAGTTGCTTGTGTGGCATTTTAATATCATACGAAGACATTTTTCCTTTGTCGGTTAGAAAGCTAAAAATTTGTGACCAGAGAGGAGATCGCGTTCGTCTTCGATTATAATTTTGGGCTAAGTGACGTTAGACTTGAGTTGACATAAAAGTGAATGCCCACTTGAGTTATCGCACATTGTGGAGCAGAGCAGCGTATGTGGGTCTACTGCCCGATTACATCGGTGACGTCATGTTACACTTACACACTTTCTCACACCACTTACAGCCAGCTACTTCCCTGACGGTACCTTGTGGTCGACCCTACCTCCGGAACTCGGTAAGTTTGTGTTTGTATCCAGCCATTACATAATAAATATCCATAGGCCATTTGGGCCCAACCCTCTGGTTGCTCGTCGAGTGGGTTTCTCATGGGCCCTAGTCCAGTCGACTTCTGTCGGGGCAACTGAGGGCCGCAACACTTAGTTATCGAAAAACAAGATGTACTTATACCAAAGTTTACTTTCTTGTGTATAAATTGGTATTTAGAATTTTATGCAGATGATAATTCTTTTTGAATTAAATGAGTTTTTCTGGAAATAGACGTACAATAGAATTATATGAACTTAGGGGGTTGTATTGATGATTATAATTCTGTAAATACATACTCGTCACGGTCGCGAATCATATGTTTAATAATACAACATGATACTGACTAACAAATTGCAAAAAACGTAAGAAAATGTGAATTTCGCGGGCCACCCTGGAGCTTTCACCTTAAAATATAGTGATGGTTTAAAGAAATGCGCTCTTTCAGCCACAATTTCATCCATTTTCTTTGTTTTTCTTTTTTTTTTCATCTTTCCTCAAGCACAGAAATGTTAACCTTTGACGGTTCCGTGGCGCAGTGGCTTAACAATGAGTTGATGCGCTGGGGGCCACGGGTTCGAAACCCGCTTATGTATTTGTGTACATGTACTTCGATACATGTATTTGTATGGCCTACAAATAATTGTTCCGAGTCTGGATGTTTGTCCTCGTGCAATCTATGTTTGTAAACTGCCTCCACAATACAGGAGAAAATCCTAATGTGGGGGTAACGTTTTTTTTAATAAAAAAAAACCATTTTTGTTGTTTAGAAAAGCAAGGAGCCATATTTAAAAGTAACTACCTTACGTCTTTACACTTTGAATACCGGAGAGAACTGACAAGTTGAGTCAACCACCCGACCGTGTTTTTTTTTATAGGATAAGGGTGACAAACGAGCACACAGTGCACCTGATGGTAAGTGGTTGCTGCGGCCCATAGACATCTACATCTATCCTCTATTAAAAATCAAAATGCATCTGCATTGTCAACCGTGAGGACTCAGATGGAATGCCTCATTTCCAGTAAAAAGGGTCTCTGGTTCTCTACACTCACCATACGAACACACAGCAGCGTAAAGCTGCTACTCGTATTTACGTTGGTATTCTGTGAGAGCGTGGTCCTTCCCCGGTCGAGCCGACCCATTCGTGCTTCAAATATTATTATATTTGAAGCACGAATGGGTTGGGAATGGGAAGCTAATATAGCTGCAGCATGGCTCTACCACGTAAAACCGTACCGTGTAGAACGAATGCAAAAATCGGTTGACCCGATCAAGGACACGAAGGTTTGTGGCTGGTTTCGACCGTGTAGAAGGCCTTTTACGTGCATATTGTGAAATGATACACACACGTCATTGTGTCAATATCGTAAGACGTATGTCAAGTTAACATCGAATATTTTCACACATTGACTAATTTGTGCTTGTGAAATATATTGATTATGATTATATCATATTTTTGCTTGCGCTGATTCTCGCTTTCTTTACCGTTGCATTTTTCCTGCTTTTGCTAACGACTTATGCTTTTATTAATTTGCTTTATACGTGGTAGAGCCATGCTGCAGCTATATTAGTAATATAGTTGTAGCTTAAATGGGTCGGCTCAACCGGGGAAGGACCACGCTCTCACAAAATAGCAGCCTAACACTGCTGTGTAAAAAGGGTCTTCGGTTCCCTACACTTACCATACGAAATGGTAAGTGTAGGGAACCGAAGACCCTTTTTACTGGAAAACAGGCATTTCATCTTAGTCCTCACGGGTGATAAAGCATCTGCATTTTAATTCGCAAACGGGGATAAATGTAAATGTCTATGGGCCACAGCAACCACTTACCATCAGATGGACTGTGTGCTCGTTTGTCACCCTATCCTATAAAAAAAATATTAATATACGGACTCGATCACGCCTACTTACTGACTTACTGCTAATCACTACGGACATTCTGATACTTGCATCCACGATGTTGAGGTGCACTAATTGTCACCTTTGTGTCGATAGGATGCAGGGACATTTTGTGTCCTCATTTCGATTTAAATCTTTCAACATACATACACAAATAACAATAGCTTTTTTATATAGTTGATAATTTATGGTCCTGCCGGTGTCGTAAAATTATTTACTAATCGGTAAAATTTTACACCTTCTTCAGACACATGTTATAATAATATGTATCTTGGAAATTAATTTTATAAATAATATAACTCATTTACATGACTAGGACTTGGATTTTATAAAAACAGGTGGTGCTAGTCTTATATTGTGTAAGAACCTTTTATTAATCCTATAAAAGAGAACCCTTTTTCCAATGTTACTGACTATTATATTATTATGCTCCTTAAATTTTTAAATTCTTATTTATATATCATTACCGTCTGACAATTTATATTCTGGATTTATAATGAATGCTGTTCTAAAACATAAGGTAAATGTAACTATTAAAGTATAGTTTAAAAAATCGGAAATTCTAGAGACTTCGAGTTATATAATTTAAATGAAGTAATAAAGTAGAAAAATATTTTTGCATACGGCATTCGTGTACACCACATTTTTGGGTGGGGCAAAGTTCTATAGAGAATCTGGCATTCTACTTTAGCGGTTTTAAACAACTCCCAGAAGAGAGTAAAGTTTACAAATGAATAAGACAAAAAATTCTAATGCGCAGCCATAAGTACGAGCTTACCGTGGCATGTGGCATATCGGTAGATGATGGGGACCTAAGCTACTCGCGCTGTGATTGGTTATTGAGAAACCGCATGTTTTCAGTATAATTCCAGCTCTGCGTTCACAACAGAATATTTTGTGTGAGAGCAATCGTAGAAAGAAAAATTATCTAGTGTTTTTATATTTTTTTAAAGATTTTTAAATTAAATTATTGTTTTGGGATTTAGCATGTGTGATTGCGCATATATGTACATGTAAATATCTGTGTATATAATTTGAATAATTTTAGATCAGTGCTGTAATAACTTGTATAATTGCTATTAATTTTAACCTCGTAAGGCTTGGACTAGACAAAAAATATGTTGCAATAATTACCGACCCATGTTTTTAAAACAGGACAATATGTATAAAGTGTTTTACTCAAATATTATAATTTATGAAGTTTCAGATCAAGTAAAAAGTCAATTATCTTGTTTTAGTTTTTAACACTATTTAATGATAAGAGTAATGTGACTTTGTTCAGTCTTTCCTTTGTAATAAAAGTATATTCTATAATATTTTTCATTGACTTACTTTATGGCTATCGGCCTAGTGTAATATTTAAAGCACAATTTGAGAATACCTTCTATTGCAAGTACTGCGCGATGTAACTTAAAAATAACATAGTAAAACTATATTAAGAAGACATCTATATCTGTACCATATCACCGTGGAAACAGTTTCGGCTGCAGAAAACGTGCACCTTGTTACTTTTTCCAGCTTCAACTCTGGGCGGTAAGCAGTTTATACATATTGTCCTTTTTTAAGAACATGGGGCGGTAATTATTAAAACATATTTTTTGTCAAGCCCCAGCCTTACGAGGTTAAAATTAATATCTATTGTATAAATTATTACACCACTGATCTAAAACAATTGAATCTGTACACACAGATATTTAAATAGTCATATATGCCGTATGATGGCGGTTAAGAATATCCACTACCCCATTTCTTTCCGTGGATGTCGTAAGAGGCGACCGTGGGAAACAGGCAGGAGATAGGCAGCAGCATCTTCCAGATAACAGCAATATTAGAATAAAAAAACTGCAGTTGCCAACCCGCTCGCCAAGCGAGGCAACTATAGCAAATATATCCCCATGATGATAGTTAAGAAGAGACGGCCTCTAGTCCCCGGCGACCCCGCTATTCCTAGCTGCGATGGCGATCATGGTAGCAGTGGGGCAGGGAGTGCTAAGAATCTCCCATGGAGGTTTGGTTGCCACCTAAGACGACTAGACCTAGCAACATAAAACGCACGCACCCTGAGGATTGACAAGAAGATCGTGGAGCTGGAAGAAGAGATAGACAAGATACGCTGGCATATTATAGGATTATCCGAGTTCCGAAGAGAGGGGGACGACACGGTAATCCTCGAATCTGGCAACTTGTTCTATCACCTTCGGGCAACCATCTGCCCCAAGGAGGTGTCGAATTTATCGTCAACAAGTATCTCGTTAATAATGTTATATAGATTGTGAATGTGTCGAGGAGGGTTGCGAATCTTACTCAGAATCACCAAACGGTATTCGTTGAAGGTAATACAGGTTTCCGCACCAACCTCGGCACATCTCGATGAGGAGGTGTAGACAATGTATGAGGATATCCCTAAAGCCATGCAATCCTCCGAATTCCACTATACGGTGTTAATGGAAGACTACAATGCAAAATTAGGCACAAGAGAGAACGGTGAGCTGAAGGTAGGGAAATTCGGAATAGGGCAACGGAACCCAATAGGCCAGCAGCTGGCCGAATTCATGGAGAAAGAAAGACTTTTATAATGAAGTCCTTCAGAAGCTCTTCAATTCCGTCCTCCATGGTTGTACTATACCGTAGGAGTGGAGCAGAAGTCCGGTGGTCTTATTCTTCAAGAAAAGAGACAACAATCTCTTAAAAAAACTACAGACCGATTTCCCTTCTGAACTACGTCTACGTGCTGATTTCGAGAGTCATTACGAATCGTCGTACACAGACACTGTACACAGTAACTGTTTAAATAATTGTTGTGAGATGCATCGTACAGTGCGGGATATTGAGCCACCTGGTTTATCAGTTTCTCTTCCACGGAATCGGTGAAACTCATTTTTTTGAGAAAAATTCAATGTGTCGCTCGGCACTACTGATCCGCGGTCGAGCGACATGTCGTCTACCGCTCCGGCAAACGACGTGTCGCTAGCTGCGGAAGTTATTTCATAGAACTACATAGAAAGCAGTCGTGACGCGACGACACGTCGCCTGCCGCTGCTGCGTTCGGTCGGTTACGGAATTGTACCTTTAGACTTTTTTGTCGTATTCATTTGTAAACTTTATTCACGCCTGGGAATTGTTTAAAACCGCTAAATTTTTCTGGCGATTTGCAGGTATTATAAAAATTACTCAATAAACACGTGTTTAAAGTTGAGACTACCAAAAGTATACTTTTTGAGAATTTTAATAAAATATTTTTGGAGAGTTTAGTTATATGCTGCGTAGTAACGAAATAACCGCAAATACTCTGCCAGACTCGCGGGACTGGATTCGCCAATTGACGAAATTATATTTTTTCACAATTTCAACTAAACCTTACCAAATTCCTCGCCAGCTCTCAGACTATTAGGTACCCTTCTGTATCTGAATTGAACATGATTATGGCATATGTATACGATATAAAAGTAAAGTAACAGACTATGTAAGTCCCTCTACTGGGCACAGGACTCTTCTTATTTCTGAGATGGTTTTAGGTCAAGGAAATGTCCGCCGCGCTGCGCCAATGCGTGTTGGCGAACTTCAAGTCTTCGAAATTTTTTTATGGAATTTTCATGCAAAGATGTGTAATATAAGCATGCAAAAAAATTAAACATGATAAAATCCTTGTTCGCGCAAAAGTGCTAATGTCAAGCATCGACGTTAGATGGCACTCGGCTCGGCGCGATACGGGATGAAGTTCGTGCGTGTTGAACGTCCGAGCGTGTGGATTAGGAGTTTAAATTAGGAGTCCAAATTCAGAGCTGCGACCGGTGGCACGCTGTATTTTTGTCGGGAAGTCGGAAGCGGAATACGACACGCGCATCTAGGAAATATACGGTTTTAGAATACATACATTCTTGTTAGCTTCACCCGAGACTCATTGTATCTAACTCAGAATCTGTATAAGTGCATTCGACAATAATAGCTAGTGCGGCATTTGATGTTCTAGAAATAACTGTTGCCACGCGGAATGGTAGTGACCTTTGATCCGGTCGCGCGTGTTAAGCTTATAGCAAACGAGAGTTAGTGGCTTCTGTAAGGTAGTTAATCGTACGACAGAGTTAAGGAACTGTCATCGTAGAAAGCGAAGAAAGTGACTGCGGAAGGAGATCGTAGTTTGGAGAGGTGCTGAGGGCCGAACTGCTGCAGAGGGTAACGGTCTAATAAGGTCAATAACACTACCAGCCACACCCAGATAGACATCACTGACGCTTACTTTCCTAGCACTATACATCCACACGCGACCTGACCGAATCCTGAGGGACCAGTCGCCTTGGATAGAGGTACGTAAGCTCCCTTTATTAGAATGTAACGCTCCCCCCTAATTGTTTATTGCAATTAGAAACTTACACCTTTGGCCTGTAGCAGGCCCGACCAGCATCTGCTTGTAGGTTCTCCGTCTATGGGCCCGCGGGAGACCCTACTCCTGGGATTGCTGGCCGTAACAATCCTTAAAATTAGTTTTCATACATGTGAAGTAATTATTACTGCAGAACTGCATTATAGAAATTTTGAAGTCTACTCGAACGTAAAAAAAATATCAGTAAATATTTTATGGTGCCAAAAAATATCAAATGTGATCAATGATATGAATCAAATATCGCAAATAAACATTATACAGTATATTGATAGAAGACCATTAAATCATTATTATTTTGTAAAACTAAATTAACTTTAATTATAAATGAATGACAGACACAGGCACCGATGTGACTCCAAAAATGATCGAATTTTGATAAATTTGGCACGGAACAGCATTTAATGATACTACTAAATTGAAGCCCACGCGAGCGAAGCCGCGTGTAAAAGCTAGTTAAACAATATAACCCTCTCAAATTTAAAACAATATTTCGACAATTATTTTTTCGGTGATAGCAGCGCGCCGGGGTACCAGCTAGTATTGAATAAAAATCATTCTATTCTATTCTATTCCGAAAGAGGAGCTATGGTTGAGCGTGTGAATCCCTGACTTACAGGCGGTCTCTGAATAGGGCGATGCCAATTTTGTGAAATTCAACGCCTCCGATAATTGCCACCTTGGCTCCTTCTTTCCGAAATGTATCACTGGAATACACTGACCGCCTTCAAATGTTGGGGGTTGAAATATCCTCAAACCTGAATTTCGGGCGTTTCATTGAGTCCAAAGCCGAAGCAGCTGCAATAAAAAGTCCTTGCAAAGGTGCGGCGGTACTTCGAGCCGTGACAGCTGCTTACTCTATATAAAGCGCAAGGCCAGTCGTGCATGGATTATTGCTACCATATATGGACTGATGCTGCAAAATGGACTAATAGAAAGGCGTGCTAAAAGACTTATTGGTTACCCGAATCTGGTTAAAACCAATTTTACTAGCCTCGAACACAGGCATAAAGTAGCCAGCCTTTCGGTTTTCTACAATATGCATTTCAGAGTATGCGCAAGAATTGCGTAACTTAATTCCTGCCTCTCCCTTCCACCATTGGACAATCAGATGTTCGGCCAGTCTCCATCCTTTCGTTGTTGACTTATCACGTATTCGAACCAAAAGGGCATCGTTCGTCCTACAATTTTCCATCGGATGGAAAACAACACAAGAAGAGTGAATAGTCTTTTTTAAGTCAGTGCACTTCATCATCTGTAGCTACATCACCATTTACCATCGGAGGGATCGTAGTTAAGCGCTAGCTTAGAATAGTAAAAAAAAGTAATTTGTTCGGAAAAAACGTCTGACCTGGTAAGACCGGCAAGAAAACCAGAGGGAACCCACCAGAACAAAACAGCACAGAACAGAACAGCGCATAGAAGAACATAATGTAATGGAATAGAATAGAAGACTTCTTTAATATAAATTGTCACCTACTACTGATTGGAAGTGATTTTTTTTATTTAGCACTGGTTCGGCAAGACCCTATGTCCTGTGAAGAACTAGCAAGAAACTCAACTGGGCTCTTTTTTAAATATAAAAATAACAATAATTTTGAATTATTATTTTGAAATTAATATTTAATTTTGCAAGTTTCATAAACGTTATACAACTTTGATATTCAATATTCTTTGACATACAAATAACAATTTCATCCTTATTTAGAAGTACAAATTCGACGCACAGAAGTGCCACCTGGTGCTCGTTCATTATACTTCAACATTTTTAGCTAGATCGTAAATTTATAAAACATTGTCATACATTGTTTATATGTGGTACGCTAGAACCATTTGAAAATCCTAGTACGTTACGATAGAGCAATTCAGGTATACAGTGTATACCTAAAATATACATAAATATAATTTGAATGTACAAAATTCATATATTAGGCCGTTATCTCTAAATCATAGAGGAACATGGGTCATCGGCGGACCGGAGGGGAGTAGCCATAGCGTTTTATCCCGATACAGAACTGTCTCTCATTTTATGCGGGGGGAAACACAAACTCGGATCAATCACTCGACTATTGAGCCTGCATATTGAGGGTGAGCAGCCTGTATTGGTTAACAAATCCGAAACAACACGACCGTTATTATTGTAATTTTTCGTTTAAAAAGAAGTAACTAGCAATAATGTGTTTAAAACTTAATTTAACTTATCTTCACGCACAATCCCTGACGGGGTAGCCAGAGAGAACAGATCGCCAAGTGTCACGATCCTTACATACCTGTTTCGCTTCTTTCAGATTCATTATCTTCTTCATACATGCACGTCTAGGTATCCGAGTACTCTTGACCCTCCCCTCTTCAAGCAGTTTGCTCACATGGTCTTCGGAAGTTAGTCTCGGTCTACCTTGACACCATTTAATATTAACTTTTGCGCTATATATTTTCTTCACCATTCGGTCTTCACTCATTCGCTCAACGTGCCCAAACCATCGAAGCACGCCCTTATCAATTTTTGTGATAAGGTTATCTTTCAAACCTGCCATATTGCGAATCTCTTCGTTTCGCTTTCGGTCGGCCATGGTAACGCCGCACATTCTACGAAGAGATCGCATCTCCACTGCATTCCACTTGCTTTTATGCTTCTTCTGGCATACCCAGTTTTCGTTGCCATATAACAAAGTCGGTACCAACACTGCGTTATGTATTACAAGGCGTGCACTCTTCACTACGCCTTGCCTTTTGACTAACGCAGTCTGGGCACCATTGACTTTGTTCCCGGCAGCGACACGCCTGTCCACATCTAAATCACATCTTCCGTCCAGGCTAAAAGCACTCCCCAAGTATACAATTTCATTTACCTGTTCTAGACATTCCTGATTTACCCATATTTCACACTTCGTTCTCTCTTCGTTCCTTTCAAATACCAGAACCTTAGTATTATTAGCATTCAAACGGAGACCTTTAATTTCACATTCCTCTTTCATACACGTGACTAATGCCTGCAGTTCTGCCTCTGATGAAGCAATAAGCACTGCATCATCAGCATACAGCAGACAATTTACTTTTATGTCACCCAATTTCACACCCAAACAGCTATCTTTCAGCTTCTGTAAACAGCTGTCGAGATACAGTATGACCAGCCAGGAAGACATGACACAACCCTGTTTTACGCCCGTTTGGACGCTAAACATCGGTGACAGGTCATGCCCTACCCGCACACAGGCTTTACAGTCACATTAAAGTGACTGCACAGCCCTTAGCAATCGACCATCGACACCGTACCCCGGCAACAGTTCCCACATTTTCTTCCTTACAACCTTATCAAATGCTTTCTCAAGATCCACAAAAGCACAGAAAATCTTCTGATTAGCAGCCAGAAGCTTCTCCGTGATCATGCGTAGAGAAAACATTTGATCCGTGCATCCTCTTCCAGGTCTAAATCCGCATTCTGCCTCCCATAGAAATCTTTCTGATTTCTCTTGCATCCTACGTGTCAAAACCTTCGAGTAAACTTTACTTGCTAAACTGGTCAAGCTGATCGCCCGATAGCACCCGCAGTGAAAATGTGAACCTTTACCTTTATATAAAGGCACAATGACTGCGGATCGCCAATCATCCGGGACATCCCCCGTCCGCCAGCACAAATTGCACAGCAGATAAAAGCTGTCCCAGACGCGAGGCCCACCATACTTGACCATTTCAGCAGTAACTCTGTCTAGTCCCGCAGCCTTACCACATTTCAAACTTCGAATCGCACGTTCAATCTCTTTCATACTGATGACCTCAGTGTCATCGAGGTCCGGGTCTGGCGTACCAGTCACGGCGTCATCCCCGGATCCCCCACTAAGATCATCACACGCATACATTTCTCTATAAAATTCGCTCCATCGCTGCATGACGTCCGATTCTTCTGTGAGGACGTCATTAGTGCCCGAAAGCACTTTGTTCATTTTTAAGGCCGTCGCACCACTTCGGATCCTTCCAACCTCTTTCCAGAAGAGTTTGGAGTTGTCCTTAAAGTTGTGCGACAACCTTTCGTCCGCTTCCATTCTACACCTTTCACGCATTTCCTCAATCAATGCTTTCGTGTGAACTTTCTGCAGCTTATATCTTTCTTTCATCTTCTCTCTCATATCCTTATCATTACTAGAGGCCAAGTAGTCTAACCATGCTTTCTTCTTCTTCTCTACAGCTTCTTTCACTTCATCATTCCACCATGCATCTCTTCTTTTACTACTGCCTCTTTTTATTGTTCCACACACTTCTTCCGCTGCACTTACCATTGCATCCCATCCCATGGAATGTGATTAAAAAGTACTTATATATAAAAGGTAACGCAATATTTCTGTGAATTTGACGTGACAAGTCTCTTTTCTGAAAATACTGTACAATTCCGCATTTTGTAGGACATCAATTCAGCCGCACAACTAGATACTCTAGTGAAAAGTGCGGCTGCAACTAGTTTTATTGTACGCATAGAACCACGCGGACTTATACCTTGACAGAGGGGAATGCTTGCGTATGGCTACTCCCCTCCTATCCGCTAATGGCCCGTGTTGCTCTATGCTCTAAAGAGCACAGTATTGTAGTAAAAGAAATACTGTTAGATTTGATTGTTAGTTGTAAACGATATAATATACGAGATTATTCTAAATGCAAATGCGTTGTCATCCCTGAGATAAAGAAAAAAATAAAAGGAATATCTCGTTACCGGTAAAACGGTTCTACGTTTCGCGTCAGTCACCATATTAGGCACAGAATCATTATGTCGCTAATTTACGTATTCTTATAGAACATTATCCTTGCAACCTTATTAAATACAGCTATAGCGCGACTCTACCACGTAAAAAAATGTATTTTTTTTTACAAAAATAAAAATAAGAAACCGGTACAAATACAGATTAAAGCATTATTATTTGTGTGGATATAATCCATCATCATTATTATCATCGTTACAGCCTATTAAAATGCTGCTGCCCATATCCTGATTCATTTCCCTGTGTCGCCTCTAACGAGACCCACAGGATGATAGTATGGGGCAGTGAATTTTCTTACGCCGCCACTACACGCCTTCAATTGAATTTGGATAATGAACATTATCTACATATTATGATATGGTATAGGTATGCAAGGAAAAGGGTCTTCTTGTGACAAACACTATGTTTAATCACAAGAAGATCCATATGTATACTAGAGAAAGTAAGAATGAGAGAAGTATGATCGATTTGTTCCTGGTGGATGACCGACTGCGAAAACAGGTGATGGATACGCGAGTGTTCAGGGGTGCTGACCTGGGAACGGATCACTATCTAGTGATTACTAGATTTAGGGGTCTGTTCGCGGGTTGGCGCTACCGGACGGCAGTAACAGAACCACAGTCGGTCTGTCGCATCCGAAGCTGGAAGCTTCAGGAAGCGGATACTAGGGACAAATATCATGCGAGGGTAGCCGAAAAGCTTGACAACATCGATGGCAGAAAAGAATGTGTTGAAAGAACATGGCAGAACCTTAGGGATGGAATGGTAAGTGCAGCGGAAGAAGTGTGTGGAACGATTAAAAGAGGCAGTAGTAAAAGAAGAGATGCATGGTGGAATGATGAAGTGAAAGAAGCTGTAAAGAAGAAGAAGAAAGCATGGTTAGACTACTTGGCCTCTAGTAATGATAAGGATATGAGAGAGAAGATGAAAGAAAGATATAAGCTGCAGAAAGTTCACACGAAAGCATTGATTGAGGAAGTGCGTGAAAGGTGTAGAATGGAAGCGGACGAAAGGTTGTCGCACAACTTTAAGGAGAACTCCAAACTCTTCTGGAAAGAGGTTGGAAGGACCCGAAGTGGTGCGACGGCCTTAAGAATGAACAAAGTGCTTTCGAGAACTAATGACGTCCTCTCAGAAAAATCGGACGTCATGCAGCGATGGAGCGAATTTTATAGAGAAATGTATGCGTGTGATGATCTTAGTGAGGGATCCGGGGATGACGTCGAGACTGGTACGCCAGACCCGGACCTCGATGACACTGAGGTCATCAGTATGAAAGAGATTGAACATGCGATTCGAAGTTTGAAATGTGGTAAGGCTGCGGGACTAGACAGAGTTACTGCTGAAATGGTCAAGTATGGTGGGCCTCGCGTCTGGGACAGCTTTCATCTGCTGTGCAATTTGTGCTGGCGGACGGGGGATGTCCCGGATGATTGGCGATCCGCAGTCATTGTGCCTTTATATAAAGGTAAAGGTTCACATTTTGACTGCGGGTGCTATCGGGCGATCAGCTTGACCAGTTTAGCAAGTAAAGTTTATTCGAAGGTTTTGACACGTAGGATGCAAGAGAAATCGGAAAGGTTTCTATGGGAGGCACAATGCGGATTTAGACCTGGAAGAGGATGCACGGATCAAATGTTTTCTCTCCGCATGATCACGGAAAAGCTTCTGGCTGCTAACTAGAGGATTTTCTGTGCTTTTGTGGATCTTGAGAAAGCATTTGATAAGGTTGTAAGGAAGAAAATGTGGGAACTGTTGCCGGGGTATGGTGTGGATGGTCGATTGCTAAGGGCTGTGCAGTCACTTTACTGTGACTGTAAAGCCTGTGTGCGGGTAGGGCATGACCTGTCACCCATGTTTAGCGTCCAAACGGGCGTAAAACAGGGTTGTGTCATGTCTTCCTGGCTGTTCATACTGTATCTCGACAGCTGTTTACAGAAAATGAAAGATAGCTGTTTGGGTGTGAAATTGGGTGACATTAAAGTAAATTGTCTGCTGTATGCTGATGATGCAGTGCTTATTGCACCATCAGAGGCAGAACTGCAGGCATTAGTCACGTGTATGAAAGAGGAATGTGAAATTAAAGGTCTCCGCTTGAATGCTAATAAAACTAAGGTTCTGGTATTTGAAAGGGACGAAGAGAGAACGAAGTGTGAAATATGGGTAAATCAGGAATGTCTAGAACAGGTAAATGAAATTGTATATTTGGGGAGTGCTTTTAGCCGGGATGGAAGATGTGATTTAGATGTGGACAGGCGTGTCGCTGCCGGGAACAAAGTCAATGGTGCCCTGACTGCGTTAGTCAAAAGGCAAGGCGTAGTGAAGAGTGCACGCCTTGCAATACATAACGCAGTGTTGGTACCGACTTTGTTATATGGCAGCGAAACCTGGGTATGTCAGAAGAAGCATAAAAGCAAGTTGAATGCAGTGGAGATGCGATCTCTTCGTAAAATGTGCGGCGTCACCATGGCTGACCGAAAGCGAAACGAAGAGATTCGCAATATGGCAGGTTTGAAAGATGACCTTATCACAAAAATTGATAAGGGCGTGCTTCGATGGTTTGGGCACGTTGAGCGAATGAGTGAAGACCGAATGGTGAAGAAAATATATAGCGCGAAAGTTAATATTAAAAGGTGTCGAGGTAGACCGAGACTAACTTTCGAAGACCATGTGAGCAAATTGCTCGAAGAGGGGAGGGTCAAGAGTACTCGGATACCTAGACGTGCATGTATGAAGAAGATGATGAATCTGAAAGAAGCGAAAGAGGTATGTAAGGATCGTGACACTTGGCGATCTGTTCTCTCTGGCTACCCCGTCAGGGATTATGCGTGACGATAAGTAAGTAAAGTAAGTAAGTAAGACGCGAAACGTAGAACCGTTTTACCGGTAACGAGATATTCCTTTTTATTTCTCAGGGATGACAACGCATTTGCATCTAGAATAATCTCGTATATTATATCGTATACAACTAACAATCAAATCTAACAGTATTTCTTTTACTACAATACTGTGCTCTTTGGAGCATAGAGCAACACGGGCCACTAGCGAATGGGAGGGGAGTAGCTATACGCAAGCTTTCCCCTCTCTCAAAGTATAAGTCCGCGTGGTTCTATGCGTACAATAAAACTAGTTGCAGCCGCATTTTTCACTAGAGTATCTAGTTGTGCGGCTGAATCGATGTGCTACAAAATGCGGAATTGTACAGTATTTTCAGAAAAAAGACTTGTCACGTCAAATTCATAGAAATATTGCGTTACCTTTTATATATAAGTACTTTTTAATCACATTATTGCTAGTTACTTTCTAAAAATTACAATAATAACGGTCGTGTTGTTTCGGCAATAATTGATTTTCAATAACTTTTTTCTCAAAAATTACGCGCTTCCGCATGTTGTAACTTTGTGTGTGTGTTTATAATAGTGTAACTTTTCAGTAAAAATACGTATCAACCCGACGGGAGTCAATGGACTAAATCATTAGCTTCACACTGTATTTTTTTACTCTTAATTAACAGCCCTTAGCAACTACAGAAAGTCCATTGTGACGTAGTAAGGAGAAAAGATGCAAAGTAATACGGACACTCGCGTGCAGCGATAAAGTTTTATTTAGCATTTTATTGTGCGATTTATCTAATTAATAATAACTATGTATGCCATTAAAACGCCGGCAAGCAGTCAACATCAAAAGAGTGCAACTTCTGTACGTAGTACTATTATTTATTCTGTTACACTACTAAAACTCCTGTTTACAAAAAGGATGGACTACGCTCTCACAGAATATCAGCGTGAAATTACAGCATGTTCTATGATGGTAACTTTTCAGAAACAGAGACTCTTTTTACCTTGCTAAAGAGGCATTCTCTCTACTACGAGGATTACCTCAGAGGTGACAACGAATTTACATTTTGATTCTTAATTAAGGATATGATATGTAGGTGTTTATGGGCGACACCATTAACTTACCATTAGATGAATGTGCTCGTTTGTCACCCTTATTTTATATAAAAAGTATTTGTGCGACGAGTGGTTCACTAGCATGGGCCTTCTTGGCTGTGGAGAGGAGCTTAGTAGCCGTGGCTTGGTCACCCACGGTGAATGAATAGAAACCCTCATGGCTGGCCCGAGGGCTCATGAACGGCTGGGGCTGAGAGGATAGCTGAGGGGGCTCGGCAATCCCACTTCAGATGCAACTGGATGGACTGCAGTGAGGTAATTGTCCTCTCTTCCTGTTTTTCGCAGCCGAGCTGAAGTCATTGGGGATGAGAATGGATGAGAAGAATATGAGAAGGATGGACTTGTCCCGCGAAGGGGCAACCATAGAGCAGCTGAGGCGGGTGGGGCTTCGGATGTGTGCGAAAGTGATTATTTGACCCTGCGGCGAAGATGAAACTCCATGGGTTTTGGTCGATAGCCTAATATAATCCGCTCTTACCTCTGCAAGATCATGAAAAATATAGTGGGTCGAGACAGTAGTCATATAGTGGACTCCAAGTTTTGTAGTCTGGTTGGGTACGGATTTTTATTATATATTTAAAATGATAATTCATTTATTAATATTCTAAATAACCCGTTGTTTATGTAGGCGACAATTAATACGTTTTTGATCGTACTCGTATTTCATTAACATCTTAAACTTTCTTGTTAGGGAATTAATTTTAATTGCTATTTCTTCGCGAGGTTTTGTGGTAAATTATCAATATCTCAATATCTTCATGTTAGGAATTAAACTCGCATATGTTAGATTTTTACATATTATTTAAAAAGCATAGAATTAGGGTTGTCTACTTAAAGCTGGGGTAGAAAAAGTGTATGGCATTTTTTCTTTGCGCAAAAGGAAAGTCTTTTGTGGCCGTAGGAAGGAAAAGGGGAGATTTCCCGCCGGGCAATGTGTGCTGCCCAGGGAGCGGCCAACGCTTCGAGTGGTAGTTCGGAGCTATTCTTTATATACTGCTTTAATTTTAGAACTTTGTCTGCGTAATTTAGGCTTCGATGTGTTTCGCTTGTGGCGTGACGACAGCGCCGCCATATCACCACCCTGCTCAGACCAGAGGTCGATAGTGCAGTCCGATTGCCGGTGCGTCCTTAATGCCCGTGGGAAGTGCATGCTGCGTGCGTAAGGGCAAGTGACGTCGGTGCAAACGATATGCCGGTGTGTAATGCATGCCATACTACGCACTTGCAAGTGATGCCGGTGAGAACGACGAGGCGGAGCAAGTGCTAGGGATTGCTTTGTAGTCTGCGGTGAGTCGAGAAGAAGGCAAGTAATCTGCGAGAGTGCCGTGAAGCAGAGGCGAGCAGTAAGGCCCATTGCCGTGCCGAACACTGTAGCGCAGAGAGTAGCTTGAAGGAACAGGAAGCATTATTATTCCAATGCTGCGATGAACCTTTTGTAAAGCCATCTAGGCTTGCAGAATGTGAAGACTGCAGATAATATATTCTCGGGAGCGAATGAATGGGGTACTTGAGGATGATGAAGAATTGAAGTTGTAGTTTCCGAAGGTTTTTGGTTACGTGTTCATATCACGTCGGGGTCACCACTGTGGCGGGTGGAAGGAAAAGGGGAGATCTCCGGTCGTGCAAGGTGTTTCCACCCGGGGAGCGACCAACGCTCCGTGTGGTAGTTCGGAGCTCTTCTATATATAGTGCTTTAATTTCGGAACTTTGTTAGCGCGATTTAGGCTTCGATGTGTTGAGCGCCGCCACAAAAACATATATGCTATATTCTCATTAAACACTCCAGTTAAGCTAAAAATGCTTTTGGTGGGAGTGGTTCTCTACAGTAGTCAAATGGTGGATTCGAACTCACGACTTTTTGAGTCATTGGTCCTCACACCATTAGGTTTCTTTCATTGTTATTGATTTTTTTTATTATAATGATTTCGGGTTAAAGACATTTATTTCTCTTAAAGAACACATTCTTCACTTTTACAGAGATTAAGTATACATACAAAATAATATTAACAGTATTTACACGGTTGCATGCATTATATAATTCTCGTTGTTTTATACTTATTTATCCTTAATTAATTTGTTACACTTTTTCTTACTTAATTCGTATGTTTGTTTATTCTTACATAAAAATTGAGATAAATAAATCATCCATGAAGCAATGTGCCTACACGAAACATAATAATTTTTACCAAAGAAAATGAAAAATAAACATTAAAAATGTTAATGCTCCAAGGCTCACTATAGTTCAAATGAAAATTTAAAACAAAGGATATGCAATGGTGTCGATGAAGTTTATTGCCAAGCTTGCTATTAATATGTAGCATACATAAGTTAGCTTAGTAATATAGCTTACTATAAAGATGTATTTGTATAAGTAGTCAAATTCTAAGAGAGAATTGTAAGTTGTCCCATGGAAATGACAGGTATGTTCAGCAAACCATGTTACTTCTGTAAATAGTGGTTGATACATCGGGATAGACTTGGCACGTCTCTCGCATTACTATATTTTCTCTGAGATTAGTGCGATTAGCCAGTTAGAATTTCACAGCTTTAATATGCTCGGGGATTTTATTGCTGCTACATGCATCCTTATGAACAGGTGTTTGTGAGGACTGTTCTGCTCCGGTTTGCTATGTACTATAAATTATAACATGCCTTTTTTGTATATTTATCAAAATGGGCCTATTATATTTCATATTACAAGGTATACTATTAAAAAATGATAAAAAGGAGGATACTTGTGGAGGTGCGGAATTTCCTTCGTTTTTCCTTCTCCGGTCGACGTCGTCGCGTAGTTGTCTGACAAATGTATTCATGCATTTTCGGAATTTACTCGTCAATTCATTTGATACCAAATACAATATTATAATTTCTATGTTTTTTTTTTTGGAAACAATTCATGTTAAGAATAAGCCGCAATGCTTGATTTTATGTGACGTAATATAGCATATAACTTGCGAAGGACACTTACAAAAAAAAGGGTCTCCGGTTCTCTACACTCACCATACGAAACACAGCAGCGTTAAGCTGCTATTTGACGCTGATATTCTGTGAAGGAATCTGAAAGAAGCGAAAGAGGTATGTAAGGATCGTGACACTTGGCGATCTGTTCTCTCTGGCTACCCCGTCAGGGATTGTGCGTGAAGATAAGTATTCTGTGAGAGCGTGGTCCTTCCCCGGTCGAACAGACCCATTCGTGCTACAACTATACTACTAATATAGCTGCAGCATGGCTCTACCACGCATAAATCTTGGCCGTACAAATCTAAAATAAGCAGTAACCTTCCGGGTACGTACATTTAGGTTAATCCTACATAGAAACCGCGGGTAACAGCTCGTGATGATAAATGCTGACAATGCATTTTATGAAAATTTGCTTTTAAAAATAATTTAACAATACTGCAGTAACAAACTTAAATCGCTCTATGACGAACTTTCCGCTGCAGTGATCAAATTCGCCATATTAAATGCTTTGACCATAATATTGCGCAGCAGTGCATACAAAACTATGTGGTCGTAGAACGGTTATGAAACGTTCATGAGTGAGGTCAAACGAGCTTTGTAAACTGCCTCCAAGATACAGGAGAAAATCCTAGTGTGGGGGTAACGTTTTCAAAAGATAAAAAAGATTTTTAAAGATTGGTCTGACCTTGATCAAATTCATATGGAACCACACGAAAATTATCAGCTTTCAATTAAAAAAGAATTATCGAAATCGGTTCACACAGTAAAAATTTATGAGTTAACACGTATAAAAAAACATACAGTCGAATTGAGTATCGTCTCCTTTTTGGAAGTCGGCAGAAAAGGTCGTAAATAAAGAAAGAAATTAACACGCTTTTATAATAAAATTCCAAAATCATAATTGTAATAACCCTTATATGTTCACAGGTAAAAATCAAAATAAGTCTTAATTATTCACTTCAACTTATCATTTCTCTAGGATTCCTTTTACAATTTTTATTTTAATATGTATATGTTATTTATTATTATATCTTTATATAATAATAAATGCATTAACATGGAGAATAGACTAAAGGTCAGATTTCTCTACTATGCTATATGAAAAAGCAATGTATAATAAATTACTTAAGTATAAAAAGAAAAAAAAACTGTTGTATGTATATCTGTTTACAATGCTAGCTCATACACTCGTCGCGGTTAGGAGAGACAAGGTTCTGTAAGGTAAATGTAAGGCGAAGTAACACGAGGTGACGCGAAGAAGTGTCCGCCTTCACACTTGCCTTTGCTCTCTTTCTCCCTGTTTCATCGACACAATAGATGTGCAGAAAGTGACAGCTGCAGCGAACTTATGTTGTATACGTTTGGTAAACACTAATACAATTCTTACAATGTTTTTTTTACAATGTGTATAAAATTATCAAAACGTTACAACTATGCAGCTTTATTTTGTTTTTTATTTCATCTATTGGAATTCCCATAACTCCTATACCTAAATAGTATTTTTCTTAAGTTTTATAAATGTATATTTTATGTAATAAATAACAAATACTACAGATATTTTCTTGTATAAACTAAAACAATAAATCAAGTGTCTCTTAAGAACAAAGCGGTGCTTAAAATATCACCGTCTCTTTTTACAACGTTGCTTAAGGCTAATTTGTAGAAGTACTTATCTGTGTCAGCACAAGTTCCGTACAAAGTTTTGCGGTTTATTCCGACATTGGATTTGGCTCCGACCTAGACCTCAATAACCTTTCATGTCAGTCTTATCGACGCGATTCCTGATTTACATTGATATGGACGAAAATCCTTTAGGATTTGTAGCGCACTCAATGTTACTAGGTACTTACTTAGTAGGAATGATATAAATTTATATTTTTATAAGCACCGGTTAGGCTGGTAGTAGTTGTTCTGCCCTTATCGGTAGGTGGCGTCATGATATTCACTCCGAATTCACTCCCGAATTTTTTGAATAAATATAAAATTATATAATTACTCGGTTGAAGCGCCATCAATCGGGTCCAGATTTTGTGATTTTTTATTTGGTTACTAAGCCAACATAAAATATAGTCCATGAATACAGAATTTGTGAATAATTTAACTACAGTGCCACATAACGTATTGTAACATAGCTTTGAATCATTGTCTCGACGAAACAAATATATTGACCTCACATTGAATAAAACTGTTTTTTACGGATTTTATCGCGTTTATTTTATTATTTTTATTCCCGACGTTTCGAGTGCTTTACAGCAACCCATGGTCACGGGGGGGACTGAGATGTTTGACGTCCCGATGTCACAGTTAGCCCGGCTACCTTCAGTTTTTTAATATTAATTTTTGGTTCGATTTACGCAGAATGAACTTACAGTGTCCTGAAGTCTTGCAGTGTTATGCTTGGGTTTGGATTTAATTTTGTTAATTATGGGATCCCAAGCAGATCGCAGCACCCATCCATCTTCTCTATTGAAATTAGGATGTTTTTTAATTTCAATAGCCTCGCGTATCATCCTTGGTAGGAGTCTGTGTTCTTTTGCAAGGATTTGTGGTCTATCAAATCTGATGTAATGGCGGGGACGATCTTGAACATGTTCACAGACTGCAGACTTCCCAGAGCGTCGGTGCTTCACGTCAGCTATATGTTCTTTCACGCGGGTTTTAATGGATCTTTTTGTTTGTCCTACGTAAGAGAGACCACATTCGCAATCAAGCTTGTACACTCCTGCATCTTGTAGAGGGATATTACACTTGACGGATGGTAAAAATTGACTAATCTTCTTCGGCGACTTGAAGTATGTTTTAATAGAAACTCGCTTCAAGATGTAGCCAACCTTGTCTGTGACTCCTTCATCAGTCAAGAATTGACCTCAATCAGTCAAGAAGAAGTGCGTCTGGAAGATGACTGTCGACGATTATATTATATATATGAAAAAAGAATTATTTGAAAGGTACTTCCTTAGAGAATTTTTAACAGTGGTAGAGCCACGCGGCAGCTTTTGCTGTCGCACGGATGGGCTGGCTCGAACCGGGGTGGTACCACGACCTCACAGAATACCAGCGTGAAATAGAGGTTTACCTCTGCGTTTCGCTTGGTGAGTGCAGGTGGCCGGAGGCCCTTTTTACAGGTAATGAGGCATTCCATCTTAGTCCTCACGAATGGCAACGCATCTGCATTTTGATTCGCAAACGAGGATAGATGTAGATGTCTATGGCCCGCAGGAACCACTTACCATCAGGTGGACTGTATGCTCGTTTGTCACCCTTATCCTATAAAAAAAAAGATTCCAACTCTACTTCTAGCTATTATACAAGGGCCTGTAAGCGTTCCACTGATGGAAATAGGCCTTTCCCACAGTACCGTGATGTAGTTATTCTTTAAAAAAAATATATAACCTCGATATCAGTCACACAGAGCAGACGTGCATTTGGTTCACCAATAAAGTCGTAATAACATACTTTTCTAAACTGAACATAACTGAACAGTGATAAAGATAAATTTGCAACTGGGAGTCCACTGTTTGTTGCGACGTTTCGTTCACCACTTGACAAGTTACATCAGTTAGCTGTCCTCCTCAACAGTTCGGGTAAGGAGCACAGATATTTATTTTCTATCCTTCTCACTTGCCTTCGCACCAGTGTGAACGCATCCGAAGTGTGCCCATGTTTGTGACATCGAAGTAAGGTGTGTGGTCTAAGTCATGAGCGTACAGCGGTCACCACCCAGACTGAGCGGCTCGCTTACAGATCTAACAAGAAATGAGCCTGCAGTGGAGGATCAAATAACCTACCGAAAATGCAAACAACCTGAACCAAACTGCAGCTGTACCCAAGAGATACAAGAGTTTCGAAAGGAAATTACGTCATTACTGACCAAATTCACAAAGGCACAGGAAGAAACATTAGATTTCATGCGCAATAATTTAGCGGAAGTTAATTCTAAACTAAATGAAATAAAATTATCTACGGATAAACTTAGCAATGAACAGAATGTACTAAAATCCCAAGTCTCAAATTTGATTAAAAAAGCTGATAATTCTGATACCAGCATTATTAAACTGGAAACAGAAATGGCCAAAATCAAAGAATTTAATATAGATACGAACAGTGAAGAAAAAATAATGCAAGAAGTGAGAGGACGTATGGTTCGAGAAAAAAATATTGTTGTTGTTGGTGTAAGAGAGTATAAAGACGCAAACACAAATGAAGCCTATTCCCATGATATGACAGAAATAGTTGCTATAATCAGGAGTTTGATCGGAGATTGCCCTAAACCTGTTAAAATATTCCGCATAGGCAAGTTTCACGCACTCAAGATTCGCAACATCAAAGTCTGCTTTGATTCTTCAGAAACAGTCAAAATGCTGTTGCGTAATAGGGGAAAACTGCAAGGCAATATTAAGATCTTCTCTGATCAAACTCCAGCTCAACAGAAATATTTACAAAACTTGAAAGAAGAACTAGCACGAAGAGTATCTAATCATGAGAATGATATCACCATTAAGTACATCAGAGGAATACCCAAAATCGTTAAATTGGAATCAAAAAACGACAAGAGCTCCTCTACCAACATCCATTAAATAATCAAGATATAGAAGATATTACATACCAAGTAGCTGATTGTTATCAAAACGTCACCTCTAATAAATCTAACCTTAATTTCTTTTATGCTAATGCCAGAAGTATTTGTAAACCAGGTAAATTTGATGAACTCATGTGCATTATCGAAGCTTTTAATAAAACCATACATATAATATTACTCACTGAGACCTGGATAAGATCAGATGACCAAGTGGCACGTTTTCAAATAACGAACTATTCACACTACTACAACATTCGATCGGATGTCATTGGAGGTGGAGTATCCATCTTTGTGCATAATAATCTAAAGCATGACCTAAGTATGGAATTTTACACTGGTGGAAGCAACTACTTGATGTAGGAATTGTGTACAAACCAGGTCACACGAATCTTAACAATTTTCTCAACACACATCAACTGCAACTGCAGCAAAAAAAAAGAGCGATTGTCTTTGGCGATACAAATATAGATCTTTTGGTATCTGATACTAAGACCACGTTGTATAATGATCTACTGAAGGAAATTAAATTAATTAACAAAATTGAAGTACTACACAGCACTCGTGTGTCACCAACGTCGAGAACTATTATAGATCATGTTGCTACAAATCTCAACAACCAAAAATTTCATATGGCTATCATTGAATCTTCATTTACAGACCATAAAAATATTTACGTTGAAATGAAAAAAGTGAAACCACCACAAATGCAAAAGGTACGATATGAAGCTGTTAACTATAAAATTTTATATAAGCGAACTAGAGATCATAAACTCCAAAATAATGACTGTAATTTTGGCACTCTAGAAGAATTTATAAAGAAAAAAATATCAGAAAGTAAAGAAATAAAATGCAAAATTGTTAATCTACCTCAAAAAGAATGGATTAACAAAAAAATCATAATGGGGATTAAAAAAAGGAATCAACTATCATGTAAACTAAAGCAAGACCCAGAGAATAACGAACTAAAATCAGAATATATTGATGAAAAGACAAAAGTGGCCAGACTTATCAAGACTTCAAAGAGCAGATATTATTACAGAGAATTTGAAAAATGTATAAGTAAACCTAAAAAGATGTGGAAACTGATAAATACACTTTCTAAGAATAAACCTTTTGTAAGCTGTGCTCCCCCAAATCTTAAAACGGATAACGGCCTAGTCATTAAAGATCCTGTAGCTGTTTGTGAGTTATTCAATAAGTTTTTCTCAAATATTGGTATGCAACTTGCAAACAAAATACCGTCCCATTATCATAACAACGAAACACACACATTGCCAAAATTAAAATCTGATACAATCCAATTCAAATTGTCAGTCTTCAAACAATGTGATAAAAATGAGATAGCTAATATTGTCGATGGTCTCGAAACTAACACTAGCACAGGGATTGACTCCATTAGTACAAAATCAATAATGTGTAAAAAATCTAATTATTCTCAATCTCACTGGCTGCATTAATAAATTACTGGTACAAGGTATATTCCCAGATAGTATCAAAGTAGCTAAGGTCAATCCGATCTATAAATCTGGTATAAATACGGATCCAGGAAACTATCGGCCTGTGTCAGTTTTGCCAGTGCTTTCAAAAATCCTGGAGAAAGTAATTTACAAACGACTGAATGACCACTTAACTGAAATAATTTTTTTGTGTGATCAGCAATATGGCTTCCGTTCAAAATCGAGTACTCTTAGTGCAGCTGTTGACTTAACTACTAAAATAAAAACTAAAATAGACCAAAAACAGCTAGCACTGGGTGTGTTCATTGACTTAAAAAAGGCCTTTGACACAGTGAGTCACTCGTTGCTACTAAAAAAGTTAGAAAGTATTGGTGTGACAGACACGGCACTCCAGATGTTAAAATATTACCTTGAAAATAGATACCAGGTTGTAAGGATTGGAAATTATCAAAGCAGTCCCCTACCTATAAACTGTGGAGTACCACAAGGTTCAATTCTTGGTCCGCTATTGTTTTTAGTGTATGTTAACAATATTTGTGAAGAAGGGTTACACGGCCATCTCACTTTGTATGCAGACGACACATGTTTGTTCTACTTTGGACAAAATATTGATGACCTTACTTTGCTTGCTCAACAAGATCTTGACACACTACACAGATGGTTTCAATACAACCTATTAACAATAAATACCGCCAAAACATCTTACGTAATATTTAGTGCAAAAAACAAAAAATCCAACATCACACAAAATTACACATTAATGGAGAAATGCTACGCCAATCTAATCAAGAAAAATACCTTGGACTATTTCTTGATAAACATCTGTCATGGAATGGTCATTTATCAGTTATAAAAAATAAGCTTTCATCTCTAATAGGTTCTACATACGGTATGGCTCGATGCATACCAGCAAAAGCTCGCCCTATGATCTGTAACGCGTCGGTTAAACCACACTTACTTTACTTAATAGAGATATGGGGTACAGCAGGCAAAACTTATCTCCAAAAGCTACAAATACTGCAAAATAAATAAATTAAAATTTTATATCATTACGACTTTTTAACATCGACTAAAAAAATATACCATGAAACAAAATTCTTAAACATTAAACAATTATACATCTTTAACACTTGTATATTGATATATAAAATCACGCGTAATATGATCCATTCAAATATAACGTTCACCACAAAAGGACAAACACTAAAATACTCATCACGCCGCGCAAATGATCTTGTATTACCAAATATTCGCACGAACTTTGGAAGAAATGCCGTAACATTTGCAGGCGCACAGATGTATAATAAACTCCCTTCAAATATAAAAGATGCAAGTTCGCTCAATATATTCAAAAAAAGACTATTAGACCACATTAAAAACCAAGACATTTTATAACTTGGACCACCGCCTTATATAGTCAGTATTTAAAACATTGCTTCTACGCAGCTAACTTGCTACTTATATTTAATTTTTAATCTACCCTAAGTTATGTTCACTTTTTTTGTTATTATTTTGTTCTGTGTGACTTATTTAAAATTGTATAATGTACTCATGTAAGTGACAGGTATTTGTCTCAATGAGTAAATAAAGATCTTTAAACCGAAAAAACGTTACCTCCATTACAAGACCAACGTTACTTGATCCATATGGGGGCGTTCTATGTTCATGGTATGTATGGCCGCCTCGTACGTAATGGAGGATGGTTGATAGTTATAAAATGTTTAAAAAAATATCGTTATGTGAAAGTGGTCAATCGTTCAAAAAACAATGTACCCATTTTTCATTGATTTCTTATAGGATTGCCTAAAGCCGGTTTCTTTATTCAAATGCTAAACAGTAAAAGGTAAGTAACGTTAAGTACTAATAACAATTTAAAATATGTTATTAGTACCAAATCTTTGTATCGCTGTTGGTTTATTGAATAAATAAAAAAGGGAAATTCACAAGTTCAAACCACACGTCACATCATCAGCATTATTATCATTACAGCCGTTTACAAGTTCACTGCTGAACATCAGCCTCCTCCAAGGAATAACAATGTATGGTCCTGAGCCACCTGCATCCATCGACTTCCTGCATTTCATACTATTTCACTCCATCTAGTGGGAGACCACCCTGCATTTCGCTTACACATATAGTGGTTTTATTTTGCGCCCATAGTGCTTGCTTGTATTACTTCTCTTATTCTCTGTACTGTATAGGTATAAAATTTATCTTACATTATTAACCTCCATATTGCATCAAACATGGATCGTTTGCAGAGTTACTGCGTATGAAATTACTAAACTTATTAAATTTATAAAAATGTCTCAAGACAATTTTGTAAATAACCGTCTTTAGTGGAGGAAACCTGTTGATTTTTTTTTCACTAAAGAATGCTCAGCAGTAATACAAAATAACCAAAATAACTATGAAGTAGGTATTTGACGTATAATAATTGTCGCTACATTAGGCGTGTATCTAGTATATTGCACCATCCCATATTAATATTACTCGTTACAGAACTGTGCGTTGATTTAAATAATCTTCTAGCGTAATTCAAAAGAGGACGTTAATTATTAACACATTCTAGCATCTTATACTAAACTCGTGTTAAGATGGTGTAAATAGTTGAATTTATTTAATAGTTAAAAGTTATTAGTTAAAATTAGTGAAGGTTTAAATATTAATGACTTTTTATACAAGTATACTAAATTGATATTGTTATGTATGTGTTAGTTTCAACGAGTTGTATAATTTATTTTCTTCAGCATAAACCAAATTACATCACCCTTTTCGAAAAAATATAATTTTTTTATCAGCCTCTTGAGCAGTAAACTCCAGTCATGCGTCAAAGGTTTTTTAATTAAGTAGTCATCATCATCATTACAGCCCTTCACAAGTCCACTGCTGAACATAGGCCTCCCTCAAGGAATGCCACCAAGCACGGTCCTGAGCCACCTGCATCCATCGACTTCCTGCATATCTTACCAGGTCATCACTCCATCTAGTGGGGGGACGCCCAACACTTCGTCTGCCGGTACGAGGCTGCCACTCGAGAACCTTTTTTTCCTATCGGTTGTCGGTTCTTCGAGCTATATGGCCGACCCATTGCCACTTTAGCTTACTAATCCGTTGGGGTATGTCGGTCACTCTGGTTCTACTGAGGATATCCTCATTTCTGAGTTTATCACGCAGAGAAACTCCGAGCATAGCCCTCTCCATAGCTCGCTGAGCGACCTTGAGCTTCCTCACCCGGCCAGCTGTGAAGGACCACGTCTCAGTACCATAGGTCATCTTTGGCAACACGCACTGGTTGTACAGTCTTGATTTCAAGTTTTGAGGTATACTTGAATAGAAGATGTGCCGTAATTTCCCGAACGCTGCCCAACCGAGTTGAATCCGCCGATTAACCTCTCGGTCGAAGTTGGACTTACCTAGTCGGACTATTTGTCCCAGGTAAACATACTCGTCAACAAGTTCGAGCTTAGTGTTCCCAACCACTGCCGGCATAGATGTGACGTGGACATTAAACATGATCTTTGTTTTGTCCATGTTCATCTTAAGACCTATCCGTTGGGAAGCACTATTGAGGTCATTGAGCATAGTGCTTAGGTCCTCCAGCAATTCTGCCATAGGGACTAAATCGTCGGCAAATCGAAGGTGAGTGATGTACTCGCCATTGATGTTGATACCGTATTCTTTCCAGTGCAGAAGCTTGAAAACGTCTTTCAATGCAGCGGTGAAGAGTTTCGGGGATATGACGTCACCTTGTCTTACACCTCTCTGCAATTGGATAGGTTTCTTACTCTGGTTCTGTACTCGGATAGCCATCGTAGCCCTACTGTACAAGCACTTCAGCACTTCGATATACCGATAGTCAACTTGGCACCGCTGAAGGGACTGCAGCACCGCCCAAATTTCGACGGAATCAAAGGCTTTCTCATAGTCCACATACGCCAGACATAGTGGCAAATTGTACTCCTCTGACTTCTGTACAATTTGCCGAAGGGAATGTATGTGGTCTATGAAGCCTTTTCGGAAACCGGCTTGTTCGGGAGGCTGGAAGTCGTCAAGTCTGCGCGCGATACGATTCGTAATGACTCTTGAAAACAGCACATAGACGCGGCTCAGAAGGGAAATCGGTCTGTAGTTCTTCAAGAGAGCGTTGTCACTTTTCTTGAAGAACAAGACCACCGCACTTCTGCTCCACGTCTCCGGTGTAATGCCACCATGGAGGACGGAATTAAAGAGCTTCTGAAGGACTTCAAGTACCGGTCTTCCACCCGCTTTCAGAAGCTCCACTGTAATTCCATCCTCGCCTGGGGCCTTGCCTTTTTTAAGGTGCTGAAGAGCCATTCTAATCTCGCTCAGACTGACGTCCGGGATATCACCGGAATAATGTCGGATTAGACTCGCTCTTGAATCGATACTCACACTTGCGTGTGGCTCCAACGATGACGTATACAGCTGCCCATAGAACCTCTCAATCTCACTCAAAATCTAGGGTGCCCCGGAAACGATGCTGCGACATTCTGTCTTCAGCTTTGAAAGTAGGCTCTTTCTGGCAGACAGATCTCTGGCAAAGACTTTGGAGCCTTGGTTCCGCTCGATCGCTTCTTCAATACGAGCTGTATTGAAGTTGCGTAAGTCCCGCCGCATGCATTTGGAGATGTGTCTGTTCAGTTGCCTGTATGCTGTCAAATCTGTTGAAGAATGTAGCTTCAACTCCCGTCTAACAACCATGAGACTAAGAGTGTGATCGGAGAGTTTTTGGTTTTTCTGCGGCTGGTCTTGCAGAACTTAGCTCCGACCGCATGGACAGTTTCCACGAGCTTGTCATTCATATCGTCCACTTCATTGCAATCTTCTAGGCACTGAAAACATTTTGTAACTCGAGCTGTAAGGTTTTGGGACTTTGAATTAGAGCACGAGGGGGACGGAGCGTTGACTTCATTAGACGAGACATCTCCAACTTAACGTTTAGGTTCAGTGTGCCTCTAACCATTCGGTGATCGTTGCCGGTTTTCACCCTCGCGATCACTGAGACATCACTGAACAGTTGTCGTCTGGTCGTTATAATGAAGTCAATCTCATTTTTTGTCGAACCATTGGGCCTCGACCAGGTCCACTTCCTGTGGGACCGCTTCTGGAAGAAAGAGTTCATCATAAAGAGTCCCTCTTTCTCCATGAAGTCGGCCAGCTGCTGGTTCCTTGGGTTCCGTTGCCCTATTCCAAATTTCCCTACTTTCAGCTCACCATTCTCTCTTCTGCCCAGTTTTGCATTGAAGTCTCCCATTAACACCGTATATTGGGTTTTGGAGGAATGCATGGCTCTAGAGATATCCTCATACATTTCCTCCACCTCCTCATCGGGGTGTGCCGAGGTTGGTGCGTAAACCTGTATGACCTTCAGCGAATACCGTTTGGTAATTCTGAGTATAAGGTACGCAAACCTCGTCGACACACTCCCGATCTTTACAACGTTGTTAACGAGAGACTTGTGGACGATAAATCCGACACCTCCTTGGGACAGATGGTAGCCCTCCCGGTGATAGAGCAAGTTGCCGGATTCTAGGATTACCGTGTCCTCCTCCTTTCTTCGGACTTCGGATAATCCTATAATATGCCAGCGTAACTTGTCTATCTCTTCTTCCAGCTCCACAATCTTCTTGTCAGTCCTCAGGGTGCGTGCGTTGTATGTTGCCAGGTCGAGTCGTCTTAGGTGGCAACCGAACCTCCACCGGAGATTCTTAGCACCCCCTGCCCCGCCGTTACCATGGTCACCACCGTAGCCAGGAATAGCGGGGCCGCCGGGGACTGGGGGCCGTCTCTTCGTAACTTTATCCATTTGGGGGGTATTTGCCATAGTTGCCACGCTTGGTGAGTGGGTTGGCAACCGCAGTTATATTTTTTAATTTGTATTTTTGCTGTTATCAGGAAGATGCTGCTGCCCATCTCCTGCCTGTTTCCCTTTGTCGCCTTTTACGACACCCACGGTAAGATATGGGGTAGTAGATATTCTTAACCGCCACTATACGGCATTTTTTATTTCAATTAAGTAGTATTTATTCAATTTTTATATTTAAATTACCTTGAAATCACGAGTGATTTGTGGCATCTAGTGCAATATGTTATTGCACTAGTGGTATTGTACATTAAAGGGAGACTAGAAATAGTTTTCTTTAAGTTGTTGTTTGATATGTATTTTCTAGGTATCATAATCAGTCAAATATGACAAGTTATTTTTCTTTTTATAACTTCTATTCTATTTTACGTAACTAAAATTCATAGAATGAAATCTACATTGAATGATAATTTTTTTTTATATGATAGGGTGACAAACGAGCACACAGTCCACCTGATGGTAAGTGGTAACTGTGAACCATAGACATCTACATTTATCCTCAATAAAGAATCAAAATGCAGATGCGTCGTCACCCGTGAGGACTAAGATGGAATGCCTCTTTGCCAGTAAAAAGGGTCTCCGGTTCTCTACACTAACCTTACGAAACACAGCAGCGTTAAGCTGCTATTTTACACTGGTTTTCTGTGAGAGCGTGGTCCTTCCCCGGTCGAGCCGACCCATTCGTGCTACAACTATACTACTAATATAGCTGCAGCATGGCTCTACCACGTTGTGTTTTCAATATAATTTTACATAGTCTAGACTAGATTAGATCTAGAAAGCGCTAGGTGCTCTCGTTGTAAATTTGTCTCGTAAAAAATCTCGGCAAAGTGACATGTTAGTTGGAATTTTAATTTCAGATTAACCATGTGTGTCTACGGTGAAGGGAAACATCGCGAAGTAACCGGCATCTGAGAAAAAAATGTCGGACAACACGCGTTGGTGCACCAACGTTTTCCGACACGCTGTCCGATGCGCTGCAGCGTGGCGGACATTTCCTTGCCCTAAAAGCTGAGAAATGAAATCCTCTAAGAAATGAGAAGGGGCCAATACCCAGCAGTGAAATGTACATTATGTCATTACATTCAGTTTTTAGCGATTTCAGCAATTGGCGATTGCTTTAAATATATCATTATCATCAGCGTGCGGCAGTCTTCTGTTGGACATAGGCCTTTCTCAAGGCGCGTCACTTAGCTTGATCTTCAGCTTCACGCATCCGCTTGAAATGTCTTTATTTCATTATAAGTTTACTTATGGAATTAGGTATTTGTATGTGAAGTTTGTTTTAGATATATTTATTTCGATTGATTTTATTTTTGATTATACTAGATTGCCAGTTAGAGTAGATATCTAGCAAGTCACAAAACTTAGAACAATTCCTCAAACGTAACCTCCTGTAACTTAATAGATATCGTAAGTGTGGCGGCGCTGTCATCGCGCTACCAACGAAGATATATCGAAGCCTAAATCGCGCTATCAAAGTTCCGAAGTAGAAGCAGTATACCTATATAGAATAGCTCTGAACTACCATTCGGAGCGTTGACTGCACCCCGGGCAGAACACCTTGCCTGGCGGGAGACCTCCCCTTTTCCTTCCACCGGCCACCGAAAACACAACGGTAAAAAACGAAAACAAGCTCGCTCAGTTGCAGACTTTACTTAAAAATTTTGAGAGGATTCATATTAGAATCCATTTTGCCTCGTGGGTGTCGTAAGAGGATGGAAAATTCCAGAAAAATCCTTTGGATTCCAATAGATGGCGGTATAACGTTTACGCTAGCCGTAAAATATCCAGATCCGCAACGGCGAGCAGTGTCAAAGGTGCGTGAGGTCTGGTACTGCCATTGTCGATTCATCTGCCGAACTTTACGATTTTTATACGTGCAGCTACGCTGCAGCTATATTTTGGTGGTAGCATGAATGGGTCGGCTCGACAGGAGTAGGACCACGCTCTCACAGAATACCAGCGTAAAATAGCAGCTCAATACTGCTGTGTTTCGTATGGTGAGTGAAGAGAACCGGGAACCATTTTTTCTAGAAACGAGGTATTCCATCATAGTCCTAAAGGATGACAACGTATCTGCATTTTGATTCTTAATCAAGGATAAATCTATGGGCCGTAACACCACTTAACATCAGGTGAACTGAGCACTCATTTGTCACCCTTATTCTATTATAAAACCCCAATAAGAGCAGGGGCCCATAGCATGGACTTGGATTTTCATGGGCCGATGAAAAAGAATAAGAAATTGCATGTATAATAAATCTTGTAAGTTCCTTGTGAAAATAACGTTGATGTCATTAATCTATCTTAAATTACTTTAACAAACTCTGATACTTTGTAAATCTCTAAGCGTATTATCTCATTCTTTGATGAAAGTTTCTGAGAGAAAATGCTTTCACTTTTTAAACGTAGCGAATTTTTTGTCCATTATTATGATACGTTCACAAATTAAGGCCTGTTAAGGTGGAAGCTCCAGGGTGGCCCGCGAAATTCAAATTTTCTTGCGTTTTTTGGAATTTGCAGGTCAGGGTTAGGTATTATATTTAACAAAATATAATTCGCGACCGTAGCGATTATGTGTTTACAGAATTATTATCATTAAAATCACCAATACAACCCTGTAAGTTCATATTAGCCATAAGTTCATATTTTTCTGGAAAAACTCATTCAAATGGTTGATGAAAGTTGATCGCCACAGCGATTCAGCAAGTAAGCACTGCCAGCATTTTATGATTAAAAAACCTTGCGCTAACTTAGGAAAAGGGTAGTTACAGCGCTTAAGTGTTAAATGCGATAAATGCTGTTATTTTGTTACTTATCACCTGTACGTAAAATTTGAATTTTGCATTTTGTACCTATTATAAAAAATGGTAGAAATATTTATTCTATACCAAATACATTTTTAAAAATCCCTTACAAATTTTTATATTTACACAAACACATTGAATAAAACTACTACACTACATTTGATACGTCATGAGTTAGAAACAAATTCAATAAACGTAATTAAAATAAATTTTATTAAAAAATGATTTATAGAAGGAGGAGCATGAGCGTGCTGGATGCTGAAGTACGAAGTGATTAGTTAGCTAACGACCGTGCGGAGTGGAGATGAACCCAAAGCTATCTTTTAGCTAACGTAGAGTGGAGGGATTGAACATTATGCAGTATTACGATTTTTTATATTGACGCGAAATAAAATATTACACATTAAATACAACTATTTTTACGGATTTTATCACGTTTAATTTACTTATTTTTAATTCTTAAAGGAGGCCGGTACTGCCACCTGCTTGGGATCCTTATTAATAAAATTATAACTGAAACCAAGCATACCCCTGCAAAACCTCAAGACACAGTAAGCTCATTCTACGTAGATCGGACCAAATGTAATAATTAAAAAGCTGAAGGTACTCCAGGTTAGCTTTGACATCGGGACGTCAGTCGCCACAGTTCCCCGTGACCATGGGTGATACAACACATCCGATACGCCGGAAATTAAAATAAGTAAATTCAACGCGATAAAATCCGTAAGAATAGTTTTATTTAATTATGCAATAAAAAGAAACGATGTAAGTATTCCTGCGAAGGAGAATCAGCAACCACATGAGCGGTTTGAGACGACTGATACGAAATATGAATCGAAGCATAAGTTTTGGATTCGCTCAAATTTATTTTACTGTGCTTTGGTAACGTCAACGAAGTAAATATCAACATAGTCAAGAACAGAGAGAAGTAGGGGATTGAGCATGCATAACCTTAGTAGGAGAAGAAAAAAAAATCTAAATATCCACTCAGAGAGCTTATCGCTGCAAATATTTTCCTAGATAGGTACTTCATTAAACTGTGGAGATCATCATCATCATCATCATTACAGCCCTTCACAAGTCAACTGCTGAACACAGGCCTCCCCCAAGGAATACAACAAAGCACGGTCCTGAGCCACCTGCATCCATCGACTTCCTGCATATCTTACCAGATTGTCACTCCATCTAGTGGGGGAACGCCCTACACTTCGTCCGCCGGTACGAGGTCACCACTCGAGAACATTTTTTCCCCATCGATTGTCGGTTCTTCGAGCTATATGGCCGGCCCATTGCCACTTTAGCTTACTACTACGTTGGGCTATGTCGGTCACTCTGGTTCTACTGCGGATATCCTGATTTCTTACTTTATCACGCAGAGAATCTTCCCGTAAGTGTCGTAAGAGGCGACAGAGGGAAAATGAGGCAGAGGATGGGCAGCAGCTTCTTTCTGATAACAGCAAAACAATAATAAAAAACTGTGGTTGCCAACCTGCACGCCAAGCGTAGCAACTATGGCAATATACCACCCATGAGCAATGACATTAATAAACGGCCCCCAGTCCCTGGCGGCCCCGCTATTCCTGGCTACGGTGGCGACCATGTTAACGGCGGGGCAGGGGTTGCCAAGAATCTTTGGTGGAGGTTCGGTTGCCCCCTACGACGTTCCGACCTGGCAACTTATAACGCACGCACCCTGAGGACTGATGAGAAGATCCTGGAGCTGGAAGAAGATATAGACAAGTTGCGCTGGAATATCATAGGATTATCCGAGGTCAGAAGAGAGGGGGAGGACAAGGTAATCCTCGAATCCGGCAACTTGCTCTATGACCGGGAGGGCGACCACCTGTTCCAAGGAGGTGTCGGATTTATCGTCCACAAGTCTCTCGTTAACAGCGTTGTAAAGATTGAGAGTGTGCCGATGAGGGTTGCGTACGTTATACTCAGAATCAATAAACGGTATTCGCACATACCGATGAGGAGGTGGAGAAAATGTATGAGGATATCTCTAGAGCCATGCATTCCTCCAAAACTCACTATACGGTGTTAATGGGAGACTTCAACGCAAAACTAGGCACAAGAGAGAACGGTGAGTAGGGAAATTCGGAATAGGGTAACACGGTTTTGTTAAGGGAACAGCAGCTGACCGACTTCATGGAGAAAAAGGGACACTTTATAATGAACTCTTTCATCCCGAAGCGGCCTGACAGGAAGTGGCGACCAGACGACAACTGTTCAGTGATGTTTCAGTGATCGCGTGGGTGAAAACCGGCAGCGATCACCGAATGGTGAGAGGCACAATGAACCTAAACGTTAAGTTGGAGAGGCAACGTCTAATGAAGTCAACGCTCCATCCCCCTCGTGCTCTAATCCAAAGTCCCAAAACATTTCAGCTTGAGCTACAAAACCGTTTTCAGTGCTTAGAAGATAGCAATGCAATGGACGATATGAACAACAAGGTCGTGGAAACTGTCCATGCGGTCGAAGCTAAGTTTTGAAATCCCACACGAAACAAGTATTTATATGGCCTACAAATAATTGTTCAGGGTCTGAATGTTTGCCCTTGTGCAATTTGTGTTTGCAAACTGCCTCCACGATACAGGAGAAAATCCTAGTGCGGGGGTAACATTTTTAAAAAAAATAAAAAATATATAAAAATAACAAAAAAACTTTATTTTAGAAAAAAAGCTCACGTCGAACAAAATTAATAATATTATTATGGGTTGATAATTATGATGATAACGGTCAATACAAATATAATACAAACTAGGTAATATGATATTACAACAAGCTTTCACAACAAACTTGAATCATTTATTATAACATCACAATTTCACAATGAAAATAAAACATAAATGAATTTTATTTACAAAAAATAAACATAATTTCATTATCAAACAAATTCACGGGCGGGTAACAGTTCAGAATTTAATTTCACATTTCACTAGTTAAGCAAACGTACTTCCCATGACTACTGAATTATTAAATTAAATTACGAAAACTGAAATTAAGCCTAATATTAAATTCATTAAGGTTTAAATTTTAAATGAGGCAGTATAAATTAAGTACGTTATGCTGTATTCAATTTACGTACAATATTCTTTCTTAATGACTACGTATTTAAAATATTATTTATTTTTAAAACAAATAGTGAAGAATATACTATTTTATAATAATTGACATTTCGTGTTCTCAGATTCGCCTGCCAAGCGTTACGATTCAGGCAAATTCTAGAACTTACAAAACAAGTTCAAGCCTAGCAGTGAACTTTTTGATGAAGAATCCTTTTAGCAAATACCATTTTGCATTATTTAATTGCCACTTTGTCTCATTCATTTAGTTTTACTTGGGTTTGTTTTTGTGCGAAGTTTGTGATAATTTTCTTTTGTACCTTTTTAATTGTCTTCAAAAAAGTAGGTTCTCAATTTTTTTATGAGATCGAGTGACAAACGAGCACACAGTCCACCTGATGGTAAGTGGTTGCTGTGACCCATAGATCTATCCTCGTATGCTAATCAAAATGCAGATGCGTTGTCACTCGTGAGGACTAAAATAGAATGCCTCTTATCCAGTAAAAAGGGTCTCCGATTCTCTACACTCACCATACAAAACACAGCAGAGTGAAGCTGCTATTTTACGCTGGTATTTTGTGAGAGCGCGGTCCTTCCCCGGTCGAGCCGACCCATTCGTGCTACAACTATACTACTAATATAGCTGCAGCATGGTTCTACCACGTATAAAATCAATTCAATTGAATAAAAAAAATTGAAAAAAGTTGAATATAAAAAAAATCAATTCGATTGTATGTTTTTTTCGTTCGTATGTTACGCGATGTCTTCGCAGATTGTGAACCGATTTTAAAGATTATTTTTTATTAAATAGGCTATACCTCAAGAGAACTTCCTTTGATGTCTTCGGAGATTGAGATCAGACTTAAATGATTCTTTTTTTCATATACATACATACATACATTATATAAGGGTAGCAATTTGTCGATTTTTACTTTTTCTTAAAAGTTATAATTATTTTTTTTTGATGATAATCATGTGTGAGTTGAGACAAATAAAAAAAACTTTATAATTTATGCCGTTCTTCTCTTATTTGTCATTGTTAAAATATTTGAATGTGCTACTGGGCTGGTGACGTATGTAGTCACAACACACACAACACCATATTCGGACTCGATCTCTACAGGTACTAGTAAAATTATTAATTGAAATATTATTTGCCGATACGTCGATAGCAGAATACATCGTGAAGGAACGCGCATGTCTGAGGAACACAATGTTTCGAAGATATGTCTGCCAATATGCATTAGAGCCAGCGCGGCGGACTGATTGCTCCATAACCACCTAAAAATGAGATAAATAATAAATGAGGAGGTCTGTGACCAGCAGTGGGACTTATATAGCATGAACAAGACAAAGGTTAGGTAAGTTTTAAAGTGACGTCTGTGTCACACCTTTTCCGGTAGATGTTGTGAGCGCTACGTTTAAACCTCTTGACGAGTATGTTTACCTAGGACAAATTGTTCAACTAGGTAATCCCAACTTCCCCCCCGAACGGGTTCCCGCCTTGTCGTGGCGGGGGGGCTTAGTAGCCGTGGCTTGGTCAACCGCGGTGAACAAAGAGGTACCCCTTGGCTGGCCCGTGGTGTAGGGCCGGCCCGAGGTGGCCACTCCGAGTGGGCTTGGCGAGCCCGCTTCGGATGTATGTCGGTGGGCTGCGGTGAGAGGGGTGTCCGCTCCCTCTACCGCTGCAGCCGAGGTGGAGTCGCGGAAGAAGAGGAGTGTGGATATGGCGATGCGCCACTCGCCCTATCCTCCGCGACTCAGACGGCGCCGCACCGTCAATTGATGCGGTGGTGGTGGGGCTGCGAGGGGAGAGGAGTGTCGGTATTGCGAGGCGCCGCTCTCCCTACCTCCGCAGCCGAATCTTGGTTGGCGGCGGAGCCATAGATCAGATTCGTAACTGGGGTCAGGAAGGCCGATGCTTCTGAGTGCTAGTTTTTCCTGGCCTTCGCGCATCGGACATGGGGGCGTCCGTTGCGCATGTGAAATTGCAGACTGAGGAGGAGTTCGCGCCATGTGTTCTGGTGCGCCTTACCTGAGGAGGAGATGGGGGAGGAGTAGTCATCTCCCGAGGAGAGGCCGCCATGGGGCGGCCAGCGCAGGTGGGGCCGCGGATGTGTGCGAAAGCGTTCCCGTGGCCTTGCCAATATGCGACGAAAGTGGAACACCATGGGGTTTTAGTCGGTGCGAGTCCGACATAACCCTTCCTTGCCCCCGCAAGGCGGGTATGCGTAGGCATTTCCCCATGTTAAAAAAAATGTAAGCCCAACTTTGACAGAGCAGTAAATCAACAGTGTGCCTAGTGCGAGATTTTGTTTTTACGCGTTCGATATCGAGAACGTTAAGGCTGGCTTTTCACTATGGGATATAATATATATTATATCCCGAAATATAAATTATATCCCGTGATTGGCTTTCACACTGTGAGATATACTCGTATCTTTTAACGAGTGTGCATTCGTCACTGGTCATTGGATTACCCCCCTTTACCCCGTACACCGTCTGCGGGGGCACGGAACGGTGTGCGGGGTACAGGGGGAGAAATATAAAATGAAAATATCGCTCGGTCGATCGAAAAAATATTTATAGCTTGAGATATAATATATATTATAGCACAGTGTAAACGGTTCCATATAAAATGTATGGTGAGCGATATTAAATTATATCTCGAGATGTAATATATATTATATTATATCCCGTAGTGAAAAGCGGGCTTAACTACGATTTGTATAGAATAAAATCAGCGCCAACTAGTGGCAATAATGGGAATCACAATTCATTATTAGCTATTTGTTTATGTTTCGTAATTTGATCAAGGTTTCGTCAGTTTGTGTTAGTATTATGAGATTGAGAATTAGCCATTTTATTTTAATGTTAATTATTGAAAGTTATAATTGAAAGCAAAAAACATGAAGGTGTTTTCATTATAATATGATTTTATGTTGACATTTATGGAGCAGTAAATGTAATTTAGTTACTTAGTGTTAAGTGAACTTATGATACTTACTACTGACTTAATTATTAAATATTGATGGTAGGAACTTGGATTTATCAAACGCTATTTACACAAAAACTTGAATGCTTTCTTGGAAAAGGCGATATCTATCCTTGAATTACCTACCTGTCATTGGGGTGTAACAACGGACTAAAATATGCACAAGCTCTTGCTTCAGCACTGGCTTTATAATAGTAGTCATCTATTATTATTAGTTATTAATGTCTTTGTGGCTGCAAACATCCTCCTAACGAAAAAAAACGGCCTGCCTAAATTATATATCGTTCTCACAAAATGAAATAAAATTAACTCTTCAACAATTATTCTCACTCTTCTATCTCACTGTAAAAATTTAGGTGAAAACTTTTTCGATATCGACCGCGTAAAATTTTACGTCTCGAATGATCGAAATTGCCGCTCCAACCAATCACGTGCGTTAACGTTCTCACTGACGAATGAGAGTCAATGCTCGATGGTGATTCCGATTATTGCCACTAGTTGGCGCTGATTTTATTCCATACAAATTGTAGTTAAGTTTCTCGGTATCGAGCGCGTAAAACAACATCTCGCACTAGGCACACAGATCCGAATCTTCTGGGCAACGTTCGGGAGAATGCGAAATATCTTTTCGTCACATTTACTTCATAACTCATAGCAACAGTGTACAACTATATAATAATATATGGTATATGGATTTAAGACGTGGATTTTCACTGCTGGCATTATGAGGAAGCTCAAGGTCTCTCAGCGAGCTTTGGAAAATTCTATGAATTCTGAGAATTACCGCAATAGTACAAGAATAACCGACATATCCAAATGGATCAGTAGGCTAATGTCACAATAGTAATACGGAAGAAAGGTTCTCGAGTAGCAGCCTCGTACTCTTATGCGAAGTATATAGCAGCCCTCAACTAGATGCAGTGACGACTTGGTAAGAAATGAAAGAAGTCAATAGATACAGGTGGCTCCAGATTGTACTTTGTGACATTCCTTGGGGAGGCCTATGTTCAGCTGTGGCCCTCTGAAGAACTGTAATGATGATGATAATGATGAATGAATTATTATTAAATACTTAATTCATTTGTTATTTAGATGTTAGATTGATCTTTAAATGTAGTATTATATAAAATTTACAATTATATAAAATTTAATGTTAGTCATTATTTTTTACTTTTTTATTCTTAGCGATTGAAAACATATATGACAAACGCAATTATTTATTATATTTACACTATATCGTCACTCATCACTCAGCACACCATTCATCATTTAATCTCAATATTATAGAAACCGTTTTCTACCGACTTCAAAAAGAGGAGGTACTCAATTCGGCTGTGTTTATTTATATGTGTTACCTCATAAATTTTTTTCTGGGTGAACCGATTTCCATGTTACTTTTTCTATTTGCAAGCTGGTACTTTTCATGTGGTCCCACATAAATTTGATCAAGGTCTGACCAATAGTTTTTGAGTTAATGTTAATAATTTATATTGAAGTCGGTTGTACAATATTTTAATTTTAAATTATTGGTAGATTTTTCAACTTTTGGTAGAGCCACATCGAACGTAATAGACAGAGACACGCTGCAGCTATATTATGATTGTTGCATGTATGGTTCGAGTGGATGAGATCACGCACTCACAGAAAACCAGCGTAAAATATCTGGTATTCTGTGAGAGCGTGATCACTCATTCACCATACTAAACATAAAAGCATTAAGCTGGCTATGTTTAGTATGGTAAGTGTAAAAAACTCGAGACCCCATTTGAATGTTAACGAAATATTCTTAATCTCAGTCTTCTGGGGTCGTGCACGCATCTGCATTTTGATCATTATTCGATGAAAGAGATGTAGAAGTATGGCGTCATCGTTTTCGTGACAGCATGACAGTTCTGGCAATTTATTTTGACATGTAATTGTATTGTAAACAAATAAAAATTGCTGTGTGTGTGTGTCTGTATATATGTCTGTATATATGTGTGAGTGTATGTATGTATGTATGTGTGTGACAAGGGCTAATAAAAAACAATATAATTTGGATGCTGTCACTACAGTCATTGGCCAAAATCAATAGTTTCTAATTACCAGAAACGAGAAGCAATTTAAAATTAATGTTTGCTTTAGAACTGCCAAAAGAATTCATATCTTACAAAAATAAAAATTGTGTACGATAAAAACGGTACAAAGTATCGTTACCACGATACTTTTAAAGCTAAAGCCAAATCTGCCGGCGGAATTTATAGCGAAACTTTACATAAAACTTGACACTACAGCACAGGCACAGATAAGCTCCGCGACGAATTGGCTTATGCGTTAATTTAAAAGAAGATACTACAATGTAAGCGATATGTCATATTTAAGACTGTTTATTTATTTAAAAATAATAAAATTAGACTCCAAACAATTAAAAATAATCAAATAATTTCCACTTCATATATTAAGAAGTCGGTTAAGAAAGACAGTGTATCAAAGACAGTCACAAGACAATCACAGAGGTATCAAAGTTCTTTCTAGTTATTTACCCAAATGATCTTAGTTATCTTTCTATTATAAAAAAAAAGCCTTTAACTCCATGCATTACAATGACTTTTCAGCTTTGAAACTTTATGCAACAATTCAATTCAGATTCCCTAGATCAAATGATAACATGAATTAACATACTAATTAATTATTATCTACATGCATTTGTAATATATATTTATTTAAAAAATAAAAATAAAATATATGACATTTAGCTTAGAGTAGTACTATTAACATAAAACATTTAGATTTTTTTGTTTTTATTATTTAATTTTTGCTTATATGCCTATTTTTCATTATTATTACAATTATTTATTTAAAATTATAATCTTCTTATACAATTCAATGAACTTATGTTAAAAGGTTGTTATTAAATAAATAAATATTAAATTAAATAAATCAATAGAGTAATATTTAATGCTAAAATGATATAAATATTATAATTAGCATGGACCCCTCTCAGGTAAAGGCCTCCTCCAAGGATTTCCATTTTTCTCTATTTTTTTGCTATTTGTATATCTTTGTATTACTTAGCTTTAATTGCCATTACATTTTTTTAAAGTAAATAAATTTTATGTGTAATAGATATATTCAGGGCTTGAAATGAGCAAAACGGGTTTAAACTGAAGCCTCAATAGGATAACTTATCTCTATATATATAGTATAAGTTATCTCCTCCTCCTATAGTACCTCCACAAAAATAGTTTTATATCTCTCTATATAGATCCTATAGTGTCTCAACGTAAAACGGCACGACACTCACCAAAGACTTGATATACTTATATATATATATATATATATTTATATATATATATATATATATATATATATATATATATATATATATATATATATATATATATAATACATATGCTCGTATATCTATATTAGTAAAATAGATTATATTAGTAAGAGGCGACAAAGGGAAACAAACCAGGGGATGGGCGGCAGGTTTCCTAAAAACGACTAAAAATAAAAATAAAACTGCCTCAACTATGGCAAATATCCTCCCATGAGGCAATCTATGGGCAATTCCTATGTTCAGTAGTGAACACTTACCGCGCGCTATGATGATGATGATGACACAACTTTAGATGACTTACCAAATTTAGATGCAGAAAAAAGGTAAGCTCGTCATTACATCTTGTAGGGATTTGTCTAACACTGCGCTTGTTAGTATGAGATTGCCACTGGAGAATTTTATTTTCATGCCAATCGGTTGTAGGTTATTTGTGATAGGTTAATTTATTTGAAATCATTATGATGTGTAAAGGAAAATTAATTTAATGTACGCATCATAGTTCTTGAAAACATTAACAACTACGTATTTACGCGCTCGCTCCGCACAAATTCCATTAAACGTTAATAGTTTCGAAACTACTCTTGAAAGGCAAGGTAACCTAGAGTTACAAACTTATTATATTGAAAGCACGAGTACTTTCCCCCTTTATATGAAATTGTGGAGTATCGTATATCAATTCGAGCTCGAGTTAGAGTAAAACAGTAGAGAAAAGTTTTCAAAGTAACTTTGTCGCTGATGGCGGACAGAATTATCTGGACGAGTAACTCGGACGTATATGTGCTTACACTGCAACAGTGTACCACGTGTGCTGACATTGAACGTTGCCGGTATTCTGTAGTTGACTGTGTTGCTTAACAGAGTGAAGACGTATTTTTTTAAATATCTGGAACCGCTATATCCATTTCCCATCCAACTTCAGCCCATAACCGTTTTATAAACACAACAAATAAATTTTTCAATATCCATAGTCATTTAGGTAGATAACAACACTTGACAAAAAAAACAGAATAAAGACAAAATGATTAAATTAAACTACAAATACACTCAATTTGCACTGTAGACGCCGGCAATCTGGCGAGAAATCCCAACAAGTTTAACGGTTGATCGGCCGATTTCGTGCGTCATCGGACGATGACGGTCGTGTTTATGTACGAAATCTCTTTCATTTCCAAGTGTTTGATTCGATCGTCCGAGTTCAGCCGTCATAGCCCGAGCAAACTTCGGCCGTTGACGGATTAGCACCCGTATTTATAAAGAAGTAATTACTCGTTGCTAAGTAATTCCTTCATTAAGTCATTACTTAGAATTCTTAATAACAAAATCTCATTCTATAGTCCAGTAACACACTTTACTTACTTGAGCAAATGCCCAAGTCCCACTCGACGCTTAGTGGTTGTTTCTGTGTGGCAACACTTCGTGACTGCGTTGATTTTCATGAAACAGCAAACGTAAGCTAGATTATTTTTTTACAAAATCTTGCAATAATATCTTTGATATTACTTTATTTCATATTTATAATAGCAATAATGTTATATAAATTATTTAATGTTATAATGTTTATAATATCATTATTGTTTTTTTTTAAGCTAAGGGTGACAAACGAGCACACAGTCCACCTGATGGTAAGTGGTTGCTGCGGCCCATAGACATCTACATCTATCCTCTATTACAAATCAAAATGTAGATGCGCCGCCACCCGTGAGGACCAAGATGGAATGCCTCATTTCCAGTAAAAAAGGCCTCCGGCCACCTGCACTCACCAAGCGAAACGCAGAGGTAAACCTCTACTTCACGCTGGTTTTCTGTGAGGTTGTGGTACCACCCAGGTTCGAGCCGGCCCATCCGTGCGTCAGCAAAAGCTGCCGCGTGGCTCTACCACTGTTAAAAATTAATTATTATTATATTTAATTATATTTAATAAAATAAAAAATTGTTATTTAATTGTGTCAGTACAAAAAAGAATGCTTGGAGAAACAAAACTTTTGACATGTTATAACCCTTGTAAATTTAAATGTTTAGTTTTACACATGGATTATGTGCCGACACGTGATTTTTTTTTTATAAAGATTATACATACAACGTGAAACAAAAACCCTGTGGTTCCCTTTAAGTGCGTTATCAGAGTCAGTATTCAAACGTAAAGAAATAAGTTTTTTTTCAAAAAACTTAATTCAAAAAAAATATTTGCAAATTGTGTGTGATTTTATTAACTCTAACTGACACGAGCATCGGTGAAGGGGGTTCTTTCACAATCCTCTTATTGTCAGGATAATGCAGAGGTAATAAAACCACATACAATTCGCAAATTATTTTTTTAAATTAAAATATTTTTTTAATGTCCAAGTTTTTTGAAAAAAAAAAGTTATTCATTTACGTTTGAATACTGATTCTGATAACGCACTTAACGGAAACTACAGGGTTTTTGTTACATGTTGTATAATCGTTGCTTCAATGCTACCCAAAGTTTCCATTTTTTTATGCAAAATAACCTTAAAGTAGTGCTTAAGTAGAGGAAATGGCGACTATTACTTGACTGAGAATTCTAACTTTGACAGTTCTAACTTGGAGCAATTACTTTTACTTGTATATAAATACGGGTTTAGGTATACGCGTACCCTTAGTAATGGCTCAGTATATACAATAAGATATAGATTAAAAGATAATTAATATATTTGGTTTGTAGGTCACCATAAACATTGACGAGGCGCGACGAGATATCTCTCTATATAGATCCTATAGCGTCTCAACGTAAAACGGCACGACTCTCACCAAAGACTTGATATTTGCGCCACTTATTGGAATCCTGCACTAATTCATTAAAACCGTATGATAAATTAAGTTAAAGATTTAAAAATGTACGCTTATAATTTTTTAAATTTAAGGAGCCGTCCTAGAAACAAAAATACCACCTACTCGTATTACTGCCGTCAAATAGTAGTACATTGCTGTGTTTCAATCTGAAGGGTACAGTGAGCCAGTCTACGAGTATTTATATACTAAGATGTTCCATCTTAGACCTCAGAGGTGATGACTCATATTTAGCCTGCTTTGTTTGAAGTTGGCTGCAGGTGTCCATGAAATACAGTAACCATTTACCATCTGACAATAAAAATGGTAAATATTTAATATAGACAAAACTCCGACTAAAAAAAAATAATAAAATCATTATTACGACTTAGTTTTTTCGTTCGTTATTTTTGTTAAAACTTAAATCTGCGATGCAGCATTTAATCCAATTTACAATCTTATAGTAATTTATTTCATTTGGTAAAAATACCCAACTTTGTTATCAGTCTCATACGCCAGATATCATTCGTTAAGATGTCTATGTTTTCCTGGGTTCAAATCGTATTTTTATGGATGCGTTTAATTGTTTCGAGAATACGTGAAGGCGGCAAATCGCATTGCAGAAGAGTGACGTTGTCTAATTAGATTCTTTATCCTAAGGATATAGTCCTGTGCTTTGCTAAATAATTTTTATAACCCCAATCATTTTATTTCAAGTACGTCCATTAAAGTCAAAACCTCTGAGTTTAAGCCTTTCTGTTTTAATTTTAAATTTGTTTATGTATAGAGTTTATCTTTGTCCTCGTTTTGTACTGGAATTACTACTATTATATTTTTTATCATTTGTTTTAAAAATGTCGACATAACGCGCATTCGAACCAATTGGTTTGCTACATCGTTCATCATGCGTACAGCAAAGGAGTGGAATAAGTTGCCAGTATCCGTCTTTCCATCCGATTACAATGTGGGTGTCTTCAAGTCAAGTGTGAATAGGCTTTTGTTAAGTCAGTGCGCTTCACCATCTTATGCTACATCAACACTTACCATCATGTGATGTGACGAAAAATAAATAAATATATGAATACAAGAAGTGGCCCCTAATAATGTTATAGAGAAGTTGATTGAAAAATTAAAAAGTATAATGTACTGGTATATGAAGTAATATTATAATGTATATGTATAAAAGTACTATGAAGGCAGCTAAGAAAGAATGAGGATAATAAAAAGTGATTTTTTTTTAAATTTATTTAATAACCAAGCACCGACATTATTCAAGAAACGGCAGATTAGTTTAAAAAGGAAAGAAGCGGTTGCAATCTTGAAAGCTTCGTCCAGAACCAGAAGAATGTCAAAACTGATCCAAGAAGAAAAACGATGAAAATTTGAGGTGACATAGATCGAATCAGCGTATTTTTTGTGATTTCTTTTTAAGATTGCTTTAAAAAGTTTTAACTATTATAAAAAAGAGTTATGTTTTTAATATTTTGTATTTAATATAATATGGTAAAACTGAGTTTATTACTTAGATACTTCACGATTTAATTGATATTTTATTATATTTATTAGTGTATCTACTAAAAAAATCATAATACAATATTAAAAATTAAGTTACCTTAGTTAGTTAGTTAGTTAAGCACTCATGTATGTTTTAAGGCAAAAGACGATTTTATATTCAATTTTATTCAGTTATTGTTTATTGTTTTATATTATTTTTATTACTGTGTCCTCCAAAAACGAATGAAATAATAACTATTATTATTGTACCAGCAGTTGTATCAGTCAATGGGCTTATCTGTAAAAAATTGGATGATTATTTATCCAAATTAGACTTGGGCAAATTACTGAAAGGATCGCAATTATTTTGTGCGAGCGTGACCCGTCCCCGGTCGAGCCGTCCCATTCATATTGCAGATGTAATAATTCTGAAGCATAGATCTATAACGTATAAGCGTGTTATACAATATTTACTGTAATTTACAGCTCTTCTTTTTTGAGAATGTATTCTCGAATACATCTAAGAAAATTTCATGACATATTTCGATTCGGGTTAGTTGGATTGATATGCCTTATTTTATCTCAGACATGCAGTTTTACGACGCAATAAATCAGCACCAGCCGGCATCGGGATTCAAATCCACTTTTACAAAAGTTCAACTGATAAAAAGTTTGGCAGTTTCTATTTATGAGGAAGCTTACAGTTCAGCTTTTCCCTCGGAAGTATAGAAGCTAAGCTCTTGTTAATGAGAAACGGTAAATAAATAATCTGGCATGATACAATTATTCAAGGATTTATGTTGAAGTTGTTTTCAAAACGAATAGATACGTAATCTAGCTCTGTAATAATACTTAGAGATCATTAAAAACATAATTTAAAGTGTTAAGTAATGAAGACTATTTTGAAATAAACTTTCATCATATCTTTCATTATAAGCGTTATTAAGGCCAGTATCAGGGTCCATCATCGGATCAACTCTATGGTAACATACCTACCATTGTCATCGAATATTTTTTTATAGAATAAGGTTGACAAACGAGCACACAGTCCGACGGTTCCGTGGCGCAGTGGCTTAGCAATGAGTTGCTGCGTTGGGGGGCGCGGGTTCGAATCCCGCACGGAACAACTATTTGTATGGCCTACAAATAATTGTTCCGGGTCTGAATATTTGTCCTTGTGCAATTTGTGTCTGTAAACTGCCTCCACGATACAGGAGAAAATCCTAGTGTGGGGGTAACGTTTTTTAAAAAAAAGTCCACCTGATGGTAAGTGGTTGCTGTGGCCCATAGACATCTACATCTATCTTCGTTTGCGAATTACAATGCAGATGCGTTCTCAGCCTTGAGGACTAAGATAGAATGCCTCTTTTCCAGTAAAACGGGTCTCCGATTCTCTACACTCACCATACGAAATAGCAGCATTAAGCTGCTATTTTACGCTGGCATTCTGTGAGAGCGTGGTTCTTCCTCGGTCGAGCCGACCCATTCGTGCTACAACTATACTATTAATATAGCTGCAGTATGGCTCTACCACGTAAAAAAGTTACATAACGATGCCTAATTTTGCCCAATCGGATGTCAGCAAGTACTTTAATAATTGATTACAAATTTTAAAACGGAAAGACAAACAAAGGAAGCATGGTATCCAAAAAGCTTGTTTGCTTGTAAAAAATAAATTATTAATATAATTAAAAATTTTAATGAAAATGGAGCACAAATCAGAAATGCGTTGTCTGAAATTAAATGTCTGTGATAAATTACAGCGAAGATCCTATTTGACCTGAAAACGTCACCGTAGTCGCAATTGTCCCCGATATCATCATTATTTGATGAAACGACGAACCCCTTTCCCTTAATAATTGTTAAATGAGCTATCTAACCTAACAGCTTTTGGCAGAAATGTAGGATAGGAGGTTATAGATGGCTACTGAATTAATTACGCCCCGTAAGGACTGAAGTTGGCAAACTGCAATGAATTGAAGAAATATCCTCGTGTCGGTTATTATTTCTTATCAATTTATTTCGGTTTTATCATTAAAATTTGTTTTTGTATTAATGTAATATTATTGTTGTATCATAGTTTATTCAAATTATAGTGAAGTTTGGCACTGGCTTGGCACAGGCTTTTAAGAGCGGTTGAAGTTGAACAAGTGCACCACTCTGCCCCAATGCGTCGATGGACTTTTCGTGTCCTCGAAATAATTTGAATTTCTTTGAAATGAAAATTTTATCACGATTTTTGGCATCCCCAGCTAGCAACGGATAAATCGGCTCTTAAAATTAATGTTAACAATTTTATTGGTGTCGGCGGAGATCAAAATCAGTTTTATTCGCTAACTTTAAAGGCTAGCGGATATCGTCAGAATTACCTCGAGGTTACGGCGAGGATTATATATTTAATTAATATTCTCGCATGATCCCCGCCGCTTTGGATACTACGATAATTCAAAATTTAAGCTAATTAAGATCCAAGGTGGTTTGACCTTTTGTGCCTAGGATTCCGTCTGGGTCTCTTCTCTATTTTGTGCCGCGCAATATAGGCAAGAGGGTGTGTATTCCGCTCTGAAGGGTATTGAAGAGAGAGATTGAGAGCCAGTATAATTGCAGGCTCTAATTCCGTCTTAGTCCTCAAAGGTGACAGAGCATCTGTATCTTTCTCTATTTGAAATTGATTGAAGGTGTTTATGAGCTGCAGTAGTCATTTATCACCATTTTCAAAAAGAAGCCGGTACTCAATTCGACTGTATGTTTTTTTATGTGTGGTACCTCATTACTTTTTACTGGGTGAATCGATTTCGATGATTCTTTTTTATTTGAAAGCTGGTGCTCAATGATGATCAAGGTCTGGCCAATAGTTTTTGAGTAATTCTTAATAATTTATATTGAATCGGTTGTACAAAATTTTTAATTTTAAATTATGTTAACAAAAATACAATCTTACTGATAATGGTAGTAGCAGTATGAAATTTATTTGTTTGTTTCTCTAATATTTAAAAAAGCTATCTCTTTGAGGTATACAACCAAACACACATATTTATTTCCAAGATATTAAACAATTTCAATTAAAGCGATTTACGAGCCGGTTATTGTTTATACTAAATATAATAAAAACACATTGTTGAAGTTACTCTAGTTTAAAATTTCAGTGTTTGATACTTAACTAGGGTAGCGTTGGCATTTTAGACTAGTATTGTGTTCGTGAATTTAACATACAAAAGGTATCCAAAATTACTTACTTGCTACTTAGTTCATTATTTACTTAGGTATAATATTGATGGTCCACCAAATAATTCTATTAAATAAATGAAGCTTTTTTTGTGATTAATAAATGAGTTCGAAATATTAACTTTTTAATTCCAAGGTAATAAATATTAACTTTTAAATAAAATAGTTACAGCCTATATACGACCCACTTCTGGACAAAGGTGTCCTCTCATTTCGGAGAGATCTCGGGAAAAGAATTTGGGAATGGAAATTTCGCCGCAATTCCCCATTGCAAGTTGGCGGACTTGACATGTCTTCGAAGTAATTTTATTTCTTAGACATGCTGGTTTCCCCACTATGGTTTCCTTTACCGTCGAGCACGCGGTAAATCAGCACTTATGATTGCAATTAACAATCTCTTTGCTGCCGGTTTTCGGAGAATGAACGCGTCTTGCAACCGTACTGTGAAATTGAGAATATTGTTAATTAAGAGAGCTTATACGAGTACGTTCCTCAAATCCGTTTATTATTGTATGAAAGGCAAACGCAAGTAACTTTACGTCGTGATTCATTTCAATATTTAAAATTCTAGTAGGACAAAGGAATGCTTCGGTGATTTTGACATGTAGAAAGAATGAATGAGAAAAGAGTGACATAGCAAATTAATACTGTAGAAGTATATGGTAGAGTCGGCAAGGGACACCTTAGACGTTAAGTAGTTTATTTGAAAGTCAGCGTTAACAACATAGTAACAAACGAAAAACATCCCCTTATCACTAGAGCAGTTAAGAGATAGTTGTGTCACTTTTCATCAATGTCAGGAAAGCTCTGACTGTTGAGTCTTTTATAAACCAAATAAATAACATTATATACAGCAATTTTTTATTTTATTTTAATCTAGTATCATTTTTAATGTAAAGTGGTGGCATTAGAGAATTCGAGGATAGATGTAGATGTCTATGAGCCACAGTAACCACTTACCATCAGGTGGGCTGTGTGCTTGTTTGTCAACCCCATACTATAAAAAAAGCGGCAACATACAGAAATAGTTCAAGTGATAATAGAAACATCTTCATGACAGCAACTGAAAAATAATAGAATTCTCAAGATTTTTTATTATATATAAAGAAATTATGTGTCACATTTTATACGTTTAAAGTGAATGTTTTTACTCCTTTTTTAAATTAAAAAAAATCTGTGATAAAAGGCTTGTTTGGAAGAGATCGCATAACTTTTAAATAGTCAGCATTTATCTTCATTCTGTCTTGTCATTAAAGAGTATTAATAAATAAAAGTACATAGACATTAAAACTTGATAGTTCGTAATTATCTTTTTCATAAAAAGGATTTTGGAAAGGATCATCCGAAGGATAAATAGAAACTTACAGTAGCGTACAAAATGGACCAAGTATGTACAATGTGTACAGTGTAAAATTAGTGTTTGTGTCAACAGACCTTTTCTCTTCTCACCTTGTTATGTTTTAGATTGTTTAAAGTAATTAGCGTCAGCAATTTTTAAGCTTTGTACGCAAAAAATTTAAATAACATTAAACACAATTAATTATATATTTTTAATATGACAAAGAGCTCTTAATACCTCGCATAATGATCACATATTTTTTAACTAACGCCCCAAAACTGAGCCACAAGTATATTAATTATCGACCTAACGTCTGTATTTACGTAATCACATTTTATTACTATGCCAAATTTCACTTTTGAAACAATAAGGGAAACACTTCTGTAACAGACAGATGATGACACGGATGATTTTTCTACGTGGTAGACCCATGCTGCAGCTATATTAATAGTATTGTTGTAGCACGAATGGGTCGGCTCGACCGGGGAAGAATCACGCTCTCACAGAATACTAGCGTAAAATGGCAGCTTGACACTGCTGTGTTTCGTATGGTGAGTGTAGAGAACCGGAGACCCTTTTTACTAGAAAAAAGGCATTCCATCTTAGTCCTCAACAACGCATTTGCATTTTGGTTCGCAAAAGAGGATAAATGTAGAATGTAGATGTCTATGGGCCACAGCAACCGCTTACCATCAGGTGGACTGAGTGCTCTAGTCGACCCATTTGTCTATAACTATACTGTTAATATAGCTGCAGCTAGGGTTTTCCACGTGTAAAAAATAGTTGAGTTATAGGTAGGATAAATGCAATTACGGACGGGAACTATGATGGTGAATATTAGAGTTCTAAGTTATAAGCTTTGAGTTAAATTATAGTACAGGAAAGTAATATAGGAAAAAATATATTTACGTTTAAAGATTTTCTTAGAAAGTTATTTTACTTGAGTGTTTCACGACAATAGTCGAATGTTAGATTGATATTGATACATAAAAATTTAATTTAAGTATATGTATCGGCGCAAGAGGTCAACCGCGACGAGATCTGACGCGATGACGTCAGATCACGTGATGCGCTCGCTCTCCCGCCACACGACAGTATAAAATAGACGTGCACTGCGTGCTGCGGTAACCAGTCATGTCCTACGCGGGCCCCATTTTTGCCCACGCTGACCCTAAAACTATTAATGAACTCCAAATAGTTCAAAACCTTTTCTGTCGTCGAGCTGCGAACGCACCTTGGTACGTCCGTAATGCCGACCTTTATCGGGACCTAGAGCTCCCTACAATGCAACAATTTCTTAAAAAACTCTCTGAGAACTTCTTCAAAGCCTCAGAGTCGCACTCCAATCGTATTATTCGTGAGGCAGCTACTTATGCAGCCCCACCCCCCCCTCTCGCTATCGAGTCCGCAGGCCGAGAAACTCTCTCTCTCGGACCCGCCTAATAAACTGTCAAACGACCTGAACTGCGTCCTGGCGGCTCAGGCCAACTCTAATTAAATTATTCATAATTAATTTGCCTTCGTAGGCACTCCCTCAGCGGCTCGTAGCCGCCTGCGCCCTCTTTTCCCAAAAGCGGGTCGCTGCCGATACGGCATAAGAAGCTCTAAACAGCTGGTTGCCAGTCCCCAAAGGCGGTTTTTAGAGGGTATCACTTAGGTCCCCCGGTAGGCAGTGAGTCCCTTATAACCACGATAGACCGGCTGTCGTGGTATGTGTAATGCATTTTCCGCCTCCCTACTTAAAGGGTAGCCCTTTCCAATTGCTTCGGGCGCAAAAAAAAAGTGCTGCTGCCAGTCACTCTCTAGCGCCGATCGCGTTAAAGTTGCGTCGCATAAACGTTGTGAGTGTTCTAGTGAAGTAAAACATAGTCAAATACTTAACAATAAACGTGAAGTATTTATATTTGAATGAACTAATTAATCTATGTACAAATAATTGTGTGAATTGTGTAATTAAGCTGTAAACAAATATTTGTTTAAACATTTTGTGAATTGTGTAATTAAAATAGGTACAAATAAGTGTGTGATCTGTAATAAATTATCAGCATGTAAGGCAATAGTGGTTTTAACGATAACCAATTATACTCTCCTTCAACATATATATATATATATATATATATATATATATATATATATGTTGAAGGAGAGTATAATTGGTTATCGTTAAAACCACTATAATATACATAAGCTTATATATATATATATATATATAAGCCCAGTTGACTATTGGATTCTTTTCCATCTTCATCAAACAGTAAATGTCCACTGCTGGTCAAGCAAACTTAAAGACATTGTCATACAATCAATAATTTTTTCATACAGCCCTTTAAAAAGAGCTCAGAATTCTGTTTTAGCAAAAAAATAACCTCTCCATGTAGAAAACTTTTGATATTTAAAGCCGTCGTTTACTAAAACTAATAATAGCCTCAAAATAATTTACTTAAGTGATTCAAATTCATTACAACTTTTCGGGTCTCCCGTTATAGCGAGAGTTTGTTTTAATCGTCACTCTTGGTAAGCGCATTCACAACTACAGAATCAGACGTCACGTACCGTGGACGCTGCTGTCTGTCACCGATCGAATTTCCTTGGTATTTCCCATAGTCGCTATTTTCCATGGAACGAATTGAGACGATGGATTCTCTTACCCGCTAACACATGCTCACGGTCAGATTACTGCCACTTATTACCATGAAATATAGTTCTGACATATTTGTATCCACTGGGTTGTCTTAGTTCAAAAGTCTGTTTAATTTTGTTGGAATACTTAGATATGGGTAGCTGTCCTGCCCTGTTGTAAGGGTGTTGATATGTTGTATGAGATATTAGAGACCATTCTAGACGAACACTTAACAGGTTAATTAATTATGTTAAAGCATGGGAACAGAATGTATAATTTCAATATTAGATGTAAATTATAATTCGAAAAATAATTAAGTATTTCCATATAGTTGCAATTTGAATAACTTAAAGCGAGAGTGAATAGTCTTACGTTAAGCTAGGCCAGTAGACTTTACAATCTTCACCTATACCTAAATTTACCATTATGTGGGATAGTAGTTAGCTAAGCACTGGCATATAATTGTTAGAAAAACAATCACATAAATCAAGGCACTGGAAAAAAGGAAATATCACAAATATATGTGGGTTGTCGAAACGCCATGGTAGCTCAGGAACAGGATACTCGCCCTGAATTTTATAATACGGAAGTAATCATCAGTGTTCGATACCTATCGGCAACTTTGAAATTAATTACATCAAAATTAAGTATCTAAAATCCTCGTACGAAAATAAAACAATGTTTTTTTTATAGGATAGGGTGATAAACGAGCTTACAATCCACCTGATGGTAAGTGGTTGCTGTGACCCATAGACATCTACATTTATCCTCAACAAAGAATCAAAATGCAAATGCGTCGTCACTCGTGAGGACTAAGATGGAATGTCTCTTTTCCAGTAAAATGGGTCTCCGGTTCTCTACACTTACCATACGAAACACAACAGTGTCAAGCCGCCATTTTATGCTGGTATTCTGTAACAGCGTGTTCTTTCCCCGGTCGAGCCGACCCATTTGTGCTACAACTATACTACTAATATAGCTGCAGCATGACTCTACCATCTATAAAATGTATGAAAAATCTCTTTTCCCCACAATCGCATGTATTACACTGTCACTACCTAACCATCCACAAATAAATCCAACACCGCTACATATGTACCTCTAACATATAAGGTCCGTACAGGTATTGGGGCAGCGTGACGGACTCTTCCCTGCCCTAAAACAGTTTTAAACATTAGAGTGTTTTGTGCCCATTAGTAGGACATAAGCTCAATAAACTGAGGAAGATTAAATATTGCTTTATCCAGCTTACCTTACACACTGCTGCTACATGAACTATGTTTTATATATACGGTTATACTTACTACGTCAGGCAGACTTGGTTAGTCAGGGTTAGTGATGGACGAACCGATGACCTTAGAACTACCACGTAATCGATATCGATATATCGCACAAGTCGACAGGAACGTAAAGATAAATAAAGTAAGTCTTAAATTAGACCCACTTACATTTGTGAAATAGAATTCGTAGTTAATAATACGATGTTTGCTACTTTATTTCCCTTAATCGCTCTTGAATGTGAGTTAGCAATTGCGAATTCCATATCACAAGCGTATGTGGGCATCTAATTCAAGACAAGGAATTTAATCTTTCTTATCATAGTTAACGTGGCCCAGGTCACATGTGCAGGGATTCAAAAACTTTAACAAACGGTTGAATAGCTCCACTTATGTGGTCCATTAGTTGGTAGAAATAAACGTTACTAATTCAGTTTACTATGTGGAGGCAGCGTCAGGGAATCCCCATTTAATCCTGTGGGTGTTATGAAAGGCGATTATACGAAATCCCAAAAGTTTTTAAAGCTTTCGATAGATGGCGGTCTCTTCACCGGACGATATGAGCGAGACCCAGTACTAGCGTACTGGCCACAGGTCGTTTCTAAGAGGGATTCAGGGTAAGGAAACGTCCGCCAAGTTGCCCTAATGCGTGTTCGCGAACTTCGTGTAGTTTTTTCTTATTTTCCAGACATGCACGATTCCTCACGATGTTTTCTTTCACCGCCGAGCCCGTAGTAAATCATATAAATAAAACTGATTCATTTTAAAACAATAAGTATTGAAAGGGTATAAAATTTACACAGTACATGTCAGTACTTTAATTCACCTATTTGCAATTTATTGTATAATACACCTTAATTAAAAGGATTACGAAGGGGTGGCTTAATGCCTTTTGGCATTTTCTCCTAGTCATGTGTATGAACTGTTTACGTTCACGTAATAATTACACATACGACCGGTGTGCTTGCTTTCTCATTCGAGAAATTGCATATTAAGCAGAGCTGCCACATAATCCATCTATGTATATGAGAATTTGCATTGTCAATATATGGTAAGGCTTAAGTATATTGTTGATATTGATAATCTTGACTTCACAATGATATTTGATAATGATATCTGAAATATTGATATTCAGTTTATGTTACAAAGAATATTTTTTGAAGGTAAGGGTGACAAACGAGCACAGTATTAACGTACCTTCAGGTACGTTCATAGTGTACTTACGTACAATAAATAAGCCCCTTTATTTGTTTAATTTTAGATTCATACATTTATTTTTATTTTATTTAAGTTTATTTTTTTATTTATTTTTTATTTTATTTTATTAAGACTCGAAATATACGTAGATTTGTCATATCTTAGAGCCAAGATGAATTGTTTCGATAGTAGTTAACAAGGCCTCCGGTTCTTCGGGTCTCCATACTGAAAAATCAAGCATAATACTGTAATTTTACGATGATATTCTGTAAGAGCGCAGTCCTTTCGGTCGAGCCAAACCATTCGCACTACAGTCATATTACGCTGCAGTGGAGCTCTAATAACTTAAAGAACTACCAACATAGATAACCTAGAGATAGACCAACAGAAATAAGTAAAAACTTCTTAAATATTAACTTTCTGTATCACCTATACATATAAAAAAGTTACAGTTTTTTTGTCCGGTTGTGCAAGATAATCTCCAAAATTACAAAACTAATTTGGATCTGGTTTCCATTTATAGATTGATACAAGTTTGGACTGCCATTTAAATTGACTCAAAAATAAAAATAAAATATGTCAATTTTCAAGTGTGTATCGTGTACGCACTCAATATGTACAAGTGGGAAGTAAGAGCGCTGTTCTATCATTGTGCGCTAACCTCACGATTGGAAAAACGTTTAATAATATACAATAATAAAATAATTGCGTATCATGAAATATAGTAATCTGTATGAAATATTCATTAAAATAGAAGAAGAATAAGATCAGAAGAACACGTCTACATTTATTCTCGATTAAGAAACAAAATGCAGATGCGTTTTCACCCGGACTAAGACAGAATGCCTCAGTTCCGGCAAAAGTATCTCCGGTTCTCTACATTCACCATACGAAACATAGCAGCATTAAGCTGCTAGTTTATGCTGTTATTTTGCAAGAGCGTGGTCCTTCCCCGGAAGAGCTGAGCCATAATATTGCTGCAGCGTAGCTCTACCGCGTACAAAGAACAATAAATGTCTTTATAATTTTTTCTTAATAAATATCGTCATGTAACAAATTTATTTATTCGTATATTTCACAAGTTTATTTGTACAAGAATAATAAATAAAATATGATAATGAATATCACGCTAAATAACTAATGTCAAATCGTGATCATGTTCCGACGACAAACTGCATAAAAAAAAAAACTATATTGCACAATTATTTCTTCTGCGGCTGCATCCCGCCGGGTAGTAAGTTGTAAAATAAAACAAGAAAGAAAAATAAAAAATATGGAAGTATGTTAGCACGTTCATAAACCTACACGTAATATATATTGCTCGTTTGGAATCGATTTTATGCAGCAAAACGTGTGTTTATCAGGTTTCATTTATTTTTTTTTCGTTAATTCATCACCATATCTTAATTATTTTTCTTGTACAAGTGAACTTATAAAATTATACGAATAGACAAAGTTGTTACATTTCCATAATTAAAAACATAAGTGTAAACACTCACGCCTGTCACAAAGAGGGGTAGGCAGAGTATGGACTTCCATTTGGCACGATCTTGACACACCTCTCTCGCTTCCCCCACATCCATATAACTAAGCATACACGCTCGTCGGTTAAAGGTACTCTTGATTTGGCTCATTTTCAATATATCACCAATTTGGTCAATAAACTTTCACCCAGGGCGTCCCTTCCCGACTCTGCCGTTCACTCTACAACATAAATTTGCTTTGTCACTCTTTCCTCATTCATTCTTTGTACATGACAAAGCCACCGACGCATTCCATTCTTAATTTTGGTCACGACATCATTTTGCAAACCACACTCTTCTCTTATCAAACAATTTCCCACTCTGTCATTCAGATTCATCCCCAACATACTCCTTAATGACCGCATTTCCACAGCATTTATTATATTCTCGTGTTTCTTCTGCCACACCCAACTTTTACTACCATACGTTAAAGTAGAGACTAACACAGCATTGTGAATTGCCATACGTGCCTTTATGGACACATTCTGACTTCCCACAATAAAGTGTAGGGCCCCATTCACTCTATTTCCTGCGTTCACTCGTATATATCCTTATCATATCTACCATCCCTGCTAAATACACATCCCAAATACACAAACTCATTTACTTGCTCGACCAACATCGTTACATATCGTTTTACTTTCTTCTCTTTCAATAACCATAACTTTCGTCTTACTTGCGTTCAATTTCACTCCCTTTTCTTTTAATGTCCTGTTCATTAATGTAACCATCATTTGCAAATCGGCCGCCGACGATACAAGTATGACTTGATAATCGGCGTACGAAAGGCATTTCACGGTTAACTCAATAATTCTTAACCCGCATTCATTTGGATAATTCTTAAGAAAAAATCACAACTCATCTGCATTTTGATTCTTAATCGAGGATAAATGTAGATGTCTATGGGCCACAGCACTCACTTACCATTAGGTGGATTGTACGATCGATTGTCATCCTTACTCTATAAAAAAGCTCCACTAAAGTTTATGCAGGCCTCTTAAATAAATCTAGTTTTAAGCACAAGTTTTGTGCCGACTTCCAAAAAGGAGACGGTACTCAATTCGAGTGTATGTTTTTTATGTGTGTTACCTCATAACTTGTACTGGGGGAACCGATTTCGATGATTCTTTTTTATATGAAAGCTGATAGTTCTCGTGTGGTCCCATATGAATTTGATCAGGGTCAGACCAATGGTTATTGAGTTATTCTTAAATAACTTATATTGAAGTCGCTTATATTGAAGTCGGCTGTACAAAATTTTTAATATTAAATTATTAGTCATACATACAAGTAAAAATTGATTAGAATAATATTGACAGACCAATTTATTGAATTATTGGGATATTAGCCGAAGTTCCTACGCTTGGTTGGTGGCAGTTTTTATTTTTATTTGTTATTATGAAGATGTTGTTGCCCATATCCTGCAACTCAAGTGACGATATGGGGTAGAGAATATTCTTACACCGCTACATATGGTCTGACTGATATAGCTTCGCGGTTTTAATAACATAGTTTCGTAATTAGTAATCATGTACATTTTGTGGAAGTTGAAATCCCTCGAGTTAAGGTTATAATATTTTAAACAAGATATAAATCACGGCGTGTTCGTTGTTGAAACAATTATTCCTAAATGGAATTAAGCGAAAGACATCATACCGTCAGCATTCCATATTCTACGCGCAGTCCACTATAAAATCAGTGGTTAGGCAAATTAAAATCACCATGATACAGAACTATATTCTACTAGCGATACGTACCGGCTAATTTATGGATCTCGACAACAGCGTCACCTAACGGGTCCATTTGTAAACCTAAGACCCGATTTCACCAAACTATTCTTAATTACCCGGTAAGAAATGTTCTGTTAAAATTGACGTTGACGTCAAAAAGGTTTCCGTTCTATAAAGGGATCTTAACAAGGCGTTGCTAAATCAAACATCAACTAGATATTGTCTGTGATCAAGTGAACAAAATCGACCGGTCTGGCTTGTCATTCTTTCCATTTCACTCTCGCTATTATGCAGCCAAATTAAAATATCATGGCGCGTATACAAAACGTTCGGTAAACAGTATGATTCTATATTAGTCGTTTTGAACGTCAAACATTTTCGGTTTCGCGCTTGTAGATTTCGTTTTGTGGTGGTTTTAATTCCTACATTTTGTAATTTTTAGTTAATTTGTGTTTTAAAATGTCGAAAAAAATCGTGGATCTAACTTGTGCTAGTGAAAAAGAAATTTTAATAGGACTCATTCTAAAACATAAACATATAATAGAAAACAAAAAAACAGATGCAGTGACGATTGCTCATAAAAATGAGGGTTAAGACGTCGAACAATATTATCTAAAAGTTCTAAAATATCATCATTTTTGTGTCCAAAAATAAAATTACACGCCGCTTCCATTTTATTTGACCAACTGACAAAAATTGACAGCCGTAAAAAGCATTAACGGACCTTTGGAGCAGTGATTAACTTTAACGCCTTGTAAAGAGAAATAACCATTCGTTAGTACGAGGTGAAACACTCACCACGCCTAACGGGTTGTTATCTATTTAATTGGACGTTAAAACTAACTAACAGAGTATGGTGAAACTAGTTCTAAACCATCTAGGGTGCCACTCAAACACAAAAAAAAATTCATCAAAATATGTTCAGTCCTTTAGCAGTTTAATGAAAAGCACACGTACAGAACAACTATATTATATATAAAGAAGATTAAGTCGATATTAGTTTCTATAATTTTGCATAAATAGAGATTTATCTATGTATGATGTCAGACGGTTAGTTGTGTTAAATCCATTCAATAAAATTTTACAGGAAGGATCACAAAACTAAATTTAATAACGAACCAACATTCAATTTATCAACTGCTTAGTCAGTTGGCGTAGAGTTCCGAGTGTACGAAGCGTATCTCACATCGGAAATTCACAAATTTCCGATGTGAGATACTCGTACACCTTTAGTAGTATACTTGAAACTTTCATTTCCACATTACTTTCGAAGTATTTACAAATTGTGTATGTTGCACACAACATATTCACATACAATATAAACATGTTTATAGTTATTAACTATGGTATTACTAAAATACCACTCAAACACAAAAGTAAATGATTAATGGAGAAAGAAAGTAAACCTGTAGAAACAGAAAAGTAATAAAACTTTTGCTACAGCGATATAATCGAAAAATAGTCAAGCTGAGACAATGGAAACAGAAAGGCGATGGGGAGTAGCGACAAAGTAGTGTACATTACAGCCTATTAAAGTCCACTGCTGAACATAGGCACAGTATAAATATGAACAGTACGGAAACTAAGCCTAGTTAAGGACAAAATTATCTACGCTCCATTGAAGCAATAGGGTTATAACTTTTAATGTTTTTGATATTGTTTTTTTTTTAATTTTTGTTCTGTAGTGATCAATCAATCGAGTAGTAATCTCATAGCTCATTAATCTTAGCAAAAGACGATAGTTTAACACGGAAAACAATTCAATTTAACACACAACAGCTTGTAGAACTATAGATCTTTAACTTTGTCATTTTGTCATTACGGCGTAACCTTTTACTAGTTTCGGCGGAAGCGTACGCGAGCTGCGTTTGGACGAAAACGTACCGTTATTCTTCATTATTAAAAAATTATTTACAGACAAATATTTTCGTCTGCTACGACAAGTTCGGAATTCTTTATAATTGAATTTAATTTATATATATATATATATATATATATATATATATATATATATATATATATATATATATATATATATATATATATATATATATATATATATATATATATATATATATATATATGTATATCAAGCTTCGCCACTTAATAATAGAGAAAATTTTACTGACTTCATATATGAACTTATCTCACTTTAAAATATTTTTATTTTTTTTCACTTTTAGTGTCCTTCACTTAGTTTAATTGAGTCTCTTGTTAAAGTATTTCATTTACATTGAAAAGAAATTATATTATAATTAATTTGAGGGGGATAAATTAATAAAGTATAAAATAATAATTTTTTTTTAATATTAAATAACTTAATGGGGGTTAAAGTATATTTAATAGAAAAAATACTAAAAATTTATAGAAAATTAGTATTGTAAAAGAAATGTATCAATTTTACGATTTTTTTGATAATGAAGGCTATTTTTATAATAAAATTTCATTTTCTACTAGCATAGACTGCTCGTTTGTAATTATAATTATCGAAAATTTAATTTTCCTATAAAACATAAAATATCTATTTATATATATATATTTTATTTTATATATAAACATTCTAATGAACAGGTTTTTTAAATAAACTGTTGGGAAACAAGGACAGGGTACTATGAAATCGATTTTGGTTATTTTTTTGTAAATTAGATCAGCTATGGTGGTTATTTTTTTGTAAATTGGATCCCCCGTGTAGTGGTGGGTAAGAATACTCACTACCCCATATCTCCCCGTGGGTGTCGTAAAAGGCGACAGAGGAAAACTGAGGCAGAGGATGGGCAGCTGCATCTTTCTGATAACGGCAAAACAACAATAAAAAAACTGCGGTGGCCAACCCGCTCGCCAAGCGTGGCAACTATTGTAATATAACCCCCATGAAAGTAACGAAGAGACGGCCCCCAGTCTCCGGCGGCCCCGCTATTCCTGGCTGCGGTGGCGACCATGGTAACGGCGGGGCAGGGGGTGCTAAGAATCTCCGGTGGAGGTTCGGTTGCCACCTACGACGACTCGACCTGGCAACATACAACGCACGCACCCTGAGGACTGACGAGAAGATCCTGGAGCTGGAAGAAGTGATAGATAAGTTGCGCTGGAATGTCATAGGATTATCCGAAGTCTGAATAGAGGGGGAGGACACGGTAATCCTCGAATCCCGCAATTTGTTCTATCACCGGGAGGACGACCATCTGTCCCAAGGAGGTGTCGGATTTATCGTCCACAAGTCTCTCGTTAGCAACTTTTTTTTTTATTTATTTACTGCTGCTATACATGCAGCATCTTTTTTTTACTAATGTTTATGTTTTATACTATATACTTAATCACTAGCTTTTTTTTGCTTACATATACATGTATGCGCGCGCGCATGCATATATGTATATATACACATATACATACACACACACACATACATAGATTTTTATTATGTATAATTTTTTTCCTTATAATAACTTTAAATATTCTATTAGTACTTAAGATTTAATTTTACTCTTATATTCTTATAACTAAGTTTAAAATTTAATTATTATACTTTAAATTTTTTTTTGCTTTCATTCTTACAATATTGTCTATAATTCAAACTGAAGTTTACTTCTTCTAAAGTTAAAATAAAGTGATGTACTTAAATTAGCTTACAGAGTGCGCCACCCTTTGTCTTAATAATTAGTTTTTTTTTGTTTTCTTTTTTTTGTTGATTTCTCTTAACTTTTTTTTCCTTTCTTTTTTTTTCTTTTTTTTCTTTTTACAAATTTTTTCTCTTTAATATATTACTTTCCTTTCTTTTTTTTTGGGTGGTTTAGGACAATTTATTAATAGTTCTTTTAATTTATATAATACATTATACTATCTTTAATGCATAGAATTTTATCGTCTTACATTATCACTTAAACTAGTTTGGATCCATTAGCCTTACCCGCAATGCGTGTTACTGCTTCTGAAAACTTAAGAAAATGGGTCCGACAGTCATCGTTGTTGATTGCATGCCTTAAATTATAAATTGTAAGCATCATCCCCATCTTTTGTTCACATTCAATTCTTTGTATGGCGAATCTAGGACAATCTATTAATAAATGTTCGATATTTTCTTCTTCATCGTTACTACAAATACAAAATGGAGACTGTGCTAGCTTATATTTATACAAATAAGCCCTAAAACCCCCATGATCTGTTAGAAGTTGTACTTTTAAATTATCTATTTTTATATGTTTTCAGTGCCTAGAAGACTGCAATGAAGTGGACGATATTAAAGCTCGTGGAAACTGTCCATGCGGTCGGAGCTAAGTTCTGCAAGACCCGCCGCAGAAGAACACAAAAACTCTCCGATCACACTCTTAATCTCATGGCTGTTAGACGGGAGATAAAGCTACATTCTTCAACAGATTTGACAGCATACAGACAACTGAACAGACAGATCTCCAAATGCATGCGGCGGGACTTACGCAACTTTAATACAGCTCGTATTGAAGAAGCGATCGAGCGGAACCAAGGCTCCAAAGTCTTTGCCAGAGATCTGTCTGCCAGAAAGAGCCAACTGTCAAAGCTGAAGACCGAATGTGGCAGCATCGTTTCCGGGGCACCTGAGATTTTGAGTGAGATTGAGAGGTTCTATTGGCAGCTGTACACGTCATCGTTGAAGCCACACGCAAGTGTGAGTAACGATCCAAGAGCGAGTCTTATCGGACACTATTCCGAAGATATCCCGGACGTCAGTCTGAGCGAGATTAGAATGGCTCTCCAGCATCTTAAAAACGGCAAGGCCCCAGGCGAGGATGGAATTACAGCGGAGCTTATGAAAGCGGGTGGAAGACCGGTACTTGAAGTCCTTCAGAAGCTCTTTAATTCCGTCCTCAATGGTGGCATTACACCGGAGGCGTGGAGCAAAAGTGCGGTGGTCTTATTCTTCAAGAAAGGTGACAACGCTCTCTTGAAGAACTACAGACCGATTTCCCTTCTGAGCCGCGTCTACGTGCTGTTTTCGAGAGTCATTACGAATCGTCTCGCGCGCAGAGTTGACGACTTCCAGCCTCCCGAACAAGCCGGTTTCCGAAAGAGCTTTAGCACCATAGACCACATACATACCCTTCGGCAAATTGTACAGAAGTCCGAAGAGTACAATTTGCCACTATGTCTGGCGTATGTGGACTATGAGAAAGCCTTTGATTCCGTCGAAATTTGGGCGGTGCTGCAGTCCCTTCAGCGGTGCCAAGTTGACTGTCGGTATATCGAAGTGCTGAAGTGTTTGTACAGTAGAGCTACGATGGCTATCCGAGTACAGAACCAGAGTACGAAACCTATCCAATTGCAGAGAGGTGTAAGACAGGGCGAAACTCTTCACCGCTGCATTGGAAGACGTTTTCAAGCTTCTGGACTGGAAAGGATACGGTATAAACATCAATGGCGAGTACATCACTCACCTTCGATTTGCCGACGATATAGTCCTTATGACAGAATCGCTGGAGGACCTAAGCACTATGCTCAATGACCTCAATAGTGTTTCCCAACGGATAGGTCTTAAGATGAACATGGACAAAACAAAGATTATGTTTAATGTCCATGTCACACCTATGCCGGTAGTTGTTGGGAGCACTAAGCTCGAAGTTGTTGACGAGTATGTTTACCTGGGACAAATAGTCCGACTAGGTAAGTCCAACTTCGACCGAGAGGTCAATCGACGGATTCAACTCGGCTGGGCAGCGTTCGGGAAGCTACGACACATCTTCTCGTCAGACATACCTCAAAACCTTAAAACGAAATTGTACAACCAGTGCGTGTTGCCAGTGATGACTTACGGAACTGAGACGTGGTCCTTCACTGCTGGCCGTATGAGGAAGCTCAAGGTCGCTCAGCGAGCTATGGAGAGGGCTATACTCGGAGTTTATCTGCGTGATAAACTTAGGAATGAGGATATCCGCAGTAGAACCAGAGTAACCGACATAGCCCAACGGATTAGTAAGCTGAAGTGGCAGTGGGCCGGCCATATAGCTCGAAGAACCGACAACCGATGGGGAAGATAGGTTCTCGAGTGGCAGCCTCGTACCGGTAGGCGAAGTGTAGGGCGTCCCCCCACGAGATGGAGTGACGACCTGGTAAGACATGCAGGAAGTCGATGGATGCAGGTGGCTCAGGACCGTGCTTTGTGGCATTCTTTGGGGGAGGCCTATGTTCAGCAGTGGACTTGTGAAGGGCTGTTATGATGATGATGAATTTTAATTTTATTGTATTGTTACCGGTTCCTATTACGGCTGCAAAATGTCAGATTATGCATACATCCGGAAGTGAGTGGTGGAAAATTGATTTATTAAATTCCATTATCAGAACCGTGCTTTGTGGTATTCTTCGGGGGAGGCCTATGTTCAGCAGTGGACTTGTGAAGGGCTGTAATGATGATAATGATAGATCAGCTACTTCGCAGATTATGTGTTCTTTTTTAAAGCAACAACGAAAATTGTTCACACAAAATTCAACACCCTCAAAAACCATGAAAATTACACCCATTACGAAAAAATTAATACCTATTGCAGCCGTAATCTTGGATTTATATTTCAACAACACTATCAGCTTCAGCATACTCAAAAACTATGAAAACGACATCCATGACGAAAAAATTGATACCTATTGCAGCCGACATCTTGGATTTACATTTCGCGAGCACTATCGGCTTCAACACCCTCGAAAACCATGAAAATGACACCCATGACGAAAAAATTGATACCTATTGCAGCCGCCATTTGGATTTATATGTCGACAGCACTATCGGCTTCAACATCCTCGAAAAGCATCAAAATGATACCCATGACGAAAAAATTGATACCTATTGCAGCCGCCATCTTGGATTTACATTTTGCCAGCATTCAACTTCAATGAGGCCTCAATACCCTCGAAAATCATGAAAATGACACCCATGACAAATAAATTGATACCTATTGCAGCCGCCATCTTGGATTTACTTTTGTTACCACTATTGCACTACCTTTCAAAATCAGCAGGAAGCTTAAAATACGATAGCTCCGGTTTTGATGAAGCCGAGTCCAAACAGCCGTATACTACGCAATACGTTCGTGGCATTTTTAAAAAGTCTTGACGCGACACTCGTTACTGAGACCACCGCGACGAGCGCTTAGTCTCTCTTAGTCTTAAGTCTCGTCGTTGCGCATGTTTGTGTGAGTGTGCTGTTTCGAGCGTTTGTAGGTAGTTTCCGTACTGTTCCTACTATATATTTATTTTGTGACATAAGCCTCCCCCATAGATTGCCTCATAGTTGATATTTATTTTTAGTCGTTAGGAAGATGCTGGTGCCCATCTCCTGATTTGTTACGCTCTGTCTCCTATTACAACGCCGACGGGGTTTTATGGAAAGTGGTTATTCTTACACCGCCACTACAAGGTGTATACTGCGATAGTCTATCCGTCTGCCAAACGTGACGACTAAAGAAAATCTTTCATGTAACGGTAGACCCATGTTCAGCAGGGGACATTTAATGAGCTGATGATGTTCATTGTGAATAGTAACAGTACTGCAACTCCCATCGGTTCCGTAGGAACCGAACGCCATCTAGTGGCTATGTAAGAGAATTAACTACCCTATGTTATCATCCCATGGGTAACTAAAGAGACAGCAGAGGGAAATAAATCAGAATACGGGCAGCAGCATCTATCAGATAAAAACACAAAATAATAGAAACTGTGGAGGTCAACCTGCCTGCCAAACGTGGCTCTGCAAACTTGTTTTTCTTTAGCTTACAAAAATATGAGGCAACCAAAATATTTTCAGCAATAGAATGCTGAAGGTTCAAGGCGCACATTGTTCCTGGTTCCATAGCCTCTGCATAACTATTTCGAAAGGGTACGGACTCTTTCGAAATAGTTACGAAGAGTAAGGCAGAGGCGCAGGAAAATAAAGGCTGTGTAGATAAACATGCCTTGTGATCCAGTGCGTCTAGCCTCCTGGAGAAGAAAGCAATTCACAACGACTTCGTCGGCAAAAAACGAGACTGAGTTTATTTTGGAGACCAAGCGTTTACTATTCAGTGATCACCGAAATGTTAGAGGCACATTAAACTTAAAAAATCTCTAATTTAAGTCATGTAGGTCAAAACCATTTATGACTGATTTTCGCAGTCAACAACAAAACAAAACAAAAACGTAACAAAGTCTATAGTATGTGCCAAATCGATTGAGAAAAACGGACAATGACCTTTCGGTCGTTTAACCAGGGGTTACAAACCTTCAATATATAGGCACATTTTATATGTAGTACTTTCTTTATTTATAATGATTTTTTTATAATGATTGATATAATATATATTTATTAACTATTATTAAAAAGTTATGTGAAAGATCGCTGTAGAAGAAAAATCATCTATTGTTATAAAGTACTTTATTCATTTAACAACAAAAAACATTAATTTATAACACATATAAAGATTCGAGTGATAACGACACCGAATAAGTACGTACTTATGCAAAAGATAAAACTTTATTTTTAATATTATATAAGAACTTTATTTTTATTCGGTGCAATCATCACTCGTATCTTCACTTGATGAACTATCTGTAACATTAATTATAAAGCGATCTGCAGTTTGGTCAATTCTATCATCCATGCCACGCATTTTTTGTTCAACCTTAAGGACATGCTGAACACAGTTTTTCCATTTATCTGGCGTGATTTGAGTTAAACCATCTTTAAGTAAATTTTTAACATCTTTTAACTTGAAAGTTGTATTTTTTCGTGCAACGTACCCTTTCACATCTGCCCACACAAGTTCAATGGGGTTAAGCTCACAGTGATAAGGAGGTAACCTTACCACTGTGATGCTTTTTTCTTTTGCCATCTCGTCGGTGACGTAACTTCGATAGTTATCTTTAACTGCCTTTATTTTTTCCATTAAGTGGGTCTTTGTGTCCGAGGGCACGTATGCGATCTGTTTAGATTCTAGCCATTCCTGCATATTTTGTTTCCGCCAAGACATTGTTGGGGTTTTTTCTAAACGTCTGGAGTGGTAACTAGCGTTATCCATAACTATGACATCGCCGCTTTGCAGTTTTTCTATTACTTTTCTAAACCAGTCCTCGAAATGGAGAGCGTCCATACTCTCATGGTAGTCACCAGTAGATGATGATTCAAATACCCAATCACATCCCTCCAAAAAGCCATTTTCATTGCCAACGTGTACAACTATTAATCGCTTTCCTTTACCCGAAGGGGCTTTCGCGCCAGTAGAGTAGCCTTCTAACCGTGATTGACGAGAAGATTCAATTGTGGTGTCTTCCCATACCTTTCCCATAGTATGACCTGCGTTAATCCATGTTTCGTCAAGGTAAAAAATGTTACGTCCCTCGTTTCTTAATATTTGTATTTCTCTCAAATATCTGGTACGCCACAGAACTATCTCTGGGCGATCTATTAGACCACTTTTTCTGTTTCTCTTTATATATTTGAATTTTAAATGGCGCAACACACGTCGCAGGGAAGTTTTGCTCAAGTTTGGCAACTGGTCATCTTGATTTATACTGAGCAAAATTTTGTCTAAAGTCGGTAATTCTCCTGCAAGAAAGAACTGATGCACTTTCGCTCTTATAGCCGATTTATCAAAATCGTCCAACTTGTCAATTACAGACTTTTTTCTTTTATTAATTATTCCCTTTTCTGGTATTTTATGGGAATCTCTATACACGCTTAATACGCGATATATAGTGCTCTTGCTGACTCCTGAGATCTCCGAAACCTTTTCTACCATATTAACGTTTGAAGGATACACGTCTTCGGGCCAGGTGTTTTTGACATATTTGTATACATTAATGATAATCTCTTGTTCCCCGACCGACAAAGTGGTAGGTTTTCTCTTTTTTACTGGTGACGTTAAAGGTGCTCCAGAAGATGGGCCTGTAAATAAATGACAAAAATATACTACCATAGTACTACATCACATAAATACATATTGTTTTAGAAAATAAATACCACATGGTCACATAAAAAGAGCGCTTTAAGAAATAGAAAGGCTACGTCGTCGCATTTGTACCTATTTGTACGTACCTGCTACGTTTATTATGGGTCGGCGACGTCTCTTTCCACTTGATGTTGAAGGACCGGGTCCTTCACCAAATTCTCCTGAACTCATGTCGATTTAGTAACGACCGTCACAGTAAAACTAATATAACAGATTCAAAAAACAAAAACTTAACGATATAACAAATTTAACAGTAAAAACTCAACTAAAACAATGCAATGAATGCTATGAATTACCCGAGACGTACACACGCAAGCGCTATCCGAACACGAATGAAAACAAAATGGCGGACCGGCCCAAAAAAGGTGACGCATCTCTGGCTGCCATTGTCACGTTTCTTTTAGAACGAACTGACGTAACGCGCGTTTTGTTTATTTTAAAGGGATGAATTTGCAAAAGCTCAATATGGTGATTATATTGCTTCAAATATTTTTTTAATATGAAACTGTTATTAAATGAATTGCTGCGTTACTTACCATAAATTGAAATATAAAATATAACACATTTTTCGCGATGTACCGTAAGATTTTACTATGTTTATAGGAACCACAGACAATATTATTTAAGAAACAAAAAAACAAAACATATGTGCTGACCTAGAAGTGGGAATAATATCAATATTTAAATATTGTTATCACATCTAAATTGAGATTTTGTAAGTTACGCCTTTTGACACTCGGCTCATATCTGAGGTCATTGTCCGTTTTTCTCAATCGATATGGCACATACTATAACAACAAACAATAATTATGTACAGTAAGTAGATTTACTTAAAACCAGGCATGTTATCACAACGCAGAGCGAGGGACGACTGCTCGACGGCACAAGCGCACACTGCACCCTTTTTACCTGGAGACAGCCGTTATTCTGTCTCGCTCGCACTGTTGTGCACAGCGTTTTTTACCTGCTCACACAAAGGATGCTATTGTGCTTGCTTACGATTCCTTGAATTATTGAAGAATTTTATCTTACTCACTGGAATAGGTGTTTAGTTATCTAATATCGGGGTAGAGGCACTTTGAACAGTTACATTCAAATTATCATAGCTCCTAAACTATCTAACTCAGAGTTAAGATTTAAATGTGCATTTATAGCAAATATCCTGTATTATAATAAAAACAAGTAAAAAAAATTGGTTAACACGATGGTTTTTTTTTAAAGCTAAGAATCTGAAAAACAACATCAATTTGTTGTCTAATTTATTTTTTCAAAAATGTTTTTTACTAATACTGAAAAATTAAAAAATAATATTTTGAATCTAGATTTATTGTCTACACTATTAACTAACATTTGAGACCAATTTTGTTTTTGAAAGTCTTCTACTTGGGTAGATATTGTTAAATTAATACAAGCATCTATGCTTCGCCAACAATTTTTTTTAAAGTGCTGCCATTTTTTTATTGATGGTGAAAAAAAATCATTGATCCCTGATTTGTCGATAAAATTAATTGTATTTTAACCCCTTAAAGTATCGGACATCGGAAACCGGACACATTGTATATAAAAGCATAAATATAACTATTTAGGCAACTTTCTTTTTTGGCGGGTCCCTACTACACTATATACTATTATATGGGTATTGGCGATATGCTACCCTAGAGGGCCAGAAATCGTGAACGAGAAATTTCACTTTATTTTTATTAGGAACCTGTTACATAGGACTTGAAATGCAAGCAGGAAGTTTCGTGGTAGCTCAGGGAATAACCGCTCTCCGTAAAATTTACAAGACGGGAGCAGCCTGGATTCTAAACCCGCCGGAGCCAATGTAATTTTTAATTGAAGTTTTAGGTGCTGATATACCATGTGCTCGGCGGGAAACATGGAGGGGGAACCTGCATGGCTGAGAAATAAAATAAAACTCATGTGGCTCATCTCACTAATTTTCTTAAACTTTTGGGGAGTTTTTTTAAAACTTTATTAGTTTTTTTAAGTAATAATTAATGAATATATATATATATATATATATATATATATATATATATATATATATATATATATATATATATATTATATATATATATATATATTTATTCAATAAATTGGGGTGATTAATTTCGATAAATTATATCTACTATATAAAAATAAGTCGGGTTTTCCTTCCTGACGCTATAACTCCAGAACGCACGAACCGATTTCCACGGTTTTGCATTCGTTGGAAAGGTCTCGGGCTCCGTGAGGTTTATAACAAAGAAAATTCAGGAAAAATTTCAACAGAAAAGTCGTCTCTGATACGTAGCATGTACTACAAACCAATATTTTAAGTAGATGCCGCCGGTGCGTGATACATTGTTTGACAGCTACTCATTGTTCTCTGCTCAGTTAATTTCATGTGACAAACCGGTATTGTGTACACTGTGAATTTGTGAAAAAAAAAGTAAAAAATATTAGTTATTCGTTTCCTAATATTTACCATCAAATCAATCACGTGTATTGTGCAAATTTTTATTCAATTTCAACAGCAGGCATTTGTCTTTAAGGTGGTAAGTTGAACTTTGTAAATTATGTGGATCGTGCATTTGAGGTTAAATTCACCACTCTGTCCATAGTCCAAAATGCATAGAGGACGACGTGCGAACATCGGCCGCCGCACAAGACATGCAAGCCAACAACAAGTGTATTCACAGAACTTAAGCGAAGAAAGACAAAGTATAATAAGAGAAAATGCCCGATTGAGACAACGCGTGAGCACACGAAGATCATTGGCATCATACAATCGCTTGGCATTCCAATATGATCCCACTGCGAACTACAGTGATGATGAAAATTTAGATATTGGACCAATGACGACTATATGCCGATATTGCAATGCGTTAAAGTTCAAAGGAGAAACGGCTGGATTGTGCTGCGCAAGTGAAAAAGCCAAACTAGATCTATTACTTACACCACCACAGCCACTGAAACCATTGTTCGACGGAAGTGATCCCGATTCCAGCCATTTTCTTCAACACATTCTTGAATACAATAACTGCTTTCGCATGACTTTCTTTGGAGCTAATATCATTCGAGAAGGCGGCTTCATGCCGACTTGCAAGGTAAAAGATACAACACACATAACCAATCACTCACACCAACACAATGAATTGCAACACATAACAACTACATATACACCACACACTACACCATCACACGATCAGAAGTTACACCGTATTCTTCAACAAATGATTGCTTGCAATTACAGATACAAGGACAAATATATCATTTGCATGGTCCAACACCAGATGAACCGCATCAATTTCTGCAAATATAATTCATTTCGTAGATGGTGGATCAGCTGAATGTGCGGTGCAATATACAGGGAACACAACAGTTAAAGAGACGAATTATTGAACAGTTGCAAGCATTTTTTCACGCTAAAAATGCTGTGGTTAATATGTTCAAAACAGCATTGGAACGAATGCCATCGGATACGCACAAATTTGTCATAAGAGCTGATTGTACCCCAACAGGTGAACATGTGCGAAGATTCAATGCACCCACCGTTAATGATGTTGCTGCAATTATTGTTGGCGATCCAACTAAATCGTGAGACATTGTCGTTCAGCGAAGAAGCAATATCATGCATCGTGTGAACGAGACACATCGTTTGTACGATGCGTTACAATATCCAATCATTTATTGGCAAGGGCAAGACGGATACGATATCACGTTGAAGATGGTCGATCCAATTACAGGTACAATATTCACACACTAATTATTGCTATTATAGGTTTCCATTAACAATTCATTTAATTTTGCATTTTCAGGCATATCAACGAATAAAAATCTAAGCGCAATGAATTACTATGCGTATCGTATGATGATTTGTACACATGAGAAGAATGTCATTCTGAAGTGCCGTGGGCTATTCCAGCAATTCGCTGTCGACATGTATGTCAAAGTCGAGCCGAACGTTTAGCGTTCATCCGATTCAATCAGGCAAAGCTACGATCTGAGGACTATATACACTTGCGTGATGCTATTCATTCAGATGGTGATGTTCAGAATATTGGACGTCTGATGATTCTCCCATCATCTTATATCGAAAGCCCACGCCACATGCACGAATACGCTCAAGACGCTATGACGTACGTGCGAAATTATGGAACTCCGGATTTATTTATTACATTCACATGCAATCCGAAGTGGACGGAAATTGAACGTGAGTTGGAACTGGGCCAAAAACCGCAAGATCGCCATGACATAATCGCCAGAATATTTCAGCAAAAACTCAAGGTTATGATGGATGTGCTTACTAAGTATCGAGTTTTTGGTGACACACGTTGTTATATGTACTCGGTGGAATGGCAGAAGCGTGGACTACCGCATGCTCATATCCTAATTTGGTTGCTGGACAAATTACATTCAAATGAAGTGGATGACATCATATCAGCTGAAATTCCTGATCCAGTCACTGATCCCCATCTACACGACATTGTGACGACACAGATGGTGCATGGACCGTGCGATGCATTAAATCCATTATCGCCTTACATGGCTGATGGAAAGTGCACAAAACGATATCCGCGACCGTTAGTTGCTGAAACAGTCACAGGGAACGTTGGATATCCAGTTTATCGTCGGCGTTCAAAAGAAGATAATGGTCGAACTATCAAAGTTAAAGTTTAAAATCAACAGATTGAGATCGGAAATGAATTCATTGTACCATATTGCCCGCTGCTATCACGAATTTTCGAAACACATGCAAACGTTGAGAGTTGTCATTCGGCCAAATGAATCAAATATTTGTGCAAGTACGTCACAAAAAGCAGCGACATGACTGTGTTTGGTATTGCGTCGGAAAATGCGAATGACGAAATCAGCAACTTCCAAATGGGCAGATACGTCAGTACTAATGAAGCACTGTGGCGATTATTGTCATTTCAAATTCATGAAAGATATCCCACAGTTGTACATTTAGCATTGCATTTGGAAAATGGCCAAAGAGTTTACTTCACTGAGGCTAATGCGGCACAACGAGCTGAGAGACCACCATCGACAACATTGACTAGCTTCTTTGCAATGTGTGAAGCAGATCCATTCGCAGCGACGCTGATGTACGTTGAAATGCCCAAGTATTACACTTGGAATCTATCAACAAAGAAATTCCAACGTCGCAAACAAGGAACCCCAGTTCCAGATTGGCCACAGGTGTTTTCCACTGATGCACTAGGTCGCATGTATACTGTTCATCCTAGAAATGATGAATGTTTTTATTTGCGACTGCTGTTGGTAAATGTACGTGGATCAAAATCATTTGCGCATTTGAAAACTGTGAATGGCCACCAATGCCAAACATATCGAGAAGCATGTCAACTATTGGGTTTGCTGGAGAACGATTCTCATTGGGATTTAACACTTGCGGACTCAGTTGTTTCATCAAATGCGTACCAAATACGAACGCTGTTCGCAATTATCATCACCACATGTTTTCCTTCACAACCAATTCAGTTATGGAACAAATACAAAGACGACATATGTGAATATATCTTGCATCGCTTGCGCATTCAAACGAATAATCCTGACATCCAAATAACCGATGAAATCTACAATGAAGGATTGATTCTGATTGAGGATCAATGCTTGACTATTGCAAACAAGCTACTGATTGAAGTAGGAATAATTGCGCCAAATCGATCGATGCACGATGCATTCAACCAAGAATTAAATAGAGAGCTGCAATCCAATGTTAATACATTGCAGGAATTCGTTCGAAATAATGTGCCGTTGCTGAATGACAAGCAAAAAAAAAGGATACGAAACATTAATGCAAGCGGTGGATAATAATACTGGTGGTCTATTCTTCCTGGACGCACCTGGAGGAACAGGGAAAACATTTGTCATTTCATTGATTTTGGCCACTATTCGATCAAGATGTGACATAGCTTTGGCGTTAGCATCATCTGGAATTGCGGCGACTCTTCTAGATGGCGGTCATACAATTGATACTCCAACATGCAATATTTCCCGATCCTGTGCAATGGGAAAATTGTTGATGCAATGCAAGTTCATTTTTTGGGATGAGTGCACAATGGCACATAAGAAATCACTTGAAGCACTTAACTTCACACTGAAGGATCTTCGGCGAAATAACAACATCTTTGGCGGCTTGATGATATTGTTGGCAGGCGATTTCAGGCAGACGTTGCCAGTAATTCCCCGTGAAACGCCTGCAGATGAATTGAATGCTTGCCTGAAGGCATCACCTTTATGGAATAACGTAAAAAAAATATCGCTAACCACTAATATGAGAGTTCAACTTAGAAATGATCAAAGTGATGCACAATTTTCTCAACAATTGTTAGCTGTTCGAAATGGAAAGTCCCAGTTGATGCGACATCTTGATTAATTACTCTTACCAACGTCTTTTGCCGATTTGTAGACTCTCAATTAGCTCTTATTAAAAATGTTTTCCCAAACATTAGTTAGAATTATCAGAATTATGCTTGGTTAAGTCAACGAACAATTATTGCCGCAAAGAATAATGATGTACACGCACTGAATTTCACCATTCAATCAAAAATTGCTGGCGATTTGGTGACATACAAATCCGTTGATTCCATAACAAATCCCGATGATGTAGTAAATTATCCAACGGAGTTTTTGAACTCTCTGGAGTTACCAGGATTTCCACCACATAACTTGCAACTCAAAGTTGGTACAGTTATTATGATATTGCGTAATTTGAATCCACCGCGACTTTGCAACGGTACTCGACTTTCGGTAAAAAGACCTATGCCGAATTTGATTGAGGCAACCATTATTAACGGAAAGTACGTTTTTTTTATAGGATAAGGGTGACAAACGAGCACACAGTCCACCTGATGGTAAGTGGTTGCTGCGGCCCATAGACATCTACATCTATCCTCGTTTGCGAATCAAATTGTAGATGCGTTGTCACCTGTGAGGACTAAGATGGAATGCCTCATTTCCAGAAAAAAGGGCCTCCGGCCACCTGCACTCACCAAGCGAAACGCAGAGGTAAACCTCTACTTCACGCTGGTTTTCTGTGAGGTCGTGGTACCACCCCGGTTCGAGCCGGCCCATCCGTGCGACAGTAAAAGTTGCCGCATGGCTCTACCACTGTTAAAACGTACGTAGGTGAAAATGTATGCATTCCTCGAATACCAATGATTCCGACTGATCTTCCGTTTGAATTCAAACGATTGCAATTTCCAGTTCGCCTTGCGTTCGCAATAACAATTAACAAGTCGCAAGGCCAATCGCTTTGTGTTTGCGCGATAAATTTAGAAAATTATTGTTTTTCACATGGGCAGTTATACGTTGCGTGTTCACGAGTTGCGAAACCATCCGCTTTGTTTGTGTTAACGTCAGACCAAAAAACAAAAAATATGGTTTACCAAAGAGCACTTCAATGAAACGGATAATTTGCGGACACGTATAACGCTTCGATTCAGCATTTACTTAGAGAAGTTCAACTAAATAACACTTCATTTTTGTAATCGAAATGAATTCATTACTGTGGTGAAATGAAATAAAATTTTTCCTTTTCAAATATAAAACAAAAATAAAATTTTTCTTCATCTTTTAATCACCAAACGAAATGTTACATAAAACGGAGCCATCTGGTGGCGAAACGGAGTTCGCCGGGTTTGCTAGTACTTTTATAAAAAGTTCAATAAAACTTTAATGTCCGCGTTAATATTTGTTTAACCTGTATTAATTTATCTGTATTTGTACATATTGTAATTTTAATTTAAATTCTGTCTGGCTGCATGGAATGATATGTCAATAAAAATATCGATTTGTTTGCATAGGTTTTTAATAGACATGGGACTTGATTCTTACTTTAGTGTACTCAAACATACCCACGGATATAATTCCTTTTTTATTAACATGCTTTTAAATTAACCTGACCTATATAGAATAATAATTATCATTACAGCCCTTCACAAGCCCACTGCTGAACATAGGCCTCCCCCAAGGCATGTCACGGTCCTGAGCCACCTGCATCTATCAACTTCCTGCGTATCTTATCTGGTCATCACTTCATCTAGTAGGGGTTGCCCTACACTTCTGTTACCGGTACGAGGCTGTTATTTTTTGGTAAACCTTTCTTTCCAATCGGCTGTCGGTTCTTCAAGCTATATGGCTGGCCCATTACCACTTTAGCTTACTAATCCGTTGGGTTATGTCGGTCGCTCTGGTTCTACTTCGGATATCCTCATATCTATGTCTATCACGCAGAGAAACCCTGAGCATAGCCTTCTCCATTGCACATTGAGCCACCTAGAGCTTCATCATACGGCCAGCAGTGAAGGACCACGTCTCAGATATATTTGGAATAATACTATGGAATAATGGAATTTAATAAATCAATTTTCCACCACTCACTTCCGGATGTATGCATAATCTGACATTTTGCAGCCGTAATAAGAACCGGTAACAATACAATAAAATTAAATTTATTTTAATTAAATTAAAATAAATAACTAAAAGAAAAAAAGAATAAAGAAGGAAGGAAGGAAGGATATTTTATGCAATAATCATTTTTGATTATTTTATGCCGAAGTCACGAGAACAGTTGGTAATAAAACACCAAAACTCGTTTTACACTTGTTTTAACGCGAAGGCGTACAAACCATTTAGTTTTTGCCCGCTTCATATTAAACCCCAGATATCAAAGCTTTTCCGTTTTAATTATAAAACAAAGTAATAAATAGGCACATTTATCTGTGTAATATGGCTTTCGTCGTATGTGCAATATTAATGTTAATTTTAAATCCGATATGAATGTTAACTGTGGGCAGATTGTGCTTTTCAAACTAGATATAGATATTACACTATAAATCTTCTCAGAAATGAGAGAAGGCCTATGGCCAGCAAGTAGGAGATATATAGGCTGTAACTTTAACTTTTCTTTACAGTGCGTTTTAGTAACATTTTTCCTTGGGGTTTGTCAAGTTGATTGTATTTTTTTGTTTCGTAAAAATTTCAGCCATTTCAGATTTTTTTATGTAAATTTGAAATTGACGCTAAAAGGGAAATTAAGAAAACCTTTGTTTCGTTTTCTTGACAGCATGCACAAATACGGGATAGAGACCAGGCGCAGGGCCAACGGCTTAAGGTGTTTTTAGAGACACGGAGGTGTAACATCGCCAACTTTCTGACTCAGTGACGAGGTGGCGCTCGAGCCGTTCGGACGTGTATCATTGCGCGCACGGTTATAATCGATTAGTATTTTTTTTTGTGTTTTACCCGCCTCTACGGCCGGACCTCGCGGGGCCGGCCGTTGTGTTGAACAATAATGGAAGCTGATCTTATTTCGTCTGAGTCAGCGGAGGAAATAAGAGATCATCTTTTGGAAGACCCAATACTAAATGAAATGTCTGATCTTTTGGATGAGCAATTAGACTACGAACCTAGCCAAATATTAGGCAAAAGAGGAAGGAAAGGTTCGCCTTCGGACCTTCAGACCGAACAAAAAAAAGCTAAAGGAAGTGAGCAAGGGGAGTGGGAAAAAGTACAAAGTAGAAAAGAGAGATCTAAAGAAGTAAAAGGTAGTATTGAAATATGTATAACGTCTAAGGAGAAGTTCCCGAAACAGTTTGCCCTTGCCAAATTATTTAAAAATCAGAATCTAAACATTGTTAGAGTTAAATATATTAATTCATACAAAATAATTGTAGAGCTATATGGAGAAAAAAATGCTGATTTGTTAATACAGTGTGATCATCTTTTGGAAATGGGTTGGAGGTTTCAGCGACCATTTGAAGTAGGACTATCTTATGGCGTGATCAAGAACATCGAATTAGACCTATCAGAAAAAGAACTTTTTGAATCGATATCTTGCTCAGTTGAGGTGGCCAACGTGAAACGACTCAAACGCAGAAAGCAGGGTGATGGAGAATCTGGCTGGACTGAAAGTGAATCGGTTCGAGTTGGGTTCAAAGGGCCTTCGTTACCGTCGTATCTGTGCATATATGACATACAAGTTAATGTGGAGCCATATCTATTTCCGGTTACTCAGTGTTCGAGATGCTGGCGCTTTGGGCACACGCTTAGAATGTGTCCTTCAAAACGCATATATTGCCCAAAATGTGGAGGCAGGCATGAGAATTGCGACACTACCATTTTTAAATGTATTAATTGTACAGAAAACCATATAGCATTGAATCGGCGGTGTCCAAAATATATGAAAGAGAAGAAGTTACGTGAAATAATGGCTGAATTTAATGTTTCATACAGGAAAGCTATGACAATGTATGTAATCCCCGAAACACCTACTTATGAGCGTACTCAGTCACCAATTAAAGGTGTAGGTAGTTTAAATACGATGCCTCAATTGCCGGAACCTACCCCAGGAACTTCGAAGGAGTTCTTCAGCTCCATTTTGCCGGTTCAGGACAATTTTACACCAGTTACTTACGCACAGGCCGTGTCATCGACACCCGTTGACAAGAACAAACTGAACAGTGGGGGAAAAAGATCTGTTCAAAATAAAGACAAAAATAAGAAAAAAATCAAGAAGAAAAAAATTCAAGAACCTAGTTTAGAAGAATATTTACATGATGAAAATATGTCGACAGAGATTGAAAGTAGTGTGTGTGATCAACCAGTGCCTGAACAAAAGAAAAAGAAAGGTCGTAGTGTACAATCTGATATTCCTTTTTTTAATTTATTAAGCCAACTTAAAAGTTTTATCTTTGAAAGTAATGAGCCTTTGAAGAGTAGAATCGAGAATGTAGTGCACTTATGTTTTGAATGGGCCATCACATGGATTTTTAAAAATATCTCGAACCTGTCTTTTTTACAAAATTTATTCAGTAATTATAGGTAAAGTCAGTCTTAACATTTTGCAATGGAATGCTCAAAGTATTAAGTCAAAGTTAGTGGAATTTGAACAACTTATGTGTCAGGAGAAAATTCATATCGTCGCGCTCTCGGAAACATGGTTGAACCCTGATATAACACTTAACTTGAAAGAATACAGTGTATTTAGACTTGATAGGGCAGACTCTTATGGCGGAGTGGCTTTAATAATACACAGATCTCTTTCGGCTCAGATGCTTCCACTGCAGAGTGCCAATGCGGCTATTGAAGTGATATCCGTTAAAATCTCTAATTGTGAAATTGTTGAGAATATAATATCTTTATATTGTTCTCCTAGTGCTCGAACTTCATGTAGTGATTGGGATTCAATATTTTCGTTTTCTGATAAAAAGACCCTAATACTTGGAGATTTTAACGGACATCACCCCAATTGGTCGAATAAAACTGACTCTAGAGGCACGCAAATTCTGGACTCGTTAGAGGACTATAATTTTGTTATTATGAACGATGGCAGCCCTACGCGATTAAAATTGGTTGGTGGTACTTTACAACAGTCAGCTCCTGACATAACATTATTATCATCTGATATCGCTTTTAAGTTCAGTTGGAATGTTACCAACGAGTGTTTAGGTAGTGACCACCTGATGATTAAGATTTCAACGTCTTTGAATCACTCTCCAATTACTCATAAAAGACGCAACTTTAAAAAAGCTGATTGGGTGAAGTATCGTCGCGTAATAGAAGAGGAGTGCGCTCAGTTTGATATTTCGAGTAACCCACAAGAAGCCTATGATGATTTTATCAATTTGTTGTTTAAAGCTGCAGACGCAAGTATTCCATTTGTTAAAATATGCCTAAACCCTAAAGCCAATTTTATTCCTAAACCATATTGGACTCCTCATCTATCTCAGGCTGTTGCTGAGAGACGATTAGCACTTAAAATTTTTAGACAGAATCCCACACCCGCTAATTTAAATAAACTGCAGGAAAAAACTCGCAAGTCGCAAAAACTAATTAGAAATGCTAAAAGTAAAAGATGGTGGGAATTTTGTTCGTCTTTGAATGAAATATCTTCAGCTTCTGAAATGTGGAGACGAATGCAATGGTTAAAAGGCTATAGATCAGCTGAACGACAAATTGATAAAAGTATCGCTGAGTCATTATTGTGCAGCTTAACCCCTGACTATGTAAGTCAATCCTACCCGGGGTACACATCTCATAATCCCAAATTGGAAACTGAAATATCTAGGTCAGAGCTTTTTAAATGTTTAAAATCTAAAGACACGTGCCCGGGCGTAGATGACATTTCTTACTCAATGTTATTTAATCTACCTGTAACAGGCAAAAAAGTTTTGCTCAAACTTTATAATATGTTTTTTACACTAAGCTTTGTTCCCTATCAATGGCGTCAGATTCGCATTATACCTATACCTAAGTCGGGCAGGAACACTAATTGTTTTTCATCTCTTAGGCCTATTTCTCTTATTTCGTGCTTATGTAAAGTATTTCATGCCATTATCAATAACCGTATAGAGTGGTACGTTGAAAACAAAAAACTATTTTCTGAAGAAACTAAAGGATTCAGAAAATCACATTCCTGTCTCGACAATTTAACCGATTTAGTCACAAACATTCAAATAGGATTTACTAAAAATTTTTTTACAATAGGATGCTTTCTAGATCTAGAAAATGCATATAATAATGTAGACATAAGTTATCTTTTATCAACCCTCGATCGTCTTAATGTTGGCGCAAAATTTTGTAACTATCTTTTGGCTTTCTTAAGTCAAAGATATTTAATGATTGAAGGGATAGATTATAAAATAATTAGAAGCACAGGTCGCGGTCTAGCACAAGGATCCACTTTCTCCGCTATTGTTTAACATAGCAACAATAGATATATGTAAGTCTATAACTTCCAAATCACATCTTAATATCTCTCAATATGCTGATGATTACGTCATATTTATAACTTCTAATAACTGGAAAGAGGCGCAAAATCAACTTCAATTAGGATTAGACATTTTAAATGATTTACTTCTTAAAATAAATTTAGAAATTTCACCATTAAAAAGTAAAATATGCGCATTTTCAAGAGGGCGTCGACGACACAACATTAGTCTAAAAATTAAAGATGTTGCTTTGGAAGTGGTAGATAATGTAAAATACCTTGGAATGTGGTTGGATCGAACGCTACGGTGGAGTAAACATATAAACGAAACATCTGAAAAAGTATTAAAGTTTTTAAATGTATTTAAAGTTTTATCAGGTTCGGGCTGGGGTGTCCACCCCAAACATTTACGGAAACTCTATATTAGTATTATAAGAAGTCGATTAGATTATGCGAGCTTTTTATATGATAACAGTAGTAAAACCAATTTATTTAAGTTAGATAAAATTCAAAACCAGTCAATGAGAACTATAGGAGGTTACATAAAAAGCACCCCTATTCACGTTATGGAAAGCGATCTCAGTTTATGCCCCTTACATTTAAGAAGATATTATCTTGGAGGCAAATTCTGGTTAAAAAATAAATCCGTATTAAATAACTCTTCCATTAATCTTATCTCTAGCCTATCCGATGTCATTCAAAACAGGTATTGGAATAATAAGAAAAAACCACTGTTAACAATAATCCATAATAAGTTCAAATCACTTGTTATATATTCAAATTCAGAGTTAGGTATGTTTTCGCTGAATCAGTGGATCACTAGTTTAAACCTTTCAGATTTTTTAAGACCAAATATAGATGGAGTCCTAAACCCTAAACATCAATACCATGAATTGACCTTGAAAAACATGTGTATTAATTACCTAAACGAACAGTATCCGACTTACTTGAAGATATTTACAGATGGTTCGAAAGATAATTTCGGAATCGGGGCTTCATTTTACGATATATTGCACGGTATGGCAATAAAGTTAAAAATCAATGGGAGTATTTCAATAATGGAAGCTGAGCTTGTGGCAATCTATGAAGCTTTATCCTACACACAGTCGAATAATTATAACAATGTCGTTATTTTAACCGATTCAAGGAGTGCGCTTCAACACCTTGCTCGGTGTACTTCGGTTTTCCGAGGCTTACCAGTAGCATATGCGATTTTACAGCTTCTAGTTAAGTTACAGGCTGATTCCAGAATAGTATATTTACAGTGGATACCTTCGCATATTGGCTTAGAGGGTAATGAGAAAGCCGATATCTTAGCCAAGCAAGCTATCTCTGATGGCATTGACATTGATATTACCCCTTCATTTCAAAATTACATACCTTTATTGAAAAGATATTGTTATGATCTCTGGAAAGAATATTTTGACGAAAGATCAAAAGAAAAGGGTATATGGTACCGTACGATCCAGCCACACCCAATGCAATCAACCTGGATAGATAACAGACTATTGTGTAGACGCGACACTGTAACAGCATTAAGACTCAGATCTGGACACATTCCATGCAATAAATTTTTATACTTGATGCGAAAAATTACCTCACCAAATTGTTCAATTTGTAATATTATCGATGACGTTTATCACATTTTGATAGAATGTGCCCAGAACTCAAGAGAAAGAGCAAACTGTAATTTACAATTGTCCTTAATTGGTATTAGTAATAGTATTTTATCGGACCCGTTATCAGATGATGCCAAAAAACTGTATTTGTTAGTTAATAAGAGATTAAGTAACTAGTAAACATAAGTTTATTTGTTAGTAATTATATTTAAGATTTTTTTGTAATTACCAGGGCGGCATAATCGCATCAGCGACAAAGCCCTTTATATATGAATAAAAAAAAAAAAAAAAAAAAAACTTTCTGACTGCTGTTACTAAGAGTGTCTTGTCAGACAAACCCAATAATTGATTTTCACCTAACCCGGAATTTGAACCCGGCACCTTAAGATCATCACTCGCCGTAAGGCCACTAGACCAAAGTTGTAACCTTATAACCTAAAGCAATATCAATAATAATTAACATAAATAAAAAATAATATCTGCTTTACTTCTACTTATTTTTCTTTTTACTAAAACTTTTCTTTCACTTATTATAAAACATTTTTGCCTTTAACGAAACTGTATTGTATTCATGTATAGGTATTAATATAAATGTAACATGACTAAAGTCTTATTTCCATAAACTATCATCAATTTCGAGCGTAATCCTAGAGCAGCGCTAATGTTAGTTTTAATTATTCGAGCGAATGAAGCGGTTCACTGCCGGGAAATTAAACATTAAAATTTATTCCCGAGTGTGCCATCCGTCTAATGTTAGTTGAGAATTAATTAAATTATTTTTAATACAAATATATAAATCTTTATTATTTATTGGTTTCTTAAAAATGATTAACGTTAGCAAAATAATAATATAACTTATTTATTGCAGAAAACCATAAAAATTGCTCAAATATACAATATAGCATAATTGAGCGGAATTAATAGTTTATACACATAGTAATTGCTGTTATTATTATATTATTGTTTACTATTATTATATTTATAAAGAACTCCATTCTTTATCAAGCTAACTGTAATGTACTCGTACATTTAATGAATTATCAGTAAAGGCAGTAGAAGAAAAAGTTATTATATTCTACTAGCGATATCCACCAGCTCCTCACGGGTGATTTGTGGATCTCGACAACAGCGTCATCTAACGGGTCCATTTGTAAACCTAAACCATCTAGGGTGCCACTTAAACACACACAAAAATTTTCAAAAAATTGGTCTTGTCGTTTAGCAGTTTAATGAAAAACACACATACAGAACAACTATATTATATATAAAGAAGATTAAGTCAATTTTAGTTTCTATAATTTCGCATAAATAGAGATTGATCTATGTATGATGTCAGATGGTTAATTGTATTATATCCATTCAATAAAATTTTTACAGGAAGGATCGCAAACTAAATTTGATAACGAACGATTGAATGCAACCAACATTCAATTTATTAACTGCTTAGTCAGTTGGCGTCGAGTTCCGAGTGTACGAAGCGTATCTCACATCGGAAATTTACAAATATCCGATGTGAGATACTCGTACACCTTTAGATATATACTTGAAACTTTCATTTCCGCATTACTTTCGAAGTATTTACAAATTGTGTATGTTGCACACATTTCACATACAATATAAACGTGTTTCTAGTTATTAACTATGCTATTACTAAAATACCACTCAAACACAAAAGAAAATGATTAATGGAGAAAGAAAGTAAACCTGTTGAAACAGAAAAGTAAAAGTAATAAAACTCTTGCTACAACGGAATAATCGAAAAAAAGTCAAGCTAAGACAATGGAAACAGTAAGGCGATGGGGAGTAGCGACAAAGGAGTGTACATTACAGCCTATTAAAGTCCACTTTTTAGTAGTTAGGAAGATGCTTCTGCCCATCTCCTGATTTGTTTCGCTCTGTATCTTATTACAACACCGACGGGGTTTAATTGGCAGTGGTTATTCTTACAACGCCACTACAAGGTGTATACTGCTATAGTCTATCCGTTTGCCAAGCGTGACGACTAAAGCAAATCTTTCGTTTAATGATAGAGCCTATGTTCAGCAGGGGACATTTTATGAGCTGATGATATTCATTGTGAATAGTAACGGAACCGGGACTCCCATCGGTTCCGTAGGAACCAAACGCAGTCTAGTCGCTGTGTAAGAGTATTAACTAGGTACCCTATGTTATCATCCCATGGATGACTAAAGAGACAGCAGAGGGAAATAAAACAGAATATGGGTAGCAGCATCTATCCGATAAAAACTATAGATAAAAATAATAGAAACTGCTGTGGCTAACCTGCCTGCCGAACTTGGCTTTGCAAACTCGTTTTTTTTTTAGTTTACAAAATTGGGAGAGGCCAATTTTCAACAATGGAATGATGGAGGTTCAAGGCGCACATTGTTCCTAGTTCCATAGCCTCTGCATAGTTATTTCGAAAGGGTACGGACTCTTTCAAAATAGTTATGAAGAGTTAGGCAGAGGCGCAGTTAATTAGTTAGTTAACAGTGGTAGAGCCACGCGGCAGCTTTTGATGTCGCACAGATGTGCCGGCTCGAACCGGGGTGGTACCACGACCTCACAGAAAACCAGCGTGAAGTAGAGGTTCACCTCTGCGTTTCGCTTGGTGAGTGCAGGTGGCCAGAGGCCCTTTTCACTAGAAAAGAGGCATTCCATCTTAGTCCTCACGGGTGACAACGCATCTGCATTTTGATTCGCAAACGAGGATAGATGTAGATGTCTATGGGCCGCAGCAACCACTTACCATCAGGTGGACTGTGTGCTCGTTTGTCACCCTTATCCTATAAAAAAAATGGCGCAGGAAATGAAGGCTGTCTAGATAGGCATGCCTTGTGATTGCGATTTGGAATTCAAGCAGGAAGTTTTATGGTAGCTCAGGGAATAAGCGCTCTCCGTAAAATTTACGATACGGGAGCAACCTGGATTCCAAACCCGCCGGAGCCCATGTAATTTTTAATTGAAGTTTTAGGTGCTGATATACCATGTGCTCGGCGGGAAATATGGAGGGGAAACCTGCATGGCTGAGAAATAAAAAAATAACTCATGTGGCTCATGTAGGCTTACCTTTCCTTGCCCTAAAATCCTCTCAGAAATGAGAGGAGGCCTGTGCCCAGGAGGGAGACGTATTTCGGCTGTAAATTTCCATTTAGTTTATCTAGTTTTTTAAGCTTTTGTAGACTTTTTTTTTAAAACTTTTCTTAAGTAATTTCTTTATATATAATATATTATATGTATTCATTATGTATATATATATATATATATATATATATATATATATATATATATATATATTGATATGTTAGTCTCAGGGTGATTAATTTCGATAAATTATATACTTTTATAAAAAGTTCAATAAAACTTTAAGGTCCGTGTTAATATTTGTTTAAGCTGTATTCATTTATCAGTATTTGTATTGTAATTTTAATTTAAATTCTGTCTGGCTGCATGGACTGATATGTCAATAAAAATATCGATTTGTTTGCATAGGTTTTTAATAGATATGGGACTTAATTCTTACTTTAGTGTTTTCAAACATAACCACGGATATAATTGTTTTTTTATTAACATGCTTTTAAATAAACCTGACTTAAATAGAATAATTATCATCATCATTACAGCCCTTCACAAGTCCACTGCTGAATATAGGCCTCCCCCAAGGCATGCCATAAAGCACGATCCTGAGCCACCTACATCTATCAATTTCCTGCATATCTTAACTGGTCATCACTTCATCTAGTAGGGGCGCCCTATACTTTTGTTATCGGTACGAGGCTGTTGCGTTTTGGTAAACCTTTCTTTCCCATCGGTTGTCGGTTCTTCATATAGCTGGCCCATTACCATTTTAGCTTACCGTTGGGCTTACTGCGGATATCCTCATTTCTATGTCTATCACGCAGAGAAACCCTGAGCATAAAACTCCATTGCTCACTGAGCCACCTCGAGCTTCATCATACGGCCAGCAGTGAAGGATAGATATAGATATAGAAGATATATATGGAGTAAGACTGTATGGAATAATGTAATTTAATAATTCAATTTTCCACCACAAACTTCCGGATGTATGCATAATCTGACATTTTGCAGCAGTAATAAGAACCGATGACAATACAATAAAATTTATTTTAATTAAATTAAAATAAATAACTAAAAGAACAAAAGAAGAAAGAGGGAAGGAAGGAATGTTATTTTATGCTATAATCATTTTTGGTTATTTTATGCCGAAATCACGAGAACAGTTGGTAATAAAACACCAAAACTCGTTCTACACTTGTTTAACATTCTGAAAGCGTACAAACTATTTAGTTTTTCCAGCTTCATTTAAACCCCAGATATCAAAGCTTTCCGTTTTAATTATAAAACAAAGTAATAAATAGACACATTTATCTGTGCCTTTCGTCGTATGTGCAACATTAATGTTAATTTTTATTCCGATATTAATGTTAACTGTGGGCAGATTGTGCTATTCAAACTAGGTATTACACTATAAATCCTCTCAGAAATAAGGGAAGACCTGTGACCAGCAAGTAGGAGATATTTAGGCTGCAACTTTAAATTTTCTTTACAGTGCGACCTTGTACACCGTGGGCCTTGCTACTTGTTTATAAAACGCCGAAATAATACTGATACGAACATCGGTCTCATTTTATACTCAAAGACAACTTTTTATTACTATGTTAGGTTCACAGTGTCAATTGCATAATAATACGAATATTCTTTATAATATGCAATACCATAAACATACTTAAGCACTATGCTCAATGACCTCAATAGTGTTTCCCAACGAATAGGTCTAAAGATGAACATGGACAAAACAAAGATCATGTTTAATATCCATGTCACACATATTCCGGTAGTTGTTGGGGACACTAAGCACGAAGTTGTTGACGAGTATGTTTACCTGGGACAAATAGTTCGACTAGGTAAGTACAACTTCGACCGAGAGGTCAATCGACGGATCCAACTCGGCTGGGCAGCGTTCGGGAAATTACGGCACATCTTCTCGTCAGGTATACCTCAAAACTTGAAAACGAGACTATACAACCAGTGCATGTTGCCAGTGATGACCTATGGAACTGAGGCGTGGTCCTTCACTGCTGGCCGGATGAGGAAGCTCAAGGTCGCTCAGCGAGCTATGGAGACAGTTATGCTCGGAGTTTCCTCTGCGTGATAAACTTAGAAATGAGGATATCCGCAGTAGAACCAGAGTGATCGACATAGCCCAATGGATTAGTAAGCTGAAGTGGCAATGGGCCGGCCATATAGCTCGAAGAACCGACAACCGATGTGGAAAAAAGGTTCTCGACTCGAGTGGCGGTCTCGTACCGGCGGAGGAAGTGTAGGGCATCCCCCTACTAGATGGAGTGACGATCTGGTAAGATATGCTGGAAATCGATGGATGCAGGTGGCTCAGGACCATGCTTTGTGTCATTCCTTGAGGGAGGCCTATGTTCAGCAGTCGACTTGTGAAGGGCCGTAATGATGATGATGATGAAACACACATAGCTATTTCTAAGTACGCTATGCATGCGGCGCGCGTGGACTTCGAAAATACCGCCCAATATATAGTAGCGGACTCGTTCAAAGATACCGTTGTCAAAGTCGGTGTTGACAGATTTTAAAATTTTCCTGAATTTTATGCAAATTGTTTTAAAATACATGTTTTTCAAAAAATAGTTATATATTTTAAAAAATATAATACTGTTTAATAATAGATATGTTTTAATTTTGTGGTAATATCATAGCGTTACTTATATGCCGCTTTATCATCGGACAGGGTGTTTTACAAATTTTAACAAAAGTTGTAAAATAATAATGTTTAATAAAATTAACAGTGGTAGAGCCATGCGGCAGCTTTTGCTGTTGCACGGATGGGCCGGCTCGAACCGGGGTGGTACCACGACCTCACAGAATACTAGCGTGAAGTAGAGGTTTACCTCTGCGTTTCGCTTGGTGAGTGCAGGTGGCCGGAGGCCCTTTTTACTGGAAATGAGGCATTTCATCTTAAAAAAAAAACTGTATATAATGTATTAACGAACTATCGATGGAATATGATTCTGATAAGAGCTATTTTCCCTTACTAAATGAACTTTTTGTTTCTATTAGATTATTTGACAATTTTAGGTAGTCTTGTACTCAACATTTTGTAAATTAGTTACCAAGGAATAGTTTTCGTCAGCTTTATCATAATATAATTTTAATAAAATTAATGAGAAAAAATTATAACGCTGAAGCGCTCGTAGTGTACCCGATCGATAAGTAAAAAAGAAACACGTTTTTTTGGTAATTTTTTCCTAAATAAAATAAAAGCAGATATAAGTTTAGTATGGAGTGTGACCCCCAGCCAGTAATGCCAGCGAGTATTGCTCTTATGGCATTCCCCGGTAATCACATTCTTTAGCTCTCTGATGGTCTGCGGAGCCGACTGCACTGATCTCTTGCTACAGAACGTCCCAGACATGCTTTATGGGCTTTAGGTCGAGACTTCGACGTGGCCAATCCAAACGACGAATTCCGACCTCTAGCATATACCCTTCCACATTACCAGACCGATGAGTGCGAGCGTTGTCGCCCATAAAAATTGAGTTTTCGCCAAAAACGGCGAATGTGGGTTGTTCACGAGAAATTAGAACTTCCGTTGTTTCCTTGTACAGTCAGTGTGCCGTTTTCAATAAAGACTAACTTTGTACGATCCAACGAATTTATTCCTGTCCAAATATAACAGACCTCCTACCATCAGGTATGATTTCTTCAAAACATGCCTCTGCAAAGCGTTTTCCTTGTCTTCATAGCACTGGCCACGGTCGATCTTCAGCCGTACAGAGATAACCTGACTTCATCGGAGAACAATACGCTATCTAAACTTATCACAGTCCATGACACACAATTTCGAGCGAAGTTAAGCCTGGCAACTCGGTGATTACAGGGTAATTTAGGGCCGCGGGCTGAACAATGAATGCGTATATTAGTAGTGAGAAGCTTCCTCCTTACCGTTCACAGACTAATTTGCACATCCCTTACTTCTTCAAGTTTCAACATAAAACGATCATTCCGAGTTCGGTACATGTCTATCTTCCTTTGGACTGTCGAATGTCTCACATTTAGCCTTTCAGTCACGAAGTATTCGCTGCAACCCTCCTCAAGAGCGCAACAATTTAGCTGGCTATTTAGTGATATTAACTTTCGGGAGTTCGCGCCACAAAATGTAGTAAAAAGCTGTTTTCTTTAGAAACCAGCCTCAGGCAATATTTTAATTTGGAGCGTACTTTTTTAGGGTTCTGTACCTCAAAAGGAAACAACGGAACCCTTATAGGATCACTTTGTTGTCCACCTGTCTGTATGTCTGTCTGTCAAGACCCTTTTTCTCAGGAATCCGTGGAGGTATTAAACTGAAATTCATATTAAACACTCAAGTCTACTGTCCCTTAGAGCTGTGAAAACATCAAACTTGGCTTAGACAATGCAATCAAAAGATACAGCCGTTTATGCCGCAAATTTTCGACATTCGCAAGAGAATCAAAACCTACAGGGTACTTCCCGTGAACTCAGAATCTTGAAATTTGGTACAAAGCAACGTTATATAGCACAGATAAAGGAAAAATTGCGGAAAGCATAAATTTTCAATTAAATCATATAATAAAAATATTTTTAATAATTTTAAACTTATATACCTACGGATTTGTTCGGAACCCTCGGTGCGCGAGTTCGACTCGCACTTGGCCGGTTTTTTTTAAATACCACGGCACTTTTATAACCGGCCATTAATTTGTTCAAATAGGTAAAACCTTTTTCGTATTGTATTTTTTTCAAGCAGAAAAAATCAAAAGCACCAGTTTTTTTTTGTGAATTAGTGTAATAATTATGGTGATAATAACTTGGATTTGTTTTTCAGCAGCTGTAGCTTGATGGATAATTTTTGATGCTTAAAATGCACTTTTTTCTTAAACTCCGTTATCTTCAAGAAAAAAGCCTACTCATTTTTAAAAGGCCGGCAACGCATCTGCAATTCCCCTGGTTCCACTGGTGTTGCAGTTGATCATGGGCGGCGGTAGTCACTTCCCATCAGGTGAGCCGCATGCTCGTTTGCCCTCCTATCCTATTTTTCTGTACTACCAACACCAGATTTTTGAAAAAATTATTCTTGATCAAATGTTAAATTTCTTTAATATAAATAATTTACTTCATAAAAATCAATTTGGTTTCACAAGGGGTCGCTCGACAACTGATGCCGGTGTTGAGCTGATTAAATATATATTTAATGCATGGGAGAATTCACAGGATGCTTTGGGTATATTTTGTGACCTATCCAAAGCCTTCGATTGTGTTCACCATGAAACATTATTCAGGAAACTTCAACACTACGGTGTAAGAAGTGATGCTCTAAAATTAATTATTTCATATTTAAGTAAGAGAACGCAAAAAGTTGTCATCAACAGTATGAGTTCTTCCGGGTCGATGGTACAGATGGGCGTGCCTCAAGGCTCAATTCTCGGCCCCTTTCTGTTTCTTGTATATATTAATGACTTACCTTACATAGTAGGAGATAACCATGATATAGTATTATTTGCAGATGACACTTCTTTAATTTTCAAATTAAGTCGACATTTGCTAAAATATGACGAAGTAAATAATGCTATATCTAAATTAGTAAATTGGTTCAATGTCAATAATTTGCATTTAAATGGCACTAAAACGAAATGTATGAAATATATGATTCAAAATGTCAAACAATTAAATACTAATGTAATTTTAAATGGGGAGGAACTGAGTCTTGTAGATACCACCATTTTTCTTGGAATCACACTAGACGCGAAGCTTCAATGGAGCCCCCATATATCCAACCATCGTGAGCAGCCCCCACGGCTGCTCACGATGGTTGGATCATTGCCTTGTAACGAGTATGGCTAGGAAATATGTTGAAAGCATACACGTAAGAAACGATGTAACGTGGTCCGATCACTATCCCTTGGAAGTGGACTGTAAAATTAGTTTAGGTTTCTCGCAGGTCCAGCCCATCCAGTCTAAAACTACAAATAGGGTAATTTGGGGGCACAGAGATAGTGAACAGATTAAACTTTTCACAGAATATTGTAATAATAGATTAAGATTAATAGATTTTCCTGTAGAGTTAAATAATTGTTGTGATAAATTCTGTGATAAATCTGAACATAAATTAATCATAAATAAATTGTACGAAAATATCATAGGTATATTGCAGGATGCTGCAATTTATAGTCATAAGAATGTACAGCGTAACAAAAAGCGACAGATAGTGGGATGGAATAGGCATGTGAGGCCGGCTCACGCCAGAGCTCGTCTTTGTTTTCGGTCATGGGTATGTGTTGGAAGGCCAACGTGTGGAGCAGCATACGAGGATATGAAAGAGTCACGTAAAGCTTTTAAAAGCAAACTCAAGTGGTGCCAGGATAATGAAGAACAAATTAAAATGGATATTCTGGCATCTTCGTGTGAGGCTAAGCAATTTGGTAAGTTCTGGCAGCATACGAACAGACTGAATGCAAGGTCGAGTCTCTCAGATCAAGTGGGGGGCGTGAGTGGGTGTCGGAACATAGCGAACTTGTTCAAGTCGCAGTTTAAGGTGGAACCGTGCAAGCTTAATTCTATGGTAAATGATGGCGACGCTGTGGCCAGTGTGAATATGGGGGGTAGTCCGCTGCGCTTCACAATGGATGAAGTTAAAACAGCTATTAACAATATGAAACGTGGGAAATCACCAGGTCACGATGGCCTCAGCGTCGAACACCTCAGATATGCGGGTGTGCACCTTCACAGAGTCCTCAGGTTACTCTACAACCTATGTGTTAGTCATGGTTACTTACCCGATACAATGATGATGACAGTGGTCGTGCCTATCCTTAAGAATAGGACGGGCGATGCAGCGGATGAAACCAACTACAGGCCGATATCCTTGGCGACCATCTCGGCTAAGGTTCTGGACAGTCTGCTTGATACACAGTTAAGTAAGGCAGTTAAATTACATGATGCTCAGTTCGGGTTTAGGCCTGAACTATCAACGGAGAGCGCAATATTGTGTCTCAAGCAGACTGTGCGGTACTACACGGATAGGAAGACTCAGGTTTATGCGTGTTTCCTGGATTTGTCTAAAGCCTTCGACCGAGTGTCTTATAAAATCCTATGGCAAAAATTAAAACGGGAAAGTAGCTTGAGACCAGAATTGGTTTCACTGTTAGAATATTGGTACGGTAACCAGACTAACACAGTTAGATGGGGTAACGCCTTAAGTGATCCCTACAAACTAGGGTGCGGAGTAAGGCAGGGAGGGCTGACGTCACCCAGGCTGTTTAATCTTTATGTTAACAGACTGATTGAGAGGCTCAGCAGAGCAGGTGTCGGCTGCTCAATAGACGGTGTATCCATGAATAATCTTAGTTACGCAGACGACATGGTTCTGTTGAGCCCCTCAGTCAGCGGGCTTCGAAAGCTGTTGAAAATTTGTGAAGAATATGCCGAGGAGACTGGACTCAGTTACAACTCAAAAAAGAGTGAATTTATTGTCTTTAGAGGCAAAAACAAACCACTTGATTTCACGCCACGTATCCAGCTATGTGGGATTCCTCTGAGACAAGTGGCTGAGTTTAGGTACCTCGGACATATTCTAACTGAACGCCTGGATGATGACAGTGACATTGAACGAGAGCGCCGAGCGCTGTCGGTCCGGGGCAATATGTTGGCTCGTAGATTTGCACGTAGTACGACTCAAGTCAAGTTAACTTTGTTCAAGGCGTATTGCCAAAACTTTTACACGTGCAGTCTGTGGACTGACTATACGCGGCGGGCCTACAGTGCTCTGCGTGTTCAGTACAACAATGTGCTGAGGGTGATGTTAAGGAAGCCTCCACACTGCAGTGCGTCGGCTATGCTGCAGGCGGATGCTCGTGTGGACGACTTCTACGCGATCATGCGCAGGCGTGCCGCGTCCATGATGAGCAGGCTAGTGAGGAGCTCAAACATCCTTCTCGGCGCATTGGCTGTGAAGCTGGATAGCCCGCTCTGGAGGGCTTGGAATGGTGCACACACCAGCACCAGGAGAATCCCACCTGGAGTTCGCTATGTGAGACTGGGGGTAGGTTAAGCTACTAATATAGGATAAGTACTATTTTAACTAACATTTTAATATCAACTTCTATTGTATTCCATACTAACATTAGGCTAAGTAAGTTTTACTAACAATCTATGACTATTGATGGTCGAAATAAAGTATTATTATTATTATTATTATATATCAAAGCTAGCAAGCAGACTTAGTTCTGCAGCATATGCTGTAAAAAAGATTAGAAGTGTAACTAGTGTTGAAACAGCTAGACTAGTTTACTTTACTATTTCCATAGCATAATGTCGTATGGTATTTTGCTATGGGGACACGCAGCTGACACTGAAATTATATTTGTTTTGCAGAAGAGGGCCATAAGAGCAATTTATGATTTAAAGCCTAAAGAGTCGCTGCGACAATAATTTAAGGAAATTAATATATTAACTTTGGTCTCTCAATACATTTATGAAAATGTAATATACGTACACAAAAATAAAAGTAGTTTTACAAAAATAAGTGATATTCATTCTGTAAATACTAGGAACAGACACAAGCTAGTAGTACCAGTTACTCGACTCCATCGAGTCAGTAATTCATTCTTGGGGCGATGTATACGCTTTTACAACAAAATTCCAGAAAATATACAAAATTTGACCTGCTCAAAGTTCAAAAACTTTATTAAACTAAGTTTGTATAAAAAGGGTTATTATAATATTAAAGAATTTATAGATGATAATAACTCCTGGAAGTGAGGTGATCGCTCCCAAGCTATTTCTAATTTGTTGTGTTGTTAATTTGTGTAACATACATGATTGTAAGCTGTTATTTAAAAAAAAAGTCCCGCTGGGTTTCTTGCTGGTTCTTCCCAGGACAGAGGTTTTTTTCGAACCAGTGGTAATTGTGGTAATTATACAAAAGAGTGACTTTCAATAAGTATTATTTATAATCTATATTGAATATAAAAGTTTCTGTTTCTGTTTCTGTATCCTATCCTCATCTCCTATAAAAAAAATCCAACTTGTAATAATAGCAATTAATATGTGTATAAACTATTAATTCCGCTCAATTATGCTATATTATATATGCGAGCAACTTTTATGGTTTTCTGCAATAAATATGTTATTATTTTGTTTACGTTAATCATTTTTGAGAAACCAATAAATAATATATTTGATAGATATTTGCATTAAAATAATTTAATTACTTCTGACCTAACATTAGATGGATGGCACACTCGGGAATAAATTTTAATGTTAAATTTCCCGGCAGTGAACCGCTTCAGTCGTTCGAATAATTAAAACTAACATTAGCGCTGCTCTAGGACTACGCCCGAAATTGATGAGGTTTATGGAAATAAGGATTTAGTCATGTTACGTTTATACGAATATAAATAATATAATAATAACATATACATGAATACAATACAGTTTCGTAAAATGAAAAATGTTTTATAATAAGTGAACGAAAAGTTTTAGTAAAAAGAAAAATAACTAGAAGTAAATAGCAGATATTTTTCGTTATTTATGTTCATTATTATTTATATTACTTTAGGTTATAAGGTTACCACTTTGGTATAGTGGCTGTAAACACGACTGATGATCTTAAGCCGCTGGGTACAAATGCTGGGTTAGGTGAAAATCAATTATTGGGTTTCTCTGACAAGAAACTTAGTAACAGCAGTCAGAAAGTTGGCGATGTTACACCTCCGTGTCTCTAAAAACACCTTAAGCCGTTGGCTCTGCACCTGATCTCTTTCCTGGCATGTCGAATTATAGTATATATAATAATTATAGAATATAAGAGTGAGAGAATTGAGAGTGCACTTGTACTTGCACCTAAACTTGGACAGTATAATCCTATCTTGCGCAGAGAGCACGCACGCACGCACGAACGCATGCACGCACGCACGCACTAATGCTGCAGCTATATTAGTAGTATAGTTGTAGCACGAATGGGTCCGCTCGACAGGGGAAGAACCACGCTCTCACAGAATACCAACGTAAAATAGCAGCTTAACACTGCTGTGTTTCGAATGGTAAGTGTAGAAAACAGAAGCCCCTTTTTACTGGAAAAGAGGCATTCCATCTTAGTCCTCACGGGTGACAACGCATATAGATGTAGTCTATGGGCCACAGCAACCATTTGCCATCAGGTGGACTGTGTGCTCGTTTGTCACCCCTATTCTATATATAAAAAAACAATGTACTTGAAAATGGAATAAAAGTGTTTGCAGTTTTAAATGAAACACGAATTCTCATTCACATATTATAGAGCGTATTATTAATATAAATGATGTAATATTGTCTGTTAAAATCATATACAGATAATAAAAAATATTTTATTTCTTTAATGCTAAAGTTTAAAATTATTTATACATATAATATAATTATAAATTTATCGTATAGTGGCGGTGTAAGAACCGCATATCATCCCGTGGGTGCCGTAAATAAGCGACAGAGGGAAACAAATCTATGGACGGGCAGCAGATAAAGACTAATCATATAAAACTGCACTGAAAGAGGGAAAATTATTTTAAAATGGAAACATGTCCTCTATATTTTTCATTATAAGTATTTGACATTAATCAAGTTTAAGAGGATAATACTGTGGGTATATTCGATGAACTGGATTGTTGTGGGGGTATTTGCCATAGTTGCCACGCTTGGCGAGCGGGTTGGCAACCGCAGTTTTTTATTGTAATTTTGTAACTTTATTATCAGGAAGATGCTGCTGCCCATCTCCTGCCTGTTTCCCTTTGTCGCCTTTTGCGACACCCACGGGAAGATATGGGGTAGTGGATATTCTCAACTGCCACTACACGGCACAATGATATTATTAGAACTATGAAATTCGAAACTAAATGTGAACGGTTACAAAATTTAGATTATGTATAACAGAAATAGGATTAGAGAACCTCTTTATAGAATAAAGATGCAGGTACTCCTCTAGTTTGGTTCTGACGACACCAAGTCATCAGCTGAAAACCATCCAACAACAATACAGAACATGTCAGAAGAAATAAACTTAGACAACACCAAAATGTACTGCGTGAAACACAAAAAAGAACAATTTTACAGGATTCAATCAGCTTAAAGCCTCTAAGATGCTCATGCCTCCAAGATGCACACTTTGAAGCATACGGCCAGGGCAAGCCCTGGCCTATTATACTCTAGTATAATCGGGAGCGGAAGAATAGTAAGCAAAAAGCACTCCTGTCACATGTAACAGCTTTCAAAATCCAATTTAACTTCTTTTTTTTGGAGTTTATGGCCTGGCGATGGATTATTATTGCTAGTGTCAAGGCTGACAAACACCATTCGACATATTATATAATTACACACAACGATGCAAGTCCGTCTGGTAAGTACCTTCTTGTCTATTTCTGCCGCCAAATTACTCTGCATTCACTGCTATGTTCCAATCTAAAGTGTATAGAGGACCATGGTAATTACAGACTGTTACACATTCCAAATTAGTTCTCTACAGGTGAGAACGCATGTCGCTTTTCTTGGAATTTGTATGTCGCCACTTATCATCAGATGTACTGTTAATTCGTTAATCACTCCAATTTCACAAAAGAAGAAAAAACATTAAAAATTAAAACACATTATGTTAATAATATGTCTTTTATTTTATCCGGAAGAACTAAAAATGAGCTTTAATTTACGGATAAATTTGAAAGTTAATAGAAGAATGTTTATTTCCTAAATTGATCTTCAAGAAATGCAAAAGAATATTAATCACAAAACCGACCTTCGCGGCGTCAATAGAAGTCAGTTCTATTGGTTGGCACGAATTCGAAATTCGTTGAAATAAAATTAATTAAAAGCGGTTGCTTAATGCAAATTGCTGCTTTACCATTTCATTTAGGAGCCTTATAACTCTAAGTGACTGGTGACCTTAGAATATTAAACTCTTTTTTAAATGAACTGAGCTGTGGTAAACTTAGGGCCTACGCCCTCGTCGTTAATTTAATAGTATTCCAGCTATCCGGGTTAGAGCTCCAGTGGCATTAATGAAATTATTAAATAAAACTTAACAATTTTAATTATTGATTTACGTTGTAATCAGCGGCAAGGGAAAACATTCTGATGGTACCTGTAAGTTGAAGAAACAAAATATTTGGAAGACATGTGAAGACTTATACGCACTGGAGCAGCTCGTCCGACTAATTGCTCCAAAACTCCTCTCAGAAACTAGAGGAGGTGTATGTGTATAGCCGTGTATGTATATGGGCTGTAGCTTAATTTACCTGTATGCATTTATGCATTTGTCATTTTACAATATGTTGAAAACCCTGTGGTACTGCAATGCAAAAAATATATTTTTAATGAATATAAAAATGCCATTGTTATTTAACATGTATATTTTTAATAAAATTTGCTTTAAAATCAGCAATTTTTAAAAAACCTGGCAACACTAACGGCGACGGTGTCTGGGTCTTCCCGCGCCGCATGTAGTGCCATGTAAGTTTCTTTATTTGATTTCGTTTTTTGCGCGAAAGTTTTTTTCATTAATGCTCTGAAAAAGATTACATAACATCACAAATCGGACAGTGTTGTATAGATTTCGGTGTCATAATGCACCGTTGGTCCTACGTCTGATCTCAGTGACAGCGAGGGACACAGGACTATGAGAGTGAGGGAATAGATTGACCCTGTGGTTGTGCACACACTCATGCACTTTGCCACACCTAGACGTTTGTGCATTATTTGCGCCGTAACTGAAATATGGTTTGGAGGACATTGTTACATCTGGCATATAAAGTATCGGATATCGATATCTATCAAAAGAAATGAGGTTTATGTCGTATTGTCCATAGTCACCGCTTACAATACCCAGGTTCCGCTCACAGGTTCAATTTGGGTTATATATTGCCTTAAGTGAGCTCTTATGATCTTAACACAGAGATATAAGTACATACCAGGCATTAACTGTCCCTTACCCTCTCGTGTTAGATGTAAGGTTTATGCAATAAGATTTGAGAATCTAACAGATGCAATGAAACAAACAGAATAGAATAGAATAGAATGCATTGTTTACAGTAAAAGGGTCATTTGACCCTTTTACTGTAAACCACTCTGAACTTAGTTGACACGTTACGAGTTCCTCAGCGTCAAAGTAGCATTTTTGTCTGCTTGTACGTGATGACGACTGATCAGCTGCTTCGAGGTATAGAAGTTGTGGCAGATATGTTAATCACTGAAGTTCAAAATCACGAAAGGAAAAAAAATCAAAGCAAGCGGTAAAATTTGGACATGAAACTGGATTTTAAGTCGTGACGGACTGGGCGCTGCAAATAATTTTCTTCGTGAAGTGTAAGAGGAAGGAAGATAAAACCACTTTTAGAAACCATTTGATATTAAACAGCAAACAATGTATCTGCTAGAAAAAGTAGCACCAAGAATACAGAAAGCAGATAGATACCCATTTGAGGAAAGTAATACCTGCTAATGTTAAACTTCAAAATAGTATTAAGGTATCTAGCAACAGGTGACAGTTTTCGTACCTTAAAAAGTCACTTTTGGGTACCAAAATGCCCCATATCCCTGTTTCTACCTTCGGTATTAGATGCTATTTATGATGCATTAGATGATTTTATAAAGGTCAGTAAAAAATAAACCATATTATTAATGTTTACTTTTATTTGAATTAAAGTAAGTGCTCACAACAATCAGACTGAAATAATAAAATAATTATACTTAGGAATTAAATGCCTAATAAAAACAAAATTATTGTTCTGTTTTTGAGTAATCCCATCTATGCTTTTTATTACTTAGAGCTTAGTCAAAATCAAAAAAATTGCAAGTACGCTTCATTACGTACGTTCTTTAAAAACAACGAAAATCTGTACCGGCAGTTAGACAAATACACACGTTTGAACAACTGGCTTCCGTCTTATAAGACTTTCTCATTTAAAGTGTAATTAATGTTGTAAACGACTTAAGGGAAAACAATGCGGCATCAGACTTGTTTGTCTAAGCGTCCTTGGCATGTTGATATATTGGACATCAGAGACACGATTCACAAACAAACGCGTTGATCTGGAACAGAATTTGCATGGGGCGTTCTGAACTGTTTTATGAGAATAGCTAGCTGTGCCCGCGACTTGGTTCGCGCGGAATGTCTTGTTGTGATAAGTAATTAGACCTGGACCTTTTATTTTATATGTTTACCGATTTCTCAAATATAGCTGAACTGATTAATTTTTTTTTATCGGATAGGTATAATTCCAGGATGGTCCCATATAAATTTGAATAATAACTTCCAGCGCTAAGGCCTAATAGAGGATGACTCACCTTCGATTTGCCGACGATATAGTCCTTATGGCAGAATCGCTGGGGGACCTAAGCACTATGCTCAATGACCTCAATAGTGTCTCCCAACGGATAGGTCTTAAGATGAACATGGACAAAACAAAGATTATGTTTAATATCCGTGTCACACCTATGCCGAGTATGTTAACCTGGGACAAATAGTCCGACTAGGTAAGTCCAACTTCGACCGAGTGGTCAATCGACGGATTCAACTCGGCTGGGCAGCGTTCGGGAAGCTACGACACATCTTACGTCAGACATACCCCAAAACCTTAAAACGAAATTGTACAATCAGTGCGTGTTGCCAGTGATGACTTACGGAACTGAGACGTGGTCCTTCACAGCTGGCCGTATGAGGAAGCTCAAAGTCACTCAGCGAGCTATGGAGAGGGCTGTGCTCGGAGTTTCTCTGCGTGATAAACTTAGAAATGAGGATATCCGCAGTAGAACTAGAGTAACCGACATAGCCCATCGGATTAGTAAGCTGAAGTGGCAGTGGGCCGGCCATATAGCTCTAAGAACCGACAACCGATGGGGAAGAAAGGTTCTCGAGTGGCAGCCTCGTACTGGTAGGCGAAGTGTAGGGTGACCCCCACAAGATGGAGTGACAACCTGGTAAGGCATGCAGGAAGTCGATGAATGCAGGTGGCTCAGGACCGTGCTTTGTGGCATTCCTTGGGGGAGGCCTATGTTCAGCAGTGACTTGTGAAAGGCTGTAATGATGATAATGATGAGAGGATGAAGTTTCAAATCGACATTCTAGTTGTTACGTTGAACTTGATACGAGGGTGACACTGACAGTTCTTAGAAAATCAAAAACTGAACAAACTAGCAAGTTATTAGTTTTGTTATATCTTTTTAAAATAGTGTCAATTTACATCAATACATCGCTGCATCCGATGGAACCACTGAGAAAAGCACTTTGCCCACTCGTCCTTAGGGGTCTCTTCAACGGGATTTTGAAACGCATCCACGGCTTCCACAGCGTCCATAAAACGTTTTCCTGGAAGTTTGCTTTTATTTTCTGAAATCAATAAAAATTGCAAGGTTGCGAGGTCGGGCCTGGGGTGACCCAGTAGTTCCACGTCTGACGTCGTCAAGTAGTCGATTGTTCGCTTGGCGGTGTTCGACGAGGCGTTGTCGTGGTGAAGGAGGATCCTACTGTGAGGTCGTTTCTTCCTAACTTTTTCCAAGAAAAGTGGCAAACAATTGTTAGTGTAGCAGTAATTGTTTGTCGATCCTTTAAAACAATTATTGCGTAATGACCTGTCCTTCTGAAGAACGAGACCACTTCTTTTTTCACGCTTCGACCTCTCTTCACTTTAGTTGGCAACCCCTCGGAAGGAAACAACTACACAGCAGACTGTCTCTTAGTTTCAGGATTATAACAATAAATCCAGCTTTAGTTACTCGTAATTATGTCAAACACAGCATTTGAGTCACCTCCGTTAAATCTTTGAACCATTTCACGACACCAATCAACACGACGGAGTCTTTGGGCCTCTGTCAAATATTCAGGTATCCACCGGGCACAAAGCTTTCTGACCGCTAAATGTTCATGGAGAATTTTGTGCACTTGACTCATACCACATCGGTATGATTGAGTCAAGTGCACAAAATCCTAAGCTTGTCCGAATCTGTTGATAAGTCACTCTTTTGTCAGTCTCTATAATATGCCGCACAACACTGACGTTATCTTCAGTCGTCGCCGTAGAAGGCCGCCCCTAACGCAAATCATCGGTGAGATAAGTGCGACCACGTTTAAACTCATTAAACGAGTTGTAAACAGCGGCACGAGATGGGGCTTCATCGTGAAAGGCCAATCGATGTCTATCTTAACTTTTTTGTTGACTTAAATGACATCGAAATTCATAGCTATTTCCATAGCATAATGTCGTATGGTGTTTTGCTATGGGGACACGCAGCTGACACTGAAATTATATTTGTTTTACAGAAGAGGGCCACAAGAGCAATTTATGATTTAAAGCCTAAAGAGTCGCTGCGACAAAAATTTAAGGAAATTAATATATTAACTTTGGCCTGTCAATAATGTAATGTAATGTACGTACACAAAAACAAAAGTAGTTTTACAAAAATAAGTGATATTCATTCTGTAAATACTAGGAACAGACACAAGCTAGTAGTACCAGTTACTCGACTCCATCGAGTCAGTAATTCATTCTTGGGGCGATGTATACGCTATTACAACAAAATTCCAGAAAATATACAAAATTTGACCTGCTCTAAGTTCAAAAACTTTATTAAACTAAGTTTGTATAAAAAGGGTTATTATAGTATTACAGAATTTATAGATGATAATAACCCCTGGAAATGAGGTGATCGCTACCAAGCTATTTCTAATTTGTTGTGTTGTTAATTTGTGTAACATACATGATTGTAAGCTGTTATTTAAAAAAAAAAGTCCCGTTGGGTTTCTTGCTGGTTCTTTCCAGGACAGAGGTTTTTTTTGAACCAGTGGTAATCTTACAAAAGAGTGACTTTCAATAAGTATAATTTATAATCTATATTGAATAAAAAAGTTTCTGTTTCTGTTTCTGTTTCATAAAAAAGTCATTGTACGAAAATTTTCTCGCTTTAAATTAATGCTCAAGTGACACAGATAATTTTTAATTTGCCGCCAAATCGTAAACAAATGACAAATTAACAAAATACATACACAATAGTATTGCAAAGAATTCCATTTTCAAATTTGAACTTATTTTTTTATTATATCGTTTACAAGTGGTCAGTTCTAAAAACTTTCAGTGTCACCCTCGTATGTAGTTTACTCAAAAGGGTAAAACATCAAACTTGTTTTAAAAACAAGAAAGTAGCTTTAATTCTTTAGTACCTCACTCTTTTTTACAATAAAATGAATTTTTATTTTAATCACTACTTTCTTATTTTAAACTTATTGAAAATTATTTTGTTATAGCTATTTACAAAAGCGTGGTTTCTAGTTTTTAAACTATTATTTATTTTCTATTTTTTTTTATAGTCATATAGGATCAATCTGTTGTTGAAGAGTGCAGTTTAGTTTATCAAGGTACATTATTATTTATGTTGCAAAATACACGAAATTCCGCAGATTTTTCGAGTAGTTTTAGCTTCGGTAGTTAATTCTCAGTACAGTAGTACGAGTGTGGTAAATCGTATTTACTTTTGTCACGTATAACAGTAGTGCCCACGGCAGATCTTTCAAATGTCTGACTTATCAACTGTCGATGGTTGGTGCTGTGGCAAGCCGGGTTGTACCAGTTAAAAGCATTGAGTTATATGTACTACGTATGTACTAGAGAAGCCATTCCAAACAAAAATTGTGTCCTACTCTATGTCTACGCGCATGCGCGACTTCTACTCCCGCGCATGCACGAAGACTTTAATTTGATATAAAATAAGATATTAATATAAAATAAATATAAGAATTTATTATTTAATATAAAATATTTTAATTTAATCTAAACAAACATATGTGTAAATAAAATGTAATAATAATAATTTTATGGAATTCACAAATCTTCAATTTACGCAATATTTAGTTTGTACGTATTGCAGTACAGTTCAGCTGAAAATAGTCAATGTTCGGAATGGCTTTTCTAGTACGTAGTACATATAACTCAATGGTTAAAAAAATTAAGCTAGTCATATGCTCGTCTCACCAAACCGTACTAAACCATACACTGCTAAGAAAAATAATTATACGATGTATTCCCTGACTACCCCAACAAGTAGTCGTATCCTTGTCTCAAAGATCGAACCATGCATGTCTTAATGCACGGCTAAGAACAGTAGTTAACAGTGGTAGAGCCACGCAGCAGCTTTTGCTGTCGCACGGATGGGCCGTCTCAAACCGGGGTGGTACCACGACCTCACAGAATACCAGCTTGAAGTAGAGGCTTACCTCTGCGTTTTGCTTGGTGAGTGCAGGTGGCCGGAGGCCCTTTTTACTGGAAATGAGGCATTTCATCTTAAAAAAAAAACTGTATATAATGTATTAACGAACTATCGATGGAATATGATTCTGATAAGAGCTATTTTCCCTTACTAAATGAACTTTTTGTTTCTATTAGATTATTTGACAATTTTAGGTAGTCTTGTACTCAACATTTTGTAAATTAGTTACCAAGGAATAGTTTTCGTCAGCTTTATCATAATATAATTTTAATAAAATTAATGAGAAAAAATTATAACGCTGAAGCGCTTGTAGTGTACCCGATCGATAAGTAAAAAAGAAACACGTTTTTTTGGTTATTTTTTCCTGAATAAAATAAAAGCAGATATAAGTTTAGTATGGAGTGTGACCCCCCAGCCAGTAATGCCAGCGAGTATTGCTCTTATGGCATTCCCCGGTAATCACATTCTTTAGCTCTCTGATGGTCTGCGGAACCGACTGTACTGATCTCTCGCTACAGAACGTCCCAGACATGCTTTATGGGCTTTAGGTCGAGACTTCGACGTGGCCAATCCAAACGACGAACTCTGACTTCTAGCATATACCCTTCCACATTACCAGACCGATGAGCGCGAGCGTTGTCGCCCATAAAAATTGAGTTTTCGCCAAAAACGGCGAATGTGGGTTGTTCACGAGAAATTAGAACTTCCGTTGTTTCCTTGTACAGTCAGTGTGCCGTTTTCAATAAAGACTAACTTTGTACGATCCAACGAATTTATTACTGTCCAAATATAACAGACCTCCTACCATCAGGTATGATTTCTTCAAAACATGCCTCTGCAAAGCGTTTTCCTTGTCTTCATAGCACTGGCCACGGTCGATCTTCAGCCGTACAGAGATAACCTGACTTCATCGGAGAACAATACGCTATCTAAACTTATCACAGTCGGTGATTACAGGGTAATTTAGGGCCGCGGGCTGAACAATGAATGCGTATATTAGTAGTGAGAAGCTTCCTCCTTACCGTTCACAGACTAATTTGCACATCCCTTACTTCTTCAAGTTTCAACATAAAACGATCATTCCGTAGTTCGGTACATGTCTATCTTCCTTTGGACTGTCGAATGTCTCACATTTAGCCTTTGAGTCACGAAGTATTCGCTGCAACCCTCCTCAAAAGCGCAACAATTTAGCTGGCTATTTAGTGATATTAACTTTCGGGAGTTCGCGCCACAAAATCTAGTAAAAAGCTGTTTTCTTTAGAAACCAGCTTCAGGCAATATTTTAATTTGGAGCGTACTTTTTTAGGGTTCTGTACCTCAATAGGAAACAACGGAACCCTTATAGGATCACTTTGTTGTCCATCTGTCTGTATGTCTGTCTGTCAAGACCCTTTTTCTCAGGAACGCGTGGAGGTGGCCGGAGGCCCTTTTTACTGGAAATGAGGCATTCCATCTTAGTCCTCACGGGTGACAACGCATCTGCATTTTGATTCGCAAACGAGGATAGATGTAGATGTCTATGGGCCGCAGCAACCACTTACCATCAGGTGGACTGTGTGCTCGTTTGTCACCCTTATCCTATAAAAAAAAAAAAAAAAAAAAAAAAAGGTATTAAGCTGAAATTCATATTAAACACTCAAGTCTACTGTCCCTTAGAGCTGTGAAAAAATCAAACTTGGCTTAGACAATGCAATCAAAAGATACAGCCGTTTATGCCGCAAATTTTCGACATTCGCAAGGGAATCAAAACCTACAGGGTACTTCCCGTGAACTCAGAATCTTGAAATTTGGTACAAAGCAACGTTATATAGCACAGATAAAGGAAAAATTGCGGAAAGCATAAATTTTCAATTAAGTCATATAATAAAAATATTTTTAATAATTTTAAACTTATATACCTACGGATTTGTTCGGAACCCTCGGTGCGCGAGTTCGACTCGCACTTCGCCGGTTTTTTTTAAATACCACGGCACTTTTATAACCGGCTATTAATTTGTTCAAATAGGTAAAACCTTTTTCGTATTGTATTTTTTTCAAGCAGAAAAAAATCAAAAGCACCAGTTTTTTTTTGTGAATAAGTGTAATAATTATGGTGATAATAACTTGGATTTGTTTTTCAGCAGCTGTAGCTTGATGGAAAATTTTTGATGCTTAAAATGCACTTTTTTCTTAAACTCCGTTATCTTCAAGAAAAAAGCCTACACATTTTTAAAAGGCCAGCAACGCATCTGCAATTCCCCTGGTTCCCCTGGTGTTGCAGTTGTTCATGGGCGGCGGTAGTCACTTCCCATCAGGTGAGCCGCATGCTCGTTTGCCCTCCTATCCTATCCTCATCTCCTATAAAAAAAATCCAACTTGTAATAATAGCAATTAATATGTGTATAAACTATTAATTCCGCTCAGTTATGCTATATTATATATGCGAGCAACTTTTATGGTTTTCTGCAATAAATAAGTTATATTATTATTTTGTTTACGTTAATCATTTTTGAGAAACCAATAAATAATACATTTGATAGATATTTGCATTAAAAATAATTTAATTAATTCTCACCTAACATTAGATGGATGGCACACTCGGGAATAAATTTTAATGTTAAATTTCCCGGCAGTGAACCGCTTCAGTCGCTCGAATAATTAAAACTAACATTAGCGCTGCTCTAGGACTACGCTCGAAATTGATGAGGTTTATGGAAATAAGGATTTAGTCATGTTACGTTTATACGAATATAAATAATATAATAATAACATATACATGAATACAATACAGTTTCGTAAAATGAAAAATGTTTTATAATAAGTGAACGAAAAGTTTTAGTAAAAAGAAAAATAAGTAGAAGTAAATAGCAGATATTTTTTGTTATTTATGTTCATTATTATTTATATTACTTTAGGTTATAAGGTTACCACTTTGGTCTAGTGGCCGTAAACGCGATTGATGATCTTAAGGTGCCGGGTTCAAATCCCGGGTTAGGTGAAAATTAATTATTGGGTTTTTCTGACAAGAGACTCTTAGTAACAGCAGTCAGTAAGTTGGCGATGTTACACCTCCGTGTCTCTAAAAACACCTTAAGCCGTTGGCCCTGCACCTGATCTCTTTCCTGGCATGTCGAATTATAGTATATATAATAATTATAGAATATAAGAGTGAGAGAATTGAGAGTGCACATGTACTTGCACCTAAACTTGGACAGTATAACCCTATCTTGCGCAGAGAGCACGCACGCACGCACGAACGCACGCAAGCATGCACGCACGTATGCTCACACGCACGCACGCACGCACTAATGCTGCAGCTATATTAGTAATATAGTTGTAGCACGAATGGGTCGGCTCGACAGGGGAAGAACCACGCTCTCACAGAATACCAACGTAAAATAGCAGCTTAACACTGCTGTGTTTCGTATGGTGAGTGTTTAGGCCAAAAAAGGTAATTTGTACGCCATCCAATTGCGTTCGAGCTGGCGCCTCACCTGATTTGGTATGTAGGTGAGGTAAACGCCGAGGTGGGGCGGCTGCGTGGGCAGGCAGTCGCTCGACGCGTGGGCAAGGAGTTAGTGCTCCGCCAGCGACGGAGAGGGGAGCCGTGCGGCTCTCTTACCTAAATTCACGCGTCCGTAGTATATCTGGATAGCTAGATGAAGTGCGTGTTTCTTCGTCACGTAGATAAGTGAATTGTGCGATATTTAACTCGCGCGAGAGTGCGGAATTGTGTACGCGCGTCGAGGAGATATACGGTCTAAGACTCGAGGCCGCGCATTCCTTGTTTGAGAGCTTCTCCCGGTCAATTGTCAGGATATCGTTATAATTGTGTCGTCGCGTGTAGTGCCTTTTGGTGTTTTGGTTGCCTAGTTAGATTAATTTGCGTGTCAACGAGGCGTATTTTGAATCTTGCGCGACGTGTTATTCTGGTGTCGAATTAAGGAAATTAGTTAAATGTACAATGAAGCTAAGAGACTGAATTAGTGACAGTGAAATTTTGGGGCAGTCTAGAAATCGGCCGCTGCTGGTCGCCTACGACTGCTCAGGCCTCACACATTTACAACTCACGATACACTGTTCGCCAAACACCATTACACACACTCACGGCCTGCCCAAGCCTTGGAGCGAAGTTGGCTCCTGATACTGGTAAGTACTATTGGTTTCTAGCTTTCTCCCATATAGTTTATAGTGATAGGACATTCCACGTGGCCATTTTGGGACCCGACCTGCGGCTGCTCGTGAATTCTTCTGTTGATGGGCCCCGGAAGATTTGATTCTTGCTGGAGTAGCTGTAGGCCGTAACAGTGAGTATAGAGAACCGGAGCCCCTTTTTACTGGAAAAGAGGTATTCCATCTTAGTCCTCACGGGTGACAACGCATCTAGATGTAGATGTCTATGGGCCACAGCAACCACTTACCATCAGGTACAGACTGTGTGCTCGTTTGTCACCCCTATTCTATACATAAAAAAAACAATGTACTTGAAAATGGAATAAAAGTGTTTGCCGTTTTAAATTAAACACGAATTTTTATTCACATATTACAGAGCGTACCATTAATATAAACGATGTAATATTGTCTGTTAAAATCATATACAGATAATAAAAAATATATTTTATTTCTTTAATGCTAAAGTTTATAATTATTTATACATATAATATAACTATAAATGTATCTTATAGTGGCAGTGTAAGAATATTCATTACCGCATATCATCAAAGCATATCATCCCGTGGGTGCCGTAATAAGCGACAGAGGGAAACAAATCTATGGACAGGCAGCAGATAAGGACTAATTATATAAAACTGCACTGAAAGAGGGAAAATTATTTTAAAATGTAAACATGCTCTCTATATTTTTCATTAATCAAGTTTAAGAGGATAATACTGTGGATATATTCGATGAACTGGATTGTTGTGGGGGTATTTGCTATAGTTGCCACGCTTGGCGAGTGGGTTGGCAACCGCAGTTTTTTATTGTAATTTTGTAACTTTAGTATCCGGAAGATGCTGCTGCCCATCTTCTGCCTGTTTCCCTTTGTCGCTTTTTGCGACACCCACGGGAAGATATGGGGTAATGGATATTCTCAACCGCCACTACACGGCACAATGATATTATTAAAACTATGAAATTCGAAACTAAATGTGAACGGTTACAAAATTTAGATTATATTTTTTTTTATAGGATAAGGGTGAAAAACGAGCACACAGTCCACCTGATGGTAAGTGGTTGCTGCGGCCCATAGACATCTACATCTATCCTCTATTACAAGTCAAAATGCAGATGCGTTTTCACCCGTGAGGACTAGGATGGAATGCCTCATTTCCAGTATAAAGGGCCTCCGGCCACCTGCACTCACCAAGCGAAGCGCAGAGGTAAGCCTCTACTTCACGCTGGTATTCTGTGAGGTCGTGGTACCACCCCGGTTCAAGCCGGCCCATCCGTGCGACAGCATAAGCTGCCGCCTGGCTCTACCACTGTTAAATAACTACTATACTGTATATATAACCGAAATAGGATTAGAGAATCTCTTTATAGAATAAAGATGCAAGTACTCCTCTAGTTTGGTTCTGAAGACACCAAATCATCAGCTGAAAACCATCCAATAACAATACAGAACATGTCAGAAGAAATAAACTTAGACAACACCAAAATGTACTGCATGGAACACAAAAAAGAACAATTTTACAGGATTCGATCAGCTTAAAGCCTCTAAGATGCTCACGCCTCCAAGATGCACACTTTAAAGCATACGGTCAGGGCGAGCCCTGGCCTATTATACTCTAGTATAATCAGGAGCGGAAGAATCGTAAGCAAAAAGCACTCCTGTCACATGTAACAGCTTTCAAAATCCAATTTCACTTCGCGATGGATTATTATTGCCAGTGTCAGGCTGACAAACACCATTCGACATATTATGTAATTACACACAACGATGCAAGTCTGTCTGGTAAGTACCTTCTTGTCTATTTCTGCCGCCAAATTGCTCTACATTTACTGCTATGTTCCAATCTAAATTGTATAGAGGACCATCGTAATTACTGACTGTTACACATTCCAAATTAGTTCTCTAGAGGTGAGAACGCATGTCGCTTTTTTTTGAAGTTGTATGTCGCCACTTAACATCATATGTACTGTTAATTCGTTAATCACTTCAATTTCACAAAAGAAGAAAAAACATTAAAATTTAAAACACATTATGTTAATAATATGTCTTTTATTTTATCCGGAAGAACCAAAAATAAGCTTTAATTTACGGTTAAATTTGAAAGTTAATAGAAGTATGTTTATTTCCTAAATTGATCTTCAAGAAATGCAAAAGAATATTAAACACATAATCGACCGTAGCGACGTCAACAGAAGTCAGTTTTGTTATTTGGTACGAATTCGAAATTCTTTGAAATAAAATTAATTAAAAGCGGTCGCTTAATGCAAATGGATGCTTTACCATTTCATTTAGGAGCCTAATAACTCTAAGTGACTGGTGACCTTAGAATATTTAACTCTTTTTTAAATGAACTGAGCCGTGGTAAACTTAGGGCCTACGCCCTCGTCGTTAATTTAATAGTATTCCAGCTACCCGGGTTAGAGCTGCAGTGGCATTAATGAAATTATTAATTAACTTAACAATTTTAATTATTGATTTACGTTGTAATCAGCGGCAAGGGAAAACATTCTGATGGTACCTGTAAGCCGAAGAAACAAAATATTTGGAAGACATGTGAAGACTTATACGCACTGGAGCAGCTCGTCCGACTAATTGCTCCAAAACTCCTCTCAGAAGCGAGAGGAGGTATATGTGTATATGTATATGGGCTGTAGCTTAATTTACCTGTATGCATTTATGCATTTGTCATTTTACAATATGTTGAAAACCCTGTGGTACTGCCAATGCAAAAAATATATTTTTAATGAATATAAAAATGCCATTGTTATTTAACATGTATATTTTTAATAAAGTTTGCTTTGAAATCAGCAATTTTTAAAAAACCTGGCAACACTAATGGCGACGGTGTCTGGGTCTTCCCGCGCCGCATGTAGTGCCATGTAAGTTTCTTTATTTGATTTCGTTTTTTGCGCGAAAGTTTTTTTCATTAATGCTCTGAAAAAGATTACATAACATCACAAATTGGACAGTGTTGTATAGATTTCGGTGTCATAATGCACCGTTGGTCCTACGTCTGATCTCAGTGACAGCGAGGGACACAGGACTATGAGAGTGAGGGAATAGATTGACCCTGTGGTTGTGCACACACTCATGCACTTTGCCACACCTAGACGTTTGTGCATTATTTGCGCCGTAACTGAAATATGGTTTGGAGGACATTGTTACATCTGGCATATAAAGTATCGGATATCGATATCTATCAAAAGAAATGAGGTTTATGTCGTATTGTCCATAGTCACCGCTTACAATACCCAGGTTCCGCTCACAGGTTCAATTTGGGTTATATATTGCCTTAAGTGAGCTCTTATGATCTTAACACAGAGATATAAGTACATACCAGGCATTAACTGTCCCTTACCCTCTCGTGTTAGATGTAAGGTTTATGCAATAAGATTTGAGAATCTAACAGATGCAATGAAACAAACAGAATAGAATAGAATAGAATGCATTGTTTACAGTAAAAGGGTCATTTGACCCTTTTACTGTAAACCACTCTGAACTTAGTTGACACGTTACGAGTTCCTCAGCGTCAAAGTAGCATTTTTGTCTGCTTGTACGTGATGACGACTGATCAGCTGCTTCGAGGTATAGAAGTTGTGGCAGATATGTTAATCACTGAAGTTCAAAATCACGAAAGGAAAAAAAATCAAAGCAAGCGGTAAAATTTGGACATGAAACTGGATTTTAAGTCGTGACGGACTGGGCGCTGCAAATAATTTTCTTCGTGAAGTGTAAGAGGAAGATAAAACCACTTTTAGAAACCATTTGATATTAAACAGCAAACAATGTATCTGCTAGAAAAAGTAGCACCAAGAATACAGAAAGCAGATAGATACCCATTTGAGGAAAGTAATACCTGCTAAAGTTAAACTTCAAAATAGTATTAAGGTATCTAGCAACAGGTGACAGTTTTCGTACCTTAAAAAGTCACTTTCGGGTACCAAAATGCCCCATATCCCTGTTTCTACCTTCGGTATTAGATGCTCTTTATGATGCATTACATGAATTTATACAGGTCAGTAAAAAATAAACCATATGACTAATGTTTACTTTTATTTGAATTAAAGTAAGTGCTCAAAACAATCAGACTGAAATAATAAAATAATTATACTTAGGCATTAAATGCCTAATAAAAACAAAATTATTATTCTGTTCTTTGAGTAATCCCATCTATGCTTTTTATTACTTAGAGCTTAGTCAAAATCAAAAAAATTGCAAGTACGCTTCATTACGTACGTTCTTTAAAAACAACGAAAATCTGTACCGGCAGTTAGACAAATACACACGTTTGAACAACTGGCTTTCGTCTTATGATACTTTCTCATTTAAAGTGTAATTAATGTTGTAAACGACTTAAGGGAAAACAATGCGGCATCAGACTTGTTTGTCTAAGCGTCCTTGGCATGTTGATATATTGGACATCAGAGACACGAATCACAAACAAACGCGTTGACCTGGACCAGAATTTGCATGGGGCGTTCTGAACTGTTTTATGAGAATAGCTAGCTGTGCCCGCGACTTGGTTCGCGTGGAATGTTTTGTTATGATAAGTAATGAGTGAATTTAGTTGTCACGAAGACCTTTAGACCTGGACCTTTTATTTTGTATGTTAACCGATTTCTCAAATATAGCTGAACTGATAATTTTTTTTTTATCGGATAGGCTATAATTCCAGGATGGTCCCATATAAATTTGAATAATAACTTCCAGCGCTAAGGCCATGGTAAGGTATTTTGCTAAAATAGAGGATGACTCACCTTCGATTTGCCAACGATATATTCCTTATGGCAGAATCGCTGGAGGACCTAAGCACTATGCTCAATGACCTCAATAGTGTCTCCCAACGGAAAGGTCTTAAGATGAACATGGACAAAACAAAGATTATGTTTAATATCCGTGTCACACCTATGCCGGTAGTTGTTGGGAGCACTAAGCTCGAAGTTGTTGACGAGTATGTTAACCTGGGACAAATAGTCCGACTAGGTAAGTCCAACTTCGACCGAGAGGTCAATCGACGGATTCAACTCGGCTGGGCAGCGTTCGGGAAGCTACTACACATCTTACGTCAGACATACCTCAAAACCTTAAAACGAAATTGTACAACCAGTGCGTGTTGCCAGTGATGACTTAGGAACTGAGACGTGGTCCTTCACAGCTGACCGTATGGGGAAGCTCAAGGTCGCTCAGCGAGCTATGGAGAGGGCTGTGCTCGGAGTTTCTCTGCGTGATAAACTTAGAAATGAGGATATCCGCAGTAGAGCTAGAGTAACCGACATAGCCCAACGGATTAGTAAGCTGAAGTAGCAGTGGGCCGACCATATAGCTCGAAGAACCGACAACCGATGGGGAAGAAAGGTTCTCGAGTGGCAGCCTCGTACTGGTAGGCGAAGTGTAGGGCGACCCCCCACAAGATGGAGTGACGAACTGGTAAGGCATGCAGGAAGTCAATGGATGCAGGTGGCTCAGGACCGTGCTTTGTGGCATTCCGTGGGAGAGGCCTATGTTCAGCAGTAAACTTGTGATGGGCTGTAATGATGATAATGATGAGAGAATGAAGTTTAAAACTTCATTCTCTCATCATTATCGACATTCTAGTTGTTACGTTGAACTTGATACGAGGGTGACACTGACAGTTCTTAGAAAATCAAAAACTGAACAAACTACCAAGTTATTTGTTTTGTTATATCTTTTTAAAATAGTGTCCATTTACATCAATACATCGCTGCATCCGATGGAACCACTGAGAAAAGCACTTTGCGCACTCGTCCTTAGGGGTCTCTTCAACGGGATTTTGAAACGCATCCACGGCTTCCACAGCGTACATAAAACGTTTTCCTGGAAGTTTTCCTTTTATTTTCGGAAATAAATAAAAATTGCAAGGTTGCGAGGTAGGGCCTATAGGGCGGGTGACCGAGTAGTTCCACTTCTGACGTCGTCAAGTAGTCGATTGTTTGCTTGGCGGTGTTCCACGAGGCGTTGTCGTGGTGAAGGAGGATCCTACTGTGAGGTCGTTTCTTCCTAACTTTTTCCAAGAAAAATGGCAAAAAATTGTTAGTGTAGCAGTAATTGTTTTTCAATCCTTTAAAACAATTATTGCGTAATGACCTGTCCTTCTGAAGAACGAGACCACATCTTTTTTCACGCTTCGACCTCTCTTCACTTTAGTTGGCAACCCCTTGGAAGGAAACAACTACACAGCAGACTGTCTCTTAGTTTCAGGATTATAACATTAAATCCAGCTTTTGTTACTCGTAATTATGTCAAACACAGCATTTGAGTCACCTCCGTTAAATCTTTGAACCATTTCACGACACCAATCAACACGACGGAGCCTTTGGGCCTCTGTCAAATAATCAGGTATCCACCGGGCACAAAGCTTTCTGACCGCTAAATGTTCATGGAGAATTTTGTGCACTTGACTCATACCACATCGGTATGATTGAGTCAAGTGCACAAAATCCTAAGCTTGTCCGAATCTGTTGATAAGTCACTCTTTTGTCAGTCTCTATAATACGCCGCACAACATTGACGTTATCTTCAGTCGTCGCCGTAGAAGGCCGCCCCTAACGCAAATCATTGGTGAGATTAGTGCGACCACGTTTAAACTCATTAAACGAGTTGTAAACAGCGGCACGAGATGGGGCTTCATCGTGAAAGGCCAATCGATGTCTATCTTAACTTTATGGTTGACTTAAATGACATCGAAATTCATAAAAAAGTCATTGTACGAAAATTTTCTCGCTTTAAATTAATGCTCAAGTGACACAGATAATTTTTAATTTGCCGCCAAATCGTAAACAAATGACAAATTAACAAAATACATACACAACATTGAAGTATAATGTACTTACGTACTAGAACAGCTATTTCAAACAAAAACTGTGCGCTACTCTTTGTCGTTGCGCATGCGCCGTAAACAGTCTTACCGCGCATGCGCGGTTTTTTTATCATAATAGATTATGCGTAGGTAGAATGATCAGTAGGTATTTAATTATTGTTTATATCATCATCATCATCATCATCATTACAGCCCTTCACAAGTCCACTGCTGAACATAGGCCTTCCCCAAGGAATGCCACAAAGCACGGTCCTGAGCCACCTGCATCCATCGACTTCCTGCATATGTTACCAGGTCGTCACTCCATCTAGTGGGGGGACGCCCTACACTTCGCCTGCCGGTACGAGGCTGCCACTCGAGAACCTTTCTTCCCCATCGGTTGTCGGTTCTTCGAGCTATATGGCCGGCCCATTGCCACTTCAGCTTACTAATTCGTTGGGCTATGTCGGTCACTCTGGTTCTATTGTTTATTTAGAGTACATAAATTGTTAATAAATTTATTAAAACGAGTTTAATATTTAATAATTTGTCATTTATTTTGCATTATATGAGATAAATATATAATATTATCACAATAGGATATTAATTACATTTTTATATAAATATTTTATAATATAACTATATAAATTGGAAGGAATCGCAGCTAATGAAATATATTTATTTAAATCTAGAACTGGGTCCCCAAAAGCCCTAACTTAAGTTCGCGTGAGGCATGGACACAGAGCTGATACTTTTTATATTATGCCTTATGAATTACTGTGAGAAAACATAGTAAAACTTTAAAAACTTCTACCATTTCTGTTTACACATGAATTATACTTATTTACACTTATTTGTTGTTTTTTGCTGAAAATTAATTTCAACTAATAAAATGTATAAATGTTATTGTAAAAATATGTATTAGGAATTTAATTAAGTGCCTTTATAAATAACCTAATGCCTAATCTAACAATATAAGTTTTGTTAATTTTTGCCTTCTTCGTACTTTATTTATCCTCTTCCTTAAAATGCAAGGCACAAAAAATGTATGTATGATTTGTTGGTAACCACATCTCTTCTCTACGATTATTTTGGCCGCATTTAAATCACTTTTCTCGGTTTTCGTGGCTTGGTCGTGGAAACCTAAAAATAAAATAAAAGAATAATCAGCAAATATAAACGTAAGAAATTTAGCCTAATTAAAAATAGGTTCTATTTATTTCTACAAAAAAATTGTGCATAATATAATCGTTCTACACTTTCTCACAGAAATGTCGTATCAAATTAATTTCATAATCTATATTCCATGACACAAGTTGGCGCCAAAGAAATAACTTTTTAATTACTAATCTATAATGTTTTTCATTTTAAGTATCTTACTTACCGATGAAAAGTGATTCCTTGGTTTTTACTAACATTTCGTGATTTTTTTGTGCAATATCTAAGAACACACCACGGCATTTTTTATCAAGATATTTTTTTTTAAATTAACACAACGCGTAACAACTCTACAAGCGCCTAGCGAGCGACTGATTAAAGTGCGGTGACATTGCCGCAGTTGAATGGAACAGCGTAACTTAGTGCAGTGTCGCCTCTAGTACGTAGTACATAATAACTCAATGATACACAATAGTATTGCAAAGAATTCCATTTTCAAATTTGAACTTATTTTTTTATTATATCGTTTACAAGTGGTCAGTTCTAAAAACTTTCAGTGTCACCCTCGTATTTAGCTTACTCAAAAGGGTAAAATATCAAACTTGTTTTAAAAACAAGAAAGTAGCTTTAATTATTTAGTACCCTATATATATATATATATATATATATATATATATATATATATATATATATATATATAGTATAGTATCTTTTTTACAATAAAATGAATTTTTATGTTAATCACTACTTTCTTATTTTAAACTTATTGAAAATTATTTTGTTATAGATATTTAAAAAAGCGTGGTTTCTACTTTTTAAACTATTATTTATTTTCTATTTTTTTATAGTCATATAGGATCAATCTGTTGTTGAAGAGTGCAGTTTAGTTTATCAAGCTACATTATTATTTAAGTTGCAAAATACACGAAATTCCGCAGATTCTTCGAGTAGTTGTAGGCTTATCTCAGTACAGTTGTACGAGTGTGGTAAATCGTATTTACTTTTTGCACGTATAACAGTAGTGGCCACGGCAGATCTTTCAAATGTCTGACTTATCAACTGTCGATGGTCGGTCCTGTAGCAAGTCGGGTTGTAACAGTTAAAAACATTGAGTTATATGTACTATGTATGTAATAGAGAAGCCATTCCAAACAAAAATTGTGTCCTACTCTATATCTACGCGCATGCGCGACTACTACTCCCGCGCATGCACGAAGACTTTAATTTGATATAAAATAAGATATTAATATAAAACATTATATTTTATATAAGAATTTCATATAAAATATTTTAATTTAATCTAAACAAACATATGTGTAAATAAAATGTAATGATAATAATTTTATGGAATTCACAAATCTTCAATTTACGCAAAATTATTTTGTACGTATTGCAGTACAGTTCAGCTGAACATAGTCAATGTTCGGAATGGCTTCTCTAGTACGTAGTACATATAACTCAATGGTTAAAAAAATTAAGCTAGTCATATGCTCGTCTCACTAAACCGTACCAAACCATACACAGCTAAGAAAAATAATTATACGATGTATTCCCTGACTACTCCAACAAGTAGTCGTATCCTTGTCTCAAAAATCGAACCATGCATGTCTTAATGAACGGCTAAGAACAGTAGTTAACAGTGGTAGAGCCACGCGGCAACTTTTGCTGTCGCACGGATGGGCCGGCTCAAACCAGGGTGGTACCACGACCTCACAATATACCAGCATAAAGTAGAGGTTTGCCTCTGCATTTCGCTTGGTGAGTGCAGGTGGCCGGAGGCCCTTTTTACTGGAAATGAGGCATTCCATCCTAGTCCTCACGGGTGAAAACGCATCTACATTTTGATTTGTAATAGAGGATAGATGTAGATGTCTATGGGTCGCAGCAACCACTTACCATTAGGTGGATTGTGTGCTCGTTTTCACCCTTATCCTATATAAAAAAAGAAAAAAAAGTTATAATTATGGCGTACAAAACTCCCTAACTACTCATACGAGTAGTCGTATGCTTATCTCATAGGTCGAACTATGCATATCTCCAAACGTGGCTCATTTTTTTTTAAATATAATTTGTTTTTTATTATCAAAGCACCGTTAATGTGAAGATTTTGTAGTTTTTAGCTACAATCGGAAAATGTTCGATATAACTTGTTGGAAAACTACAGTACACAAGATTTTATTTTACTTAAAGTCGGTAACTTATGTGGGAGATGGCAAATTTGCGCTACTGCTACCATCCTTGGATGTAGTAGCCGTTTCTCAGGCTCCCTTTCTGGAAAGTTTTATTCTATACGTGCACTTAGCACAAAGACCCAAGCAGGTATCAGATGTGGAAAAATCATTAATCCTCAGGATCCCGGCAAGGATAATGGGACAAATTATTGAAATTATTGCATTGTCATCGGTCCTTGATAAGTGTGCTAAGTTTCAAATTAATCCGACGTTATGAAGGGGATGAAAATCACATACGAAAATTCCGATAAATATATACATAGATACATACCAAGCCAATAAAAGCGTGTTAAAAATGCCTTTACAGATTTGTCATAATTTTTTTTGCAACATTTTGTAATATTTCTTTTGTCTTAAGTAATTTTAACACATAATTTACAATAAAACATACTTTACCAGCGTCATGTTGTTGTAAATAAATAACGTTTATAGAACATGATCTGGGTCCGGCCATGTCGAGAGAATGAATGAGGAACGATTGACGAAAAAAAGTGTATAAGGCGAGTGTGAATTAAAGTGTTGGAAGGGGTAGACCTAGGCGGACATTTCTAGGTCAAATCAGGGACGTCTTGAAAAAAGGCCAGGTCAAGAGTACCCTAAACCGTAGAGCATGTATGAAGGGAATAATGAAAGTGGACGAAGCGAAACAAGTATGTAAGGATCGTAGAAAGTGGAAAGAAGTGGTCTCTGCCTACCCCTACGGGAAAGAGGCGTTATTATATGTATGTTATAAAACAAATCTGAGAACAAATCCTCCCTAGTATGTGAGAGGGCCATCTCCATTAATGGATTTTTAAAATTGTTTGGGCCTAAGGCCTGAGTGGAGATCGTTCGACGGGATCACTTGAACAATGCGATGCGAAAATTTTTGTGCGAGCAGGTTTAATAAGACCAGTATCACTGCGACCAGTGACATATATCGTGATAGCTGCTATGGTTATAGTTCACTACTAAGCCGTAGTATTTTCACTTCTTCTGTACTAAGCACGTAGTATCCGTGATGAGTGTTGCGTTTGTGCATTAAGGGTCGGCAATCAGTTGTTTGGGTTGTGCAGAGTTGTTTCTTCCGTTAAGGATCGGTACATCCACGAGTTGCTTAGTCCCAAAACGGACATGTGCTATTTGAACACCAATGTCCAGTCTTGCTAAATTACCCAGTTTAGAGCCTGTGCTTGTCATGCACGTTGAACGACCCGCGCCGATACAAATTCTCTATTTAGTTTTTACACTATGGCCTAAGGCATTCTAAAACAATAACATGATTTGAAGCAAGCATTTAGATTTTTGGGTATTACGAAGCATCCGAAACGTCGGAAATTAAAAATAAGTAGAATTAAACGCGATAAAATCCGTAATAGTTTTATTCAATGTGTAGTGTTAATATAAGAAACAATTATTTAGATTTTTTTGTTTAATTGTTGCTTGGGTTAAGCAGCTACGTGCTTGACCCGTGCTTGATGCGATTTCATATCTTTACTTAACTCGCTCAGAATAATAAAAATGGGCGATCGGTTTGATTGAGCATTGCTCCAGTCGTGCATCCGACGTGTGCATCAAGCTGCTTGAGAAATTAAAACGAATTCACGTGCTTCAAGCTCCTTGATAGTTTCGGGACCCCTTTAGATCACTTCGGCACGTATTGCTGACGTCCAAATAAAATCGATTGCGCTGTAGTAACGATAAAAAAGCCATTATATATACCTATATAGCTAACTATAGCTGTTCAAGGAGGCGGTCGGTAATTCGAACCGTAAGGTGTTGGTGGAGGTGCTTTGTCTTTCGTAAAGCGTATAGCAAAGGAGTTGAATAATTTGTGCAATAATCTTTCCGTCCGATTACAATCTGGGTCCGGCTTTTGTTACGCTAAGCCAGTAAGCGATTTACCATCTAGGGCTAGGGTGATAAGAATCAAATTGTTTTCTTTATAGATGTAAGAGCGTCATACGAGCACACCATATACCTAATGCTAAGTGAATGTGTTAGCTCATATGGACGTCGTCATCCCTGAGAGCTAAGATGGTATGCCTTGTTACCAGTAATAAGGGTCTCCGATACTCTATCACCATACTGAACACAGCAATGTTTTGCTGCTTTTTCACGCTGGTGTGACTGTTACGAAATATAAAGGGGTTAAAAAAATGGGCAAGTAGTCATTTATTTTTATCATGGATATTAATGTGTGTATTTTAATGTAACGTAAATAGAAGAAATCATACAAAATATTACTTTAATATTTTGCACGGACATAAAAATTAACATTTATAATAAAAACAACATTCCTCATAAACACCATGTATACATACATACTCGCTCAACTCTCTAACTCATACACGACACACTCTCGCGCACACATACAACTCATATTTACGCACCACGTATACCACACAATGTTTATACTTTGTTTTGTATAATATACAATAATTTAATAAGTATTAATCTTTAGTCTGAAATGAAATTGTTTTGGAAGAGCGGAGTTCCCTATCACTAGCAAAGCATTTGCTTCAAAGGAATCTCCAACCGCAAAATACTGTATTTAGTTTTTACAGTAACTAAGTTAATTTAAGTTAAAAAGTTTAAGATAGTTTAAGTTAAGTTATTAAGTAGTAACTAAGTTATGGAATAAAACATTTTGAGATAAAAGCGGTAAATGAAATAAGCTAGATTATGGGTTGCGCTATATTCATATCCGCTGCGGTTCGGCCGGAAAGTTGGAAAGGTGAATAATTTACACATTAGTATAAAATTCCTATATTGTAAAGGTATTAATATCCATACCAAAATTTTAATTCAGTGTAGGATTATTTAATGCCCTTATTCATCATCATTATTACAGCCCTTCACAAGTCCATTGCTGAACATAGGCCTCCCCCAAGAAATGCCACAAAGCACGGTCCCGAGTCACTTGTATCTATCGACTTTCTGCATGTCTTACTAGGTCGTCACTCCATCTAGTGAGGGGACGCCCTACACTTTGCCTGCCGGTACGAGGCTGCCACTCGAGAACCTTTCTTCCCTATCGGTTGTCGGTTCTTTGAGCTATATGGTCGGCCCATTGCCACTTCAGCTTACTAATCCGTTGGGCTATGTCGGTTGTTCTAGTTCTACTGAGGATATTCCAATTTCTAAGATTATCACGCAGAGAAACCCCGAGCATAGCCCCTTCATAGCTCGCTGAGCGACCTTGAGCGTCCTCATACGGCCTGCAGTGAAGGACAACGTCTCAGGTCCATAAGTCATCACTGGCAACATGCATTGGTCGTTTTCAAGTTTTAGGAATATCTGACGAGAAGATGTAATATTCACTATAATTAAAAGTTTAAATCGAGGATTCGCTGGTTATAGTACCCAACTCTATTAAGTACTTCCTTTTTTAATCTTCATATACACACAACACAAATGACTTAATGCTTGCGACAGTCTACCAGTCTGCCTTATGCTAGATTTTTTATTATAATACTGAAGGGACAAATAAACTGACAGTCCACCTGGTGGTGAATGTCTTCTGCGGTTCACGGACATCTGCAGTAAATTTCAAACAGAGAAGACTACAAACGCGCTGATACCTCTGATGACTTAGATGGAACGTCTCACAGCCTTGCCTTATATCTTTCAAACCGGAACTCAACAGCGCAAACGCTGCTATGTGGTGGCAGGAATAGGTAAGACAGTTAGACTAACCAGGCGTACTTCTAGGCAGAAGAGAAGTTCTATCTAGCAAGAAACATTTACGAAATGTTTAACTAGTAAGCAACTACCAAAAACTATAAAATGTATAATATTATTGTAATATATACTTTAGTACAGTATATATAAAAGTTAATGGTTTTTTTTTTCTTTAATTAATGTCTTTTGATCGTTTGAGTTCCATAGTTTTGAACTGGGATGAGTGCTAGTTTTTAACATGTCTACCACTAACTAACATTTCTAAGTATACATTCCACTTCATATTATTAAGATTATGAAACACCAATAATTCTAGTTCTTCTCAATAAAGTTATTTTTGAACTGTGTGTCAATAAGATTAGGGTATGACGGGGCTGACATATCTGTTCGGGATAAAAGCCCCTAAATAAATAAAGAAAAAAAATGCCTTAATCTCCACGTTTGACAGGCGAAGTGACGATCACAGTACCAGACGTCTCGCTCCTTTGATGCCGTTGTTTTTCGCCGCTATAGGTATTTTGCGACTGGCATAAACGTGATGGATATATCGACCGCCATCTTTCAAAAGTCTGAAGGTTTTACTAGCATTTCGCATCTTGCGATACCCACGGGACGAAGCGTGGTGAAGGATTTTCTTACGCCGCCTATACACTATACGTATATTATAACATACAATAATATATATTTTCTTAACGATCATTTTAAGCATCATATATGTACAACAGACATGAATTTAAATGCTTCGGTAAAGATTTATAAATTTAAAATTATAAATTTATGTTTCGAAATATCGATATCGGATTTTTCGAATATTACGAATTGAATAGAAAAATTGAGGTTTTCGAACGTTCGTTCCGTACTTCCCCAACGTAATATAAAACGTTACAAATACTTATGGCAGTAATGAAATATTTCATCATAAGATATTTCAAATGTAATAAAACTTCGAAGAACAGATAGGGAAAGCTTTTAGAACAAACATTTGTAACAAAATGCAATAACCTGGCCTTTATGCGATTGTTTCAGAATTTTTTTCTTATTATTTCCCATACAAATTTTTACGGTCTTACTTTTACATGTTTCTGTTTTCTCTTTGATATAAATGGGGAAAACGAAAACATACAATTATCTACACGATTATAAAAAGCGAGTGGCATGCGTACATCGTTGAGACCTCATAGTACTTGAATGCGACAAAAATTTTCTTCATAAAATATTAAAATATCCTTCACTTTGTAGGAAAGAAAATATATTTTTGGTTGCCTTTACACGGTAATTCACAGAAATATTCCCGGGTATAAAAATGGTTGATATAAAATATATCTCATCCTAGCAACAACAAATATCTTGATACGGAGCGTGATTGATGTACGTGATTTTAAAGCGTATACAAAATCTTTATATTTATATGAATTATAAAACATTATTTAGCCTGCGATGATAAAGGCATCCTCATTCATACCTTTTTATGATGTGTTAGTTACTTAGTACTCAAATAATAATAATTAACGCTTAAAACAGCTATGTGAAATTTTTCGTTTTTATCATCCCGTGGAGGTGACGTATGAGGCCACAGAAGGAAACAAACCAGGAGATGGACAGCAAAGTCTTCCAGATAACAATTAAAAAATTAAAAATTACAGTTGCACCAACTCGCCTGTCAACTATGGTATAATAAAGTTTTAAAGTCGCTCTAAAAATAGAATTTGATGGAAATGTTAATTAATATGATATGGTTGAATTTTTACGTAACACTTGGTTTAAAGCCGTGATTCCCAACCAGTGGTCCGCAAGAGCTTAATTAACTTTATGGTCCGGTATGATCTGCGAAAGATTTAAAAATTGTTTTAATAGTTGTGATGATAATTAATTGGTAGATTGACACAGTTTTTCTTTCATCTTGTGGTCCCTGCTAACTACAAAAAAAATCAAAGATCCTTGGTCAAAAAAGGTTGGGAAACTCTGGTTTAAAGTAAGACATTACGCGGTATTGCTGCTTGGCGTTTAAGGAAAATATGGCCAATACTGAGGTCCATCAAATCAGTGCCAAGGATTCAGTTTCTCTTCTCAACTTGTAAAGGTGGCTTATGTTAGGACGTAGGTATACCAGACGTTGTTTTTATTCACAGATCACAGCGTGCTTTTCTGAGTCTAATAAATAGCTCTGGTTGTGATTCGTATTCAAAAGCCACGGCTGGCTATACCTTTCACAAAAAAATCTAAACAATATTGGTTGTAAATCAACGCCATGGTTAGCAATTGATTTCCGTCCCTTACTAAGTCGCATGTCACATCCGACCTTTACCAATATAATCATAAGTCCATTCGTTCTTACATTTTCAATTTAGATATTTATGCGGTTATTTATTATAACACCATCTGTGGTAGCATCACTGAAATTGAAAACATATTATAAATAGCGTATTTCTCTTTTTTACTAAATGAATGTAGAAAGAGACAGGTATAGAGATAATTATTAATATTCTTAATTTTATTAATCTTGGTCTAAATATTTAACGTAAAAATTTGCATACAGTGCAGTTATTGTGATAGACTGTTGAATGTCATTATCAATATATTTTCAAAATTTAGATTACCCAATGAATACTCATTTATCTCGACCACGTCCTATATTTGATTTAAAAAAAGTAGTTGAGTCGAAAGTAATAAATGGCGACTTAAAAATACATTCCGTATTTTATTCTCAGACGACATCCTGGCTCCTCGCAATATCGAAACTCTTGAAAGTCTTCGTCAAAAGCATCCTTCCGTAAAACCTCCCCAGGTTTTGCCGCTGCCTTCCAAGACTTCTAAGACAACCTTTACAAATTTCTGAAAAAGACACTATAGAAGCACATATGTCATTTTCGAATGGCTCTGCTGGCGGCATTGACGGAATTACGCCTCAACATCTTAAAGATCTTGTAAGCGCGTCTCCCGGTGACACCGGCGGAGTACTTCTTAAAGACATTACAAAATTATGTAACTTTATGCTTTCTGGTAATGTTAATCCAAATTTCATTGTATTCTTATATAGGGCAAGATTATGTGCCTTCAAGAAAAGGATAACGGTATCCGTCCTATTGCCGTTGATTCCACATTTCGACGCTTAACTTCAAAATTAGCTTTCAGGCGGATAATCCTTGATACCTTAAGACCAAATTTCAGCCTACTCAATTATGCTTTGGCACTAGAGGTGGCTGTGAGGCGGCGGTACATTTAGTGCGTACATTTTTAACAAATTCTGATGCGGATGTTCTTGTGAAGGTTGATCTAAGGAATGCTTTTAACTCTATCGATGGGGTAACCTTGCTGTAAAAAGTGGCTAACAATACCCCTGAAATTTATCATTACGTTTGGCAATGTTATAGTCAAAATACTAACTTGTTTTACGAAAACCATGTTATCGATTCTGCTGTCGGTGTTCACCAGGGTGACCCACTGGGTCCAGCACTATTCAGTTTGGGAATTCAACCCATTATTTCAAATTTGAAATCCAAGCTGAATGTCTGGTACCTAGACGACGGTACACTGGGAGGTAGAGCAGATGACGTTCTCAGTGATCTTACTCATATTTTTCGAAATTAAAAAAATATTGGTCTTGAACTAAATAGCAACATATGTGAATTATTTTTTTTTTCAATAATTTATCTACTTCTCATAGAGACACTTTAATTCAAAATTTCCGTCATATTTGTCCAGGAATAAAAACTGTCAGTACGGAATCACTATACCTGCTAGGTGCCCCGTTGTTTTTCGATAGTACCTGTTTAGTACCTGTTACCTGTTTTAAAAACAAAATTTTATCATTTTTTAAACCACGTTGATAAATTGTATAAATTAAACCCCCACATAGCTCTTACTATTTTAAAATATTGTCTTCTTGTACCTAGATTTACATACTTCGCTCGAGTCTAGTCTGGAAATGTTCGGATATTTTAATAGATATTGACAATAATCTTAAAATAGCTATAGAAGAAATTCTAAATTTAACTTTAAATATAACAGCCTGGACTCAAACTACTTTACCTATAAAATTTGGTGGCATTGGTGTGAGAAATCTTTCTAGCGTTGCATTGCCTGCTTTCCTTGCTTCCGTGCATAGTGTCAGTGACTTACCTAACATAATTTTACTAAAGTAGATCTATGCTTTGCTACGTAGGCAGGGCAGACATGGCAAACGCTCTGTCCTGGTGAAAATGTTCCACTGGAAGGTAACCATTAAAAACAGTGGGATATTCCGTTGGTACAGGGCCTGCAAAATGAAATGAATGAGAGTGACCAGATAAGGCACGCCTTCTAGCTGTTTCGACTAAGGAATCTAATCACTGGTGACAGGCTTTACCATCAAGTAATCTCGGAACATTACTTGATGGGGAAAGCTTGCGCATTGCCGTAGGAATCCGACTAGGAGCGGCGATTTGTCAACCCCATCAGTGCCCCTGTGGTAGCAGCGTCGACAAGTTAGGGCTCCACGGGCTTTCATGTAAGAATAGCGCTAGTAGGTTTTCACGACACAGTTCTTTGAACGATGTCATCCGAAGGGCTTTTGTCTCTATAAATGTTCCCTCGGTTTTAGAGCCTTGTGGAATATTTAGAGACGATGGTCTCCTGCCATCGTCTCTAAATATTCCACAAGGCTAAGGCTATTGTAATTTCTATTAAAATTAATTATGTTCGAACGTCAAAAAAAAATTCAATGAGCAACATAGGATAAAATTATTTTATATATTTCCAATTTTAACGTTACACATATGTGGTTATGCTGATGAAGAAGATGAAGGAAAATTCAGCGTTCCATCCTCTAATTTCTTTTTTAGTATTGAATCACAAAATATAGAAGCGTCATTTAATCTACCCTGGGTACCCACATCAATAAATATATATAACAGTAGTTGCTATCTACCAGCGCTACTACAACCTTTACAGTTAAAAAAGTCACTTCCACTGTTAGCTGGTTGTTGTATATTGACATGCTTTCCATCTAATGCACCACAGCATCCAGGAAATTTCCAACGGTTATTAAATCCCCTTGATATAGAAGTCCATTCTTCAGTTGTCTTCAATATCTACAAAAACATTCATAGTATGAAAATGTAATTATTTTTTTGTTACAGATGGGTTTTAATGAATATAAAATAACAAAAAATTCACAAAATATATCTTACCACCTAAACCCTTCATCAGATATACCAGCCAACCCTTCACCAGATATACCAGCCTACTCTTCATCAGATATACCAGCCAACCTATCACTAGATATACCAGCCAACTCTTCACCAGATATACCAGCCAACCCTTCACCACATATACCAGCCAGCCCTTTATCAGATATACCAACCATCTTTTTAAAAAAAACACCAGACAATGCCCAATTAGTTGTGCCATCAAGCAGAAAAGAAAATTAAAAAAACTTTGCCTCAATATATCACTAAATCAATTGAGACACTTCAAGCAATTAAAGATCAGGCACTAAATAGCAGAGAAGTAGAAGACGAATTCTATACTTTTGGCAAAACATAGCTAGGCAACTTCGACAACTTTCACTACTAGTTGCTCTCGACGTTCAATCCGATATTTTAAATTTAGTAAAAATAAAAAGGCAATCTATTCTCCGAAGACCTCCGCAATCCGACTCTTCATGCAATGAATCAGAATATTATATTAAAATACCAGAACATATTATGTATCTGCCACAGCAGAATTACGATTACACTTGAGCACTAGAAACAAACAACGCATTAGAAAATGAAATTCAGGAACAGAATAGTAATACTTTATTAGAGCAAGCAATAAAAAGCATAGGTGGGATTACTCAAAAACCAGAACAATAATTTTGTTTTTATTAGGCATTTAATGCCTAAGTATAATTACATTATTATTGACTCATTGTTGTGAGCACTTACTTTAATTCAAATAAAAGTAAACATTAGTAATATGGTTTATTTTTTACTGACCTGTATAAATTCATGTAATGCATCATAAAGAGCATCTAATACCGAAGGTAGAAACGGGGATATGGAGCATTTTGGTACCCAAAAGTGACTTTCTAAGGTACGAAAACTGTCACCTGTAGCTAGATACCTTAATACTATTTGAAGTTTAACTTTAGCAGGTATTACTTTCCTCAAATGGGTATCTGCTTTCTGTATTATTGGTGCTACTTTTTCTAGCAGATACTCACATTGTTCGCTGTTTAATCTCAAATGATTTCTAAAAGTGGTTTTATCTTTCTCTTCCACTTCACGAATAAAATTATTTGAAGCACCCAGTCCGTCACGTCTTAAAATTTAGTTTCGGGTCGAAATATTACCGCTTGCTTTGATTTTTTTTCCTTTCATGATTTTGAACTTCAGTGATCAACATACCCGCCACAACTTCTATACCTCGCAGCAGCTGATCAGTCGTCATCACGTACAAGGAGACAAAATTAAATGCTACTTTGACGTTGAGGAACTCGTAACGTGTCAACTAAGTTCAGAGTGGACTCCTATACGATCTAGCTCGTATGAGCTCACTCGGTCCGAGAGAACTCGCATAGTGAAAATGCGGCTTCAGTCATGTTGTGGTTCAAAATTGATTATTAAGATGTAATTGATAACTGCACGGCTAATTGTCAGTATACCTAACTACTAAAACGTAGGCCTTTATATAAAGTATATATGATATATGATTTGTTTTTATATAAGAATGTGATCTTTTTTTATAGAATAACGGAGACAAACGAACTCACTGACTCCTAAATAACGAATGGGAATCACGAAGAAACTGAAAACGATTTTTGATGTAAGAAGGCTAAGAAGGATTAAAGAGAACACTATAGAGAAGATGAAGTATGTGAGCATTCCGATGAAGTCTTATTGACAATCAATTGAGTTTAGTACGAAAAAGAGATACATGGTCATATTTGCGCAATCCAAATATAAATCTCATGCGAGAATTCTGAATTCGCTCAAGTTTATCGAGCTGAGCTTCGGTGAGATCTAGATAGCTGACGTCTGCGTAGTCAAAAATAGGGAAGAGAAGGGACTTGCCAAGCATCGTTTTGGTGTAAATGGGAAGAAAGTTACGTAACCTACGCAAGGAGGCTGCCGAGGCATAAACTTTGCATTTAATTTCTTTGGTGTGCTGTCCCCACGACAGATTCTTGTCTATGTTCTTTACTGAATCTCTGTAAGGAATAATAGTTTTACCAAATACTAGAAGCAGGTAATCTAGGCTCGACTTAGCCAACATTTGCGCACTGCCCATGATAATACCTTGCGATTTTGCTAGGTTAACGTGAAGGCTGTACGCATTACTCCACTCAAGAATTCGATCGAGATCTGCATTAACGATATTGATAGCAGTGGGGAGATCGTTGGGACAAGCTTTTGTATATATTTGTAGATCATCTGCTTAAAGGTGGTAGAAAGAAGTTAAAATATTGGATATCGAGTTTATAAAAACTGCAAAAAGTAAAGGAGATAAAACGCCTCCCTGCGGTACACCAACACGTACGTTACACCAAGATGAAAAGGTATCGTCGATACGTATACGTTGCTGGTGACCAGACAGTTAAGTCTGAAACCAACCAATCGCTGTTGAAGATACGCTAAGAGAGCGCATTATGCCGAGTAGGAAATCATGGTCAACAGTATTAAAAGCATTACTGAAATCTAAAGTAAGTATTTTATTTCAAGGTATTAATTTTTAACAGATTCATTGGTGCTGCTACCATAAAATTGCTGTAGTGTGGTTCTATATGTCTTATGTAAACTCTTTGCTATAAGAACTTTTTACTCACGGATTAAAACAAATGTAAGTTCTTCTTAAGCTTAAGTAAACGAGTTGCAAGCTTTATGAAATACACGTGAATACAACGTACGTAGCATGAATAACTGCCCCCCCCCCCCCGCCTTTTTCTAAGTATCAAAGTAATAAGAAATTATCTATACATATAAATGAAGTTGAAATATCTGTCTATAATATCGAAATATTTGGCATTAATTAAACTCAGGGGTAATCTGTAGGCTAGTAAGTTATGAATAATCATTTTTAAAATTTTGCCTGTCTGTCCAGACTTATCTTTGATAGTGATATTAGTGATAGTTGAACTGATTGTAATAAAACTTTATGAACATATAGAGAAGCAATGCCAAGAGTGATCTAGGCTAAATATAGCCTTAGATAAAAATAATCGAAAAAACATGTAGGATTTTTGTGTCATTAAAAATATTTTAGAACAGAATAGGACAAAATAGAACTGAATGTAATAGAATAAAATAGAACAATATACAATAGAACGGAAAAGAATAGAACAGAAAAGAACTGAATAAAACGGAATGGATTAGAAAATAATGGAATGTAATGGAACGGCATGTAATGGAATACAATGGTTTGGTATGAAATGAAACAAGAATAAAAAAGAACTAAATTGAAAAATGAAACAAAACCAACCTTAAATAAAAAAGTGAGAGATTGCTATCAAATGCTGCATCCTGTGTGAAGAACTTTCTGTTTCCACAGGAGCGGAGCCGTCAAGGGTGAAGGTATTACAGGATAGTAATAAATATAATATTATAAATGAAACTTAGTTCATCATAACAGTTCATCACAAGTCCACTGCTGAACATAGGCCTCCCCCAAAGGAATATCACACAGCACGGTTCTGTACCACTTGCACCCATTACTCCATTTACATTGTCGTACACTTCGCTTACCGGCACGAAGCTGCCACGTACGAACATTTATAAAACTTAAATATAATTAGTATTTTGTAAGCAGAGCTACATATAAAATAAATTGTAATTTTACTTCATTATGAGCAGTACAGTTTCAGCAGTTTTAGACGCAAACATTCTTACCTACACTTATCCGAGTAATTCGAACAGAAATAACAATAATCGTTCGAGTATAATGCTAACGACAAAACGGCAACTGTTTCGGTAGGTACCGTAATATAGAGTACGTGAAAACGGAGGTATAGTTCGACTTACCATCTTTTCGTAATTAAAATACTTTAATTACTCTCATTCGAACAAAACTTAAAAAAAGTAATACCGTTGGAATGTTTAAAGCTTTACTCCAAAGTGGTAAAATTAAAAATTTTGTACAATCGACTTTAATATAAATGTAATTTATTGTTGATTTTTTTAAAACCGATTTCGATAAAATATAAATGGGACCACCTGAGAAGTATAATATATATACCCTTTGAAACAAATAAAGAATTTTCCCAAACGGTTCAGGCGTCTTCCAGTAATTGGTGAACATACATTAAAAAAACAAAGACTCTGACGAATTGTAAACCTCCTAATTTTTGAAGTCGGTTGAAAACATTTTATTTAGACTTTACTAAGCTTCTACAAATTTCGCGTAAGTTTGAGTTATTTTGGAATAAAAATAAAGAAAATCGAGAGAATGGCTAAGGCGATTTTTCCTAGCCTTTAAAGTTAACAACGCAGTTCTACGATCATTTTAATAAAACGGAAGTGTTATTAATTTATTATAATACACTTAAAGGATTTTAACAAATTCAATCCCAAAAATACCACTGGTAAACTTTGCACTCCTAGTCTTCACCTCTGTCATCTTTCCGTGAGTTTCTCAAAGCCGTCACTCCAACTGAGTGACAGACGATGGTGGTATTATTGACGTTATAATTAGTTAATTAAACATCTATTAAATACAAAAAATTAAAAGCATGACAAAAATATTGCTCGTGCTACGTATGTGTTATGGAAAAGAACATGGGCAAAGTACATATATCATAATGAAGGCATGACGTATCTAAATATACCTTTCACAAAAAATCTAAACAATATTGGTTGTTAGCAATTGATTTCCGTCCCTGACTAAGGGTGGATTCGACCAAACTTAGTATAAGTCCTATCCGGAGAATAAAACCACTAATTACTCTCTAGTTAGAGAACTTTCGTTTTAATTACGATTACACTTCAGCACTAGAAACAAACAACGCATTAGAAAATGAAATTCAGGAACAGAATAGTAATACTATATTAGAGCAAGCAATAAAAAGCATAGGTGGTATTACTCAAAAACCAGAACAATAATTTTGTTTTTATTAGGCATTTAATGCCTAAGTATAATTACATTATTATTGACTCATTGTTGTGAGCACTTACTTTAATTCAAATAAAAGTAAACATTAGTAATATGGTTTATTTTTTTACTGACCTGTATAAATTCATGTAATGCATCATAAAGAGCATCTAATACCGAAGGTAGAAACAGGGATATGGAGCATTTTGGTACCCAAAAGTGACATTCTAAGGTACGAAAACTGTCACCTGTAGCTAGATACCTTAATACTATTTGAAGTTTAACTTTAGCAGGTATTACTTTCCTCAAATGGGTATGGGGGATGAGTCGCTCGCGTCCGTAGGCTTCGACCACCTAACCCTAGGCCCACCCTACACGTGTCCCCCGGGTGGTGCTAAACGAGCGACAAAGCCGAAACGATAGACTCCGCTCCTCGCCGTGTGGTAGCGGTGTAAAATCTACCACCCCTTATGTCGCACCATGAGCCAAAAATTGAATGAAATGGCCCCGAGTTCCCGGCGCCCCTTTAATGGGGCAGGGGTGCGAAGAATCTCCGGGAGGAAAACCGGCGACGAGGTTCGCCACCCGTCACGTCCTGTCTCCTGGAGGGGCGAAAAGTGGATTGCGGAGGCCCGTCTGGCTACGCTGAATGTATGTGGAGCAATGAATGATAAGATGGATGAAATATGCGAAATGATGAATGATAGAAGAATAGATGTGTTATGTGTGAATGAGACGAAACGAAAGGGAAGAGATGTCACTGCACATGGCATGTATACCGCTTACTGGTCTGGTGTAGACGAGACCGAGCGGGCATGCCAGGGAGTCGGTGTCATCCTTTCAGAAAGAATGGGTCAATGTGTGAAAGAGTATGAATGTGTAAGCCCAAGGCTGCTGTGGATACGAATGAAAGTGGGCTTAAAGAAGTTGTTTGTGCTTGGGGTGTACGCCCCAGATATGTCTAAGCCCACTTATATCCGAGAGCAGTTTTGGGACATGGTAAGGCTGGTGTTGACGAAATGCAAGGAAAATGAAAGTATTATTATGTTAGGAGATTTTAATGGAAGGGTTGGAGTGAAGAGGTCTGGTTATGAAAGGATATTAGGAGCGTTTGGCGATGAAAGAATAAATGAGAATGGTGAAGACCTCCTTACCATATGTGTGGAAAAGAATCTTTTTGTGGCGAACACTTTCTTTCGCCATAAGAGGATTCACATGTATACATGGGAAAGAGGGGATGATAGAAGCATGATAGATTTCATAATTGTGGATGGAAGAATGAGGAGCGCAGTGGTAGATACAAGGGTTTACCGGGGGTCCAACGTAGGGACGGATCATTACTTGGTCTTATGCCAAATTAATGGTCTATTCAAGCGTTGGCGGCATCGGACATCTGTGTCTACCACTGCGTTACAGCGTATAAGAATAGAGAGGCTACAAGATGAAGGTGTGAAAGAGAAGTATAAATGCAGACTGAGAGAAAATATAAATGTGTTGAATGAATTTAGTATGAATGATTTAGACTTGAAGAATGTATGGAATAATGTTAAAAAAGTTTTGGTGGATACAGCCACCGAAGTATGTGGTGTAAGTAAGAGAACGAATGAAAGGAAAAGTAATACGTTGTGGTGGGATGATGAGGTACGGATGGAAGTTGAAGCAAAGAAGAAAGCATGGCTAGATTTACTAGCAACTAAAGCTGGTAATTCTGGCGGTATGAATGATGAGATTGAAAGAAAAAAGGCAGACTTTAGACGTATAAATAAGAGAGTAAAAGAAGTTGTTGAAAGGAAAAAGCAAGAAAGGACAGATAAGAATGATAGAAGAATATCTGATAACTTCCAGGCAAATATTAAAATGTTCTGGAAGCTCGTAAGAACTGCCAGGGGCAATTCAAAACAGCCTAAAATGAATGCTATACGAGACGAGAATGGCTGCATGCTGAATGATGAAGTTTCGAATTTAAAGAGATGGAAGGAATACTTTGAAAGCGTGTTTAAGAGTGAAGAGTCGTCTGAAGTAAGTGAAATAGAAATTCCGGAAGAAGAGAGAGGTAGAGAAATAAGTGTAGATGAAATAGTGAAAGCAATGAAAAGCATGAAAGCAGGTAAGGCAGCCGGATATGATAGAATATCACTCGAAATGCTAAGGGCTGGAGAGGGTGTAGTTGCAGGCCTGCTGTTCACCTTGTTTAATTTATGTTGGGAACTGAAGCGGGTACCGGAAGACTGGTGCAAAGCCGTTATAGTCCCAATATATAAGGGAAAGGGGTCGCAGCAGGACTGTAAAAACTACCGTGGTATCAGCTTGCTTAGCATTGTGGGTAAACTGTATGCTAAGGTGTTAATTGAAAGAGTTATGGAAGAAACTGATGGAAAAATTTGGGATGTGCAAGCTGGATTTAGAAAGGGGATGGGGTGTACGGATCAAGTCTTTTCCATGCGCATGATTGCGGAGAAATTTTTGGCCAAAAACCAGAAAGTTTTTTGTGCGTTCATGGACTTGGAAAAGGCCTATGACAGAGTGGACAGGAACGTGTTATGGCAAACACTGACCTCATTTGGGTTGAGCGCTGGTCTGATACAGGCATTGAAGTCTCTATATAGGGACTCTAATGCCTGTGTCAGGATCAACGGGGCTTACTCGGACTGGTTTGGCATCCATAAAGGTGTCAGACAGGGCTGTGTGGCTTCCCCGTGGCTGTTCAACCTATTTATGGACAGTTGTTTGGAAAATTTGAAAGTAGAAGAATGCGGGTTAAGAATGGGTGAGTTAACCGTCAAATGCCTTTTGTACGCCGATGATCAAGTCATACTTGCGTCTTCGGCGGCCGAGTTGCAAATGATGGTTACATTAATGAACAGGACATTAAAAGAAAAGGGAATGAAAGTGAACGCAAGTAAGACGAAAGTTATGGTTTTTGAAAGAGAAGAAAGTAAAACGATATGTGAAATAAGAATAGAAGGGGAGTTGGTAGAACAAGTAAATGAGTTTGTGTATTTGGGATGTATGTTTAGCAAGGATGGTAGATATGATAAGGATATAGAACGACGAGTGAATGCAGGAAATAGAGTGAATGGGGCTCTACACTCTATTGTGAAAAGTCAGAATGTGTCCAAAAAGGCACGTATGGCAATTCACAATGCTGTGTTAGTGCCTACTTTAATGTATGGTAGTGAAAGTTGGGTGTGGCAGAAGAAGCACGAGAGTAGAATAAATGCTGTAGAAATGCGGTCATTAAGGAGTATGTTAGGGATGAATCTGAATGACAGAGTGAGAAATTGTTTAATAAGAGAAGAGTGTGGTTTGCAAGATGATGTTGTGACCAGGATTAAGAAAGGAATGCTTCGGTGGTTTGGTCATGTAGAAAGAATGAATGAGGAAAGAGTGACAAAGCAAATTTATGTTGCAGAGGTGAACGGCAGAATCGGGAAGGGTCGCCCTAGGCGAAAGTTTATCGACCAAATTGGCGATATATTGAAAATGGGCCAAATCAAGAGTACCTTTAACCGACGAGCGTGTATGCGTAGGTATATGGATGTGGAGGAAGCGAGAGAGGTCTGTCAGGATCGTGCCAAATGGAAGTCCATAGTCTCTGCCTACCCCTCTGGGTGACAGACGTGAGTGTTTATGTTATGTTATGTTATGTTAAATGGGTATCTGCTTTCTGTATTATTGGTGCTACTTTTTCTAGCAGATACTCACATTGTTCGCTGTTTAATCTCAAATGATTTCTAAAAGTGGTTTTATCTTTCTTTTCCACTTCACGAATAAAATTATTTGAAGCACCCAGTCCGTCACGTCTTAAAATTCAGTTTCGGGTCGAAATATTACCGCTTGCTTTGATTTTTTTTCCTTTCATGATTTTGAACTTCAGTGATCAACATACCCGCCACAACTTCTATACCTCGCAGCAGCTGATCAGTCGTCATCACGTACAAGGAGACAAAATTAAATGCTACTTTGACGTTGAGGAACTCGTAACGTGTCAACTAAGTTCAGAGTGGACTCCTATACGATCTAGCTCGTATGAGCTCACTCGGTCCGAGAGAACTCGCATAGTGAAAATGCGGCTTCAGTCATGTTGTGGTTCAAAATTGATTATTAAGATGTAATTGATAACTGCACGGCTAATTGTCAGTATACCTAACTACTAAAACGTAGGCCTTTATATAAAGTATATATGATATATGATTTGTTTTTATATAAGAATGTGATCTTTTTTTTATAGAATAACGGAGACAAACGAACTCACTGACTCCTAAATAACGAATGGGAATCACGAAGAAACTGAAAACGATTTTTGATGTAAGAAGGCTAAGAAGGATTAAAGAGAACACTATAGAGAAGATGAAGTATGTGAGCATTCCGATGAAGTCTTATTGACAATCAATTGAGTTTAGTACGAAAAAGAGATACATGGTCATATTTGCGCAATCCAAATATAAATGTCATGCGAGAATTCTGAATTCGCTCAAGTTTATCGAGCTGAGCTTCGGTGAGATCTAGATAGCTGACGTCTGCGTAGTCAAAAATAGGGAAGAGAAGGGACTTGCCAAGCATCGTTTTGGTGTAAATGGGAAGAAAGTTACGTAATCTACGCAAGGAGGCTGCCGAGGCATAAACTTTGCATTTAATTTCTTTGGTGTGCTGTCCCCACGATAGATTCTTGTCTATGTTCTTTACTGAATCTCTGTAAGGAATAATAGTTTTACCAAATACTAGAAGCAGGTAATCTAGGCTCGACTTAGCCAACATTTGCGCACTGCCCATGATAATACCTTGCGATTTTGCTAGGTTAACGTGAAGGCTGTACGCATTACTCCACTCAAGAATTCGATCGAGATCTGCATTAACGATATTGATAGCAGTGGGGAGATCGTTGGGACAAGCTTTTGTATATATTTGTAGATCATCTGCTTAAAGGTGGTAGAAAGAAGTTAAAATATTGGATATCGAGTTTATAAAAACTGCAAAAAGTAAAGGAGATAAAACGCCTCCCTGCGGTACACCAACACGTACGTTACACCAAGATGAAAAGGTATCGTCGATACGTATACGTTGCTGGTGACCAGACAGTTAAGTCTGAAACCAACCAATCGCTGTTGAAGATACGCTAAGAGAGCGCATTATGCCGAGTAGGAAATCATGGTCAACAGTATTAAAAGCATTACTGAAATCTAAAGTAAGTATTTTATTTCAAGGTATTAATTTTTAACAGATTCATTGGTGCTGCTACCATAAAATTGCTGTAGTGTGGTTCTATATGTCTTATGTAAACTCTTTGCTATAAGAACTTTTTACTCACGGATTAAAACAAATGTAAGTTCTTCTTAAGCTTAAGTAAACGAGTTGCAAGCTTTATGAAATACACGTGAATACAACGTACGTAGCATGAATAACTGCCCCCCCCCCCCGCCTTTTTCTAAGTATCAAAGTAATAAGAAATTACATATAAATGAAGTTGAAATATCTGTCTATAATATCGAAATATTTGGCATTAATTAAACTCAGGGGTAATCTGTAGGCTAGTAAGTTATGAATAATCATTTTTAAAATTTTGCCTGTCTGTCCAGACTTATCTTTGATAGTGATATTAGTGATAGTTGAACTGATTGTAATAAAACTTTATGAACATATAGAGAAGCAATGCCAAGAGTGATCTAGGCTAAATATAGCCTTAGATAAAAATAATCGAAAAAACATGTAGGATTTTTGTGTCATTAAAAATATTTTAGAACAGAATAGGACAAAATAGAACTGAATGTAATAGAATAAAATAGAACAATATACAATAGAACGGAAAAGAATAGAACAGAAAAGAACTGAATAAAACGGAATGGATTAGAAAATAATGGAATGTAATGGAACGGCATGTAATGGAATACAATGGTTTGGTATGAAATGAAACAAGAATAAAAAAGAACTAAATTGAAAAATGAAACAAAACCAACCTTAAATAAAAAAGTGAGAGATTGCTATCAAATGCTGCATCCTGTGTGAAGAACTTTCTGTTTCCACAGGAGCGGAGCCGTCAAGGGTGAAGGTATTACAGGATAGTAATAAATATAATATTATAAATGAAACTTAGTTCATCATAACAGTTCATCACAAGTCCACTGCTGAACATAGGCCTCCCCCAAAGGAATATCACACAGCACGGTTCTGTACCACTTGCACCCATTACTCCATTTACATTGTCGTACACTTCGCTTACCGGTACGAAGCTGCCACGTACGAACATTTATAAAACTTAAATATAATTAGTATTTTGTAAGCAGAGCTACATATAAAATAAATTGTAATTTTACTTCATTATGAGCAGTACAGTTTCAGCAGTTTTAGACGCAAACATTCTTACCTACACTTATCCGAGTAATTCGAACAGAAATAACAATAATCGTTCGAGTATAATGCTAACGCCAAAACGGCAACTGTTTCGGTAGGTACCGTAATATAGAGTACGTGAAAACGGAGGTATAGTTCGACTTACCATCTTTTCGTAATTAAAATACTTTAATTACTCTCATTCTAACAAAACTTAAAAAAAAGTAATACCGTTGGAATGTTTAAAGCTTTACTCCAAAGTGGTAAAATTAAAAATTTTGTACAATCGACTTTAATATAAATGTAATTTATTGTTGATTTTTTTTAAAACCGATTTCGATAAAATATAAATGGGACCACCTGAGAAGTATAATATATATACCCTTTGAAACAAATAAAGAATTTTCCCAAACGGTTCAGGCGTCTTCCAGTAATTGGTGAACATACATTAAAAAAAACAAAGACTCTGACGAATTGTAAACCTCCTAATTTTTGAAGTCGGTTGAAAACATTTTATTTAGACTTTACTAAGCTTCTACAAATTTCGCGTAAGTTTGAGTTATTTTGGAATAAAAATAAAGAAAATCGAGAGAATGGCTAAGGCGATTTTTCCTAGTCTTTAAAGTTAACAACGCAGTTCTACGATCATTTTAATAAAACGGAAGTGTTATTAATTTATTATAATACACTTAAAGGATTTTAACAAATTCAATCCCAAAAATACCACTGGTAAACTTTGCACTCCTAGTCTTCACCTCTGTCATCTTTCCGTGAGTTTCTCAAAGCCGTCACTCCAACTGAGTGACAGACGATGGTGGTATTATTGACGTTATAATTAGTTAATTAAACATCTCTTAAATACAAAAAATTAAAAGCATGACAAAAATATTGCTCGTGCTACGTATGTGTTATGGAAAAGAACATGGGCAAAGTACATATATCATAATGAAGGCATGACGTATCTAAATATACCTTTCACAAAAAATCTAAACAATATTGGTTGTTAGCAATTGATTTCCGTCCCTGACTAAGGGTGGATTCGACCAAACTTAGTATAAGTCCTATCCGGAGAATAAAACCACTAATTACTCTCTAGTTAGAGAACTTTCGTTTTAATTACGATTACACTTCAGCACTAGAAACAAACAACGCATTAGAAAATGAAATTCAGGAACAGAATAGTAATACTTTATTAGAGCAAGCAATAAAAAGCATAGGTGGTATTACTCAAAAACCAGAACAATAATTTTGTTTTTATTAGGCATTTAATGCCTAAGTATAATTACATTATTATTGACTCATTGTTGTGAGCACTTACTTTAATTCAAATAAAAGTAAACATTAGTAATATGGTTTATTGTAAACCAACGCCATTGTTAGCAATTGATTTCCGTCCCTGACTAAGTCGCATGTCATATCCGACCTTTACCAATATAATCATAAATCCATTCGTTCTTACATTTTCAATTGAGATATTTATGCGGTTATTTATTATAACATCATCTATGGTAAGCGTCACTTAAATTGAAACCTTATATTATGAATACTTTATTTCTCTCTTTTTACTAAATAACTATAGAAAGAGACAGGTATAGAGATACATACATACATAATTCATACATAAACACTCACGCCTGTCACCCAGAGGGGTAGGCAGAGACTACGGACTATATATAGAGATAATTATTAATATTCTTAATTTTATTAATCTTGATATAAATAATTTAACGTATAAATTTGCATACAGCGCAGTTATTGTGATAGACTGTTGAATATCATTTCAGTGATACATAAATTATAAATATTTTATTTCTCTCTTTTTACTCAATAACTGTCAAAAGAGACAGGTATAGAGATAATTATTAATATTCTTAATTTCATTAATCTTGATCTAAATATTTAACGTATAAATTGGCATACAGCGCAGTTATTGTGATAGATTGTTGAATAATCATTCCAGTAATACATAAGAGGTATCTGCATTATTATTTCATTTTAAGACTTATAAATATCTTATAAACCGTATAAAAGTGACAGCGATACTTTAGCTCATCATTATTATTAATGACACATTACACATTCGCAGCAAATATAAAGCGCTGAATTTTTAATAATTAGAATTTTTAATAGTTAGTGTTATAATATTTTATAACAAAAATATTGCTCGTGCTACGTATGTGTTATGGAAAAGAACATGGGCAAAGTACATATATCATGATGAAGGCATGGCGAATCTCGGAGAGGTTATGATCTCACTGAGATTCGCCATAACTTCATCATGAATTACACTAACCTAATGACAAAAATGTCTCTAACCCGAGCCCTGCACGTGGTCATCCTTTTGCATGATAATTGAGATAATATTTATTTGCCACTTTAGTGAATTGCAATGATCATATCACGATGGTCTCAGCATCAAACATTTTAAGTATGCTAGTGTGCACCTACCGCGCGTACTCGCGATGTTCTTTAATTTATGTCTATGTCACTCTTACTTACCTGAGGCTTAATTGCACACTATTGTGGTACCGATCCTTAAAAATAAGACTGGTGACACTTCTGATAAAAATAATTATCGGCCTTTGATCGCGTAATTTATGACCGCTTATGGAAGAAGTTGGGGTGTGCGGGTGTGCCGATGGGGTGCAACTCTCACATCAAATTTTGATATTCAAACCTGAAAAAACAAGTAAGATGGGCCGGTACGCTATCGAATGAATACAGATTACAATGCGGTGTAAGACAAGGAGGGTTGAGCTCGCTTCTATTGTTTAATTTGTATCAGGTTATTGAGCGACTCAGTAGTATTTTTTTATAGAAGAGGGGGCAAACAGGCAAGTGGCTTACCTGATGGTAAGTGACTACCGCCGCCCATGAACAACCTCAGTACCAAGGAAATTGCAGGTGCGTTGTCGGCCTTTTAGAAAGGTGTAAGCTCTTGTCTTGAAGGTTCCTAAGTCGTATCGGTCCGGAAAATTCACCGATGGTTAACAATTTCACAGAGAAATTGTACCAGGAAGAAAAATCCTAGTAAAACACACAGTGGTGCACCGCCAAACATCCAGATGGTGACGATAGTATCGCTAATTTTGACGAGATGTGCGTTCGTGAAATTTGGCGGCTGGAATTAATCCGAACAATTCCTCAGAGCACTCCCCGTGCTAGATTCGATAGAAAATACAAAAGGATGCGACATCCTTACGCAGCGCCAGTGAATCGAGTGGATCATGGATCGTACTCCACTGCCTCATACACTACCCGAGAAAGTCTCTAACTGTACAGTCAATCTTGTACAGCTCGAGGAGCCATGTATGAGGCACCGAGTTGAATGCCTTTTTGTGGTCTATCCAGGCGGCAGAGAGGCTCCCACGGTTGCGTTTAATCACCTTGCCAACGAACGCGTCAATGAGAAGTAGTTCACTGGTTTCACGACCACCACCTTGACATCCACTTTGAGCACGCGATATCACCTGATTTAAATCCAGGTGATGAATGATTATTAGTCTTATATATGGTGGGTAGACACGTCCGCTTCCCCCAAGCAGCAATTCTCTTCTTCAGGTCGTCTATACGCTCTGTCAGTTTTTGAGTTATATCCGGCTGTAACAAACTTATATTCGTCCCAGCAAACGCCATTCTGACGATGAGCACAATTCTCGGCCTAGTATTGCCCGACCTGAAGCTTATTAGTCTACGGATGAGGGCCCGTGCCTTTGCGATACGGTCCTCAGTCCTTCTCCAGGCTGGGATAGTACTACTTTTCCCAGTAACACGTTCTGACATGAGAAGTTTGGAGAAGTAGAACAACAATGCGGCAAACTGCCAAAGCGGCGCTAAAAAGTATTGAGACTGTATCGCAAAGTCCCGGCTGGTTTCCAAATAGGTTGCCAGCAATGGGTTAAGGGCCGTCACGACATCCCGATTCCGCTTACTTAGGGTTATGCGCGGGAATCGCGGTCGATTTTCGAGAGGCGTACAGCGCGTTTCCACAATTGGCTCTTCCAATATAATCCTCGTCTGCTCTAGTTCGTGGGTGATCATTCCATCATCACCTGAATCAACCAGAGCGAGGAGATCCATGGCGGTTTCCACATGGGGCTGCTGGTATGTGGCCTTAGGAGTCACATCCCCAGCTATAGTTGGTTCATTCGATGAAGGAATAGCCTCACGCTGTAGTCGTTCGAGTTCGGCATCATCAGATATTATCGAGCGTATTATGTACTGAAATTGGTCTGTCAGGTTTTGCTCTATGACGGGAACAGACTGCTCCAGCTCAGCAAAAAAGCGATGCATCCGGGCCCAATACGCTATCTCTCCAGTTTCTTGACCTTTCGCCTTAAATTATTATTATTAGTATCTATAAAGTTTTCTCATCTGGTTGGGCAATATAAATATATAATTGTAAATAAACATGGTAAACGTACATAAATATCAATAAAATAAAATAAATACATAAAAAATACATAAATATATAAAAACCCAACCAGATGGAAGCCCTCGGCAGAGGAGACCAGACGGCCGAGGGTTAGGGGGAAAGGGAAAGAAACCGGCGGACGACGCGGACGGTATCGAGGAGCACCGCCTTCTGCATTTGAGCTTGGAGCGGTCCGTCACGGAGTCCCAGTCGCCTCAGATGACCCGAGAGGCTGACTGGCTGAATATTATTATTATTATTATTATATCATTATGCTTTACTTATTACAATTTATGTGATTGTGTATATTAACTTTGTAAAGAGTATTTAGTTCATGGTAATTTTTAAGCCGAGTTTTGAAATGTTTTCTTATTAATAAAAGTTTTTGTACATATCTTTTTTAACATTTGTGTAGCTCTATAACAGTTCTTTTAGTAGCATGTTAATTTGTAACATAATTGTTATATTAAGGCATAATTTTTCAACAATTAGATTATCCATTAAATATACTATAAACTGGTTGATTATAAAAGGTAAACAATTAAGCTATTTATTTTTTTATTTTCTCGCTCAAAAACTAAGTACCTAAAACTATTCAGCGAGGAAACGCAGCCAGCGTTTTGGCACGATACTACGGGTAGTAGGACTGTATGATAATTTAAGTTATTAGTTTTAGTTTTTTTATATGCTTCTATTTCGTTAATGTTGTAGTTCGTTCTATGAACAACATTTATGTGACGATTGAAAAATCAGTTCTTAGTTGGAAACAAGGACACCATCGCATTAGACTAGACCAGGGAATCCCAAAGTGGTCCATATCGGTTTTTTACCCAGAATTTTTGAAGTGAAAACTTCTTTAGCGGCGTTGTGCACTTTCTTTGTAATGGGTAAAAATGTTAAACTCGCGTCAGGTCACGTGTCCTGATCGAAAATTCGTAAGACGGACGGAGAGTACACAGCCGGCGCAGCGTAGGAGAGGAAGTAAGTTAGGTTTAATTAAATTTCATTTATTAATTAATATAATTTTATTATTAAGAATAGGTTTTTATCGAGTGTACTGTACTGCTTGACGAAATTATTAATATAGATACATATGTACTTACACACTATAGATGTAATATTTGTAATATGTTTTTACTTTATAGCATTAACCTATATTTTCATAACATCACAATAAGCACATGTGCGGTGTAGGTTTACCAAACAAATAATTTCGAATGAAAATAAATGAAATAAGATATTAATAAATAATCTCCGCCATTCCAAAATATCAAAAATGCACAACGTTAATATTCAAGTTTTCACATCTGCCGGCACTCCCGGAGTGCAACCCGTCGTTTTTATTTATGTTTACTTTATGATTTTATTGTTTTAAAAAAAAATTACCTAATTAAGTGCTTTTACGTAATTTGTATTAATAGTTATCAATTAAGCGTGATATTTACTGAGGTTTATGTCTATTTACTTTGTTACATTTTAATGAGAAAATAAAGTCAAGTGTACTAAACTTTACCAACCGCAAAGGTTATAAATTGGTAAGTATTTTGTATCAATAGAAAAAAAAACTAGAGATTAAAGTAATTAGTCTATAGGTGTCCGAGGTATCAATTTGTTTTGGAAAAGGGGTCTCTTGCTCAAAATAGTTTGGGAATCCCTGGACTAGACCTATAAGGGTAGATGTCAATAGTAATAAAACCTAAGTCAATTGAATATCCAAATGAAATAGTTAAATTAATATGTAAATGCGCATTAAGCAAACACTTACCAGCATAAATAAGATAGATCACTGAGACACGTTATTAACGTTCGAGATACCGTTGTAAAGAATATACTCGTACACAAATATATTACACCTTTCACATAGACGCGTCGGGACCATATATGCGTACAAGCATGAAAAGGTAAGCTTGCCTCAATTGGGAAATCCTTTCCTTTATGCAAAGCGGCGGATATTTTTTTCTTTTGTCACATAAATTGCTTTATATTTATATAATTCGAGTTTGCGGGGGATTTTGTATTAAATTTTATATACCTTTTGTACTTTATTAAGTAGAATTTTTTATCGTAATAATATAGTTGTTAGTAAGCTAGCTGTTCTTATGGTATACTAACGACCCCCCCTGACTTCGCCTGGGTTGGATCTATTCATATAGCGTTATTTAGATTTAAGATAGTCAAAAACTATTTGTTTTAACAATTATTTTTTTTTTTCAAAGCAAACTTTAATGTTAAAAATCTTTAAGTTCTCGGATATAACACAAGTGGTAAAATTAGAAATTCTGTACAACCGACTTCAATATAAATTATCGATCAAATTTATATGGGACCAAATGAGAAATACAAGATTTCAAATAAAAAAAGAATCATTAAAATCGGTTTACCTAGAAAAAAGTTATGAGGTAACACACAAAAAATACGGTGAAATTGAGTACCTCCTCGCCTCCTCCTTCTTGAACTCGGTTGAAAATATAACCTTTTATTACAATTGGTTTAGCCATTCCAAATATTAACCTGTACAGACAGACATACAGACAAAAACTTTAAAATGGATTAATAACCAATGTCATGCAAATAACTCCTTCAGTTAAATATGAGGCAGTTATTTCAATATTACAAATAGACTAGTTTTATTTATATGTATAGATTAATTGCTGAACACGTTCTTTGATAACAGCGTAAGAAAATCCATCACCTCGTTTTATTCCGTGGGTGTTGTAGAGGAGGCTACGAGAAATTCTAGAATGAATTTTGACAGATGACAAAATAACCACGTACATACACATGTGAAATATCCAATACGATGAAGAGGGTAGCGTACACTCTGCTACTAGTGATCGCTAATCCATCTTCTAAGCAAGCCTATTACCGCTAAACTCAAGTATAGATGATCATGTCCAACAGTGGACTATTTTGTACTCGTATAGTGGGATAGGTTAGATAAAAAGTTACAGCGTATATACACGTCCCACTGCTGGGCACAGGCCTCCTCTCATTTCTGAGAGGGCAAGGAAAGGTCCGCCCCAATGCGTGTTGGCGAACTTCACATGTCTTCGAAATATATTTTTTTTCTTATTTGTCAGACATGCAGGTTTCCTCACGATTTTTTCCTTCACCGCCTAGCACGTAGTATAGGTTAGATAAAACAAGAATATTAAATAAAATTAAGGCACAGGCTTCTCATTTCTGAGACGGCTCCATTGCCTCATAGAATTAGTTTGCCGTTCTCTTCCAGTGCGTGTTGGTGGACTTCACATTTCCTCAACACATTACGAAATGACATAAGACTTTTTTCTTCGTTTCAGGTTTTTTTTCACAACCAAACATGCGAGAAATCAGTACTTTAAAGACGGGTGACGGCACATATCGAACCCGGGTTGCTGATTTGAACTACCACGGCTCTAAGTAAATAGTACCATTATCGTTAGATATCGTTGCAGCCTATTAAAGTTCACTGCAGAACATAGGCCTCCCTAATAGATTGCCTCATAGGGGCATATACTTGCCTTTGTTGCCATGCTTCAACTTTTTTAGTCGTTATTAGGAAGACGTTACTGTTCATCTCTTGATTTGTTTCCCTTTGTCGTCTTTTACGAAACCCACGGAATAATTTGGGGTAGTGAACATTCTTACACCGCGACTATATAATCGTTTATTCAAATTACGTTGCGTCTTTTAATTAATATAAAATTAATTTTAAATAATTATTGTAACGTCCGGGTTTTTATTACAATCGCAAGATTTTTTTTAAACGTTACCCCCACAAGAGTTTTCTACTGTATGGTGGAGGCAGTTAAAGGGTTAAATGTGTTTTACGTACTGATGGAGTATTTAAAAAAGTATGCGCGCAAACGCTCCTTCACTGTTCCCGTGCACCGGCCTACAGGCTGTTAATGAAATAATTTTAATGTAAGGACTAAACTTAATTTTAAAACTCAATTAACCTTGAGCTCTTTCTCATTAGAAAAATTTCTGAATAAAAGTTATGAACATTAAAGTAGACTTTCATTTGAAGGCAAATTTCTGACAACATTATTTGTTGAAAACAATTAATATAAGATTTGTTACATATAATAATTATTTAAATATGACAAAAAATAAATAGACAACTCCGGGCACAGAACACAGCACATATATATTGTACATAAAATTAGAGTTGCTTCCTTATACTTACTCTTACTATTTTATACGTGGTAGGACCATGCTGCAGTTATATTAATAGTATAGTTGTAGCACGAATGTGTCGGGTCGACCGGGGAAAGAGCACGCTCTCACAGAATACCATTAATGCTGAGTGTAGAGAATCAGTGACTCTTTTTACTGGAAAAGAGTAACTAAGTCCTCACGGGTGACAACGCATCTGCATTTTAATTGGCAAACAAAGATAGATGTAAATATCTATGGCCCACAGCAACCACTTACCATTAGGTGGACAGTGTGTGTGAGTTTTATACTTAGTTTCGCGGTTTAGCAGTCATTTAATCTGACTATATAGACCAGAGTCAAGTAACCATCTACACTTATGTTTTATCACCGTTACTGTTACAAGCTATCAGCAATTCACCGCCGAACACAGGCCTGCCTCATAGATCGCCTTATAGGGGAGGATATTTGTCATAGTTGCCACACTTGGCAGGCCGGTTTGTTCCCCTTTATCATCTCTTACGACACCCACAAGACGAAATGGGCATATAATAAGTTTCCTTATCTTATGGAAATATGTCAATGTTGAATAAATCAAATATAAATGAAATAGAAATAAAAAAAGATTTAAAAGCCCATGTGGCACGGAATGGAATTAATGTTTAAGTTTTGTTTAATCGTGATTTATAAGAAGGCAGAAAACAAAGGTTTAAACTTTTTTCGTACCAAGTTTTAAATAAAGCTCTGTGAAATATTTAAAAGCATTCATTATATTTTCATTTTGAGATCTTAATATTTTCTACAGAAAAATCGCTTAATGGATTTTAGATATTTAATGTATTATAATAAATGTATTTATATTAATATTATATTAATGCCCGTGTAGTGGCGGGTAAGAATACGTACTACCCCATATCTTTCCGTGGATGTTGTTGGCGACAGAGGGAAACTGAAGCAGATGAAAGCCAGCAGCGTCTTTCTGAAAAAAAGCAAAACAACAATAAAAAAACTGCGAATGCCAACCCGCTCGTCAAGTGTGATAACTATGGAAATGAATGAAGTTGCGAAGAGACGGCCCCCAGTCCCTGGCGGCCCCGCTATTCCTGGCTATGGTGGTGACCATGGTAACGGCGGGGCCCCTGCACCTGCCCCTGGCGCTAAGAATCTTCGGTGGAGGTTCGATTGCTACCTAAGACGACTCGACCTGGCAACATACAACGCACGCACCTTGACGACTGACGTGAAGATCCATCCATACATCTGTCCCAAGGAGGTGTCGGATTTGTCGTTCACAAGTCTCTCGTTAACAACGTTGTAAAGATTGAGAGTGTGTCGACGAGGATTACGTACCTTATACTCTGAATCACCAAACGGTACTCGTTTAAGCTCATACAGGTTTAGGCACCAACCTCGGCACATGCCGATGAGGAGGTGGAGGGAATGTATGACGATATATCTGAAGCCATGCATTCCTCCAAAACCGACTATACGGTGTTAATGGGAGAATTTAACGCAAAACGCCTAGTTTTGCGTTAACAAGAGAGAACAGTGAGCTAAAGGTAGGGAAATTAGGAATAGGGCAACGGAACCCAAGGGGCCAGTAGCTGACCGACTTTATGGAGAAAGAGGAATTCTTTATGATGAACTCATTCCTCTGGAAGCGGCCCCACAGGAACTGGACCTGGTCGAGCCCCGACGGTGGAGTTCTGTTCTGTCTGTCCAATCGCTCATATTACCCATAATTGATTATGCAGATGTCTGTTTCCCAGATCTGTCCCAAGATCTTCTGAAGAAGCTGGAACGCCTTCTCAATAACTGTATAAGATTTATTTTCGGGCTTTGTTAGTATGACCATATTTCGCAATATAGATCTAAGCTAAATTATCTTACAATGCGGCAGAGGCGTAATTCCTGAATATTGCTTGTTCTTTTTTTCCATTTTAAATGACCATCTTTGCCTTCTTATGTAAAGAGAAAATCTCCCCTCATCTTATAATAGGGTCCTACGTTCTTCTTCTAACAGCAAAATCTATATTTCTGTTCATTTCACCGAGTTATATGATAACAGTTCAGGCTACACGTCTTTGGAACTTCTTGCCCGATGACATGAGAAAAGCACCCAATAAGTGCGCTTTTAAAAAATTGGCATCTATTGAAGACATCACATTATATAGTTAATAGTTATTTGAATGTACTAATTATATATGTACATATTGAAATATGTATATATGTATGTATAGGTCATATTTGTATAGTTTAGTTACTAGTAAAATTAATATATTATGTAGTAAATAATATATATTAGAATGCAATAAAGAATAAATAAATAAATGGTTCGACAAAAAATGAGATTGACTTCATTATGATGACCAGATGACAATTGTTCAGTGATGTCTCATTATTGTGATGTGATGTGATTTATTGTGATGACATGACATTAATAGTGCCTCCCAATAGATATATCTTAAGATGAACATGGACAAAACAAAGATCATGTATACGTCCATGTCACACCTATGCCGGTAGTTGTTGGGAGCACTTAGCTCAAAATTGTTGACGAGTATATTAACCTGGGACAAATAGTCAGACTAGGTAAGTCCAATTTTGACCGAGAGGTTAATCGACGGATTCAACTCGACTGGGCAGCGTTCGGGAAATTACGCACATCTTCTCGTCAGGTGTACCTCAAAACATGAAAACGAGACTGTACAACATTGCGTGTTGGCAGTGATTACTATAGAACTAAGACATGGTCCTTCACTGCTGGCCATATGAGGAAGCTCAAGGTCGCTCAGCGAGCTATGAGAAGGGCTATGCTCGGGGTTACTCTGCGTGATTGACCGTGATTTGTGGTATTTTTGGCTTAGAGGAGACCTATGTTCAGCAGTGGTCTTGGGAAGGGCTGTAAGTATGATGAATGAATGTATTACATGTCAGTCATATTAAAAGCTATTAGATATTTAAAGTTAAGTGTAGTGGCGGTGTAAGAATATCTACTAGCTCATATCGTCCCATGGGTGTCGTAAGACGCGACAGAGGGAAATCGAAACAAGTAATGGGCAACAGCATCTTCCTGATAACAACTAAAAATAATAAAAACTGCGATTGCCAACCCAGCAACTTAGGCAATCTATGAGAGAGGCCTATGTTCATCATCTCTAACGAAACCAGGCCAAACTCGGCACATTTAGTTCTACTCTTCGAGGAGTTCTAGTAGCATTCACCGAATTGTAATTGTAAGTACTAATATACCATGCACTCGTTGGTGAAGGAAAACATCGTAAGGAAACCTGTCTGTCACACTATTTCTCACCCTGTCATTCAGATTCAGCCCTAGCACACTCCTTAATGACCGCATTTCTACAGCATTTATTCTACTCTCATGCTTTTTCGGCCAGACTCAACTTTCACTACCATACATTAAAGTAGAGACTAACACAGCATTATAAATTGCCATACGTGCCTTTTTTAACACATTCTGGCTTTCCATTATAACGTATAGAGCCCATTCACTCTATTTCCTGCGTTAACTCGTCGTTCTATGTCCTTATCATATCTACCATCCCTGCTAAATAAACATCCCAAATATAAAAATTAATCCACTTGCTCAATCGAATCCCCTTCTATTCTTATTTCACATAACGTTTTACTTTCTTCTCTTTCAAAAACCATCACTTTCATCTTACTTGCGTTCACTTCAATACCCCTTCCTTTTAATGACCAGTTCATTAAAGTAATCATCATTTGCAGCTCGGCCGCCGACGATGCAAATATGAATTAATCATCGGCGTACAAAAGGCATTTGACGGATAACTCACCCATTCTCAATCCACAATCTTCAGCTTTCAAAGTTTGCAAACAACTGTCCATAAATAGGTTAAACAGCCACACAGCCCTGTCTGATACCTTTTCGAATGCCAAACCAGTCCGAGTAGACCCCGTTAATCCTGACACATGCACTACAGTCACTATAAAGAGAACTTAATGCCTGTATCAAACCAGCGCTCAACCAAAATGAGTTCAGTGTTTGCCATAACACATTCCTGTCCACTCTGTCATAAGCCTTTCACAAGTCCATGAACGCACAAAAACTTTCCGGTTTTTGGCCAAAATCTTCTCCGCAATTATGCGCATGGAAAAGACTTGATCCGTACACCCCATCCCCATTCTAAATCCGGCTTGCACATCCCATATTTTTCTATCAGTTTCTTCCATAACTCTTTCAATTAACACCTTAGCATACAGTTTACCCACAATGCAAAGCAAGCTGATACCACGGTAATTTTTACAGTCCTTCTATGACCCTCTTCCCATATACATATATTGGGACTAGAACGGCTTTGCACCAGTCTTCCGGTACCCGCTTCAGTTCCCAACATAAATTAAACAAGGTGTATAGCAGGCTTGCCATCACTCCCTCTCCAGCTCTTAGCATTTCGAGTGATACTCTATCATATCCGGCTGCCTTACCTGCTTTCATGCTTTTTATTGCTTTCATTATTTCATCTACACTTATCTTGCTACCTCTCTCCACTTCTTTCAGAATTTCTATTTCACTTAATTCAGATGACTCTTCACTCATAAACACGCTCTCTAAGTATTCCTTCCATCTCTTTAAATTCGAAACTTCATCATTCAGCAAACAACCATTTTCGTCTCGTATAGCATACATTATAGGCTGTTTTGAATTTCCCCTGGCAGTTCTTATGAGTTTCCAAAACATTTTAATATTTGCCTGGAAGTTATCAGATATCCTTCTATCATTTTTATCCATTCTTTCTTGCTTTATCCTTTCAACAATTTCTTCTACTCTCTTATTTATACGTCTAAAGTCTGCCTTTTTTCTTTCAATCTCATCATTCATACCGCCAGAATTACTAGATTTGGTTGCTAGTAAATCTAGCCATGGTATTTTCTTTGATTCAACTTCCGTCCGTACCTCATCATCCCACCACAACGTATTATTATACATTTTTCATTTCATTCGTTTTCTTACTTACACCACATGCTTTGGTGGAGTTGTGAAACTAGGATAGATGTAGATGTCTATGGGCCACAGCAACCACTTACCATCAGGTGGACTGTGTGCTCGTTTGTCATCCTATCCAATAAAAAAATGCGGACTTGTTAAATTTACACCATAAGCCACTAAAACCACTTATTTATGCAAAAATAGCTATTTATCGATTAAAAAAAAAAGTTATTACTTCATCAAGCATTTTTCTTTGTGACAATGTGATTTTTATGTAATTTATATGTTCAATATGATTGTTAGAAACGATTTCATTCGACAAAACGTTGGAATCTTGATTTTAGGCGCTAGTAGAACATACCTACCCGCTTTGTGCTTAAGGCATGCAAAAATCAAAAATCCTTACTTATACGTATTCGAATGTTAGCATTGAAAATAAATATTATCGTTTTATCGCATTGCCTTCGTTGTAACAGCTGTTCCCCTCAATATTGAAAGTAGTGACTATGAAAGTACGTTTAACTAAGTTTTATTCTTTTATTTTAAATAACGCGTAAAAGTTAAAATGAAAATTGTACCTATAATTATTTATTTTAAATTACTTAGTTAACTCCAACTACCCTAGCTTCCGTATCTTTGTTACCAGCGTAACGTGGTGCTAAGGTACTTGACAAATGAGTCGCTTATCCTGGGTACGAATCATTATACATAAAATATAAGAATGCCACAAATGTATGTGCTTATTGGACTTAGGTTAGGATGCAGTGTGAAAAGGAGGAATAATAAATACGCCATAGCCGAATCTTTCAGTACACGTCTTACGCAGTATGAATGCCGCAGCATTTGAGCCGCAGTTGGCTATGAAAACAAAACTATTGTAATAAATTCAAAATAAGCTAAAGTTTTAAATAAAAGCTTGTACTAGACATTTTTACTATTTTTAATAAAATAATAACAATTCTAAAACATTACTTATTTTCGGTTAACAACTCAAAATTGATTGGTGGGTAGTCGCGACGTCTACACGCAAATTCTGTGTGCGCTAGTTATTTATATTTTTATAATTATTTTCATTGTTATTTCCACTTTTTAAATGCGCTAAGTACAAATTAAACTTACCTTACTCATTGGTAACTACATTTCTTCTCCAAAAAACTTGAATTAAGGAAGACTTGCTTGACACGGTAGTTATGGATGCTCAGCTGACTAACAACTTGAAAGAACTTGAGAATATGTTCGGGTCTCGCATGCTTGATTATGAAGTGAAACTGAAGAAATGTCACGCGGAGACTCATTCTTCACATCCTGATCTTTCGTGTCTTTCGCGTGAATTCTCTGAATTTAAATGTTTTTTTTTGGCAAACATTATCTCGATTGAAAACCCAAATTGAGTTGCTTTGCCTCGGCTTAGACAGACACGAAACCGCTATGCGACAAAAAGTGTTGCTATTTCACGGGATACCCGAAAAGGTTAATGAAAATCTTCATGATGTCCTTCACTCTGTAATATCGAATCAATTAAAGTTGACAGATTTGAGTAAGGACAGCCTAAAAGTCTGTCATAGACTCGGATCTGCACAAGGGAAAACTCGGCCTGTCTTAGTTCGATTTTTTGAAACTGAGCATCGGCAACTTGTTTGGGACAGCAAAATCAATCTGAAAAGCTCTGGCATCATCATTTCCGAGTTTTTAACTAAAACACGACATCAAGTATTTTCTGCAGCGCGCAAACACTTCGGCATTAAACACTGTTGGTCATCCAATGGCAAAATAGTAATCATCCTTCCTGACAAATCAAGACTAAAAATTGAAACTATGACTGAATTGGAACAGCCAACCGTTAAATATCCGTGTATAATTGCCGATTCAAATAAAACATCACGTTCACAAGAAACATCATCACCGAAAGGTACATCATCGAAAAATTGCGAAAATGTGCCAAAGAAAACACGCCGTCGTTAATAATTTGCAGTTTACGAATTACACAACTACTTTGCAATAACAGCAGCATCTAATGTTTGTTTTTTTTTCTCTCTTGTGGGTATGCAAATTTTTTTTTTGTTTACATTAACATGTTGCAATCAATGTACCATATCTACGCTCCGTTCAATGTTTTCGTATATTGTTGAATGTAATATTGAAATATTTTTATTAATTCTCTCGATCTGTTTTGTTAGTGATCAAAAATTATTTCTTTTGTCCTTTTTTTCGATTTTCTTTTAACTTGATTTTACTTAAAATTTCTTCCATCACGCCAGAGAGTGAGTTGAGTTATTAAGTTTGAATTTTTAATATTATTTTTTTAGTCGTTTTTTGATTATTTTTTTTACTTTTTTAGTTATACTTATATATATATATATATATATATATATATATATATATATATATGTGTGTGTGTATATTTGTTAATTTATTTAATTATATTCATTATTATCATCATAAACTATGAATAATCTATCAGACCTTACTGAAAGTTTTTTCTCATGCTCGTCGTCTACTAAATGTTTTGTAAGCGTGGACACCGAATCGTCGTCTGAACCAATTACAAAGAACCTGCTCGACAATATTTCTTCGGTATTTTCTCAATACCCTGAAAATTTAAATATCGCCCACATTAATACGCAAAGTGTTCCTGGCCACTACTCCGACCTTCTAACATCCATTAGCAGTACTCATCTCGATGCACTTTTGATTTCTGAAACTTTTCTCAAACATACTCTTCCTTCCACTCTATACTCACTTCCTGGTTATGTGTTAATACGCAATGACGGAGTAGGCAAGGGTGGTGGAGGTGTTTCTATATATTTACGTGCCGAAATACCTTTTAAGGTGATCAGTAAATCTCCGCAAACATATTCTAATTCTGCAGAACACCTCTTTTTGGAAATTACCCTTAATCACACACAAATATTACTAGGAGTTCTTTATAGTCCTAACCTTTATGTTAATTATTTTGAAGCATTTGACAAACTACTTGGTGAGTTCAATCTCTTATATAATCATGTTATCTTGATGGGTGATTTTAATACGTGTTTAATTAAAAAGGACAACCGTACGAATAAGTTGCAATCACTTTTGTCCTCTTTTAATCTTCAGATCCTACCTCTTTCAGCCTCTCACCACTTCCCAAACTGTACTCCATCTCTCCTTGACCTAATTATAGTATCTTCTCCAAATAATGTTGCCAGCCATGGACAACTAACTGCTTCTTTCTCATACCATGACCTTATCTATCTGTCTTACCGTGTTCGACGTTCTAAGCGTAAGTCAAACTTTCGATTCCTTCGAAGTTACAGGGGCATTATTTTGGAGGCCTTAAGACGTGATGCTAGGTTGATAGATTGAACACCGGTTTTTGCCAGCCAAACAGTAGATGACAAAGTGAACAGTTTCAACAAAATCATACTTAACTTATATGATATTTATGCCCCGGTTAAACGCGTTAAAATAAAACATAATCATCCTGCCCTTTGGATAACTCCAGCTTTAAAGGAGCTCATGGCACGTAGGGATAAAGCTAAAAGAAGATACAAGCGATTTCCACTGAAAAGTAATTTAACAAATTATAAGATTCTACGTAATCGGTGCAATCGTTTGTGCAGAGATACAAAAAGGAATTACTTTTATGACTCCCTAACTAAATGTGATCCCGCAAAAGCCTGGAGATTTCTTAAAACTGTTGGTGTTGGAAAGTCACAAACACTTCTAAAAGGAGACATAGACTTAAATATTCTCAACCAACATTTTTCATGCCCTCCTATTTCTATCTCTGCACGTGATAAAGCTAGGTCAATGTTAGAATTGGCTAAGCACCCAGCTCTGCAGTGTGCCACTTTTGGTTTTTCTTTAGTCACCGAAGACGATACTAACCGATCAATTTTAGCTATATCATCTACGGCTGCTGGAAATGACTGCATATGCTATAATATGATAATGCCTATCCTCTCTTTTCTTCTACCTGTTCCTACTCACATTTTTAATTTCTCTTTATCTTCTTATAGTTTTCCGTCTTTATGGAAATTAGCTCACATTATCCCTATCCCTAAGATACCTAATCCTTCATCTCCCTCTCACTTCCGTCCTATTTCAATCTTGCCATTTCTTTCTAAAGTTCTTGAACACATTGTCCACAAGCAATTTTCAGCCTTTCTCAACAGTAACAATATTTTATGTCCATATCAATCTGGTTTCTGACCTGGTCACAGTACAACAACAGCCCTTCTTAAAGTTACTGATGATATTCGTTGGAATATGGACCATGGATTTTTAACAGTTCTTGTTTTACTAGATTTCAGCAGTGCATTTAATTCTGTCGATTTTGATATCCTTATAAGTATCTTTAAATCAATTAATGTGTCTAAATCTGTTATTCTATGGTTTGGCTCCTATCTTCGAGATCGTTCTCAATGTGTTCGTTCAGGTGAAATTTACCCACAATAGTATAATGTAACTGCGGGTGTACCTCAAGGTGGAGTCCTATCTCCTCTGCTTTTTGCTGTTTTTATTAATTGTATCACTAAGATCATATCATCTAATTACCACCTCTATGCTGACGATTTGCAGTTATATCGTAATTTTATGGCATCTGAAGCTAACTTGGCGATTGAATCTATGAATGATGACTTAAATAAGATTAGCGAATGGTCAAGATCTTTTGGTCTCATAATAAACCCAAATAAATCCCAAGCCTTGATAATAGGCAAAAGATATGCGCGTGGATTGCTTGATTTCTCCTCTCTCCAAACTCTACGAATTGATGGTACCACTATTCCCTACTCAGATACTGCCAAGAACCTAGGCGTTATTTTTGACTGCAATCTGACTTGGGGCGCTCATATTACGGATGTAAGTAGGAAAATATTTCATGCCTTTCCTTCTCTAGAGCGTCTTCAAAGTTTTCTACCCTTGTCTACCAAGATATCTATAGTCCAGACTCTTATCTTACCAATTTTAGATTACGCTGATGTCTGTTATCTGGATGCTACAGAGGAGCAAATTAATAAACTTGGTCGCTTGCAAAATTAATGTATTCGATACATTTTTGGCTTAAAAAAGTTCGATCACGTTTCTGTTTATCCCAAGAAGCTTAAATGGCTCCCAATCCGCCTTCGCAGGAACACTCGTATCCTCTGTCTTCTTTTCAATATTCTACATAATCCTACTATTCCGCTATATCTAAAAAATCGTTTTACTTTTGTTCATTCTCCAGACGTACATTGTTAAGATTTCCGTCTTTCAATACCATGCTTTATTCTCATTCTTTTTCTGTTAACGCAGTACGATTGTGGCATTCACTTCCCTTTAGGATTCGTGATGCTAAATCGATGTCTATATTTGAAAGACTTGTTAAAGAGCACTATCATTCCCTCCATAATTATTAAATCGTAATGTGTTGGTATGCAAATAAGTAACATTAAAAATATGTATTGAATTATATATATTTATTTATAATATATATAATATTTATTTATATATGTATATACGTATATACGTTTGTATATATTTGTATAGTATATGTATATTTATGCAAGTGCACACTTTGACTACGTCTATTTCCTTCAACTATCCTTCAATAGGCCTGCTGGAAGAAATTTCATTATGGAATAAGCAGTGCCTTTGTACATAATTATGTTTTTACCATTTTCTTATCAAATTATGTGTGTAAATAAACTGTGAAATAAATAAATTACTTTCATATGAGTCAGGACTATTTCACGACGTAGTCGAAGGGCGGATTCGAACCAGCGAATTTTAAATTTGCAGTCGATCGTCATTATCATCGTTAACTTAATAGCTCGCACAAGGCCACTAATACTGGACTTGTAATGGAATGGAATAAGGTAGCTATACATTTTCTGCACTACACTCCACTAACTAGTACATGTTTGGCACCCGTGAAACGGTTTTCTCCAATGATTGTCGGTTTTTTAAATTATTTTAAGCCAACGATTAACTACAATCCCACCGGATGGTAAGTGGTGATGTAGCCTAAGATGGTTAAGCGCACTGACTTAACAAAAGCCTATTCACTCTTGCCTTGAAGACACCCACATTATACTCGAATGGAAACAGATGATGGCAACTTATTTCATTCCTATGCTGTAAGCATTATGAACGATGTAGCAAATCGTTTGGTTCAAAGGCGTGGTAAGTCAACAAAGAAGGGTTGGAGACTGGCCGAACTTTTGGTTAGCCGATGGTGGAAGAGAGAGAAAGGAATTAATTTATGCAATTCCTGCGCACACTCTCCGAAGTGGATCCTGTAGAAAACTGAAAGGCTGGCTACTTTGCGCCTGTGTTTGAGACTGGTCAGATTAGTTTTAATCTAATTCGGGTCACCAATAAGCCTCTTAGCACGTCTTTCCATTGAATCCAAAGCTGTTAGGTGGAATTTTGTAGCAACAGATCATATATACTATATACTTTTTGCAGTGAAGAAACACGCTTGTGTTTTGTCGTCGCCCCATTTGGAGACTGCCTGTAGTGTTAGATTCACACGTTCTACCATAGTTTCTCTTTCGGACTGGATTTAAGACTTGGACCCGAGGACTTGGTTGGTATCTCTCCACAACTGTGCCAACGTCTCCATACCCATAGATACCGGGCATAAGCAGATAACTAATATGCAACAGGAAGAGAGTTGCGGAGAGAACGGACCTCTGAAGGACACCGGAGTTAGTCGCAACAGGATCGGATGACCAGCCATCGACGACGACCTGTAGAGACCGTTCACTCAAAAAGTCCTTTACCCAGTCAATCAGACCACGGGATAAGTCGTACGCTGGAAGCTTACCCAAAAAGCTAGTGTGTCAAACTCTGTCAAAGGCCTTCGAGACACTAAGGGACCAGCAAGTACTTCCCCACTATTCTCGAGTGCCTCACCCCAAACGTGTATGGCATACGCTAGAAGGTAAGATAACCGATTTCTGCGAAACCTGTATTGGCGGTCACTAAGGAGGTCAATCTGTTTTAGGTATGCCATTAAGCGGGCGTTCAATATATGCTCCATAATATTGCGATAGGTCGTTGAGATTAGTCGAAAATTGGCAGGGTCGGCACGGCTGCCTCTTTTTGGAACAGGCTGCACATTGACCAGCTTCAAGGATTTTAGCACTATTTTAGTCCTTAATGAGAGGCGGAACAAACGTAAAGCACAGGAGACAACTCAGGTGCACAAGCCTTTAGAACTATAGCTGGTATAGCATCGTAGGACTTGGCGGCCTGGTTGAAAGTTCTCTTCTTGGAGCTAATATCCGGAGCTTTGCTGTTTCGAGCGTCAACCGAGGATAGGTACGCTAAATACTTGCTCGTTTCAGCTTGGGCGCATTCAGCGTTAAACGATGGGCAAGCTTTGCTACCGATGGAAGCGTCAAAGAAGGGGATGAAACACTCCATAGCTTGACGTAACACATCGGTTATCGCATCCGCGCAGCTCGATGGATTCACAGAAGATAAACAGACCTCCCGCCAAGGATAAGATGCAAAAAAATGTCGCATCTCATCGCAATCAGCTGACTTATACCTTTGAAACATACGGCCACTTCAGCTTACTTATCTTATCATCATAAGTTCACTGCTGAACATAGGCCTCCCACAAGAAATACCACAAAGCACGGTCCTGAGCCACCTGCATCCATCGACATCCTGCATGTCTTAACAGGTCGTCACTCCATCTAGTGGGGGGTCGCCCTACACTTCACCTACCGGTACGAGGCTGCCACTCAAGAACCTTACTTCCCCATCGGTAGACGATTATTCGAGCTATATGGCCGGCCCACTGCCACTTCAGCTTACTAATCCGTTGGACTATGTCAATTACTCTGGTTCTACTGCGGATATACTAATTTCTAAGTTTATCACGTAGGGAAACTCCGAACATAGCCCTCTCCATAGCTCGCGGAGTGACCTTGAGCTTCCTCATCAGGCCAGCAGTGAAGGACCACGTCTCAGATCCGTAAGTCATCACTGGCAACACGCACTGGTTGTAAAATGTCGTTTTAAGGTTTTGAGGTTTGTCTGACGAGAAGATGTGTCGTAGTTTCCCGAACGCTGCCCAGCCGAGTTGAATCCGACGATTGACCTCTCGGTCGAAGTTGGACTTACCTAGTCGGACTATTTGTTCCAGGAAAACATACTCGTCAACAACTTCGAGCTTAGTGCTCCCAACAACTACTGGCATAGGTGTGACATGGACATTAAACATGATCTATGTTTTGTCCATGTTCATCCTAAGACCTATTCGTTGGGAGACACTATTGAGGTCATTTAGCATGGAAACCAGCTAGTTCGGGAGGCTGGAAGTCGTCAAGTCTGCGCGCGAGACGATTCGTAATAAGTCTCGAAAACAGCACGTAGACGCGGTTTAGAAAGGAAATCGGTCTGTAGTTCTTCAAGAAAGCGTTGTCACCTTTCTTGAAGAACAAGACCACCGCACTTCTGCTCTACGCCTCCGGTGTAATGCCACCATGGAAGACGGAATTAAAGAGCTTCTGAAGGACTTCAAGTACCGGTCTTCCACCCGCTTTCAGAAGCTCCGCTGTAATTCCAACCTCGCCTGGGGCCTTGCCGTTTTTAAGGTGCTGGAGAGCCATTCTAATCTCGCTCAGACTGACGTCCGGGATATCTTCGGAATAGTGTCGAATAAGACTCGCTCTTGGATCGTTACTCACACTTGCGATGACGTGTACAGCTGCCCATATAATCTCTCAATATCACTCAAAATCTCAGGTGCCCCGGAAACGATGCTGCTACACTTGGTCTTCAGCTTTGACAGTTGGCTCTTTCTGGCAGACAAATCTCTGGCAAAGACTTGGAGCCTTGGTTCCGCTCGATCGCTTCTTCAATACAAGCTGTATTGAAGTTGCGTAAGTCCCGCCGCATGCATTTAGAGATCTGTCTGTTCAGTTACCTGTATGCTGTCAAATCTATTGAAGAATGTAGCTTCATCTCCCGTCTAACAGCCATGAGATTGAGAGTGTGATCGGAGAGTTTTTGTGTGCTTCTGCGGCGGGTCTCGCAGAACTTAGCCCCGACCGTATGGACAGTTTCCACGAGCTTGTCATTCATATCGTCCACTTAATTGCAGTCTTCTAGGCACTAAAAACGGTTTTGTAACTCGAGCTGAAAGGTTTCGGGACTTTGGAACAGATCACGAGGGGGACGAAGCGTTGACTTCATTAGACGAGACCTCTCCAACTTAGCGTTTAGGTTCAGTGTGCCTCTAAACCATTCGGTGATCGCTACCAGTTCTCACCCTCGCCATCACGGAGACATCACTGAACAGTTGTCGTCTGGTCGTCATATTGAAGTCAATCTCTATTATTGTGGAACCGTCGTGGCTCGACCAGGTCCACTTCCTGTGGGGCCACTTTTGGACGAAAGAGTTCATCATAAAGAGTTCCTCTTTCTCCATAAAGTCGGCCAAATTTCTCTACTTTCAGCTCACCGTTCTCTCTTGTGTCTAGTTTTGCATTGAAGTTTCCCATTTACACCGTATATTGGGTTTTGGAGGAATGCATGGCTCTAGAGATATCCTCATACATTTCCTCCACCTCCTCATCGGGGTGTGCCGAGGTTGGTACGTAAACCTGTATGACCTTGTTAACGAAAGACTTGTGGACGATAAATCCGACATCTCCTTGGGACAGATGGTCGCCCTACCGGTGATATAGCAAGTTGCCGGATTCGACGATTACCGTGTCCTCCCCCTCTCTTCGGACTTCGGATAATCCTATAATATGCCAGCATAACTTGTCTATCTCTTCTTCCAGCTCCACGATCTTCTTGTCAGTCCTCAGGGTGCGTGCGTTGTATGTTGCCAAGTCGAGTCGTCTTAGGTGGCAACCGAACCTCCACCGGAGATTCTTAACACCCTCTGCCCCACCGTTACCATGGTCGCCACCGTAGCCAGGAATAGCGGGGCCGTCGGGGACTGGGGGCCGTTTCTTTGTTACTCTCAACATAGAAGGGTATTTGCCATAGTTGCCACGCTTGGCGAGCGGGTTGGCAATCGCAGTTTTTTTATTGTAACTTTGTTTTTATCAGGAAGATGCTGCTGCCCATCTCCTGCCGGTTTCCCTTTGTCGCCTTTTACAACACCCACGGGAAGATATGGGTAGTGAATATTCTTAACCGCCACTACACGGCACGGCACTTATCCTATGCATAATTTAAATTCAGTAAAATATTTTCTCATGCGGTACTGTTACGCACACCTCCACGAATTTTGCAATTAATTTTAATTAATGTCTTAGTGTAATAAATTTTGCTCCCGTAATTCGGAACCCGGATCATAGTTATTTACACTAATGATTAACTAGAGAAGCTTGTTTATTTAATATAAATCGCACACTTTCATTAAAATTTTAGTTAAATTTTCAAGACAAACCTGATAAAGAAAACGGCACAAGTTTTGAGCATTGGAATTGATGGGGCTAATTTCCGCTGGCTCATTTATTTTTAACGAATTACGCGAGACAAAATCAGTAAAACGTGCATGATGGAATCCTTATCTTCAGTGGAATAATCGCAAAACCGAACGGATCAGTAAGCTAAAGTGGCAAAAGGCTGGTTACATAGCTCGAAAACCGACAACCGATAGTGAGAAAAAAGGTTCTCGAATGGCAGCTTTATTCATATGCGACATATAGAGTAGCCTTCCACTAGATGAGTTAATAGGTAACGCGTAAACACGTAAGATGTGCAGGTAGTTGATGAATGCGATGGCTTAGAACCGTTATATGTGGTATTCCTTGGGGATGGCCTATGATCAGCTGTGGACTTATGGACGGCTCGCTAATGGTGATTAATAATCAACTATCAGAAGTTTTTGTAATTTCAAACTCGTATGGTACTTGAACAGATCACAATCTAATGAACAAACAATGAATATACAAGCAACCTGAGTTTGATACCCACCGACATAATTGAAATTGTCTACCGTATCATCATCAACATCGTAATGAAGGCTTTATGTCTGGGAAATTAAATATTTTGAGGACATGAAAACTTCACAAACACTAATTGCTCATTGGGTAACTAACGCATGTTGATGGACTCCTTCTTACCCTAAAATACTCTCAGAAATATGTCTTAGAAACCATGAGTTGAAATAGGTTTCCTATCATTAAATTTATATTAAACCTTATAGAATGGATTGAATTGAAATTATAATATTTTTTTAAGGAAATAAAGTTTGCAATCCACTAACGTTTCAGTTCAAAGTCACACGCAAACAACTTCAGACAAGATTGCTAGTGCATTTTTAAATTGTTAAGATGGAGACATAGTCTAATAGATAAGGATTTATTCCAATTGACTTCATACATTTTACTGCTAAGCAACAGGTCGTCAATTACGGAACTTGGGATAAGATGTGCGTTAATGGACTTCACATATTCGCGAAACACTTTTCTTATACTTTTTTATTCATATTTCCTCACATAGTTTGCTTTCGGTCATTGCCTAGCACGTGGTAAATCTGCACTATAAATTGGACAAGCAATTCCATTAGTACCGGTGGAGATTCAACTCACGTTACTCGCGTAGAATGGAATTGTAATACGCGCGTTTATCCCGTGTACTAAAGATCTTTGTGAATACAAACATTTCATTAAAAGTCCAATAATTTGTATATGAATTTTTTCACTTTAATATTGAAAACAATGATTTTTTAAAAGCATTTCCGAAAAAAGGGTTTGCAGTTTTAATTCAGGCTAATTCAATAAAAAAGAGTAACGAACAGAGTTTTCTCATCCATTTTCACGCACATAAACTACTACTTTAATTAATATCTTAGTGTAATAAATTTTCCTTAACTAATTTGAGAACTGGATTTGAGTTATAAGCTAGAGATTAGACAGCAAGGCTTACTAATTTCATAACAAGTCAAGCACTTACTTTATAATACGAAATTGTTTCTCAAGTCATTGCAAACATTGTTTCATAGAAAATGACACAGCATACGAAAATAAATGCCTTACAACATTTTTGTTCACAAATTTTGTTATATGTATAAAAATGAAATGTGTATGGTATATGTTTTAAAAATATATTGTTACATTTTTACGTTTTATGATTTTTGTATCCAGGCCATTAATCAGAAATATTTAGAAAATTTATCTTTTATTTTAAATAAAACTGAAGCAATAAGCTTATGTGAGAAACGAGCACACACTTAACCTGATGGTAAGTGGATGCGGTGACCCATAGATATCTACATATATCCTCAATTAAGGATCAAAATAAATTTGGTCGTCACGCCTATGGACTAACATGGAATCCCTAGTTTCCAGTAAAATGGCTCCTCGGTTTTATACCGCAGCATTAAGCAGCTATGACGCTGGTATTCTGTGCACCGTCCCGTTCGAGCCGACCCATTTGTGCTACAACTATAATATAGTTCCAGCATGGTTCTGCCACGTAAAAAGCTCTCTCGCGACACCCACAGAACGAAATGGGGTCATGAATTCTCTTATGCCGCCACCAGAATACTGCAATACCATTGATTTTTTAAATTTTTTACTGTACAATATACTAACCTTAAATCTCATAAAATAATCAGTACCTTGTTCTCAACCGCTATATCTATATCTATACAATTAAATAGAGTTGAAGTGTCTGTTTGCAATGTCAAAATAACAGCCTTATTCTAAATGTATATGGCAATATATACGGTACTCATAACAAAACCACAATTTTTCAAATTTTTATCCGTGTGCCTGTTTATCCGTTTGTACGTTTGTTCCGGATAATCTCCGAAATTATTGTACCGATTTTGATGGCAGATATTCACTGGCAGAGAGCTGATGTTATGAGGAGTAACTTAGGCTACTTTTGTTTTATAAAAATAGTTAGGGTTCAGCGCAAAAAATTAATATCCTATATTACATGTGGGCGCAATCACACAGTCCATATACAGCCCACCTGCTAAACATTGTGTTTGTGGCACATTCTTCCACCAATAGGAGAGACTCAAGTCAAGCAGAGGGCCGGCAAATAAGAACGAGTGAAAATATATCACTGCACCTTTTTATGTATGAGCAGCTATGCAGCTCTAGAAAGACCAATATCACTGCGACCTAAAATATCTATTGGGATCGCTGCTATGTCTACAGTTCAATGCTAAGCCCTACGTCCTCAATGAATATAAGGAGTTGCTTAGCTGTGAGTAATTTCACTTCTTCTGGGCGTAGAACATAGTTTCCCAGATAAGTGGTGCGTTTGCGCATAAAGAGTCCGCAATTTATCAGGATATCAATTTATCAGTGTAAAGGAGCTTCCTCCTCCAGGAAGCAAAACCGGCAAATCCTTCAGTTGCTTAGTCCCAGGATGGATATGTGCTTTTTAAGACAACAGTGTCCAGTCAGGGCTCTTACCAGAATGCGCAATTTATTTTTACCTAATTCCAGGGCTTCCAAAGCGAATTTACGATCGAAAGCCTCGATTAAGGTTTTAGAATATTTTAAGTTCGTTGTATCAGACCAGATCTGAAGTGATTTATTGTAGTAAAGAGTTTCCAAGGTCAATCGGGTGAGGCCTTTTAAGATTCTACAAAATGGCTCGTGTCCAAATTGTGTACTCTTTGAGCCCTCTCGTGCGACCTTGCCTGCAGTTTCATTGCTTACAATACCCGCGTGACCCGGAACCCATCTTAAAATTACCTTGTTGTTACCCCCAGGGCGTTTAGATGGTTCACGCAGTCTCCAATTAGCTTCGAATTCACTAAGTTTGATCACAGCGCCAGCAATGCTGCGTGTTAATATAGATTATATGGTTAACGTAGTGTTTTTCCAGATTGATTTCCGTACACTGAAGAATGGTGAAAATTTCTGCCTGGGAAATAGCGGCGAATTTACCCAAATTTATACTAAGTTTTAATTTAGGTCTTTCCCAATAAATTCCAAAGCGTAAGTTGAGGCCTATTTTTGACCCATCGGTATACAATATAAGGCTATCGACTTAACAGATGACCTGTCCATTCAGCCAGTCTTCCCTGGAGAGTAGTTCCACTGTATATTTTGTTAAAAGTATATAGTGGACGCATGATATCTGAGATCATGCATAAGACCGGTGTTTCCTTGATTGAGTCGAGCATGGATCTCAGTCAATAGAAAAGTGATCTCAAACCACCCTGAGCGTTAATCCTATTTGTTCCAGTTGTTCCCGACCATGCGACTGCATGTACTTAAAGCAATTTGAGCCTTATGACATACATTGCTAAGGTGAAAGTTCCACGTTAGTTTTTGGTCGATTGTTACGCCCAAGTACTTAACTTCAGTGGAGTATGGTCATTCTTTGCTATTAAGTTTTGGTAATACTACTACTACTACTACTACTAATTCGTCCAACCGTTTCTTTTTGGTTAAGATTATTGTAACAGTTTTATAAGAGTTAACTGATAAACTGTTATCCCTCTACAAGTTCTTTATGGTGTTTAGAGCACTTTGTATGATTGATGATAAAGTACTTTGGCAAAAGCCACTCGCAATTATCACAAGATCATCAGCATAGTGTACCAGTGTGTCAATGCGAAGGTCTGCGATCTTGTACAATAATTGATCAACAGCAAGAGTCCAAAAGAGGGGTGACAAAACACCACCTTGTGAACAGCCTCTTGTAGTTGCAATCAATCGAAGATAGAAACAGCTCTACTTTTGCCTTTCTGTTTGAGAGCTTCGACTTAACCCGACTGATGGTGGTGGCGTTAACATTTTTAGATGTCAGGCCCCAACCAGCTGTGATGTGGGGCTACGGTCAGAGGCGCCTCAATGTCTAGGAAGGCACAAAGAGCTATTTCTTTATTCTCCAGTGCTTTTTCGATTCTGACAATAACACTGATCAGGGCTGTTTCCATAAAATTGCCTCTGCGGTAAGCGTGCTAGATGATGTCGCTTTTGGATCCCTAAAAACAACAGTTTCATAAGTTTGTGATGCCCTAATTACAAACTCAATGTGTTTGTGATCAGACATCGAGTTTTCACTACTAACATGTCAGCAGTAATCCACCTAGATGTGTTATTGCTAGCAAAGGTTAGACCTAAAACTTCCTGCCTAACACGCGTTACAAAGGTTGGTGTGTAATTGTATATGAGAAAGTCAAAAAGTAACTCACCTCTTTCGTTGATATTAGAGCTTCCCCACGCTATGTGGTGAGCATAAGTATCACATCCCACCACTAGTTCGGTGTTGTAGATTACTAAGCTCTGTGTCTACTGCCTTTAGTATTGACTAAGATCTTACTGGCAGCCGACAATCCCAGCACTTGACCGTTGGCCACCAAAGGCTCTTGAATAAGGACGAGGTCGATTTTGTCCTCTGCGAAGCAAACTTCCACCACGGCAGAAGCGGCTGCTGCATGGTGAGGATTTGCCTGGAGGACCCTCGTCTTTTCTTTGGGGTTAGCCATTTATAGGTGTGTGTGTGTGTGGGGGGGGGGATAATTTTCGCCTGCTTAGGACGAAGACGTTCTTTACAGGCGCTCTTGACCCTCGCCGTACCTTTTGGTTTACCGCTCTCACATTCCTTCCGCTTACCCCTGGCCGACACCAGCGGAGGCCTTCGTACCGAGGCAAGATCAGCGCCTTGGGTTACATTCACTCACGCTGATGTCGTTCCAGTCTCACCCCTCAAGGTGGAGGGCTGTGAGGATTGGGGCAGTTTAGGCTCCATTGCCGCGTCAGAGCCTCCTCTGACCTTAAAAGAAATAATTTTAAAGCCAAGGACGACTCTGCCGCCTGCCGCTCGAAGTGACTCCGCCGATGGGTTGTCCAGAGAAAAAATTACTAGGAACCCATTCTCCTCGTCCCTGCGGTGGAGGAATTTCCAGAGTTCGGTATGGAACCCTTCATATTATGTCCTCAAAAACGCAGTTGCCTCCTCTGGAGAATCAGATTCACTGCGGGGCAGAAAGGTAATACCCAGTTGAGGCTTAGGCAGTTCGCTCTCGGGTATCATCTAAAGCTCTGCCTCCGACCAGGGTTTCAGTTTTCCAATCCCACCCAAAATACAGTCCTGGCTTGCCTTGTTCAGGCACGTTACCAGAATCCAACCTGGTTTGTGGGTGAAACCCGAAAATTTTGGTCCAATTCCCGGCTGCACTTCACAGGTCGTCTTATTAATAGCCTGCGTTAGTGCCCGGTGCACCAGCCGCATATGCTCGAAGTTCGTAAGATTCGAATTGCGAATTCCTACACGCGTGGAGCCAGCTGAGCTTCTTCCCTCTCGTTGCCAGCTTAACAGATTTCCTAGGCTGTTCTTTGGGGGACTCCTCCTCATACCGATTGCGTTTTTTCACCTTCGAAACTGGGGGAGGTTTGAGCAGAGGGATTTCGTCCCAGGGGTTCTGGCAGAGAGAGAGAGAGAGAGAGAGGCCCTCTTTGGCTCCTATCTCAGCTGCTATCAGCCTTCGGTACCTCTTCCGTGCTGCCCTACTAAGCTTATAAGGCTTTGTGAACTTTTTCTTTTTCCCTACCTGGTTCATTACCAACTTTGGTTCGGCAGCAGACGTGCCCTCCACTTCTCGGCTCGTTCCAGGTTAGGGCGTAGGGTTGCAGGGTGTCGGTGAGCCTAAAAGAGCCTCTTCCAGACCTACAGTCAGTTCCATTAAAGGAGAGTTAATTTTTTCTAAATGGCAATCTTTGTCCATTTTGGTCCAACGAGTAGCTAGATGAAAATTCGGTCACCACCGAAAACGGTGCCTACCCGAAACTCCCTGGTCTCGGGTAGGCACCGTTTGCGACTGGAGTCCCCCTAGCCACGCATCGATCGGCACGGTACGCTTAACACCTTGGATTGGGTTTAAGATAGGAAAAAAGGAGATGGAATAAAAAGGAATTAAATGGGAATCTTCTGAGTGTTTCTGTTTTGTCTGTTTCCTATGAACCAGATCAAATAACAGGCGGCAACCACGTGAAGGAGGAACTCCTCAGACTTGCCGTGGGGTTCAACACGACCTACGCTCTCCCAGAGCTAAGAGTCATTCGCCAAACTGCTCGCCGGAAAGGAGAGCAGAATAGATGTTAATCTAGTTCTACTGATAACATAAAAATGTGAGAATTAGGAGTAGGCTAACCCCCGCCCATCAATGCACCTTATGGAAGTAGTTGAAATTTAACTTTTTTTAAAATACCTATTCAACTATTAAGTTATTTCATTACTATTAATTAAATTAAAAAGAATTCATACTAAATGGACCGAGTAATCGAGTCATATGTATGTCTTCTGTAGTACATATATAGAAGACACACAAATTCGCAAATGCTATCATTTAGTATCACTATTATCACTATATAGTGCTAGTGCATTTTCCTCTCTTTTTCATCAGCCTGTAAAGTTTCCCTTTTATGTTTATATATTGTTAATGATTTAAGGTTATCCGATCCCGTTGAATGTCAATAAATTAAAAACTGCTATATTCATCTAGCTTTTGCATATATTAGGTCGGGGAAAAAGTTCTTCATATTTTGTTTGTATGAAATTGAGTAAAAATCTCATTGGTTGTACTATTTCAGGCTAGTTTGAATATCAATATATGTATATATATATAGGACTAATGTCCTATATATATATATCAATATATATATATATATATATATATATATATATATATATATATATATATATATATATATATATATTGATATTCAAACCATAACCAACCAAAGATTGGAAGGGCATAATTTATTATGAGCTTTTATCACCGGGAAAAACCAATGATTCCGATTTCTACTGGCTGTTGCCAGTAGTTGTTACTAATGACACTCAAACAAGACATTGAGAAAAAACGGCCGGAATCGATGAACATATAAGAAGTGGTGTTTCATCATGATAACGCCAGACCACAAACATCTTTGGAAAAAAAAATCTTTGGTCACTCAGCAAATATTGAGAGAGCTTGGTTGGGAAGTGTTAATGCATCCACCATATAGTACTTACCTTGCACTCTCAGTTTTCACCTGTTTCGGTCTCTTCAGAATTCTTTGGGTAGTGTTGGGTTGACATCAAGAGAGGACTGTCAAAACTACTTGCTTTGAAAAAAATGTCTTGCATTTGTATATATTTTTTTTAAGGAGCATGCGGCTCACCTGATTGTAAGTGACTACCGCCGCCAATGAACAACTAGAACACCAGGGAAACCAGAAAATTGCAGATGCGTCGCCAGCATTATAAGATAGAGTAGGCTCTTTTCTTAAAGATCCCTAAGTCGTATCGGTCCGGAAAAATCGCTGATGGTAATCGATTCCACAAAGAAGTTGTGCGAGGAAGAAAACATCTTCTAAATCACATAGTGGTGCACTGCCAGATGGTGTGGATAGTATCGGGAGTTCTGCCGCGATGTGCGTTTGTGAAATTTGGCGGCTGGGATTAATCCAAACAATTCCTTAGAGCACTCCCCGTGGTAAATGCGAAAGAAAATGCAAAGGGAAGCAACATCTTTTCTCAGCGCCAATAAATCGAGCCAATCGGAAAGGATTCGGTCGTCGATGATTCGAGCCGCTTTGCGCTGGATGCGGCCAAGTGGAAGGAGCTCGCACTGCTCCGGCCCAGAGATAGGAACATTCTCTTCACCATCCCATGGTCCTTCCCGCCTTGTGGCATACGGACCTAATCACGGGAGACAAACACGGTACTTGCTCTGGGCTCTTTCCCACATGCGTTTGCTTGACTCCCTACAAATCTCTCTGTTCCGTCCCTTTTCTCTACATTTCACTTCTCCTCCTTTTGGGGCGTGACTCCACAGCGACGACACTTCGCGTTCGCAGCTATCTGGTCGTATTTTTCAGTCCTCATACTATTTCCTTTTGTGATGTCATGCATGCGCAAATCTTCTTAACTCCTTAAAGTTGGATTCGCAGCACACTAGGTCCTGGAAGTATACTGGTCCTGTTTTTGTTCTTTTTAGGTTGTCCAATAATGCGTTCCTCTCTTTGATGAACAGATCGCAATCCGAGAGAGCATGGTGACGACTCTCCAGTGCTAAGCCACAGGGGCATAAGCCAGAGCTCCTAAGGCTGAATTTCAGGAGACGCTCGTTGAAACACCCGTGACCAACCAGAATCTGCGATACTGCATAATCGGGCTCTACCCACCTGAAAATTAGACGCTCTGCGATGTCCGGGGAGAACTTGTAAAGATCCCTGCCATCTTGGCTTGAATTCCACCGGTCCTGCCAAATGGCAACGACAGCCGCCTTAATCTCCCTCTTTTTCTTCCTTTGCTTCTTGTCGACCAAACCCGTCCCCTCCTCGTCGACTCGTCCCGCACGAAAAACTTCCAGGTCGGCAGGCAATACACCTTCCAACACCGGTAGCGCTGCGTTGCTAGCCGTCCTGTAAGACTTCATGAGAAGAATCAAAGCTGTTCTTTGCGTCCTCATCAGTACGCTTCTGATAACATAGAGGGATGAGCGTTGGTACCATACGGCAAGAGCATATGTCAACGTTGCCACATATGTCCCTGAATACGGGACGCTAAGAGCGTGAAATCTTATGCCCCAGGTCGATGAAGACAATCGCGACATCTTCTCGAAGCAAGCAGCGGCCTTTTCGCCGATATATAATGCATGCTGCACATAGGACCTAGCCTCGTCCAAAATTATTCCTAGGGCTCTTGCCTGTAAAATACTCATGATCGTTGCACCGTCTATCTTTATAATTGGTCCGCGTTTAAACTTGCCCTTATAGGTCAATGAATCATGTATGTTACACGAATTGTAAAAAATGTTTAACAGTTTATCTCGATATAAAAAAAGCCTTTGATAGCGTCTCTGTCCCCACTCTTGTAAATAAACTTAAACATATACGCATACGAGGTAAACCCCTAGACTTATTTAAAGATTACTTAACAAACCGTAGACAACGGGTCAAAATAGGAGAGCACTGTAGTCATGGCTCTACCATTACCTACGGTGTCCCACAGGGGAATTTTTTAGGCCCGACTCTATTTTTGGTTTACGTAAACAACCTTTGTAAAATATCGCTTCAAAATGGGGACGTATTCTCGTATGCAGATGACACTGCTTTGGTATTTTGTGGTCGAACCTGGCAAGATGTTCGGCACAACGCTGAGCGCCAAGGTTGCGGAGTGGTTAAGAATACATTTTTTAACTCTGAATACATATAAGACAAACTATATATGTTTTACTAACTACAATAGGACTCAACCTAATTTTAATATTAAAATTCATTCTTGTGTTGACTATAATAACTCTAACTGCTCATGTAATATATAAACAAGGTACACAACAAGGCACAAAGTATCTTGGAATAATATTGGATCAGCGTTTATCCTGGCATCTACATATCGAACTTTTAATGACAAGAATTAGAAAATTCATATGGTTTTCCAAAATTTTAAGACATCTCACAACAACTCAGATATTAAAACAAGTGTATCTTTCTTTAGTTCAATCAGTTCTGGCATACTGTATTAGTATATAGGAAGGTGCTACGAAAACAAAGTTTTTGGATTTAGAGAGAGTTCAAAGATCATTACTGAAAGTTATGAATTTTAAGCCTTACAGATTCCCAACACAAGATTTATACTCCCTGTGTGATCTTCTTACAGTTCGCAAGTTATATATATTAAATATAGTTCTTAAGCTACACAAGTCCCTTGCATATTATCTTGAAAGCAAAAATAAAAGGAGAAAAACTAACGAAGCTCCAAGTGCTCCGGTTAAAACAGCATTTGCTAGACGGCAACAGGAAAAAAGTCGTCTTATTTGTACAATTACTTAAATAAAGAATTGAATATTTATTCAAAAAATTGTAAAGAATGTAAGAAACTTCTTATTGAATGGCTCAAGTGGCGAAATCGAAAATTTGTTAAAATAACAGGGCCTACTATTTTTTTTTATTAATTTATCAAAAGGAAAAGAATGTTATGTTATTCTTGTAACTACAAGTATTGTATGTTAATTATGGAAGAGCGAGTTTTCCTGTCACAAGTATTGAAAAATACTTAAAAGGAGAACTCTGTGTACTGCTAATGATGTAAATTTATTGTTAAAGAATAAACATTTTTGATTTTTTTTGTTTTTTTTTTTGAATTAACAATACAACAAATTAGAAATAGTTTGGTAGCGATCACCTCATTTCCAGGGGTTATTATCATCTATAAATTCTTTAATATTATAATAACCCTTCTTATACAAACTTAGTTTAATAAAGTTTTTGAACTTTGAGCAGTTCAAATTTTGTATATTTTCTGGAATTTTGTTGTAAAAGTGTATTATCTGTATTATCCTCCATCTGTATTATCGCAGAATGGCGATAATACAGATGGAGTTCATATAGAGTAGATGTACGTTATGTGACGGTTACGGCTTCTTAGTTTTAAACAGCTTCAAGATAAGTTGGTGTTAAAAGGTAGATTTAGAGAAATTGAAATTATCAACATTACTATATTTACTATTATAAATTTTGATAGACGAGTTAGGATAGCGTTCATACCGTATTTGGTATGATGTTTAGGTACATTGAAAAGTGGGGTCCTTCTGGTACGGTACTTGGAGGTGCAAGCCTGGATGCTAACGAGATGATTAGGGCTGTTAATGTTACTGTTAAGAATATCAAGCAAAAAACACATATCAAGTAATTCTCGTCTAGATTCCAGTGATAAGAGACCGTATTTAAGGCAATCCTCATTATAAGTTACACAAGGATGTATGCCGGTTGTCTAATTCAGATGATTTTTGAAGAATTTTTGTATTCTTTCTAATCTGTTGATATATAAAGCATATTGCGGTGATCATATGGAGCTACCATTCTAGAATACTGCGACAATATGCGTAGTAGATAGATCTAAAACTGCTTATGTTTTTAAAAGGTTTACAAGTCCTCATATAAACCCCAGATTGCGATATAATCTATTTACGACTTCTTGGATGTCTTACCAGTTCCTCACCTCTTCTAGTAGGGGGCCGCTCCACACTCAGCTTGCCGGTACCAGGCTGCCACTCTAGAACTTTTCTTCACCATTGGTTGTCGGTTCGTTGAGCTATCAGGCCAGCCCTTTGTCACTTTGGCTTACTGATCCTTTAGTCCACACAAAACAAACATTGAATACTACAAAACATATCTGTCTATGTTTATAATCTTTTTCAAGCCAGCATTCCGTCTCGGTTTCGCCTGGTTGAGGCTGTAATACAACAAACCATGAATACAATTTTAAAATTTCAACAACGTAGAGCTTTTCTGCTTCCGGTAGGAAAGCGGTCTGCTTTAAACTTTCTCGTGAATAACAACTGTTTATCGCTAACTTTTGTTTACTAAAAAATGCTTTTATAGAAGTAATATGGTAGTCGTTTATTTTTCTTAATCCGTGTAATACACAGTAATTGTTATATTTATTTCCAAGCTTTAGTTCTAATAAGGAACTGAAGGAATTAAATAAAAAATATCACTGCCACAATGTTAAATGCTGACGTGTAAAACAATTTGACAGAAGTTTTAGTCGACCGTAAACCACGACAAAGAGTACTAGTATATTATTACCACGTTTTAACGTACTATGTAAATTGAAGTGTTTGCAGGCAGATTCGTAAACATAATTCGCATCTTTTAAGGAAAAAAATTCATGGAAGCTTGCTGTAATATAAAAATCTCCGAAATACAAAGATTAATGTTTGTTTGTTTGTATTTATGCGCTGCTATACCGTTCGTCATTGTCGTCGTCATCGTAAAATTTTGTCAACTTATCGTATCGTACTGACAAATTTATTTAAAAGTTATATCATTCAATTTCAATAAATGTATAATAATTTCTAATTAAACAATATAACTTTTCCATATTTAAAATATTTTCACAAATATTTCGTCTGCGGCAACAATGCGCCGTGTACTAGCTAGTCATCGTTCATCGTTACAGCCTTTCATAAGTCCACAGCTGAACATAGGCCTCCTCCAAGGAATGCCACAAAGCACGGTCCTGAGCCAATTACATCCATCGACTTCCTGCATGTCTTACCAGGTCGTCACTCCATCTCGTGGGGGGTCGCCCTACACTTCGCCTACCGGTAAGAGGCTGCCACTCAAGAACCTTTCTTCACCATCGGTTGTCGGTTCTTCGAGCTATTTGGCCGGCCCAATGCCACTTCAGCTTACTAATCCGTTGGGCTATGTCTGTTACTCTGGTTCTACTGCGGATATCCTCATTCCTAAGTGTATCACGCAGAGAAACCCCGAGCATAGCTCTCTCCAGAGCTCGCTGAGCGACCTTGAGCTTCCTCATACGGCCAGTAGTGAAGGACCACGTCTCAGATCCGTAAGTCATCACTGGCAACACGCACTGGTTGTACAATTTCGTTTTAAGGTTTTGAGGTATGTCTGACGAGAAGATGTGTCGTAGCTTCCCGAACGCTGCCCAGCCGAGTTGAATCCGTCGATTGACCTCTCGGTCGAAGTTGGACTTACCTAGTCGGACTATTTGTCTCAGGTAAACATACTCGTCAACAACTTCGAGCTTAGTGCTCCCAACAACTACCGGCATAGGTGTGACATGGACATTAAACATAATCTTTGTTTTATCCATGTTCATCTTAAGACTTATCCGTCGGGAAGTACTATTGAGGTCATTGAGCATAGTGCTTAGGTCCTCTAGCGATTCTGCCATAAGGACTATATCGTCGGCAAATCGAAGGTGAGTGATGTACTCGCCATGGATATTAATACCGTATCCTTTCCAGTCCAGAAGCTTGAAAACGTCTTCCAATGCAGCGGTGAAAAGTTTTGGGGATATAACGTCACCCTGTCTTACACCTTTCTGCAATTGGATATGTTTCGTACCCTGGTTCTGTACTCAGATAGCCATCGTAGCCCTACTGTACAAGCACTTCAGCACTTCGATATACCGACAGTCAATTTGGCACCACTGAAGGGACTGCAGCACCGCCCAAATTTCGACGGAATCAAAGGCTTTCTCATAGTACACATACAACAGGCATAGTGACAAATTGTACTCCTTGGACTTCTGTACAACTTGCCGAAGGGTATGTATGTGGTCTATGGTGCTAAAGCCTTTTCGGAAACCGGCTTGTTCGGGAGGCTGGAAGTCGTCAAGTCTGCGCGCGAGACGATTCGTAATGACTCTCGAAAACAGCACGTAGACACGGCTCAGAAGGGAAATTGGTCTGTAGTTCTTCAAGAGAGCATTGTTACATTTCTTGAAGAACAACCACCGTACTTCTGCTCCACGCCTCCGGTGTAATGCCACCATGGATGACGAAATTAAAGAGCATCTGAAGGACTTCAAGTACAGGTTTTCCACCCGCTTTCAGAAGCTCCGCTGTAATTCCATCCTCGCCTGGGACCTTGCCGTATTTAAGATGCTGGAGAGCCATTCTAATCTCGCTCAGACTGACGTTCGGGATATCTTCGGAATAGGGTCTGATAAGACTAGCTTTTGGATCGTTACTCACAGTTTCGTGTGGCTCCAACAGTTACGTGTACAGCTGTCCATAGAAATTCTCTATCTCACTCAAAATCCCAGGTGCCCCAGAAATGATGCTGCCACACTCGGTCTTCAGCCTTGACAGTTGGCTCTTTCTGGCAGACAGATATCTGGCAAAGACTTTGGAGCTTTGGTTCCGCTCGATCACTTAGCCAGTATATTAATAAAATGTTGTTTTTTTTTTGGATATTTTCTCTTGTTCCTTACAATTCGACTCTCATACTTAACTAAATCTACAATATCATAAACTTGTGAATAGTTTCTAATCATAGAGCAAACCAAGCCATCGGCGGCCGGAGGGAAGTAGCCATACGCAAGCATTTCCCTCTGTCAAAGTATAAGTCCACGTGGTCCTATTATGCATACAATAAAACTAGTTGCAATCGCACTGCTTACTAGACTAAATCCACTTGTGGGCCTGAATCAACATCCTACAAAAATGCCGAAATATTTGGTTTTTTATTTGCTGCCAAAAGATATCTGTCACGTTAAATTTATAAAAAGACGCCTTAAGCTTTCATATTACCTTTCTTATATAAGTAATTTTTAGTCACATTATTGCTGTTTACTTTGTTGTGCGTTTGAATTGACGTCCCACAAAAATGCCGAATTACTGAGTTTTTTGCTGCAAAAAGTAATTTGCCACGTCTAAATTACAAAAATATACCGTTAGCCTTCATTTCAACTTTCATATATAAGTAATTTTTAGTCACATTATTGCTATTAAATTTTTTTAAACTTGAAATTTACAATAATAAGTCCTGTTGCTTCAAACTTATTTACCAACACAATATGACCGATCCGCTCAAGTGACTGATCCGAGTATGTATCCGAGTTGTCGCTGTCACCGAGCGATGTTATGTGTCACTGTTGTGAAACCGTATACCGTACATATATATATAGGTACCGAGTGAAATAATTAGTTCATTGTTTCAATTGCTAAGTTTCGTAGTAACAGACGATTGTTTTTGTGTGCGCAGATCGTCCCCCGCGAAAAATGACAGACTGTTTTGTATCGGAAAGAAACGCTATGGATACTTCCCTCCAGTATTCCGGTGGCCCGTTTTACTCTATTTTCCTAATACACGTTCTATTTTTTATTTAAATTCTATATTGTATACAAAGACATATTAAAGTAGCAGCTATAGTATTAATAACAATTGTATTTCGTGGATGATAATGTTGGATATATGATTAGTTAAACAGTTTTTATGTTTAGAGTATTCTATTATATAATAATTATATATTGTTTGTTATCCCAAAGATAAATAAATAAATAAAATGTAGAAATCAGAAAATTTATTCAGAAATCGTGTCGGCAACTTTACACCGCAAAAAGTTGAAATATGCTTAATTTCATTACAGTTTAACAAGAACATGAAACAGCTCTTACGTGTTTCATTCAACTAGATTTGTTTCTCGGGTTCATTGAGGACTGTATTTTGTAATTAAAGGCAAAACGTACATTCTAATTTTGGAAATAAAGGGAAAAATAAATAAAATGAAAACATTAAATGGGTTGTTTTATTTTTCAAATTAGATGTTAAAAGTTATGTGATTTTTGAAAAGTCCAAATTTCAACATAAACTTTTTATTTAAATAGTGAATGGCAATATAGTTCTTCGACCGTGCAGTAGCGGTGTAATAAAATCCACAATCCCATATAGTCCCGTGTGTGTCGTAGGAGGCCACAGGGGGGATCTTAAACAGTAGATGGGCAGCAGCATCTTCCTAATACCAACTGAAAAAAAAATTACAGTTGCCAACGCGCTTGGTAACTATGGCAAAATCCCTTGTGCCACAATCCTTGGGGAAGGCCTATGCTCAGCAGTGGATAAGCTGTGACGGTAATGGATGTAGTTCTTTGAGGAATACGTGACGAGACGAGTAATCTCGCGAATGAACGCTGCCCACCCATGTTAGATAGTAAGATAAGCCCAAAAGGTATTTCCTAATATTCCCGTCTACCTCAAACATTTTAAAACAATGTGCAACCAATGCGTGTTGGCACTATTGCATATTATGGAACTAAGGCGCCCTCCTTCACTATAGGTCGCTTAAAGGACCTTAAGGTCGGTTAGTGAGCTATGGAGAGAGTAATGCTCGAATTTTCTCTGCGTGATAAACTTCGTAATGAAACCCACAGTAGAATCAGAGTAAATAACAAAGTCCACCGGAATAGTAAAATGAAGTGGCAATAGGCCGGCTATAAAGTTCAATGAACCGACAACCGATGCGGAAGAAATGTTCTAAAGTTGCAGCTACGTACTGGTAAGCAGAGTGTAGGACGGCTCCTTATTAGATTAAGTGGCGTCTTGGTAAGATAATATACAGGAAGTCGATGTACGCAGGTGGCTCAGAACTGTGCTTTGTGGCATTCCATGGGGGAGGCCTATGTTCATCATTGCACTTATGAAGGGCTGTAATGATGATAATGATGATGTAGTTGTATAAATTCGTACATTAGTAAATTTTATCATCACACACAGTGCGCCTGATGGTAAGTGGTTGCTGTGACCCACAGACATCTACATTTATCCTCAATAAAGAATCAAAATGCAGATGCGGTGTCACGCGTGAGGACTAAGATGGAATGCCCCTTCTCCAGCAAAAAGGGTCTCCGGTTCTCTACACTCACCATAAGAAACACAGCAGTGTTAAGCTGCTATTTTACGCTGGTATTCTGTGAGAGCGTAGTCCTTACCCTGTCGAGCCGACCTATTCGTGCTACAACTATACAGTTAATAAAGCTGCAGCATGGCTTTACCACGATTCACAATTCAATGATTCTACAATGATATCGCCTTCAAAGAAATCTTATTTGACGTGTAATAGATATACTTAATAAATTATTTACATAACATAATGGTGTACAAAATCCTATACTTTTATCGAACAATGTAATAGATATATTTGTTGTAATCGCGGTTTCGAAAACGACTCTAACGTTTACAAGTACATTTACAATATAGGGATTTACTGGTTCGAAAGATAGATCTAGCTAGGTCTCGTTTCTGCGAAATTTTCTCTATGTTTTTCACGCATAAAGCAGCCACCTTTAATTGGCGGCGCAATTTGACGAGTTTGGGTCGGAAAATGATTGATTACAGTATTCTTACAGAAAATGATTTTATCGATATATACAATCCAACCTATTTATTAATTAAAAAAGTATATAGAATAGAATAGAATAGAAAAGAATATAATAGAGGAAGTATATAATAGATCTATATAATAGAGGTGTTCCTAATCCCTGAGGGAATTATATTTTTGTAGGTTTGCTCGACGTTCTGAGCAAAGCTCGGTCGCAGGTTCGGTCGGTACTTTATTACAATAAAAATGCTATAATTATCAAACAATACTACTCCCTCCGGTATAGTGGCGTATAAGAGCGCTGGCAGCGTTTCCTGGCCGGATGGATATACTTACCATTTATGTCTTCTTCGGTGACGACTGAGGATCAGTCGCGGATATAATTCCTTTAGAAAAAACATCGCGCATGGTCTCCATGGATCGATAGTCTCTGCAGCAAATGGCTTAAATATATAGTTAGCCTCGTATTATATAGGTAATAAAAAATGAGACCTAATTTAATTTTCATCGATAAATGTCTCGATATGCGAAGTACACACATATATGTGTGAGCATAAGTTTAACAGTGGTAGAGCCAGGCGGCAGCTTTTGCTGTCGCATGGATGGGCCGGCTCGAACCGGGGTGGTACCACGACCTCACAGAATACCAGCGTGAAGTAGAGGTTTACCTCTGCGTTTCGCTCGGTGAGTGCAGGTGGCCGGAGGCCCGTTTTACTGGAAATGAGGCATTCCATCCTAGTCCTCACGGGTGAAAACGCATCTGCATTTTGATCTGTAACAGAGGATAGATGTAGATGTCTATGGGCCGCAGTAACCACTTACCATCAGGTGGACTGTGTGCTCGTACTGTATATTGGATCCAGAAGCGTTCACAAGGTTTTAAACGAACACTATCGCGTAAGAAGAACAGTTTCGCGTTGTATGCCGCATATCTCATCGATTACTCAGAAATAGATCTGCTTGGAATGACATATACAAGTGCTATGGCGTGATTATTAAATTTGAAGCAGTTTTACGATATTATTGCAGTTCCAGGTAATAACGTTCCGTGTAATAACAGACGACGGCTTAGTTGTTTCGACTGGCAGCTAAAATCGAAGTAGCATCATTGCCGAATAGTTTAACATGAATTATTTGCCAGAAATGTTCACCGCTGTCAGTTACAAGCGACTGAACATTTGTCTCCACGAGTTTTTTGTGTGTAATAAAGAGTATAAATAAATAAAAATAAATGTCAGATACTCTTGTTACATAGATGCATACATAAACTCCCACGCCTGTGACCCAAAAGTTTAGTCATTATTTAATCTATTTAATCTGCGGTTTAGGCAGAGACAACGGACTTTCAATTTGCACGATCCCGATACACTTCTTTCACATTCATATATGTCCTTTGGTACATATATGTCAATATGGCCAATTCAGTCGATAAACCACCATCAAGGGCGTCAATTGCTGACTCTCAGTCAGCGAGGACATCTATTCTCGACGCCTCGGCAGTCTTGAATGTTCGGACCTGTCCATTCTTTGGCTACATGTAGACAGGGACGACCATCGTCGCTCTGCGGGTGCCTCTATAGGTACCATAGCGGTAACGCCGACACTGACCCATACATCGAACACGTCCAAATGACTACAGATTCCTTGCTACAACAGATCCCACCCGCAGAGATTTTAACACCCACCACACGGAATGGCTCGGTTCACGTTAAACCGATCATGCGGATTTGTTTATGACTTTGCCTTGGCATATGGTCTGACACAACTAGTTAATTTGCCTACGCGGATTCCAGATGTGGAGGATCATGCACCTTCCCTGTTGGATCTTCTGCTGACCTCTCATCCGGTCGGATATCAGGTCTACGTCGACGCTCTTCTTGGCCACTCGGACCATTGTTTAGTACGGAGTGTGCTGCCAGTCACTCTAACATCCTAGTTGCATTCTGCAGACTTCCACCGTGTTTGGCACTATTTATAAAAGAGAGGGTTTGCTACTCACCAGACTCCTCTCTTTCCTAACGTTGTTGCTAATTCTGTCACTGATGTGATACGTCAGGACATGAAACTAATTATTCCATCTTCTGTGGCGCCCATCGGTGGTAGATCCCAGCCATGGTTTGCTCGCTACTGTAGAATAGCATCACGTTAAAAGCAGGAGCCTTACTGGTCGTAGGCTGGCGCATCAACGTCTCGGGATTTAAGCACAAGGGCTCTTAAAAAGATGTTCAAAATAGGCATTGCAAAAAATTGGCAAAGTCAGAGTACATAGGCAGAATTGTCGAGAAACGTCGCGTCGAGGTCGTCGGTTAGTTTGGACATAGCGAAGGCCTTCAATTCGGTTTGGCATTCATTGCTATGCGGACGACAGCGCAGGTGATGTTTTCTACACCATCAAGTCATCGAGTACCGGAAAAAGCTTATGACTGTCGAGTCGTTTTTAAACAAAGTATTGAATTGGGACGATTAAATCTAGTACAGTTTAACCCTCAAAAGATACTGGTTTGCCGCTAAAAAGAACCCCTTTGTCATATCTCTTCAATTTCAAGCAATTTTAGCAACACTCTCCTTGCTACCTTAGATATCTTTAGACTCCTTAGCATCGATATATCGAATGATGTGCAGTTTTGTGATCACTTGGAAGGGTAGGCTAAATTTGCCCCTAAAGAACTTAGCGTGCTCATCAGAGCGTGACAGTATTTCATGCCGACACACCAACTGCAACTTTAAAAGGCGCAAGTTTAGCCTCACATGTAATACTGTTTTCATCTCTGGGCCGGAGCACCCCAGCGCCAGCTCCTTCCGCTCAACTCCATTCAGCGCAGAGCGGTTCGAATCATTTACAACCTAGTTTTTTCTGATCGGCACGATTCACTGGTGGTGTGAAGAGATGTTGTATCCCTTGATATTTTCTATCGCATCTACCACGGGAAGTGCTCTGAGGAATTGTTCGAATTGGTCCCAGCAGCCAAATTTTGCGTATTCGTGTATTTTATGTTGTAACACACGTACATTTGCGCCATCTATCATGAATGCATCTGGATAATACTCTTTCGCCTACATATATTTGCACCTATTTGCACTAATTGTAAAAACACAACAAATACTATGACGAACTACGAGCATACTCCAAGGAGTCGATTTAGGAATAGAGCGCATTGCAAATACCTATGACTAACCCGAGCTTACTTAATTAAAGGTGGAACGAGGTGCTAATTAGTGGTTGTGGAAAACACAATCCGCTTTTGAATTGTTTTTATTAGAGTCACCGGGTAGTTAAGCAGAAGCATTATGATTTACCTTTATATTTGTTTACGCAATAATAATTATAAAAAACTGTGGTAGCCAACGCGCCTGGTAAGCGTTGCAACTATGGCTCATCTATGAGGCTTTATGACTGCCACGTTATTTTAGTGATCGTAAACACGGCATCTGAACATGAGGTCGCGGGTTCGAATCCCGCTTCGGGCCAAAAAATCAGTTCTTGTTCTTTTTGTGTCAAAAAATACTCAGTGACAACCCAGACTCAGAAAATAGGTGGTTTTTGCAACCCTGTGCTTCGTATAGCATGTAATGCCGTTGGCCCTGCTTCTGCGCTTATAGATTATATTGCGCGAGAGTGCGCTTGCGTATACACTTGGAGAATATAATCTATGTTAGAGGCCTATATATTGAAGAGTGGATACTTGACGAGCTGTCACGAATAAATGAATATTTAAACGACATATACATGTCGCAGCCAGCTAGTTTCATTGGCCGTTCAATTAACAGCCGAGATACTACATGGCATGGCCACCCTATTAATTTCATTCAACGAGACGGTCGCTGGTTTGGGCCTAATTAGTGCTTTGTGTTATATTAAATAACTGTAGCGGTACCCTAGCCGCACCTAACCCTACTATCGCTGATATTACAAGATATGCAGTGTTAGACGCACCGTCTGAATATCATTCAGGCCGTTAGTTGAACAGCGTCATTTAGTAAACAGGTGTGTGTTGATTTAACGGCCAATTAAGTTGGCTGTGTTATGTTATAGGTACTATTTACTTTATATGATGTTAGATACTATTTACTTTGTATTGTGCTATAAGTCCTGTATACTTTAAATTGTTTATTTACTTAAAAGCTAAATCATATTGTTTACTTTCTTAGAAGCCAAACTAATTTAATTGTAATATTTTCTTTTTCCTTTTTATATGCTAATGTTTACGATTCCTAATTGTATCTTAGAATTAGTTAACGATAATCCAAACTAGAATAATGTTGTTCCCAAAACATTATAAACATAACCATTTGCTTCAAAGTACAGTGATATTGTTTTTATCAGCAGTAGCAATCGGAGTCTTGCGCTTCGCAGGCGATACCGAGCGCTATTCACCAGCCGCAGGCTTTTGTACCGCTACCGGCATTGTTGTCAACAAATGACGTACTAATATTTTAAAGTTAAATCGAATATAATAAAACCAAAAATTTAATCAGGAACCATTTTTCATCATGTTAATTGTTTTCAGTAAGGTTGTGTATATCGCAGCTGTTATGTTATAGATACCATTTAATTTATAAGATCTGTATACTTTTATTTACTCAAAAGCTAAATCATATTGTTTACTTTCTTAGAAGCCAAACTAATCAGATTTAATATTATATGCTAATGTTTATTGTTTACTATTCCTAATTGTATCTTAGAATAAGTTAACGATAACATAAACAAGAATAATGTTTTTCTTTTATCTTTACCCCCACCTCCTAGCTGCCTACACTATTTCAACCAAATTCTTCGATGCCTCAACACGATTCCATTCCCAAGTTCTCTGTATCAACTACTATATTTTAAGTTAGTTTAAAAGTATTAAATAAATTTATTTTTAAAAGAGATTTTGTCTACTCTCCTCACCACTTACACCCCCTTTTCCCTAAAGGGAAAGCTTTACAAGAAGCTTTTCCGATTCAGCAGAAAGGCCACACCAATGCCAGTTTCACAGGTGGTGTTTAGCGATTAGGCACTTAGGTTGCGCAGAGTCCCACATAACTACGCAGCCGGCTGTGGTGGTATGCCTCACCACTTCCCTTCCCCGCTTCACGGAGGGTAGCCCTTTTCATTGCTTCTTCTTATTCCGCTTGCGCCACCGCTCTTGAGCGGTTGTGTAAGTTCACCGCGCTCTCGTCCCCGTACTCGAAAAAGATTTTGAGGCCTATCCATGCATTAGGCAATTCAAGCATTTTTTTTGTGTTTGGTGATTTTAACTCAAAGCATACTGAAAAATACTGCCTTACTATTTCTCACAATGGCAAGAAACTGCTTACTATCACGCGCTAATTACGTCTCTAAACCTTACCGTCCATAGTCCCCTCGGTGTCACCCACTATCCCGATAGCACCGACCATGCTCCTGACGTACTAGACTTTGCGTTAATTAAAGGAGAGTCCCTCAACCTCAGGGCAATCGAGACTCTTGACGACCTAGGATCCGACCACCACCCGGTCTACCTCATTCTTGGCCATTAGCCACCTCCCTCAACCCCCTCCACGTAAACGTTCACCAACTGGAAGGGCTTTAAGTCCTTAGCCACAGCTATAGACTCACAGGACTCCCCCATCTCCCTCTCATCGGACATCGACAGTACCGAAAAATCGAAACCGCAGTCGATTCTCTCTCCACCCTTATGAAATCTTCCCTTAAGGAGAATGAGAAAGTCGTCCCGGTTGCTGATAATAATAGGCTTCCCCTACATATTAGCAATCTAATGAAAGCCAAAAGAGCTGCTTTGCTTTCCTTGCTGTGTCCAGTGATGATATCTCATTCATCATCAAAGGACTGAAGCCCAAAAAGACCCCGGGCGTGGTTGGAATCTCCAACCAAGCCCTTAAACATTTTCCTGAGCAGGTGTTAACCCTATTAGATATTATGTTCAACGCCTGATTCAACCTTACCTTTTCCACCATGTGGAAAGAGGCAACTGTCATTGGTATTCCCAAGCCAGAAAAGCCACACAACCTCCCCTCCAGTCACCATTCCATCAGTCTCCTCAAGCCCATGGGCAAACTCTTTTAACGAGTCATCATCACTCGCATGAGGCTCCATCTGTTTCCCACAGACGGTGACTCTCTTGTCATACCCCACCAATTTGGTTTTGGAGCGAAACACTCTTGTCCCCAACAAGTTCACCGTATTGTGGAATATATCCTCAGTGGTTTTTATTCTCGTCTTTATAAGACCATCGCGGTCTTTTATCGACATAGCAAAAGCGTTTGATAGAGTTTGCCACGAAGGCCTTATCTACAAACTCTACAAAATAGGCCTCCCTGATCATTTTGTTCGTCTCATGGCCTCCTAACTGAAGGATTGTTGTTTTCATTTTAGACACGAAAGCACGCTCTTCTCTCAGCGTCCTATCAAAGCCGGTTTCCCTCAGGACTCAGTGCTTGCCCCTCTCCTATATATCTTATTCACCAACGACATTCTCACCCTGTCAAAAGGTGTTCAGCTCTTCCTCTTTGCTGACGATATTGCCCTCTATTGTAAAGGTGTCTCACTACCTTTCATACGGAACAAGATTCATAAGTCAGTGTGAACCCGGAGAAGAGCTCCGTCGTTCACTTCCACACGATCATAAACGACACCGCCCTATTACCATTCTGCCAATCCATATTCTAGGGCCCCTGTCCCCTGACATACGACCGCCAAATAGTTAGGTGTCACCCTTGATACGAGGCTCACCTTCGGGCCCTATGTCAAAAGAGTAACTCGCAACGCGCGCTTTTATCTTAGTAAGCTCAACAGTATGCTGGGCCGATACAGTAAAATGGCCCTGCGAAACAAGCCAAACCTTTATAAGATCTGTATTCGGCTAGTCATGATATATGCAGCCCCTAACTTTGTGCATACAAATCCCAAAATTCTAAACGTACTTCAAATAGTTCAAAACTATTTTTGTCTTCTGGCTACGAACGCACAACTGGTGCGTCCGAAACAACGATCTCCACCGAGACTTAGAGCTCCCCACAGTCCAACAGTTTCTAAAATCACTCTCTGAGAACTTTTTCAAAGCCTTGATTCTCACCCTAATCACCTCATTCGTGAGGCAGCCTCCCATGCAGCCCCACTCCCCTCTCGCTATCAATTTCGCAGGCCGAGAAACGCCCTCTCGGACCCCCCAAACAAGCTTTCGGCCGAGCTGAACTGCCTCCTGGCGGCTCAGGCCGAATCTTCTTCCTGTCCTTAATTTGCTTTAGTTAGGCTCACCTCTCAGTGGCTCCTCGCCGTCTGCGTCCCCTTTTCCCTAAAGGGAGTCGCTCGGCAGAAAGGCCACACAAGCCAATGCCAGTCTCACAGGTGGTGTTTAGGGGGTAGGCACTTAGGTTTTCGCAGTGAGTCCCACACAACCACGACAGCCGGCTGTCGTGTTATACTTAGAGCATTCACCACTTCCCTTCCTCGCTTCCCGGAGGGTAGACCTTTTCATTGCTTCTTGGCTCAAACAAATCCCTCAACACAATTCAGGGATCAAATTTTGTGGCCTTTCTGCTGAATCGGAAGCGACCCTCTTTAGGGAAAAGGGAGCGATGTTGAGGAATCGAAGGATTTGGTTTAAATAATGTAGGAAGCTAGGAGGTGGGGGTAAAGATAATGGAACAACATTATTCTTGTTTGTGGTATCGTTAACATATTCTAAGATAAAATTAGGAATGGTAAACTATAAACATTAGCATATAATATTACAATCGAATTAGTTTGGATTCTAAGAAAGTAAACAATATGATTTAGCTTTTAAGTAAATAAACAATATAAAGTATACAAAACTAAAAACATAATATAAAGTAAATAGTATCTATGACTATGTTGAGTAATAGTGTAGTGGCGGTTAAGAATATCCACTACCCCATATCTTCCCGTGGGTGTCGTAAAAGGCGACAAAGGGAAACAGGCAGGAGATGGGCAGCAGCATCTTCCTGATAACAGCAAAAATACAATAAAAAAAACTGCGATTGCCAACCCGCTCGCCAAGCGTGGCAACTATGGCAAATACCTCCCTATGAATGAATGTAACAAAGAGACGGCCCCCAGTCCCCGGCGGCCCCACTATTCCTAGCTACGGTGGCGACCATGGTAACGGCGAGGCAGGGGTGCTAAGAATCTCCGGTGGACGTTCGGTTGTTACCTACGACGACTCAACCTGGCTATATAAAACGCACGCACCCTGAGGACTGACGAGAAGATTGTGGAACTGGCAGAAGAGATAGACAAGTTACGCTGGCATATTATAGGATTATCCGAAGTCCGAAGAGAGGGGGAGGAAACGGTAATCCTCGAATCCGGCAACTTGTTCTATTACCGGGAGGGCGACCATCTGTCCCAAGGAGATGTCGGATTTATCGTCCACAAGTTTCTCGTTAACAAGGTAGTAAAGATTCAGAGTGTGTCGACGAGGGTTGCGTTCCTCATATTCACAATCACCAAACGGTATTCGCTGAAGGTCATACAGGTTTACGCACCAACCTCGGCATGTCCCGATGAGGAGGTGGAGGAAATGTATGAGGATATCTCTAGCATTCCTCTAAAACCCAATATACGGTGTTAATGGGAGACTTCAATGCAAAACTAGGCACAAGAGAGAATGGTGAGCTGAAAGTAGGGAAATTTGGAATAGGGCAACGGAACCCAAGGGACCAGCAGCTGGCTGACTTCATGGAGAAAGAGGGACTCTTTATGATGAACTCTTTCTTCCAGAAGCGACCCCATAGGAAGTGGACCTGGTCAAGCCCCGACGGTTCGACAAAAAATGAGATTGACTTCATTATGACGACCAGACGACAACTGCTCCGTCCCCCTCGTGCTATAATCCAAAGTCCCGAAACCTTTCAGCTCGAGTTACAAAACCGTTTTCAGTGCCTAGAAGACTGCAATGAAGTGGACGATATGAATGACAAGCTCGTGGAAACTGTCCATGCGGTCGGAGCTAAGTTCTGCAAGACCCACCGCAGACGAACACAAAAACTCTCCGATCACACTCTTAATCTCATGGTTGTTAGACGGGAGATGAAGCTACATTCTTCAACAGATTTGACAGCATACAGGCAACTGAACAAACAGAGCTCCAAATGCATGCGGCGGGACTTACGCAACTTCAATACAGCTCGTATTAAAGAAGCGATCGAGCGGAACCAAGGCTCCAAAGTCTTTGCCAGAGATCTGTCTGCTAGAAAGAGCCAACTGTCAAAGCTGAAGACAGAGTGTTGCAGCATCTTTTCCGGGGCACCTGAGATTTTGAGTGAGATTGAGAGGTTCTATGGGCAGCTGTACACGTCATCGTTGGAGGCACACGCAAGTGTGAGTAACGAGCCAAAAGCGAGTCTTATCCGACATTATTCCGATGATATCCCGGACGTCAGTCTGAGCGAGATTAGAATGGCTCTCCAGCATCTTTAAAACGGCTAGGCCCCAGGCGAAGATGGATTTACAGCGGAGCTTCTGAAAGCGGGTTGAAAACCGGTACTTGAAGTCCTTCAGAAGCTCTTTAATTACGTCCTCCATGGTGGCATTACACCGGAGGCATGGAGCAGAAGTGTGGTGGTCTTGTTCTTCAAGAAAGGCGACAACGCTCTCTTGAAGAACTACAGACCGATTACCCTTCTGAGCTGCGTCTACGTGCTGTTTTCGAGAGTCATTACGAATCATCTCGCGCGCAGACTTGACGACTTCCAGCCTCCCGAACAAACCGGTTTCCGAAAAGGCTTTAGCACCACAGACTACATACATACCCTTCGGCAAATTGTACAGAAGTCAGAGGAGTACAATTTGCCACTATGTCTGGCGTATGTGGACTAGGAGAAAGCCTTTGATTCCGTCGAAATTTGGGCGGTGCTGCAGTCCCTTCAGCGGTGCCAAGTTGACTGTCGGTATATCAAAGTGCTGAAGTGCTTGTACAGTAGGGCAACGATGGCTATCTGAGTACAGAACCAGAGTAAAAAACCTATCCAATGGCAGAGAGGTGTAAGACAGGGTGACGTCATATCCCCGAAACTCTTCACCGCTGCATTGGAAGACATTTTCAAGCTTCTGGACTGGAAAGGATACGGTATCAACATCAATGGCGAGTACATCACTCACCTTCGATTTGCCGACGGTATAGTCCTTATGGCAGAATCGCTGGAGGACCTAAGCACTATGCTCAATGACCTCAATAGTGCTTCCCAACGGATTGGTCTTAAGATGAACATGGACAAAACAAAGATCATGTTAAATGTCCATGTCACACCTATGCCGGTAGTTGTTGGGAGCACTAAGCTCGAAGTTGTTGACGAGTATGTTTACCTGGGATGAATAGTCCGACTAGGTAAGTCCAACTTCGACGATTCAACTCGGTTGGGCAGCTTTCGGGAAATTACGGCAGATCTTCTCGTCAGGTATACCTCAAAACTTGAAAACGAGACTGTACAAACAGTGCGTGTTGCCAGTGATGACATAAGGAACTGAGACGCGGTCCTTCACTGCTGGCCGTATGAGGAAGCTCAAGGTCGCTCAGCGAGCTATGTAGAGGGCTATGCTCGGAGTTTCTCTGCGTGATAAACTTAGGAATGAGGATATCCGCAGTAGAACCAGAGTGACCGACATAGCCCAACGGATTAGTAAGCTGAAGTGGCAATGGGCCGGCCATATAGCTCGAAGAACCGACAACCGATGGGGGAAAAAGGTTCTCGAGTGGCAGCCTCGTACCGGCAAGCGAAGTGTTGGGCGTCCCCCAACTACATGGAGTGACGACCTGGTGAGATGTGCAGGAAGTCGATGGATGCAGGTGGCTCAGTGCCGTGCTTTGTGGTATTCCTTGGGGGAGGCCTATGTTCAGCAGTGGACTTGTGAAGGGCTGTAATGATGATAATGAGTATCTATGACATAACAGCTGAGACATATACAATCCTAACTGAAAAATAAACATGAAGAAAAATAGTTCCTGATTAAGTTTTTGGTTTTCCTAAAATCGATTTAACTTTAAAATGTTAGTACATTTGTTGACAACAATGCCGGTAGCGATACAAAAGCCTGCGGCTGGTGAATAGCGCTAGGTATCGCCTGCGGAGCGGAAGACTCCGATTGCTACTGCTGATAAAAACAATATCACTGTATTTTGAAGCAAACGGTTATTTGTGTAATGTTTATTTATATAATTTTTTTATTTTAAATTATTGGGTTTAATAATGAAATGTCTGGAATATATTCAGTGAAATATTTGAATAAAATAAATGAAAATTATATTGTAGTCAAGAACAGTAAAATGTATAAATAATAATAAATAGACTTATTATTAAAATTTATCTTTTAAAGAAACGTTACCCTCAAACTAAGATTTTTCCTATATCGCAAATACTTGTTCCGTGCGGGATTCGAACTCAATGATAAACATACCACGGAGCCTTAACGGTGCGGTGCCATCTAGCAGACACCACATGAGTAAAGGAACTGTACTTTTCTCATGTGCTGACACTGTGTTTGAAGATACTAGATGCAATATTACAGGTCCTACGCGGCTAAAAACTAATTATAAACAAATGACATACCCCGGCTTTGCTGAATAAGATCTATTAATGTGGCGTTATTTAGAGTTAAGATAATCACAGACCATTTATTCCATTGATTTTTCGTTTTATTGCAAAAAATTCTTCAATTTTTCCGGATAAAGTATATTGCCATTGCTCTCTAACTCTTCGTGTAAAATTCCATCACAATCAGTTCAGCTATTCTGAATATATCCCGGACAGACAGACAGAGATACAGACAAATAGACAGACAGAAAATCAGACAAAGACAAAAAGACAGAAAAAAAATGTTAATAATTGTTGTTGTGTTATTAATAGCATGCAAATAATCTCCTGAGCTTATTAGAAGCCAATTATTTGCATATTACAGACAGACACCAAAATTTTATTTATATGTATAGATTATAATAATCGAAAGTTTTTGTCGTAATCAGAAGGAACATAACTTAAACATGCAGCACTTTACATATAATATAGTACAGTAAAACTTCGTTAAGTGGTACCTGTATTAGTGAGAAACCTCCATAGCTGGAACTCATGCTTAGGTCCTGACACTTTAGGACTGAATTACCTCTATTAGTGGGACAAAACAAACCTCTATATCTGGGATGAGGATTATCATTAGAATATGATGGATTAGTTCTTTCGATTTTATATACCTCTATAATTGAGACAGCGAGTGTATTTTACCTCTTTTACTGAGATATTTTGTGTACCGTTTTGTTTACTAATTCTTATTCTATCCGCAAATTCCGCACATGGCTAATTGTGTAAAAGTGACCTCCAGTTTTAGTTTGGTTTTACTATCGTCCGGATGTTTATGTATTATGTATACAAAATATGTTATTTAATTTAATAATCACACCTGTATAACTGAAATTACCTTTATTCTCACCTCTAATAATGGAACCCTCTGTAAATGAGACAGATATTTATTTATACCTGGATATCTGAGACACTGGGTAAGTGGAATATCTCTTTAAGTGAGACAAATTTGCAAGTCCGTTAAGGTCCCAGTTATCCAGGTTTCACTGTATAACGTTGAGATCAACTCCGTAACGTGCAGTGCAGGCTATTAGGCGGCAGAAATAGGTAAGAGGGGTGGACCTATTCAGGCGGACTCGTAGCCAGAAAAGTAGTCCTATCACCTAGAAAGATCTTAATACATTTTTTAATTTCAGATTATTCATACATTAAATCATTCATATTCATTAAGTAGCTGTCCCGCGCTGAAATTAAAAACTTCGCCCGCATGGTATTTATTACGTTTGGATTTCATAATTTTAGATTTTTGCGCGAAACCCTAATTATTTTTCTAAAATAAAAGTAGCCTAAGCTACTCCATATAACATCAGCTATCTGCCAATGAAAATCCTGTTAAAATTACTCCGGACGTTTCGGAGATAAGCCGGAACAAACAGACAGACAGACAAAATTTTAAAAAATGTTTTTTATTATTAGTACCGTATGTACTTTCATATGCATTTAGTAAAAAACCGTTATTACAAACAGACACTTCAGTTTAATTTATTTGTATAGATTTATTTACAGCCTGTTAATAGTCCTGTGCAGAACGTAGGCATCAGGTAGGTTGGCGATTGCTGTCTTTTAGTATTTTAAGTTAAGTAATGGAGAATACTTCCTAATAATACTTACGTCATCCACGGATTGATGTGGGGGTAGCGGATTCTCTTACGCTGCCAATCATTGCGAAATTATGCCCAATGCAAAAACTAAAAGTTATTTCCTATGTCAGATCGATAGATAGACAGCGCTATCTTGTGTCTATTTCCAGTACAATATTGGTGCGAATTCGACATTTGTGTTTTAAATCTCAGTTCTATAATTATGTACCGTATCGTTTCAGTTAGGTTTGGGTATGGTAGTAAATTCTTATATTATATTCATGTTTATCTAGGTCTGTACTTAGTTGAGCCTTGTGTTGGATCAGGTATGTTGAAGCAAGTTAATGGATACTAAAGTTCATTAATTATATTAGACAGTAAGATTTGTGAAATAAAACAAGGAATAAATAAACCTAGCAAGCTAACAGCATAGCAAAGTGGCGAAGCAATCAGCTTTGTAGCGGTTTCTAACGGTTGCCGTTGAGCAATCAGTTTCAAAATAGGAGGTTTAGATGCCTGGGGGATCAGTAATCGATTGCTGAAAACAGAATTTGAAAATTCGAAACCGTTCTCGAGATAATCGTGGGACAGACGGACAGACATCGTGAAATCAATAAGTGTCTTCGCAAGCTTCGCCACTGAATAAACCTATTATCACTATTCAAAAAGGTTTTACTATTCAAAAAGATTTACAAACTGTTTGTTAAACGCTGATTTACAAACTGTTTATTAAACACTGTTTTAGATAATATTTTTCGACAAATTTATATGAGATAAGGCTTGAACATAAAAATAAAAATTATCAATCTGTTAAACAAAACCTTAGAAGTACATACATAAAACTAGCTTACGTAAACTTTAAAAAGTAACTAACTTACCACATGTGACGGCGTTTATTATGAATGCAAACCCGCCGCAACTAAGTCCCTACTGCCCAGATGTACGACCGCCGCCGTGGATTTCACAATGCCAGAATGGGCCTACTATGATGCAGCCGCCCTTTTCCTGTTGTGGCTGGTCTTCATATTTACAAGCTTTTTAGTTTCCCATTGAGTACCTTTTAAAATGTGCTTAGTTAATATAGGAACGGTTGTTGTATAATATATTGGACATGTTTCATATCTTAGTTTTGACGGTTAAGGCCCGTTTCCATATATGAGATGTCGGATCCGACAAAAAGCGTGGAACTCTAGTTGTATAACATTTTGTATGGAACTGTTGACATTTTGTCAAAGCTTTACCAAAATCTCGCAAACCAAAGCTCGCAAACATTGGTGCTGCTTGGTGTAAGTAGCGAGAGGTTGCAAGAGCAATCTGCGATCGTAAAATAAAAAGTCTATAGTACGTGAGCATTGTGTGACACGTACTCTTTTTTGGTAGTGAGACAAAGCTGATCTTAGGCCGACAAGTCTAGTAGTTCCGAGTCACGGAAATGAAGATGATACGCTGAATGTTTTGGGGCGAGTGACCACAATCTTGGAGTACGTAACATAGAGATCTACGTAAGCCGTTGGTGGCAGACTCATAAATCTCTGATGAGACGTCGTATTGTCGAATATAACTAACGTTGAACAAAGGAAATGGAGAGTAAAACAATTGATTGCCATGCGCAGAGTCGCGAGTAGGAAGTGAATATAATAAAATATCACGATAAGTGCATTAACATAGATATTTCTATAATGATTTCTTATATTTACGCGAACACTACACATTTAAATAAAACTAATTTTACGGATTTTTTTCGCGTATATTATAGCCCGGCTACCTTCAGTTTTTTAATATTAATTTTTGGTTCGATTTACGTAGAATGAGCTTACAGTATCTTGGGGTCTAGCAGTGGTATACTTGGGTTTGGATTTGATTTTATTAATTATGGGATCCCAAACAGATGGCAGCACCCATCTATCTTCTCTATTGAAATTAGGATGTTTTTTAATTTCAATAGCCTAGCGAATCATACTTGGGAGGAATCGGTGTTCTTTTGCGAGGATTTGTGGTCTATCAAATCTAATATAATGGCGGGGACGATCTTGAACATGTTCACAGACTGCAGACTTCCCGATATGTCGGTGCTTCACGTCAGCTATATGTTCTTTAACGCGGGTTTTTATAGATCTTTTTGTTTGTCCTATGTACGAGAGACCACATTCACAATCCAGCTTGTACATTCCTGCATCTTGTAGAGGGATATGACACTTGACGGATGGTAAAAATTGACCAATCTTCTTCAGCGGCTTGAAGTATGTTTTAATGGAAGCTCGCTTCAAGATGTAGCCAACCTTGTCTGTGGCTCCTCTAAAATAGTTTTGTCTTGGAAAGAAGAGTTCTACATGCAAGTAGACGGAGTGGCAATGGGCTCACCTGTATCTCCCGTAGTCGCCATCATATTCTTGGAGGACTTTGAGGAGAAAGCCCTTCTTAATGCTCCTGTAAATCCAAGATTCTACAAGCGGTACGTAGACGATACTTTCACAATTTTACCATCTGACAAAGTAACTGCATTTTTAAACCACCTTAATTCCATAAACCCTAAAATACAATTCACAATGGAGTTAGAGGCAAACAATACTTTAGCTTTCCTAGATGTTTTAGTCATCCGAAATCCTGATAACACTATTGGTCATACTGTGTACAGAAAAAATACCCATACCAACCGATATTTAAATGGTGATTCACACCATCATCCTTCACAGTTAGCTACCGTGGGAAAATCTTTGTTTCAGAGAGCACGAGAGATCTGTGACAGAAAACATCTGGCCGCCGAGCTTCAGCACGTCAAGCAAGTACTGCAACACAACAAGCTTCGGGTCCCGCGCCTACGTCACAGTAACCGAGTGAAGCCAGCCACAGTCGAGCGTGTGCCTGCTGTACTACCCTATGTCAGAGGAGTCAAAGACAAGGTTGGCTACATCTTGAAGCGAGCTTCCATTAAAACAAACTTCAAGCCGCTGAAGAAGATTGGTCAATTTTTACCATCCGTCAAGTGTCATATCCCTCTACAAGATGCAGGAGTGTACAAGCTGGATTGTGAATGTGGTCTCTCGTACATAGGACAAACAAAAAGATCTATAAAAACCCGCGTTAAAGAACATATAGCTGACGTGAAGCACTGACGTATCGGGAAGTCTGCAGTCTGTGAACATGTTCAAGATCGTCCCCGCCATTATATTAGATTTGATAGACCACAAATCCTCGCAAAAGAACACCGATTCCTCCCAAGTATGATTCGCTAGGCTATTGAAATTAAAAAGCATCCTAATTTCAATAGAGAAGATGGATGGGTGCTGCCATCTGCTTGGGATCCCATAATTAATAAAATCAAATCCAAACCCAAGTATACCACTGCTAGACCTCAAGATACTGTAAGCTCATTCTGCGTAAATCGAACCAAAAATTAATATTAAAAAACTGAAGGTAGCCGGGCTAACTATGACAGCAGGACGTCAAACACCTCAGTCCCCCGTGACCACGGGTGCTGGAAAGCAACCGAAACGTCGGGAAGATAAAAATAAGTTAATATACGCGAAAAAATCCGTAAAATTAGTTTTATTTAAATAGATATTTCTATGTTAATGCAATTATATAATGTAATTATATTCGTCGAAGACTGATTAGTATTCTGCAAGTGTGTTGAAAACTTTTCTCTCTCGCTTTAGAGTTAGGTAAGTGCTTTGAAATAAAACAGACTTAACCTCGTCCTAAATGTAATAGCTTTTTAAATTTAGAAACAAGCCACGAGACCTAGGTGATGTTGCAAGATTTAAATGGGTCGGTTGACCAGGAAATCCCAAGGGAGTTACTGATGCAATATACCAGTATAAGGTGGGATATGACACGTTTATGTTTTATCTCCAAACACCAAACTCTGCTGATCAATGAAAAAGAAGCTATGTCAATTATTGGATGGCAATATAATTGGCAATTACACCTAGAAACGCTCGGCCCAAATTTTATAGGGAGCATTTAAAGAGATAGAAAATAGTTCACTATACAAAAATATTTTATTCAGCATCACGGGTCATGGAAGGAATTACCCGAAAGCACCAGTTCACCGACTCCACTTCCGGATGTGGTGGCCTATGGCTCTGCCTCTGACCACGTTTCGGCCGAGGAGGGAAGGGAGAGTTGATGACTCCTCCCCCTTGTAACAGCGGCGAAGCTCTGCCAGAAGCCCGGAGGATAGGGGGACACCCCCTTCAAAATCAGTGCCTGCACTACTGTGTTCCGGTCTGATTATATCTTAGCCCTTCTTTATTTGAACACCCCCTGTAGTGGCGGGTAAGAATACCCACTACCCTTTATCTTCTCATGGGTGTCGTAAGAGGCGACGGAGGTAAACTGAGGCAGGAGATGGCCAGCAGCATCTTTTTGATAAAAGCAAAAAGCGTTTGTGGTTGCCAACACGCTTTCCAAGCGTGGCAACAATGGCAATATAACCCCCATGAGCAACGACACTTATAAACGGCCCCCAGTCACCTGCGGCCCACTATTCCTAGCTACGGTGGCAACCATGGTAACGGTGGAGCAGGTGGTGCTAAGAAACTCCGGTGGAGATTCGGTTTCCACCTACGACGACTTGATCTGGCAACATATAACGCACGCACCCTGAAGACTGACGAGAAGATTCTGGAGCAGGAAAAAGAGATAGATAAGTAAGCGCTGGCATGTTATAGGATTATCCAAAGTTCGAAGAGAGGGGAAGGACACGGTAATCCTCGAATCTGGCAACTTGTTCTATTACCGGGAGGGCGTCCATCAGTTCCAAGGAGGTGTCGGATTTATCGTCCACAAGTATCTTTTCAACAACGTTGTAAAGATTGGGAGTATGTCGACGAGGATTGCGCACTTTATACTCAGAATCACCAAACGGTATTTGCTGAAGCTCATACAGGCTTACGCACCAACCTCGGCACATCCCGATGAGGAGGTAGAGGAAATGTACGAGGATATCTCTAGAGTCATGCATTCTTTCAAATTCCACTACACTGTGTTGATGGGATACTTCAACGCAAAACTAAACACAATAGAGAACGTTGAGCTGAAAGTAGGTTAATTCGATTAGGGCAACGGAACCCAAGGCGCTAGCAACTATCCGACTTCATGGAGAAAGAGGGACTCTTTACGATGAACTCTATATCCCAAAAGCGGCTCCATAGGAAGAGGACCTGGTCGAGCCCCGTCGGTTTGACAAAAAATGAGATTGACTTCATTATGATGACTAGACGGCAGCTGTACATTGATGCCTAAGTGATGGCGAGGGTGAAATCTGGTACGGATCACCGTATGTTAACAGGCACACTGAACCTAAACGTTAAGTTGGAAAAGTGTCGTCTAATGAAGTCACCGCTCCTACCCCCTCGTGCTTTAATTCAAAGTCCCGAAACCTTTCAGCTCAAGCTACGACCGTTTTCAGTTCCTAGAAGATTACATTGCAGTGGACGATATGAATGACAAGCTCGTGGAAACTGTCCATGCGGTCAGAGCTAAATTTTGCAAGACCCGCCGCAGAAGAACACAAAAACTCTCCAATCACACTCTTAATCTCATGGCTGTTGGACGGGATATGAAGCTGCAGTCTTCAGTAGATTTGACAGCATACAGGCAACTGAACACAAAGATCTCCAAATGCATGCGGCGGGACTTACGCAACTTGAATACTGCTCGTATTGAAGTGAAGCGGGCGAAGCTGAAGACCGAATGTGGCAACATATTTTGCGGGACATGTGAGATTTTGAGTGAGATTGAGAATTTCTATGGGCAGCTGTACATGTCATCGTTGGAGTCACACGCAAGTATGAGTAACGATCCAAGAGCAAGTCTTACTCGACACTATTCCGATGATATTCTGGACGTCAGTCTGAGCGAGATTACAATGGCTCTCCAGCAGCTTAAAAACGGCAAGTCCCCGGGCGAGTATGGAATTACAGCGTAGCTTTTGACGACGGGTGGAATATCGGTACTTAAAGTCCATCAAAAGCGCTTTAATTCCATTCTCCATGATGGCACTACTCCGGAGGCGTGGAGCAGAAGTGCGGTGGTCTTGTTCTTCAAAAAAGGCGACAACGGTCTCTTGAACAAATTGTGCGTGATGCCAGTGATGACCTATGTATCTGAAACGTGGTCCTTCACTGCAGGGCTATGCTTGGCAGGCGAAGTGTAGGACGTCACCACTAGATGGAGTGACGACCTGGTCAGACATGCAGGAAGTCAATGAATGCAGGTGGCTCGGGACCGTGCTTTGTGACAATCCTTGGAGGAGACCTATGTTCAGCAGTGGACTTGTGAAGACTGTAATGATGATGATGATGATTATTATTATTTGAAGTTATTAACAGTAGTCACTTGCTTACTCAAGCTGTACGTAAAAAACATCTGGAGTCGTTTAAACCGAAACAGTTAGTTATTAGGAATCCTCCAGAATCACAACCGGTGGCAATCTGCGTGTACCACGTTATTTAAATAATCATAATTCTAAAAAATCTCAGTTTTGGTATTTTAAGAGGGTTATTATCACTAGCTTTTATTGAAATAAATACAATATTTTGAAGCAACTGATATTTAAAAGTTTCTTTTGAATTAGGATGATAATTGAGAATGTGGACAGGATTTTAACCACATTAAAAATAAACTATAAATAATCAGTTTGATTACCGCCATTGACAAGTAAAATAAAATGAACCTTTGTTTAAGTAAAACCGGCTTTCTTTAATTAGTAAGTAAGTATTTTTCCGCAATAGCCTATTCATTTACATATAGGTATTCATATGAGCTATGAAACCAGGACTATCAAATTTATCATAATGTGTTTGAAAATATGAAAGCTATTTTAATTTACAAACTGATTTATAAGTCTCGATAAAGTAAAAAAAGTAAAGTAGCAGCTAATATACGTCTCACTAATGTCCACAGGGCTCATCATTACCTACCTATAGTGTTTTGTGGGCAGAAAAATAGAATATACTGCAATGCTTTAATGCATATTAACTGTTTTTACATCACCACGACTACTTTAATTACTCAGACATCTAGGTTTCCCCACGAAGTTATTCGTTACCACTTTAACGGATACGTGTTAAGTCAGACGTAAAGTTTTCTATAACAGTTTTGCTCTCGTGCTACGATGAAATCTCACGGCGAGCGCTACACGGCCCTCGTATTTGTTTAAATAAAATTTCTAAAAACTGAAACTAAGCTTGTGTATGATTGTTGACCATATCTACCTAGTAATTACCCTTCCAACGATGCCATGAACAAATTTTCAATTATTTACATCGTAATTCAGTAACATTCTATTATTTAATGAGGGCTAATAACCTTCCACTCACCAGATGTCGCTAGTTGTGACTGAGGTAAAGTTTTTCGTTACATAGTGTCAGTTAATTGAGAAATTAGTTTTAAATAATAGTTTATCATTATCTAGAGTATTATATTAATATACAACATTGAGTCAGTGGTTCGATTTTTAATTTTTTGCACTTTATAACTTTTTTTTAAATTTTTCTACTTTAAGTTATATTTATAGTTTGGTTTATTAATATAAAATTTTTTTGTCAAGCTATATCATGAGATGGTCAACAAACAGTGCTAAATATCATGAAATGACCACACCATTTCACGAAATGATAGACTACTTTATGATAGGTATATGATCAATTCTACGATCTGGTCACGACATATAAGTATAAAAATATGTTTAATAAAGCTATAAAGATAATGAAAATTTTGCAATAATTGCATACAGACCAGTTTTAATCAGTTTACATATAGATTAGTATAATGAGGGCTAATAATCTTCCACTCACCAGATGTCGCTACTAGCGACTGAGGTAAAGTTTTTTGTTACACAGTGTCATTTAATTGAGAAATTAGTTTTAAATAATAGTTAATCATTATCGAGGGTACTATATTAATATATAACACAATGCGTCAATGGTTTGATTTTTAATTTTTTGCACATTATAACTCTTTTTTTTTAAAAGTCGTCTTTTAGTTATATTTATAGTTTTGTTTATTCATTTCTAATGTAATTAATATAAAATATAACTAATAATACAGAAAGAAACCTTAAAGATTACATTTTCCTAAGAAATTATCGTCCCCGCTATGAAATCTGTCAAATATTTTACCTCACTCGAAAGTGGCGCCGCCCTGGTGGCAGAAAAAGTCGTGGATGCCCTCATTGAAATAAAAACCTTATCAATTTTCATATGTTTGATAGATGTCACTATTATCTAGTGACATTATTACACTTTTAAAATAAAATAACAAAAATACTAAAAAACTAAACATTCCAATTTTTAAATAATTTTATAAATCTTATTATTTAAACATATACATATTTTTATTTATATTATTTAATTTATTAGTAACTGAAGGCAAAATATACAAATTTTTCCATTTGATGATAGATGGCGCTATTTTGATAACTACATCGGTGTATTTTACTAAGTTTATAACTATATTTTAAACTTTATTTATAAATTATTTATAAATATGATATATGGTATTATTAATATTTGAAAAACACCCGGTATCCCGCCTATAACTAATATATAATAGAACATTAACATTTAAAGGAAGGAAAATACTTATCCATCTTTTTTTGAAGTTCCGTAATCGGATAAAAAGTAGCCTATAAGTTGCCCCGGGTTACTAACTACCTACATACAACATTTTATGTAAATCGGTCCAGTGGTTTTTGCGTGAATCCGGAAAATACAGACAGACAGACAAAAATTCTAAAAACCACTGATTTGGCTTGAGAACCCTTTATTCAGTCCCCTGGACTTGTTTTTTCAAGAATATATTAGAATTACAGACACGACTTCTCTACAGATTTATTATATGTATAGATACCACTGCCTTCCTTCATCAATAAGTATAAAATGAGATTATTAAGTAATAATACGTTATTTATATACCTAAACCACTAATTCACTTTTATCCACCCAACTATTTTCTTCATCACTCAAACCTAACCATTTTACTAAAAGCTTATTTCGTTTTCTTTTAATGAGATAAAGGTCTGGAAATTTTGTATTTTGTAATTCATAACCGTAAAAAGAGCCTAGAATTTTTTGATTGTGTTTGTCTTCTATTTGATAGTTTTGACCAATCCGGTTTGGTTGACTTTAACGATACGAAATATTTCTGTAGACCAATTAGGGGTATAACCTTTGTAAAAATCTCCTTTGTATTTGCTTATACGAACGTAATAGCCAGCGTGAAACGCTGTTCCTTGACGTATCTTAGGCTTTTGAGACTTCTTGATGTTTGACATAACTAAAATCGCATTTGAATCATTAACGTTGATAGGCTTGAATTTTGTAATGCGATGTAATGTATTATTATACCGCTTTACAACAAAATCTAAATTATTTTTGAACCATTGGTATTGTCCGCATAAACTGAATATTTTGTAAAGGTGAGTTTTTAAAGTTCTTATTACTCGTTGGAGGCCTTTTTAACGGAGTACATGGAATAATGATTTATATTATAGTTATTCATTAAATTCTTAAAGGAATCATTATAAAACTCTGTAGCAAGAACTGTTTGTAAATTTTTAGGTTTTCGTCTTGATTCAGATACTTTGCATCGCATTTTTGACACAATTTTTATGTTTAATTTTTAATGGTCTAACCCATTAGTATTTTGATAGAGCATCGATTACTATTAGAACATATTTATATCCTTTATTAAACCTGGAATATTTTTGAAGATCAATCAGGTCAGCTTGCCATAAATCTTCTATTCCTTTAATAATCGTATGTTGACGAGAAAAAATTCTTCTTGCTGCTTTGTGACATTGACTATATCTTGTTTACTCATTTTGGGCAGGTTTTGATGCAATCATGAGGTCGATTTCCTTTTTAGTATGATACATTGTCCTGAAATTGATATTAGTCAAATTTTCTAAATTGTTAAGGTACTTTTTGACATTATCGTGAATTGTTTTCATTTCATTTTTAAGTTCTTGAACACATTTATCCACATATTCTTTATTCACGGCCTCATACTCTTTTTCAGGAGTAATCTTGTTGATTTCAGATCAAAATCACCAGCGTCTGTTCTTACTAAAGCGTCACTGAGAATATCAGAGCATTCAGATAGTCGTAAACGCTTATGAACATGATGACCGAATTTGTCTATATTCATAGCCGTCTTATCGGCTTCTGTAATGAAATGGTACTGCGTAATCCTCCTGTAGGCAGTTTAATATATTTAATGTCGTTTATGATACCAGATTCATGCAATTCTTCCACTATTGCATAAATTTCATTGTAAACCTCTGTGTTACCAGCTGCCCATGATCCAAGTAGTAATTTTAATCGTTCCACTAACTCGTTGGGATCGTTCCAGTAAACCAAATCAGTATCTTTTTTAACTTCTTTTAAAATATCAACTCCTTCTCCCTTTGGAAGACTTTCTGCACTCTTTTTATGATTTGTCGAGTGCTTAAACAATGGGTTGATCACTTGCATATATTTAAATCCTTTGTTACTGTTAATGGGTTTGGATGGATCATAATTACGTTTGTGTGCATTAGTATGCAAAAGTAACAATTTATAATTTTGTAAGTCTTCCTCTGTCACAATATCTAAATTTGGTAGCTTTTTAAACAATAAGTCTTTTAAGCCTGGAGTTTTTTTCAAACAATGATTTCCAATTTTTAAGATGTGATCATTATCATAGACACGAAATGGGCCGAGCATTAGTTTCCCACGTTCATTTCTGACACCATAAGTCACATCTTTTAGTAATTCAGATGACATAGTCCATGATAATGAATCATTTGCAATACTTGGTGTTGATTGATGTGATTTAAACGAAATTTCATTCGCGTCATTATTATCCGCAGGAAGCGAGTGAACAAGGGTTTTGTGGGATGTTGTATAAACATTGTTATCTGAGTTTTCTTTATTATTAACAGGATCTTCAAACACATCACTTGAAGAAATCGATGACTCACTTGTGCTGTACTTAGGTTTTTTAATAAGGTGAGCTTGGTCTGTATCTTCATTTAAATGCTGCTTTTCTTCAGTTTTTCTGGTAAGCATATTAAGTGGATCAACGATAGGCTTAAATATTGTTTCCAAAGCCAGACTGTTTGTATTTTTTGCATCTTTTATCATTTCTACCTTTCTTTTTACAACTGCAGCAGATTTTACAATTTGTTTCTTGAGGTCTCGCTCCATTGTAAAGGAATTGTACTATGGTTGACTACTCAGCAGAAACTGATTGCTTTGTGACAAAGCAGCTATTTAAATGTTAGTCTAAAATTATGTTATGTATTTATGTAATTATGTTGTGTATGTTAATTAGGTAATTATGAATGTATCAAACTTCATTCTGTAACAGCCTTTATTTCGTTCACAGTTTTTATTTATAACAATATAATTGAAAGGTTTACTCCACATAGTTGAACATATTTCCCGGAATTGATAGTATGAGAGCTGGCGACGAATTTTGGGAAGGTCCTTTGGGCAAGTTGAAATTGTGATCAAATATAATTTCGTCAATTGGCGAATCCAGTCCCGCGAGTGTGGCTGACCGTTTGCGGTTATTTTGTTACTGCGCAGTATACAACATTTGCAAAAAAAATTTCCAAAAAAATGTTTTTTTGGCAACTTGATTTCTTTTTTATCATTTAATTTAGTTTTTATATAATTCAAAAACAATAATCCCAGACGTTTTTGTCGGTTATAAAGTATTACCAGACCTCTCCAAAGATATTTTTTTTAACTCCCAAAAAATATACTTTTGGCAATCTCAAATTTTAATTACGTATTTATTGAGTAATTTTTAATAATACCTGCATATCGCCAGACGAATTTAGCGGTTGTAAACAATTCCCAGACGTGAATAAAGTTTACCAACTAATACGAGAAAAAAGTCTTATGCGTAGCCATAAGTGCGAGAAAGATAGCTAATCGAAGCATGCCTAAGCTCCTCGCGCTATGATTGGTTATTAAGAAATTATTTTTTGAAGATTTTTAGACTAAATTCTGGTTTTGGGATTTAGCGTGTCTGTATGCGCATATATGGACATGTAAATATCTATGTATATAGTTATTAATATTTTTGTTAAATCGATTAATTACTATTTTTACATAAAAAAGGGGGTTTTAGTGGCTTATGGTGAGGATTTATCAAGTCCGCATGGCGGCGTGAACATGGTAACTTTTGAAAATATCAATTGTTCAACTCAATCTATTTTTTAAACTCTTCATCTATCATGTGGGAAGCCATGGAATGTAAATGGCAGTTTAATTTTGTTTTGTTTAGTTATAATAAATTTTTTTCGGCTCTAAAATGGCGAAATTTTCGGTGGTTTTTTTAATTGAAGTTTGACATAAAGATATCAAAAAATTGGAAGTATAGTTATAAGGTTATTACTGAAAACTTGTGTGTATTTAAACTACTTAAAAATTAAGTATAATTATGTGATACGTAATTTTTTTTAATGCGCTTATGGCATGCACAACTGGATTTACTTATAGTTTTTTTTAGATCAGTGCTGTAATAATTTGTATAATAGCTATTAATTTTAACCTCGTAAGGCTTGCGCTTGCCAAAAAATATGTTTTGATAATTACCGCCCCGTGTTCTAATAAAAGGACAATGTGTATAAAGTGCTTACCGCCCAGAGATGAAGGTGGAAAAAATAACAAGTTGCAAATTCTCTACAGCCGTAATTCAAAAAAATCATTAATTACGACCGTTGAAATATGAATATAAAAGACATACAACATATTTTTATTAGAACACGGGGCGGTAATTATCAAAACATATTTTTTGGCAAGCGCAAGCCTTACGAGGTTTAAATTAATAGCTATTATACAAATTATTACAGCACTGATCTAAAAAAAAACTATAAGTAAATCCAGTTGTGCATGCCATAAGCGCATTAAAAAAAAATTACGTATCACATAATTATACTTAATTTTTAAGTAGTTTAAATACACACAAGTTTTCAGTAATAACCTTATAACTATACTTCCAATTTTTTGATATCTTTATGTCAAACTTCAATTAAAAAAACCACCGAAAATTTCGCCATTTTAGAGCCGAAAAAAATTTATTATAACTAAACAAAACAAAATTAAACTGCCATTTACATTCCATGGCTTCCCACATGATAGATGAAGAGTTTAAAAAATAGATTGAGTTGAACAATTGATATTTTCAAAAGTTACCATGTTCACGCCGCCATGCGGACTTGATAAATCCTCACCATAAGCCACTAAAACCCCCTTTTTTATGTAAAAATAGTAATTAATCGATTTAACAAAAATATTAATAACTATATACATAGATATTTACATGTCCATATATGCGCACACAGACACGCTAAATCCCAAAACCAGAATTTAGTCTAAAAATCTTCAAAAAATAATTTCTTAATAACCAATCATAGCGCGAGGAGCTTAGGCATGCTTCGATTAGCTATCTTTCTCGCACTTATGGCTACGCATAAGACTTTTTTCTCGTATTAGTTGGTAAACTTTATTCACGTCTGGGAATTGTTTACAACCGCTAAATTCGTCTGGCGATATGCAGGTGTTATTAAAAATTACTCAATAAATACGTAATTAAAATTTGAGATTGCCAAAAGTATATTTTTTGGGAGTTAAAAAAAATATCTTTGGAGAGGTCTGGTAATACTTTATAACCGACAAAAACGTCTGGGATTATTGTTTTTGAATTATATAAAAACTAAATTAAATGATAAAAAAGAAATCAAGTTGCCAAAAAAACATTTTTTTGGAATTTTTTTTTTAATGATTTCTTATATTTACGCGAACACTACACATTTAAATAAAACTAATTTTACGGATTCTATCGCGTATATTAACTTATTTTTTATTTTTAACTTATTTTTTTTTTTTATCTTCCCGACGTTTCGGGTGCTTTCCAGCACCCGTGGTCACGGGGGACTAAGGTGTTTGACGTCCTGCTGTCATAGTTAGCCCGGCTACCTTCAGTTTTTTAATATTAATTTTTGGTTCGATTTACGCAGAATGAGCTTACAGTATCTTGAGGTCTAGCAGTGGTATACTTGGGTTTGGATTTTATTTTATTGATTATGGGATCCCAAGCAGATGGCAGCACCCATCCATCTTCTCTATTGAAATTAGGATGTTTTTTAATTTCAATAGCCTCACGAATCATCCTTGGGAGGAATCGGTGTTCTTTTGCGAGGATTTGTGGTCTATCAAATCTAATGTAATGGCGGGGACGATCTTGAACATGTTCACAAACTGCAGACTTCCCGATACGTCGGTGCTTCACGTCAGCTATATGTTCTTTAACGCGGGTTTTTATAGATCTTTTTGTTTGTCCTATGTACGAGAGACCACATTCACAATCCAGCTTGTACACTCCTGCATCTTGTAGAGGGATATGACACTTGACGGATGGTAAAAATTGACCAATCTTCTTCAGCGGCTTGAAGTATGTTTTAATGGAAGCTCGCTTCAAGATGTAGCCAACCTTGTCTGTGACTCCTCTGACGTAGGGTAGTACAGCAGGCACACGCTCGACTGTGGCTGGCTTCACTCGGTCACTGTGACGTAGGCGCGGGACCCGAAGCTTGTTGTCTTGCAATACTTGCTTGACGTGCTGAAGCTCGGCGGCCAGATGTTTTCTGTCACAGATCCCTCGTGCTCTCTGAAACAAATATTTTCCCACGGTAGCTAACTGTGAAGGATGATGGTGCGAATCACCATTTAGATATCGATTGGTATGGGTATTTTTTCTGTACACAGTATGACCAATAGTGTTATCAGGATTTCGGATGACTAAAACATCTAGGAAAGCTAAAGTATTGTTTGCCTCTAATTCCATTGTGAATTGTATTTTAGGGTTTATGGAATTGAGGTGGTTTAAAAATGCAGTTACTTTGTCAGATGGTAAAATTGTGAAAGTTTCGTCTACGTACCGCTTGTAGAATCTTGGATTTACAGGAGCATTAAGAAGGGCTTTCTCCTCAAAGTCCTCCATGAATATGTCGGCGACTACGGGAGATACAGGTGAGCCCAATGCCACTCCATCTACTTGCATGTAGAACTCTTCTTTCCACAATAAATAGCCAGATGTAAGGCAGTGTTTGAGTAATACTGCATATTCTGTGGGCATGTTGTTATCTTCTAGCTTTCTAGTAACAATTGAGATGCAGTCTTCAATAGGTAGGCATGTGAATAGTGACTGAACATCAAAACTGACCATAGTTTCATTGTCAGCGAGATGTAGGTCTTTTATCTCACTAACAAAATGGTATGAATCCTTTGTGTGCGCTCTGGTATGTCCTCTTAGTGGTGACAGTATTTTTGCCAAGTGTTGAGCCAACTTATAAGTTGGTGAATCGATCTGGCTTACTATAGGACGTAGTGGAGCGTTTGGTTTGTGTATTTTCGGTAACCCATACAATCTCGGTGGTTTGGCACATGATGGTATTGTCGAATTCACGTCGAGATCTAATTTTTCGGAGTATTTCTTTATTAAATCAGTAGTTGTTTTAAGTGTATTAGTTGTAGGGTCTATTTTGACTTTTTTGTATGTACTTACGTCCGATAAAAGTTGTTGTATTTTAGAATTATACTCTGACGTGTCCATTATTACCGTAGCATTTCCTTTATCCGCGCGGAGAATCGTGAGCTCTGGTCTGTTGCGTAAGTTGTACAACGCTTTAAATTCGTCTTTGGGGAGATTTAGTTTCGGCGCGGAACTTCGACGTAACAAGGACGAAATGTCTTGACGTATAGCCTCTAAATCCTGTTTACCGATATTGTTCTTAAACAGACAGTTTTCTACGCTGCAGATAATTTCCTCGTACGGGATTTTTTGCGGCGTTATAGCAAAATTCAAGCCTTTCGACAATACTTTTATTGTAGGTTCGTCCAGTGTTTCTTTTGACAAATTATAGACCGTGCGTTGTTTATTGTTTGCGTCTGTGGTCAACGGTTGTTGCGTTTCGTTTCTACGTTGACATGGATGTTTGGCATTTGATTTGATAGTTAATTTTTGGTATTTTTCTATATGTTTGTCTTTGCATTCATTATATTTCGATATTTCGCGTTTGTTTAAAGTTTCAATGCAATTATTAAAATCAAATGTCGTTAAAACTGTCTTTAACTCACTGGACAAATTGTCTATGGTATTATTTATGATTTGTAAATCGAACCGTTTTTGCTGAATCACCGTTCGTAACAACTTTTTACTTGCCTGATTTAAGATCTTAGCGCTTCCTCGAATGTCCTTTTTAGTGGATATTTTGACACACGTAGGAATGAGATTGTGATCGCGGCACCTCTTCAAGAAAATCAATGATGTTAAATATCTTGCGCGCTTGGTCATGAGATCTTCTAATCGGCGAATTTTATTTGCAATTACCAGTCCGTACTGGTTTACATAATGATTTCTTATATTTACGCGAACACTACACATTTAAATAAAACTAATTTTACGGATTCTATCGCGTATATTAACTTATTTTTTTTTTATCTTCCCGACATTCCCGACGACGTAAAAAAAAAAATAAGTTAATATACGCGATAGAATCCGTAAAATTAGTTTTATTTAAATTTTTTTTTTTGCAAATGTTGTATACTGCGCAGTAACAAAATAACCGCAAACGGTCAGCCAGACTCGCGGTACTGGATTCGCCAATTGACGAAATTATATTTTATCACAATTTCAACTTGCCCAAAGGACCTTCCCAAAATTCGTCGCCAGCTCTCATACTATGAGACCATGTCATGTCAGACCCTACATGCTCGTCATAAATGTGTCTCAGATTTACGTCATCTTGTTTAAACAATATGGTCAGGTTAGCGTTATCTCTAAATAGTTGCTTAGGTATCTTAGTATACGTTTGATTAATATAAAAACAGTCCATGTTCTTACGTCGACCAATGGCGAAATAATCGCGTGTGTTGTTCTGATTTTCACAATCTACATCGTTAAATATTATAATTGAGTTAGGCGAAGCTTCGTGTGGACTCAAAACTTCGCAATTATGATTATACTTGTAATAAGATATACCTTCCACATTCTGCAGTACTTTTTCTAAAAATAAGTATTTAGGTTGATATAAAGACTTTGAATATACATAAAGGTTACGAAAACGCGGTCCATTCTGAAGTAACATTAAGCTGATAACTAAGTTAGTTTTTCTGCAATTTGATGGACCGCACACAATACTACGTATCGTATTTGGCAATTAGCTCCCATGACATTTAACTTTTTTGGTGCAGGACAGATACATTCTAATTTAAGTGATTCTTTTTGTTTGAGAAATTTCATAACAGTTTTGTTGACTTGTATTGGCTGATAGGTTTTAATGAACTAACGCTATTCCAATCGTGTTAATAATTTAAAAACTTGAAAAAGTTGCTGAAGATTAACTTTATCATCAGCTTTAGTTCAAAAGCATTTTTTTATAGAATGGGGTGACAAACGAGCACACAGTCCACCTGATGACAAGTGGTTGCTGTGGACCATAGACATCTACACCTATCCTCGTTTGCAAATCAAAATGCAGATGCGTTGTCACCCTTGAGGATTAATTTGTTTTGTTTTTTATAGAATAAGGGTGACAAACGAGCACGCAGTCTACCTGATGGTAAGTGGTTGCTGTGGCCCATAGATGTCTACATCTATCTTCGTAGCGAATCAAAATGCAGATGAGTTGTCACCCGTAAGGAATAAGATGGAATACCTCTTTTCCAGTAAAATGGGTCTCCGGTTCTCTACACTCACCATACAAAACACAGCAGCATTAAGCTGCTATTTTACGCTGGTATTCTGTGAGAGCGTGGTCCTTCCCCGGTCGAGCCGACCCATTCGTTCTACAACTATACTATTAGTATAGCTGCAGCATGGTTCTACCATCTACAAACGTAATTAATAAGATAAGCATGTAGTTACTTTCATAGCGTAATGTCTTATGAAATCTTACTATGAGATAATGCGACTGACATTGAATCATATTTGTTTGCAAAAGATAAGCATACGGATGATTTATAACTTAAATTGTAAAGAGTCCCTTAGAGACAAATTTTAAGGAAATAAACATATTAACTTAGCATCGAAATATATTTATGAAAATGTAATGTATGTACATAAAAACATAAATAGCTTTCATAAGAAAAAAAATATGTTCATTTTTAAACACTAGGAACAAACATAAGCTTGTAATACCAGTTTTTAGACTTAATGATTTCTTATATTTACGCGAACACTACACATTTAAATAAAACTAATTTTACAGATTTTATCGCGTATATTAACTTATTTTATATTCCCGACGTTTCGAGCACTTTACAGCACCCATGGTCACGGGGGGGACTGAGGTGTATGACGTCCCAATGTCATAGTTAACCACGGCTACCTCCAGATTAAAAATTATTAATTTTAGTTCCGATCCACGCAGTATGAACTTACAGTATCATGAAGTCTTGCAGTTGTATGCTTGGGTTGGGATTTAATTTTATTAATTATGGGATCCCAAGCAGATGGTAGCACCCAGCCATCTTCTCTATTGAAATTAGGATGTTTCTTGATTTCAATAGCCTCGCGAATCATCCTTGGAAGGAATCGGTGTTCTTTAGCGAGGATTTGTGGTCTATCAAATCTAATGTAGTGACGGGGGCGATCCTGTACGTGTTCACAGACTGCAGACTTCCCGGAGCGTCTGTTCTTCACATCAGCTATGTGTTCTTTAACACGGGTTTTTATAGATCTTTTAGTTTGTCCTATATAAGAGAGACCACATTCACAATCAAGCTTGTACACTCCTGCATCTTGCAGAGGAATATTACAAAAATAAGTTAATATACGCGATAAAATCCGTAAAATTAGTTTTATTTAAATGTGTAGTGTTCGCGTAAATATAAGAAATCATTATGTAAACCAGTACGGACTGGTAATAGCAAATAAAATTCGCCGATTAGAAGATCTCATGACTAAGTGCGCAAGATATCTAACAGCATTGAACTTTTTGAAGAGATGTCGCGATAATAATATCATTCGTACGTGTGTCAAAATATCCACTAAAAAGGACATTCGAGGAAGCGCTAAGATCTTAAATCAGGCAAGTAAAAAGTTGTTACGAACGGTAATCCAACAAAAACGCTCCGATCTACATACCATAAACAAATCCATAGACACATCATTCAGTGAGTTAAAGGCAGTTTTAACGACATTTGATTATAATGTTTGCATCGAAACGTTAAATAAACGAGAAATTAATAAATATAACGAATGCAAAAACAAACATATAGTAAAATATCAAAAATTAACGACCAAATTAAATGTCAAACATCTGAGTCAACGTGAGAACGAAACGCAACCAGTGACTACGAACGCGGATCATAGATTAAGCGCGGTCTATAATCTGTCAAAACAAACTCTGGATGATGCAACAATTAGAGTATTATCGAAAGGCCTTAATTTTGCTTTAACACCTAAAAAATTACCGTACGAAGAAATTATTTGCAGCGTCGAGGACTGTTTATATAAAAACAATACGCGAAAGGAAGATTTGGAAGCGATACGTCAAGACATTTCGTCTATGTTACGTCGAAGCTCAGCACCAAAACCGAATCTACCTAAAGACGAATTTAAAGCGTTGAATAACCTACGCAATAAACGAGAACTCACGATTCTCCGCGCAGATAAAGGAAACGCCACGGTAGTCATGGATACGTCGGATTATAATTCTAAAATACAAGAACTTTTGTCGGATGCAAGTACTTATAAAAAGGTTAAAAATGACCCAACAAATAACACACTCAAAACAACTAGTGATCTCATAAAGAAACACTCCGAAAGATTAAATCTAGACGTAAAATCGATAATACCTACGTGTGCCAAACCACCGAAATTGTATGGGTTACCAAAAATACACAAGCCCAATGCTCCACTACGTCCTATAGTGAGCCAAATCGATTCACCAACTTACAAATTGGCTCAACACTTAGCGAATATACTCTCACCGCTCAGGGGACATACAAGAGCACACACAAAGGATTCCTACCATTTTGTCAGCGAGATTAAAGACCTACATCTGGCAGACAATGAAACTATGGTCAGTTTTGATGTGCAGTCTCTGTTCACATGCTTACCTGTTGAAGACTGCATCTCGATTGTTACTAGAAGGCTAGAGCAAAACAACATGCCCGTAGAATATGCAGTATTACTTAGACACTGCCTTACATCTGGCTACCTATTGTGGAAGGAGGAGTTCTACAAGCAAGTAGATGGAGTGGCGATGGGCTCACCTGTATCTCCCATTGTTGACGATATATTCATGGAGGACTTTGAGGAGAAAGCCCTGCGTACTTCTCCCGTAAACCCAAGATTCTACAAGCGGTACGTAGACGACACTTTCACAATTCTCCCTTTAGATAAAGTAACTGCATTTCTAGACCATCTTAACTCCTTAAATTCTAAAATTCAGTTCACAATGGAGTTAGAGGCAAACAATTCTTTAGCTTTTCTAGATGTGTTAGTAATTCGGAATCCTGATAACACCTTGAGCCACACTGTGTATAGAAAAAAGACCCATACAGATAGATATTTAAACGGTGATTCTCACCACCATCCTTCACAGTTAGCTACCGTGGGTAAATCTTTGTTTCAGAGAGCACGAGGGATCTGTGACAGTAAACACCTGGCCGCCGAGCTCCAACACATCAAGCAAGTTTTGCACGACAATAAGCTTCGGGTCCCACGCCTACGTCACAGTGAACGAGTGAAGTCGGCCACAGTCGAGCGAGTGCCTGCTGTACTGCCATATGTCAGAGGTGTCACTGACAAGATTGGCTACATCTTGAAGCGGACTTCCATTAAAACATATTTCAAGCCGCCGAAGAAGATTAGTCTGTTTTTACCATCAGTCAAGTGTAATATTCCTCTGCAAGATGCAGGAGTGTACAAGCTTGATTGTGAATGTGGTCTCTCTTATATAGGACAAACTAAAAGATCTATAAAAACCCGTGTTAAAGAACACATAGCTGATGTGAAGAATAGACGCTCCGGGAAGTCTGCAGTCTGTGAACACGTACAGGATCGCCCCCGTCACTACATTAGATTTGATAGACCACAAATCCTCGCTAAAGAACACCGATTCCTTCCAAGGATGATTCGCGAGGCTATTGAAATCAAGAAACATCCTAATTTCAATAGAAAAGATGGCTGGGTGCTACCATCTGCTTGGGATCCCATAATTAATAAAATTAAATCCCAACCCAAGCATACAACTGCAAGACTTCATGATACTGTAAGTTCATACTGTGTGGATCGGAACAAAAATTAATAATTTTTAATCTGGAGGTAGCCGTGGTTAACTATGAAATTGGGACGTCATACACCTCAGTCTCCCCCGTGACCATGGGTGCTGTAAAGTGCTCGAAACGTCGGGAATATAAAATAAGTTAATATACGCGATAAAATCCGTAAAATTAGTTTTATTTAAAAGTTTTTAGACTTTATAGAATTAGTAATTAATTTATGGGTAGGCAATATATACGCTTTTAAAACAAACGCCTGGGTGTTATTCCAGACTATATTCTATCTAGAGATATTACGAATAGTATAAAATTTAGTTTAAGATTGAACATTGTTAGCTTTTTCTTCAAAAAGCATTAATTTTAAACAAAGATATATTTATAATGGATCTAAATTTAATAAGTACATTGACCGCTATATGCTGATCCATTTCCATATTATTGTGAAATACACACGTTTACCTGTAAAACACCGTCATATCATATTACAGCGTCTGGCTGGCGTCAATGGCGTTTTCGGCTGACGATGCAACGTTGGTTTGACATCGCATACAAACATTTATGTTAAGTGTTTTTCACACATGAGCATTTAATGTTAATAAGCAAAAATATTCCTTACAAATAACATTAATACGGGTCAATGCTAAAGTTACCAAATGAAATATTTCTTCATTTTAAAATATGTCAAACTAAAACACTTCCAAGTGGGGATAGCGCTATAATTTAGGGTATAAAGTATAATGTTGGGAGGTGTTTAACCATTAGTTGCATCATGTTTTCCACAGTCTATTAGACCTGGAAGTGTTCAGCATCATCATCATCGAGACAACAAGTATGTACGTAACACTTAGTCTCCCTAGTTAGTGTAGTAAGCGAGTCGGAATCTGAGGCTGATACATCCTCATCACTCACCCCATTTTCGAATAGCAGGAAACGTAAATTAAAAGTATTTTCAGATTCTGAGGTAAGCAAATCTTATTTAATTTTAATAGTTTGAGTTACTTCACATGATGAAAAGTCAGTTTCTATTTGATTGGATGTTGTGAATAAATTATCAGTCATAGGTTATTTTTTTTTATGAAAACGTATTTAATTATATTCTAAGACGATCGATGTGATTGATACAATTGTTAGTCAATTGGACTACTAAGTCATGTTATGAGCATCGTATAAAAATATATTTATGCGGAGTAGGAGGGAATATAAATATTGTTCATTGCTTATCAGTATGCTTTTGTTTAAATAGTATTTTTATTGTTTCCAGGATGAAGATTCTGAACCTATCCGAGCGAGGATTTTAAAAAGCTGCTTATCATTCCGAACAGGTTCGGGATATATGCACCGGAGCAAGCCTTCGAAGCGAGGAGAATATTACATCGAAGTGCGCATCTCTATCTTCCGCGAGCTGGAGGCTTTTTCATCAACCGACCACTGGCAGCACTCTCTGATCAGCTTTAAATCAGCCGCCGGTGAGAAATCCCCAACGTGGGAGGCTGTTACCCAGTTGGTATCATGCATCAAAGAAGATTATCACAACGTTCGTCCAGTTTTGTATCCAACTAAGGGTTAGTTTAATAGTTTAATCAGTGTTACTTATCTATGTGTTGTTGCTTTTAGTTAAAATTGTAATAAAAACTAAAACATTTAAATTCAAATTCAGATAAAATCGAAAATCGAAATAATAAACCATAAATAAAATAATAAAATAAAGAAATTCTAAATCTGAACTATATTTTATTATAATACACTGAGTTTAATAGTTTAATCAGTGTTACTTATCTATGTGTTGTTGCTTTCAGTTAAAATGGAAATAAAACTAAAAACATATAAATTCAAATTCAGATAACATCGAAAATCAAAATAATAAACCGTAAATAAAATAATCATCATCATTACAGCCTTTCATAAGTCCACTGCTGAACATAGGCCTCCACCAAGGAATGCCACAAAGCACGGTCCTTAGCCACCTGCATCCATCGACTTCCTGCATGTCTTATCAGGTCGTCACTCCATCTCGTGGGGTCGCCCTACACTTCGCCTACCGGTACGAGGCTGCCACTCAAGAACCTTTCTTTCCCATCGGTTGTCGGTTCTTCGAGCTATATGGCCGGCCCACTGCCACTTCAGCTTACTAATCCGTTGGGCTATGTCGGTCACTCTGGTTCTACTGCGGATGAACTCATTTCTAAGTTTATCACGCAGAGAAACTCCGAGCATAGCCCTCTCCATAGCTCGCTGAGCGACCTTGAGCTTCCTCATACGGCCAGCAGTGAAATACCACGTCTCAGATCCGTAAGTCATCACTGGCAACACGCACTGGTTGTACAATTTCGTTTTAAGGTTTTGAGGTATGTCTGACGAGAAGATGTGTCGTAGCTTCCCGATCGCTGGCCAGCCGAGTTGAATCCGTCGATTGACCTCTCGGTCGAAGTTGGACTTACCTAGTCGGACTATTTGTTCGAGGTAAACATACTCATCAACAACTTAAAGCTTAGTGCTCCCAACAACTACCGGCATAGGTGTGACATGGACATTAAACATAATCTTTGTTCATATTAAGACCTATCCTTTGGAAAAAACTATTGAGGTCATTGAGCATAGTGTTTAGGTCCTCCAGCGATTCTGCCATAAGGGCTATATCGTCGACAAATCGAAGGTGAGTGATGTACTCGCCATTGATGTTAATACCCTATCCTTTCCAGTCCAGAAGCATGAAAACGTCTTCCAATGCAGTGGTGAAGAGTTTCGGGGATATAACGTCACCCTGTCTTACACCTCTCTGCAATTGGATAGGTTTTGTACTCAGGTTCTGTACTTGGATAGCCATTGTAGCCCTACAGTACAAGCACTTCAGCACTTCGATATACCGACAGTCAACTTGGCACCGCTGAAGGGACTGCAGCACCGCCCGAATTTCGACGGAATCAAAGGCTTTCTCATAGTCCACATACACCAGGCATAGTGGCAAATTGTGCTCCTCGGACTTCTGTACAACTTGCCGAAGGGTATGTATGTGGTCTATGGTGCTAAAGCCCCTTCGGAAACCGGCTTGTTTGGGAGGCTGGAAATCGTAAAGTCTGCGTGCGAGACGATTCGTAATGACTCTCGAAAACAGCACGTAGACGCGGCTTAGGAGGGAAATCGGTCTGTAATTCTTCAAGAGAGCGTTGTCACCTATCTTAAAGAACAAGGCTACCGCACTTCTGCTCCACGCCTCCGGTGTAATGCCACCATGGAGGATGGAATTAAAGAGCTTCTGAAGGACTTCTGAAGTACCGGTTTTTTACCTGCTTTCAGAAGCTCCGCTGTAATTTCATCGTCACCTGGGGCCTTGCCGTTTTTAAGAGGCTGGAGAGCCATTCTAATCTCGCTCAGACTGACGTCCGGGATATCTTCGGAATAGTGTCGGATAAGACTCGCTCTTGGATCCTTACTCACACTTGCGTGTAGCTCCAACGATGACCGCTTATTGCTTGATATTAAACGACTGTATATTCGAATACAAAGCACTGAGTTAAGTTTTATCGTTAAGAAAATATCATGAATAGCAATACAATAATCGTCGATCTTCAAGGCTTCAAAAATAGCAAAAATAAACTTATATTGAAGGAGCTTGCTATAGCCACTCTAGAGTACACCAATATATTCCTAATTAAACATCCCTACCCGTTACTTCACTATCTCCTGAAGAGAAAAAACAAATTGCCTGGATTGAAAAGCACCGAGGGTATCGATGGAGTGAGGGCTTTATTGATTATAGAGAGTTTCACAGAACTATAAAAACATATTTCAAAGAAAAAGATGTTTTTAAAAGGATGTAGAAATATTAAATGGGTGCAAGATATTTGGGATGAAAATAATACTATCATAGATATAAGTTGCTTAGGAGCTCCCAATTTAAATACTCTTTGTGAACTTTATTGTAAAGATACTATACTGTATAACTGTTTTACTCGTAAGAAAATATGTGCGTTAAAAATGTTTTATGTATTAAGAAATGGTGCTTTGAAAACAAAATGATTGTTTGATTTCCAATAAAATATGTCTATGTGTTGTTGCTGTTAGTCAAGATCGTGGATGACATTTTCTTCTTGCTCGTTAAGTTCGCAAATGCTGATTTTAATCAGACGATGACCTCGTTTACCTTTATCTCGGCGGATAATGTATGATGATAATGATTCTTGAGAAAGGTTTCTCTTCCTGTAATATTTCTTTGATTTCGATTGCCGCTCTTCATTAATAGCTATTCTATTTGGTGGTAAATCGTGAAGCTGCTCCTTTCGGTTGTAATAATTTAGTGTAAATTTATCCACATCCTGTGCATAGTAATACGGATTAGTGACAGGATTAAAATCATTGTGTTCCTCAGTGTTGACCATGATCTGCAATTAACAAAAACAAGTATGAAGTCAAAAAAAAAGTAATGGCGGTTAAATTTCTAAATAGTAAAAAAAATGATTAAACTCACCAATATAGATGATATTTGACGAGCGTTGTAATCAACGTGCACTCGCTATGAGAATAAAACAATAATGAAACAATTGAGGGAGGGTGGGAGTCGCACTTCAATCCAGGTAAGACAAATCATTTTATTTAGTTAGCGGATGGATGCAAATTAATTAATATCTTTATTGTAATGAATTTACGATGTTAGGTTTTGGGGTCTTAGGTTTTTTTTTTCGTTACGGAATTTCTTGATTCGGTCGCCGCGCTCAAAGCCCTCGATAAAAGCTATGCAATAGCTTAAAAACGTTTATTAACATTAACCACAATGAAATTAGGCTAAACAAGTTGTATTATTAGAAATTAATCATATAGATGCGGCAATACCATCAGTATCTCGCAAACGCTCTGAATATAATGCTCAATAACTCAACTGGAAGTGGAAGTACACTTGTTCCCGCATGATGGAACTGTGAGTATGTAGACGTTAATTTGGTTAAACTAAAAATATTTTACCTCTCTGGAGAGAATTGGGGTCTTCAGCGGCATGTAGCTCGAGCAAATGCGAGAGCAAGTGACGCAGAAGCCCCAGTTCACACCTACTGCTATGACCATTAATAAAGCACAAGGGCAGTCACTGAAAATGGTTGGATTATAATTAAGCGAGAGCTGTTTTCTCACGGACAATTTTATGTGGCCTATTCGAGCCGTACCACAAATGTTGTATATGTAGGATGTGTAATTGAGTATAGTACAGAGACTAATTTTGTAGTAAGAAATAATAATTAATTCGTTTACACGAATTAATTATCCAACGAGTCGAGGGTAAACTAGTAACGGAATACGACAAACACATCGTTCCACGTCAGAGCCAAGACTGCTTTAACGGCGGCCGCTCCGTCCGTTTTATACAAGCAGGACGGGCGGCACCGCAGGTGCAATGCCGCAGGTGTGCGGTACACGTGTCGCTTACAAGAATTCTGTCTAGGTAAACCGACGCCGTCGCACCTGCAACGGTGCAGGTGCCGTCATATACAAAAAGGTCCTTAAATAAAAACAAACATTCATTAAAAATATATTATATATTATCACGTAGGCCAAAAAAAAGCAATAAAAATGTCATCAAAAGATGCAGAATATTTTGTTGATCCGCATGGAATTAGCGTGCAATATGAAACTCAGAGGGCTGTTCTGATGGTATTATTATTCGTGGTATGAATACTGTTTCCCCTTGAGCACATCCGGTGATTACTTTGGCCTTTAAGGATATTTAAAACTCGACGGGATAACATAACATTACTGTATCATCAACGTGTAATAAATACTTGCATAAGCTTTATATAGCTTCTATATAAAGGCCTTTTGCAGCGAGAAAATTTCAGAATCTCATAGGAAATCAGAAATTGTACGCAGACATAGTCGCGGGTGACCGCTAGTGCAGAAACATGACTGGCAAACGATGGGATCTGACGCCAAAAATTATACTGTGGCTGTACAAAACTGTAATTCGGCCCATGATCATGTCCGGCGCTCTGGTATGGTGGACCAAAACGAATGAAGCTACCACTATAAAGAAGTTTCAACGTTACCAGAAATAGGCATGTATGGCTGCCACAGGGTGTATAAGGAATTTGTATAAAACTGTCGTGTCTGGGTGTAGTAATACAGAGTGGTCCTGGATGTCTCTCTGATAACTCGTCAACTACCTCGAAATCACATTTAGCCTGGTGTATATTGTCGTAGCGAAGTCACGTTAAAAAGCGCCAGCCTGCAGCATTCCCACTGCTCTTAACATCTGTTCTTCAGTTAAATGTCGAAAATGTCAAATTATAGAAATCAAAGTTGGGTAATTTGAATCAAAAAGATGTATAAATAGCGATTTACAACAAATAAAAACAATTAATTTGACTACAAAATTCGCTCCCTCAATAGTTCTACATAATTTTTACTGTCAACACATTATATTCTTTGTTTTATTTAAATTTGAAATCAATCTGGAATAAACGACGAACAATTTAATATTAAAAAACATTTTAAAGTGGCTAGTACTTTTTTAGTTGGTCAATGATATAAAAAATATCCCTATACCGTGTAAAAAAACATCGTTGCTTTTCACACTAAAAATTGTCACGTAGTAAAAAGACAAATCTACGTGATACCTCAAAAGACAAAATATTCTGGCTTGAGTATAGCTTTTTCAAGACAGTTATGACGGTCACGTTCCGATATTATTCTCTCGAGCTACACTCTCATCGATCTACAAACTCATGTTTGCGAAAGTATATTTTTATTTGAAGTCACTCCAAATTCACAACTCCTCATTCAGTCAATCTGTCAATTATTTGTTGGCAACATCTTAAAATTCTTTGGCGTCAATTACTAGTCTGTGCTCAAACGTAGTGATTGTACCTTGGACAAATTATCACACTGAAGTCGGACAGAGCCCTTTGATTTTAAGCATGTCCGTTATTTTTTGTGTGCAGTTGTAGATAAGAATTAATATGCACCATTAAAGAAGTAACTGTTGTCTAGGGCTTAGACTCTAGGCTATCGATAGAATAATGCCATCAAAAACATAACTTGTAAAAAAAAGCCAAGTCTCGCAACTCAGTTCTTCTACCGTAAAAAGTTATGAGATCCATGTAATACCAAGTCAGTTAATTTATTCAGTCCATAGATTGATACATAGATTGACTTGGCAATCGCATGAATACACAATATATCTCACAAGTAATATATATATATATTATATTAAATTAGATTGTTTAGTGCGATTGCCAAGTCAATCTATGTATCAATCTATAGACTGAATAAATTAACTGACTTGGTATTACATGGATCTCATAACTTTTTACGGTAGTAGAACTGAGTTGCGAGACTTGGCTTTTTTTTACAAGTTATGTTTTTGATGGCATCTCATTTCTTTTTGTAGATAGTTATAGCTAGGTATTATACATATACAGGTATACTGATTCATTCACTGCAAATGTAACTTTGTAATCCTATATATTTATATGAGATTACAAAGTTATTTATGCAGTTGGTGTATCTCAAAAACTGAACCGAAATTGTAAAATATTTTAATTTTTCCTTAATTTGTATAATAAACAATAATTGTATTCCAAATTTGAAGCTTCTATGTTTGCTAGAAGTGCCTTAGAGTTTTGATGATCGGTCAGTCAGTGAGTGACAAAATTAAGAAACTTTGACTAGTTATAATTCTTAAACTACTGGTTCTAATTTAATAAAATTTGAAATATACCGAGCTCATACAATGCCTACTTGGTTAGTAAAAATTCAGGCTTCTAGTTTTATCCATAACGAAGTTATAGGGTTTCGGAAATGGCCTGAACTGCTTCGAGAAAAGGATGGTACGGCCGTGCCGCTTTTTTGCTCGACTTGGCGGGGGCACTGCCGTGCCCCCAGATGATTATATTAATAAAAGACGTTTTAATTAGAAATCAACTCTTTAATATAATTTTATACTTGTACAATACAAATCACATATAGACAACGTACAGTCTATACCGATGAACCTCGAGTTTAGAAATTTGGAGGAAATATTCCATGAGTACCCCAAAAGTATATTTAGGAAGGATTTTGAGATTTCCCCTTATAGACGAAATAATAAATCTGAAGAACCCAATTCTTTTTTGCGAATCTATGACTAAGTTATTTGCATTGTACTTAAGATTTCATACGAGTATGCTCATGTTCCATACTTTTCTATAAGCCGCTTGTTCCATGCGAGATTCGAACTCGCAACCTGCGGCCGCACGGCGCAGCCAAATGTTTAGCCATGCGACACTGAGTCGAAGATAAGGAAAACTTGTGTTCCAATTAAACAACATGTACTTAGCCTCATTTTATATATAATAGAATAGAATAATTTTTTATTCAATATTGATTATTACATAATACTTATTAAAAGTCATGAAAGGATACAGAATATGATACAATGAGATGAAGAACTGTATAAATCAATAAACACAATCATGAATCCAACAGAATTTTAAATTTACTGAATCCATCTGGTATGCCTCCACTTGTAAAAAGTTAAAAATTGGATCACCAGTAATATTATTACGAAATCTTAATTTGCCAAAATTATGTAACGGTACAAGATTATGTACAGAACAACTTCTCAACAACTACTATGTAGCTTTCTCGAGCGTTGTACAGAAAAAAATGTATTCGTGTATGCACTAGAACACAATACAGTAAATATATAAGATACAGTATAAGGATGTATGAGGGTGGATTGAAAAGTACTCGGCCTAACCAAGAAAATAAACACATACTAAATCAGTTATATTTTTATTTTTCTACATAATCACCATCAAGTTCAATACACTTTTGCCACCTCCCCTTCCAAGCATTTAGACCGTTGAAAAAAAATGATTCTTCCTTAGAGTCAAAATATGCGTCTACAGCTGCTTTGACCTCGTCGTTTGTCGAAAATCTTTGACCTCCCAAGTGCTTTTTTAGGTTAGGGAACAGAAAGAAGTCTGATGGTGCCAGATCAGGTGAATACGGCGGATGCGGTAACAGTTCAAAGCCACAGTTGTGAATTTCAGCCATTGACTGTACTGACGTGTGAACACGGGCGTTATCTTGATGAAACAGGACTTTTCTTCTGAGCATTCCTCGACGTTTTTCTTTTATTTCCTCTCGTAAACGACGTAGTAAGGTGCAGTAGTAATCAGAGTTTATAGTCTGACCCCTTTTAAGATAATCAATCATAATCACACCTTTCGAGTCCCAGAATTCTGAAGCCATCACCTTATTTGCCGACAAAATCGACTTAGCCTTTTTAGGGGGTGGTGAACCAGGTCTTCTCCACTGTTTTGATTGTTGTTTTGTTTCCGGTGTACAGTAATGAACCCATGTTTCGTCTATAGTAACAAAACGATTCAAAAAATCATCTGCATCGGCTTCAAATAATTCCAAACAGTCGCGTGAAATAGTCAATCGCGTCCTTTTTTGTTCAACTGAAAGCAGTCGCGGAACCCACCTCGCAGACACCTTGTGGAAACCCAACTCGTTGACAATGATGTTTTGAGTTCGTTCATAAGAGATGCCTATAATCTCGGCTATCTCTCTAATTTTTAATCTGCGGTCTCCCATTATTAAATCAAGTACTTTTTTAATATTTTCGTTAGTAGTTGACGTCGAAGGCCTTCCAGAGCGGGGTTCATCTTTCACACTCTCTCTACCACGCTTAAATTCTGCTATCCATTTTTTGACGGATGAATATGACAGAGCACAATCGCCTAATGTACTGACCATGTCATCATGGATGGCTTTTGATGATAGCCCCTTCTTATGGAGGTACTTAATGACGGCACGCTGCTCGATTTGCTCCATTCGCGGAAATTATGTCCGATTACTTTGTTAATAAATTTATAAAATCACAACTAATTATCGCACACGTTTCGAACTTCACACAATGAACTAGTCTGAACTGAACTAAATAATGTGGGTAGATGTGATTTTTAGAATTGAATGGATCTGTGTTAGGCCGAGTACTTTTCAATCCACCCTCGTATTATAATATGAGTATTATGTACATGACTATCTCGGTAAAGTATGTATATATACAGGCTGTGGCGTAATGTATAGATAATATGGTACCTGCGGGTAGAGGACGTTGTGACGGCCCAGAACAATATGTTTCATCTTTAGTAGAAGTCCCTCGGTTTTCGAGATAATTCGACATTTTCGAAAATTCAAAAAGATTACACCATTTGCCAATCTTTTTCGTCGCAAGACTCCAAATGAAGGAATTTTTTCAATCTATTTTTTGGATAGTATTCCTGGATAGAAGCGCTATCGAATGTAAATTATGATTTTAGGGGCGCCAGCATAGTTTTTTTTAAACAAAGATCTAACTCAAATTTCATGATTTGCTTATTTTTTATCCCAAGTTAAACCTAACGTGGTGTAAAAAAAAACATGGCCACCTGAGTGCCAAATTAAGAAAAAACATGCCTGTTTCATTGAGATTCCGAAATGGTATAACTCACTGTATTTCCAGCATTTAATACAAAATAAATTCCTATTAAAATGAGTTTAATGTAAACCTTGTTTTTAAAATTGTTTGGAACAACGGCCTGCATAGCCCATTGAATTTGCAGAAACGAGCCCACTGCCAGGTAGGGAATATAATTCTTGGAATAGATCGGTTACTTACACTAGCGACAATAAACCGACGGTACATCTATCCAACCCTCATTTGGTGAGAGAAGACGGGTCCCAGTATCAATTTAAAATAAATCTTTGGACTGGGATTCTAAACGGCAACATCATCGGTCCATTCGAATTACCAGGAACATTGACCGCAGAGAGCTATTTGCATTTTTTAAGACACGATCTCCCACTTTATTGGAAAACGTTTCGTTAGAAGAGAGAAGAAGAATGTGGCTGCAGCACGATGGTTGCCCCGCCCATTACGCCCATAGTGTTCGAGACTATCTCGACGAAATGTATCCCAGAAGATGGATCGGGCGATTAGGGACAATTTTATGGCCACAACGTCCTCTACCCGCAGGTACCATATTATCCATTCATTACGCCACAACCTGTATATCGAGTGACGATAAAGTTATCACATTAAATGAAAAGACGTATCCTACATAAATTTCTTTAAACATACACAATTAAAAAATTACATGACAATTAACACTAGTCGCGGTAGCATTTTTTTCGTTTTAATATTAAATAATGTCATGTAAATGCATACAGATATCACCTGATGAATACTAGAAAGTCAAAGACCCATGGCATTTGAAGGCGAAGATAGGTAGTTTAAACGTTGCCAATTCGAATCACTCAAATAAAGAAAAAATCAAGCAAAAAATATACCTACGGCTAACAATTTAAGGCATAATTTTATACGCGAAATTAAAAACAAAGGGACCGCGCACTACGGGTGTGTACAACAAATTCAAGCGAAAAATTTACTTAAAACAAAGGGGCTTAAGGCATAATTCTCTATGCGCGAAATGACAAGAAATGGGACGGGGTGTCGAAATTCATATTTTTCTGGCGCGTGCGACGATTATTAAGAAAGTATGTCACTTAGTCCGCCGCCGGCGTCCTTGGGGATGGTTCATGAGTCGCTTGACCTAGTTTTCGTTTTTCGCGTACACGTCCTTTAAGATTTAATTGTTGTTTTTTTTTGGTTTTGTGGATATTTTACACGCTTTTATTTTTTTAACGTTTTAACTTTTTTTTTTAATTTTAAGATGCCTTGTATCACAATTTCACGTCGTCAGAATACACCGACATGATTTGTTTTTCAAAATCCTAGTGTGGGGATAACGTTTTGTAAAACTAAAAAAAAGTGATTATTTGTATAAAAACAATACCATGAAATTTATGATTCGTTGATAACATCGGATTAGCATCGCCCTACGCGTGCCTAATTAACTATGTATGGTCAAGTGTAGGTTTTATAATTACCTATGTCGATGTCACGTGATCACTGAGCATTGTTGCCGCTTTTACAGGTCACTTCAGGTCAGTAAACTAATATTATCAAGGCTGATTTATTTTCTGTCAATTTTTTACGCTATTTATTTTGTTTGAAAAATGCATTTTTTATTTTCTTTTATTATTATTTATTTTATTATTTTAACAGACATGTATCAACTTGTATTAACTGCTGTGCTATTTACCGTGATAACCTAAGCGCCACCCAGTATATATATATATATATATATATATATATATATATATATATATATATATATATATGTATATATAACTAAGAAAAATATATGTAACTAAGAAAAAAATTAAAATTTAACAAGAAAAGTCATGTTGTGTACTTAATGATAAAAAAACTAATATAATAAAATATACAAACATGAATAAATATTCGAAAAAAAAAATAACCAAGTGAAGCGGTAATCACTTACCATCAGGTGAGCCATATGCTCGTTTGCCCCTCTCTTGTAAAAAAAATATGTCCTGCCCAGTTTGAACTGGATCTCCCACCCTCCCTCAGTTGCATGCATTGTACTCGTCACCACTTGTTCCAGCACCACCACTCCCAGCACCACCACTCCCAAAACAACTACACTAGGAACGACCCACCACTCTCGATAATATGACAAAGTATATAATACACAAAACAAACAACCTCATTGTAATGGTTTTACGCAATGTAACGCCTGACTATATTAATTATCTTAAAAAATATATTACTGCTACATGAACAAAAACAGCGAAGTGAAACATTGTGTAAGATGAAAAATAGGTAATATCCGCCGGGAAACGTCCTCAAAAATACGGTTATCTGTTTTCAATAGATACACGTGCCTACATACAAATACACAGAATTCGTTCGAAAACTTTTACATTATGTTGAATTGTCATCGAAGTGTTTCATCTAATTAAATTTATTTCTATGAATAATTTGAAAATGGTGCGAAACATCTGATATTGTGATGGTCAATTTGACAGCCAAGGGTTGCAAATTTTTTAAAGGATTAATACTTGTTCTTATTTCAAAACTAAAATTAAAGAGTCTGTCTGTAGTCAATCCCCGACAAAAACAGAAGAGTGTTATAAGTTTGAAGTATCGATCTGTGTATCTGTGGGTCTGTATATGGCATCATAGTTCCTGAACGGATGAACCAATTTCGATTAAGTTTTTTTTCGTTTGAACATTTGAACAGGTGTGTTATACGAGAGTGTTCTTATCTATGTTTCAAAAATCTGTTCAGTCGTTTAAAGATTATCAGCTGTTTTAGTTTCCGGGGTTTTTAAAATTTTTAATTTGTTATATCGAAATAATTGCCTTTTTTTCTCAGGGATAATTGGATACTATTAAGACATAAATAACCATTACTCCTTTTTTGTCTCTCTATCTACATGTCTGTCCGGTCTAATCTTCGGAATGGCTGAACGGATTGTAATGAAACTTCACAAATAGATAGAGAACAAGGCCAGGAGTGTTCTAGTGTATGGTTTATTTAAAAAACATGCTTTTTTTTTCAAACGAAAATCGATTAATTCATTAACCATAAGAGGTATAAAAAAAGATTAAACCAAATTTTTTTGTTTGCACACAAGTCATGACTTTTCTTCTCGTAAAGTCTTAAAGCAAAATCGATTATTAACATTTTTACTTTGACGCTATTTTACAACAAAATTATGTGTGTAATAAGGTATAAGACCAAAATTAAAGACCAAAATAGAATTTCACATAAATATTTTCCCAAATCGAAAATAGTTTTCGAGAAAATAGAAAAAACTGATTCGTATGATATCGATAATTGTAGGAACTACTTGCTCAAAGTTCATTATTCTGAAAACATAACCAACCATTTTTTTAAAGACCGCTATTTATAGATCTGCAATTTGTTTTTTTTAATTCAGTTCTACGCGGACGAAATCGCGGGTATAAGTTAGTAATATTTATTTCTTTACCATATAAACCAACCGGTCTTATTTTACGTCATCATCATCCTATTAAGGAAGATGAAGATACATCAACTGACAACAATCGCAAGTATAATTCATATTTTTTAGTTTTTAGTTTCTATTCAACTTTTCCGAGTAATTTAAAAAAAAATCATGGTTGAGGGGAGAACTTATCTTCGCCTATGTCGTCCTGTGGGTGCTATAAAATCGACTAAGAGTATTATAAACTTCTTGAACTAAATTCTCTACACGGCAATTAACTCCTCTAACGTTGTGTTTATGGAAGTCTATACTTAAACGGGGGACCCATATTATTCTACATTACTCTTAAAAGTGCAAATTTAGTGTTCTATTTGTTGAAACATAGTACAAAATTAAAATTAAAACTAAATGGTTACACACAATATTAAAAAAAAATATAATAAAGAAAAAGTAAAACCAAAAATTTAAATTGTCATACAGTCCTACTCCCCGTGGTATCTTGCCAAAAACGCTGGCTGTGTTTCTTCGCTGAACAGCTATTCTTAGCCTTTGAGCGAGAAAAGACCCAGCCGAAGCCAGAAGATACAGTTCCTATAGGAACTTCACCGCACGTGGACCACACGGACCGATAGTTTAGTGTTCCGTATTTTAACATAACGTATTTGGATTATTTTATAACTGAATCAAATTTTTATGTCAAACACTCTGGGATAAAATTCTCCGGACATCCGGACAAAAACACAGACAGATACTAAAATGTTACCGAAAAGTAAAAAGTAGATCGAGACGGAACTCAAGTCCAGCGCTTGTAGCTTTACAAATCGCAGGTCAGGGCTTCATATGAGAATACTATTCTGTTCGGCATGGTTCAGTTCCACATGACCATATTCAACAGAAAACTGCTCAAATCGTCGGCAACCAAATTCTTTCCGATCGGTTTGATCTATGCTCAGAGGAACTGTTCGGATTAATTTCGGCACCTGAATTCCACCATCTAACACTGCGACAGAACTCGAAATTCTATCATCTTCCATCATCGTTAATGGAACGACAACCATTAGGTTGTCGTTCCACTAACGACACCATGTCTTACCAAGCATAATATATGAAACAATGTCACCATGTCTACCAAGCATAATATATGAAACAATGTCAAATTAAAGCTAGAGTAAGCTTAATGTTAAGCTAGCTTCAATGTGAACCTAGAATAGTTTCACTTTATTTATAACAACTGTAAATTCGTTTGTTTATCTATATCTATAAATCTATAAACACTCACGCCTGTCACCCAGAGGGGTAGGCAGAGACTATGGACTTCCATTTGGCACGATCCTGACAGACCTCTCTCGCTTCCTCCACATCCATATACCTACGCATACACGCTCGTCGGTTAAAGGTACACTTGATTTGGCCCATTTTCAACATATCGCCAATTTGGTCGATAAACTTTCGCCTATGGCGACCCTTTCCGAATCTGCCGTTCACCTCTGCAACATAAATTTGCTTTATCACTCTTTCCTCATTCATTCTTTCCACATGACCAAACCACCGAAGCATTCCTTTCTTAATCCTGGTCACAACATCATCTTGCAAACCACACTCTTCTCTTATTAAACAATTTCTCACTCTGTCATTCAGATTCATCCCTAACATACTCCTTAAGGATCGCATTTCTACAGCATTTATTCTACTCTAGTGCTTCTTCTGCCACACCCAACTTTCACTACCATACATTAAAGTAGGCACTAACACAGCATTGTGAATTGCCAAACGTGCCTTTTTGGACACATTCTGACTTTTCACAATTGAGTGTAAAGCCCCATTCACTCTATTTCCTGCATTCACTCGTCGTTCTATATCCTTATCATATCTACCATCCCTGCTAAACACACATCCCAAATACACAAACTCATCTACTTGCTCTACCAACTCCCCTTCTATTCTTATTTCACATATCGTTTTACTTTCTTCTCTTTCAAAAACCATAACTTTCGTCTTACTTGCGTTCACTTTCATTCCCTTTTCTTTTAATGTCCTGTTCATTAATGTAACCATCATTTGCAATTCGGCTGCCGAAGACGCAAATATGACTTGATCATCGGCGTACAAAAGGCATTTGACGGTTAACTCACCCATTCTTAACCCGCATTCTTCTACTTTCAAATTTTCCAAACAACTGTCCATAAATAGGTTGAACAGCCACGGGGAAGCCACACAGCCCTGTCTGACACCTTTATGGATGCCAAACCAGTCCGAGTAGGCCCCGTTGATCCTGACACAAGCACTAGAGTCCCTATATAGAGACTACAATGCCTGTATCAGACCAGCGTTCAACCCAAATGAGGTCAGTGTTTGCCATAACACGTTCCTGTCCACTCTGTCATAAGCCATTTCCAAGTCCATGAACGCACAAAAAACTTTCTGGTTTTTGACCAAAAATTTCTCAGCAATCATGCGCATGGAAAAGACTTGATCCGTACACCCCATCCCCTTTCTAAATCCAGCTTGCACATCCCAAATTTTTTCATTAGTTTCTTCCATAACTCTTTCAATTAACACCTTAGCATACAGTTTACCCACAATGCTAAGCAAGCTGATACCACGGTAGTTTTTACAGTCCTGCTGCGACCCCTTTCCCTTATATATTGGGACTATAACAGCTTTGCACCAGTCTTCCGGTACCCGCTTCAGTTCCCAACATAAATTAAACAAGGTGTACAGCAGGCCTGCAACCACACCCTCTCCAGCCCTTAGCATTTCGAGTGATACTCTATCATATCCGGCTGCCTTACCTGCTTTCATGCTTTTCATTGCTTTTTTCTTTTCATCTACACTTATTTCTCTACCTCTCTCCACTTCTTCCGGAATTTCCATTTCACTTACTACAGACGACTCTTCACTCTTAAACACGCTTTCAAAGTATTCCTTCCATCTCATTAAATTCGAAACTTCATCATTCAGCATGCAGCCATTCTCGTCTCGTATAGCATTCATTCTAGGCTGTTTTGAATTTCCCCTGGCATTTCTTACGAGCTTCCAGAACATTTTAATATTTGCCTGGAAGTTATCAGATATTCTTCTATCATTCTTTTTTTTTCGTTTGTTTATATTTGTGTTAATTTCCTCGGCGTCATCAGGTTCTCTAAACGACAATTTCATTTCATTTACGCAAAACCCTTTTTAATTTAACCATGTACTATAACTGTGACCATGGGTGCTGCAAAGCATTCGAAACGTCGGAAGTTAAAACAAGTTAAATTAAAGGCAGAAAAATCAGTAATAGTAGTTTTATTCAATGTGTAATGTTTGTAAGTGAGTGAGTTTAATCATAATGTGTGTAAGTTCACCGTATTTTCGCGTAAATATAAAAAATCGTTGTGTTAGGTATGTTATTTATTTACCTGTTTAGAAATTCAATAGAATTAAAAAATTTAAAACTTATTTGATATAGATTATATATAATACTTCTTGAAATTCATTTTAAGATGTACATACCACGGGTTCGGAAATAACTCTTTCCTGAAAACAAACAGCTAGATACCCAGCGAGGCAGTTTTTCTAAACAGAACAGTTTACAATTAAATATCGTTTTTTACAAATAAAAAATAAATTTACAAGATAAAATAAATCAAAATATACAAGATAAAATAAACAAGATTTTAAAATAAACAAGATAAAAATAACATGATTTGTATCAGAATCATGTTATTTTTATCTTGTATATTTTATCATCTATCTATTATCTTTTTATAATAACTTTTTTAAGCTAATATAATATCCATAAATGATATATATATACACACAGTCAGGTCATAAGTATTGTCACACAGTAAAAACTTTTCTTTTAGAATGCTGGCCACAAAAAAGTTTATTGAATTCGAATTTCGAATTGGTCATGAAAATAAAACTGTATACTTTTTAGAATTTTACTCATTTTTAAATATGGAGTGGACGCTTAAAGAAGACCGTGTTGCAGTTATTGCGTTGCATCGTTGCGGTTACGCGCCTATTCAAATTTCTGACATACTGAAAAATTTGAATATAACCAAAAGATTCGTTTATCGTACCATCAAACGATATAATGAAGACTCTAGTGTAGATGACTGGTCAAGAAGTGGTCGCCCTCGGTCTGTTAGGACTCCAGCAGTGATAAAAGCTGTGAAGGCGCGAATTCAAAGAAATCCCAAACGTAAGCAGAAACTGTTGGCCCTTCAGATGGGGTTAAGCAGAACCACGGTAAAAAGGGTGTTAAATGAAGACTTAGGGCTTCGGGCATATCGAAGAAAAACAGGACATCGTTTGAATACTCGTGTAATGGACCTGAGATTGAAGAGATGCCGCGCTTTGTTGAAGAACGCGGGAAAAAAATATCGGGAAATTCTTTTTTCGGATGAAAAAATTTTTACCGTAGAAGAGAGCTACGACAAACAAAATGGTAAAGTGTACGCACACAGTAGTGAAGAAGCAACTGTAATCCGCGTGTCCAACGAGGTCATTTTCCATCCTCGCTCATGGTTTGGTTGGGAGTTTCTTATTGGGGCTTAACAGAGGTATATTTTTGTGAGAAAGGTGTAAAAACGAATGCAGTTGTGTATCAAAATACAGTCCTGACGAACCTTGTGGAACCTGTTTCTCATACCATGTTCAATAACAGGCACTGGGTATTCCAACAAGATTCGGCGCCAGCTCATAGAGCGAAGAGCACACAAGACTAGCTGGCGGCGCGTGAAATCGACTTCATCCGGCACGAAGACTGGCCCTCCTCTAGTCCAGATTTGAATCTGTTAGATTACAAGATATGGCAACACTTGGAGGAAAAGGCGTGCTCAAAGCCTCATCCCAATTTGGAGTCACTCAAGACATCCTTGATTAAGGCAGCCGCCGATATTAACATGGACCTCGTTTGTGCTGCGATAGACGACTGGCCGCGCAGATTGAAGGCCTGTATTCAAAATCACGGAGGTCATTTTGAATAAACTTTAGTGTCATAAGAATCTATGTTTTGTTAAGTTCATTTTGGTATATAATTGGTTACATAATGAATAAACTTGTTTCAATTATTTTATATTAAACATGTGACGGAATTTATGACCTGACTAGGTATATATATATATATATATATATATATATATATATATATATATATATATATATATATATATATATATATGTTTAATATGTTTCTTATATCAGTCGCGTAACTTAAATAAACTAATTTAGCTGTATTGACGCTGGTAAGATTTCTATCATTTCTGTCACAACGCCGCACTAGGTGTAACTTCTTTAGACAGATTTCAAGACTATGACATAAACACGACCGAACTCTTCCTCGTTATAAAATCATATGTATTTGATTTATGGCAATTAGCCCCCCCCCCCATGATTCAATTTATGGAGGAGGCCTATGTTCGTCATTTTGATAAAATTCGTAAAGAAAAACAGGAAAGGAATAACATACTCCAAGATTTGAAAATAATATAAAATACATACAGAAAACACAAAACTTACTACAAATTCTTTTCTAAACTAAAATAAATTCAAATATGAAGGAGGCGAGCAGCATATTGATCTATTATACAAGTTTCCCGCGGCTCCCACATGGGATATAAAGCGCTTTTACGTTTTTTTCCTATATTTTCTTTTTTTTTTCCTATTTTCACTATAAATAAAAGTTTAAATCGAGGACACGCTAGATATAGTACCCAACTCTATTAAGCACTTTATTTTTTTTACTTTTCATATACATACAACACACATGACTGCAGCATTTTGTACCAGTCTCTTTTATGAAGGGACAAACGTACTTACAATTCATCTGATAGGTATTGCCTATTGCGGTCCATAGACGGTGATGGGCGGGGGTAGTCACTTACCATCAGGTGAGCCGCATGCTCGTTTGCCCCCTCTCCTATAAAAAAAGACACCTTCACCTGCGATGATAAAGGCGTCCTCATGTCTTTATATGATGTGTTAGTTACTTAGTACTCAATTAATAATAATTAACGCTTAAAACACTTATGTGAATTTTTTCTTTTTTATCATCCTGTGGAGGTGTCTTATGAAGTTGTGTATCGCCAGCAACGCAAAATCAGGAATTTGCATTTAGAAAAACCCAAAATTAGGGGATTTTTAGGTGCTAATTAGGTGCCAAGTTTAAAAATTAGGTGCTCTAATATTTTCACAGCAACGAACTGTTGAAATTTGCGTTGCTAGCTAAACGTCTCACTAGCAACGCAATGAAGTCATTAGATATACGATAAATATGAATAGCAAGGAATTAATTGCTATTTAGGTGCTGCAAGTATAGGGAATAACAAGGCGCCTCTAATAAAAATAAAGTCGTTATTCAGAACATAGCAGATGCAAAATTCAGGTATTCTGAAAATCTAAATAGAATCAAAATTGCTTTTAGAAAAAAGCCAAATTAGGGTCTTTTAAATTTTTAAACTTGGCACCTAATTAGCACTTAATTTTTGGGCACTGATAAAGAACATAAAAGACCGTTCATACCTTATGATAATGTAATGATGGTCGTGGACCCTATAATTCCGAGAATAATATCTTAATTTGTATCGGGTTTCAATAATCGCTCAGCACTTAATTAGCACTTAATTCCTTGCTATTAATATTTATCATATATGTAATAACTTCATTGCGTTGCTAGCTCGTTTTGCCAGCAACGCAAACTTCAGTCGTGTGTTGCGGTGAAAATTTTAGAGCAACTAATTTTTAAACTTGGTACTTATTAGCACCTAAAAAACCCCTAATATGGGTTTTTTATAAAATAGTTTTTGATTCTATTCTGGTTTTCAGAAACCCTTAATTTTGCATCAGCTTTGTTCTGAATAACGACTTTATTTTTATTAGGGACGTTTTGTCATTGCCTATACTTGCAGCACCTAATTAGCACTTAATTCCTTGCTATTAATATTTATCGTATATCTAATAACTTCATTGCGTTGCTAGCGATACGTTTTGCCAGCAACGCAAATTTCAGTCGTATGTTGCGGTGAAAATTTTAGAGCACCTAATTTTTAAACGTGGCACCTATTTAGCACCTAAAAAGCCCTCAATTTTGGAATTTTTCAAATGCAAAATCCTGACTTTGCGTTGCTGGCGAGACACAACTGTCGTATGAGGCCACAGAAGGATACAAACTAGGAGATGGACAGCAGCGTCTTCTTGATAACAACTAAAAAATAAAAAAATTGCGGTTGTACCAACCTGCCTGTCAAGCGTGGCAACTATGGCAAATATCTCCCTTACGAGTCAATCTATGGGGGAGACCTGTGTTTAGTCAGCAGTTGACTTCTGATCGGCTGTAACGATAACAGAATTAAGGATAACAATTGAATACACAATGCACGTGATGGTAAGGGAATGCTGTAGACCATAGGCACCCACATCTACGAGTATCCTCGATAATGAATCAAAATGTAGATGCGTTGTCACACTCCTTACCAGCAAAAAAATGTAGGGTTATTTATTATAACACGATCTATCGTAGCGTCACTGAAACTGAAACTTTATATTATAAATAGTTTATATCTCACTTTTTACTAAATAACTGTAGAAAGAGAAAGGTAGAAATTATTATTAATATTTTTAATTTTATTAATCTTGATCTAAATATTTAACGTATAAATTTGCATACAGCTCAGTTATTGTGATAGATTGTTGAATATTATTTTGGTAGTACATAATAGGTATCTGCATTAGTATTACCTTTTAAGACTTATAAATATCTTATAAACCGTATCAAAGTAACAACGATACTTTAGTTCATCATCATTATTAATGACACATTAAGCCGCGTCTCCACCAAAGTTTTGTTTCCAACACAACAGTTGCCAACAAAACTTGTTTTCATTTTCGGCGGCAACATTAAAGGAATACGCTTGTTGCCAACATTTGTTCCCTCGGTGGAGACGCTTGTTGGAAACAGTTGGAAACATAACTGTTGTCAACATTTTTGGTGGATACGCGGCTTTACATATTCGCAGCAAGGATAAAGCGTCGAATTTATAATAATTAATTATACGTAAATAAGCTAAGCGCTCGATGTAAATTTCATTAAACTTGCCACCACTTAAATTGTTATTTGCAATTTTAAGTGCTGCTTTACCAGGTGCTCGGCGGAGAAGAAAAACATAGTGAATCGTAAGAAATCTTACTGAAAAATAATGTATTAAGAGTACATATGTAGTCCGCCAATATGCATCAGAGTAGCCCGGCGGGCTCACAGCTCTATAATCCTTTGACCCTAACTGTGGGATGTATATAGGCTGTATCTATACCTTTTACGTAACACGTGTCTTATTTCAAGGTATGCTTCTATATATTTAAATGAAAATTATTTCCTTCACCAAGGTTTGCCTGGAAGAGATCGCTATTTAGCGATAAGGCCACCTAATTGTACATTCGTTTATACATTTAAGTTTGCTGTGTTGTGTAGTGTTTTGTGTGCAATAAAGAGTATAAATAAAAAATAAAAATAATATGCTAACCTGCCGCCTATTTGTATAAAGGCTGTAATTTTACTTATGGGTCTTATTCCAATATTCGTCCCTCACCCTGGCACATTATATAATTATAAATTGCACTGAATGATATTATAACGTGAGTGAAAAGTAAATTTATAAAGACATTTTTTGCTAAGTATAAGTCGCCGCTTCAACCGACCTCTGGGACAAGCCACGCCAATGACGTTATCGCAGAAAGACATGTAACAACGTAAGTTTCTATAGATTGACTTAGTTACGTACTTCATGTAGTTTTAATAGATTTTTTTAAATAATTGTAGAAATTTAACCCTTAAAGTACAGCATGAGATGGTATAGCAAATATTCATAGCTACAGCACAAATGGGTTGGCTCGACCGTGGTAGAACCATGCCCTCACAGAATACCAGCGTGAAACAGAAGAATAATACTGCTGCGTTTCGTATGGTGAGTGTAGAGAACCGGAATCCTTTCTACTGGTAATAAGGCGTTCCATATTAGCCCTCAGGGGTCATTTGCATTTTGATTCTTAATCGTGGAATGTAACCGTACATAAAAGTACGAACATAAACCTGCACATAAATAATAATAATCCAAATTATATAGACACATTATTGAGTTGCAAAGATTACGGTTTATATTCATAATTTATAGACGATATACATTCTATAGTTTATTGACGTAAGCGGCACATTAGAGAGACGTAAAGTAACGGAGCGAGACCACATGAGTAAATAAACGGAACAGAGACAAAACTTCTTAAGAACGTGCAAAATTGTAATCTATTTTGATAGAGTTGTCACAATAGGTGAAGACAAATTAAACAAAACATTTGTTAAATTATTTTATTATTCAGTATGATAGAATACTTTACAAATACTTCACCATTATCATCATTACAGCCCTTCACAAGTCCACTGCTGAACATAGGCCTGCCCCAAAGAATGCCACAAAGCACGGTCCTGAACCACCTGCATCCATCGACTTCCTGCATATCTTACCAGGTCGTCACTCCATCTAGTGGGGGGACGCCCTACACTTCGCCTGCCGGTACGAGGCTGCCACTCGAGAACCTTTCTTCCCCATCGGTTGTCGGTTCTTCGAGGTATATGGCCGGCCCATTGTCACTTCACCTTACTAATCTGTTGGGCTATGTCGGTCACTCTGATTCTACTGCGGATATCCTCATTTCTGAGTTTATCACGCAGAGAAACTCCGAGCGAAGCCCTCTCCATAGCCCGCTGAGTGACCTTGAGCTTCCTCATCCGGCCAGCAGTGAAGGACCACGTCTCAGTTCCGTATGTCATCACTGGCAACACGCACTGGGTGTACAGTCTCGTTTTCAAGTTTTGTGGTATATCTGACGAGAAGATGTGTCATAATTTCCTGAACGCTGCCCAACCGAGTTGAATCCGTCGATTGACCTCTCGGTCGAAGTTGGACTTACCTAGTCGGACTATTTGTCCCAGGTAAACATACTCGTCAACAACTTCGAGCTTAGTGTTCCCAACAACTACCGGCATAGGTGTGACATGGACATTAAACATGATCTTTGTTTTGTCCATGTTCATCTTAAGACCTATCCGTTGGGAAACACTATAGAGGTCATTGAGCATATTGCTTAGGTCCTCCAGCGATTCTGCCATAAGGACTATATCGTCGGCAAATCGAAGGTGAGAGATGTACTCGCCATTGATGTTGATACCGTATCCTTTCCAGTCCAGAAGCTTGAAAATGTCTTCCAATGCAGCGGCGAAGAGTTTCGGGGATATGACGTCACCATGTCTTACACCTCTCTGCAATTGGATAGGTTTCGTACTTTGGTTCTGTACTCGGATAGCCATCGTAGCCCTACTGTACAAGCACTTTAGCACTTCGATATATCGACAGTCAACTTGGCACCGCTGAAGGGACTGCAGCACCGCCCAAATTTCGACGCAATCAAAGGCTTTTCATAGTCCACATACGCCAGACATAGTGGCAAATTGTACTCCTCGGACTTCTGTACAATTTTCCGAAGGGTATGTATGTGGTCTATGGTGCTAAAGCCTTTTCGCAAACTGGCTTGTTCGGGAGGCTGGAAGTCGTCAAGTCTGCGCGCGAGACGATTCGTAATGACTTTCGAAAACAACACGTAGATGCGGCTCAGAAGGGAAATCGGTCTGTAGTTCTTCAAGAGAGCGTTGTCGCCTTTCTTGAAGAACAAGACCACCGCACTTTTGCTCCACGCCTCCGGTGTAATGCCACCATGGAGGACGGAATTAAAGAGCTTCTGAAGGATTTCAAGTACCGGTTTTCCACCCACTTTCAGAAGCTCCGCTGTAATTCCATCCTCGCCTGGGGCGTTGCCGTTTTTAAGGTGCTGGAGAGCCATTCTAATCTCGCTCAGAATGACGTCCGGGATAAAATCGGAATAATGTCGGATAAGACTCGCTCTTGGATCGTTACTCACACTTGCGTGTGGCTCCAATGATAACGTGTACAGCTGTCCATAGATCCTCTCAATCTCACTCAAAATCTCAGGTGCCCCTTGAAATGATGCTGCCACATTCGGTCTTCAGCTTCGACAGTTGGCTCTTTCTGGCAGACAGATCTCTGGCAAAGACTTTGGAGCTTTGGTTCCGCTCGATCGCTTCTTCAATACGAGCTGTATTGAAGTTGCGTAAGTCCCGCCGCATGCATTTGGAGATCTATCTGTTCAGTTGCCTGTATGCTGTCAAGTCTATTGAAGAATTTAGCTTCATCTCCCGTCTAACAGCCATGAGATTAAGAATGTGATTGGAGAGTTTTTGTGTTCTTCTGCGGCGGGTCTTGCAGAACTTAGCTCCGACCGCATGGACAGTTTCCCCTAGCTTGTCATTCAAATCGTCCACTTCGAGCTGAAAGGTTTCGGGACTTTGGATTAGAGCACGAGGGGGACGGAGCGTTGACTTCATTAGACGAGACCTCTCCAACTTAACGTTTAGGTTCAGTGTGTCTCTAACCATTCGGTGATTGCTGCCGGTTTTCTCCCTCGCGATCACGGAGACATCACTGAACAGTTGTCGTCTGGTCATCATAATGAAGTCAATCTCATTTTTTGTCGAACCGTCGGGGCTCGACCAGGTCCACTTCCTGTGGGGCCGCTTATTGAAGAAAGAGTTCATCATAAAGAGTCCCTCTTTCTTCATGAAGTCGGCCAGCTGCTGACCCCTTGGGTTCCGTTGCCCTATTCCATATTTCCCCACTTTCAGCTCACCGTTCTCTCTTGTGCCTAGTTTTGCATTGAAGTCTCCCATTAATTATATTGGATTTTGGAGGAATGCATGGCTCTAGAGATATCCTCATACATTTCCTCCACCTCCTCATCGGGGTTTGCCAAGGTAGGTCCGTAAACCTGTATGACCTTCAGCGAATACCGTTTGGTGATTCTGAGTATAAGGTACGCAACCCTCGTCGACACACTCTCAATCGTTACAACGATGTTAACGAGAGACTTGTGGACGATAGATCCGACACCTCCTTGGGACAGATGGTCGCCCTCCCGGTGATAGAGCAAGTTGCCGGATTCGAGGATTACCGTGTCCTTCCCCTCTCTTTGGACTTCGGATAATCCTATAATTTGCCAGCGTAACTTGTCTATCTCTTCTTCCAGCTCCACAATCTTCTCGTCAGTTCTCAGGGTGCGTGCGTTGTATGTTGCCAGGTCGAGTTGTCGTAGGTGGCAACCGAACCTCCACCGGAGATTCTTAGCACCCCCTGCCCCGCCGTTACCATGGTCGCCACCGTAGCCAGGAATAGTTGGGCCGCCGGGGACTGGGGGCCGTCTCTTCGTAACTTTCATCATGGGGAGTATATTGCCATAGTTGCCACGCTTGGCGAGCGGGTTGTCAACCGCAGTTTTTTTATTGTATTTTTGCCGTTACCAGGAAGATGCTGCTGCCCATCTCCTGCCTGTTTCCCTTTGTCGCCTTTTACAACACCCAGGGGAAGATATGGGGTAGTGGATATTCTTAACCGCCACCACACGGCAAATACTTTCTCTAATAATTTTCTTTTTATAATTTTTGTTTTTCAATAATTTCTTGTATCTTATAATAGGGTGGTAAATTCTGAATCTAAGATAAAGGTTTTTCAAGTAATCTAACAGGAAGAAATCAAATTTACAATCTGTAATATGTTTAAGTATTTCGTTGCCAACGTTGACAATATTTAATTCAAGATCGAAATATTCGCGAAATTTTTGCTCCAGCAATCCAACAAATGCGTATTGTACTCCTTGGGATAGTTGAAGTATGATATATTTTTATTTTTCTAGTGTTATTCATACACACGTTACAATAAACAACCATTGTTAATAATACCACGTTTTTACATTAAAATATTCAAATTCGCAACTAACAAAACAAATGTGCATTGCACTGACCTTGAGATTGTTGTCCACTGGCTGTGCCAGCGTAACCGTTTTTTTCCAGTCTTGGCGCGTACGCGACAAGCGGCCAGTGGTCACGCACACATGCCCCGCGTTCTTGTAGTAGTGCAGCCGATTCGCGCGGTTGTATGAAGCTTTGTCTCTGTACCGTTTATTTACTCATTGGCGAGACTTCTAGTAGCAATCAATCTATCTACCAAACAAGGAGATTAGAGAAAATTCTTCTCTGAAACCAACTAAGAAAGAGAATTTAGTGATATTTTACAGGTAGATGAACTCAATGACGACGATTACCGAGGATTGTTGTAGTTAGGAAATTTATATCGTATTAAGGGCGGCATTGAATATTTCGGGAATTAAGGAAGTGACACAACATTACTATTTAAAAATATATTTATTGCTTTTCGAAGTATTCTCCGCGAAATTTGACACATTTTTCCATACGATGGAACCAATCATTGAAGCAACCATTCCATTCGGAAGTTGGGGTCTCCAAAATGGCCGTTTTGTAGGCGTTCACAGCTTCTTCAGGTGATGAAAATCTCTGTCCACGCAATTTATTAGGGAAAGTATAGAAATAATTAGGGCTTTGGTCGATGCTGTACGGCGGATGGTCTAATAATTCTATGTTTTCTTGCTCTAAAAACTCTTTTGTTCTGTGTGCGGTGTGAGAAATCGCATTGTCGTGATGGAGGATGATGCGGCGGTTGCAGTTCCCTTTACGGAGTTCAGAAACGACCTGTGGCAAACAAATGCTAGCATACGATTCTGCATTAACCGTTCTTTGTCTTTCAAGAGGAATAGTCGTAACATGGCCGGTTTTGGAGACAAACGTGGCCACCATTTATTTGTAACACTCCGTGAACGAACAATTTTTGTTGGCTTTAACTCATTTTTGAACACCCAAACTCGTGACTGGTTTTTTGTTTCGTGTTTGTACGCATATATCAAGGATTCGTCACCTGATACGATGTTGTATACAGCATTTGAGGATCCTGCGTGGAATCTTTCGAGAGTTCTGACGCACCAAGTAACAGAGTTCACAGAGCGAATGCGGTATCCATCGGGAAAACAACTTTTTTACACCTAATTGTTCATGCAAGATTATTTGTATTTAACTAACGCCAATGTCTAAAGTTGCCTTAATTTCGCGGTATGTCACATGTCGATCTTCCTCAATCAGCTTACGCACAGAATCAACGTTTTCTTGGGTGACTGCAGTTTTTGGACGACCTTGACGGGGATCATCACTGAGATTGACACGTCCACGTTGAAATTCAGCAAACCAGCGATAAATTATGGTTTTGGATGGGGCTTCATCACCAAATGCAGAAATCATCCGGTCAACACACTGTTTTTGTGTTAAACCACTTCGAAAGTCATTAACAAATCATCGCTCTTGAATTTTCTCGAGTCAATTCCCTTTTCTAAACGACTAAACAAGTTTGACAAAACCTTGTGACAAGACAGAGAATCTTTTTTTAAATAAATAAATGGTATTCGATTTTTAAAACCAAGGGGTGGACAGTGGAAATATTCCATTCCCGATACTTTTAGTGCAGCCTATGTATCCTTAAAATAACAGATAAAACTGAAGTTTGCGGCGTTCCTGTGCAAACTTAATTCTTGATCTTCGCCATCAGCCAGTTAAAATTCATTGCTGGACATGGTCTTGTCTCGTTGGAAGCAGGATTTTTTTTAATTGTCACGTTTACCGATAGCAGTACGTGAACAAATTTGATACTGGTGTCTGACCCCGGTCTAGGTATTTCATGCCTGCCATAAACGATATGGTAGAAGCACTATCTTCAGGCAGCTGTAAGACCTTTCTGGGATACCTGCGAGACGAAATGGGGCGATGGATTCACTTAAACCACCACACAGTAATGTCAATTAATAACATAAAATTTTTAAGAACAATTAAATAAATAGAGTGACCAAATGAGATCTGCAAATAATAAACGTTTAGCTTATTGTAAATTTCGTGGAGTAAGTGAACAGTTATATGGTAATTAATAGAATCAGGCGTTACTGCGCGGAAATCAATTATATTGAAGATGTTAAAAAATAATATGCTAAGTAAACCGCGGTGAATCCGCTAAAGCGGTCAGCCACCGTAGTCTACTTCACCGGAGGATGCCTCGTGTAGAGGCGAAACGCATGTCGTATTATTGACGGTGGTGTGTCTTGTGTAGTGGTGTTGGGAGTAGTGGTGCTGGGATTAGTGGTGACGGAGATAGTGCACGCAATTGGGGGAGGGCAGGAGATGCTCTTCAAACTAGGTATGACACATCATATTATTTTATTACGCAAATCTTAGCAAATTAATATTTTAACATCTTTAGGTCATATTGTAAATTATTTAGACGTAAGGGAGAAAGGGCCATATATAGAGTTGCCACGTAGGTTATTCTCGCGTACCCATATTTGAAGGAGTGGAGAACTCCATTTTCACTCTCTAGGAGAAATAGTCTATATGGGCTTACGCTGTCAGGGCTACGGAAGTGTGCGAAAGGGTTCCCGTAACCCTGGTAAAGGGCGAAGAGATGAACATGTCCGGCAGTTGATGTTCTCGCTCCTTGAGTGCATATTGGAGAACATAACAAGTCTTTGAATAATTTATCCCTTACTAATTTCTTAAGTTGCATCTCTGGTACGGTTTCTTCACGCTGTTCACGAACACAAGGTAAATTAGCACTCAAAACTGTAACAATTTCAGTGGTGATGGTGGAATCGAAATCCAGTTGTTCGGGTTTCATGGCAAATTAGTGAAAAAGTATCTCCTGCGCTTTTAGAATTCTTTTTTTCTTATTTAGCATTTATTTTCTTAATAAATACAGTAATAAAATTTCCAAACTTTTAGAAAATTACACAGTTTTGGAGTACGACCCGACTGTCCCATTGAGTTGCTTTAAAATTTGAAATTTAAAAGTGGAAACGGCGATAAAGTTTTTTCTTGCTTCTTATACAAATTCAGGATATTTCTTTTTCATTTAATTATAATTAATATATGCAATTTTGTTGGATAACTTGTTGCCTTCTTGTAGGTAGTGACATAACCTTGTTGCTGTAGAAATCTTGGGGGTTGTTGATAAAAAAATGCGATAAGTAGTTTTGACAGTAATCTCTTGATGTTAAACTAACACTACCCAAATAATTCTAAAGATACCGAAACAGGTGAAAATCTACACGACAATTTCTATGATTTCGATACTATATATTTTAATCCGTTACAAACATCTATATTTATATCTGTCTGTGTATTGATATCTGTCTGATCTCTTAAGATCTGTCAGTTAGGTCCCATTAAGCCGAGTGGTTTTTCATCATTAAGCCGTCTTCATGATAGTTGTAGGCGTAAAAATATCGAATGCCTAAAAATAAAACTTTATTTAATAAATATTTCATTCAATACCAATTTATTAAGGTTCGAGGTTAATGTTTTAAAATAGTCAGAGAAAAATGGGAATCTATTATATACGGCAATATTCCATTATGATTTCATAGGTTATATTATCATCATTATCATTACAGCCTATCACAAGTCCACAGCTGAACAAAGGCCTCGCCCAAGTCATGCTACAAAACACGGTCCTAAACCACCTGGATCTATCGGCTTGCTGCAGCTCTTACCAGGTCCACTCTCCATCTAGTGGTGGTCGCTTTATACTTCGCGTACCGGTACGAAGCTGTCACTCGAGAACCATTCTTCCCCATCGGTTGTCGTTTCTTTGCGTTACGTATTCGGACCATTGTCACTTCAGCTTACCGCTTAAGAAACACTACACTACAGATTAAGAAAACTCTTGAAACTAGAGACTTGGATGGCTTGCTCCTGCTTGCGTTTATCAAAGTTGCAATAATTTCTGGTTCGATATCTGGGGGATCCATTCCAGCCAGCATTGACTTATATTTTCAACTTACGGTGTAGGCATTACCATATAATCTAATATTCTAATCTCTAATAAAAGTCAAATTTTATAAATAACACTAATTATCAATTTATTATCTACTTATGTTTAATATATACAATATTAAAAACCATAATAAAAAACTAAAACTAGTAACTTAATTTAAATAAAACTAATTTTACGGATTTTATCGCGTATATTAACTTATTTTATATTCCTGACGTTTCGGGTGTTTTCCAGCACCCGTGGTCACGGGGGACTGAGGTGTTTGACGTCCTGATGTCATAGTTAGCCCGGCTGACTTCAGTTTTTTAATATTAATTTTTGGTTCGATTTACGCAGAATTAGCTTACAGTATCTTGAAGTCTAGCAGTGGTATACTTGGGTTCGGATTTGATTTTATTAATTATGAGATCCCAAGCAGATGGCAGCACCCATCCATCTTCTCTATTGAAATAAGGATGTTTTTTAATTTCAATAGCCTCGCGAATCGTCCTTGGGAGAAAACGGTGTTCTTTTGCGAGGATTTGTGGTCTATAAAATCTAATGTAATGGCGGGGACGATCTTGAACATGTTCACAAATTGCAGACTTCCCGATACGTCGGTGCTTCACGTCAGCTATATGTTCTTTAACGCGGGTTTTATAGATCTTTTTGTTTCTCCTATGTACGAGAGACCACATTCACAATCCAGCTTGTACACTCCTGCATCTTGTGGAGGGATATGACACTTGACGGATGGTAAAAATTGACCAATCTTCTTCAGCGGCTTGAAGTATGTTTTAATGGAAGCTCGCTTCAAGATGTAGCCAACCTTGTCTGTGACTCCTCTGACATAGGGTAGTACAGCAGGCACACGCTCGACTATGGCTGGCTTCACTCGGTCACTGTGACGTAGGCGCGGGACCTGAAGCTTGTTGTCTTGCAGTACTTACTCGACGTGCTGAAGCTCGGCGGCCAGATGTTTTCTGTCACAGATCCCTCGTGCTCTCTGAAACAAAGATTTTCCCACGGTAGCTAACTGTGAAGGATGATGGTGCAATTCACTATTTAAATATCTGTTGGTTTGGGTATTTTTTCTGTACACAGTATGACCAATAGTGTTATCAGGATTTCGGATGACTAAAACATCTAGGAAAGCTAAAGTATTGTTCGCCTCTAACTCCATTGTGAATTGTATTATGAAATTAAGGTGGTTTAAAAATGCAGTTACTTTGTCAGATGGTAAAATTGTGAAAGTATCGTCTACGTACCGCTTGTAGAATCGTGGATTTACAGGAGCAGAAAGAAGGGCTTTCTCCTCAAAGTCCTGCATGAATATGTCGGCGACTAAGGGAGATCTGAAGAGCTCTGGTCAGTTGCATAAGTTGTACAACGCTTTAAACTCGTCTTTGGGGAGATTTAGTTTTGGCGCTGAACTTCGACGAAACAAGGACGAAATGTCTGGACGTATAGCCTCTAAATCCTCTTTACCGATATTATTCTTAAACAGACAATCCTCAACACTACAGATAATTTCCTCGTACGGGATTTTTTGCGGCGTTATAGCAAAATTCAAGCCTTTCGACAATACTTTTATTGTAGGTTCGTCCAGTGTTTCTTTTGACAAATTATAGACCGTGTGTTGTTTATTGTTTGCGTCTGTGGTATCTGTGACGTATCGGGAAGTCTGCAGTTTTTGAACATGTTCAAGATCGTCCCTGCCATTACATTAGATTTGATAGACCACAAATCCTCGCAAAAGAACACCGTTTCCTCCCAAGGATGATTGGCGGGGCTATTGAAATTAAAAAACATCCTAATTTCAATTGAGGAGATGGATGGGTGCTGCCATCTGCTTGGGATCCCATAATTAATAAAATCAAATCCAAACCCAAGTATACCACTGCTAGACTTCAAGATACTGTAAGCTCATTCTGTGTAAATCGAACCAAAAATTAATATTAAAAACTGAAGGTAGCCGGGCCAACTATGACATTAGGACGTCAAGCACCTCAGTCCCCCGTGACCACGGGTGCTGGAAAGCACCCGAAACGTCGGGAATATAAAATAAGATAATATACGCGATAAAATCCGTAAAATTAGTTTTATTTAAATGTGTAGTGTTCGCGTAAATATAACAAATCATTAGTAACTTAATTATCATATAGTCCTACTCCCCGCGGTATCGTACCAAGAACGCTGGTTGCGTTTCCCCGCTGAATGGGTATACTAAGCCTTTGAGCGAGAAAAGAACCAGCCCTCTTAACACCAGCAGCAACGACTAGCCGCGGATGGAGTTCCCTCTTATTATAGTTAAAGATTTAATTTTTTATATCTATGGTCTATTAGTAATGGTTTCGAGTATGGGTGTTTGTCCATATCTATGAGCAATTTCAGGATGTAAAATGCTTTCAAGATACCAGAGAAAAACCTAGTGTAAATCCGACTGTGCAAATCATATAAGAAAAGCTCTTATACCTACGCATATTTTCTTAAAAATCGGGAAACATTCCATTGTAGTGTATGTCAAAATAAATAAGGGGAACATAAAGTAGTGAAACAAAGCCCATAAAATATTCCTACTACAGAGCACACACCTGTTCTTATTTTTTATGTTTTTCATGACTTTATTACCTTCTTATAAAATAATAGTCTGACAAGGTATTCTATTCAATATAGGACAGATTTCAAATGCCCCCAAAAATATTGATTTTTTACAAGACATGATGCGTGATCGACTAATTTATTTATCCTTTATTGTTTATTGCAAATTTAAGTGCTGATTTACTACGTGCTCGGCGGTGAAGGAAAGTATCATGAGGAAACGTAGTCATGCTGCAGCTGCAGTATGGTTGGAGCACGAATAGGTTGGTTCGACCGGAGAATGAGCGTGCGTGCGTGCGTGAGTGCATACGTTTGTGCGTGCGTTCGTGCGTGCGTGCGTGTGTGCGTGCGTGCGTGTTGCGTGCCTGCGTGCGAGCGTGCTTGCATGAGTGCGTGCCAGCTTTATATATCTTGAAATACGAATTACAACCAGTGCGTGTTGCCAGTGATGACTTACGGATCTGAGACGTGGTCCTTCACTGCTGGCCGTATGAGGAAGCTCAAGGTCGCTCAGCGAGTTATGGAGAGGGCTATGCTCGGGGTTTCTCTGCGTGATAAACATAGAAATAAGGATATCCGCAGTGGAACCAGGGTAACCGACATAGCCCAACGGATTAGTAAGCTGAAGTGGCAGTGGGCCGGCCATATAACTCGAAGAACCGACAACCGATGGGGAAGAAAGGTTCTCGAGTGGCAGTCCCGTACCGGTAGGCGAAGTGTAGGGCGACCCCCCACTAGATGGAGTGACGACCTGTTAAGACATGCAGGAAGTCGATGGATGCAGGTGGCTCAGGACTGTACTTTGTGGCATTCCTTGGGGGAGGCCTATGTTCAGCAGTGGACTTATGAAGGGCTGTAATGATGACGATGATGCCCATGAGGCTGATCACAGACTAAATTTTATTTGTGTTTAAATAAGACCTTTATGTAAACTGTGAATCACAAATAAACTATTTGATTTGATGTATAAACTAAAGTATTGAACATTTAGCTTCTATATGAATTTTTTTCCAGTAAAATTAAATTTATTTTTATTTTATTTTATTTATTTATTTATTTTCACCAACAATAACATTCAGACAACAAAAAAATATGTGCTTACATCTGATACAATACTATTGTTAGGTGAAAAACTGGTGCCTAAACTAGGTAAAACCTGTATCTTAGGTCACCATTTTATTCCCAAGGAGCGTGATATAACAGAAATTAAAAAAAAAAAACAGAAAATAAAGGTTACTGATAAATAAATAACATAACAACAAAAATATGGAGTAATAAATATGGAGAGAATAAGAAAAATATAACAATAAAGAATACTGGTGGCATCGACGTGTCGTTTTGTGACGTCACATCGCGATGCGGAGCAAAGCGGTCGCCCTTACTGTAAAGCACCATTTTACTCATCAATATTTCAGTCATTTTTAAAGGTAGAAAAAAAATAAGAATACCGTTGAATTCGTAATTTTTTATACAATTTTTTGATACCCTTAACAAAATTGGGTGGCCAGACCCATTCTTCTGGAACGTGTTTTATGGAAATATGGGAATGTTAAGCAGGGCCGCGCCGACCACCCACAGCGCCTGTGTGCAAAACCTATGAAGCGCCTCTTTTTTTCACGAATCTTCATGTTTCAATTTATTTATTTTTTATTATTTGTTCATTTTGACCGAAACAAATGTTATCCAGTTTTATATACTTAGATAATATTTTCCTAAATAGGTAAAACCAGTTCGCTTCCGCTTGCCAATCACTGCGAAAAATAGAACACGAATTTAATTTTTACATACTTTATTTATGATATTACATCTAATTGTATACTTAGATATTAATAAAAAAATAGCTGACTTTTCTAATAATACTGATTTAACTATTGCGTATGCTATGTTTAAAGAAAGCAAGAGTCTAAAATATGTAAGAATATAAACATACTTATATTATATTATTTCCACTCTTCTCGCTTTTCTGTTTGCGAAATCCTTAATAATCTCGTGTATGTATATATGGTTTAATATGGCCTCCTCTATAGATATTGTTGCCAAAGTTGTTAATCTTTCCTGGCTCATTGTTGAGCGCAGGTCATTTTTATAAGTATTAATTTAGAAAAGGACCTTTCGGCGCTTGCTACGGTAACTGGCATAGTTAGCAAAATTCGTAATGCTATGGTGATGTTAGGGCAAACAGCTGTCAAATTGTTTAATATATATAAATTCGAGAATTTTCACCACATCATTATCTAAAAATTTTTTTAAAGAGACTGACACGACAAAATTTCTTCACACAAATCATCGGCGTTAATATCCAATGAATTATTTGCAGAAAGTTTTTTTCTGCAAACGATGACAGCTACTTTTTTTTGTTTATGGCAACCTTACAATTACTGCCAACCTCCAGTCAATAAATAATACTTGTAAGAAACAGCGACCTATAAAAATGAAAACTATGATTCTGATTAAAAACCGAATAAAATTAAGAACTAATGAAATATGAAATGACTTGTACTGAAGTTTATTCAATAAATGAAGAATATTATAATTATATAGAAATAAAATAAAATAAAACTGAACTCATTACCACATTTAAAATATTAAATAAAACTATTTTTTTATTTTATTTCATTTTATTTTTTAACAGTGGTAGAGCCACGCGGCAGCTTTAGCTGTCGTACGGATGGGCCGGCTCGAACCGGGGTGGTACCACGACCTCACAGAATACCAGCGTGAAGTAGAGGTTTACCTCTGCGTTTCGCTTGGTGAGTGCAGGTGGCCGGAGGCCCTTTTTACTGGAAATGAGGCATTCCATCTTAGTCCTCACGGGTGACAATGCATCTGCATTTTGATTCGCAAACGAGGATAGATGTAGATGTCTATAGGCTGCAGCAACCACTTACCATCAGGTGGACTGTGTGCTCGTTTGTCACCCTTATCTTATAAAAAAAAATATAAAGACTATTAAAATCTAAATAATTCAGAATCCCATCATGGAGGGTAGAGCTTATACTTATTATTTAGAGTTTTAATAGGAATTGTTTGGTCTGCTGCATTTATAATTGCATCAACAATTGAAATTAAATTGCTCCTATTTTCAGAAATAGGAACGATTTTTAGAATTTCATTGTAAATAATATTATTATACAAGTTTCAGTCTGCACTGTCTAATTTGTATTTAATACAAGGTTTTTTGTTAATTATTGCCGATTCTTTGTTTGGAAAGGAAAAGAGAATAGGAAAATGGTCACTGCCGTGAGAGCTTTCTAAAACTGTCCAATTTAAAAGAGAGGTTAAATCAGAAGTACGAATTGATAAATCT